>OW028574.1:11523464-12878089 GCA_932294295.1 Alitta virens
CATAACTGGTTGGAAATTGGTGGCTGTAAGCATGAAGAGAGTGAATTGGACTTGGAAGATGATTATGACTTCGTTGAAAACATGTACAATGATGTACATGAGGATAAAAATATTTCACACCTGGCTGGTGATGACAAGGAGAGTGCTACCTCCCCAGAACAATGTGAAAAATCAAGTGAAAGTTTCTCATGTTTAGAGGGTGATTTAAAGCTAGACAGGTGCGGGAGGTCACCTACCCTGAAGCCAGAGGTCAAGGGGTCAGATCTAGAGGTCAAAATGGGCAAGGACATGGTTGGATTGCCTGAAGGGGAGCCCCTGGATTCTGTGGACACCCTGGGGTATCAATCTCACTTGCAGGATGCAGAGGTTGCAGGATGCGGAGGATACAAAGTAGATGCAGAAAAAGATGGAGTAGCATCACAGCATGAGATGCCAGAGAAATATTTGGACACCTTGGAAGAAGTACATCACCACTTAGATCAAACGGTGTCTGAGGAATGCTATGCTGGCTGCCCAAGTATCTCTTCTGGAATTGCGCACAGCTGTGATTCATTTCCTGTGGAGACTGGTGTATCTGATGTATCTAATGCTTCATTAGATACATCAGCAGCAGCTAAGATGCAGGTGCTGCCTCAAGTTGCAGAAGCTGACAATCAAGCATCATCTGAGCTGGAAAAAGATGCGGTGCATCCAGTCACAGATTGCCAAGTTGTAACTGAAGCATCACTTGTATATTATCATCATATACCTGTGACACCTGGCTGTTCGTATGAGATACACGAAGTCTCTTGTGAGATAGACTACGATTCAGATGCCATGTCTTGTGATTCTGATGTCAGTGATTCTTATGAAGTGACACCTGCGCCTGAAACATTAAATATTTCTTATGGAGAGAACTTGGACACAGATGAGATATTACCTGATGAGGTACACACACAATCCAGTAAAAGATCACACGGGGAATATGAATGTAACAAAAAGGAAACCTCGGACATAAACAACGAAAAAAGTGACCCACAAAACACATACAAGCAAAATTCTCATGATTATGACAACAATTTTGAATCTCAGCCAAAATTCGAATGGGTGGCATGCCCGTGTGCTGAGAAGGTTGTGTCAGGATTCACCAGGATTGTGGAGTATTTGTGTGAACCAGACTGGCTAGCATGGTCAGTCATTGGAGTGGTCAGCTACTTGTGTAATTCTGACATTAATGATGACAGTGATGCTCATTCACATCCTCATCAATGGCAGCATCCTCAGCAGCAGCAGCATCAACCGCAGCCAAGGTATCCCCCATCATCTAGGAATCCCGAGCTCACCTGGCTCCTAGTAAGTCTTTTACTAGTTCTAAGTTAACTCTTTCGTGATCTCCTCTCTTCTGGAATGCATTGATTCAGCATGAGAAAAGTTATGAGAAAATTCCCCCTTTCAATTCGTTAAATCAACACATTGGGAATGGGCCAGTATATTCTCCTTGTACCGTTTTTCTGAAGTTTTCTGAAGTTTCTTTGATCTTTTTGTTGTACTTGTAAAAAGCACCCTGTTAGTGAAAAGTTCGGGCTAGTACAACCAGTGAAGAAGATGATTTATTTGGTATGTCATTTTATGTCTGAAATAATGAATTGCTGATATACCGCTAAGTGGGTCTGTGGTTGTGCAAGTTACTCTAAATGCGCAGTTAGTCATCACTGTCAGCTGTCATTTAGGTTACAGCCAACTTCATAGACTTAGAAATCGTTTCATAGACTTGACGTCATGTGCATCCAGGACTTCCATTGGTTAATAAGGCAGTCAATGTCATTCAACCAATAAGAGTCCTGGACTAACATGACGTCCTCTGTAATAACTCCATAATAATGTCACACTGTTTCCATTCATGTATAGCCCTGGCAATGTTGAGACAAGTAAATGTCTGTTGACTATGATGACATGTGGGAGGGTCTGTGGTAGAGGAGTTAATTTTTTCCTGTCCACTTTTCCCAGCTCTCTTATCATCACGTGTGAGGATGCCCTGGGCATTTCTGTGTCTTGTTGAAAGCGAAGTTGTTGTTGAAAGTTCAACTTGATGTAATGGTCCCTCGGGGAACGTGCACTTGTCAGGTCATTGGACATTTTCAATTTAAAATTTTCTCTGTTTTAGGTCAAACTTTTTTCTCAACGGATGTCTCTAAGTATTGGGCAAGTGACTGAAGGAATGTAAATATTTTCAGGTTTATTCAATTGTTGACAATTAATGGCATGTTCTTGTTAGTTCCTTGATTATTTCTTCATTCTTTCCCATTCTTTTACTTCATTCGGTGTCTTTCGTTCTTTTCATCTTATGGTCATTCATTCTTACTCGTTTATTCTTGATTTGCTTCATTTCTGTCTGAGAGACCCAAATGAAATACATTCAGCATGACTCGATGATAATCTAATTGGCATTCGTTATGAACCTTTCATGTACTGTATGGCTGATCATGGTGATGTGAATTCCATTTCACCATCAATGCATAGCAATGACTCACCATGTGAAAAATATGTCCCATTATGGATGGCTTGGTATGCTGAACCATATGATTAACTTCAGTAATATGTAGACTGAGGCCCCAAGCATGGTCTAATAAATAATTGACAAGGAAGAACATTCCTGAATATGATTAAATTGGGAGGAGGCCAGTCTGTCTTGGAGCTTTCTGATTAATTCGAATGCCATGGAGAAAGGGCGTTGCAATGGTGCATAATGCTAGTGTTCATTGTGTTTTGTGTATTGTGTTTTGGGTGGTTGTGATGGAATGGCCTCTTTTAGCGAAGACTTCTCCAGCTGGAACAATGTGGATTCTGAAAAGTCTGTCATCAGTCGATCTATTGAGACTAAACACTCCATCAGCGTAATAGTTGAGACACTGAAGAACTGCTCATTCTGAGCCTAGTAAGATATGCCTTTGGATCGATATTATCTTACTTTCTAGCAGCTAATCTCATAGATTTAGAAACTAAACACCAGCTGACGACATGTGAATCCAGGTCTCCTATTGGCTAACGAGACAATCCCTCAGCCAATGGGAGTCCTGGATTGGCATCACATCCTTTGAGGTTAAGTTTTCAAGTCTAGTAAGTCTTTTTGATGACATTGGCCCTGATGTAATGGTATCATATTTATAGAGCTATTCAGAGACTGTTTAGCTAACAGCACAAAAATAATAGGGGGATATCACCGAAAATACAAAAAATCTGGGTAACGTATGAATGGGTAACATGATCCATTAGGTATGATAAAAGGGGAGGAGGGAATAATAGGCAGGAGGCTGAGGTTGTCAGGAGTAACAGAATCTGCCACAAGTCATGTGACTATTGCAGACATTTTCATGTGACTATATAGTCGAACGGTCGACTGTTGATTGCATTACAAGTTCGAAAATGTTTAACTTCAAGCCAAGGAAAGGTATTTCTCTCAGAAGATTGTGCAAAAGCACAGGAGATCTATCGAAAGGTGATATTCGTTTTGCTGTCTTCTGTATTCGAAATTATGCACCTGCCCGCCACCTGGCGTATCTTGTGAGTATAATTAGATGATCGGTGGTATATTGTTATGGGAGATTTCACTGTCAAGCTGTCTTGTCAAATACTGGACAGTTGTCAAATTATTTGATGTATGACAGAAATGTATATGAATGATATATATTATTGATGTTGTCTGTTCACTAGGAAAGACAGACCAATTAACAATGATAAATCATAATTACTGCCAGTTGGAAAAAAAGAAGTAATTTGCCATTGTCAGAATGTCTGGTGAACACATTCAGGCCTGCGTGATACTGGTGATGTAGTGCATGTAAATTATTCCTACTTGCCATGTCTATTCAACATAGTCAACATGATATATGAGGTTGTAATTCTGGTGCTGCTGGAAAACTGTTTATGATTGGCATAAAATAATATGGATGACCAGGGCAAGAATATGAATGAGCAAAAATGCAATATTTATCCGGTGATCTTTCGCCTCGGTTGTCAATTAGTTCTCCTGCCAGCTCATAGCAACATCTTGCCCGCACTGTTTTGTTAGATTATCTGGTTATCCTATAGGGTTTTACATGTCAGTTATCCAACTGGAGGGTTTTGCAAGACCTACCATTGACAGTTATGATGGAGCATCTACTGAAGTTTGTGTCAAGTTGCTAGAAATATGGGGTCTTTTTTTCTCTGGTTTAGGTTTATTGTTGTGCCTTGTAGGTCGGGTTGTATCTTGGGGTTCAGGTAAACAATATTTAGTTAGTTAGGGAAAAAAAATCTTTCCTCGAAGCAAGATCTTTTCTCTTGATGAAAAACTAATGCTGAACCACCATATATGCATTGATATATCTCTCTGCAAGATCACCCTGTGCATGTATTTGCAAGTGTTGATGTCCAAGGTATGTCCCTCACTCTTACGACCACCACACAATTAAAAGAATGTTTTACTAGATGTTCTTAATTGGGAAGTTCTACAGTAGGGTATGTGCAGTTTGGCTAATTTATTAAAAAAAAGAACAGGTAGTGGCAAATCTTGCAGAGTTACAACAGCATCACAAAAAGTTTGAAAGTCTGAGTTTCCTTGACACATTTTTGTTGGAAATTGCGTGATTCATGCTCTTTTGAATTTGCATGCTCGCTTCAGCCTCATAACTGGAAAGGTGGACAATAACGGCTACCCTGACTGAATGGGGTGTTTTCTGCCCCCAAGGTTTGAGGCTTTTCACACCTCCATTAATCATATTTGAAGGAGATCGAATCCTGGTTATTGATCTGATTGATTTCCACCTTGACAGGAACCATTACTTTGTGTAAAAACAGGAAAGACCAGCAAAAATCGATCAAGACTGAGTAGTGTGTGATTTAATGCAGTGGAAAAGCAGATTTACAAAGTGCTAAGTGGTTACACGAGTACTCTGATACAAGAATGTGAAAGATGATCAACCTGGTGTTGACATTACACATTCTTACTTTGTGGCAAGTTTCATGCTATATGAGAAATTAAAAAAAACTAGTGTTTGAGTTTTGGAAGTTTGCTATTTGTGAGTTGATGATTAAGTGTTTTTTCCAGGGGTTCAGAACTTGTCCTGCTCCTGAGGCTGTCCGAGATCAGAATCCCAACCCAGATGATAATTAGTCATTTTCACTTTATTAAATAACCTTACTATTTCAGTATTTGCAAGAAATGTAAAAATTTCTGTAGTATTTAATCATAAACTGTGCCTGGGTATGGATATAGAGCTGATGCAGTTGTAATTCCAATGTCGTTAAGTTAGAAGAGAAAATTTATCGATTGAAAATCAGTCACTATTTTTGTTGATAAATCTTGGTCATGATAATTTCTGACACATCTGACCATGAGGCTCAGCCAAGAACATGACATTTCCTTGGGATGCCAAGTTTCTTAATTGGCGATACATTGACTCCTGCACAGACCTCACTGCAACTCAGGTATTCTGGGCTGGCAGGTAGGGCCTTTGGTCAGAAGGGTCAGGGATCAAACAAGGATTCCCCATTCATCAGGGCACCTAGCAACTGCCTCCTATAGCTACTTGCTTGAGCTGAACTTTGTCTTTGGGGTGAAATGGTTAATTTCTACATTAGTTTTAGCTGTAATCCTTTGCACTTGATTTGTCTTTGTAATGTATTTAACAAGTATTCTATTGACTCAGTTCTACAAGTCTATGTCTCAGTGCTACTGGTATTAAACTTAGTCAGCCAGGGGCAGACATAATAATGAGGTTTTGGAGTCCACACCATGTTAGACATTTACCTTTTGGGTGGGTCTTTTACTTGCCTCAGCATAGACATCAAGTACAAGGCAACGTCTCATGCGATCAACGTCCAGCTGGGATGTAGCTCATGAGGAAAGCTTGGGCTGGGAATCGAACCTGGGACCTTCGGCATTTTGTAACGTGATGCAGGTTTCTTTTTCAGTTAAGAGATAAATTTGGATGAAGGAACGAGATAGTTTTCCAAGATCAAGGACAATAAAATGTACATTTTTAGGTTCAAGGACAACGAAACATAGCACCCATGGTGTTCTTGTTATTTGCCAAGTCAGTCTGATTTTTGCATAGCATTTTGTTGGCCAAATGTGTTGTTTACTGTGTGTTGTTTGTTGCCTCATTGCTGTTCAGCTTCAGTTTTTAGTTATGAATTCAAGTGTTGTCCTGCAGTTGTCGCAAATAGTTTCTTCCCATGCTCAAGGTTGTATGGGCGAGTGTTCACGGACTTCTCCAGGCTGATGTGAATGTTAAGTGGCTATGCTGCCACAAGATCATAAATATGAGTGCCAACCATATTGTTAATGGTCAAATCTTGGACTAAACGGATCAAATATATGGAAATAAAGTTGAAAATTTTTAGACACAATTTTTATGAGACTGGTTGAATCATAGGTATTTGTCACGGACCTGGGGAAAACCAATGCCTTTATGAAACAATAAATTTGTAAATTGAAGAAAATTCCATTGGGGAATGTTAGCGGTCATGTTTTTGTTGTGTGCACATTTAATATAAAATAGGAAAAAATTTCAAAGAGGAAAAGAATTGACCGGTATCTGTATGAACATTTTTGGAAAACCTATCTTTTGAATAATATGAACTGCCAGCCTTTCATCTCATCATTATGTCTGCCTCTAAGAAATATCCAATTTAGCTCAAACCATGAGTCATCCATTGACTTATACTTCGTCTTAGGTCCCTTGTTAATGGATGTCAATATTATGATCCTATTCTTAAGATGTATTTTAAGACATGCTGGGAATTTTGCCCACCTGATCCAACACCTGCAACTGAATAAACATTTGAGAGACTGACTTTTTTCCCCATTTTCCCAGTGACTATGTCGGTATACACGTGTCCCAGTGTGCGCAGAAACAGCTAAACGTTATTTATAGAAGACGTACAATATGAAGTTGTGCTCGGTGGGTGTTGTGCAGTGAATATGCACTTTCCCAGGTAGAATTCCGATGCCACGCGTTGGGTTACATTGTATATTATGTAGAAAACCGAACCATTGAATACTGTTGTGTCACTGAACATGAATTTTCACTTATTTTTTTAAAAATCTTGTACTGTTGTATACAAAAAGCAACTGCACAACAAACAAAAATGTGTTATTTGTTTGTTTGATTGATTCATTGGACAGTATGCACTGATCAAATGCTAATTGCACTATGCATGGAGTCAAGATAACTATTGAAATTTACCCCATGATGTAAGTTGGTAAACCTCAGCTTATGGCTAGCTGAGTGGTGTCTAGGATTCTGTGGATTTTCACAATCCACCCTGCCCTATTAGAAATGATAAAGAAATCCATAAGGCCCTGTGAATGCACCCTTCAGTGGGTGATGATCTACTTTAAATGTGGGTCAGTCTCCCTGCTGCTGCTGTATCCAGAATGCTCTTTGGGTCAAGTTTGACACTTTGCAAGATCCTTGGAAGTTTCTTATGCAGTGCAGCAGTGAGGTCACTGGGGTGGATGAGGAATCCCTGGTATTCTCTTCAGCTCTCTTTGCATAAATGTCACCATTCTGATTCCGAGGATTTTGGGACAGTTACTCTGCAGTGTTCTGTGGAAATATTGTCCACTTGCTCTGGTCCCACCTACAGCTCATGGTCTTGCATCTGAACAACAGGATTCTGTAAGTTTCTCTAGATTTTTAACAGGGACAAACTCTTCTAACCTTTCAACGGTTTTCATGTTGTCATAGGTTTGTTTATGTTGTTCATATTTTGACGTCTGAGTTGTGAGTTGTATGGAGAAAATTAATCTAATGTCTGTATTTTTAGTATAGGCCAAATATTGCTTTTATGAAGTCCTTGGTGACACTATATTTGTTACATCATAGAACTTATAGTTCTATGGTTACATACAGCCAGCCACTTTTATGGTGTATAATATAATACTGTTATATCATTGGCAATTTGGTAGTTAGGTAATACATATATCAATTTGTAGACAGTTCTAGATTTTATGTTCAATTTGTAGACAGTTCTAGATTTTATGTTCAAAACAAATTTCACATTATCTTGACCATGGCCTCTTGGGATAGATAGTACACAAACCAACTCATTTCTTATACAAGAAAATCATCTTTTCTTCCTGTGATGAATGGTGAAATTATCCCATGAGATAGTCTATGATAGAGTATCTGTTGAGTTTGACTATTATAGAGTATCTGTTGTAGAGATAGTCTTCCAGTGCTCTGATATATTTCAGTGCTAGCAAATGGGAGTCATTAGAGTTGGTGAATTTCAGATGTTCTCTCAACTGAAGTTGTTGATATAACTGAATACGATATCCAGTTATTTTGTTGCCTGACTGCCACATGCTTAGATGACTACAATATGTCATGTCAGTAGCTGGTGTAGTGAATTCACTCTTTATTTTACACATTTTCTCTAACGATAGTGTATTCCATTGTCTCAATGCGACTGATGTACATAACATTGACATTAATAACGATTTGGTGGTGAGGTTGGACATTATCATAATTTCCTCTATTGTGTACAGACGCTTCAATCTTTCATCTGATCAGCAAAGCTTTTACTGTAAATCATTAATGCGATTTACGTGTAATAGTCAGCCAGGAATAATTATCAGCAATATTTTCTTTTATGGTTAATTGAATTTTATTCTGTCGGCGAAAAGCTTTTATAGCTTATGTTTTATTGTTATTTGTATCACCACCGACTTTAAATACAATTTTATCTTATCTTATCTTATCTTATCTTATGGATATATCACACTGGTTGCAGCGCAGTGTACATTACGCACATGAAATGATATACAACGTAATGAAGACATGATATTACCTATTTTCTAGTACACTGAGCTCTGTTACATTCTCTGGTGGGGTGGGATATGGTCTGTTTGGTGGTCCAATATCAGATGTTGCTGACAGAGTCTGAATGAAACTATGCCCTCCTAGATGCAGTAGCTGGCCCAGGGGTGTGGCATGCCTTGTACCCAATGATCCTGCTGATTCCTACATGCCCCCATGGAGTCACTAGAGATGCCCCTTGTCTAGTCTATTTGTGTGCATCTTGTGATGAGCAGTGAACTCTCCACCCAGCCTATTGTAAACCACTTGCCCTGGGTGAGCAAAAGAAAATATGTGATGGGGAAAGTGAATTGATGGTTCTGTGCCACAGATTATTACATTATCGAATTGTGTCCATGTTGAAGCTTGTGCAGATTAATTGTGGCCCCAGTGGTTTCCTGTGGTAATAGCAGAAACTATGAAGGCCAGTTAGCCCTGATTAACCTCACAGTCGTGTATTACTTTGTTTAATTAAGTGCAGTGATATGACCAAACCAGCAAATTGGCAGCAGTCCATGCTAGACTTGCACACAACACTGGTAACTTGATCCCTTTGAATTGAACAAATAAATGAGAGACCATGAATGCCAAACAGATGTGGGAAGCTGATTCCATCTCTGAACTCTGCCAGACTGGCTGATGGCTGAAATGGCAAGCCTAGTGAGATGGTGTTAATTGCACTGAATATATTGGGTGGGAAAAGTATATGTATAAATATATTAATCATGGGGGTATTATATTAACGATATTAGGAATCAGAGAGATGATTGCAGCTGCATTTCAGTCTATGATGTTGCCCCTTTCTCATGAAGGGTGATTTTTATTTTATTAACTTATGCTGTTTTTAGTTTTATTTTATAAACGTATGCCAGTTACCCTCTTTATTTAATATTAACCATGGTTTTGTGTAAGGATGAAGTTGATATGTTTATCTTCATTTCAGTCAGTCATACATGTGACCATGTGTGATTTCTCCCCCAAATTTGTCTGGTATTTATTTTCCGTGTTTCCTGGTAATATGAATAATGACAATGCACTCAGAGACCAGTGTGATCAGATTTCCTTTATGGAATGAATATTAGCTGTTAGTGGTACTGATTGTAACAAGATATTCAAAGAACTATCGAGTTACAATTTATTTATGTGATGGTCACCCTACATTGTCCATACATATCTGACCATTGTGTGAATTTATGGTGTTGTATATTTGCATTGACAGACAGACATATTCAGATGAATAGCCTTTCATTTCTGACATTTATAAGGACATTTATGTCATTTGACCTTCGAACAACCTTGGGCTGACCTTAAAATTTGCCCAGTTGAGGTCACAAATTCTGTCATCTCCCACAAAGGGTGTTGCTACCCAACTGACAGTGCAATCATGTCCATGATATTGTGGTTAATTTGTTGGGATATTGCTTACATGGTCCTCTATTGTGTACTCATCATATTCTTATTGAAGGTTTGATGCATGTCCTTCAGTGTCATGACCTTGACATGGTTGCAAGGTCATTTGAGAATGTTTTCTTTTGACTTGGAAGTCAGGGTCGTGGTCATGTATGCAAGAACCTCCCCTGAAGATCACCTCAATCTGTGTACCAAACTATTACAACATAATGACTCTACGATTATAATGAACCTCGCAATAATATCATCACATCGCTACAAAGGTTACTGAGGCTTGGTAACTTGGATGGCCTAACAGCCATATTTGTATGACTGCTCTTAATTAGTTCATTAAGTTACTCTTAGGTGATTTTGTAATTGGTATGTCATTATATCATACATTTGACCAATCAATCCCTTGGTATTTATTTGTGGAGTAAGCTGTGATGGTTGCTATTGAGTGTCTCATATTGGTTACAGAATACTGAGATAATCCCTCTGAGCAGAGATCATCTATGGCTTGACACATTTATCAGAGCTGCATTTAGCTTTTGCAAGGGTTTTGCCAAGCCATTCTGGGCAAGTCAGTCTTTCTGTGATTATCTTTTGTGTGGTGCAGAGTGAATTGGATGATCCAATGCCTCTTCATCCGGCTTATGTACATCTTTGGATACACAAGAGATGTCTTAGACTTAATAGTGCATCAACAATGGTAAATGAAGATTTAATTGTGGATTTATTGTAGTGCTGTTTCTCATTGTTACTGATGGGAAGCTTGGTAAGCTAAATGACTAGCCGTCAGAGGCAGATGTAATGACGAGATGATGGAACTTTGTGTAGTATATGGCTGAGATTTAGCTGAAAAAGAATGGTGTGGCGAAGTTGTGAGCTTCAAGGGAAACTAGAAAATGCCACCATATGGTTTGACAACAATGATTGTAGTTACAAAATTCAATCTGATATGTCCATGCAGCTTTGTTCATATATATTCTACACGTGCTCAAGTTCTCTTAATTCACGATTAACTGAATTTCAGGATTGTTATTTCCCTGACTCTATTCCTAGACCTGTACATATACTTTGATCTTTAATAACCCAGGCTTTGATTTCTTCAGGTTGTTGTGTCTGGCTGCTTATTTTACTGCAGTTTGATGGATTTGCTTGGGGAAGTGGTCTCAGCAGAGCCGCCACAAGTAGCTCTTTTAGTATTTGTTTTGAAAGCTAGGAACAGGGGAAGGCCACTATAGTAACAGTTCCTACAGCCATGGAGTCACTAGCTGACTTTCCAAGGACATAAACCATAGCTCAATCAGCTTCAGTCTGTAAACATTCTGCCCAAGGGTGGCAAGTGTGGTGGATCTGGTGTTTGTAAATTTCCAGTTAATTGCTAAGAGGTGTCAGTAGTAGGACCACTGGGTTAACAGTTAAACAACCAGCTGAGACTAAATTGTTTTGAGTCAAAGACACTCTTCTTTCAGGTCAAATGGTTATAATTTTGGAATGGAGATTGGTGTTTCAATTTGAATAATCAAGAAGTATTTCATTAATGATATTTCTGTTCAGTTTGTACTGTCATGAAAATTCTATTACTCTGTGGGCTATATATATGTAATGAGTAATGTATTCTTCATTCTTAATTGCCTGCAATTGAGTCCATGCCTGTCTTTGAGACTGGGGCAAATACCGACAAAACCTTGTCCTAAAGTGGTCCCCAGTCCTTTCAAATATTTATACATTACTTTTTGTTAACTTGTACAAATGTATACGAAAGGGCAATAAAAGAGATTCTGATTCTTTGATGCCTTGCAGGACATAATACACTGTAACATAAAAATGCCATGTTTGCTTGATCAGAGTTGATTACATTTTGCAGACGTTTAGTATTTTGACTCAAGGGATTTGCCCTGGTCTCATTGCAAACCCACTGTCGTGAGCTATTAAAAATTAAAATCCTTTATTTGTCTTGCACCTTTGACTTCTCTTAAGGTGACTAGCTATGAAAAGGCTTATGATCAATGCAATACAATGGGTCTTGTAGTTTCCAGTGATGTTTTTGTTACACTTTATTTTGAGTGATTTCTTTGATTGTTTTCAGGAGAAGCAGGGCAAAAGGGTGAGCATGGGACCCTTGAAGCTCGCTGCCATGAACGGCCTTTCCGTGTCCCGAGCCAGCGTCCTTGAACCTCCTCATTCGGATGACAGTCGAGCGCCTAAAGATGAGCGGGTAAATAGCCATACAAACCTCTTTAATTGCATAAGTTGAAGAAATCATTATATATTTGAGGATATTTATAAATATAGCCTGTAATGTCAATGTTTGATGCATTACTTAGAGCTGAACAATTTAGTGAATGTACGAAAATAGGAAGTTATCAGTGGACAGATTTGTGGTAGCCCAATGTACGACAAGTTGAAAGGTTTTTGAGTGCTACGTTAGTGCTGTGCTCTTGTATTTCGTTAAGTGCTTCCTGGCCTATATCTGTTGTTTCTGTTGAGTGACTGGCAGTTGACTCCTGCTTTACCAAGAAATAAGTGGCCCTCTTTTTTCTGTTTGCAGCGAAAAAACTTAGAGTGTAGATTAGAAGAAGGGCAGGTGCTGGTGGAATTTGAGCAGATTCCTAAGAAGAGCGGAACAGAGGACCTAGCCATCGCTAGTCGACCAGACAATAAAGACAGAAACCGTTTCAGAGATGTCTGTCCGTATGACCGCAACAGAGTTAAACTAACCCCTACCAAAGACAACCCAACAGGGTACATCAATGGCTCTCATATCAAGGTATGTGTTTTTGTTAATGGAATCCGTCATCTTCAGCATATTTTTTCATGAAATTGGATATTCCTTGGCCAATTGGAGTCCTGGATTCATGTGATGACGTTTGGGGTTTAGATTCAAGTCTATTATAAGTTATGTAGGTCTAATATATAACACCACTGTGATTGATATAACCTTGTGCAGTTGACTGTAATATGTTATATTAGTAATTGTATCTGTAAAGAGATTATTTGGTGGTCAAAAGAATAATTAATTCATGATTTTGAAACTCCTAGAGGCTGTCACAAACTGATGTGGACTGAACATAACTGAATACTGTTCAAGAACATTGTTTGACAACTCTCGGAGCAGGGCCGTACTTATTTTATTTTGACTTGTCTTCTTTGCAGATGTCTGTAAAAGGAGAGCAGTTTTGGTATGTTGCCACTCAAGGTCCTCTTCCAAACACCGTGATAGATTTCTGGCAGTTGACTTGGGAAGGAAAGGTCGATGTCATAGCAATGTTGACTGATGTTGTTGAAAATGGCCGACCAAAATGTTTCCAGTACTGGCCTATGGAAATAGGCCCCCAGCATCGTTGCAAGTTTGGTGATGTATGTACAATACATTTTGTATATCTACTATTTCATGAATGTATATCAACAAAATTTTGTTTTCTATAGGAGTCCATTGTATTCATGATGGACTCTTGCCTTTGTTTACCTGGCCTTAATTATGAAGACAAAATGAAAAAATGTTTGCAGTATTATGATAATAATAGCAAAGGGGATGAAATATATAAATGAGGATAAAGATAAAACCCTAAAGTACACTTCTGAAGTCATTTTTCACCAGGTATAATTCTAGGCTTCCACTAAACGTTCGCCACGGTCCTCTTGACGAAATTTATGTAACTGTGGCTAAATTAAATGCTTGTGTTGCGAAAATCTGTCAAACTTAGGGGTGAAAATGCCTCTCAAGTGTACACAAGAGAAACTGACGCTCCTATGTTTTTCACTGGGAATTAGAAACTTGTGAAAGCTGCTTCAAATAATGGTGGCTGAACTGTCTCGGTTGTGGCTAAAAAATTGGACTGCTTTAGCCTCAGTGGCAAAGGCTGGAATTAATTTAGAGGAAGCCTAGTATATGTAACATATTCATGAGCAAATCATGCGGGAACCGATTCATAGCTCTCGCACCAAACGCTCACATATCACTGGATGAAATCTTGAGTTGCGTATATCAATCCCACTGAATTTGTTAAGTTTTCCTATTAATAATGCCACAATGTTTTTTTTCACACAGTATCAAATCCAGCTACAGTTTGTGAATGACTCTGGGTCATACAAAACGCGAGGACTGCAAGTAAGACACATTCCTACGGGTGAACAGAGAATGGTCTGTCATCTCCAGTACACGGACTGGCCTGATCATGGGTGTCCTGAGGATGTATATGGGTTTTTAGGTAGGTATTTTGGTACAAATAGCAAATATTGGTAACAGACATAAACCAAGCATTTAAATTTAAATTGCTCATTCGTTTATTGTATTTATAAATCTTAATTTGAACCTTTGCCAAATTCTAATTAAGTCAGAGGGTCCATTTTAATTCTATTCAGGTTAGGTTTAATGTAGATCCGTGTATGGGAAGTTTTAGTTTAGTGTTGTCAAATTTATGTAGCGTACATACAAATAAAATTTAAAATGTTATGTAGCGCAACTTGCGGAATAGTTAAAATCTTCAGAGGCGCTGTATTGTAAAATATAAATGATTAAAGTTGACAGTAATAAAGATATAAATTAAAATTAATCAAAAAAGAAAGTTTTTGATTTGATTTAAAAGTGTCTGTAAAGTCAGCAAGTTTGATAAAAATTGGAATTTTATTCCACCAAGCTATATATATATATAGAAATACATGCGGTTGCACTTTATAAAACAGTTAAAATGTAAAATGTAAATTTGATGTGTAAAAAGTTATTCAGTCTCATGTTAGTCTCTACATTATCGAAATTTCATTGATTTGTTTCCAGGTTTTATTGATGAAATAGAATCTGTTCAAAGGACCATTACAATGGACCAACAAGACAGAAAACCAAGTCCGGTCATAGTCCACTGTAGCGCAGGAGTGGGCCGTTCAGGAGTGGTCGTACTCACGCAGATCATGAAGGCTTGCTTGGAGCATAATGTGGTACGTTTTACAGTATTAATGCATATTGTTGGTACGATTGTAATTAACATTGAATGCCTCGCTTAGATTGGCATCATCGCAAAATTTAGAAGACAAAATTTGGAAGCACGAGTAATGTTCGATAACTGATTTTTGCTCTTTTTCAGAATGTTGATGTTCCAACGATGTTAACACAGCTTCGATCCCAACGTATGCATCTTGTACAGACTGTCAGTCAATATAGTTTTGTGTACAAGACTCTAATCCAGTACCTGAAGAATTTCAGACTTATTTGAGTCATTTCGTTGTGGTTCCTTGTTTTTACACCAGGGCATTTTGTTAGCTGATCACGCTGCCATCTGGATTATTCTTCGTTCATTACAGAAGATAACTGGCTTTGCCCAGGGTGTGCTGTTATATATGAACTATTGCATAGTGCATCATTGACAATAATTGGTATGGTGTCCAGCATTCTTCGTTGCAATATTATCTTTTAATCATGTATTATTGGTCTGACTTGTTGATCGAGCAGAAACACATTTTTTATGAAAAAAATGTTCTCAAAAAATGGTCACAAGACTAAAATTTTACAGAAATCTTAAATTTGTGGAATTGTGGGAACAACTCAAGTATTGCTTTCAATCAAAATTGAAGTAAAAATCAGTGAGATAGATTTTAACATTTCTTATTTCAGATGCCAGGAATTTTTTTATAATCTTTGGAAATTTTAAATATATATCAGCTGTGATGTGGAAAACAAAGTGAAGACGATGTGGCTTGATAAAACTTTGATGAATTTGTGTATAATATATCCGTCCCAAAATTAAACTTCTTAATATCGTCAAATATATTCTCGTCCATATTATCCTGTGATAAAAAAGAATTTTCATGCGCAGAGAATAAATGCTTATTTAGTTATATGTTACAAGGTGTGGTGTAACATAAGATGACCATCGTCATTGTCATTATCAATAGTATGTTATACTTGTTTTCTTTGCGTGTACTGATGTACCAGTGACTGCTTGTTGTAAACACTAATTAAGCATTACATTGTCACTATTTCACTTGGCTATATATTTAATGAAATCAATGCTATGAATTCCATGATTTTTCTATATTGTAATTTTGTTCATACCTTTGTGTATTTCTGTTTGTTATCACCATATATTTTATTTGCGGGTTAGTCATCTTAGAAATGTAATTCGGGAACGTAGTCGCAATGAAATTTTTCAGTACACAATTACTTTTATCGCAGATCTGAATATCTCCTTGTTGTAATCACGGTCACTTGTTCAGTAAACATAAAACTGGCCGAATGCTGTTTGTTGAGTTATGTGCAGATATTGTTGATATACATTGTATAGTTTGATGGTGCCAATTACAGAACATGTATTAGCCTATTGTAAAATCTTTCAAAACTTGAAACTTCTCTTCAATGTGCTGTAGAGGACCATGTATGCCTATCGACTGGATTCTTCGTCAGTCAAGGGCATGACAGTTGATAATACGATTATGCATTTATTTTTGTTAATCAAATTGTACATTTGGTTGTATATAAACTTCATGAACAGCCATTAAATGATTATGTAAAACACCAATTTACACTCGTTTTAAAGTCTTTTCTGCAAAATCTTTAATATATTAAACTGGAAAGATTTGCTCTCCATGAAATCTGTGAATGTCATCCAAATTAAGAATTTCTTTTAAAGAGTTCCATGAGGTATAATTTCTCTTCTCATATTAATGGTAAAGACATTTGAATAGTCCCTAATCATTTATATTAGAACGGGCTGTTTACTTAATTATGTGCCTTGGAAGTATATGGTCATAATATTTCCATACTGGGGTCCTCGCCAGCAACAGCATGGCTGTCTAGGACACGAAGATCACATGCAGTTCTGTACTATACATAATTATATATATAGAGAGAAGATGAAACGGAAATTTTGGTTGACATGATTTCTTGCCAATTAATCATTTACAATAAAAAGCATTTTGTCTTTCTTACCGAAAAAATCACACAGTGGTGTTCCTGAGAATTTTTTCCACAAAGCTACCCCACTTTAAGTCCAGTTTAATATCCAATATTAATGGCAATTCATTATTGAATGTAAACACACCGAATTTCTTGGATCGCATTTCGCGTCATGCTAATTTTCTGTTGACCGGGCTGAGATCATTCTGATTGCCTATTGGTCAGTAGCATCGTGACATTGACATTGGCCACAGCCAATCAGATCACGGCAACAATCGCCGTGACGTCATCAGGTCTCTGATGTCACTAGTCCAGTAGCCACCTCCCTAAATTCCAGTTTTTGTACCCCCGGCTGTTATATAAACAATAGTTTACTCATTTGAAAGCTTAGAACATGAACTTTCCATTTTTGTGGGGTGTCATGTTCAGATCAGTCGCCTAACATCACCATATTAGGTCAAAGGTGACAATGTCCATATTTAGAAATTCATAATCAATAACTTGATATTTGCCATCAGTTAGTGGGTTCTTGCCATATTTTCACCAAAGATGGTATAGTTTTCATCAGTAAGGTCTTTCGGTGGAAAATGAAGAGAAATCAAAATTTTGAAAACTCACATACCCGTATTTGGCAAGGAATTTCAATTTTAAGAGAAAAAATCAACTTCTTTGTTTTTGATTTTTTTTTTCTACAAAAATAATGTGTTATACTACTAATAATACACTTAATAAAATTCACATAACCTCTCTTTCAAGTGATGTATGTTTTATTGGTATCCATAGCAACAAGCAAATGAAAATGTTTACTTTAGCAACCAGTGTCTCTTCAATTCTGTGATCAATGTAATCATTAATGACTTAAACATCCATCATAAATACCTAAATATATTATATATTATTTCAAATTTTCACTAAAAAATTACTTATATAGACCAGTAAAAAGATTTACATTCACAATAATAATTCGGTTTACTTTTATTTCAAATTTGATCTATTTTTAGAGCTAAATGTAGCAAACTTTCAGGCAAAAATTAGGTCTATGTTTAATTGAGGCTTAAGCATCTTGGTTTATGTGCATGTTATATTGTTGATAAAATGTTAATTTTTGCTCATATGTTCATCTTTTCCACTATCCATGGCAACCATATAAACAAATCCAATACTTCAGCAATGACTGTCTTGAGCTAATAGAGGCAAACTCCAAAAAAGATGGATATTTCAGAAGTTGGTGACACTTAAAGGGTTGATGGTCATATTACACATAATTTTATTCTCAAAATCCTCTACTGTTAAAATTTTTGTTTGCCATGTCAAAAGTGGTAAGTAAGGGTCTTAAAATTTGCTTCCATGGCAACAAGTCCCTGAATATTTAAACCCAATATTAAAATTAATTTTATTCACTAACTTTGGCAATACAATTGAAAAATGTTTGATATTTGGCAAAAATGTTCAGGTATCTACAGCAATTGGAAAACAATATAAAGTATTTAAAAATTGTATAACCCTGTTGCCATGGTAACAAAAAACAGGTGTATTTGCAAATTTTTACCAATAGTACCTATTAGAAGTTTTATTTAAGTTATATATATTATCCACAAATAAGGCATGCTTTGGCACAACCAACACCTGCTGTTATCATTCACATGATTTCAGTTTTGTAAATAAATAATGCTGCTATGATGACCGGTTTGAAATTTAAGTAATTTTTCAGTGAATTGTGCACTGCCATAAATTCATACTTATAGCAATGTTTGTTCAAAATTTTATAATTGATATCATGCAAGATTTTTAATTATCTCCCTAGAAAGCTCATGCTTGAACAGGCCTGCTAAGGGTGTACTTGAAAAGTCAACAGGGTATGTGTCTCATAATTGAAGACTCTTATACAAGTAAATAAATAAATAATGTTATGGCCACAAAAGCAAATACATATCTTTGCATTAAAAAATACAGTGCAACCTGTGTTAAGTGGTCAGCCAAGGGAGGTGGCCAAGGTGGGTGCTGAAGTCAGGTGCACTAGGTGAAGATGATAGTTTGGGTCTTGCAGCAATGGTGTTTGAAATTGCAAACACGTTTTTGTATGAATATTGACATTTAATTTAATGCTTTTATTTGTTAATATTTTCATAGATATTGACTTATTAAAATATGCTCCAATTCAAATGGTTGGACTACCGGAATAAATACTGTACTATGAAATTTTTTTCATTTTTTGTTTACATTGCCAGCAGCACTCATAATAGTAAGATTCTAACATTAGCACAAAGTGGTCAAAAGATATAATCCGGATATAATGATATTTAAACTTTAAAAGAAAGGGACAATGTAATAAGGGGTAAAATATATGACAGGTGATAGAATTTGTGTCTTTTGTTATACTTCCATATGGTGATGCAATATAACATAATACCAGACTTCATGGCTCCACTGGTCTGTTATAATAGGGGCAACTGACCACTAAGCACAGGTCAGGATGGGGGTTCGGTGGGGGTTTGGGGTGGAATCTGCTGACCACTGGCCACAGAATGGAGGTGGCTGCTAAATTCAGGTGCATTTACATGGTATTTCGTTCGGGGGGAATCAGACTGACCACTGAGGCCAGGTGGCTGCTCTAAAGAGGTGACCACTAAGGCAGGTTGCACTGTATATACAAAAATCAGTCAACTTGTTAGAGAGAGAGAGAGACAGAGAGAGAGAGAGAAAGACAGAGAGAGAGAGAGAGAGTTTATTTAGGAGACGTGTGTACAAAAAATACAAAGACATCAGATAATCAAATACACCCAGCCCTATACTGGCTTATCTGTCACAGAATTGATACTGATTAAACTACATAATGTCATTTATTTGCCACAGCAGTAAACATTCTGAATACCTATTTGATTTACAGATTCCTAAACATTTAATGAAAATTGTAAGCAGCACACTGAAATATATATTATAAGATTCAGACAAATGCAACTGGGGTGAATCATAATTAATTACAACTCATATAAAATGAAACCACTCCCAAAAGCCGGTAGTTTTAATTTTCATGTCCGGTTAGATAACAACTGTGAAATCAATTCTGTTTACATGCCATAACCAGGATTCATTATAGACCGTCATTGATATTTTTTGTGTGTTAATTTCATAACAAATTAACAGATAGTACACAGGCTGATATGTAGCACATACAGACTTAGCTAGCTATTACAATAACAAATTTGGGTTAGTACAACCACAATGCTTCATAATGTTGTTAGTACAGAGTAACAATACAAAACTTATAAAATGCATGGTAGGCAGACATCCTGTTTGCCAGTGTTTGGTATATTTGTCTTTACCAAAGTTAAACAAATTTTAAGACCCTTATTTACCACTTTTGACATGGCAAACAAAAATTCTAACAGTAGAGGATCTTGAGAATAAAATGATGTGTAATATGACCATCAACCCTTTATGTGTCACCAACTTCTTAAATATCCATCTTTTTTGGAGATTGCCTCTATTAGCTCAGGACAGTCATTGCTGAAGTATTGGATTTGTTTATATGGTTGCCATGGATACAGACAAATTGTATAGTGGAAAAGATGAACATATGAGCAATAATTAACATTTTATTAACAATATAACATGCACATAAACCCAGATGCTTAAGCTTCAATTAAACATAGACCTAATTTTTGCCTGAAAGTTTGCTACATTTAGCTCTAAAAATAGATTAAATTTCAAATAAAAGTAAACCGAATTAATTATTGTGATTGTAAATCTTTTTACTGGTCTATATAAGTATTTTTTTAGTGAAAATTTGAAATAATATATAATATATTTAGGTATTTATGATAGATGTTTAAGTCATTAAAGATTACATTGATCACAGAATTGAAGAGACACTGGTTGCTAAAGTAACGTTTTCTTTTTCTTGTTGCTATGGATACCAATAAAACATACGTCACTTGAAAGAGAGGTTATGTGAATTTTATTAAGTGTATTATTAGTAGTATACCATTCACATTATTTTTGTAGAAATAAAATCAAAAGCAAAGAAGTTGATTTTTTTCTCTTAAAATTGAAATTCCTTGCCAAATATGGGTATGTGAGTTTTCAAAATTTTGATTTCTCTTCATTTTCCACAGAAAGATCTGAACATGACACCCCACAAAAATGGAAAGTTCATGTTCTAAGCTTTCAAATGAGTACACTATTGTTTATATAACAGCCGGGGGCACAAAAACTGGAATTTAGGGAGGTGGCTACTGGACTACACTAGTCAGAGCAGCTCATTCACATTTGTTGGTGACGTCATGCGTATTGTTTACATCTGTGAATGACCTATATGGCTATAGTAGTTACGTTATTTTCAATTAATCTATGACAAACAACTGCAACATTTTTCCTGTTCGTTTATTTGTTAATCATAGTGAATGATGGGGCCCCAGAATGCATTGCGTTTTATATTGACAGGAAGTTAGGGTGACGCGAAAAAATCTCCTCCCTGGTCTAGGAGGGACCTGCTGATCTTGTATATTTATTGGTGCACAGTGCCAATACTTACGTTGCTTGAAGGAGGCATTTTCGCGTAATGCGTCCGGTTTGCCATTTTGCGAACTGCAAATTCGAACTTACATGTTAATCCAATGAGGCCACTTCGGGTATACCTTCAAGCGTGTATACACCATACTTCTACACGTCGTAGCGCCCTGCCATGTCCGTCTTTAGTGTCCTGCCTTTGGAGTGTTTTTCACTCATCTTTTCTTTTATGTGTTCCATAAATTTCTTTTAATCGTTGTTTCTTGCCTCCGCGAGTCCCTCGGCTGTTTCCGGTCACAAGATGGCGAACTCCGACGGAAATTACCGAAGTGCATTGTACAGCTTTGTGCATGTTCGGGCGAGAGGCCCCAGGCGGGGAATTCTTGCAGTGTCTTATACCTTTTATTGCTTGTTCAATTTTGAAAACCCGCCGGGGGCCTCTTCCTTACTGAATATATTAGCGCATGCGCAGTGACGTGTCTAGACTGCTATATAGGTCACTACTACAACAGCACGAAATGGCTGTGCAAATTGCCGCATAACACGGCAAATTTTGCCGTTTTCACAGGGAGTCGATACCGTATTTGTTCACAAAGGTATTTTATGACTTTCTGCCTTTTATTTAATGTATACTTTGAGAAATTTGATCAATTTTTCATCAAGTTATGCGCTCCGGTCGTCGTGCTCAGCGAACGTTCGCTTTGATAACGTCAGCTGTCAAATGAACACGGCGATTTTTGCCGTTTTCACAGGGAGTGGATACCGTTATTGTTCACAAAGGTATTCTATGACTTTCTGCCTTTTATTTAATGTATACTTTGAAAAATTTGAAATCAATTTTTTCATAACGTTCTGCGCTCCGGTCGTCGTGGTCAGCCATATTTCGCTTTGATAACGTCAGCGGTCAAATGGTTCCTACGCTACAGCAAATTTTGCAGTTTCGAGACCAAATGGATACCGTTTCTCTTCAGAAATTAATTTTATGACGTTCTGCCTTTCATTTCATGTATACTAGTTTAGTATACCTTGTCAAATAAATTTGCAGTCTGATATCATATGGACAGCTTCTGAATAAAGATCATTATCGTCAATGGAATCATATATGGCCCAAAGCTTGTTTATTGTATATACATAAATAGCTTTTATTTGCAATATTTACAAAAATATATTACACTTCATGCAGTTCAAATTGATAGGCCTAAATGTAATTGTGAGTGTCCTATATCATGTTTTTTTGATGAATTAAGCAGTCTTTGTGACTTGTTGGAAAACCTGAGCACTATAATTTAGAAAATCGTCCCATGACCTTATTGCAGTTCGGACAAGTGTGTATGACGTCTTTTAGGCTGTTCGTACAGAATGGTATGAGACAGCATCCCAAGCAACACCTACAAAAAAGAAAGTACTACAATTAGGAAAATGGCATCTTTTTAGTGTGGGTAACTATATGTTATTGTAGTGTCATGTTGCGACTAAAACCCCACAGCACCTTAACCAGTATGGCCGAAGGAACGAAACCCTACCATTGACAAGACTGCCCACCCCCCCCCCTAGACTTTTTCCCAGGCTACAGCCCTTAGTTCCTCTAGCTAAAAAGTTAGAAGAGGGGTAGTTGCACACATATTGGATCTGTAGTGTGCAGTCCAAGCCTTATATCATCATTACGTCTGCCTCTGACAGCTGGTCATATGGGCATTTGGATGTTATCCATAGACCGCAGTTGATGATAATTTTATTATTCTATTGTAAATGGAATTCTGCGTGTCGAATTGGTGTTGTAGGCATTTCCCAGCAAGAACTACCGGACTGCCAATTTCTAACCGAAAGATGGCGCTTGTTCAGTGCGTAGGCATAGTAATCGCACTACTTTGCGAGCAGATGACACGGAAGCATTTTCCTCCCCGATTTCAGGGGAGCGGCAAATCAGTAATGAGAAAGGCCGGTGTGTCGCACCGTAGCGTAGCGCCGCCTTTTGGCATTTTCTTCCGAAAGGCGGCGCTATGATCCGGTGCAAAGCACCGGCCTTTCTGATAACCAATTTGCCGCTCCCCCAGAATCAGGGAGGGAAATGCTTCTGCGCGTCGTCTGCACACAAAGAAGTGCGATTACTACGCCGTATTTCTTTCTTCCAAGAAGCAACTCGCTGTGAAACTGGTTCAGACGCTTTCTTTTGACTTAAACTCTACTAACGTCATGAAATTGAACAACTTTACCGTGGAATTCCACCAACTGCAGAAACTATTTTCGTAAATGCAACTGAACAAGCATTGTTATGGCGTAAATGGCACTGAACAAGTGTTGAAACGGCGTTGCGATGCTTATTCAACGATCCATTTTTTACGTTATCCCTTGACGCTTTGCGTGAGGTCTCAGAAAGACCGGTGCTACGCACTGGACAAGCACCGTCTTTCGGCAGAAATTGGCCTTTTCGGAAGAAACTGACCGGACTGCATTATTTGTTGAATTTAGTACTTACCCAAAAAGACAGAGGCCACCAGCGACAATCCAGGTAGTGGAGCCAGTTTCATATGATATTTGTGTCGTGATTTGGGCATGGCAATTTGAGCATGTTGTTTGGACAGGTAGCGTTCCCCAAGTACCAAATGTCATCGGCTAAAAGAAAAGACCATTCACTGGTTTATTGTTAAACACATTTATTATAAAGTTTGCCCATCACCATCCCTGTTTAACAGAAGTCCTTAGACCTGAACTACATAATTTATGTTATCAGCACTAATATCGACTTGAGACGGAAGAATTGTGACTGTTCATGATAAGATAAAGTTAACGTAAATCCTGATACAACGGGACCACTCCCTTCGTCCTATAAAAGGACCAGATGCATGTATCCTTGACTAATAACAGAAATTGTTTGCTTATAGTAATAAAAATATTGTTATTAATTTAGGAATGTTCATGTTGTAAGCTTTGGTTGGCTGGGTTGTGCTCGACTAAAGTTAATGTAATCAATGTAATATATAAACTATAAAAGAAATTAACCTACCTGTCCCATTATGACTGTCTGTCCTGGTGGAGGTGGGGTGTAGGCACCCTGGGGTGGGTAGGCACCCTGGGGTGGGTAGGCACCCTGGGGTGGGTAGGCAGCCTGGGCAGGGTAGGCTGCCTGGGCAGGGTAGGCTGCCTGGGCAGGGTAATTGGGGACCTGGTCAGGGTAGGCCCCTCCTGGGGGATATGACCCAGGAGGTGGGTAAGCTGCAGCTGCAGAGACGTCATCAGTGGGGTAAGGTGGAGTTTCGCCTTGAACAGGGTAAGGTGGACCACTTTGCTTGGTAGGGTAAGGCGGACTCACTGGCTGCATAGGGTAATGTTGATCACCTTGCTGGGTAGGGTAGGGTGGACTCCCAGACTGATCAAGCTCTGAGTAAGCTGGGGGAACATTTTCATTTGCCAAGTTTTGTTGTGTTTCTGAAATGAAATTGAAATTATGGATGTTGCCCTAAAAATTCGTATATAACACATGATTCCATAACCGTCATAGAATGACAGACCACCGACTGTGAAAATATTAAACAAACACATTTCTGCTGTCATTCAGATGGAAAACCAATAGCCTTGCGGTCAATTCCACAAACAATTCCAACAATAACAGCATATATTCTACACCTAAATTGTAATAGCCAATCGGAATGCGCAGAGGGCATCACATGAAAGGACCAATAAATCCTGATATTGGTAGGCAATATTGGTCACGTGAAAGTGAAACTAAAAAAATAAAATAAAATAAAATTGTTTTATAAATTAAGAATTAAGTTTAAATTTAGGTGTAGAATACAACAAATGGTGGACGGAGAGTCGACCAATGTGCAGTTTTACTGGCCTCAACTATACGCGATGTTGTGCTCGGATACACCTGGCACAATATCACTAGCTTCAGCCAGTAAAAACTGGATATTGGTCTCCTCACCATACACTATATAATATTTCCTTTGAATAATAAAACATTAAGAGATGTATGGTCCAAAATGAAAATGAATTCAAAAGGACTTACCCATGATTCCTGTAGCTGGACAGACCTTTTTGCAGCTTTTGTTGTTTGTTCTTGTCCGTCTATTCTCATATCTAACTATATCTGGAATTTGCCATAACGTCATCAGTGACATTCTTGATAACGCGGGTCACGTGCTGATAACAGTGATAAGAACATGCAAACGTTTGCTAATAGATCACTGATTTTAGTACCTACGTGATCATGGCGATGTTGAGCATTGTCAATGAGTCATTATTGTATTTTTTAATTATTGCTTTGGGCTCGTCTAATCAGTGATATTTTACACAGTACGAAGGTAGATGATCTAGTGTTTAAAGATAAGCTTATTCGGAGGTTCCATGGTCAAATCCGGATCTGATAATTTATTAATTTATAACATATTTATACAGGGTAAAAACATTTTGAGCAAAAGCTTTTTCAACATGGCCCTGTTACAAACTAAAAAGCAAAAAAGGAAAAAAAGAGAAGACTTAAATAACAGAACTAAAAATAGCAATGAATAAAACTTATCATAGATGAATAAAACAAATGATCATGACATGAGATAAAATACTGCCTGGCCTCTTAAACACATTACGTATAGCCTTCTTCCAAGATAAGGACTCTTAATTAAGGAGGGTTCAGGTCAGGAATCGAACCTGGCACCTACATTTGTCAAATAGTTACAATTTACATTGTAGTTACTTTGTATCTAAAAGTAATCACAGCAACAAAGTTTTCACTTAAATGAAAAGTAGGTTACATTGCTGCAAGAGTGTATGAAACAACAATTTTCCTTCATTTTACACAGGTGATGATCCACGCTTTGTTGCAAAATTAAAACCTAGGACTTTCTGCAGAGCTTGCTAAGGCTTTGAAAACTACTAGACCACCCAGCTGCCTTGCATTTACAGTACATGTGTGTACATATAAGTGGTATAATAATAATAATACATTTGAGAAGTTTACCATATGGTAACTAAAACTTTGGTAAATTACTAATAAAATATTATGACATAGTATTGCTGAATATATCTCTTATAATTGAGTTTCAAAAAGCTGTATGGTTTATGTATATATATCTTCCCATATGAGGTCCATTTAGGTGGCATGAAATGCATTAGTTCTACGTATGTTTTAGTAGAGCCAAAAATGTTTGCTGAAGCAGCCAAAGACTTCTCTTCAATAGTAGTACATATTATGCTGTTAAAAATATAAGAAGACCACAGGGATTCCAATTAAGTGCGCATGCTCTTAATTGGGAGGTCCACTATGTACATTAATGTTTGTACTTCGTTGCTTTCTTTTCATTGATTCAAGTAATATATTATATTTTGCATCGGCAGCACATTCATGCTGTCAGTATTGATCGTTATTTAAGCTGTCGTCACTCCACGTACCTTCATTAATTATGCAAATAGTAGCTAATCAAATTTAGAGTTTCGGTTTCCATGCATTAGAACATATGTATTATTCAATTTCAAATTGCGTTTTTATTAACATGTGCATATATACACTAAGTGCTAATGGTTTTTAACAACAATGGATCTATGAATATAATGTTCAAATTTATGTTTAAATTTCTCCCAGCTACTAGATTGACTGACAGAGAAGTGATTTACAATAATGGTATGCTGCTTATTTGGTATTATATACAATTATTCATTATAATCTTATACACATCACAGTCAACGCTTCAGAGCTGAGTTTTTGTTATATTACACAAGTGGCACATCAAATTAAATATTTCGTTGTGGAGGTTATGATATGGTAAGACCTAAATTAACAAAAACGCACGTACAGTCGGCCCCACCAAAATCAAGTACTTGGTGTCAGAATGTTTATAACCGGGTTTTGCTTAATACAGACAGGAAACAAATCCGACAACGTCCCTCCAACTTTCTATACAATCGTCCTTGTTTCAGCATTATGCATTGATAATTCCTATCTATAGCATTCACAGCCCAGATACCATTCCAAATCGGCCCAGCGTCGCGTCTATATTGGCCCGCAACATCGTTTTGACATCGCCGACATTGAGCCGACGTCGATACGATTTGGAATGCTATCTGGGAGATTGCTCTCTGCTAAGTGTAGATCCCAAATGACATGCAGTTTCCCATGAGAGTTTACTGTACATGGAGGTAGACTTCCAAACATTCTAAAGATGATGATTTAGAAGCGATTCTTTCTGCCCAGTTGTCTTTTGCAGTTGGGACACGAGTGGACAGCATCCTTCGTTGAGTCCATGCAGCATGGGATGAGGCAGCAGCCTGCCCAGCAGCTGAAACGTAATGAAATGGTACTTATATATAGAAGGCATTGCATGAATGGCCTTACTTGGAAAATGTGGGAATCAGATCTCTAGTTTTCAGCTATAGTAATTGAAGTGTATACGAAAGAGTCACTCTTTTCAAAGTTACTATTATATTTCGCTGGTCTGACCAGATCAAAGCAACAAGTTGTTGGATCAGGTGGAAAATATTTGTCACCTTTGCGAGGTGGCAAGGGTTTTTTTTTTTAAACACTTACTAGTAAGTAAAATGTCCGAGAGAAAACAGATTTCAAAGTTCTAAAGGACTACTGCGATTTTTTTTTCAGAATTTGAGGATATATAATTTCCCTGCTGGATGTCTGTAGAACATACAGTCATAATATTAGCTAGGCTCTTCTCTAAGAAGCTCAGTTTTCTAAAAATGGACAGACATACCCAATAAAGCAAATGACGCCAGAAAAGACGAAGGTGGCAGTCCCCGCTTCGTAGGAGACACTGGTCACAATGTTAGCTTGGCAGAAGGGGCAGGTCTGGGCCTGGGCGTGATATGAGTAACCTCCTATGTGTATAGATGCTGGCTGAAAGAAAAAAAAAATCAGATCTTAATAGTAATGGAAAAGCTACTGATTCTGTAGTTTCGAAATTACCATAGCCTATTCTTGCTGAAAATGCTTTTGTGATGGCCATATGTCACTGGGTGAAGCGTTCACAGTACCACTATAAGTCGGTAATGATGAGGTATGACTTGCAGTCCACATTGTGATACATCATACATCCAATTTTGGGGGTTCTTTATTGTTGCGAAATAAAAATAAAGTCCAAGCAATGCGAAAGGATATACGTCGACTGAGGTGGCTTAACAGGGATAAGACCCTGGAGGCAAGTAATGTCACTGTGTGTCTTCACCTCACAGCTCAACGACCTAATTATGTACATGTTTTGCTCATTTACTCATCTAAAGTAAATTAATCAATTTCTCTTATAAGTAGATTGCCTGGCTTATGGTATCAAAGGTCTCACAATGAAATTACAGAATATTCAGATGTTCATGTGCTGGGTTTACGCAATTCTTGTTCTGACAAGCCTTAACTAAAAAAATATGAATCCCTTTCTCTTGTATTTTTTTTTAAGAAAAATTTCTTAAGTCTATGGTCAGCCTTTCGGCTACACAGTTGAACCAATCATTTGTTTAACTAGGTAAACTAGCAAAGAATGTCCATAATTAGGTCGCTGGGCTGTTAAGTGACAGCACACTGCCCAATGTTTAATCAGTAGTTGATTAAGCCACTTTGTTAAAAGTTGAAATACCTGCAATAAATAAGTCCATTTAATATACCTGGTTGGTGACTACCACAGTAGATTGCTGTGATGCGCTGGCATACGCTGGTTGCATTGGTTGAGCCGTGACTGGTTGGCCATATCCAGGAGGTGGTTGATGGTAACCAGGAGGTGGTTGGTTGTAGCCATACCCAGGATGTGGTTGGCCATATCCAGGGGGTGGTTGTTGGTAGCCTGGTGGAGGTGGTTGGGCAGGGGCTGGTGGTTGGTGAGCATTTGGTTGTCCTTTGTTGTCTTGTGAGTCAGGCAGTTGGCCTGGTAGACCTGATGAAGGTTCACCTTCAATAGAGAACAAGTTCATTAGTCTGATATTTAAATTAATTAGGTTAAGAAACAACCTAGCTTGGTACCGTAAATGGGTTAAGAAGCAACCTAGCTTGGTACTGTAAACCGGGGTATCTTTGGCCAACATACGTAGGCGAACTAAAGCATTACATGGCACCTAATTGAACCTTATATGGAAAAAAATATATATACACACACCATCCCAGATAGTATTCCAAATCGGGCCAGCATCATTTCTACATCGTTCTGACCTCGCCGACATCGCGCCGACATAGATACGATTTGGAATGTTATCTGGGATATATACCTTCTTGGAACTCACAATCATAAGAGATTTATTTAACAAAATAACAGGCAGCCAAAGTTGAACCGCATCTGAGGAAATTTGTTCGCCTGAAGCAATTGCAATGATGCAGTCAAATTTTTGGCTATGACATGGAAATTCAGCACAGCCATAGATGGAACAGCAGCAGTACTGTGTCGCAGGTTCGTCATGTAAAAAACGTATTTTACCTTACATATTGATGATTCATTACCAAATTTACAGCATCCAAAGTTTGCTATGAAGCATATAGGACCAGATTCTTCGATGATTTCGCAATATGACCATATAACTTTCTCAGTCATCTGTTGGTTACTCATACGAGTTACCACAAATAACCTGAATTAATGTAAAGCTCTTGTGGTCAAGAAATACACACAAACACCAAATGGCTAATAAAATAGTCAAGAACATCTATCAAGTAGTTATTCTATTTCCTACAACTGTATCTTATTTGCTGACCCGCAGCCATTGTGCCAGTCAAGTTATGTATATTTTTTCCAGCTTTCCTGTCGAAAAATATTACAAGTCACAATTTGTATTGGGTCATAACATTGCCCTTGTGTCAAGTTAGTCCCAGAAAAAGCTCCTTTGTCAAACATGACCCGCTCCACTTATTTTTACCAAAGAACTTATACTCCTTTTTGAAAACAAAATTATACTCCTTTTTGAAAAGGTATACACTTATTTCATTAATGAACTTATACTCCTTTTTGTGAAAGAACTTATAATCCTTTTTGAATAAAAAAAACTTATACTCCTTTTTGAAAATGTATACACTTATTTCATTAATGAACTTATACTCCTTTTTGAAAATTAGTGGAGTCAATTACATACAAATGTTAATTTATTAGGCTTTTATTTGCAGGTTTTTGCAAAATAAAAAAAAGAATTAGTAATTTTTAGTGAAAGTTACTCTCTTCACTAAAGAGAATATAATTAACTAAGACCGGTTGAGACTTGTGATATATTAAGATGCCATGGATTGTGATAGAAAATATATTACAACTTACCCATATCTGTGGTGTCTGCAAAGATAATATGATGATGCAGTCCGTAAACAGCTCATTCGATGGTGGAATCAATTGTGCATCTTCGCGACTGTTGCTATTTGCATGCATATACATAGCACAATCAATGAGACATATATAGATCGTTCACTGTGCCCCATCTATAATTCATAGCTTTTAGTACATTTTTATTAGCTTTATATCGCCTGCTGATTTTAACTTTTACACTTATTATATTCATTGTTATTTATGGAGTACGCTTTTGCTGAACATTTTGCTGTGAAGATAATTACTCTCATAAGAATCTTAAGCAGATGTCCTGTAATTGCAAATTCTGGAAAATCAAAAGTGGCCACTTGCCATACCTTGCCCACTGTTAGACATCAGGCCGCCTGATGCAAAGAAGGCATAATATATGTCCTTTATCCAATATCAATGCAATGATTTAGTTTGAACCTTATGGATGCATGTAAATATTATCGGAATCACTTTATTCATAATACATAAGATACATCTATATCTTATTCTATCTATACATTGTTATGTATTGTGGGTGACATCTCAATGATGTAAAGTGTCTACTTAGATGTCACCGTTGATTTCGAGAATCGCATTAATCAAATTTTATGCATCTTTTGGAATTTAATAAGCTCAATATGGTCTGGTATATATTTATTAACTAGTGTGGCATGAACTAAATGAGATAAGTCTTCAGTTGTAACAACTAATTTATTGTAACATATAAAGGTTATTAACAAATTAGAAATTCATGAAATACAAAAGCCATTAAATTGTTCAAGGAAAGTTATAAGATAATAATTTGCAGTTTGAAATAAAATATAACTACAATGCTTTTGGGTGAGTTTTTCTTTTTTCATCCTGCTCAATAATGACAATGATATAGTGTATATATAAGAGACGATTATATATTTGTGCTAATATCATTAGGTATATTATTAGGTCTTTGGCATGTCCATGTTCCGTATTTGCCATGAATAAGTTTGGTGTGCATGTAATATGTAAGATGAAGTTAACTTCTTAATATTATATTTTCATGTAACTTCTTCATGGCCTCTGAATAAGAGGGGCCTACATGGGTCTTAAAAATAGGAAGCTAAATCAGTAATAATGAAAAAAAAAAATCTAAATTTTTCGCCTGTCAGTATTTAAGTAGATATGGAATGATTTTATTGTTCATAGATATTTCTTAATCTAATTTTATTAGTATTTCTTAATTATATGTTATATTATTTTCAATTACTATGTTATATGTTGTAAGCAACATGAGCTTATCAATCGCCTTAATAGGCAATGAGTTTGTTACCTGTGGTCAGTAACCAATCAGAACCCACAGAGTGGCCAACTCAGCAAGCATGATCTTAGGATCCAGCCAATCTGGATCAGTCTAGCTGTGAAGATCAAGCTGATCAGAAGTGTATTATTGTATCTCTCACAAATAAAGGATTTATACTCATACTTGGAGTATCTCTTTTGTCGAGTGGAATTATAATGTGAAAGAAAGGAAACAACATAACAATATTCCTCTTAATGTCCCTAACTACTTAAGAGCTTCAGTGTGGCCCTTGTTAAGAAGGGCAATGTCGATTTTGTCGAATTTCACCAATGTAGACCATTAATAAGTCCAACGTCCAAATATAGATTTATCCGGCTTGTCTAATCAAGCAACTAAGGTAGTTTATTTCCTGGTGTATTTTCCCAGCCGGTTCTTGCATTCTGGGCAATAGTGATAAACATCCTTCAGCCAGTCCATCAGGAAAGCAATGTAGCAAAAGAAGAGGGGGCTGGAAATAAAAAATTGAAATAAATGAATAGATAATCATACACAATCATATAGAATCTAATCTAATAGATACAACAATTAAATTGTATGACATTGTATTTAACCATACAAAATCAGATTGTAGTATAGACTTCACATTTAGTCTAATAATATGGTCTTTCCGCCATGTCATCAACTTTATATTTACATTTTTTCTTTATTCCTTATAATTTGTGGCCGCATAGAAAATATTTATTAATATTTTTGAAGGAGTTTCCACAAAACATGGGTGGCTCCTATATAACGGCAAACCCCTCTTGCCTTTTGAGGAGTCTCCTTTCATCCATCACCTCTCATTCATTCATCTTTCTTTTTTCCTATGTACATCTTTATTTTATTTTTTATTTACCTATGTGTGTGTGCTTTAATGTTATTTGTGTGGTGATGTGTGGTGATGTATGCTGAAGTGTGTGTGATAAAAAAAAGCTGTTTTTTTTGTTGTACTATATAGTGTACATGTGGTCAATTCAGATTCATTAATAATTATTGATTGATTCATTTAAATTTCACAATTATACAAATATGTACACATATGAGTTACTTAGACACTTCAGAAACAAGTATTATTATTCTAAATTTAGAGCAGGCACTCTGCCTATCATGATTGAGGTCGGTAGATACTATGGCATCCCCTTAAACGTTTTTGCCCTTTATGTATAGATGACATAGGTAATTTTGTTGAAGATTAATTTCATCTATTGTGCATTTGTCAGTCTTATCTCTATAGAACTGTATCAGAAATTGTTCATGTTATTTCTTTTATTTGTAACACTTGATGTTTTTAAAAAATTCCTGTATTTAAATAGAGATTCTCAAGTAGAAACAGCGAAATATGTTAATGAAGCAATGCAACTGAGACAAAATTGAATGGATACACAATAATAGAAATATTAAAATTAGCTGTCAATTACCAAAATATGTACTTTGTTAAAAGCTAGTGACATATAAGCCCACTAGAGGGCTTGGTGAAACCCTGTTAAAGTTTATATTTATTCTAACACATTGTAAATTTTTACATGTCACTTTAATAAAGATGTCTTGTCTTACATCTGAAATCAGAAATTAATGACAACCAATGTAAGGAACTGGACTTTTACAAACAACATACACGATGAGGCAGAATCCGATGATGACGAACATGAAAAAGGTCATCCAGACCCTTGATCCGTTTCGAAGGTGGACGTCCGTGATGACAGACGACTTGCAGTACGGACAGATCACATGCTGGCGAAACGGTTGGAATCCGGACTCATCCAAGTCCGGAATCATCGCTTCATTGATACTCTTTCTTGAGTTGTTGTTTCTTGTAGTGACTCCGTAATGAGGTTTGGGAACTTCGTGGTGGTCATTGTCATTAACGAAGGCTGCGTTGACAATGCCATAGTGCACATGACCTTTCGGCACATCCTCCAGCTCTATGGTTGTTGAAGCTGAAAACCATAAAATACATGCAGGTGTGCTTTTAAAATATATTGTCTGCTTCAGACAATGTTTCACTAGTGTCCTTCGAAAATTTTGTGTAAAATCAGCCAATATATTGTTTGTCATTGGACAATGATTGTATTTAATATATTATCAAACAGTGATTTTGGTTAGTTTATATATCATGGCTGATTTTAAACAGAGTTTTGGATGGACACCAATAATTTGTCAGAAACAATCTTTCTAAAGTGCGAAAGTTAAATAATTGTGTCTTATAGTATTGTGTATGTTGTATTATTTCGGTAATAACACTGACACATATAGCTTTTTGACCAGGTGTCAAAAATGTGTGTGATGATGAGATGATAATTACTGCAGTCCATACAATATAAATTATATCGCTTGTTGAATTATGGTGTGAAATGCTCTCGGATTAACCACAAGAATTTAAACATTTGAAAAAGATAATTGGCATATATACGCAAGTAGAACATATTTTTAGTCTATTATGAAACACAACACTTGGAGACAGGTCATATGAATTATTTCAATTTCTTTGAGAGTGTCCTTGACCTTTGAGTATTTTATTTACCATATTGAGGTGGTCATCATACACGAGATGATATGGCAACGTTTGCCCATCAAGGTGGTTCTTTATATTGCCAAATAGGATATAGTTTAGACCAGACCAGTTTCCAAATTTGCAATCTGTTATTATAGAAACAGTTAAGAAACAATGAGTCTGAAATCATGTAAATGTGAATAAGGTTATTTCCAGAACACCTAAAACTGTGACACTGCATAAGTCTGCCTTCTTCAGTTATTACTCAATTTGCTTTTCAGTGCAAGATTATTGTTGCTTAACAAAAGAAGCTAAATCAATTCAAACATAAGGCATCAAATGTACGTTAAAATGTACTAGAAAAACTGCTGCTTGGGGTCCCCTAGTCCGGTCCCCTGCTATGTGTGTATACATTTCAGCCCTAGCGGCGGAGCCGGGAACCAGACTAGGGTCCCCTTGCTTCAACCAATCATAATCTAGGGCGGGAAGCTGTGCAACTAATAGGATTGCAGCATTCTGCCAGTAGCCACCTAGCGGAAATATCAAGAAGCTTTATGGAAATTCCACATGAAAACTGTTAGACTTAATCACTAAAATGTTAACTTAAGTATTCAGGAACTTCCATGAAAAGTCGCAGTACAGATATATATATATATATATATATATATATATATATATATATAGATGTATAATAAAAGTCCTAACATTGAGTGGTAAGTTATCAAGGCGATATATTTATTTAAATAATAAAGAAGATACGATTTCAATAATATAACTTCAATCTAAGAAATGTTTACGGGCCAGTTGGCTTCAAATATCTTTTATATTTATTTATAATTGATATGATGCAACATTATGACTATGAGTTCTACTAGAAATATGGCTTGCCTCATGGTAGGGATTCGAAAATGTGTAATAGGTCAAATGAGACGAGATTTTTTTTCTCATCTTGTTTACAGCATTAGGTTTTCCCTGTGAATACATAGACATCTACATTAGCTGATACATATTCATCGTATAATAGTGTGCATTATTGTATGTGTTATGTGTTACTAATGCTTTCGTTTACCTACGGATCCTGAATTTTTGTTGTGGTTTTTTTTTCCTTTTCAATATGATTTAACCCACCTCCTAAGTACTAATATTTTTTAGAGGTCGTTCAACATGTGTGTACGAACTCAATTGTTAAAGTAAAAGCTTAGGCCTACTTAAGTACATGATGACATAGGGCTATCGGCCTTATGCAGATTAATTGGGGGTGATCTCGAATGGGTATTTTATGTGTCTTTGATATTCTACTAATATATATGACTACACCGTTCAGGAGAAATGCAGGTGTTCCTGGTCGAAGATACCAACATACTGATATGCGAGTACTGATAATTAAATTATGAAATACTTTACTTACCCATACTGTCTGTCCACCACCACCACCTCCCTCGTTTGACTATAGGTATATCCCAAAGGCCTTTGACAGTGTCCAGTATTTGGAGTGACCTGAATAAAAGTCCGACAGTGTTTTTCTGACGTCTGCTCAATATACAATGTCGCAGATGTATACTGAAAATGTCACCCTTTCTGCTTGGCTAGTTCTCAAAATGACCTTAAAATCAGCGACCTTGAAACTAGCTCCTATTGCGGTTGCTTTGTGTTTGCCTTTACCCTCTTGGGCAATTATATCACCTCGCTTCATTGATCATAAGGGCACACTAATACAATAAGTTTTAGGCTAATTAGTTCTTGTACTTTTGTGTGGTTCTGTTGTTACCAACCCCAGGTATTGTTGTAAATGAATGGTTCAGTAGTCCATGGCTTAACTTAATACTTTGATAAACAACGTAATGATGTAATGACTGAATAGACTTTCTAAGAAAGATAACTAACTAGTAGTAGCTATACATTGAAGCTAAACTGAAAGTGTAATGCAAGCAAAGACTTCTTTTTTTACTCAAGTGTTAGTGATGTTTTACATTTATTTTAACCAGTCCAGAAAGTTCACCAGCACAAACTGGTATCAACTCGTAGTCTTGTACTCATATTACACTGCTTTTTGAACTTCCCCAACATGACCAATATGTGCAGTGTCATACATTAACCACAAAGTCTGGAGATATATTTAGAAACTTTATTGATGTGTAATTCTTTTGTCACAACCAATCAAATTACCAGGCACTTAATAGGTTTAAAATACTGCAAATCTCTGAATAATTATATAATTTGTAAAAACAGATATAACCTCTCGGACATTTTGACTAACTAATTATAAGGCATATTGACTGTTTAAACATTTTTGTTCGTCAGATTTATCAATGGTCATATTGCCGTTTTAGTCATAACACGTCACTGACTATGCTGACAAACTTGGCTATCTTGTTGGGCCACTAGGCCTATGAGCTGGTAATTATCAGATAGTGTCAAGAATAACAAATAACAGTCACTTTGCATCACAATTATGAAAATAAAGCACTTCTCAAATATAACTTACAAAACAAACACACAGCATTCAAGTTTTCGAAAGTATTTGCATCCAATTTATAAGTTTAGTTACAGGAGGCGCCACTAGCGCAGTGGTGCCCTCTTAAGTATTATATTCAGAGTATATATATATTACTTGGGAAAATTTTTCAAAACATATTTCTGTGTACAATTGCATAGTTGTTATTAAAAATGAAGCACCTTATTAAAAACGTTTCAGCAAAAATATCTACCCATCTTCAATTATACAGTAAAACCATCTAAGCTATACAACATTGACATACATATGCTATACATCAGTTTATAAACAAAAAACAGAAATTCGACAATGTAATGTACACCATTCCTATCAAACATACATGTATCTCTTTCACACTGTAAATCATACCTCAATCAGTCGAAGTCGAACAGCTATTCTGCTCATTCTCGGAATAAGCTTAGCTTCTGTTACTTACATCAACAACAAAAAAAAAATCTAAGAAGGAAGAACTTGTTCTCCCAAAACTGCTGACCACATATAATGCATGGTGTAAGTACTTGCCAAATGTGAGAATCATAATGATAACCTCTCATACCATTCTCTATAAATATTCAACCTCAGCAGTTTAACTTATTTACAAGCACCTCAAGTGCATAAAATGGGTACTGAATGTTCACCTTTGAAAATACAGATGATACAAATGTCCTCCTGGGGGAGATATGTAATATGGAACATTAACATGACCCAGCTTGGCCTTGACCTTTACAAACCTAACATTTAAAACATATCCACATGAATAAATTCATCAACAAAAATATTCATCTTTCTCAAGGATGCAATATTAACATTCACAATGCAGTAGGCCTTTTGTACAAAGCCTTACAAAGGGAGGTTTCCAGTATTTATGGATATACTGGGCACTTAAGGGCACTTAAACACTAATCTTTCCACTTGACTACCTATAATTTGGTATCCTGTACATCTGGTCGGTTTAGCTCAGCCCTGTTCAGCTCGTCAATTGGTACAATCCAACCTTGTTCGTCGTCTTTCGTTGGTTTCGCGATGTGTCCTCCGCTTCCGTTTGCCGTGTAAGCGGGGTTCTCCCTTTCCATCATGTTTCCTTCGTCTTTCTTAATTTCATCATCGGCGAGAGGACTCTCATGAGCAGTCAGTGACTTCTTCGGACTTGGTTTGCCCTTCTTGCCTTTACCTTTTGGCTGAAATTAGCCAAAAATATCCAATCACTAACATGTAAGCAATGGCATACCTTATTTAACTAGTCATGCTGTTAGAAATATTTAACAAACTTTAAAGTTAGCATGCAGAAACAAGTATAAAGGTGGACAACGTAAATTTTGAATAATTAATTTAAGAAATAAAACTGCTTACATTATCTTCATGACATTTTTATAATTTTTATTGTACCATCCACAAATGAATATAATTATATAGTCAGCCAATAAATTAAAATTAATCATCATCATTACTTTAAAATACCACTTTTAAATTTACATACAAGATTACCACAGCTTGAACTCTTACCTCAGTTGTTTGGTGTTTTGAAAGTGCATTATCAAGACAAAGCATTTGTTTATTAGGACAGTTTGAATAATGGTGTGACAGAGAGAAATTCAGTGTAACTTACGTATTGAATCAGATCATTTGTGCATTTCACACTTTTGAAGTTTTGCAAATTGTTCCTGTCAAATCTCTCTTATACAAACAGCAAAGGTTTTTAGTCACTCAAAAAAAAAAAACACAAAAAAAAAAAAAAAAGTTCAAGGAATTCAACTGCATCAGATTAACAATGTAAATAAAAGTAGTTTTGACTTTTGGTTGGATCATTTTTAAAATGGTCTTCTTCGTGATTGTTATAATTTTTTTTTTTTTGGCAAAGCATTATTCCAGTTTCTCGTAAATATATGAAAAAGTTAATAAAGCAATATTGGTGTATTTTGGAAGGCTGCAGAAGATATTGATAGTGAGATATAAAATATTGGTTGATGGTTGAGTGAAGAGTTTTACATAGGACCGATGTGTCAGAAATAGGTTTCCGATCTGTTATCACAGCAAACCACGCCAGAACAAACCAAAAGGATTTGCAAACTGGTTAGGAACAGACAACAGATAAATATAGGTGGAAAAGGTAAACTTGGTAAAAGAAAGAGAATGTTGGTGTCAATGTCCCTTGAAGATCAAGCTGCGATAATCTGGAAATATTTCAGTCACCTACTGGGTGGTTGGCTGTCCATGATCCGCGCCTGTTGCGACATTTAATACAGCAACATCCAATAAGCAGGATGAGGAGTAGCAATAGCAACAAGACGATGATGGTGATGAACACTCCTTCGTGCTTCTTCCATGTGGACTGGGACGCTACAGGAGTCACGAGTGGTTGGATGTCTCTTGGTAATCCCTTGTAGATGTCCAAGACTGTGAGGTTTAGCTGCAAGTGAAATGGACTTATTATTATCATCTTTATTCATGCAAAAAATACAATTTATTCATACATAATTATCAAACGTAAATTACAAATAAGGCATTAATTGACACATCACATTTAATTCGATAAATCTCATTTGATGTCAGATTAATACAATATGACAATATGTAGGTACCCACCTTCTCCACATTAAATAAAGCTCTATTAAAACATTAATTTTACATTGGTTTTCTTCTGTTTTACATATATCTCTACGCTTTGCATGTAAATGCATTGTAATACCCCAAAGTGATCTTATAAAAGCAACCAACAAGATTTTGAAATTATCATAACAATAATCAACATATGCCAAAAACAGATTGATTTGACTCAACAGCTTGGTCAAATATGTACCTTAACACATCAGATGCCTGATTGAGGGCTTTTCATGCAAATTTTAAAAACCTGCCCCATAAAATAATGTTTTATTTACACAGATATGGCAATTACCATCATTTTTAATAGCATGATGTGTATTTTAAGTCTGATGCATTTTTTTATGAACTATTTGGGAGTCAAACAAGTCTTTGTTTTAATGCGTTTAATTATATGCAGGTCTGGTATAAAAGAAAGGAACAAAAGCTATTCATGGCGGGGTAGTTGAAGTTAACAACATTTCAACCTTTAAGGTCATTAACGTCTGACTATGGTATGGAATTCTATGGATATACTATTACTAGTATGAGTAGCTAGTGTACAGGAGAAAACTAGATATAGAAAGAGAGCATCATCGACAGTGACCTCATTATAACATTCTAATTATGCTAGTTTTAAATGGCTAGGTCTGACGCCAACATAACAGAGAATTAAATAATTTTTTAATACACTTACATCGTTTCCAAGATCTCCAGATTTGTGTAAGCTCTTAATGGCAGCTAATAATCTGTCAGCGTCAACGGCAGTTGTTTCTATCCAACAAAACCCAAAAACGTTCATCAAATTGAATCACAAAGTGAGTTATTCTAAATGTAGCATTTGCCTGTATTGGTTAGGTCAAATTTAGGCATCTGAAAATTAGTTCACTTTAAAAGTCTTTATTACATTGATATTGAAATGTAACTCGACCATTAAAATGATTTTCTCTCAGAATTTCTCTATCGTTATTTAATCAAAGTTACAATCTCAGCAATAGGCAATTAGTTTATTTGTTATCCACATAAACACTAACCCGGATCATCGACATAGACCGACTTTTGTAGTACATTGTTCTTGATACGTGGAGTGGGTCCCACATAGTGCACATCATCCACCTTATACTCATGGTCTGATGATCGCTTCACTCTTGTCAAGTCCCTTTTGTACAAGAACCGAGGATTGGCAACCAAAGGAGCTGATCTTGGTCCCTGGAGATCTGCATCGGAATCCAGGTTGTTTGGTATGTCAAGTTTTTCCTCAGGAGCAAGTGCATCTTCTGCAATCAACGAATGGTAGAATTAAGTGTGTAAATTATGACGATACAAAACCTGTGTAAATGCGAAGGTACATGGCCAAATGTCCCACGTGTGTTTTCCATGAGAAGGATAAACTCATGCAAAACTCACGTGGCACATTTGGCCATGTAACAAGTTAAGATCGGTCACAGATCAGATCACCTTCCTTAGTGAGATTTTAACAAATGGGAATCGTGACATTTATACCAAAGGCTAAACCCTCCCCCCCCCTCCAATAATGCAGAAAGATGCAGAGGTCCCAGCTCCACTGTCTGTCAAAATTACTATTTTCTAAACTTCATCAATTGATTGAAAATAATCCTATTTGATCAAGGCACACTAAATATGTGTAAGCTAATGAATCTATCAGGCATTAATTACACAAACTAAATGATACATGGGAAAAAAAAATCAATACCAAAACTTTGGAAATACAATGGAAATGGCATTATCATCCATTGTTGAGTATTGTGACGTCATCACTTGGTTTGTTTACATATATATATATGTAGGATTTTTGATGGCATGAATAATTAAATACTAGGTGAAGTTTATTTATTGTATAAAGAGCAAGTGAACCCAGCAAGGCTCCGGATGGTAGGTAATCAGTATTACGCGGATGGTAGGTAATCAGTATTACGAAGACAATGAAGTGAATGCAATAGATTTTGGCCACGGTCATATTGAGTGACAATCCAGCTTTAAGTTACAACTTAAGAGTATTTTATGTGCATCCAGTACTGCCATTGGCTAAGGCAGTCCTTCAGGCAGTCCTTCAACCAAACAGATACAAATTCAGTAAATTTCAGATGACCAACAAGCGGAAGTAGAAATTTTGTAACAGATTACCTTTGGGTGGGGGTTGCGCTACATTGTCATCTTTTTCTTTTTGTACAACCTCCTCAGCGGCTTTGGTTGGCTCTTCTTTCGTTGGAGCTTCAGTTGGTTTGGGTAATCCATTGAGTGCCCTTACAACCATGGGACGGTAAATCTTATCCTTTTCCTTCAAGAATTCTGTGTCTGTCTGTAAAGTATCAAACAGATTGCCAGCGAGTTACAACAGTTCTTTGCAAGGGTGGTGACATCATGGCTGATAAACTAGTGCACCATACACTGTAGAAAATGACCAACAAAAGGAATATTGTTTACTTTCTTTAACCCTGAGCAGCCTTTTAATAGTACAGAAATTAACATTGAAAGACGGATCAATATGACAAGTGAACCTTGCCAAAAAAAGCTGATATTTGGATGTAATGTTTTGCCATTCTAAGAGATCAGTTTTAACATTAAAGAGGCTTGATATAATTAATACATTGATCACAGTCCTAATATGAGCAGTTTTCCATGAAACTATCTTACTTTATCACCACGGTCATCTGGGTATTTCAATTCCACTGTCACGATTCCTTCGAGCTGTTCTTTAGACACATCATCCACAGATGTAACTGGAAGATCCTTCTAGAAACACAATGATGAATTATGATTGCCATTGAACAACAGTTCAAGAACACCCTAATATAGTTTAACTAATGTTTTTTCACATATAGCGAAATTTCAGTTATTGACACCATCTGTATTGACAACTGAACTGTAGCAAATTATGATGAGCATAATGTAACAGTCAATTAAACTTAAACCATAAAACCATTTAATGCTATAAAGGCTTAAGGGAAGAATACATTTTGTTTCATTAAAAACAGCCTCGCAAATTGAAACTAAACAAAGCTGTCATAGCTGACTACTCAAAACCGGATCCTAAAGTAAATTTTTATGATATATTAGATTAATTTCTTACATTTACCAAGGTTTATATTTATCTGGTGATAGTTGTAAACCGATTATTAGCTATAGAAATGGACAGAAGCAGCTTTCTTTAGCATGTTTAGACCACAGCCAGGTACAGGTGGCTACAGACAGCTAGAGTCTACCATATTTTACTGTTGAAGCAGTATCATCGTTACTGAATGAATATCATTTTGTAATATAAGTTACGATTTCGGAATACTCACTAAGTTGCCTGATTCCTCTGAAAATATAGAATGAAGAACCATCAGAAAATAGAGAACAGCCAGACAATAGTTTTTTTTATTTAATCACAAGAGTAACAAAATGTATTTTACCAAGTTAACATATAAACTTAAACCATTTACCTTGTGAAATGGCAAGATAATGAAGTGGCACGATTTCACCAGGTTCTGGAAAATTTTCAAGACAGCATATATTTAGCAAACTAAACGATGAAACATAGACAAACATCTCCAAAATATGTGCAGCCACAATATAACATGTCTCAGAACCTACAAGTCCAAGTGGTGATACATTGTCTAAGAATCTTAGTGAAACTGTAATTAATGCAATATATTACTCATTATTTTTAGCAACATCCATAGTGTTTTGACATATGGGAGGAAAAATGTCTACTACATACATGATACACCAAAATCCCAGGTTCTTAATTACCGTATTTTTTGTTGAGCAGACAGTCTGTTATTGTGTAAAAATAATAAATACTGGTCTGGAATAGAGGCCGGGCTGTGAGTTTGAAACACACTGAGGGCACGTTTCTGGCTTTGTATGTTTGTAATAAGCAACACAAAAATTTGTGTCAATTAGGTGCTTGGTTTAAAACTGCTAAAATAAGAAAATTCAGTAATTAAAGGAGGTGTAGAGGAAGTTTTGACGCTCGTGCGTTTGACTTACTTTGCACACAGATGCCCACCTTGGCTTTTTGACTGCCTGTCCAATCTACAGGGTTAAGTTCGTAAACATATTTGTCACCGCAATTCTTGACTACTACCGGTTGTGCCTCTGTGCAGCGAATAAGACCATATTTAGTGTTCACCGAGCTGCAAATATCATATGTTCCATTTGAGTCTGTTTGTGGAAGATCTTTGCCTTTCAGGTTCAGATGGAATGGTACTTCTGTACCGCATTGTTCTGGCTGGAATAGAATAAACATTTAGCATTGAGGCCGTGCAAATTTGTAGCAAACTGTAAGTGTTTCATCATTGAAAAAAAAAAAAAAAAAAAACTTCATAATTGGTATTAGAGTTGGATAAGTGGCAAAAATGTACCAGTCACCACAAATTTAATATCTTTCACAAATGATATCCTAAAGTAGTTGATAGTTAAATTGGTCAGTTGCAAGTGATACTAAATGATATTTATTTATATACACATACCTTAATTGGTTGAGAAGTGATTATGGCTGGGGCTCCCTCATATTCGAACCGGTACCAGTTCTTCTTCAGATTGCGGTCATTAACCGGCTTGTTTCCAACAGTTGCCGTGAAGTGGCGCTCAACTTGCTGCTCCAGGATATGTGGAGTTTCGCAAGGTTCACCAGACCATTCCGCAGTTGTGGTTTCTGGAAATACAATGGCATGATGTAAGATATACTTTTTTTGTTGCATTATACAACTAGAGCCTTCAACGGCGCTGAATCCAGAAGGTGATGATACATGTCGTGGATTGGTAGAGCGTTAGCTCTAGAGTACTACCAGATGAGGCTGGACATCGTTTGATCCTTAGCGATTCGATAATATCAAGATAAATTTTTAACGATAAACGATAACGATAATTATGAGCAAGGTGTTACTTAAATATGTACATAAAAACGACCTGGCGGCTTTTGGCACATAGGAACAGACAAGTTAAACATGTTCATTCCAGCAATGACAGTGAGTGAATCACTGGAGTAATTAAACAGATTTTCCATACACTTTTAACTGCTGAGGTCTATCAATCCATGGCTAACAAAATACAGAATACAATTAAATTCAAATCACCTTAAGTATATGTATATACCCCACAATCAGTTGTATACCATATAGAAAAGCCATGTGGTATAGCCTATGTGGTATACATGTGTATACTACATGGCTTACCTTACAAGGATGGGAAATGTATACCACATACTTCTATGTATGGCAGGCCAATGACAAAAAATCTCTTTTTGCAGCTAAGCGCTTCGCCGTTTAAACTAGCGCCGCCGCTTTAAAACAATATTCGGAGTCACAATTTTACCACCATTCAAAAGATAAAATTGTCAGCTCCCTAAAAAAATTTAAATTTTTGAAATCGGACAAGAATTAACGATTCCAGGAGCAAAAAACGTAACAGAAAGTCAATGATCTGTTCAGTCCACAGATACAAGCCATTGTGTGGCTGTGTTGCTATGGGCAACGTCACAGGAGCGTCATCGCTTCGGTAATACAATAGAATAATAAGGAACAATAAAACATTTTCTGTCCAAATCTAGTATAAAAAACAATTCTGACAAGAAATATTTAACAACTGGTTTGTAAATATCATTTCATAATTTTTTTTATTAATGTGAAAATGTCCCAGAAAGTTTTGAAGTGATGACGTTGTTGACAGTTATGCAATGCTCTGATTGGTCAATGGCAAAAATTAATATTCATGAATTTTTTCTATACTACATGAATGCATAGCCAGACAGCTCAACTAAAAGTGAAAATTGTGGGGTATAAATAAGACCCAAGTGGATATGTGGTATATTTTTATATTCCCTCACTTGTGGACAGATTGGCTTCAGAATTCACTCGTGGCTAACGCCACTCGTGAATCCTGGCCAATCTGTCCACTCGTGGGGAATATAAAAAAATACCACATAACCATTGGGTCTTATTATACAACTGGTTTATCAAGACAGTGACTTCATTGACTTGTTAATTGCAATTGACACATATAAACTTCACTAAGAAGTGTCACATTACTCATAATTAAACACCTAATTGCACTTGAATGTCTTTTAACAATCAATGACAAAACTCTTGTCTCACTCTCTCCAAAACTGACCGTACAGGACTGAGAATGGCTGTTCCGCCTGAACTGCTCATTCCGCACGATCCGCAATTTATTACTTGTAACTTTGTTTTAGTCACGCGTATCGGACACCCTTAGCCATTTACAATGGTTTAAACAGTTTAAAAATGCCTCTAACAGAGAAACCTAAGTTGGAATAAGTCAATAACTAAAGTGACTTCAGAATAACTTTTCTAGCATGACAAAGCCTTGAAAAATATTGTGCAATGCATTAAAGTATACTGAGCCCTATGTGACACTGCTCAACTTGATCTAAAATATACCCGTTGAGTTTACGTGAGTGGAATGCCACTTTACTTAGCTTAGTACAAAAAGAACAACAGCACTTAATTTTGTTGAAAAATATGATTCAATGCAAACTCAATTAGGAACAGAGGTGGAGGTTTTAAACAAACTCCTTATTGATTTAAATGTGTCTAATAGGGTTGTAACCCCCATGTTACACCATAATCTAATTCACAACAGAGTGAAATCGCAAAGTAAAGTTAGGTATAACACCCTCACAGATAGATGCCACCCAAGTGTTGCGCTATTAAATAAATGCAAAAAATCCGTGAATCAAGCTATCATCAAAAATAGGAAAAAATTTATTAATATTTAGTAAACATATGTAAATACAGGGTCAAGTTTATCTTGTTGGTAACGGGGAGGTCGCCTCAGACCCTCCAAATATCCGTATAGATTAACAACGGAGCATATCTGGTACAAATTGGAATGTAATTGAAATTAATATTAAGTCATAAGTAATAATCATAACTATACATGATTAAAGTATAATTTTCAACCTACTTTCGGTTGAGGTTGACACAGACTCAACTTTATGAACGTACGTTGAAAAATATGGGTTAATAAAATTACTAATGGCTAGTCTCATATTTTCAAAATAGGTTATCGTTTTCCTAGTGCCACTTATGCTCTATGAGATAAAAATTACATGTGTAAATCTGTATGTAATTTTATTAATTATATATATTTATGTTATCTGTATATTGCACTATTCGCAGTCCTGCCATGTTCAGGATCACTACTTTGGTGTTTTTTAACACTGCATAATTTACTAATCTTACCAGCAGGCACATCCGAAAATACATACAGTCTATCTAGACATCAGATCATACCTGAGAGGCCAACAACTGTCAGGTTTCGGCCTAAACATCAACACTACACTACACTACACTACACTAAGGTTATCCATTTGAAAATTTTCCTGACTCATCACCTTTTCACTCTGATGTACTCATCCCAATATCCTGAAGGTTTCTAGAAACCTTCTGAATAAAAATTGAAATATGGCACATAAACCTCAGCTTAGATGCAAATTTAATTGACATTTCATAAGACCTTGCATCCCAAAAATGTTATGCTAGACTCTGACCATTAATTCTGTTCCAAATTGCAGAATCAAAAAATTTTACATTTAACTAATGAAAAATATCAAATCATTGAATAATTTTAGGTCAAGTCATTGTAGCAATTAATATACCTGGAGCAGCTGTTGTGATAACCACTGCTTCAATTGTGGTTTCAACTGTTTCTTCTTCACCAATTGTTGTCATTTGTTCTTTCGGAACCTCGGTGGCTGGTGGTCCCTAATGAAAAACATATAGAAATGAATTTTTATTCTTTTTACTTATTATAAATTAGCTTTGACACAATTAAGATATATTTCGTTATAACCATTTTTACATCAGTACATTAATCAACCATTTGTTCATGAATGCAAGCTAGAATTATTGTTCATGTACCGTATAGGTCAAAATAGGTAACTTATTTTTGCAAAAATAAGATCTATAATCTATAAGTTTCCTTAAACCCCCCCCCCCCCAAAAAAAAAAACCAAATAAAAAACATGACCATTAAAGCAGTTCAGTATGTATATCATGCCAAATAAGGTCCATTTAGGTGGCATGAAATGCTATAGTTCTATGCCAAAGATACCGCGGTTTACGGTGATGACATATATGTAATTCAGGCTTACCGGCTGCTCGTTGCCTGGGTCTGGCAATGTGGGTACTGCTGTTGTAGCATCTTCTACAGCTGCAGTAGTGACTAGAAACAACAAAAGTTTTTGATGAAGCGGAAACGCCAGTGTAGCACTCATAGTTTCATTCTCAGATGTTTTTTTAGTTAGAAAATACGCACAATTGGTTATTTACAGAACTATGCCATGTTATGCTGTCTTTGAATGCTACAATCAATAGCAGTGAGACTTATACATTACAAAGTGAATAGTTACGATTCAAGTACACATCGCAAACATAACTGGGTTAACACTAGTGCAGTCAGTTCAATACAGTCAGGCATGAGAAGTTTGATGCAGGATCAAACAAGAAGACAGACAGCTGAAATAATGGTGAGATTGAAAATTCAGGCAAGTGCAAACGCGAAACATTTAGAGGTGATCGTTTTTGAAATCTATTAGTTGATTGCATTCTCCAACTGATGAGCAAACCAATTTTTGTTAGTATTATTTTTTTTTGTGTTAAAATGCTATGAAAACAGTGTGATTTTATTAAACCCACTTCACTTCAGAGTTTTGCAGAAGCATGAAAGAAGTCATTGGAGAGCTGTCTTGTTTAGTTTGTTTTGAGGCTTCTTATTTTTGAGATTGTGCTGTAGACTGAAACTGCAATCAAGTGGTCGTAAAGAACAGACAAAGATCAGTGGATGTCTTTAATTGAAGTAGATTTAGATTGCAATAGAATGAGATGTGCTGTGGACAAAGCCCACTACAGAAGACCAAATTGCCACACCTGCTGCTGAATCAGCCGACCCTTGTGTTGTTCCTGCTTCAACGGCTGGAGAATCAGATGACCCTTGTGTTGTTGCTGCTTCAACTGGTGCAGAATCAGATGACCCTTGTGTTGTGCCTCTTTCAGTTGTGGCAGAATCAGATGACCCTTGTGTTGTGGCTGCTTCAACTGCTGCAGAATCAGATGACCCTTGTGTTGTTTCTGCTTCAACTGCTTCTGCTTTAGGTGTTGGTGTTTTATCTAACTCACCAGGAATATCAGGGAGGGTGGCTACATCTGCTGCTGCATTTGCAGCAGCTGCTGTTACAGCATCGGTTTCATCTGCTACATCTGCTGCTGCTGCTGCTGCAGCTGTTGTTACAACATTATTTCCTGCTCCTGCATCAGCAACATCCAATCCTGCTGTAATACCTGGTACTGCAGCAGCAGTTGGTAAATCGTCTATGTCTGACCCTGCAGTTGTTTCTAATTCAACAAAAAGAAAAAAAGAACAACATGCAACAATAATATATCATGCTTTAATCAGTAATCAACTTTTTCTTGTCAAGTGATAAAAAGATTAGAGTATTGATAAGAAAGAAAAACATAGGCTGCGCTGCAGCAAAACCCTCAGCGAATCTCACAAAGCACACAGGCATCATTAAAACTGTTAAGTGTTCGTCTGAGAGGCAGGAGGGCAGGCGTTTCACTTTTATTTCCAGAGCTGAACTCTAACACTAATGGACTTACCCTAATGAAATTTCATACAGTAACACTATATGACCTAGTAGTGCCTTTTGATAGTCACACTGAAATATCTCAGCTATGCTTTACAAAATTTGGAAAAATATTATTTACTGAGTGTTTATATAGTGTGTGCAATGGACTGAAAAAGAAGATTCTCCAGATTTTCTCTATTAACTAGTTGGAAATGTAAGCCTTGTAAAGATTACCATATTCATTTTCATGCGCTTTCACTGATATGTCGTTATTTTTTGGCAAAATTTGTTAACTTGCTTTCTTAACTCCTTACATTTAACATCAAACAAAGTTTTTTATGCATGTAGGTGCAGTAGTGTGTAAGTCCTGCTCATTTTTCTTTAAATTTTATAAAACACACAGCTGAGATATGTCAATGTGACTATCAAAATGCAAAACTAGGCCATATAGAGTAATACCATATAAAATGTTCTAGGATAGGTGCTTTAATGCTAGATTTTAGCTCCAGAAAAACAGTTTAACACAATTTTTATTCATGTAGGGTAAATAGTGTCTTTGGTATGGACGTTTGAAATTAGTAAGAATTTTCCCTATTTTTCCCTAATATTAAAAATTCTCTAGTATTTATGGCCACGAGACCCCCAAAAGGCACCATTGCACTGTTTTAGACATATTATGACAAAGTTTTCCAAATTTTGTAAAACATAGCCAACATATGTCGATGTGACTATCAAAAGGCACCACTAGGCCATATAGAGTATTACTGTACAAAATTATGTTTGGGTAAGTGCATTAGTGTTACGAGTTCTGCTCCAGAAATGTAAGTATTATGCCTGCCCGCCCGCCCGCCCGTCAGACAAAATTGATGATAACAATAACCCTCTCCAAACTTTGTTTCCTGAGGGTTACAAAGTTTGTTAGTTGCATTTAGTCATTACTTTTAGAAAAAGGTTAACATTCTGATGTTATAAATATGTTGAAATATGTGAAATTCAAAATAGCAAACACGAAATACAAGTGTCTTTTTACACCGGGACCGCTGTGGCTCCTTCCAACTTAGAATGGTTTTTGATCCAGATAGGCAATAGGCCACTCCAAATCAATAATCTTTTTATGTAATGATACATGTCTGTAGCTATAGTATGCCAAAAGCAATCATGTGTTGGTCAAGTGGGGGAAATTTTAAACTCAAAAAATTGCTTTCAAGGGTTGCGGAAAGGTCCAATGGGGTTGAGGCAATGCTTCAGCGATAAAATTGAGGCAAAATTCTAATGAATTTAACGAGTCTCGTAAACTAAGATAAACATAGGCTGCGCTGCAGCAAAACCCTCAGCGAATCCCACACAGGCATCATTAAAATTGTTTAGCGTCCATCCGAGAGGCAGGAGGGCTGGCGAAACACTTTTGATTTTACTCCCAATACTAATAAACTTATCCTAATGAAATTTCATACAGTAATACTCTATATGACCTAGTGGTACATTTTAACAGTTACATGAATACTCTATATGGCCAAGTGGTACCTTTTGATAGTCAAATTGGCATATGTCGGCTATGTTTTAAAAAATTTGAAACTTATTTTCTTTTTTTTTATCTTTCTTCTCCAAAGCTGAACCATTTTCGTCTAAGGATGATCAATTATATAACCCAACTAGTCTGCTGGATGACTTATTTATTTACTGAGTGCTTTAGTATTGTGTGCGATCAACCCGAACAACGTAGCATGTTACACAATGGCAATTAGAGTCCAAGATGTCTTAATTTTCGAACTCTTGAATTTCTCCATTTGTTAACAGCATTCAGACAGGTGTGAATATATTAACAGCAATCCATCCTGTTCAGATTAAAGCCAGTTTAGGCCTTGCTAGATTTCTTGGCAAAGTGGCGCTTATTTTGCCGTGGCCCTTAGTGGTAAATAGGTGCGTGATTAAGTAGGTCAGCCAATGCAAGGGACGCACCAGCATTACAAAAGACTCGACGGTCACTGTAGGCCACGTTTCTGTGCTAAATATAGACACATCACGCAACACTGGCACTAGAGATCCTCACGACCAATCAGACTGATCTGTATAAACCGGTAATTAAGCCTATTTCTAGCAAGGCTGCATAGCATAGCTATGCAAAGATGACGGACTTGCTTTAGGAAGATGTGTATATCCATTTCCTGCCATTTAATTGTTTGCTTCAGAGGTTTTATGCACAGTAAGGAGTATTCAGTTCACTAGAATTATCAATACAATAGCATGTCCTTTAAATAATCTACACCAAAGATTATCGTTTTTCTGTCTATGGGCTATGAAAATGCTTCTGAAATTCAGCTATTATACTATAACAAAATATAAAACAGTGTTAAAAAAAGATAAACCTGTAAATACAAATAACCACAAATCTTAAAGGTTTATTTTGCATGGGTTTATACCAACATGCATACCTTCATAAGTCAAAATATTTTTCGCACACTGATTACTTTTAACTGGAGTGTTTGGTTGCTTATTTGCATCAAATTTATGGTATTTAAATTATTTATAGATTATTATGCAACTTATTATGAAATTGGTATTAATATACAAAACCATTAACTGGGTTGCTGAGAGTGAAATTAAGAGACTGGGTAAGAGAGAAAAGTCTTGCAGAAAAACATTTTATGGCTGTCATTGCAAAGTATGGGATGATATAACTATGGAATGTTGGAAACAACACATTTAGCATTTTTATCCAGATTTTCCATTATTATGACACAAAAAGGATGAAACAAATTTCCAAATATAGCTTAAAAAGTGAAATTACTTATGTTATGAAAAATTTAAATTATTTAGGGATCATATTGATATTGGGGTTAAAAAAGTACCACATTTTCCCCTGATCACAAAATTATATATCAATAATTGTCATGAAACCCCAAAAATGTATCTCTACACTATTTTTAGACATATTATGACAAGTTTTTGTATGCATTTATGCACAGCAATGAATGATTCTGGTGTGGAAATGGAAAAATTCTAAGTTTTGTAAAACACAGCCGAGATATGTCAATGTTACCATCAAAAGGCACAATTGGCTATATATAGAGTAATACCATATGAAATTCGGTTGGGCAAGTGCATTAGTGCTGCTCCAGAAACACAATTTTTAGCATTTTGCAGATTTTCCATTATTATATAAACAGCATGAAATGAATTTCTTAATGAAGTTTGAAAAGTAAAATACTATAAATTAGATATGTACAACTTTTTGTTAGGATAAGTGCATAAGCATTAGAGTTTGGCGCCGGAAACAAAAGTGTTACACCAGCCCGTCCGCCCGTCCGGCTGCCCGGATGGACATGAATCTTTCCAGTGACAACAATAACCCTCTTCAAACTTTGTTCACTGAGGGTTAAAAATTATGTCACCAAAAATAAGTAACAACTTGTGAAAGTAAATGCTGCATGTCATTTCCAAGAGGCATTAAATTGGCAATGCCTTGTGTAACATGTGCTTCATGCATGTGCTGGGACCAGGTAAAGTTCCAACCTTACTCGTCATTGTTTCTGCCTCTGATGGCCAGTCATATGAACTGACCTAGCCTCAGACCAACAGACATCTTAATTTTAATGGTTGATCGCGGCAGTGCAAAGCATTCATTTATCCAATTATAAGCTGAATGAGCCATGCGGATCTCCAACCCCATGAGTTCTAGTTTACGATTAAAAAGCAAACAATACTTAGTAGTGCCAAACAACATTCATCACAATACATGACAGAAAAGATCCCTTTCACAATTATCACACAATGTCAAACGATCACTTTGATATCATTTTAAAACGAATAGTGGCAATTGGATAAATTTATAAATAACCAACTGATGGAGATTTAATGATCGATCCGATGATGTCAGCAAATGAAAAGTGCAATACCTGGATATCCATTAGCAGCAGAATAAATAATTTATTAAATATCCATGTGTAATTGAGTACTTCGGAATTATTTTCATAAATTTTAGTTTAGATGTTAAATATTTATCCAATGTAAACTTACCACCCTGACAATTTGGAAATCCTGAAAAGTAAGAGAGAAATAATTAGAATAACATGGTTTTCCAAAAAGTTTGATAATCAATGATAATAAGCATTGCATGGACATTGGACAAGTAGGTATCATAAATACACGATTCATTGACTGAGAGGTTTGATTATAGGTCAGCAACAAACCGACACAAAATTAAAGAAAAAACATTAAAAAAATATCTAAGTCAAATATTCCAGTATTCCCCAGTCGTTTTTTATTTATTATTGTTTTATTTTTTTTGTCCTTTTTTAAATTGGAATTCACTGTGCATGCTGTCATATGATTCATATGAATACCAAGTGTCGTCAGCATGATTCACGTGAGATTACCGGACCTGCCTGAAGAACAGTTTGCATTACTCTTGAGATGTTCTTAACACAAATTATCATGATTAAGCATCCACAGGTTGTTTAGTTTTCTTAAGAAAAGAAGAGGAGCGTCACTCCATACTTCACATTGTACTTGTACTCAGTGTCTATGCTGAGGCAAGTATAGATCCCACCCATGGGGTAAATGTGTAACATGGGTGGACTCCTCTCTCCTCATCAATCAATCCTCGATAGTGGCAAGAACTTGCCTAAGAGGGCTGCACTTTCCATACCTATCTATCTATCTATCTATAGATCTATAGATCTCTTAGTATTAGGCCAGTAAAAATTTACATGAATTGGGGTGACCCTGGACTAGCTCGTAACAGGCATTTTATTTCATCAAATGCTAGCCCAGATTTTGTAGTTTCACAGAATGACAATTTTTTAGATGGCCACCTTTGGGAGAATTTTCCAGCTCTGTTTCCATGGCAACAAAATTTATAAAAAATGAATCTAAAGAAAATTACAAAACTTGATATAATCTGAACTACTTATCATATAGGAATGAAACAAATGTCGATTCATATGTCATTGTTTCAAACAAATTTGGTTGATATTTTCCAACATTACTTTCAATAGCTTTTCATGACTCGTTTCCTATGGGAGATTATTCACCAAAATTGAACAAAACACATTGGCATAAGTCTCAGACTAAAAATTATACCTTACTTAATGCTCTCTATCAACGGGAAGTGATTAGAATTTCCATAGAAACCAAACATTGCTCTGATATAAAAATAAAAAAAACAGCTTGTATTATAAAATTTGAAGCTGCATGGCATTTTCTCTATTGTTTTCTGGTAAATAATCGATTATTATATCGATAACACCCTATAATTACATAAGCAGTCTTGACCTTTTCTTTAGTTTTGTTTATGACGAATCCAGCCTGGTTGCCACGGATACCAGTTCAAATTATATATGTAGAGCAAGTATTGGTCATGTTGGGATCTTTCAGACAGCATTAGATTATATTCACTCCTGTAGGGCAAAAAATGGTGGCTCAGGGGTCATTGACCTTAGTAGTCACCATGACCTTGACCTTTGACCTTAATGGTTACATGATTGAAATATTCCCTGATATAAAAAAAACACAAATATATCACCTGGTTCAAGACCATGCTGGCCCTGTAAAACTACTTATCAGACACCAAAATCTCTCCAATTTGACAACATTGTGATTCATCTTGATTTTGTTTGTCACGATTCTAGCCTGGTTGCCTTGGTTACCAATGCAAACTATATTTGTAAAACAAGGCAGGACTACATCACATTTCTCATGAACCAATGTCAATTTGAACTGCCAATCAATGTAGCATAAGGAAGGATTTAATATCTTCTGTTACTGCAAAAATTGACCAGATTTTTGCCTTTAGCCTCACTTTTATCATGACCTTGACCTTTGACCTTGAAGGTCACCTGACTAAAATATTTTTGCAAGGAGGTCATATTAAAAATTAAAAATCACAGAAAGCTGCAGGAACAGTGGAATCGCATATCTGGATTTTTGGATTTCCTTTGTCTATGTTGTGAAGGACATTAATTTGTTTATGATCATTTGAACATGATTTGAACCTGGTTGCTATGGGTACCAAGGCAACCTAAATATCCAGAACAAATAAGACTATGTCAAGTTACTGATGAATAACTGTTTACATTTGTATTCATGCAAATGTGAATTTTTTTTTTAGATATTTACACCATGGTTTTGTAATTTTTCCTGCCCCCTCCCCTTAAACTTCCATGACAAGTAATAGATGACTGATCAGATAGGTGCTCTTTTTAGGGAGCTACATTCATATGGGGGATATAACAAGTTGGGTCCCTCAGTTTTTGTTATTGATGTAAAAATGAAAGTTTCTTGGGTCTTAAATTTTTAATGAGACAGTCCAATAGTTACTGAATTTACTGTACAGAATCCATGTTTTGATTCAACTAAAAGCAATGATTCTATGTGTTACTTACAAGAGAGAAAAATATAGTAATACTGTTTTTAGATATGCGACAATGGGGAGAAAATTTAACAGATTAAACAGACAATAATTGGCAGCACTTGAGGCCTAACTATCGTAATTGACTAACTCATTCCCAGAAAATCTGTGGATCTTATGAAAGGCTAATATTGTGTGTCTAAACTCTCACTATAGCAAGTAAAACGAAGAGTAAGAAGGGAAAACCATCTAAAGATGACCCCGGAAACTACAGGTAATGCAATAAGCTCTGTAAAGACAATGACAAAGCCCTAAAATGTGATATGTGCGATTCCTGGTTTCATGCAACTTGTGGCAAGGTTAAAGATAGTGCCTATCAAGCCATCTTAGAAAATGAGACAAACTTAAAATCAATGACATAATTTTTCATCATCGGCAGTAACGCAATCCAGGAGTCATGTATGATGAAAATCTTGAAATTAATAATCATGTCAACAAAATCTTTCCGACATCATAAATATTATCACCAAGGTAGTTTAGCCTTACCTTACAGCCAATGGTGCTAAATCCATTGTCCGGGCATTTCTTACATCCCAGTTGGATTATTGCAATAGTCTCCTGTCTGGCCTGTATGGCCTCCCCAGCTGTGTCATCACAAACCTTCAGCTGGGCAGAATACTGCTGCCCATTTGCTCCTGATGAGGAACTTCACTGGCTTACAGTCGTCTTCCAGATTACATCTAAAATGTGCCTTCCTGCATTTAAAGCATTGAATGGACTAGTTCCAAGATATCTATCAGCATGATCAGACTTCCTAACAAAGGGGCTCAATACTCACTATCACACAAGGTCAATGATACAACTGGTAACATCTCGAATCAAACACATCATCTTTCCCTTAAACAGCCTACCGGATACAATAAGATATTTTAACAGATCTTAAAAAATTGTCAAACTCTCTTAAGATTCACCTCTTTCACATGTATGAATGTTACCAAATGTGACACTATACAAATGTTGTTTTTTTTGTCATTTGTCACAAGGTCATCTGACTATTCTATTTTGTTTATTACCAAGTTGATATTAATGGGCGCATTGATTGCCTATTTTTGGCGGCTGTTGCCACGTTTAGACATACAAGATGATGATGTTCAGACTGGATTAAGGCTTTATGTCCTGTATTTCTGCACCAGTTGGGCTAATTGGGACAGGTAGGGACCATGGCAATGAGACGAAGGATGAAACAGCCATCCAACATAGGCTCAGGAATTGCTCAGGAATTGAACCCAGGACCCAGTGGTTGGAAGCCCAGCGCGCTACCACTGAGCTAGGCCCCCACCCCCTTGTTATAGCATAAACAATTGATAAAAATATAGCATTCAAAACATGGAAACCTTTTCTTGCACAACAATAAAGAATACTTCCTTTGATCTTGGGGATTCTTGAACCACTACTTGATGTACATGCTACAACTTACAAGTATTACAGTATTTACAGATCCATGCCAAATCCATGTGTAATGTTATGAAAATATGACCAACTCCTCCTGTACTAAGGCGATAATGAGCTAGCTAACACTTCTTGTTAGAAATCATCAGCTGATTAATGCCTCTTCTGGTGCAGAATAGCAAACAATGCTCAGATATAAACCAGAGCACAAATCACGAGGATTAACAGAGAGTGTGTGGTAAATCAGAGATCAACGCAGACACAACACTGGTCCATGAGAAGGTGACCTTCTGCTGAATTAGCAAAATCTCTTCACAACAAGAAAAGGAAAGTATTCTACTTCAAAGCAGTCTCAACCAGTCTTTAGTTACTCTCTACCATGTCTACTGTATTTTTTGTATCGATATTTGCAGAAAGATACATCAGATGGAAGGCTTAACTTCATCAGTTCAAATAGAATCAGCACCATGTATCTCAACTGCAAGCATTACACATTACATACTCCTTTGTTTATAATAATACAAGATTGCAAATTTGCAAGTGCCTGCAACCAATTTCTGTCCACCACAAAGAGTGAAAGGATCTTTGTCCACCATCTGCTGGGTTTTGAGACATTGAGCTTATCAGAAAGTATCCTAAGATCCAATGGGGTAATGCTCCATTGTACCAAAGGGTAAATGGAAAGTTGGTAATGGACTGCAATGACTTAGCATATGAGAAAGACCCATATCGAGACGACAGGGTTCAGTCAGAAACCATACTCTATGATGGTTCAGTGCTGAAATTTGGCTTCAGTGCCCACTGTTGTCAAACCAGAAATAGACAATACCATACATCAACAGTGCAGCCAAATGTATTGCAAATAGTGGTGGACAAAAGAAGCAGCCAAGTTTTACCCCGTGTCAGACTGTAAGATGTTATGCTGTTATATTGCCTTCCATTCCATCATAAATCTAATATAACTTTTACAATACCAAAATCTACATAAATGTAATTAGATTTACATCTACTGGGGGGTACAACGAATTTATTTTATCAGGACCCTGCATTCCAATAATCTGAAGATGACTGATATCTGTCATGTAAATCTAATCAGATATGCCTCCACATTCCTCTCTCCAACAATTGGTTGCCAATATCACAGTGTAATGAATACATGTTGCTTGTATACTTACCCCATGGACGTATTGGAGAATTCTAATAAGTCCATGCTTACGCATCATTCAGCAAGTGACCTATAACATTTGGTTTGGTGCCTTTGACCGTTTAGCCACAAATTACGCACACAGTAATTAAATTAAGTTACCTAAACGTACATATCTCCACAACACCATGACTACTGCTATTTGGTTGTCACTGAAAATTAGTTTTTGGTGTACCCCATGCAGATGTATGCTACCTGCTGTGAGACATGAATTTGCCAGACACTGTATATCCTATAAATGTCCTAAAACATTAAATAATATGCCAAATATTTTCAAAGAAAAACTAAACACACATAACTTCCATGGTTTTAAATTATATGTCAAAAAGAAGACAGCTAAGGCTTATATTGAGGAATGTGGCACACCAAATTGTTACGCACGCAAATAGTAGATTTTCACGGAAGGTTTTCTATATTTCCACCAGGTGGCTATGACAGAATACTGCAATTCTATTGGCTGAAAAAGTTCCCGCCCTTGGCTGTGATTGGCTGAAGCAAAGTGCATCCAAGCAGTAGTATTTTTAGTGCATTTTAATGTTTATTTGACACCTTATCATTCAGTTGATTTTTGTTATTTTTCTGAGAAAGTTATATTTATTGAATAAGTCCGTGATTATCTTCTACGTCTGAAAAGCAAAATGAGTAATAAGAGGAGAGGAAAGACTTATGTCCTGTTGAATTCAGGGCTGTTCAGTGAAAATACTCTATTGAATAGGCCTACAAATCAAATAATTTGTCATTATCTTCTACATAACACCAATTTCCTTGATTACATTTTCTGCCGCATTACATTTAATACAAATGTAACTGTTTTATTTAATAAATCAATATTAAATAATGCATGCCTGCACAATCCTTTAATGCAGAAATAGCCATTCCTTTCTTGTTCGCCAGACTTACGCCTACTCACTACTATTCTATTTGCACTGGCTGTATCTATCTTGGCAGTCTCTCCCATGTCAAGTTTTATCTCCATCCTTCAGTGATGAAAGATGCCCCAGCAGCATCCCACTGAAGTCAGCCAGCGACTATAGAACAAGGCCAACTATGATTTCTACCAAGATAATTCTGCGCTTCACCAAGTAGTCTTCCATGCATTTGATGGAATATTCGATTGCTAACTTGAAAAAAAAAGATACACTCTTTTGGCATTGTCCTAAAAATACCTTTGCAAGATCATTTTGGCTGTGAAATGTACGGAAAGCCTCAGGTCCTGCTGGCATATAAGTACGACTCTTCAGAAATGTTGCTAGTCAAATTGCCCCGAGTGTTCACAGACCCCTCCAATAGGTCACTGCATGCTTGTGACTACTTTAGTTCTCTTAAATTATTTTACAAAAGTCAATACTGATTTAAACATTCTCACTCTACAGAATGGGCAGCATTAGAATTGGTAGAACTAATTGAAATGGACAACAACAAAGTACCCATTAATATTTATCTTGATTTATCAAATGCATTTGATACACTGGACCACGAGATACTTCTGTTTAAATTAAAACACGATGGTGTGATAGACCTTCCTATGAAATTACTTAGAATCTATTAAACTAACCAAATGCAGTATGTTGTAGTAGATAATATCAAATCCAAAAATGTTCAACTTCAGCTTGGTGGCCCGCAGGTCTCCATCCTTGGTCCTCTTTTATATATCAATTATGTCAATGATCTTGTCAATATCACTTCTATCTATTTTTCATCCAATTTTTAACGCTGATGATAGGCCTACTACTCTTGTAGCTTCCCTAAATAATTTTCAAGATGAAAGCAGTTGGTCAGCGTGACCAATTGGATGAAGGCAAATAAGATGTCTATGGACAAAAGCAAAACAAAAGCCATGATATTCCATGCACCCCAAAGAAGAGTTCACATTCCAACTAAAATAGTACTATAGCTTCTTATATTGCAGACTGCAATATTGACAACTGCTATATTTGTATTTATGTTCATTCTGCTGCTTCATTTAAATCATCATCTTCACCATTATATTCTTCAACTTGAGATGAGCATGATGAGTGATGCTTGCAACTACCACTGATGAGAGTGACTTCCATAATATTACTGTGCTTAAATTGGATGATTTAATACACATTCTGCTTCGTTGCCTTAGTGAGGCCTCATTGCTTAACGTTTTTTGAAGAGAAATAAATGTGCTTTTGATTGTATATATGCAATTATGCTGAATGTCATGCAGTACTTCAAATTGGCAACTGTGCCAAAAAGGAAATCAATATCATGGTTAAATGACCAGTGGTCCTACCTTCAGTTTATATTATGAAGACATTTGAGAGACAAGTTTATCCATTTCAATTCGCATACAAAGAGAACAGGATTGTGGAAGATGCCAACAGCATCTGTCTACACGATACGAGTCCCTTCAACAAAGATACTTCTATTATCTTTGATTAGGGAGTTATGTGACGATTCGGATTTATTCTGTTTTTAGACTACAGTATGACTTTTTCTACTGCATGTAGTCCCTGCCAAACTGCATCAATAGCTTGTGAATGACCTTGCCCTCCCACCTACCAAAGACTTAAAGCCCTTGCGCCTACTATATGTAACTGGATTCCAGACTTTCCTTAACCAGGTGGCGTCATCCCGTGTTATGTTATATTGAACACAGACACCTTTCCAGGTTGTCCGCTATCGGAAGAATGTCACCACCAAAGTTAGAACAAGTCGATTCATTCAAGCTGCTGGGCACAACTACAATGAGATTGTTTCTCACAGAGGGATTTGAAGATATACGGAACATGCTACTTTATTAACCTAGACTGTGCCAGATTCTAGAGGATGCTAATAAGCCAAATCACTAGATGTAGAAATCTAGAATCTTTTTTTGTGAATACACAACCAAACATTCTGGAAAGAATTAAGTCTATAATACTATATAGCAAGTAGTGAGTATGACATTAAAATACGAAGCAACGGATATTGTAAATGGTTTCAATAATGATTTGTAAAGATTATTTAGTTGTAGCTCAGACCTTCACTGCAGAAGTTGTCAAAGTCACATTGATCTGTCTGTCCATCTTCCTAAAGCAAGCCAGCTATCTTCGCGTAGCGTAGCTACGCTGCCTTGCTAGATTTCACGGCCAATGCTGTGATTTTTTTTTGTCGTGGCTCTCTAGCGGTAAATACGAGAGTCTCGGCGTGTGACTAAGTAGTTCAGCCAATGTAAGCGATGCATTCAGTGTCAAAACATTCAACCGTCGAACTGGGCCACATTGCTGTGCTAAATACATTTCATAAAAATAACCGCTCATTTGTTGGTCCACAGATCTCCGCCACCAATCAATTTTGATATGCATAAACCAGGTAATTAAGCCCATTTCTAGCAAGGCAGCATAGCTAGGAAGATGCTGTTTGTCTGGGATATACAGATTGAAGACCCCATCTGACTCTTGCTTGTAACCAGATCAGTCCCAAATTTGATTCCTGAGTGGAACCTTGCAGTCAGTGACTAAGGGAGAGGGGCAAGTTACATATCCAACCCCTAAGAGGTAAATGTGTGGTTGGTATTATCTTATCATCTCATAATTATGTCTGACTAATAATAATGAAAGCTGGTCATTTAGAATAACTAAGATGGAGTCAGTGACAGGATAAACCTATCAGTTGCTCAACTCTTACACCCTTCAATGCCTTTAACTGTTTGGGCTTTCTGGGGTTCTGGGTTTACCTTAACCCCTTGCAGTTAATTGGGTGCTCCGTCAAACACCTTGGCATCCCAAGGAATATGATTAGACAGGAAAGAAACCTCTCCCTTTTCGTGTAATAGAGAGCGAAAGTAACACATGATTTCCGCTTTTCTTCCCGCAATGTTAGCATCAACTGTTACATGCACTTGATATTTACATGCCCCGGTATCTGTTTCATTCTAATTTTGCTGTAATATTGCCTGCCGAAACCTGATATAGATGTAATGTAGCTCAACAATGTAATGGTTGCAATGTAATATGTCTTTATATGTGAAACAATTTATACATCTGGTTTATTATCTATTCTATATTTGTTATATTGATAATTTCCATGCATGACAAGAAAAAGAAAAAAAGAAAAAGAATATATATCTGGCAATGAGAAGTGGGAGTGTTATACATAATTATAAGAAAGCTTTAATATAAAGAAATGGATAACAAGTAAATCTCTCTTTAAAAAGAGACCTTTACAAGACTTGTGTGATAAATTGATAATAGTAAGTCGATAGCAGATATTAATGACATATTATTAATTTTAAAAAATTTTCCCTGGACTGCTACACTCGTAACCCTTTTCAAGCAGATAAAAGCCTTATACAGCCACTGCTGCTTGCAAGCCTTAACTTTTCATGTTGTCAATCACCTGAAATAATTCTGTTAAGCTTGTTCTATTGCAGTAAAATTCCATGTATATCAGTTCAATTATGACTAAAACTTTAATTTCTGAACTTCGGAAGTGGTAACCAACGACTTTATCCAAAATTAGCTAAACCTATGGTCACTCATCTGACATTATTTACAAAATAATTACATAATATATGCAGTCGTTAGATTTGTGTTTCATATCTTTCAAAGAGATTCATCTTTTTTAGTTTTCAATTTTCACCAAGCATACTGCTATAACATTTATGTATGTTACATATCACAATCTCCTAACAGTCATTGACCTTGTTTTTGTCACAGAACTGAGAATCTGTTCGTTATATACATCTGGCATTTTTAAAGTACATATCAGTCATAGTTATATTGTGTAATAGGTCTAGATACCAAACAAAAAAAGGAGCTTTTGAACTTGAACCAATCTCATAGACTTGGGGAAACTAAACTCCAGATGACGTCATGTGAATCCCAGGACTCCCATTGGTTAAGGCAGTCCCTTAACCAATGGGAGTCCTGGATTCACATGACTTCTTGTGGAGTTTAACTTTTAAGTTTATAAGATTGGCTTCCAAGTCTATGAAATTGCTGTACGTAAATATGAAAAGTGCTTTAAACACATTTTAGCTTAGGATGGACAGCTGCAGCAATCTGCATATCATGTGATGCACCAAAAAACAAAATCAAATTGATAAAAGTGTATTTAGAAATGCATAATAGGGCTGTGCTCCTTGAAACATGATCCTGGAGAGAGAAAGGAACATGAAATCTACCAGAAAAATATCAGAACTCTCATTGCAGGTGACACTAATAATATGCTAATAGGAAAATGGGAGGGTAAAACAACCCTGACTCAGAAGAAAACCCTAAAACTCACTGACCCTTGAGATTAGGGACCACACTTTGGACTCCAGTGTCTGTCAAACATCTGAGACTAATGAAGCAACCTTGTATACATTGCTTTTGAACAGGTTAACAAATTCAAAGCAGTTAGACATATCATGATGTTTAATGGCCATTCTATGCAGTTGAACATATGTTTTGCTTTACTGCAGCCATGTTACAAGTATTTTAAGCTGTGCTTTAATGGGAAAACTAGCATTACATCATCCTGAACCACCGACGTTTAGCAGCAGCAGCAGTAGCCCAAAAATCCAGGAAGTAAGCAAAACAAGTCTACCTAAGCTCAGGTGAGAAAAAAGGCCAAACCTATATATATTACATAACAGTTCTGCTTAAGATGTCTAGAAAACGCCCCCACTTCTGCAGCACGTGCAAGAATGATGTGGCCATCCATGTTGGCATAACTTGGTAAGCCAGGTAAGCCTTGTGAAGTTGCATAATAAAGTGTGCCTTGAGCGAAGTCAATTATCAGAGCACATCAACCCCCGCAGATATTTTAGTTCAATTACAATATTATAAATGACAAATAACTAGTTCTTCACGCAGTTTCAACTTGATAATGGTGTCTATTCCAGTCCTGGCTGGAATCGACTTTTTCTTCAAGTTAGTTCAAGGCACCCCACCTCTAAATAGGACTGGTGTCTAATCTAGACTTCTCTAACTAGAGTCAGATTTTATAAATCGAAACAAATTCTTTATTACAAAGTTCACGATTTATGCGTTCATCTGTTCGACTAAAATGAGACCTATAGGACCTTCAATGGCTGCTTGGCTGAAGAAAGATAATCTACCAATGGATTTTTACAGTCAGTTTCATCATCAATTCATCTTGTCAAATGACAAATAGCCTGTGACATGTGGTGTGGATTCCTAACCAAGCCAACTTTACGTCTGCCTATGCTTCAGTAGGTCCGAGACATTACTATATAATTGAAACTGTACATTGTATAGTATTGCCCTTGAACATCCTTGGGCCTGGGCCTTCATGTAAAGCAAGGGTGGTAAAACTGTGGGTGAAGACCTCGGACCCAACATGGTTGCAGGTATCTTTGGAATAATTACAAATTTTCCATGTCAGAAATGCTTGGGGAATCCGGACTGGAAAAACTAACAGATTTTGTGAAACTCAGTTAGTTTAATAAATATTGGTCGACTCTAGGCAGCTGTAGCAACCTATTCCTGGCTGTAGCTTTAACTGGCTAAAAACAGCAACTCTATTCCTAGTTTATAGTGTGTTAACGCCAAAAAAATATAAACCTTCGTAAATGTATGAAATTTATATGATGTGGAGCCGCATGTACTTTTTAGATCTGGCTTTAAGCATGGAGACAAGCTAGACAGTTCCGTTTAGTGGCAGGTAGCATCATATAGCAGAAGTTGTCTAGCTTTGTCTAGGCTCAATTTGACAGGCCGTTTTTCATGAAACTAACTGTATGCCGAATAACCCACCTAATGTTGACTACTGGAATTTGAACAGACATTCACTGATGACTTTCTTCAGGTGGAAGTGTGTACTTCAAGTTAAAATGAAGAAGCTTCAAGGTAAGAATTTCAACTGTTTATACAAACTATTTCACTTTGTTAATACATCTACTACAGACTTGTTCTCCACAGATTGCAGGTGCAGAAAGACCTTAAAACTGACTTCACCTGCTGCACAGAACCAGCAAACATGTGTCTGCTGCATACTTCCATGCAGTTTGAATCTTGTATAATGATGTATTTATAAGTATTATACATCCATGGTTTGAATTGTCAGGGTGCTCTGTTTGTGACTCTATGGTAATTCTGACCATAAAGTAACTTTTGTGTTGTAATCTTGTACTTTTTTGTAACTTTTTTGTTGTCATCTTGTAACTTTTTTGTAACTTTTGTGTTGTCATCTTGTAACTTTTTTGTAACTTTGTGGTGTCATCTTGTACTTTTTGTAACCTTCTTTGTTATCTTGTTCTTTTTTGTAACTTTTTTGTTGTCATCTTGTTGTACAATATGCCTTAAACGGATTTTCCCAGTGCTTTCATGCTGTGTACTGTCAAGATTATGACTTAAATGTTCAAAAAAGTACAAAACAAGTAAGTTTAGTGGTAGATGTAGCTATTTCTTTAGTTAAGGGCTGGATTTGCCTTGGAAGGTCTGAGACATCATATCACTTTAAATGTGTGTAGCATGGTGTAAACTGCAAGCCTAACATCTCATCACTACACCTGCCTCTGGCCGCTGGTCATATAAGCTAACTAAAACCGTGGCATCCATTGAGACAATACCAACTTGGCCAGGTCACTGAGGCTATCATGATAGCTTCAGTACCTCAAGTTATCATCTGATATACCAAGCAGCTTGGCACACACAAAGGGCTCCGTGACCGTTTGTTTTGCTATTCTGGGCAACAAGGCCTCTCCTCTTCCAAAACAACGTGCTCTGTGTGCTTGCATTGCATTCTGGGAGAGGCAATTGTTTGGTACTTGCATGGACGTGGGAGTATTGGGTTAAATCTCAGTCGGACCAAACACTGACTATACTATAGCTGACTCTGTGTCTGGTGGTAGCAACCCCTCCTAATAAATCAAAAAGTTGATAGGATTACAAACTGTCAGAACACTTTTAAAAAGGTTTGAATATTCCCACTTGAACTGAGCAAAAAAAGTAATAATAAATCGACATAAGATAGTAAGAAACGGTAGACATGAGATGAAAAAGTTGTGTTTTGGCGATAATAGGAATCGGGTGTCACCGTGTCAATGCTTGAAGTGGCTGCCCTAATGTTCTTTGCCCCAGGGTCTAGTTTAGATTCCAAAAAGAACGACCTCATAAAAGTTGAGCTTTCGACAAAAAGAATGTCAAGAGAATAAAAGCGGTTATCAAGGGGGAAAATACAATAGAGTACCAGCACTGAGTAAAAATGTTTATAAATACAATGGACTGGTAACATTGAGCGACAATAAATACAATAAAAATTGGCACAAGTGAGTTATGTCTAAAATGTACATATAATTAGAGTGGCAATTATGGCATATTGACTACGAGTGGCGATTAAAGAAGAAAAAAAATGCAAGAGAACTGCAATTGTGAATACTGGCTGACATAAATGTGACAAATGCACGAGACAGCTAGAGCAGTAATATCAGAGCAAAAACAGTGAAGTGGTGGCTGGCTAGACACTTAGAGAAAGAGGGGCACTTAAGAGTCACATTGTTACCAGAAATTGAATAAATGGAAGGGAACTTCGCGTAGGTAAACAAGACCTAAAAAGAATGCGTAAACACTCGGTGCTTCGGAGTCAAAACAAGGTTAATGCTGTATTTTCAGGCTCTGTCTCACTCAGAATACAAGAGTACAGGACTTCATACAACAAAGCAGTATTTGTTATACTTTATACTATTCAGTTGAACCATGATTACCTCTAAATTCAATATAAAGTCTGCATCACCAATAGAACTCAGAACTCCGACTTTTGAGAGAGCATCGCAGCAGGGCCTTTATTTGAGGTGGGTTCTATTCGAGGTAGGCGTCTATTGTTTTAGGGGCATCATAGGACATCCAAAAGGCTAAAATCTTACAAAAATACCCCTGAAAGACCTCAAATTCCTATACCTAAAGCTCAGTTAATAGGTCAAATATATTGTCAAATATATTGTTTGTATATATTGTTGTGTTTGAAGGAGGCCTTTATTTTTTTTTGTAAGGCAGCTTATTCGAGTAAATACGGTATAGGCTATAAATGTTGTCTTAAGTCGGACAGTCATACATTATACTGTATGTCACATATGTTGGTCTGCGCTATAAAACACGCCAAAGGACTGGTTCAGAAAGATAAAGAAACAAATTACACGGAAGTCGTACAGCATTGCAAATAGCTGTACATACACAATATCTATTTGAAAAAGTATACATTACCACTGAAAAAGTGTGTTATCAACTTCCATGGCAAAATAACACCCCATGAAAAAGAAGTGGCCCTAGGCCAGACTTCTCTTCCCCCTCTCCCCATGCCATGTTTGAAGAGATTACAAATGCCTGGGGTTCTGTGTGACACGCATATCTCACCCCAGGGAGGCATGAACCAGCCAGCTTGTTGTATTAATGTGTAACATTGGGTCACCTTGTGTCATTCCTTACACCTTGCACACAAGGTGCTTGAGACCATTTTCCTATGTGTTTGCTACCAAGAAACGTAATGCTAGGCACTTGTTCTTTCGGCGGAAACCAACCACCATGCCAAATACATGCACCTCCAAAATACACACCACATGTTGGTCACAAAAAACGCCCATCTAAGGTTACAAGTGAGCTCAATTTCACTGGCTTGGTGTAAGTCTAAATAGGTCTATGGAACGAAACAAGTAATAGCGTGCATTAGACTAACTTAAAGATAGGAAGCGATAATGTTTTGGTATTACAAAGGATTACATTACACTCTCCACTCAATACATATAGGCTACACAAGTTGATGCGCCATGTGTGCAAGATATTGATGTACATTTAAATATACTATCACAGTCTAAATTAAATATAGCCACAATGCCTCACTATGAATTGATTGTTTGTCTTAGTGTATTAATTACAGGGATCTTCACGATCTAGAAAGTAGTTTTTATTCACAAAGAGTTCAAGAATGAAGAACAGACCTATGAATTTTTGATAGAAATAGATAAAATTGTGACATTAATCTTGTGTCGTTTCATTGTTTTGGTGGATTGAGCAACTTTCTTAGTGATCCCACCCTGTGCTGGAGTGAGTGATCCCAAACTTTTAAACGGATATATAGTTCCTGTGATTTAATCACCAGAAGCAGACGTAATGATACGAGACAAGGCTTGGATACTTATAACATCAGAGACTGAGGGGTTCTTTCACTGGCCTCAGCAAGGATATACCAAATGCAAGGCACTTTTTAGATCTAGCTATTACAAAACATTGCTGTCATTTGCAAGTGTGCAGAACACTAAGACACACATCAGTTGTGTTTAAGAAGGAGATCCACATATGAATAGTACTATTCAATGCTATGCAAACATGACTTTTGATGTTGCCCTACCATGCAGTTTGACATGTCAGTGTGAGATGTACCTGACCACAGAAGCTCCAATGGCCAGACTATTTTACTACTATGTCAATGGTCAGACATAATGACACTCTCTGTGACCAGAACTTGACTTGCAATTTTTCAAAGTATGTGACCCAGAATGATCCTGACCTATCCCCTGCGTCTCAACTGTCAACAAACCAGGGTTTTCGCTCCTGCCCCACCCTTGGGATGGCTGCATAGTTGTGGTGCTCAGCTATATTACTCTCATCACTGGCATTTGTGGAAGGCATCAGCTGGTCCTCCCTCTGACCTTGGGGTGTGACCTTGAGAAGGACCATCCAGCCTGGTGGTCATTGCGGGCAACGTGAGCCATGTGGGTGGCACCTGGGGACTCCCCTGGGAGGGTGGGACTTGTAGGTACTTCAAGGTGGGCAAACTGTTGATCCCCAAGGCATCTTCACCCCTTGAAGATGAGTCTTGGATGACACGTGAAGACACTTGGCTACACACTCGGACTACACTTCGGTCACATAAGCTGAGTTACTCTTGAAATGGGATAAGGCAGTAACCTGAACCTCTGACCAATAACCGTCACCACAAATGTGACAGCGGTATTTGGAAAGCCTCTTAAAATAACCATGAAATAATGTTGTGGATACCCTAGGAATGTTAAACTATAAATACAGTAGAAAAAATGAGTGTTCGGCTATTAATCATGGTGACGGATTTGTCACACACAATAGACAATACAAAATTATTAAAAAACCAGAATAAAGAGGGAAAAGGCCACTGCAATACATAATTTAAATATAGCAGTAGCTTTAAAGTTACAGTCACTGGTTTCGAATTCAGGCCGGGATAATAAACTCTGGGCAAAACGGCCTGGGTTATTTATAGTCAAGCAAATACGATATGGCAGCAGCATGGCTTATCAATAGCATAAGCCACGCTTCTTTTTTTTTTTCCAAGTAAAATGCTTAGCAAACTTGATTCATGAATCACGATAGTTTGGTGACAATGACCACCGATTTAGTTTCGCTTTTTTAGAGAAACAAAAACTTTTAAACCAGGATATCGTGAGAATGAATTAGCTTCTTTTTATAACCGATTTGCAGATCAAGTTTTGTTTTCGGTCAACTTTCAAACTGACTGACTCATCCAAATGACATGAACAATCCTGTTACTTTGGCATATCAGATTAAATGCAGATTAGAAATTTAGAAGTTTGCAATATAGTAGTGACGTCAATTTTGAAATTGCTATTTATATTGTACTGAATCATGTTGGCTAAAGCTTATTTAAGTTAATAAAATTTAAAGGAATCTGAATTTGAATCAATGTACTAAGATCAAGAAGATGGTTGTTACAATCTGAGTTAACTCATACTCCCATGCAGCTATTTGTCAGGGTGAGTTAACTCAACTCCTTTAAAGCTCCTTTTTAAAAATTACATAATTGTGTAAAATCATTCTTGCTATTTTAAGGCAAGCAATTTAAGTTGAACTTCTGATTAATAGCCTTAATTGTATACATAATCTTATGCTAACTTGACTCAATTACCCTGTTGCAGCACCGTTGACCTGAATGAATTTAAGTATTTTAAGTATTTTAAAATGAGTAGGTATGCCAGCTTTACAATATAATGTATCAGCTGGTGTCTCAGCTGAACTCGTGACAACTAACAGCTGTTTTGGTGTACATTACCCCTTTAGGGTACAAGCCCCACACAAAATTGATCACATGGTGTGGGAAAAATTCCACTAGATATCAACAAGTCATTAAACCTGATCAGTTCGGACCGTTTGATCTGCAGTATTAAAATATAATCAAACTACTTGCCACAATAATGGAATACCACTTTTACTTTCAAAATATTTGTTTGTTATATAAAAACTGTGCAATGTCTATGGAGATATACGATTTCACAATGAGCGTCAGCAACAGTTTCGCTATCATGCAGTAACAGATATCATCATATTATTCACTGAACCAATTCATTGTTGTATTGAATATTTCCCCCAATGTCAATGATATTGTGTGTGAATAAACATGATGTATGATATATTTTATATATACATGATTATGATGTGCAATGTCTTCATCATCAGTAGCAGTGATCCATAATATTATCATTGTAACATTTGCCTGCAGCAACTGGAATACCTATCTTGCAATGTTTGGTGAAAAAAAAAAACGCCCTTGCAAGATTTCCATCATCTGTAAAATGGTGGTCCAACTGGTGCACTTCTTTTGCCTTCTAGACTGGCTCTCAATATTTTTCTCAGCGCTTGAACAGTTGCCAAATATTGTTGAACAGTTCCAAGATTTCAGGTCAAGAGTACCTAACTGGGATGCTGATCTGCAATCGTTGTATTATATACATTCAGAAAATTCTCATTTCTCCCAAGTTCTAATGAATAAGTCATCTCAAATATTAATGGGCAACATCATTTCCTGGCCTGGCATCCATTTGTGATACCTCTAATCTCATCATCGATTAAGCTGCTTATGATAATTATACATTACATCATAGTCATGAGTTCATCATGCTCAAATGTCACTGATGTAACTCTAAACCTGCCCTTTGCTGCAAAATGTGCTTAACTGCCAAATTAGATTAGCAGGTATTTTGAATGTAGTCAATGGTCAGTGCTGATAAACACTTGGCAAGATGTTATCTGGAAATTAAACAGATTTGTCATGTGCAGATAAAATCCATTAATCACCTGAGTATGGAAAAGCAACAGTGTAGTGTAGAGGGTTGGGGGGGGGGGGGGTAACAAGGTCACTGGGCCAAGCATTCTTTTTGGGTTGAGCACTTGCATTCTTTGCATTGTGCAGCTCGAGGGAATCGTCGCATTTGGATTGTGCTCCAAAGATCAGTCTCTAAACCTGGATCCACTTACCAAATCACACCAATCCCACTACACACCCCTTTGCGTTTATTTTGAGCAGGGTGCTGCCTACATTGGTTGGGGTGGAGATTGCTGAGCAGATAATCTGTAAATAATGCCCCTTAAATAGTATCTACCAACCATAGATCCACCCTCTACACAGCAAGGTCATTCATTTTCTCCTCACTTTTTTAAGTTCAACCTCTGTTTTAGCTGTTAATTGTAACCACGTGGAAGCTGAACACCACTATTTTCCCCCAGGTTTCTGGAATAAGCTGTTAGCAGTATTTAGTCAGACAATTTCTGGAACAGTCCCTGCTCTTGACAGAGCATGTCCTTTCGTCTCTTTAGTCTTTAGATTCTTGTTTCTAGCATTTTTTCCCGCAAGACCTGAGATGATACAGATGGGATACAGCTGCTGTTGCTGCTGCTGTGATGCTACTATCCTGTTCCAGATATATAGCAAGGAATTTATCCCTGTGGCAAAATTCCTGAAGGACTCTTAACATGGAGAGTTGAAGCACACGTGTAGCAAATCAGTTCGTCTGAGTGAGGGGTGTTACAAACTAGAGCAGACATGAACAAACCTCTCAGTCAACTTGGGGTAGAGGATATTAGGGTGGCATTAGAGCAATTATTGACTTACCTATTAAGATGAGACATAACAAGAGAGGTAGTTTCCAATACATGGTTGTGCTTCTTACACGGTACTCCTCCAGCACTGACTTAAAAGCTCCGAATTGCTGTAGCCTGTAGGGGCGCTGCAGTTAAGTACAACCAGACGACTTCTCACGTTACTAAGCAACAAGTTAATTACTTAATTCCAAGTGATACCCTCAGAGTAAATCCACTGAAATCCTCCTGAGTAGTTTCGGTGCAACTCCTGATGTTATTGGTTGCACGGTACAGTCCAGAATAACAGCAAGCTACAAGGGGTAGACTCTGACCAGCTAACTCCTGCAGTTCAGCTGTGAGCGGGCGGAGCCAAATAGCTACAGCCAGGGGCGTAGATGCACACCCTCCCTGCATGTATGTGGCGCGCCTTGATGTGAGCTGTTGTGGATATATATATGCACCCTTCATTAGTGCCAGATTATCTGACTGTCTGTCCAGCATAACCTCTGGTTTGGTATCAGTACAACTGGTCTTTCATGGTAGCTAAACTGTCCCAGATCTAGGCCTATTGACTATTTCCCTCTCTCCTGTAGATTTTCTTTTAATTTTTCAGTACCAAGGGTACATGATTTGCATATTGTATGTCTGTATGCAGAGTAGGATTAATTTATAGGTAATGACGTCACCTAGATTATGAAATCAAATCAAAATACTGCACAATACAAACACAGACAGGTGACTGTACTACTGATGCTATCAGATATTTTGGCTCTTGCCTGCTTGCGGCTCTGGTGTCCTATTACCGCCCACGAGTGTTGACAGGGCACTGTTTCCAAGCCATGATGGCATGGCCAGTCAAAGATCAACTCATCTACTCGATTAGACGCCGGATGCAGTGATCTTGATAAATAGTTGTGGACCTGTTTAGAAGTGACTATGGGTGTAACTGTAAGCTTCAAATGAGTGTAGTCTATTTTATTCTCAGTTAATTAAAAAAAGGTATTCCACATACCAGGTAATCGTGTTGGTTTCAGTTTTCAAAGCTTGTTGTGTTGGAGCAAAAGGAACCAGGCCAGTCAGTTGGGCAGATGAACTAAACTTTGAACTAAAACAATAAAGACTACGTGAGGATAGCGCAACACCTGCAGCAGATTACAGGACTATTTTATTAGGCAGTGAAGGGGTGTGGTGAGGCAGTTCTTGCGCTGCTAAAAATAGGTCCAGGTGAAGACAGTGTTGATATTGACAGAAACGCCCTCTATTTTCTGGTGATGAGAGCAGTGATAGCCTGAACCCCCCAGGTAGTCCTACCCTGCTGGGAGAACACCAAGATATGCACCTGATCAAATGGCCCTATTGACCTCATTTTCAAATGACCTCTTGACCTTTGACCCACTTGACCTTCGCAAGTGACAAGGGCAAGGACTGCCCGACCACGGGTGGTCTGAATGGCACTGTTGGGAAACCCCCTTGAATCCGCCCAAGTGCAGTCTAAACACATGATAACCAGCTAGGCCTATATCTATCTTATTACATAAATGACAAGTCGGAATAAACCATACTGTGAATTTGAATAAATAACGTGACAAAGAATTGTATGCCCTCAAATAGTATTTTTATAACTGAGTTATGGAGTTCAAATCTTAGTCATTAATGCGACGGGAATGTCAATCTATGTGCTTGTACTCTGTATAATTGCTTATAATACGGATTATAAATACTGGGCCACCCCAGGTACTAGTGAAGGTCTTCATAGCGCTCTTTGGCATTTAAAATTGGGCAAACCCTGTAGATATTAATACACTGCAAACATCTGGGGCACCTTGGCAAGAGTTTCTGCTGCTCATCTTTTGCTGCTGAGGCAGACTAGCATCTTCATCCAGCCCAATGTTCATGATGCATCAGTGCATCCATACCTGCTTCCAAGCCAGCATTGATGGGCTCATATGATTGGTGTACACACCAAACCAAAACTAACATTGACCTCAGGTGAAGGTGCAAGCGTTAGTGCTATCTCACATGACGCTTGCTTCCTCAGGCCTCATGCTCAGGTGCCCCATAATAAATCGTAGATAAAGGCAGGGGGTCCTTGCTATATACCTGCAAATCTACAGTGCACTTTCTGGCTCTGCTTCTGCAAAGTAAGTGATTTCTCTCCAAGCACAAGTCTGTATAAACACCATTCACTTGTCGTAAGGGTTTTCCCCAACTTAACAAAAATATGTTATTGCAGAAAGTGTATTTACAAAGATCAGGTGACAGCAGAGGAGAAAAAACATTGGTGTTATAATGGAGAACAGACCTCACTCAGCTTTACTCAGAAATAGCTTTTTACATATATGCATATATCATGTGGGTGATATTACCCCAGACTGTGAACTGAGAATGAAATATATTTTGGGAGGAGGGGAGTGTCAAGGGGGTGTAGTCTATAATAAGCAATTATCAGGATGGAATTGGACCCAAAGATAACATATCGGGACTAATCACCTGAGTGTATCCACTCTGACCACTCACACATTGGACACATGTGTTTGTTTTGTATTCATATAAACCTCATAGCTGGATAGAAATAATATATTTAGGTATCCACATGAAGCCACAAGCAAATTAGTGTACACTGAGGCAAGAGTGTACTCATATTTTTACAGGGCATAAATTGTTTCAAGGTACAGTGTATATAGGCTAACCCACTGATTGTGTCATATGTGCTGAACTGCTTCATTATAGTGGCCTTACCACTGATATACTGGACTTTTTGGGCCAGACATATTAGCCCTCTGTACCTGCTACATGATACACCTCGGCTGAAAGGCAGCCCAATCAGTCGGTAATTGAGTTTGTAGCCCCCTCCAGATGCAGGAAATCATCCGCCAGGGATCAGTGTACGCCAATGACCTGTAACGTGACCTTGACCCTTGACCTGTATAACGAGGTCACGACGTTGTCAAGGATTGCCAAGATGCATCATGGCACCTGGTCGTGTGGCCATGGTAAATAACAGAATGGATCTGGTGTCACATCAAAGATTCTAAGTGTTATTGAAGTGTGAAGTGTTATGTGCAGCTGTCAAGCAATGGATCACCCTTCAGTTTGATGTTGTACTGGACTTGACTTCAAACTGCAGCATCAAGGATTTAGTTCCGTTGATGATGGAATTCCAGGTGTGCCATTTCATATTCCATGTGTCAATATTAGTTTACAGACCACCGATGCATTGCATAAGCTATGCCGCACTTGCCCTGAAATATGGTTATACAATCAGTCGGCAAACAAACGCAGGTTTCATACAGACACTACAGGAAATGATATCTGTGAAAACTCCGCAACTTCAACTGTAACCAATAACTGCAACTTCTTTAGTTCGTCATGGTATGGCCATGCAGCACCATCACAACTGATGACGAGCTAGGGGTTCTACAAGGAGAAATGTGAACCCGTTCTTGTTAGATTGCATCATCGTTGGTTGATTATGTAAACGCCTGTCCGAGATTTATTCCCTATGTTATGTATCAGAACAAGATAGGAGATGTAACCTGTGAATTTAACCCCATCATGACAAAATGTTGCACCACCTTCAATGAGTGACACACTCCCCTAAAAATGTATCTTTCGTTGAACGTTCAACAACATGTCATGTGGAAAGTATGCAGGGTGAACTAGTTAACTGTACGGGGCTTTTAAAAGGTATTCAAGGCGGGAGGTAGTGCATTGTAACCACATCATGCACAAAAAGGGTGTCCATGGCCTCCATTCTTTCTTGCTGTTGACATTTTTCGGAGCTATAGTCCTGCAGTCACTACAAATTGCATGCATATTTTGTGACACATAAGTCAGAAAAAAAATTACTAATTATATTCTGAAGTTTCTGTACATGTATCCTTGAATACAAGCAAAACACAAAACAATGTCAAACATTCCGAGACTCAAACAAGAACATGTAGTAAGAATGGACTAGGACACAGAGTTGCACTCAAGTCTGCAGTCATGTGGGTTGATAGGCTGATTGAAAACACTGGTGTTTATCCTGAGCCCCAAACTGTTGCCCCACTCCCCCAAAGATCACAGCATTGATTTGGTTTAACCTTGAAACGACCTCTGCATTCCCCACCTCGTGTGAGACTCAAGTCCACGCCCAGCTCAATATCTCAAGTTCAAGCCATGTTCTTGTTCAAAAGTCTGTGTTCATTTGCACCATGACGATCACAACAAGAGTCAGGACTGCTCGATCACTCAGCAGTAAACAGACAGGACAGCATGATCATTTCCTAACCCTTCCTGTCAGTGTAGGACAAGGCAACAACATTCAGATCATTTGCTAAACTTATTGCTGGCATATCCGTGAAATTATATTTTTCTTGATCAAATGAGTACAAGATTATGCATTTGCGTGGCTTCGCTTTTAATAATTTATCACTAAATACATTGCTGCATGGGACAAACCTTTGACTAAACAGGACAAGCGAATGTTTCTGGTGAATGGGTTATTGATCTGCTATGAACTTATGATTGTGTGACGATAATGTTTCAAAATTGCATGTTATTGAAACGTATATTAGTTATAAATGTCATTTTCGTGAACATGACCACGAGCATGTGTGGTTTAGATGGCAGAACACCCAAAATAAACATTGTTTCTGCAGTATGACTGAACGTAAACTTTGAACGAGGTCCACTGAAATGACTCCTAGCCAGATTTATCAAAGAATCACCTCCTAAAGAATGTTTTTATTTTTGCATGTGGCCCAAAACAAACTCTCTTGACCATGCATAGGAGATAAGATGCAGAGAGCTTAAGTTTGATCCTCCATATGTCAGTATTAGTCACAGATAAGGTTCAAAATCTCCCTATGCATATATTTCTGGGAGAGACCACTCCACCTTGTGATACTCCATTAGTCAATTTACAAATTTACAATTACAATTATAAAAAAAAAATCTACAATATACCAATGATTTAGGCCTACACTTGTATTTGTTTGACTGAATCACATGATGTTACATAATAAAGTAATTGGCTCAATCTCATGGCTTACTGGTTAATTAATGTTTATGTAGATTTTACGTTAACTTCGTGTATATACACTGCTAAATATTGCTGTACTCACTTGTGTGCATGAATATAAGAATCGACAAGTAACATGTAGAAGGCAAACAGCAGTTATGGCATGTAATTATGCAAATATACGCTGAGCATACAAAACCACGTGTAGGATGGAGCTTTTGTTATAAGAACAATAAACAAAAGAAAATAATCGTCAAGGTAGACCTATGTATACAAGACGTCTAATTCTGTTGCTAGAGAAAACAAACACACAAAGAGCATATATATAATAGTCGACGTCATGGTTTACGTTATGACGTGATAAACACGCTTTGAACGTACGTCCTGGGGGCACGTGCCGGTACGACCTGCAGCCCAAATGATATTGCAGCGATTTCACTGAGATATGGCAAAACATCAGAGCAGCTGGAGGGTGCTAAAGAGAAAGGTCAAATTCAATTAGCTTGTTTCAATACAATATAGATAGATCTACGTTCTATGCCTCTGAAAATACATTGTAGGGCAAAAAAAGTATTACAATTCAATTTTAATTCTGGAACAGCAAAGGGCAATTTGATGTATAGTGTCCCTGCAATTGTGTTATCGTGTCTGCGCTATATAAATTTATTGTGGTATTCAGTAGACTGTCATTTGGCCGTCTTCCAATGGTTAGCATTGAGGCATTGGTAACAGTCGCTCAACTCCCTTTAGGCATTCCAGCTATATAATGTATGATAACCTAGCCTAATGACCATTCAGACTCTCATATGATATCTGAAGTTCTTCACCAAGGGCGTTATCATGGCAAGGTGAGAAATCTGTGTTAGTTTTAACTCCCAGGGGCGTGGCCCTTGTTTTATTAGTCACATGGAAAACATTGAGGGTAATGCAAAGATAATGGAACTCTCCGCAAACTGTGATGTCAATTAAAGCATGCAGTGTCACTAACAGGGTGTTCACTATCTACTTGTTATGAATACATCATTACCGTCTTTACTCGACTAAAAGGCTCTTTTCTGTTAAACCCACTCCAGCACTGGGTGGTTTAAACCCCGATTAGAAACCTGATTGGGCATTCTTGAATACATGACCTTGAAAATAAATAACAAATGCAAATATATATATATAATTCATCTGATATCATGTTAAATCTCGTAAATGATGATGAATGACATCGGTTGATATTAATTAGTCCGACGAACTGCCTCACGATGAGAGTCGGCGTGCTTGCAAATGACAGTAATGTTTCGGTCTAGGTTTATATGACACTCTTCCAAGTACAAGATCCGATTTTGAGCTGGTTGTCTGTCATTATGCAACAGGAATATCCACTCAGCTATTCTAGGAGATAGTCATGACCAATGACTGGCCTGAAACAGAATGTCAGTCTGCTTGGGCGATGAAAGAACGTCTGCAACAGCTGCCTTGTATTTCACGGATTAGTTTTACTATGGATGTATAAGACTGATCTCAATATACTGAGTTGTACATATCATGCAATACTTTGACGAAGTCATATGGATAGTACATGTGTGGATAGAGGTCACATTATATGCATAGCAAGGGAGGGTAGGGTAAAGGGCCTCGCCCTTTCATTGCAGATCCTTGAGGGGTGTTTATATTGCAAACAATGCAGGGTAACACAAGAAAAGGGTTGTGAGTAACTTCTGACACAATCTGACACACCCCTTGCTCCTGGGGTGCTGTTGCTAGTCCTCTATCGAGCACCTTTGTCGAGAGATGAATACATGTACAAGAACTCCACATTTACGGCCACCATTAGCTAATCTATCACTGATATAGGTCATAAATATCAAGATAGACTATCTTAGTCTTTGAATCCAGAACCTATTCGTTATTCATTGTAACATATGTAAGCAGATTCTTTGGGACCAGGCAGTGATCACAAAATTTATAAGGTCTTAATGTTAGTGGACTGTATCATGCCATAGCAAAGTCTAGTTGTAGCAGATACTAAGGGGTGAAGGCATGTATTACCAGGTAGGAAGGGATCACCTTGTATCACCCCCTCAGTTCACTTCCCTCTGAGGCTCAGTAATCTCAAGTGGGTTTTATGTTTCAGATGTACCCTATACTAATTCATATGAGTAAATCAGCTATTTCAATACATTTTGTACCCTATACTAATTAATGAGTAAATCAGCTATCCAATAACATTTTGGCCATTTCGGGCATGTTATGGGTTGAATTAAGATCAAGTTAACGACTCACACAGACCAAGCTACTATGTATAGCTAATAGCTAGTTCCCACTCTAGTAGTATTTTTTTTCCACTGCGATAGGGTTTCGGGGCATTGTACAAAAGAGGTATACATATAGAAGGGTATTGAAAAGAGGGGGTTAACACATTGCAGTTGCAGACCGATATAGTATTAGATTTAAACATGAAGTCAAGCAGTTCGTTTTTTTCACTAATATAAAAATAAAAATAGATTTACGATAAATCATATTCTCTATCATTGAGACAAAATTATACTGCCTTTTAAAATTTCAATTAAAGACAATAAAAACGTTTTTCCTGATAGTTCTTTTTATGAGTTTGAGACAAAGACCCATCATCGTGAGGCTCTTTAATGCCATAACATTAATTAGACAATTATTCATTTCAGATACAAATCATTAAATATACAGGACGTGTACATGCTTTTATTACAGTGGCTTTTCGGGAAAGACATTACATATAATCATGTGTATTATCTCTCAGACCAGGATGTATACTAACCTTTTTGCTGTCAAATGGAAAGATGATAAATAGATATAGGTATGGTATAAAAACGTTTGTTTTTAACAGAGCCATGTTGGAAAACAGTCTGAAATTATCATACTTTGTGTAGTAGATATGCACATGTACTGAGCTGCGCAAGACTAATGTTGCATGGCACGTAGACTATAAACACCACTATTGTGGGCATTGAGTTCAAGTGCTAAATTGCTAATCAGTTCAATTTTCAGGATATCAGCCATGAAATATATTGAACGAGAGGGAAACTTTGATAAGGAAATAAGTCGCCCCATGTGGGAAAGAAGTTAATTAGGCGAGGGGTCAAATTTGAGATGAAAATGGTGCCATGAAATGTGATAAGGTTTCAGTGCATGCACTTGAGGAGAGACCAGAAATATGGGGTGGAGGGGGAAATATCATTCATAATAGCAAAATCACACTGACTCCAAAAATGTTCTGTGATATCTCTGTTATATTTGTTATGAAAACCAGTAGATAAACTAGCAAAGGGATACATGAGTACTGATCATTGGAAATTTCGAGGTACGGTAAAAATATCATGGAGTCACTATACACTGACTCCATGCAGTGACTCCATGGTGGTATGGACCTGAAGCTGCATGACCTATCAGAGGCAGAAATAATGAGTTGGTAAAGTATGGAATCAATGTCATCTTACACGTTTGCTGCAAAAAGGTCTACACATCACTACCAATCTGACATCTATGGATTAGATGACTGCAGTTAAATGAGCTAGGAAGCCTGGGTTGGTATTTGAACCCAGGAACTTCAGGAGAGCGGGCTATAGAACCTTACCAAATAGGCCATTTATTTTAGGTCGTTTATTTGGCTACCCCAATGCTGACTGATGTGTCACTCAGCACTGTTCACCAGAAATATTTGGAGACCTATAGGGGTGCCATACCATGGAATCAGAATGTCAATATGTGCCCTCCCAGTGCCGAATATAGATTGTCACACCCCACACATCCAACTCAGAATCATCTCTGGCCAAGGACCTTGTGAGTGCGTCATTGTGGGTGATGCCAATGACCTTGGACAGCTCAAGGTCACACCCTTCACATCTTCGTATTTATAAAGAACACAAATGAGATATAAGGCACGACAATCAGAAATGTTGACCACCATCAGCCAAAAACATGCAGCCACCTGACTAAGCCCTTGAAAACATTGAAGACATTCTTTAATTAAGAGTGAAACCTTCAGGCATTGCTCCACACATTAGACCAACAACAAGGGGGTAAAAAATAGCAAATAAGAAAGATAAATTGGACGTTACACGAATGACGCATGCAACATATATGAAAGCAAAGGGAAAGGGATGGAAGCTGGTGACCTTTTTGCAATTCCATGACCATGATGGCAAAAATCACAGGAGGCAAAGTAGTACCCTGTACAACACCTAATAAATAGATACTAATAGATAAATACTAATAGATAGAAAGTAATAGATAGATACTTTTAGATAGATAGATAGATAGAAAAATTGACAGACATAGATAGAAAGATAGATAGATAGATAGACAGATAGACAGATAGACAGATAGATAGACGAGTGAAATCAATTACCTCAGGTGCTATTTTGTAGGTATACATTTCATAAACATTACAGCTTTATAAAATTATCCTCTTCCATGCGTTGATGGATAGGCCTTTAACTTGCATCATGCAATTAGCCCGCAGACTTTTTTCTGGATTATTGCCACTTGAGGTTAGATTACGTAAAGGGTTTGCTGGGAGGCAATGGGGTTGTGGTTTACTTTTGAGGGGTTTCAAGTTGGGGGTTCTTGTCATTGAGTGGCAGTTGCAATAACCAGGAGAATAAACAACTCATGGGGAACTAAACACATTTTTTAATGCACTGTTGGGATGGAATTTATGGTTGTTAACAATTCTTATCAATTACATAAGCCTTGCATGACGAACAATAAGTATGTAATTGAATTCTAGCAATTCACTGCCTCATCACCAAATTTGATATAATACACGTCGTATTACGTATTTTCATGATTAGATACCTTTTTGGTGATTTACACCTGTTGCTGTTAATAATGACCACGATGCTTATATAGCTGTTAACCACAAGGGCTGCCACAATAAGGCCAAGTGCTTGCCCACATGATAAGGACCATGAGCACTGGATACCCTGTTGGTTTCATCGCCCCTGCATGGGCTGTTCCAGAAATCATCCGACCCTCTTGCCGTGTTATTCCATAGGTAGGGGGAGGGGCGGGGGATGCATGTATTAACATTGGTATCACATGAATTGCTTCGGATTATGAATGATTAATACAGTCCTTAAATGCAATTATATTGTCGCCCATACAGACTGAATGGTGCGATAAAGGGACACCACCACCGATTCAATATCTAGCAAATGACACTAATCTGAGATTTACCTTTGAAGACCAATGTCAATAATAGAGTCTTTTCACTGAACAGCCCTGAATTCAGCAGGACATAAGTCTTTCCTCTCCTCTTATTACTCATATTGCTTTTCCGACACAGAAGGTAATAACTAACTGATTTCATAAATATAACTTTCTCAGAAAAATAACAAACATCAATTAAATGATAAAGTGTCAAATATACATTAAAATGCACTAAAAATACTGCTGCTAGGATGCACTTTGCTTTAGCCAATCACAGCCAAGGGCGGGAACTTTTTCAGCCAATAGAATTGCAGTATTCTGTTTTAGCCACCTGGTGGAAATACAGAGAACCTTCCGTGAAAATCCACTATTGAGTACAGGACCCTTAGAGGGGCAAGCTGTCTAACCACTAGACCACCCATTTGCAGTGTAGGCTACTCTGCTAATATTGACTGATTATAATGAACCTTATTATAAGCACTAGTGTCACAGACAAAATTGCTAGTATGAAGTCAATTGTGATACCAACCGCAATATACCTAATGCAATATATGACCTTTCAGGCCCAAGCTTGCCTCATTCAGTTATTATAAGATTCTCAAGATCTCTGCTAACAAACATCAAATAACAGAACACAATTAAAGGGCAACTGAAACCACAACCAGCTTGTGTCCAAGCCATTACAAAAAGGTAATGCAAATGCATTTTCTTTCATTCAGGATTCAGGAAAGTGGTTCTGATGGGGTTAGATCGTATCAGTGTAGTAAGAGGGTGTGACCACTGTGAGTCAGGACAGATATCCATGGAAACCAAACCCAGATCCAGACAGACTCCACATTCCTCTGGTCCATAAACTATGCAGCTCTGACGGTGGGCATTCTTATGCCCAGCCCAACCTAGATTAATATAGGTCATGTATCCCATTCATGGAGGACTTTCTATTGTTGTTCTAAAAGAACGTGACTCTAAAATAACTCTTAACACCATATGGCACTGTTGTGAATGATTGTCCCAACAATGTGCTGTTTGGGATAACTGGTTACATTCTGAAACTTTGTACGACAGATTGACTTAAATGCACCAATGTGTAAAAACGATTTAAACGTAGCAATTATAAAATTCTTGCCAATTTGCCAAAGTATTTTAAGTCACAATTAAGACCCACCCATGCATTCAGACATATTTTGCACAATAAGTATGGTATAAATTAGCTCCTACTGCACAGGCCTACAAATACCTCTCTTATATATTAATAACTCTGCTCCATCTTGACATATTCATGCCATGCAGTCCCATTCAGGGATGTTTGGCTCTTGGGGCATGTCTTATCAACTTGATATCACACAAACATGTGACAAACAACCTGGCATCATGGCACAACAATGTTTAACCCCTTCCGTATCATTGCAAGTGTCAGAACGAACATTTGGAGTAACAGAGGTTATATCTAAAAATGGCAAGATTGTAGAATTCTAGATAATAAATGTCATAAATAATAATCATTAGTATATAAAAAGAATATTATCAATATAGTGACAGACCTATAATTAAAACAGTTACAATACAAGGTTATCCTTAGTGTACATGCAGATGATGAATAGGAAAGTTATGGCTGCCAAAAGTCATGGTTAGAAATACTAAAAATGTTGGCCCCCCTGGAAGACAGCATCTCACACTGAGTGGGATGACTAACAGAAAGTTTTATCATTCATCGCATTTGTTTCATTGCAGAATAAATAACACTGGTCAAATGAAAAAGCCCTAAACCTAAAAATACACCTCGATGGGGCCCAGGGGAAATAATGCAATATAATAAGAGGTGATTGCACGTTGCTAAAGGATATGGAGCAATAATTTACAATCAAACACTGATAATATTTGCTACTCTGTGGTAGCTCCAAGGCCTACTTAGCATCCAAGGTTATTGTCATCCCCAACAAATAAGCTCGTATTAAATGAGAATTTATTGGATATTTGAAATCCATGGTACTAAGATGCTACTAACAGGTCAAGTGCAAGGTAAAATGTTTGCAGAGAAAATGATTTTTGAGTGATTAAATATGACAATAATAATTCCTCAGACTACAACAGAAAGTAAAAAAATTAAGTAAGCAGTGAAAGAAACCACCCACCAGTGTGACAAATCAGGAAGTGTGTGATAAGCTAGTCCTTTTAAGTCAGGACCACTAAGAACTATTATGTCACGTGGTATATCAATATGTGGTAATCACTGATACATCAGGAAGTATTGATATACAGAATCGCTAACGAAACCTTGATCATCAAGTTAATGAGATGTGTGACATGGATGTAATAAACCAGAAAATGTGGGATAAGTCAGAATTATTTGAACTAACAACAGGCAGTATGATAAATTTAATCCCATATTATGTGAAAAACAAGATTGAAAGAGTGGGGTAAGTGAGAATTATTCGACTAACAACCAGAAGAAGAGGAGGACCAGGCTGGAATGATGGATGCAGGAACTGTGTGACCCCCACACCCTCCAATGTCAAACAAAGGTCATAGAAATCCAGACCCGATGGAATAAATTGTTTTCTCTAGAAGGACTTGGCTTTGGAACTGGCCCACTTCCAGATTATAATGTGGCATTGATAACAGGCAAACTAGAATTCAGGCATTATAAAGAATTCTTAAAAATTCAAATTAAACAACTGGGTCCCTACCAGGCACAATGATGTGACCCTATTACAAAGGAGCAAGTATAATGTCAGATACACAATGTCCCTCTGGTATCCTTAAATATAGCATGATTAATGAAAGACAGAAAACAATAAGCAGAACATGCTACAGGAAAAATGTATATATCCATCAACTGTAACAGTTAGCAACTTAATTTTTTATTCAGCAATTTCAACATAGTGTTGAAGGACAGTCAAGGACTTGTTAATGAGTGCCTGAGATTACCCAGGACTGCACCGTGTGGGTGATACACATTTATAATTCCAAAAATTCTCCAAATGTGTGAGGTGGCATCACAACAATTTGTAGCCACTGACCAGAAGTGACCAAGGGAGTGACCATAGGTCAAGAATGGACAAGCAGGGTGGAATTCAAGTGTCAGAAACTTAAGTTAAGGGCAGTGAAGTCTCTTGAAGTGTCTTATCAGCAAGACCTTGCTATAAAATATGCTCACTCCCACTCCACAGAGCCCTACTCTAAATACCCTACAGCGATCTACAACATCTATCTACAGCATTTGCTTGATTACTAAGCAGATCATAATTAGAGATCCGTTTTTTATGCCATAGATGAAATTTAAAAAAAATCTAAATCGGAAGAGAAGGCTTCCTTCATAACCATTACCTTCATAACCCTACTCAAGGCTAACACATTAGCCCTCGACGGTCCTGAGCCTCCACACGGCGAGGGTGGAAACACTTGGGGTGAAGTCCTCTATCCCCAGTGGCTAAAACCGGACAGTGCACATTGCACAAGCTGCTCCAGCTATCCAACGCAGACAATTATTGATTTTTTTTTTACATCCTTCTGGTTTCTACTACCAACTATAGATAATCAATTTTACCCTAGAGAGCCTCTACATAGCCCACTCAGGTGCTGATGAGGCGTTAAACAATAACACAAACAAACAAAAAGGCTAACACATTATTATCTTGGTTAAACCATGGACGTAAAAGCCCTTTTATGTCCATGGTTAAACTCTGGTTTATCCAAGCACATATACTATAACAGGCAGTAACAGCATAAGTAGCACAGAACGGAGTCCTACAGTGATGATCTATGTGGTAGAACCACCTCCCAGGCCTGATAGCACACAGCAGTGAGTGAGAGAGCAAATAACAGGGTTAGAACTGATTCCAGAAATGCAGGGCAAAGGCAGCAAGGGTGGGGCCTTCACAACTACCCACAACCTACATCTACAAAAACACGTTCACTTCATTACCTTGACGCTGATACGTTTGCCTTACGACTTTATCTGACCCAGAGTTCCACTTCAGATAAGCCATGGCACCAATTCTCAACCAACAAATCCATACATATATTTCATTGCACACTGCACTTTTTTATACTGAAGTTACAAAAGCTTTGCAGAAAATTTCTATAAATCCATGTCTCATATCTTATACCTAGCAGGTAGTTTAATTGAATTGGTCTCAAATTACAGAAGAAATCAATAACATTTGCACATAATTATACAGACAACAATCTCACACTGGCATTAATTTATTATAAAATCATGATATCTGTCATTCATCAGCCACACTAACTAGCTTTCTAATCAGAACTGTAATTCAAATATGTTACCAAAACAAAATTGTAATTTAAATTTGTTCCAAAAAAACCCGTGTAAATAAATCAACATGTCCCACACAAAAATTAAATTCAACAACAGTTCACAAAATGACATAACTGATCATAAATTTGATTAATTATCTAAATCCTTACCTCGACTATTATATACATGTATAAGGACCAGAATGAAGCCAGTATAAACAGAGGACTTCATGGGTCATTGGAAATAAAGCAGAAGTCCTGGTTATTTCAGCAGTCTTGGTTAAGTTATAAATATATGTGACTTAATTAGTAAATAGAGATACATTTCGATTGTGATAAAGACTGCAACTTGGAGGGGAAAAGAGGGAGGGGGGGGGGGGGAGAAATTCACCTCAACATGCCTGCCTCAAGTATATTAAGTAAGCATGGAAGTTGGCAATGCACACATCTTCTGTCAAGTTACATAGTTAATTGTTACATAAACCTGAGACAAACCCTGACCTATGGCTAGCAATAACAGTGCATAGTGGACATAACAAGGGTGAGGTGAGTCCACCCCAGGATCCCCCTCCTTAGGTCATCAATCATAACCCCAGCTTGGGGGCTACAGCCACACCCTCTGCACCCTGGTGGAGCTTATACCGTATCTGCTCGATTGCAACCCTTTAAGTGTGATATCATAGAAGACACCCCTTTCACAGCCACACAGAAAGCCTGAGACAGGTCATGCAGCATCTTTTCACCTTAAAAGTCATAATAGATCAATTCCTTGATAATTCCTTTAGGGTACAAAGAAACGAGCTGTTTTAATTATCGAAACCCATCTAATAATTGAGCAAATACCACAAACAGGGAATGCATACAGCTGTGTATTGGAAAGCTAGTTTGTTGACAGCTCTAACTTTTTAGAATGCTATTACAGCAGGTCCCTCTCAAGTATTAGGCCAATAAAAAAGCTAGTAAGTACACTGACTGCAATATATTAACCCCCCCCCCCCCCCCCCCCCAACAGGTAGAGTTAAAGAGAAGTCAAAAAGTGAAACCTGCCTTGAATCTCTGCATATTTTGGGATGTTTATTTTTTCCTCAAGGACTGTTAAGAGTAGAGATATCTTCTTCCCCCACAACTCAAATATCTCAGCTCTAATATCTTAAATTTATTGCTCAAAAGACCATTTATCGGGAAACTAGTGCATTTTCATTTTTGTCTGAAAACAAATCTGACGTTATCACATCCAATTACTTGACAATGTAAGATGTGTTGTAACAATTATGCTTAGTGCACTCACAAACTTGTTCGTTCTCGTTAATCATTACACTCGTGTGTATAATATACATTTTTCACAACCAGTTGGTTGAAAATACTGTAAGAAATGATGGCACTTCTTCCTTTGTATACTAACCACACCAACACTGTCAACTGGTCAAGGATAAAGATCTAAATTTCACCTTAACCCACTTCCAAAGGCTTCATCAAAACAAATGCCTTTAGTATGACATCACAACCCTCAGGCACAGCAATGTCATACATTGTTACTAAACTGTAAGAAATTTCAAAATGTTTTTCTTGAACAGCATTTTTCCTCACCCTTTCTCCACCCCCAGACAGTGGGTAAAACAAACTAGCTTTGACATTTAACCCCAACCCTGGATTGCAGTCTGTTCATTTCAGTCACAGGTGACCCTTGTAATATAGCTGTTTCTTGTCTGGCAAAACAATTCACCCCAAGAAAAATGCAACCATTACGGAAAGACATGCTCTATTTCAATTAGTTTCAAAGGTTAAATCAATATGTTTATTGCAAATTTACATAACAGGGAGATCACAATGTTATCAATAATGGCAACTTACTCCTAACAGTTTCACATAAATATCAACCTATTACATAATGCATTAATAAATATTCTCTACATCAATCTTTCGTGCTATTAAGAGTTTAACCTGTGTGGTTATACCATGTTCATCAATCATCACATTAATTAATATAACAAGACTCTTTCTGGGCATTTTATCCACCTTGTAATTAAATAAACTCTTACATTCTATAGATTGCAGATAGACACTCTGCAAAAAGTAAATAATAAATTTGCATACTTTTATATAATGGCTGTTGTACATTTTTTATACATAAATATTGATGTACAGTATCACGAGTGCATTCCATTTAATATGATTTGCAACAACTTCCAAATATATTTTTTACAATATATAAACAGCTTTCAAACAAAAAACAGTTTCAATACAAATTAGAACGATATTAATTAATCTAATAACATCATCTTCATATGTAAGACTCAGATCAGGGGCCAGCCCCAAATCAGGGGCCAATCCCTAATCAAGAGCCAGATCATTGTTCATGAGTTCACTAAAACAATTCTCTAATCAATTCACCTCTAGAGCCTCTGAAAAGTGGATAATTCTGGACATTCCTGGGTTTTTTTCTTTCTTTCTCTCTCTCTTTCTCTTCATTTTTATTAATTTTTTTGGTTTTTTCTCTGACATATTAAAAAAAAAGTTTCACTATCGCACTAACAGCTTCAGTCTATTCATTTTATCTCGTTTCATTTTATAACTTATTTATTTACTTAATCATCTTATATTTATTAAATTTATTTTGTTTTAATTCATCTTACTTATAACTAGGCCTATATCAGGCTTCTTTTTTTTTCTTTTTTTTCATCTTCTTTTTCTTTCTTATCCTATAATTTCTTACCTTATTATTTCTATCCTATCGGATGAAAACTACTAATGTCATAAATATTACGCCCTTTAGGCCTAAATATCATCTAATACATAAAATATTGTTTTTATTTCATCTCATTATATTTTACTAAAGCCAATTTCATTAATTTATATTCTATTTTCTATTTATTCATTTCATCTTTATCTTTACTTTATTTTCAATACCTTTTTTTTTATTGATCTTTCATCTTATTGGATCTTCGATTGCTACAACACCTAGCCCTATCAGGCTAGAGATCACTGGTCATTATAAAATAGGCCTGCAGAATCAACAGGCTGACAGAAACGTTTTGTTGCATAACAAATTTACAATAGCAGCTGATGACCCCCCATTCCGGGCTGACCCCCCGATCTGAGTCTTACACAGATAAAGAGTTAATCCACCAGGTGGCAGATAACTGCAATAAAGTCCAAGCTACCAGCTACCTCAAGTTTTCTAAATTGCTAACAGTGCTGCTGCCTCTGCACATGATACACATAATCTCCTGAACGCACAGAAGTTAGAATGCGGAGTTACATGGAATTATTGAGTGAAAGTTGATACCAATCGCCACCTGTAAAAGTTCACTTCCTAAACACATACTTCCTTTCTTTAATGGGCTGAGCACCGAGTTTTGAGGTTTCATATTCCACATAAGGAGGAAAAGCATTCGTAGCCATCCCTGGCTGAAAAACAAAACAAAAAATAGATTAAAGATACACAACGGCATAATGACTTAATTTATGATTAGTGGCCTGCTATATTTGTGTTCCAAAACTTGTCTTCGCACTAAAACGTAAATTAGCAGTGATACAGATGTTTTCATGACAAGTTTAAAATTTCAGTATCTATATAACTCTTTTTTTTTAAATTTTAATTCAGCACACACTAGGGCTGTACACCGGTTCTCGATATACCGTTTGTACCGGTACAAGAATAACGATACGAGTATTGATAACCGTTATGTAATAATAACAATACACGAAAACAGTCTGCAGATCGGCGTTTTTTTGCATACAAACACCTGCTACCCAGATGTTCCAGTGTTTTTAAAGAAAAATATCAGCCAGATTTAATTGTAATGACATTAAACAACAGACTGGAATTATTGCATATAGATTTGTTCATGATATTTCATTGTTAATTGTCTTTTACTGTAGCCTTGTGTAGGCTTTCTTTAATTCTCCTATTGATACAGCTTAGCGATATGTATCATGATACGTATCGTATCGGTTTTACTGTATCGTGATACGTATCGTATCGTTAAAAAGATAAAGGTGTACAGCCCTAGCACACACAGAACAAGCCATGTGAAAGCCTATAAAGTAATGAAAATTTACCTGTTTAAAAACCATTGAGAGGGGTAGGTCCACCAAGCCCTTCAGTAGACAGTTGACCTTCACAAGGTCATCAGGGGTCATTGGGGTCAAAATGTGGAACAGTTTGCCAACTGGATCAATGGCACGCACATAGCCTGTGAAACAAAATACACATTTTGTTACAAATTAAGCCCTGAGACTTGATAAAGAGATTTTATTACACATATGAACCACAGCTAATTTGAATTTTTATGTGAGACTTACCAAATCCAAGGCAAGAACACACGGGTGGTTTCAAGAAAAATCTTGGAAGATAGTCATCTCGAGGTACAAGCATCTGACAAGGAGAAATCAAAACAGCACTGATAAGTTTCAAAACCTGGGCATAAACTTTGAACACTATGAATCATTATAATGCCATGCTAAAGTAGGATTCAAAATAAATGTCCACTTGTTTTTTGGTGTCGTTTTTCTTCCATAGATCTCATGGAGCATCACAAAATGGGCAGAAATATTACTCATACGTGAAACCCCAAATTTCTAACTGATACTAACATTTCTGTCCATTTTTTTCTTCTTCATGCCATGAATGGTAATTTATGACATAAAAAAAACAACAGGTGGACAATCACAGTTATTTAAGACAACTATTTTCAGAAAACGCAATGATTTTATGAAGTTATTCTTAAATCAACTCTAAATATTAGAGAGTCAATGTTGGCACTTTGTGACAACCTACCTGCTCTTTATCAGCGACACAAAGAGCCACCATAGATCCATTCAGCGCATACATAATCTGCGAATTGGGAACCTTGAAGTGACAGACATGGAGTGCTAACGAGTTCCACGATCGTCTGTAGGGTGTCCAATTGTAGAAAGGTCTCACCTCTGACTCATTCGAGTCTTGTTTGGGAGAGATAGCCGACAAATAGGATAATAGTGATAAGGCGCGGATCTCTGAAGGTCTGTACATTGACCTTGGAAAAACATGAAACAAATGAAGAAGCTTGTACTGAGACAATTCTCTCTTGGTAAACTAACATATATTACATGCATGTATATTTGACAATGCTCAATATTTACTTGAAGATTTGAATTGACTTTAAGATTTGAATTGAATCACATTAATAACATCTATTACCAGAAAATAATTGGTTGATTTAAAAAACGCTGACAATGTTAATGACTCTAAAAAAGAAATTAAACCTATCTACTCCAAGCAGTGTTAAGAGATATTTAAATTCCAAGCAATGTCAATATATATATATAAATTTTGTATTGATACTCTGTACTATCAACATTATGATGCACTGCAATTGTACTAACCCAAACTTGTTAAGTCTGTATATGCTGCATAACTTATTTACTGTTCATTTGTTATTAAAAAAAATATAATAAAATAAGTATCATATTATATCACTCAACCAAACAGGTCACAAATCATAAATAAAATCTCTCTTAGTCTTCTGTTTAGATTTGTGAATGGTTCAAAATTTTCAAAAATTTGTAAAACAGTATGGCGACTCACTTCTGCCTTGGTTGGATATTGATTTGTATCAACTTGTGATTTCGATGACGATAAACTTCAGTTTGTGATCCAGATGGATTCTGGAAGAAAAAGCACATTTTCAAGTATTAAGATCTTTCTTAATTATTCTCTAAAATATAGAGTGGGTGTCTTTAAAAAGACAATAATTAGACAAATATAAAGTTTGTTCTCAGTAGGATATTACATTCTATGTGACTAGATATATGTTATCTTCAGTATAATACTGTCAGCATTACATGGCTAGATAAAGAATTTTTTTTTTTTTATTGCTCCGTGTCAATTGCTTAGGTGAGCCCAATAAAATTGAATTATGTAAATTCTATGAAGAGATGTTCCATAACACACCAGAAGTGAAGGCATAGAAGCAGCGAAGTATCCATCAACTATCGGCATTTTGCGGTTGGTAATCTGCAACTGAATGACCAAGTTAGGCTTCACCATTCTTATCGTTTCTGCCAAAAGGTTAGGTCCAAGGCCTAAAATTCAAGAAATGGAAATTGCATGATCATAGCATGGTTTTTTATGTTGTATTGTTTTAGAGTTATTAGACCGTGAGAAAGAGAGACTTGAGACATAACTCACACAGACAATTTATATAGAAATAATATTATTACCAAATTAGTCTGAAACAAAAAAGAAAATGAAAAGACATGACCTTGATATTAAAAATGTGCCTCAGTGCAAAGCCAAGGTCATCGTTAAATCAAGAATCAAAATCATAAGTCTACTTTTTATGCACTCCCCAGCAAATATGGTAAACTTTTGAAATACACTACCTGAAACCCAGCCCATTGTGTTCACAACTAAAGGAGGTTTATTTCCAGGAAGATTCTTGTAAGCTTCATAAACATAAAGCAGACACTTCAGGTAATGTTCAGTATCATCGGATGGTGTCACAAGTCCAACAAAAGAACTCCTGGAAAAATATGCAGAAAAGCGTTTTGATTCCACAATTGTATTGAAAATATTTCTCCCTGCTGTACGGTTTGAAACCACTTGAGCTGATACGAACAGCCGCCAGCAGCCTGTGTAATGATGAGATGATAAGGTTTGACCCTGCTTACCCTATGTCAGTGCTTAGTGCTTACCCAATAGGTGGTTTCTTCAATAGTTTCTGTGTAATTGTAAATGCCAAGCAAATGGCAGTGATATTTAATGTGCACCTGAGTTTTCAGCTCATAATATTGGCCTTGAATTGAACCAGGGCTATGAACGATAAATATCAAAATAGTTTCTTAAGTAAATTACTTACCTTATGGGTTTCTTCTGGTGACAGAATGCAGGTCCTGCAAAAAAGAAAAAAAAAAGCCATGCAAGCACTTATTTTTGAAAAATAAATAAGTACGACAAAGATGCATTTTTTTAAAGCTACTTTCACAAAAAATTAAAATAACATAAAACATACCAAATAAGGGTTGTGAGATGAGAGTCAATGAAACACACCCTGGAGGAGTGAATTCAGTTTGTCCTATATCACACTCAAGGTGAGCAATTTCCTTGCACCTGCACAAAATATTTTAATATATGAAACATTGGTTTGAATTGAGCAGTATCATTTTGCTAAATGGTAAATACCGAAAGATATGTAATTATCAAAATATTGACAACTTGCTTTTGGAGACTGCAGTTTATCAAGAATCTGCCTAATGTTGATTTTCCAGCATTCTGTCCTCCACAAAGAAGCACCACAGGACTTGGTCCTGAAATATGATGTCAATACCACAGTACATTTAATTTGCAAAACATGGAAGACATTGTTTATGACACAATAGTGTGTAAATTGCACATTGATTAATAAAATATCACAAATTAAATACATAAATGGAATTATGATTACACTCACCATTTTTAAGTAATGAAATAAACTGATCAACAGCATAAAAATCTTCTCCATCAAATTGAATGCCAACAGGTGTAGGGCCTATAGAAAGGAAACTGTCTAGTTGTGGGATCCACCTAAAACCAAGGTCTGGAATCCTGCGGTTATATATATTTTGGAAGGGGGCAATCTTTGTGATGAATTTACTAGTCTTACATGGCAGGTAACTCATAACAAAACCAGCTAATGATGAGCCCAGCCCCTGAAATGACCTTGTCAGATGGTTTGGTTGCAGATTCGGGAATTTCTGAACAAGCAAATCAATTGAAAGTTCTACTGTTGAAATAACAAAAATTGTTGTAAGTGCAGTGATGTCAGGCGAGTATATCTGATATGGTGTTTCATGAGCCAAGGTGTGTCCTAAACTGTTTACATTTCCCCAGATAGATTGCACTTCAGCCTTTCCGTGGATTGTTAGCACATCTTGCATCCTCAAAAGAACGAGAATGGACTCCGGACTCAAGCAGATGGTATTCCTGGAATATTAGAAAAAAAAGAGAATTTAATAATACCTCATAACTGTCAGTTGAATCTATTATGAAGATCATTATACAATGTTCCAGCTAGGCCATTTGAGACTTTGAGCACCATGCCCGACACTCCTTGCCTGATTTTGTCAGCGTTATGCCCGAAATTAAGTGAAGACCCCCTTTTCTTATTTGCTTTTCAACTATCTGGGCACCCTATATGAGTCTATTTAGGAGCCCTAATATCCATGTGTGCCATGCCTAATTCAAATCCTAGCTGGAACACTGGTATCCAATTTAGCTATGAGGACCACTCTGAATTAGACCCCGGAGCTAGAATAAACTACAATAACATAACACTGTATTATATAATATATATGCGGAAGAAGAAAACTTGGTCTTTTAAACCTCAAGGATTCAGCATCATCGCATAAAAAAATAAAATAAAAGCATGACTTACATATCAGCTAGAATTTTCAATCTTCTTCGTTTTCCATCAGATGTTAATATTTCAACCCAAGATAAGTTGTTTTTATCTCTTTTTCTCTTTGAACTTTCCTCAGACACAGGAACATTTCTAGAGGTGTCAGCAGGGAATTCAGCTTCTTCAAAAGATTCCAGGCCTTTAACATTTTCTGTTTTATCAATGGTATCTTCAACTACTCCAAGCTCTTTCATATCTCCTGTTCCATTTTCAGGCTCTACGAACAATTCAAGGCCTTCGGTATTTTCTGCTTTACTATCTTCAAGATCATCTATGATTTCAGAGAATTCATTGTCATCTTCATTTGGAATAACGTTTGAAACCACCCAGGTGCCGGAGTTAGAATTTCTGTAGGATGGCTGTTTGGGAGGAAATGTTTCTACGATATTAACTTTTTCTTTAACTTTATCAGACTTCGCTATTTCTTCAGCACCATTTATTTTTTCAGCTTTGTTATCGGTTGAGCCCTTGAAGTTTGTAGTTCTCTCAACTTCATTCGTTTTACTGACTGAAGGTCTTTCATTGAGTGCCTTCACATTTTCCTCTGACAATTCTTCTGGCTTCTTTGAGGATTTAGCTTTCTTGGAAGCAGCTCCTTTGCCTGGATTTGCAGCATTGTGTATTCGTTTTCTCCTGCCCATCTTTTAATCTATGTTAAAAAATCCCTGTGAACATACAAACAAAATATCAATAAAGGAGAGTTCAGAACATCTCCTTTCAAATCAAGACCTATGCACTTCTTTAGAAGCAGTTTTAACCCGGGTCAGATCGTCAATGCATCTAATAAGACGCACACGGCAATAGCAAAATAATTTGGGAAAATGAAGTTGTTAAGTGTTACTACAATGAACACAAACCATCTTGTTTTTAAAAATTTAATCTATGGCTAAATATACCAAACCAAACAGCTAGGCCTAGGCCATTGATATTCCATGGTTAATTAATGATACTCATAAATGTTCTGATTAAGTCATAAATTTCACTGCAGTACCATAGAAGAATACTAGAAGAAGGACACTGTCACTGATCAATATAAATTATAATCATCAACATGATTTACTGTCATGAATTATGATACAGAAGTAAAAACACTGTTGTATAGCGTATTGACGTTCTGTAAAGCCCCCTTCACACATAGCCGGATCAGACGCCAGAGCATCCCGGCATTGTCCGGGGCAATCCGGGACCACCGTGAGCCTCCGGGGGAAAAATTAAACATGTTCAATTTTTCATGCCGGAGGTCCCGAAGTAATTTAATCCATGTTGATCCGTGTTGACTCCCAATAGACTCCGGGAATCTCACCGCCACATATACGCCGGAGAGTACAAGGACCAACACGGTTCCACACGAATGAACACAGTGTAAAGACCGGTTATATCGCGAAGGCACCGTGTAAAATTCGGTTCACTCCGCACTCTTCTGGGGCAGTTGTGTTAACTCCGGCAACAACCGGGGACCTCTCCGTGTTGCTCCTTGTTGACACCGTATTGCCATCGTGTACACACCACCAAACATTTCTTTTTTGTTGAAATTTTCAGCTCTTTGTTCCCGAACCACCCCGGAAAAAATTTTACTCCGGGACACTCCGGCGTGATCCGGCTATGTATATCATATACTATATTTTTTAAATAAACTTTTGCTAAACCTTTGTTTTTATCATAATTTAAAAAAATGCCGATGGATTGCTTCTGGACCGGTCCAGTAATAATACCGGACCACCTGACCCTGGACCGGACCACTTTAAGGAATATCGGACCACCCCACAAAAGGCGGTCCGGTCTGCATCACTAGACATGTGTACGATCAGCTGCCACTGTGCATGCTGGCATTGCTGCATGCTGTGACTCGTGAACTGGCAAGTTTCAGCTCCACTGTCAGGACTACGGTTTAGTTTAGGTTGTCAAAAGTCTTCGACAATCCAACAACCGGCAAGTTTCAGCTCCACTGTCAGGACTACGGTTTAGTTTAGGTTGTCAAAAGTCTTCGACAATCCAACAACATTTCTTGATGACCTAAGTTCATCAAAAATTAAATGCTTCACAAAACATTACGAAGAAAGCAGCAACAGTATAAAATACCTTTCATCAAGTTTTGCACGTGGAAAATTTCGTCTGCTACAGCCGCAGCACTCACATTCACGCTGAAACTCTTGACAACTAGTTCTTCCAACAAGAGAGGATCTGTCATTAATGAAGGCAACAACCTGGACGGGGTAACAATTTATAGCAATTAAGATACTATCAGCAAGTAACATGGCAACAAAATAAAGTAATAAAGTTGAAATGAATAATCTAAGTTGGATGTTTTTTCATACGCTCATTGAACTATTTTATACCGGAAGTTAGTATGTCAATTTATCTTACAAGCAGGAGAGCTGCGAATTTGACAGTTTCTTGTTGACAAACAATATTTTGCATTGTATTTGGCGATAAATTCATGACTGGAGACGAAGTGGGCAATATGCAAGAGCCTAAATGGGAACCACACGATGGCGTGAGTATTTAACGTTTTTAGTATTCATTTTCGTGTAATTATATAGAAGAATAGAATGGAGTAAAGTGGAAGCAAATGTCACATGACTGTCAAATTTAACACAGAAACCTATTTCATTTACATTTTTTAGTGCTCTGCAAATAAAAGTTGGCCACATCAAGCGAATTCCAACGTTCTGGTGATCTACTAAACCACTACTTAGCCAAATGGATGAACAGAGTTCTGATGCTGAAACTGACAGTCCAGTGTCAACCTCTGATTCCCAAGATGACACTTGCAAATTCCTTGAGAAACAAGACACTATCAAGGAAAGAAGCACAAATCCATTTGTACCACTCAGTCCTTCACTTGAGACACCTGGAAAGTCAGCAGAATCTGAGGCCAACCAACTGTCAAGTGCAACGGAGAACACCAGGCCTAATTATCAAATGGGATCAGGTGCAAGACCAAAGGAGAGGTTACCTCCAAAGAGCGAAGAGGACACTTCAGCGAAAGACTCGCCAGCAGCAGGAGAGTCAATCGAGAATGAGGAAGATGAGGAGGAAGTGATGGCAAGCAGTGTTGTGTGTACTGATGGGTCAGATGTTGAGGCTTTGACAGATGACAGGGATTTATCAGATGTAGAGTTATTAGACACTGTCAAAGACGGTTATGCTATTAGTGACGAGGAAGCTCACAGCAGCTGGGAGAGTGAGCTTAACAAAACCCCAAAAAGTAAAGTCTTCAGTGATAATGATATTGTGTGGCCCAAGGCACAATCTGACTTGAATAACGGAGGTAATGGTAGCGGGAACAGTCCCTCCAGTTTGCCTTTAGAGGCTGGAGCTGATGGAGCGAAAGGTTTTAGCAGTGGTGAATGTGACTCGCCTTTTGATGCTGAGGATGAAATAACCCCTGTAGCTCAAGGATATGATTTTATGACAGATCTGGACAACATGGCAAATGGAGGCATACTTCGGCCAGACAGTTTGTATTTGCCCAGACCCCTACAGCACAGGTATCGCCAAAAGTTGGCCCGTTCAGAGAGCGAGTCTTCATCCTGGAGTGACATTTACAGTCATCACAGTAGCACTGAAGCCCTCCTTGAAGCTGCATCCATCACTCCATTACACTCGCAAGGAACGCTATTAAAAGAAGGTGATCAAATTGCTTTTGTGGCCGGTGATCTCACTGAAAAAATCAAAAGAAGTAGTCCATTAACAAAAGCAGGTATGAAGCTATAATTCATGATGAGTAAAATTTTTACTTACATTTACTGTGTCTACCTGTTTGTGTAGTTGTGCATGCATCTTGAAAATTTCTTCACACAGAACTCGATGAGCGATGGTTACAATGCCGGACACCGAGCAGTAGAAGTATTAGCAGCATCAACAGTATGTCCAGTTCAGCCTCAGGCTGGTCCAACAGTTCTGCTTCAGGATGGTCGGCACCTTCTCACACTTCTGGGATGTCCAGGTATGCCATGAAATGTTTATCACAGATTTTACAGTTCTACAACCACTACTAGTAATTAATGATCACCAGTCTTATGGCATACTGTTCAATTGCTTGAGTCAACAAATGTGTCCATCTTCTGTTGTTAGAAACAAAAAGAGCAAACGAATCAGTTCCAGGTAAGAGTCACTGCCTGACACAGTGCCTGTAGCAATTGTGGCTTTAAGATAACCCTGCAATTTACTCACTTCATTTATAAAATGCTATATTTGCTTGATTACAAGCCTGGGTGTTTAATATTTAAAAAAAGAAGCTTGGGCTCAACATGCTCAAGCATCTAAAGATGTGCAGCATTAATACTTTAAAACTTGAAAATGTATCACTAAAACTTCGGTGTTTGAATGACACTGGCTTTACACGGAGTCCAGCTTGTAGCCGAGTAAATATACTGGTTATGCTCTCTTTAGTTTAAGATGCATTCGTTTATGAATAATCAATTATTTAGGCTTTGCTTGGCTTAATTGCATGAGCTCAATGTTGTCTTGCATTGATGTTTCACAACAGGTCTTCAAGTATTCTGACCGGAAGTCCTGAGGAAATACCGCCAGTTGACCCCAAAGCCGTAGCCGATTTAGAACTACATGCGCATCGAGTTGGAGCTAATCTGATGCACATGCTCAATACTTTGAAGACAAATTTGCACAAGGTTGGTGCGAATAACTCAAGCTCATCAATACATTATCTGTACACATTATGAATGAACTCTGAAATGATTGCACCACTGTAGAGTTGAAAGTGTTATATCAATTCAATAACCAAAATATTCAATTTTCTTCATCTATTACAGATGTCAGCATTGACAGGGGCTTGTGTAGAAACCTATAAGGAATCAATTGACAACACTTGTGATTCAGTTGATGGAGCAATTAAGGTAAGCAAAACTTATAGCTTTAAAGATCAGCTGCCAGAAACGGGTGTCATAATGTAATAATATAATAATTATGTGATGGAGATTCATTGCTCCCCAAAAGTGTGACCTTTAATAATTTGCAATTAAGAAGCCTAGTCAAAAACGCCAATGTTTATTGACTCACTCAGTTCTGTAGGATAAGCACAGGCTAAATAAAATTAGGAACTCCCAGTGTATGATGTTGCCTCTTTTTGTGTCACCAGACTTAACATTAAACTCTTTTTTGTTAGTATTACACACCAAAATGGCTGTTTCAAAAACTTTAAATTCCTGTTTTTTTTCATGCAGTCCATGTATGCACTAATGGCGAAATGTGAGGAACTCAGCAAAACAATGCGACCAGTTCACCAATTAGCAGATCAAATGTATCCTTTTATAGTCTCTCAAAGGTAAGACATATAAAAGCAGTAAATTTAGATGTTGGTTTAGTAATGGTTAAGTAATCAAATGTAATATTGATTAATGTTGTGCAGCTTAAGTAAACCTAATGGCATATATTATATATCATGCCTTTCCTAAATTATATTGTTATCTGAACCTATTTTCCGTTGCCATGGAATGAATATTATACTAGAATCCATAATAAATGTCCACTTGTTTTTTGGGCATAGTTTGCCATAAATGGCCTGGAGCAGTGAAAAATGAACAGAAATTTTAGTAACAATTCAAAGCCCAAATTCTTTGCTGATAAAAACAGTTCTGGGAATCAAATAACCAAAATTTTGCTATATTCTCTATTGTAATTTCTGCTGCTTCTCTGTGACCATAATAATGACAAGATGGCTCATTGCAAAGATAGGAAACTCGAAATCAATTTGTACAGAGAGGGGTTTTTATGGGTTAGGAGTTAGAAAGTTGGGCTTTGACTTTTTGGTAACATTTATATAAAATTTGTGCTTCTCTGTGACTTATATATAAAAATAAGACATAAAACAAGTGGATATTTCTATTGGATTATACTATAATTTCATTTTACTTTATTTAATTTAAAGTTTTTAAGTTTATCTTTACAAAGCTAAAACTGGACATTCTTATGCTCAATATATATATCAAGTGACACAAGCTTCAAAGATATTGTGAATCTGCAGTTATCCCTCAGCTTTCTTGACTTTTTGTTGTTGCTTTAATATGCTTTAAACTGTTTATGACGCAAAGGAAATGCTTCATCGCCAGTGTTGTAATTACTTGGGAACCTAATCTGTCGTGAAATTAATTCATGCTATAACATCATGAAAAACTGTGCTTTCAAATTTGTTGTGTTCCTCGCCGAAATTCAGTATGGCACTAAATATTATAAGCATACTGTCATATTATATAATTTTACGTCTTGCTTCACATGAATTGAAAGTGTATATTGTATATATTGTAAGTACACTATATCACAATTCAAATAAGTTCCAATAACTGATTGTGTGAGGATTACACAGAATTTCTAGTTAATATTTCAATAGTAAACTCCATTTATAAAGGGATCTACAAACTTTTTAAAGATCAACGATCTTCCTTGATATCATGAAAGAGCAGAGATGAAGCGCTTACTAGACTTGCTGGAGAGTCAGACAAATTTTGAAGAAAGCTGAAGTCTTCAAATTCGGCACAGAATTCAAAACCGCAGTTAAAACATTATTGATTTATTATTTTCAACAAGTCTTTCATAAAATTGCTTTATGGATATACTGAAGGAATGCACTATCTTTGAATGTTGTGCTAAACAAACAAGAATTGATTTTAAATGATTCATTGCACCTGAGTGTCACATAAAGCTGCACATGTAGTATTAGTAATTATATTGACAAGAATAAAAAAGGTCAAAATTTGACCTATTTGTCAATGTACAGTTCTGATCCAGTCATAATATAAATGTTCTCTTAAGGTGTTGAATAGTGAATTAACCTTAATTTATTACCAGAAAAAAGATCAAACGCATTCTAGATTTATTTGAAGCTCAACTGGCGGAGGAAGAAAAGAGGGAAATGTTGGCTAAGATGCCAAAGAAATGATGTAGAAAAATGATGTTAACTGCAAATTACTCATTCCTTTTAACAGTTTCTATGCTCACATTTGTTATTTGGATCTACTGATATTCTTTATTCAGTATTAAGAGTTGTTATTTCCAAGGTTAAAGTTAACATTGAAACCCATTGCAGTGGCAACTACAAATGTATTAATCATGATCATATGATAATAATGCTATTTTATTCCGGATCACGAGTTTCCATGTTGGGAAATTTATCTAAAAATCAACTTGAACAGAGACTATTTATGAATTCTATTGAAAATATTTAAGCAATATCTATTGGTATTGACTATTGTCTTGTGAAAAATATTACAATTATTGCTAATTCAACCCTGTCGTCACCACAGTTGAAGAAACTTGTTATGTGAAGTGGACCGTTTCATGTGTAAATATGAATTGTACAATTTTAAATGAATGTAAAATGGTCCGTATATTGTACAGATTATTCTTGAAAAATAAAGTTGTATAAATCTAACCTACAGCAGTTGTGTTTCACACATCATCTATGTGCTAGAAGGCACACCTTATGACAATCATTACTTTACTCGTGCGCCTTTATTTTGTTGTAATTTTATCACAAAAAATTTGATAAAATAGTTCAAGCTTGGACCTGTCTCAACTGATTAGGACTTCATCCTGTCAGGTCAGTATAGCTGGATGCTGTTACTTAGATGACAGACACAGCGCCAACAAGACGCTTGGTATAAGTGATAATTGCAGAGGGCTTTCGGCATATGCTATTCATATCGCTGCCTGTATTCATTTGCCCATTCACACTCCTGGTACTATTAGTAAATGAGGCAGCAATTTACAGGAAGCCAGCCAAAATGCCTGCTGTTGAGGTGGATTGAACCCACGACCTTCCAGATTTGCAAACGACTGCCTTACCACCAATTACCACCAAGCAAGGGTATCCGATCACCAATGGAACACTATCAAACTGATACTAATGCTATGTCCAAAAAAATAATAATAGTATAAATGTAATAAAATATTTATTGATATCACCCTTCATAAATATGTACACCAACAACTTGATTCACAAATTAACAACAGCCAGCATTCAGACACTACGCTGCGAACACATCAGTAATAATCCACAATTTGACATCCATATATGAGGTTTAGCCACATAATCCCTATTATTCAAAGAGACCAACCAGAATTAAAAGTCATTAGGAATGTCACAGTGATCCTGCACTATGATGCTGAAGGCCTCGTTGTAAAATGTCCAACATTATGGGGTAAACTGGGGCAAACTCTTTGCCCCCTCTGCTGGTGACCGACTGAACATATGATTCCACGGTGCCTCTGAAATGATTATAAAGCAGAATCAAGGCTCTGACGAGTACTGTCTAAACAGCTTATGTACACAATGCAAGTAACTCTGTTGTTCTCTGCAGGTGAGGTTTGTTGGTTGCCTTGGCAAATTACAACAATTTTATAACTTTTGCAACTATTAGTGTCCATCAATAGCCAAAGGTGCAGAAATTAATCTAAATTGGGGAATATAAACAGGAAATCCACTCATCACTCTGTTTTTACAGATCAGTGACTCACATGGTTTACAATGTCAAATATTATATGATACATTGAATTTTATTGATAATAACATCTGAAAATTATAGCTAAATTTGTCAAATGTAATATTATATGAACTAATAACTTAAAAAAAAAAAAAGTTTACTTTATGAAAGCAAGGCGGTCCTTCTCCAGGGGATGGTCATCCCACCATTGTGTGTATCGACTGATTGACCAACCAGCTGCCTGAAAACCAACGGAAGAATTGTGTAATCATCAGTATAATTATAATCTTGGGCAATATTAAAAATCATCACTGACTACATATATCTCCTGTTGTCAACAATATAATACCTGATGTGGAGATTTCAAGTCCGATGGAGCTCTTGCAAACAGGAACTGCAGCGCAAGATTGTAAGGGATGATCTCCCCAAGTGCTGGACTGGATGCTACATGTTCATTCGTTTGGAAAAGAAGTGGCCTGGAGAGGGAGAAATTGACATGTGCATTATTCTGAGATATTGCAACCAGCCGATGCCAACATTTGCAATAAACCTACATTTTATCTATAAAACTAAAATTTCCCCTTAAGGTCATCTCAAAGATCAAACTATCTCCCCACGAATGTTACAGAAAGCAATTAATGTTCACCATTACAAGCAACCTACTTAACAACACACGTTTACAAGATCAGCAAAGGTGTTTTGGCTTGGAGCCCACATTAACTCACTATGGTAACTGTATGATGTGGTCTTAATGGAGAGGTTTATGAGTACTCAATTATGTCATCTCACCTGAAAGCTCGTAGTAGTCTATAAGCCTTGCCCAAATCACCCACTCGCCGGCAGAGAGGAGCAATTGCCATCTCCATCTGGGCACAGTCCGCAGCAAGTCTCATCTTGCCACCCTCTCCAAGCGGACGGATGATTGCAACATGTCTCACAAACAGGTCCAGACAACGGCTAGCAATCGGCTGAATACTGAAATGTTAACGATCTAAGTCAATATTGATCACAAACCCAGAAATTCAATATTTAGAGGAAGTATTGCCCAATATCAAGCACGTTTGACCTTAAATTAAGGTAAACAATAAAATATGCTTTTAGACTTTTAATAGATTCACTTGGTGACAGGTCTGAACCTATCATAAAATACAAGAAACCAGACTAGGCTCACCCAGCATTCCACATTAATACAGTTTTAATCAGCTTACATAAGATGGGTTTCGAATTCAGAAATAAACATATAATGTACCTGTCCAAGATGAAGTCTCGACAGACAAAATCAGACAAATATAGAGTACTAGATTTGAGAATAAACTCATTCATCTCTCGCATGTACAACGAACACTGTGCTTCTTGGCCCTCTATCACAACTTGGCTGAAATACAAACAAACAGCAATGTAATCCAAAATTTTCTTAGTAGTTTCAATGCGACATCCTGGTAAATGATTGTGAATTAATTGAGATAATCTTACCTTGAGAAATCCTCCTGGTGCATTGTCAATATAATGGCTTCCAGTGAGTCACTAATTGAGCTGAACAAAGGTTGAAGAGCATTTCCCATTTGGACAACAACCGACTACAAAACAGCAAACACAGATCATGATGTAATGTCATTGCTTTATTTTAACATTCAGTATTATTTCTGCTGAATACTTCAACTTATCACTGACCTGTAAAGATGCTTGCATGACATCAATGCCCTCTTGTGGAAAATTTGCTAACCCTATAATCACCTGTTAAAGGAAAATAAGTTAAATCTAATTATATTGAAACAATTAGCGCTGTTACAAAATTTACTAATTATTGTATTGCTGAGGCAATTGTTATAAGGTTAACCAGATGCTAGAGGAACACACAATGATGAGATGAAGTAGTTGGGGAGTCCACACATTTTACATTTCTTGCATGGGTCTCTTAGTCTCCCAAGCACATACACCAATCAAGTAGATAACATTTTAGTATTTCATAACAGTCCAATGAAACCGTACCTTGGAAACTTCCTGGTGCAGCTGAAACAGAGCATTAACAACGGCGACATTCCTATCCTGACCAGGAGTTGGATTATTGATAACCTGGCTTGCTTCCCCGTCAGTACATAACTGCAAACCAAAAAATGTTCACAACTTGAATCACATTCAACACCAGTCAGAACTTATATCATTGTGAAATTTGTAAAAGAAACGTCTTTTTTTAAATTGAAATATTAAATTATACAAACCAGTTGTTCACTCTTGACCACATAAAACTGGACTGTCTTCGCAACATTCTTGGCAACAGAGATGCTCAGGTCATTGTCGACACCAGCGACTTGTAATTCACTGAAAATGTAATTAATGGAAAGTTGAATACAGAGTACACATTGAAATGCTGAACCACACATTCTCACAATGTATGATGTCAGATTGATCAATAAATTTGGTAACAATTTGAATCTGTAACATCATTACTGCGAATATTTCCATTTGTGTTCCTGATATTACAAATAACTACCCGTATGACATTATGGCATCACTGAACTACAAAAAACACATCATGTGACAACAGCAGATAAAGATACAATAGGTTATTATATGTGTCAACACTCCCTTTATGAGGAATGGATATGTCAAACAATTACCTTGCAATAGTTTTGGTTATAGATATAACTTCATCCTCAGTTGGAGCATTGAATGACCCCACAGCAAACACCAGATTAATCGGATCAAAAAGTCTTGAAAGTGATCTCGATAGGTATGCATTCTCAAAGGCACTGAGGCAGTCACGCAATGCTTTCTCTGGCCTAGAGGAAAACAGAGAAACTTTTTAGTTCATACATCTAAGGCAATGAGTGAACACAAAGGGCTGTCAAAGCCAATCAATGACATCAAAATGACCTTAAAAATATTGATGTGGAAATGACCTTGAAAACTTACTGGAATGGTTCACTTCCTGACGACTCATTGTTAATGGGACCTTGTGAGACAATGTCACTGCTGAAATGTACCATCCTTTTCCACAAGTCATTAAACAACCTCAGTAGTTTTGGATACTCCCCTTCGAATGCCTGCTTCACAAAAGTATTAGCTGTCAAGAGAAACAATTGTCGTTAAATTACTGCCATGTGCACATTTCCATTAAGTACAAATGACATAACTTCCAAAGAAATAGCTCACCTTCTGCGGCAGTTTGGAACTGATGGGTAATAGTTGAAGTGACATTACTCCAAAACATTTCCACTAAGAAATTCTGGTTGTTTTTAGCCTTTGCGAGTTCTTCAATGAAACAGACATGTGTAACTGGATCCCTCTTTTTAATGAGTACTTTCTGTAAATGCTGAACCTATAATAGAAAACAAAAACAAAATGATACTTGTGACTTTCGTGCCTAAATGCAAACAAAATTTGAATTCCCAAGCTTAATTCAAGATTTTATTGACCATACTATCATTATTACATGTACATAATCAGTATTAATAAATACAGATCTATCTGGCAAACAATAATAGACAATGTCATACCTGGGAGCATGTGGAATAAATAGTATCCATAAGTTTTTCCATATTCGTCCACAAAGTAGCTCTGAATGTTGCTGTGTTAGCAGGGGCAGGAGCATTTAATTTTGATGAACTACCTGTTCAATAAATCATAAGTTCCAAGTGTGAACGTTTAGAAAATCATAAATTATTTTGTATTACTTACCAAGAGCAAGTAAATTATCTCAAATAATTTCGGCATTTGTTGAAAGTACAATAGGACATAATAATGAGGTGGTATACATTACACTCAAAATTGATCTTACCTCTTAAAGTCATTGAAGGCAAGTGCGAAACAGTAGCAACATTTAATGAAGATGCAATGGCCTCATGTACACGCTGATTACAATCTTCTAGGACTTTATTTACAGTATAATCCAAACTGCCCAGATTGTAAAAGACTTGAAGTGATGTGGCAACCTGAGTCTGGTTCTGTAAGTTTAACAGTAAGAGATAAAAACAAAATTAACACAAATTTCACAAATAGTCAGTCAATGGTGTATTGTGCCTCATTCTGAGATTTATATCATACTTGAGTTTCCATGCCCTGCTCCAACATACTCTGCGCCTGATTTTCAACTTCTTTTCGAGCTTGTTTCACAAAACGACGATCTTGTTCTAAGACTTCAACTCCAGACAGATCTACTCCCTCTGACAAGTAATCTGCGCGAGGGAAAATTGGTTAATTATTTTATAGAAATACAAACTTATATACATGTCACAAACCATTCCCATAAATCACTAACTTAATCAAATATATTACTTACTAAGTTCATTGAGAGACTGCGCTGCTTTAGTGATTTCTCTCGTTCCTCCTTGCAGCTGCGTATGAAGGCGTTTGCTCAAATACAGAATGCGAATAATACGTCGCAATAAATCGCAAGTTTCCTGAAAAATAAAATATAAGAAAATATGATGCAGATAATATAAATTCTAACTGGTAATAGCTAAAAGTATCACTATAGTTTATTATATAATTTATCTGTATGATTGATGTATGTTATTTTAGACAAATCTAACTTCTTCTTGTCATGTAAAGGCAAATACGCCATTAGGCATCAGCCTTCCTATGTGTTTTGCTTTTACTTATTGTGAACAATGATTTGGGATTGTATACTATATTTTCGGTTATGACAATAAAATCAATCAATCATTTGTGTGTTACCTGCAACCTCTGCAATTGAGCTGTCCTACTCAGTATTTTCTCATAAGGTTGTACAACTTTGCTCTGAATCCTGAAATGATAACAATGACAAATCAAATATGAATTAAAACTTAAAATTGTCTTCCACTTATAGTATTACATGATGAAACACCAGTGATAAGGTAACTTTGGGTATTTAACCCCCTTACAATTTCATAATTTGTACAGATACTTCACAATATATATAAACTGAAAATTATCATTTCTGCTATTCATACTGAAGAAAAAAGTCACCTGGCAATTGCAGCAAGAAGTGACTGAATCCGAGTTTGCATCATTTCCAAAACCCCTAAATTCCAACACAGAAAATCAAAAATCTTTAAAATTTATTTAAATTGAATTGCAGTGTCATTGGATTTAGTAGTCGAACAGCTTCAGTTTTGGGAAATTAAGCAATAAGCATACCCTCCAAAGTCTCAATTCCAGTGGCTTGAGACAACAGGTCTTCATGGTGAGCCACAACTTGACTCTGTATTTCTTTGTCAAGTGAACCTATGCCATCAGCTAATTTAGCCAACTGTTGTGTAATAGCCATACTTTGTATGACAGTAGTGGCATAAGCCTTTGGATCAAACTCCGCAGCCAAGAATTCTCGGAAGACATCTGCAAGAACCAACAGATGCAGTTGTAAACACACATATATATATATATAATTTAAGAAAATACATTTTCACAAATAATATATAATTATATCCCTAACATAGCTCACCAGCTGTCTACAAGTAGACTGCTTATTATTCGTGAGCGACAGCTCCCAGTCTACTAAAAGTCACGTGGACTATATTTATGTTATCGCTACACACATGCATTGCAAACCGCGCGCAAAATAGGCCAAAGTTCACCATTCTAGATTGCTTTGCAAAGAGTGTATAATATCCTTATTTTGGCGTTTCTTTATTCTTTATATGGAATTGAACAACTTTGAATCGAGGACTATAGGTCAAAAGTGGCTGGGTTAGTTGTGTGTGATATCTGGTGAGTTGTTCACAAAGAGTTTCCAGGGGCCCTCAGGACTCAAGGGTCCCGACAAGACACAGGCTCACCAGAGCATGTGGCAGCCTTATTAATTAATGTTAACAAGTGACTGTTACTACTACAGAGTTGACACCGGGGTATTACAGCACCTGTCAGCAAAGTTGCAAGCATTAATAAGGCTAGTTAGGGGCGAACCTAAAACATGTTGACAGCTGGTGAAAGATCAGGACCTGTAGAAAATATCTTTTTGGCATTCAGAATGTCCTGGATCTGCCCCTAGCCATCAACAACCACAACAATGCCGCCAGCTTCAACTTGATGCTCTATAAGATGAGAGCCACATAGATGTGGATTTAGTTTCGATTATAAGTGTAGCTAATTTTTCTCTTTCTTTACACTGAGATTAAAAAGGCTAAAATTGATTTTGATTAATTTTACAGTGCATGCCTGAATATTATTACATGTACTTCATAATTAGGTGGTGTCATTGCCCACTTGTGCTTATAGGCCTTTTTCACATGTGCATGTCACAACGAAAGTAATTCCATCAAGGTTCATCAGGTCACCCTGTCAGTCTATATTTTCCCAGAGGGCCGTCAGGCTGCTTTCTAGTCGATTCGTCACTGCGCGATTCGTCCCCGCCAAAACGGATCCATTCGTCACTCGAAAAAAGTCGGTTTGTCACCTGAAACTGGTCTGTTTGTCACCCGTAGTTATCGACATATTTGATACACTATTGTGTTCAATAATATCAAGGCATTTATTTAAGCCTTAATTACATCACCGGCCATCTACCAGCCGGGTTTTTTTCTCTGCAAATTAGAGCACTGGAACAACAATGAATTTAATAAATTTATACGACGTTCTTATCTAAATATTTTTTTTAATGAAATTATCAATTTCTGCTATTTTACACGTGTACCTTAATATAGATAAGTAAGTTTCGTTTTTTTTTCAGAGTTGGACTTTCTGAAATGCATCATAAATTAATTTTAATAACTATTTTCTTGTATATTAAGCCTCTATACACACAATATACATATTGGTATGAATTTTTTTATTTTATATAAACATAACATTTCATGTTGGTTTTTGTTCGGAGGATTTAAATAAATTGGGGTTTAGTGCAATATAGCGGACCCAAATTCATGCCCATATTTGGCGTCCATGAAATATGAAAATAATCCCGATTTTGTACCAAATTACATTCTTGGAGACAATAAGAATACATTTGTCCAGAGTAGCGGGGGCTTGAAAAATAAAAAATAAACTGCGCTCTTGCCTTACCACCGCTGTTTGTGAAGTCACTCATTGAATTCAAGCATTTTACGTCATAGGCCGGGCAATGAGGCTCGCTAAATAAGGTCAATAATATGGGTCTGCTATACTGCACTTTTTCCATGAATTGTTGTATTAGGTCTATGTACATAGACACAGTTTTCTAACTTGTAAACCTGTGTGTTTTTTGGAGTTCATGTTCAATATAATAGGCCGCTCGTAGGGCTTTTATGACTAGAGATTGGCCAAAAACAAAATCTACTGACGTGCTATTCTCAAATGACCGGATCGGAACTTTGTTGTCCTAATTAATCTGCGCAGCCATGATGCGCAAAAACCTAATGACCTACTTACACAAAAATCTTTGTTAACTTAAGATCTACGTGAAAAATTTGAAGAAACTCACGTTAAAACACTGTTCATGTGATTCAAGACTGGACAAGCAGTAGAACTATGGTTTGAATGTTCCATCTGAGCGATGTCCATTACCGTGATTTTCCACGAAACTAGCCAACCAAATGAACGTTAGAAATCAATGCGCGCGCACCTAACTTGTATTAATGACGTCACAATGCCTTTGGCGCTGTGTATTGAGATGGTCTCTTACGAGGGGCTCACAAACGATGTTGCGTCACAGCGTCATGCCTTACAATAGTAGGGGCCATCTCAAAAGTGCAAGTCCGGGCATTTGGTCAAATATTACCAGCAAAAAAATATTTGTTGTCCGATGATTGTCCGCCTATTTAAGAAGCTCATTGGCCAATGTGTTGAGTGGTAAGGGCCTTGCAAATTTTAATTAAATTAGTCAAAAACTGGGAACTTGTAGAACTCCACTTCTAAAAATGATAGAAAGATGAAGTTTTCTGCTAAAACTGTCGCTTTGAAATTACGTTTTGTGATAACTATGCATCTTCTTTTTGTTTCTATGTCCCAATGCTACTGAACCTGAAGCTTACTCAGTTTATATGGCCAGCTGTCCGAGGCAGACATAATGATGAGATGATAAGACTTGGGAGTCCACTACATTTGATGCAAAGTCTTTCCAACACGGATTCAGTGGTTGATTTTTCAGCCAATTAAGTAGATCTATGTGATATTACCCACATATGTATGAAAATGGCATCAAAGTATAATTTAGGTAAATCACAACTCCTGCAGCCTCTCAGTCTCATGCACATTGCATTATCATATTATATTCATTATTATATAACTGAACCAAATTTTCTTGCGTTATAAATTATTTAGTGTGTACATATTCTATTAAAAAAATAATCCAGTGACTAACCGTCCAGTTTTCACGGGGACCTATTACCGTCAAGCTATTATCGCTCAGATAACACGTCAACATCCCGACTGCTATAGATACTAAATCGGCTTATTAAGATTATTCATTACAAAAAAATCACATCTTGGGTAAGTCTTTAGTATGGTCAACTGTCATTTACCATCTTCCTCTAAATCCTTGAGAACATCAGCGTCTCCCATCTCCGAATTCAACTGGATTTACAGCAGTGTTTATTTACAGGCAATACATGGACGTGCTTCGTGACAAGTGCTGCCACTCGTGTTCATTACCACTAGAATTTGGCGTCCCCTGGCGTTTTTAGTAATTGGCTTTGGCGCCCTCTGTCGCTTCTTTTAGAATTTTGTAAACGGAGACAAGGTGTACGAGTGATTCCTAGCACTGGAACCCTGGAACCACAGTCTTCATTCTCTCCTGATATACAATATACTTATTGCTTTCAGTGTCTCACAATAACCTGAAAAATGTTTTCTCAGGACGACGAGTACGACGTGGATATTGATAGCGACGATGCAAATGTTGACAGGTGAGTGAAAAGATCTAGAGAGAGACAGCTGACTAAGTTTAAACTGTTGCATCGCTGTTTAATGTCGTGGCATGGACGTACATTTTGTAAATCACTACTAAATCATTAAATGTGGGGATTGCCACTCAACCCGGAGACTCGCCAACTCGGGTACAGCCAAGTCCAGCCAACTCGGCGACATGACGACTACCAACTCGGTGACAAAAACCACACTTCCAACTGCGTGGCACTTTTTCTGCGTGCCAACCCGGCAAAAATGCGTTTCCCGGGGTATCGAGTCAATATGTTGACATCCATTTCGTTGACAACCAACCCGTTGACATGAGGACGGCAAGCTCGTTGACAATCAATGCCCTCGTTGACATGTATATGTGGTTGAGTGCCATCACGACGACGGTGTGCAGTCAAAACGGCCTATTGCCTATTGCCAGAACGGCCCCCACCAAAACGGCCCCCACCAAAACGGCCCCTTACCTAAAAGGCCTCCCCCGTTTTTTAAAGTTTGTTTTTCAGCGTCCAAATCCCTCATGAGACATCTTTTCAACTAGTAATGTCCTAGAGGTTGCCACCAATAAAGGTATTTGTTGCAGTTTGGCGATCGACAAGAAGGGCAAGTGGTCTGCCATTAAAACGTCACCGAAACGGCCTCCCCAGCAGTATATAAAGGGAGTAACCTTCTGCATCATTAATCCAGCATAACTTGGTCATTTATATTCCGATTTTCAAAATTTAAAGTTCCTAGTAATTGCCGAAAAATCCTCTTTCTATATAGGAGACTGCAGTTAACAATTCTTTAGACGCAGTATTACGTATTTAGCGCGACGCAACAATATTTATAAATATGTAATGTATATGTTGCTAAATGACCTGGGAAATTATACAGAAAAATAATTTATCCAGAAAAAGTAATTTGTAGATCTAACTAGGCTAAGGCACGTACATTTCCTGGGTGGGCTAAGGGCAATAAGTCACTGACAATCACAAAAAAAACGTTCTGACAATATTTTTATAATTATGTATTTATTGCAATCCTGCAAGACATTATCTGTCATTATACTTCAAAAGGTAGCATAATCCATTTATTATTTCATCATGGAATCAATTGCAATTAATGCAACAATTGCAATTTATGCAACACAGGGGGTGGAGACTTGTAGCCTGTCAATAAAAAAATACCACTCTTCTCATTTGTTCATTATTTTGGGGTATATTGAATATACTAACTAAATACTACTTCCAGAACTACTAATCCAAATATTATACATCTCATTTCTATACTATAGCATCCCCAGTGAACACATCTCATAATACTGAATATCATAATATTGAAAAAAAAATATATATATATATATATATATATATATATATATATATATATATATATATATATATATATATAAAATAAATCACAGTCTCATAGACTGACATAGTAGCTGTTATATCTTGGAAGTATGTTTCTTCAAGGGTTATATATTGCCTAGCACCAGGTTAACTGCGCCATCCAAAATTTATAACATTCTAAATTACTTGAGGGTTATAGGCCTCATTGTCAAGGATTTCAAAATGTCAGTTTATCAAATCACATGGGTTAGCATATATATAGGGGGCCGTTTCGGTAAGGGGCCGTTTAGGTTAAGGGCCGTTTTAGTAATAGGCCATTTTGACTGTAGAGCACGACGACAAGGTGTTTTACAGCCGTCGGTCTCCCCTTCCCCTTACCCTCCACTGTCGCGTTTTAATGCTTTTAGCTCTGTAAATACTTGGAGTACAAAAATGTTATGGACATCATTTTATAGATTTTATTCATACCAATGTATTCGAACCAAGTATACCTCTGTATAAGCTTTATTTACTGAGAAATTGTGTTTTATGGGGACCGGCGTGACTAGGGCAATCAGCAGAATACAGGTCAATTCGTTGACACGCAAGATCGTCGACAACCAAGTCGTTGACACATTAGAAGGCCTGGTACAAATTCGTTGACAAACCAACTTGTATAAATTTGGCAGACACAAAGTCGTTGACAAACTTTTGACCACAACAACCAACTCGTTGACAGGTCATTACCATCTCGTTGACATATTAATGCAATGTCGTTGACAGCTAATCTGTCTAATGACCATTTCGTCATCGGGTTGGTTGTCGACAATTTTGCGTGTCTACTACGAAATGCCTCGTTACCCAATCAGCAGCATAACTTCCAATGGCCGAGATGCCCCCGAGGGTGTGGCCGCGACCCTGTGTGTCGCCGGTCAGCCCAGTTGTTTGGCTGCTCGACGGCTTTGATATGTCACAAGCTCCTAATACTGCAATTTTTATTAAATAAATCCATTGCCTTGGGTGCAAATATATATCCATCTCTGGAGTCTGGTTTGTCGATGAAATGGTCATTGGTCTGATTAGCTGTCAACGAGTGTGCATTAATATGTCAACGAAATGGTAATGACCTGTTAACAAGTTGGTTGTTGTCGTCAAGTTTGTCAATGACTTTGTGCCTCCCAAATTTGGTCTGTCAGTGAATTTGTATCAGGTGTCAACGACTTGGTGTGTTCGTTTCCCGGCCTTCTCCGCCTTCCTCCCTTCATATATCTCCGCACTAAGAAAATTTAACCTGAAGTCTCATCCCTGCTTCGTCCCCTTCCACACTTCGTCCGAAAATTTTCTATTTATATGGAATTGTGCACAACTATGAAAGAGGTCAAAGTACGGAATCAAAAAATAATTTAATTATCGGCCATTCAGCCAATCAGACGTGGCGATTCATCAAAAGACGTGCCTGCTGAACCCCGGGAACCCCCAACGGCCTCGCATGGCTTCGAGATAACACTTTTGTCGCCAAGTTATCACTGTCTCATGAACTATCAGAACAGTTGTCGCTGACTTAGATGTGATATCACCCCCTCACTATCACTGATCAATGTATCCCACTAGCGTAGGTCTTGTCACCTCTTCAGTCTCCACTATCACCTAGGTATCCCACTCTAGAGGTCTTCTCACTTTCACACCCATATGCCATTGGGTTTTCCTTACCTCCTCGTTGTCACTCTATAAGAGGGGTCCCACTACCTTGGGGGTATCATTGGGTGTCCTCACTTGTCATGCTGGGTCATCCTAGGTCCTCAGTATCTTATGGGTATCCCACTGGGTCTCCTCACTTCTTCAGCACCATTGGGGCATCCCACTGGCCGGGTCACCCTTGGACCTCAACTGGTATCTTATGGGTATCCTGTTGGGTCTCCTCATATCCTCACTCTCTTACAGGGGTCCCACTAAGTTACTTCAACACCTGACTATAGATTTAGGGTATTTGGGTCCCATTGCATGGGTCTCCTCGCCTCCTCACTATCTAAGATTGAACTACAGGGGGTCACACTAGCTTAGTCTCCTCACCTCCTCACTGTAAGAGGGGTACATCCAACTAGGTAATGAGGTATCCCACTAGGCCTATCAGTGTTGCACTGGGTCTCCTCTGATGACCCAGGAACCACTGGGTTGTCTCCTTTTGCCCACATGCAAATTTAAATCATTTATCTGGCAAATAGTGAAAATTGACTGCTTCCTATAGAGGATGCCGCCTAGGTTGACCTTTTGGGCACTTGGGAATGCACCAGGCGCCTCATTTTGGTGAGGTTTACACTGGTGATGCGGTCTGCAGGGGTAAAACAAGATAAGATAAGATAAAACTTAGCCGACTGGTAAAAAATAACAAAGAATGAAACGGGATGACTCGCCTCTTTGCCAACTCACTGGCAAAAAAATCTTTGACTCACCACCTCTTTTTTCTGTACCTGATGGTTGATTCACTTCCAGTTTCCTGCAGTTACAAATCAATAGTCAACTCACCACCACCCAAGGTTGCAATTTGGTCAACTCACCGCTGTTATTTTTAGTCAAATCAGTGTCGTTATTTTAGTCAATTCACTGCCATTATATTGGTCAAGTTGTGTCTATTAATTTGGTCAAATCTCTGCTGTTATTTTGGCCACTTGCCTACAGAGACTAATTCATATGTGCAAAGAATAACATTAGATATAACCCAAAAAAGGCTGTCTGACCTGTCTCTCCTGTTATTGCTACGCACGTACAACGCATTGCTGATCGAACTAATGAGTTCAATGTTCGCCAAGCACTAAAATAGCCAACTTTATTTTTTCGTTTTGACTTCCTTGGATGTTATTGACCAAGTTCCCACAGTCATGGAAAATCTTGGAAAAAATGGTTTTCATGGAAAGTCATGGAATTATAAAAATTTTAAAAAGGTCATTGAATTTTAGAAAGACAAAAAAAAAAGAAAGCATTGTTTGCAATAAAATGTGTGATGAGGACGGCTGTAAGGGAACTGACAAAATGCCTCGAAAATGAACTCGTAGTTCCATATTTTGAGCATGGTTGTACAGAGACTTTACATTTAATTTCAATTTATTAACAACTTTGTATTCATTCATGTGAACCTTTTTTTTTTAAATCCCTATTTATATAATTTGAGTTTTCAATATTTTCTGTACTTAGAGTACGCTGATAAATATATAAATATATCTATTCGGCAGATAGTATGCGAAGTGTGGATTTTGCGCAACTAACGATCAGGATTTTACTGGCGCCAGTGTCATGCAACATGGCTGGGGCTTTTTTTAGTGTGACAACTTTGTTTTTGCCATCTCATTGAACCTGTTTTGATGGCAACCTTTGACCTAATAACGTCACTACGCCTGCCGAGAATATTTCGCAATTGCCTCCTCAGTGTTAACACTTAATGAACCATATAATATATATTAATTTGATCTCTGACAATTTCAGCTCAGATGATGAAATTGATGTCATTCTGCATGGCACCCCAGAACAGAAACACAGATTGCGTCGAAGGAGCATCGGAAAAAAATCCTCAAGTGAAGATGAATTTGAGAAGGAGATGGAGAAAGAACTCAGCTCTAAAATGACCACTCTTGAAAACGAGTATGGTATGTCTTGCCATAATTATGACAGTTTACTGAACCACTCGATACTATGCCATATAGTTGCTTGTCACATTTGTACAAGCTTGATCAAGCTGAAAACTTTTGCTGGAGTGATGAGAAATCTTACATTCTTGTTGAAGCCTTTGGTCTAACCTTCTTAGAATAATTTATTTAATGTGGGCAATGTTATTTCACAATTCATGTGGTGGATGTGGTGTGTAACTCCATGTGACTGTTATCACTATTATACTGGTCACTACGGAAATGGCCCACTGGGGTATTTCCAGGGGATGCGGAACTGGAGGGGCACCAGCGAGGGAGGCACTTTAAATATTATCAACGTAAAAGGCTGCCAAAAGGGCACTTTACATATCAGACCAAAAAGTAACCTAAATGTTCTAATTAATGATTGCTACAATCAATCAATGTTCCCTTGCTTCTGTTTATAGGCAAACCTTCACAAGATGATGCTAACACAAATAAGAAAAATGAGGGTCTCATGACAAAAGGGACACAAGCAGAACAGTCAGAAAAAAGCTGTTATAACCAGATGTATTTTGACTCGGATTCTGATGAAGACGGTACCAAAGAGGGTAAGTTCTATGTATTTTATACTTTACAAGTCATACTGGGTAGTGTAGTATAGCGGGACTATATTTGGCATCCGTGAAATATGAAATAAATCACCTTTATGACCAAGTTTCAAAGTTTCAAGTTCTAGCACAATTAGAATAACATAAATGTGTAGAGTGGCCAGTGGTAGCGGGGGGGGGGGGGGGGGGGAGGGAGTTTTGGGGCAGCAGAAAAAATAAACTGCCTTCTTGATGTGAACATGAAAATCGCGGTTGTTGGTTTGTGACGTCATGCATTAAACTCAAGCATTTGACGTCATATGCATAGCAACGATGTTTGCTAAATATGTTCATAAATTTGGGTACACTTTTTCTGTCATACTTAACGGTATCAAATCAACTTGTGCATTCATAATTTGTTTCATTTGTTTCTTCAGAAAAATCCAAACGCAAACACCCCATAATAAGCAATGACGATTTGCTCTACGATCCTGACATGGATGATGAAGACCAGAAATGGGTTGACCGGGAAAGACAAAGACATCAACCAAAACCACAGAAATCTTCTGCATCAAACAAGACTGGGTCAAAGAAGCATCAGGCAGCACCATCATCTGATGCAGTTCTTGATTGTCCTGCATGTCTCAGCACTTTGTGTATAGATTGTCAAAGGTATGTCCATAACATAGAGTATTGTAGAAAAAAGAGATTAATTGTTTGCCATGTCATATTTGTTTGTGTCAGTAAAGAAAAACATAGCACTGCTATGCACCTCAGTGAACATGCACCGAAATTCTTTTTGAAGCGTATGCATGATGAAAGTTAACTAATAAACAAGACAATTGCCTTTATCATATAATATAATAATAGGAAGTCTGCATTGGTAAATACAACCAACCTCATATATGCTGACAGCTTGGCTGCTTCTGAGAAAAGCCAATTTTCGAACTACTCCAAAGCTGCACTCTTCCCCAAAGCAGCGGAATAACCTTATTCCTCTATGTTGCTACAAATTACCCACTCAATACACCAATTGCATAAAACTAATTTATTAAAGAAAAAATATAACCTGTTTTGCAAGCCTGTGCCTCATCATGAAGACTCTACAATATATTTTTACAATATATTTTACAAGAGTAATGGATGTGGAGTCCATTTACATTTCATAAACTCTTTAACCTTGCCATATGGCCCTTATGCAAGATTACATTATAACACCTGTTCACAGCATGTGATTGCAAGCCTATGTGAGAATTGACAGCATTTCAGTAGCCATAAGAAGAAAATATTTATCTTCCATTATTTAAGACACATTTCTCAGTACATGATGTCTTACTTACGTGAGATAATGATGTCAAAAGGTACATATTAATTTTGTTACTTCATGGAAGTCATTGTAAACTTATGGGTTTAAGGGAAATAAATTTGACAAATGAGATTTTTCTATTAGTTTACCCATTACTAGAGAAAAATCTGTACTAAGAGTCAAAATAAAGCTTGACAAGGTTGAAATAATATAATCTATATTATGTTTTAATGCAATATTCCATTGTAATGATGTCTTGCATGTGGAGCTTTGGAAAATATGAATTTTCATTTTTTTCCCCTTCATATGGATATTTCTATATTATGGAACCCCCAAAAGGCACTACTACAGTATCTTAAAAGATTCTAGAAACTTTTCATGCATGTAGGGGCAGGGATGGACAAGGAATGAAGGACAAGGAATGTGTAGTGCCGGTTAAGGCCTGGATAATGCCTAAATTCCCTATTATTTTGGTATATTTTTCCTTCACAATGTCCAATGTACAAATAATATGGGAATGAACTGATCTAATATGAAACAGTAGATGTATATATACTTTAATTCTGCATAATTTTATGGCCGTGATTGTAAATTATGAGATTCTAGGAAGGAGAATGTATGGAAATACAATAACTATTTTCAGCATTTATTTTCAGAATTTCCCTTATTGTTAACAAAAGTATGACATACATGTCAATATGAAATTAAAAAAGTTCAAGTACTATAATTTAGACATATAAATGCAAGATTTTATCCATGTAGGGCTAATAGCGTCGCAGGTGTGAAATCACGGCAAAATAAGAATTGTTAACATTTTGCCCTTAATATGACAACTGTATTAAATTTATGGCCGTGAGACCCCAAAAGGCACAGCTGCACTATTGTTTTCAGTTTTCCTTAATTTCGCAAAACATAATGGAGACATGTCAATGTGACTATCAAAAGGCACAGCTAGGCCATACGGATTAGTGATATAACAATTTTGATCAATGTACATGCAGTAGTGTCGGAGTTCGGCTCCGGAAACAAAGTGTGACATTTGTTTGCTGTAACTTATTCCTACAGTTTTTCTGGAAAAAAAAAAAACAGATGTTTTGTCTTTTTCTGCTTGAAAAAAAAAACTGATTTATTATCATGTTTACTGAGCTAATACAATTTTTTGTATTTCTTTACAGACATGAAACCTACAAGCATCAATACAGAGCAATGTTCGTAATGAACTGTAACATTGATATGACTGAAAAATTAAAATATCCTGAAGCTAAAACCATAAGTAGCAAAAAAAGGAACAAGAAATTCAGGAAAAATGAAGCAGTGGAAGAAGCCTCAACTTCTGAAGGACCATCAAATGAAACAGACGATCTGTATAACCCTGTTAAGTGTATTGAATGCAATACTTTAGTTGGTGTTTATGATTCAGATGAAGTGTATCACTTTTTCAATATCCTAGCAAGTTATAGTTGATATATTGAGATTATTATATTTGTAAATTTCATCTTCATCTACATTGTTTTGTGTATAAATGTATAGTTTTATATTATTGTAAATAAAGTTTTTACAAGTCCATTCGGTATAATTTATGAATACATGTTCTTTGTATGCTATACAGACTGTAAATTATTTCACTGGCCACTGTGTCTAGCTGACGCAGAATGCAGGTAGGGGCTGCCATCTTCCAGAAGGGATTCCTCCCGGTAGCATTCGTGCGCAACTCTTGCTTTGTAGTGTTTCCCGTGAACCGGAACATATTTCCCGGTCTAAAAATAGCGCAGCCAATCAGAAAATTCAGTGCTGGGCCAATCAGCCATGAGGGAACGGTAGTGCTTACGTTTACCGCTTAGGCAGGATCCAGCCAAATATATTATTTCACTGGGCACTAAAATTAGGTCAATGACGGTGCTTGTTAATTTCAAGAAAGCAGTGAACGAAGTACATGTAGTTCTTTAAATGCAGAATCTGATACTACATCAACTTGTCCAGAATTTAACCATATGCTCTGGAGAGTACTGGTGAGGGGAAAATCTGGGAATTTCAAAGCCAGGTAAAAGTTGCCCAGGGAATTTTTTAATTTTTAATTAGTTAGTGAATTTTTTAGATAATACATATTTATTGTCATCTGTAAGTGTATTGGATACTGAGATTAGGAAGTTGTCAGGGATGGTCTGATTAATACCAAATAAACAATTTTTTTTCTCTATGTACACACCTTGAGAAGTCTCAAGGTGTGTACAGAGACTCCTCGTTGATCATAAAGCATGGAGCCTAAAAAAGGCTTTACATAAAAGTATGATAATAGACCAATCCTGTGTGACCTGATGGGCAAGGATTAACTCAAGGATCGTAGTGGCGGGAATTGTTAGTTTGCAATTTTCTCGTAAGGGGGCGACGGCAACGTTTTTCAGTGCGCATGACGGAAGTCCGTTCAAGACGGTTAGACGAAAACAGAAAAGAGAAAGGAAATTTTGTGGAATGCCTTTGATTTCTTCGTCATGTAGGGCTTGTGGTTGATCAGATCTTCAAACAAAAGGCAAGATGTGTGCCGCCGCATCTTTGGATATATCCCGGAGAAATCCAACGGACGATTTTGAGCTGCTTCAACGCGTGGGAAGTGGAACTTACGGAGATGTCTACAAGGTAAAATTTCCCCTGTCAGTTTTCTCCCTGTCACTCCAGTACTGAAAATCTCCCAAAAACCAAGACTCTAGTGCCTCAGTGTTATCTACTAGTCTTCTTCAATTGCCATATGAACTGCTGAATGAATTCTGCGGCATACAAGACACTCTTTGTGATGATTTGATGTGTGGATTGTGACTGAAGTCAGCTGTACTTAGCCAGGTAAATCCTGGATCCCTCTCTAAAATGACATCAGTGATCCAGAGCCATGCTTCGTCACATCAGTCCAGCTTTCAAATAATATCTTAAAGTCTAGTGTGAAACAACAACAGTACTATATTCATGATCGTCTTCAGAGTTTTTATGGCTTTAATCTAGAACTCTGTAATTGGGAATGAAACTTTTAATATCCATTGGCATTGCAAGTAGAAAAGGCAAGACACACAAGTGCACTGCATGAACTTGGACATGTTGGTACTTTAACCGCTCAATTGTGAATCTAATTTCTTTGATGACTTGTGTCAACAGCCAATTGTAGATCCATGTGATTTCTGACAGTTCTGTATCCCTTTTTGACCCAATATGCTTCCGCCGATCTTCATGATATCTGATCATCCGTATGCATGTGTAAACTATACTGCCCTCAGAGTATGGTCAGGTTCGATGCACATGATATGCATCATGTTCAAAGTGATTTACGAATTGTTTTGTTCATGATTATGCTGCGCACTGAGTGATGTTCTGCATCATGAAATTCAACTTGTACCTGAACTGACTTGTGTGCCCCATGCGATAGATATGCGAATTTCTTTTTGTGATAATCGTGACAACAGTAGCAAGTGTTACGGTCATTTATTCACTTTGCTGATACTCATGCGGTTCAATGGATAACCTTACCACCTCCTACACAAATCCGATTTTATCTTATAAATTATACCACTGTTTTGTTCTAGAATCAAGCAAGGTTGTTCTCATGAGAAGGCAAATGATGTTGAGATAAACAAAAGGTGTTTCCTCTTGCTTTTGAATGCATGAATTCTATCTCAAGTGGAACAATTTTTATTTATTTTTATGGTTCCTCAATTCTGCTTGTGTTGTGAATTTTGTATGAAGTGTGATGAGTATCGGTCATGAATTCATGATCTCCAAAAACAGCAGCTGTTTTTCTTCTGTAACTTATCATAGGTGGCCTCTATGGTTTGCTGATCACTTCTATCCCTTTTATCAGTTGCCCTTATGCTTGATTAATTTATCTGTTTTCATAGATGATATGACCCATTTTAAGTGGACCAGTGCCAGTGATGAGCATGGACGCCACAATGCACTGCTCTGTACTGGCATTAAACCCCAACACTCACTGTCTGTAACTGTACAACAATGTACAAGGCATGGGGAAGGGGGCAATTCAAGCGTCCATTGGTGATGAGACATGATATGAACATGTGACGTTGTGCCATTATGTGTAATATTTATAAATGTTGATGTCGGTTTGATGATATCAAAAACAATCATATCATATTGTCCTTCATGGGATTGAGCTAGACTGACCTGGTGTGGATATGTTATTGACACTCATGATATAAGATATATTTATAATGCCTATTGAGGACAATTTGGGTGTTAAGCAGTGTTAAGTCTACAGCAGTGCACTAACCGACGAAAGACTGTTGCTTTCTAGCCAGTGTTATTATTGGTTATGCTAATATGCCTGTGGTCATAAATGGTAACTAGGCAAGAGAGGATGACCTATGACTCTGGTATAGAGTTGTTAGAATTCCCAGGGCCTAGAAAGACTAGAAGGTATTCATATGTCATTTCATTTTAATTGAAAGATGTAACGATCAACAGTCATGCAACTTTAGAAGCTGCGCTACTTTATCATTTGTTTATACAGCAATTCTCAAATGATTAGCATTATCCTTTCAGTTATCATGGTCATCATAGTTGATGATAGTTCAATGATGATTATTGTGTGTGTTGTGTGTGTGCAATGTAGGACAATAGTTTAACATGTTTATTGTAACAGCGAGCTTTTCTGCAGGATTTTAGCCACCTGTTTTTATGTTGAGTTTGCTCATAACACTCATAAATAGGTCATGTACAACTAGTACTTTTTTTCACACAAGGATTGATTTTCTATTGCGAGTTCTGGTCCTTATTTGCATTTGCTTTTTGCCTGTAATGGTCATTCTTTGTGTTCATATATCCGCATAAATTGATCAGCGATGAACGTGAATCATATACATGTTTTTATGGTCTCATTTTGTGTTTTTATCAATTTCTGCTGGAATACCAATTTAATGTCAGGTAGACGTTCAACAACATTTAAAGCGTTCAACAACATTTAAAGCGTTCAACAGCATTTAAAGCCATGCAAAATATCAAAAATACCTGAAATTGAAAATATCAAAAATACCTGAAATTTAATTGTTAATAGTCTATTGGCAGTGCTTATGGCATTGTACTTAACCATGTTAATTGTGTTTTTGAGTTGGTAAAGGTTTCCTCCTTGCAGTAAATACAATATGGTGCAGCACAGATTATTCCTCAAAAATTTGTTGTCATTCACTTTGTGTACTCTCTTAACATCTATCACCCCGAGGACTTGCCTTGGAGTGCTGCACTGTCCAATCCAACTGGAGCAGGGTTGTTTCTTCCGGAAGGAGCAGGGTTGTTTCTTCCAGAAGGAGCAGGGTTGTTTCTTCCGGAAGAAAGTAGTGTCCACTTTCCATCACTTCCTCGGAGGTGGCTTTGCCAGTTTGCATACTTTTGTATGTGCATTGTGCACACATAATTATTTTTTGATGTGAATAGTGTTAAGAAGACTGCAGATTTTTTTTAAATTTCATTGTACTCATGTGCCTTTTTCCATTTACTCTTCCAGGCTCGATGTATTGCTTCAAATGAACTGGCAGCGATCAAGATCATTAAACTTGAGCCAGGTGAGTGTGTTACTTTTGAGTTACATTATAGAAAGTAAGTTGAGTGTTTTTTGATCCTGTGTTATAGAATTGTTTAAAAGTATATTGTTTATATATGTTAATCATTTTTGAGATTTTTATTTTTGGTTGTTATATATGCGTCTTTTGGGTGAATTTTTATGTTAAATTTTGGGAATGATCAAATAGTAATTATTTCTGCAGTCATATAACTGTCATGTATTTGTATGTACATGTATAATGTGCAGCATGCATGTTTATGGATTTTTAATTTGTTGTTAGATTGCAATTGTTTGTTCATAAAACAGAAGGAAATTTTTCGGGGCATGTGCGGAATAAAGAGATGTGTATTTTTCATCATAATTACTGCTAGATGAATCACTTATATATGTAGAATGATCGGTAACAATTCAGTAGTTATAAATCTGATACATTGAATCTCTTTTTCTTCTGGGCTCTCTCGACTTTAATGACGTCTTTGGCCATGACAGGAAGTAAGTCCGTCCTGTTGATAAAAAGAAAAATTGATTCAGAATTCGTGTTTGCTTTTCCCTCTTTCCTCTTATCATGATCACCTATTTGTCTGTGGAATGATTCCAAACACAAGGTCACATAACAGTGCATAACAGACATATAATTGTATATACACATCCTAGTGAAAGTTAGCATCATTAATACGCTGAACCTAAAATAACAGATAGTAAAACCTGTCGTGTGGCATGTGAAATTAGAATTGTACATTTATCAGATTTAATTTTGATACAAATCATATTATTAACAATTACATGTACCTGTTTTAAAAATAAACTTAAGTGGAATTAATTTTTGGCATTGGGGTACTTATTATAAACAAGTTTGATGATCTGCAGTATGTATATATTATTTGAAGTCTTTCTGTAGTGTGCATTGCAAGTCTATTTCTGTATCAAAATTGTCTAAAATTGAATTTCTTACAACGCATTTGACAAATCATACATTAGCCGTCTGAGTAACAAATTAATTTTTGTGAAATATTTTTTGGTTTGCGATAGTTGTGATAAGGAGTAATTCCTGGGAGGCTTATTCAGTGTGTAAATCTTTCATATATCATATTTAGAGTATTAAATCATGTTAATAGTTCATGTGCATGCAAACATGTGGTGAATTATGATGTATTAAAAATGATAATGTATTCGACTGATGCATCAGAAAGACACAAACATACTTTAGGAAATATTGCAAACAAAAATTTTAAATCCTTGTATTTGTCATAATGTTGGAATCAACCCCTGACTTTTGAGTTGGTTGCACTTATTTTTTTGCACTGAATGGCATCCTCTCTGTAGTGATGACACATTTTGAATTGTACAGGAATTATTTGTTGTTGTATGAATCAGTACAATATTTAATGTAATGCACATAAAACAAGAAACCTTTGTGTTTCTAATTCAAACAAGGACTCTTTATTGCATGATTTAGCAACAAGAACACGGACAATGATGAATATATAATGCCGATTCTGTTTTTAACAAAATAACATAATGTTAATAATATTATTACAAAGCGATATATAATGTAAATTATATGTTATTATAATTTATGAATTATAAAAGTGTTTAAAATGATATGGGTGGTGGGACTCCTAATTGCTTCTAATATATCCTCATACAACTGTCACTTATGTGACAACTCTTGCTGCGTATATAATATTAAAAGATACAAAATGTAAAACAGCATTATCATAAATGATTACTAAACGAATAGGTGATCATGATTACCTTGTTTTTGGTTGTGGGGATCAGTAAGTTGCATCCGATGGGGAGATTGTTTATTATGCAGTGGTGTAATCTTGTTTCTTTTTGTAATATAACATGGCTTATAACAAACCATTGGTTGTGTGGACATGTACCGCTATGGTGCATACTCAATGTATTATAGACGTAAGCAGACTTAAAGCATGTCATGTATATATGATTAATCATGTTGTTTATTAACAAGTAATGTTATTGTAAAGGACACTAATCAACATAAATGTAAGTCAAATACTCCATCTTGATCATAGGACATGTGTTTATTCTGTTAATGCTGATCGCTGCGTTTTGATTTCATGATATGCTGAAACAAACTTGCTTGTTATGAAAGTCATAAACAGTAATAACCAAGTAGTTTATTGTTTAAAGACCCATTTAGCATTTAGAAAGTAACTCGCTGACCTAAAATGATGACCCAGGGGTCTGGATAACTGTAACCTGCTGTTGTGTATAAACAAGTTAAACGATTCGGTTAAATCTGGTTTTTGTAGAAGGTCACACACAAAGCTGTATCATAGTGTATGTGATAATCATGATAATCAGGGTACGAAATTCGCAAATTAGCTAACTGGTCCACGTTCTGGGAGCTAACTGGTCCACTCATATAACTAACTGGTCCATTTCAGGTCTAACTGGTCCAAATTTTCCGCCAATTCTACATTATGTTATATAAGTGCATTAATCAATCAAATAGATACACATTGATTTAGTACCTTTAATTAAAACAATCTGATTACATTAATGTGGTCACAATAACTAAATCATCAAAAAATGAGCATAATTTTAAATACTGATAATACAACATTAAACATTAAAAATTTACAAGAAATAGAAGTGGCTTTTTCCCCTGTTAGGGTTCTATGAGGCTAATTGCACTTCACACTTCACAGAAGTTCACACCTTTGGTATACTTATTGACTGATTGCAATCAACTGCCCATACCCTAGCTTTCCTAAACTGGCGTCCACAATTGCAATTAACCATTTTCCTAGACATCTAACAAGTATTGTAATGCAAAATCCTATAATCTTTTCTCCTAAAGAAATGTCGGCCCTCGCCGGCGCCGTAATTTCAACCACTGCTAATCGGTCCACTGTGACCGATAAACTCCGCATTTTGACATTTCTAATCGGTCATTTGGATTTCTAATCGGTTTAGACCGATGGACCGGTGCAAATTTCGTACCCTGATGATAATGATGTGGTTTAGAGGTTAAAGTGCTGATCAACGTCTCACAGGGTCTTGGATTCAATTCCTGGCCCACACTACCTCATAACTGTTTATTATGACTGTTTAGAACTCAATCTCTGAGCTCTAAAAGTCATTCATCATACCCTCCAGAAATATTAAATTTGCAGTGTTTTGTGCTTGGTTTTTTATAAGGCAAGCAAATGACCCCACTTTTGGGGTAAACATCATAAAATTGAAAAGCCTTGCCATCTCATCATTATATCCACCACTGACTGCTTGCTGAAGGAGCAGAATAACCCCAGATTTATCACTGTATAAAACAATGTTCAATATCCATGTTGCCCTGTGTCTTTTAAACATCCAAGATAAGATGGACATGAACAATGATGAATTTCTTGGGGAGAACTTGAGCATAGAGTGGCATCAAGCTCAATGTATGAGTCATGGGGACTGTTATAGACTCGCTGAGATGGCTGTGGTCATGACTGAATTGTATGCTCAATGATGATTAAGTGTCAAGAGGCATTCGCAGTAATATTGAAGAACAAAATGTGACCGTTAGCGTCTAACATTTAACATAGTTCATAACAATAGGCAGTGGTAGGAGAGCACGGAGAGGCTTTTAAAACAAAGGAGATGGAGGTGTAAATGTGCGTGTGAGGTTTAAGTTCTCACTGTAAACATATGCCATGCATTTTGTCTTGGCTAGCTGCCAGTCTGACTCCTCTCATCTCATGCTAGTCCCTGCAGCAGCAGCAGCAGCAGCAACAGCAGCATCAGTAGCTACCCAGGGATGCTGAGGAGCATCTTGCACCCACCGCATCCTCTCTCTGCTATTTGTTGTTTCCCTTATTATCTGAGCTTATGAGAAACATTGACCTGAATTCCTCACTACAACTGTTTGTTTAGGCAATTCTCCTGATAACGCATATACAATGTTCAGTGATGTTGCTGATAATATCAAATGCATTCATCCCATGCCTCAGTTGTTTGATTATGTATGAGTGGATCAAGTGTACTTCTTTTTCTTTTTCAAGATTGATGAGTGCAACAATCGAATTCATTTTTGAATGAAAGTAAACATAAATTGCAAGATAACATTGATAAGTTATGGACTTCGATCTGAAATCCTTAGCATATGCTGTGATATACAATGTTAAATGTGTGCGACCAATTTATCATTAATAGATCATCTCATTTATGGCACTGCTGTCATTCATTTATCTATAATTATAAAAAGCTGTGGGCATTCATCTCCTATGCTTGGCTGGTCTGGATCCTGTGACCTAATTTGTTTATTTCGATCCTGCGACCTAATTTCATGACCTACCAAAATGCATGAGACTCTAGCCATGTAAATGATGTAATATGGGTGCATGGTGTGACCAATCCCCCAAACACATTTAAAGAGCTCTGTTATACATGGTGTACTTTTTCTTGCAAATTAAACTTGCTAAAGGATGCTTTTGTGGTAATATGACAAAGGATTGGATGGTTACAAAATCTATGCACTAACAAGTAGAGCATTTATTTGTGTTTGGGTGGTGGGGTAACGAAACAGTTGCATGGTGACTATCAATGGAAGATTTGTTTCATTTATCTCCAAACACAAATATTTACAATGCACTGATCTGCGTTTGAGTGCTTTGTGTGACTGCTTTCAGTCAGCTGAGCTGAGTTCTAGTCTGTCTTAAGCAAACGTCGAGCTTGCGGTTATCTTCTAAGTGAGCACAGACACTGCCAATAGCTTTGGGGCTTTCAGATACGTCATCAATCACATTGCTTCATACAATTAATGCTGCAGCTTTTTCAGTGATTTGTATAATCAATAAGATTAATCTAGGAATTAAAATTGTTATCACGCTTACTGCAAACTTAGATGAGTTTTATATAATATAACAAGTGATACAGTATTTCAGACCTAGTTAATAATCATGACAAATTTGTACCACATCGAGTGGAGAATGCTTTGATAAAGTTAAATACCTGGAGGTAGTCAGGCCAATAAAGGAGGAATCCAATTTCTTTTAAATTGTGTTGAAACTTTATGACTTGATGCATAAACAAATCAATATGATATATATTATGTGTTGATTATTTGACTTCAGTATTTCTGTGAACAATGGGTTCTACTTCTTGTATCAGTTGTATAGTGGGCCCTATTTCCAGAGTCTTTAATCAATTAAATAACTCACTAACAGCAATGAGCACTAATAAATTGATTAATGGTATTAATTATTTTGAGAGCAACAGTTTCCTTAAATAATATGAACAGATATAAATTGTATAATTTGTTATGGGTGGTAATATCCCAATGTGCTTCATATGATCATATACAATTATTTTAATAAATTTATAAAGAAATTTGACTTTAGTGGCAATCATTATGCGCTTTGATTTAACTTTTTTTTTTTGAAACAGGAGATGATTTTGCGGTTATCCAGCAAGAGATTATGATGATGAAGGATTGTAAACATCCAAATGTGGTTGCATATTTTGGCAGTTATTTAAGGTAAGGACTTCAATTGTTCTTAGCTTGCTTTTTATTGTATCTCATATTTCATATTATTAAGTATATCAGATCTACACGTTTGACCCTTTAACTGTAATAATAATTAATGATTTCTGCTACATTCCGCATGTTGTAATGATGATGCTAAAGCAGACAAATTCGTTAAAAAATTAATGGTTGTTTTACTGAATTTGGCGATTGATTATAAAAGCTACAGATAGGGATAACCATTATTCAGGATATCTGCCGATGTATTCTTCCTAAAGGATTTGAATTTGATATGTGCAACAATTGTGATAATTTCAGACGAGATAAGTTATGGATTTGCATGGAGTATTGTGGAGGTGGTTCCATGCAGGATATTTACCATGGTAAGTCTGTGCTGCTATGGAGAGAAAAACTACCTGAGGGCGTTGCCACTAATGTAGATAAGCACAGTTAGATGACGTCATCATTTATTGTATTAAACAAGCATTGACATCACTGAATAGATGACGTCATCAAACAACGCTTATCTATTTTGGTGTCACTGACCTCTGGTGGTTCATTACTTAAATAATAGTATTTATGTTAACTTGTGTTCACACATCCATTTTGATATTTGACTGTCTTTCTGTCTCACAACTTTCAGTCACTGGACCCCTGCATGAGCCTCTAATTGCATATGTCTGCCGAGAGACCCTGAAGGGACTGCACTATCTTCACTGCAAAGGAATAATGCACAGAGATATTAAAGTAAGTCCTGTGATTTTTATTAGATTCATTCTGATTCAGCTTTTGTAAATTTGAAAAAAAAAGTTCTACAAATGAAAACCATAGGAACAGAGAATATTGGAGATGTCCATTATAATAATATAACAACTGACAATTTAATGTTATATTGTTGTGTTTCATGGCCTCATTTTTAGTGCCAAAATATATAACGTGCATGTAAGGTCCCATTTGAATGTAAATATTGCCAGCTGTGCCCAGGAGGCATTTGAGTGTGAAGTTTGTTTCTGAATAGGACAGGAATGCAAATTAACATTTTCAAAAAGCAATAAATCACACAGATATTGCATGGTCTATGGTTGTCTTTAATAAGCTGTAAATGGTTGCTAAAATTCCCATATATATTATTTCCAGGGTGCTAATATATTACTAACAGAAGAAGGTGATGTAAAATTAGCCGATTTTGGAGTCTCGGCTCAAATTACGGCCACATTGTGCAAACGAAAATCCTTCATTGGCACGCCATATTGGTAAGTAAACGTTGTCCTTGACAAAATTTGTCTTTTATTAGTTGTTTTTGAAATGACACCTGGATTGTTAAGCGATGCAATGGTTGATTGCCTAAAGTTTAATGTGCTCTGTTCACACAGGATGGCACCAGAGGTAGCTGCCGTAGAACGAAAAGGAGGCTACAACCAGCAGTGTGACATTTGGGCGGTGGGAGTCACTGCCATAGAGTTCGCAGAGTTACAACCGCCCATGTTTGACTTACACCCAATGAGGTCAGAAAATTTCCATTTGTCTTTTAAATTTCCAATTGTCTAATAAATTTCCAATTGTCTAATAAATTTCCAATTGTCTAATAAATTTCCAATTGTCTAATAAATTTGATTGTTAAATTGATGTTGTTGTTAATAATAGAATGATAGTCATTGGCCTATAATAATCAAAAAGCTAGAAAAATTCAAGCATATTTTAAGACTGAGAATCACAGATATTGATAAGATAATTAGAAATAGTTAAAAGTTGCAAAAAATAGGTAGTGTTAGGTTTGTTAGTGACTCAAGTAGTAACTCATTTCTATGATATTTCAGGGCATTGTTTTTGATGTCAAAAAGTGGCTTCAAACCTCCTACACTAAAGGACAAACCCAAGTAGTAAGTATACAATCCTCTAATGTTTATGTATCTCTATTGTCTTCTAATCCAAACTACATAGATAACGCTAATAGAGATTTGTTACACAAACATTTTGGGTCTTCCCCTAATGTGTCCAAATTAATCATGATTGAATCGGTAACATGTTAAATGTTTCTTTTTTTGCAGCACACCAGTGTTTCACAACTTTATAAAAGTTGCTCTGACAAAAAACCCAAAGAAGAGGCCGAATGCAATTAAACTGCTGGAGGTGAGTGTCTTCAATAATTTATAAAGCTTGGCAGTGGGATAATTTCTGAATTAAAACCTGTGCAGGATAAAACCTGATTGGCATTGGATGGGCAGAACAGTTGATTTATATTTTGATTTATCATGCTGTATTTGTTAAACTAGTTGTTGTAATATATTGATAATCAACATATTGATATATTTTGCATGATATTGCTACACTGTATTCAATTATGGTACAAGTGTGATTCTTCAAGCACAAGGCGAAGTTTGTCACCAGTCACAAAAATAAGATTAGACTAACTAAGATATGCCGTTTAATTTACAGTATTATTACTTTGTGCGTTTTATCATGTTGCCTTAAATAAATCTAATTGCAGCATCCTTTCCTCTGTATGCCTGAACTGACGCGGAGGCTTGCCCGGGAACTGCTCGATAAATATGAGAGTGCCAACTCACATTACATTGATCCTGCAGATGTTGATCACGATGATGAGACTGTAAGGATGGCAATTTTGTTTAACAGTTCATATTTGCTCTATTACCACTGTTGGTGTTTAATGATTTAGAAGAAGTCTGTGCCTTTGTAACAGTACCAGCAACATTGCTTGATAACATAACGTAATCTTTATTGGTAACCTTGTGCAAAGTGAAACTCGTTTTGGGAAATAACACCAAGGAAAGTACTGATACAAAAATACTGATAAAATTACTACACTACACTACTACACTACTGTACATGACACCATCATTTATTATTTTCAAAGTTCCATATCCTTACGTTTGTATTGTTTGTATGAGCGACATGGATGAGATGTTAAATTGGCGGTCCCTTGTACTTAGTGTCTATGCTGAGGCAAGTACAAATCCCACCCATGGGGTAAATGTGTGACATGGGTGGACTCCTCCTCTCTCACCTCATCAATCAACCCTCAGCAGCAAGAACTTGCCTTAGAGGGCTGCACTTTCAACATCCATCCATCCATCCATGGAAGTTTGTGTGAACATCTGTGCATAGTATGTTATACATCATTGTTTTCTTTTAATTTCAGAGTATAGTAAATGTGCCACAAAGAATATCATCCAAAAGATCTGCAAAATACAAACAGAGGACACGCTCAGAGATCAACAGTAAGTTTAAGATTGATAAATGTAAATTATATTTTACATAGGTTTATATTATCTACTTATGAAGTCATTTGTTGGTATCAAGTAAAGGACTCAAGTATCTGCTGCTGTTAATTTTGACTTAATAATCATAAAGTGGCTTACGGATTGAGAACTATGGGGTTTATGCAAAGGCACAACAGTTAAAATAAGCATTATTATGGGTGGAAAAGCAGTAGAATTCTTAATAAGAATGGCATGGAATCATCACATAAGTGCAGAAATACTTCTCCAGTTTTTAAGAGTTGTTAGATTAACAGACTATGTGGAACATTTGGGACAAATGTCAAATATATAATATGACTTATTACATAATTGTGTTCAGAATTTTTGATTTCGAAGTGTTTCCTTTTGCAGTGGAAAGTGTTAATTTCGAACCTCCGTTGGTTCGAGAAACGCAGTCCGAACAGGTCAGTCAATTATTCAGATTCACAAAATGGTCGTTAATATTAGCTGACAAGTAAAAGACAAGGCATGCTTGATAAACCCACAAGTTTTAAGATTTGGTGCACTCGTTGAGACTTGGATGTTCATTGCAACGCCTGACTTACACAACATTGAAATGATGTAAAGTGAAAGAGCACCCTGGAAATCTGGGTGGCTGATGTGCTACTTGAATCTACAAAAACAGAAAAGTGTTTAGCAGCTGATTGGGTGATAGTGGGTTTAAATGTAACGAGATGAAATGGCGACTTCATTTGCAGGGATCTGGAGGTTATGAACTCACACAAGCCTGGGGTCTCACTGAGGATGAAAAACAAGTACTGATCATTTACATTGGTTTTTTTTAATTTTAATAGATATTGGCCCGTATATTATTGATAGTTTAGCTCGTAAACGTGTCTATCTAGTTTGTGTGGTGCTTATTTTGCTGTCCTATCTCAAGTTTACCTTTTAATGGTTTTTGCTCGATGTATTTTTTATTATAACTATTTGAAAATTCATTGTCATGATGCATGGTGTTTCATATTCATGCATGGTTTAATGGCATTGTCCTGTGTGTACAATTTTTTACGAACAGTCAAACCTGTCTTAGCGGCCACCTGTACAGTACAGCCACCCGCATTTTAATTGCCCTGGGCTGAAATTTCATTGTTTTACCAATATTAAGCTGCACTGTCTGTCAAATTTGCAATTTTCTAAGACTATCAAACAGTTGAAAATAACCTTTATTAATCAAAGCATACTAATTTTGTGTGAACTAATGATTTTATCAGACATTAATTACTAAAAATAAATCATACATTGAGAGAAAATCCAGACCAAAACATTGGAAAAAAAAAATGGAAATGAAATCATCATCCATTGTTCAGTATTGTGACGTCAGCACTTCTTTACATAGTGAGTTTTTTATGGCATGGAAAACTAATATTTATATTATTTATTGTAAATTAAAACTAAATTGTTGTGCAAAAGTGGGCATAAAATGGTGAAAAGTACCATGAGACAAGAAGTCAGCATTGATTTATATAATTACTTGTCTGGAAACAAAGTAACACCAAATGACCACCTGTCTCAAACGTCCACATTTCTCAATGCCCTTGGGTGACCTCTTAACACAAGATTGACTGTACCTGTATTTCATTATTTTGAACTTGCTAAGTTTTATGGCGTTACACACCGTCTTGTAAAGATATTTCCTCAATATTTATTGCATTTATCAGCATGAGTCTTGTACAGTTTCTTGCATATCATTTTGCAAACATTTGTCTTGAATTTGATTTTGTCTAATTTATTTTGCTTTAATAACCATAATGTAAATAAGCAGATGCAGGACTATTAGAGTATTCAGTGTGACTTCACCTGCCTTTGATTCTGATACTTGAATACCCGTAATTAAATAGAGTCAAAATCGTCAAATTTGTATTGAATGTTATTGACCAATAATTTCAAGAAAGTCACAAATGCATACTCTAATGCAGTCTTGTGCATGTACAACTATTTATGCTTGTGTTTGATGTTATAACATACATATATGCAGATAGAATTGATTTTGATTTTACCCATTTGATACTATAACATGCATGTATTCAGATAGAACTGATTTTGATTTTACCCATCTTAAGTTTTCCATTTCAATGTCAGACTTTTGAGTAGAGCCCACATTTTCCTTTATTGGTGTCCCACGTTAAGGGTGATTTGCAGTGAGCTGTCTTTAGCGTTTGGTATCCAAAGGATTAATTGTTTATTAAGCCTGACGATTAAATTCTAAGATTATTAAGTTATAGATAGTCATAGGGGTAATGCAAGTGCTTTTAGTTTTTATGTACTATCTGTTGTATTCTCTCTGTAAGTCCATTTCAATGTTTACTTCGCAAACTTCTGTAAATATTTCTTTTGTTTTACAGGACGAAGCGTATGATGCGTCAAAAGACTGGCCGATCAGAGTGGTGGATGATGACAAGTGGGTTACATACAGTGTTTTATTTCATTTTTTTAACGTCTTAAAGAATGCTGGTAGTGTGGTGTATGAGCTAGCGTACAAATTATGCTTAATTGTGAATATTTTCAGCTGCGGTTGGCTATTTTATATTGCTCTCTGTTCAATTTCATGTGACATACAATATCCTACCCAATCTTCAGATTTTGCTGATCCATCAAACATGTAAACATTCCTTGAACCACTCTTGATTTTCCAAGTTAGCAAAGTCTGAAGATTGGTACATTTACATGTGTATTTTCGTGTTTTACATCAATTTGATTTAGATTTATAAAGAATTATATGTATTGCAACTGTCAGTTGTATGTAATTAACTGCATGCAAACTTGTGATGCACCATGTCTTCTACAAATCCGAATATGACCTTGAGGGCATAACTTGCCTCTCCCAGTCCAATGAATCTCAAACCATCCACAACTTCCAGCTATCCAGTGTCATTAAATTGAGTGTTATAGATTAATTTGTTTTCTCAGTCTGTAGTATGTGGGTTAATATTATCATAGTGTATGCTAATTTTGTTTATTTATCTTTTTGTGTTTTGTATGCTTCTTGTGCAACTACTAGTTTGTGTCTTTTTGGTTTGTGATTTACAGCAGTTGTACAATCATGAAAAATGCATTTTCCTTTAAAGAAAGTTAAAGCGATGTTGTACGCAGTGTTGCGATGTTCGTAATTAGTGGCGTTCTGTGGCTGTCTCTTCTGTGAGTCAAGAAAAAAAAAAAGATGTTGTGTCGCTGAAAAGTGTCTTTGTGCACATCTATGTCTGACTTAGCGAGGTAAAAGCAACTTTAAATGAAAGAACATTGACGTCAATGTGCGTATTTTTTGCTTTGTTCTAGGAGCTTACTCCAAAGAGTAGATGAGGAGTTGTGTAAAAGGTAAAGACGGGAACTTATTAATGTCATCCTCCTCCTAGATACTGATATGCTCCGTTTATTGTTCATTATTTTGGGGTTAATTGACATTTGAAGTCGTTTTGCACATCATTATCTGGTGGCGGATCCCACAAAAATAGTCTCTTAATCCAATTACGATAAGAACAATATTCAAACCCGTAAACTTGCCATCCTTTGAAGAGAAAAAAATTCTCAGCATTTTTCTTGGTCAAAGGTCTGATGTAGAATCGTAGAATGCTTGCTAAATTTACTTTACTTTGCTGACTTGCCTTTTTTTTTTTTTTGGTTGGTGTGTTTAAGGATTTTTGACTAATTTGCTGCTTGGTAATTAACATCTTCTGTGTTTTAATTTAGTTGTCAAGACGTAGAGTAGTCTTCTTGAGTTGATCTCCTGGTTTCAATCCTTTCTTTTTGGTTTTAATTATATGTTTTATAATTGTGTGATTTTGTAAGTGTTTAATGACCAGGGACAGTAGTTCAATACCGTTGTTCTACGTATTGTATGATGCAAGAGTAGTTGGACCTTGGATTCAAGTTGTCATGGTAACCTTCTTTTGTGACCTTGACCTTTGACCTTTCAGGGGTCATCGCAGTAGTTTAATATTGGATGACGAGGATACCTATTCACAACAGTAAGACCATAATTTGTCCTCTATTTCTTGTCTTCTGTTTATAGTCTTTTGTTTTTGCCTTACAAGTTTATTATTTCACCCTTGTTTGCTGTGCAATAATTGTATTTTTTATGCATGTGCAGTATGACTAATCTACTCACCTAACTCTGGTCAGGGTCTTCTGATTATTTTTTATTTCTCACACTTTATGTCCTTAAACAATAAAATACCTAAGAGCTGTCTCTTTCTGGTGCGTTTGCTTGCAATCCTAGTGACCAGATCTTATTTTGACATTTACAAAAGTTGTAATTTTTGCTTGAACTTTTGGAGGAACACTTTTCCTGTTCTTTGGTGTAGCTTTGTTTGATTTAACAATGTTTAAATCTATCAACCTTTTTGTTACACACCAGTCTTCTTGTATAATATTCCTCCATAACGAGACAATGCTTAATACATACTATATCTGTGCTAACTTGAATTGTGCCATTTACTGTGTAATATTATTTGGTTACAAATCTATATCCTGTATTTCATACAAACGCATATCCTACATTTTTCAGATTGGCATATGACTATTTAAATTGCTATGAGTTATGTTTTTTTTTCTTCACATTTTTTCAGAGCCACACTGCCCATAGGTCCTCAGCCTTTACCGCCAAGGGTATGTTCCTGATTTTGATTTTTGATAAGGCATATTTTGCTTGATATTAATATATGTAATGTAAATCTATCAATTGTTTAACATGTAGATATATATTACAATTGGCATCGTATCGTCATTTCAGATGACAGACTATGGGGAGATGGAGCCGCCAATCAGAGCGGAAGCTGAGCCGTTTGATGGTTCAGAAGATTCAGAAGAAAATCCTGCAGATTATGAGGAGAACGGAGACACAGAGATGAGCCTGGAAGGTTTGGTGGCCAGTCTGGACGACTACAGCGGGACTCTAGTCAGTGGAGTGGATCCTCCACGCTCTTTAGCTGATTTACCTCCTTGGGAGTCAGTTACGGTGAACAACAGTGAAAAGGACCAACAACCGCCGGATTTACCCCCCAAACAGAAAGTGCGCAACGGGGACCTCACGCTTAATGGCCACAAGGAGGACCTTTCGGTATCACAGCCTTCCACGGAACTACCTGTGGTGCCACCTCGCAGAAATCGCAAGAACTTCAGAAACCAAGTCAATGTAAGCCAAAGAACCATTCCGACCTTTTGAATTTTATACATGACATTGTATTCATTTTAATTTACTAAATGCTGTATTATGTCTGCACTGCTGACATTATTGATTATTGTTTGGTATTTGCTTCCAGAGACCAGTGAGCAATGGTCTTCCTCCTACACCAAGAGTACATGTAAGTTTTTATGTTCTAGCTAATACCATAAACGACCGTCAGCAACATGCATCCTATCAGTTATTGCACTAAGATCGAAACAAATGCATAATATTTTTCTCTTGATTTTCAGATGGGAGCATGTTTCTCCAAAGTTTTTAACGGTTGTCCTTTGCATATCAACTGCACGGCAAGCTGGGTCCATCCTGACACTAAAGGTAAATGTTGTACCAATTAAATGTCAGGGTTTCAGACAGCACTGAAAGGTTATTAATAAGTATCAAATTCAATCTGCCAATTAAACGCTTTTATACTTTTATTTGCAGACCAACACATCTTACTAGGAGGTGACGAAGGTATTTACACATTGAATTTAAATGAACTGCATGAGGGCACTCTAGAGTTGGTGAGTAATAAATCAAAGTCAAGTGATAACTTTCGTGTTTTGTGTGATATGAGTTTGCTATGGTATTGGTGTAAGATATTTTCATGTGTGTATTTTATCATTTCAGCTACATGCAAGAAGATGCACGTGGCTCTACGTTATAAAAGATGTGATGATGTCTTTATCAGGTAGAATGTAGTTACTCCATGCCATTTTGATTTGTTCATTTCTTTGCATTTGGCTTTTAATTGATGCTGCAATGTTTTCTTTGTGTATTGCAGGCAAAACCTCTCAATTGTACAGACACGATGTATTGCAATTGCACAGCAAACAGACTCATCGCTTCTCCCTCCCCATGAACAAGATCCCCGAGAAACTAGTGCCCAAGTAAGATTTTTAACAAAGCTTTACTTGTCGAAACTTACTTTGTAGTACCACAGCAATTTCATAGATGCCAAAATCAGTACAGTGGTTTTAAACAAGGTATTGATCACATTTCTGTGGACGCATTGTATTGTGTTTAAATTGAAGTGATGTAATATGCAGGCTTCTGTTATAGATGATGTTGATAACTTAATGTCTCTGAATAGCTATACAGAATTTAGTGGCAGTTTCTAAGTTTGGTGATTGCTAAGTTTGGCCCTATGAGATGACTCTCCATTTACTAATGATTTTTTTTTAATTCAGGAAATTTGCCATGACTGCCAAAGTCCCTGACACTAAAGGATGCGTCAGGTGTGCAGTCGGGCGTAACCCCTACAACGGCTACCGTTACTTGTGTGGTGCCACTCACACGGGAGTTTTTCTAATGCAGTGGTACGAACCCTTAAACAAGTTCATGCTGCTCAAGGTAGGTTGTGTTATAACAATTGGTTATTTTTGATTATGAATTCATAATAATTGCCCTCTACAGTTTATCTGTGTTCTGCTTAATGAGATGATCTAGTTGTTGTTAATGGAGTGTTTTCTTTTGCAGCAATTTGAATGCCCTGTCAGTCATCCTTTACCAGTATTTGAAATGTTGATTACACCAGAGCTAGAGTACCCCTTGCTCTGTATTGGAGTCAGAAAAGGGTAAGTTCATTGTGTTTTAGTAACTGAGCATGAAACATGGCCTACTGGAAATGGGTCACCAGGTTGTTAACGCTCCTGACAGTTCTTAGTTCTTACAGCATGGTTAAAACATGGACGAATGAGACTTTCTGAGAGTTTGGTTCTTGTTATAAAGAAGTGTAAGTTAAATTTGTGACAAACATTTTTCTCATCCCATTCCGCCGGGTTAGACCAGGAAAGATACGTATATTATGTGGCGGGTAAAACAGAAAGTAGACAAGTGGGTTAATATTTTTACAACTCTCTGTTCTCAAACTCCAAAAATTCTCAAAAGTTTCATTTGCCCATCTTTCAACGAAAACAGCTACAGGTAGGACCCAATGGATACTGGACTCACTTCCAAGTATGGCATTGTTATAGTTGATTAGCTGTGTTTTTATGACACTTTGATTCCAGGATTTAAGATATTTTGGTATGTTAACATTTTGGTAGTTAGCGTAATCATTGTCTCTGTTTCTCTGACATTCAATGTCTTTTACAGTGATGAGAAGTCCAACGTTAAGTTTGACCTGATCAACCTTAACTCCTCGTCTAATTGGTTCACGGAAATCAGCTCAAATAATGACCCCCTCTCCGTGATCAATGTGACGCAACTAGAAAAAGATACAATCCTCATTTGTCATGACAGTCAGTGTCGCGCTTCTACTATTGGTTTGTTATGTGTTATTATCTGTGTCATTCAATTAGATTGTTTTCCTGTTATTCCATATTAATTCAGGAGTTTAATGCTAGTGTTGAAATTTGATATTGTCAAATCTATAGCTTCCTGTATGTGTACTACTAAAGTAATGCCGTTAAAAATGTTAATTGTACCAATAAAAATAAAAAAAATGAATGAAATATTATGGGTGCCACCTTGAAAAATATGTAATGAAACATGTAAAAATGATAAGAAATAAGAAGATACAAGGAACGGTACAAATAAACTTGATGTTAATTAATTTCATAAATCAGTCGGAGGAACGAGTGTTGTGCCTTACACATTTCATGCTGTGTTTCAGACAAAGTAAAAGTGGTCAACATGAATGGAAAACTGAAAGCAAGCAGAAAACAAGCGGCCGAATTGCATTTTGACTTCCCTGTTGAATCGTTAGGTGAGTGGGATGCTGGGCCGCAATGTGGGAATTTTGCAGATTTAAGAATGATTATTGAAGTATTGAAAGATAGTTTCGTCTAATTGGTCTCATGCTGACATTGGATTCTTTTTTTCTCCCCCCTCAGTTTGTTTACAAGACAGTGTATTGGCATTCCACAAACACGGAATGCAAGGCCGAAGTTTTAAAGCCAATGAGGTGAGTCTCCCGCTAAACTGCATTAACTTACTCTACTGACCTATTTACCTGTGTTAATTACAAGACTTTATGGAAATGTTTTTTTTATCAAATGACTTTTTTTTTTTCAGGTAACTCAAGAAATCTGTGACAAGAGCAGGATCTTCAAAGTTCTTGGTTCTGACAGGTAATTATTACAAAAAGATTAAGAAAAGATGAATCATTTTAGTAATACACAGCATTTCTTCACTTTGTTATTTGGTGAATAAACCATAAGAATTTGTCTTGGAAGATTCCATTGTTTTCTGATGATCTTTTTTCGGTTTTGTTGCAGAGTGGTCACGTTATCCAGTACGCCTACGAATGATCCCAGTGCCCTTGCAAATCTGTACGTCTTAGCCGGTCATGAGAACTCGTACTGATACTCAAATAATAATCACGAGTAAGAGACTGGCTCTCCTGCATGTATCTGCTGCCCTTACTCGCCTGAGTCATATCTCACTTCGCTGTATCAAGTCCTATCTGCTTGGGTGACGACCAGTCACTTAACGTCAAATCCAGATGTAATTATCTGTCACTTATAGTGGTGGATTGTCGGACTTGGCTCAATTCGCTTTGTGTTCTACTTGTCTCGGACTGCATTTGCAAAATGTCTTCTGTATCCTGGTGTTTAAAGTGGCAAGAGACTCATTTAACGCATGAGATAAAACCTACAGAAAACAAAAAAGTGGTGATCTGTTTGTTTGAAAACAAAAAAGTGGTGATCTGTTTGTTTGTCAGAAGTAATTCAGAAAATAGCGAGTAGTCTACTTATGCCTTAGTTATGATAACAGAATAGTGTTAAACTTTCACTTCATGTGTGAGTCACCTAAGTGAGAATTTAAAACTAAGTTCAGCATGTGAAGTCAAGTTTGAAGGTTTATTAGTAGACCTTGTGACTATGATATTGATGCACAGATCTGAGTAGTGAAATATGTGATTATATTGAAAGCATTTGATCATATAATATTGATGAACTAAAGCTGCATAGCCAAGTTCAGTTTTCTAATGTCAGTTGTGCGAGAGAGCAGATGCTGGCTGGTTGTATTGCGTACATCATTTAAAATATGAAACACTTAGTGAAAACATTTTGTGAGAACACTGTGAAAACACTTTGTGAACACTTGTGACCTGTCCTAGGTTGTTCTTGCCAATGTGTGATGGTGATGCACCTCGTTGTGTTTCGGCATGTCCTATTTCAGTCCATATGAGTTTCATCAGTGCGAGTGGGTCTCTTTTTTATTCTGTAGTGCAGATAACATGCGTTCAGAGTTGTGTCACTATCTTCAGTTCATTCTGTACTTAAAAGATTTTCATTGACGAGTGACTAACAAAAACATTAGCAAGTTGTTAGTGTGTTTGTCAAAACAGCAAATTTTATCCTGTAACCTGATGCCCAGTGATGGCAAAGCAAACATTATATGCAGCCTTATAATCATGACAGGCACTTTAAATCTGAGATTACTTAACATGTATGACATATTTACTCACTATCCATTATAAGACCTACATCATGCTACATGATATTTTGGTCATTTCAAATGACACACTACTAATGCTATATCATGATGCTATATTCATGAAGGATTGCTCAATATAAACCACAATCCTAGTATAGCTCTAACCGCAGGATACATTAACAACTTGTGAATGTCTTTGTTATCACTCATGTCATTGCAGTTGTGATATTGCTTACAATGATAAGGTTAGTCCCAGTGACCTGCTTATTACTTAGTCTTGTGTGATGATGCTAGTTTCACTGTTTTATTCAGTAAATGCCAACATTACCTGCTGTCAGATTATTAGTCTCTGATGTGGTACGTTGCTACGGACATACGAAGCACAAGTTTGACAAACTGTCTTGTCTGTATTCGTGGATCACTCTATGTCAGTATTATTGTTAACATGTTACAACCGCTATTTTTGCTAGGAGGGAAAGAGAGAAACGCCATGGTTATAGATTTCCTGCTTTTTCATGGCTTCATATATATATTTTTCATAAAAAGTGTGAACATCATTTGTTAGCTGATCATTTCACATTACGATAAACTGAACATTTTCTGGCGTAATATGTGACTATTGTATCATTCACAGGGTATATGTTGTTAATAGGTGTTGAACACAAATACGGAGAGATTTAAACAATCAATATCTGAATATCATAACTAATTATATCTGCTTCAACTTACTAATTCTCAACTCAACTGGTTTTGATCTCGCAGTTAAAATTTGAAGGCAAATTCACTGTTACATATCTTGCAAAGCCTGTCCATGTGTAATAATTTCAATGTTCTGTATTATACTGGAGTACCTGATGCAAATTTGCTGTTCTAGTTGCGTGGACTATGATGCTTAGCTGTTGACTGGTATATTTCTTAGAGAGTTACAAGGATTTACAAGTTGACACTTAAAATTTTAATTTAGCCGTATTAAAGTGTCATTCATTGTACACCACAGTATAAATTTATCCTGTTCAGTTAAATGTCAAGTCATTGCTACGTTTGCCTGATTACATACATTCTAGTCATAATAATGGTTAATATAATATGTTAACTAATGTTGAAGTCAATTATTGAAGATTTTTAGTATGTTAGCAAAATTTCTTAGCCTTATCAAGACAGTTTAGTCTTCGTTATGCATGGTAATATGCCTCTTAGTGGCATTCAATGGCTTTTAACTATTAAAGTGTGTCTTCCATGAAATAGCTGTTTTGCGTAACTTTCAGTGTCGTGGGTCATGAGGAACTTTTACTTGGCAAACAACTTGGTGTAAAGGATAAAAGTCCTTGTAACTATCTGGTAATTATTAAACATAAATGACACTTAGCTTACTGTTTAATGTTGGTATTAATTTTGGATTATCTGCTAATATAAATTGCAAATTTTAGAATATAAAGGCAAAATTGCTAACTGGAATATCTTTGGTAAATAATAATTGTAAAAGTATTTTAATATTAAAAAAAAGTTTAATGATAATAACGACGAAATACACTACTTTTAGCTTTATGCATGTGAAGTGACTCCATCCTATTAGTCCCAGGTGAAAGAGTGCCCCTTATTATACAGGAATTGAGAAAATAGTCTTGTTTCTCTGTAAGCCGTTCTTTTTAGGTGTACGTATATCCACTTAAATCAACCACCAATTGTCACCATGGTAACAGAGATGGAGGTGTAATGTGGAATTTAAGGTTTACCTAATATGTTGTGATGCCTGACAAGTTAAAGTAAGCGTTCAGTTCTTTATTGGCAACATTCAATTTTCAGAAAGTGGTAATATTGCAATGCCCGTTTGTATACTTTTGTAAATACTTGTGCAATTGTACAGATAGCTCCTCGATTATTTATTGCGTCCTTCTAGGTTGACCTTATGCAATGATATTATTTGACTTTTGTGAATATTGTGATTTTATACAGGTGCTTTATATTTACGTGACGGTACTTCGTTTTTTTTCTTCTCTTTTTTTTATAAGATTTGCTTCTAGGGTGTCATGTATTTACTTTTTTAATGAAGGTGACTCTGCCTGTGCAACATCAATTGTCTCAATTTTTAAATATTTTTTGTAATGCTGTCTTTATTTTCAAACTATATACATGTGAATGTGCAGAGTTTTGTTACTAGATTTTCAGTAATACTAAATTCGAAGAGATTGGTTTAAACTTTTTATCCTTTTTTTCGAAAATTATTTAGGTTTAGCAAATTTTAGAACTGCAGTTTCATAACATATATGAAAATGTTCATTGGCAGAAGTTAAGAGAACATAAGCAGATCTTGTATTTTATTATTTTAACTATGTGGAGTTCGCGAAGCATCAAATTTTAATTTAGTTGGGAATGTGTACTGTGCATGTACAGCTTATGTGATTATCAATAAATTTTATATAGATTCTTGTAATATATGTATAAAATCTTTGTAGAATAGTAAGAATTGACAGTGTTATAACATGGAGTAGCTCTATGGTCATGAGTCATAATAAATGTGTATCATGTATTATGATTTCATTGTAATAATTTTGTAACATACACCATAGGTCATTGATGTTGAAATGAAATAAATGAAATTTTCATTATAGATAATGTGTTGGTTATTTCTAAAAGACTGCTAGAGAATTTAAAAAAAAATCATATGAGTCTGTAGACCAATTTAAAAGATAATCATGGATTACCGTAATTGTTGGGTAATACTATACTGACTGATTGTAGATTCGAAGTTGTTGTAATTAGTTTCCTAAAGGTGTCGCCGACATCGTCGTTTGAAGGGCCCTCTGCTGGAAATTGGATGACTTGGTAAACGGAGTCAGATCATAACTCCAAGCCAACAACTTCCTCTCGTGAAGTTGGTTTGCAATTGTTTATTCAATATTTAATGCTTGACAGTTAAACGAGCCATTGACAGCAAAATGAAAGAAACGGAACGTTTGCCTCTTCCCAGTAGTCCTTCGTCCCTATGCTTCAACAAGGAGGAGTTCATGAAGGTATTGAACACGCTGTCAAATAGACCCTAGGCCTAGTACTTCCAGTAATTAATGCAGCTAAACCAGTCAAGTTTGCATGTATAATGTATTTGTTTATCGATAAAGAGGTTCATTTTATGCTTTCAAATCATTAGCACAATGTATACTGCCATTGACTGGTATTTTAATAAAATTATTAAGTTATTGAAAAAAAAAATCATCATGCTTAAGTGAAATAAAAGTAAATAATGGATAAATGATACTCAATTACACACATTAAATTTTTTTTTAAATTGTGGCTTACTTTTCAGGAGGATTTCAACGTTGACCAGTTTGTAGTTGAATGCCGACGTAAAGTTCCCTTGGAGACCTTGAGGGATGATTTGGCATTGTATCAGCGCATTCTCCAAAGTGCTATGATAGAATTAATCAACAAGGACTATGCCGACTTTGTCAATTTGTCCTCTAATTTGGTAAGCATGCACTAAGAAAAACTTTACCTGAAATCGCATCAGTGCTTCGACCACTTCCACACAATGTCCAATAATTTTCTTTTTTTTTTGTTTAATGAAATGTGCAACACTATGAAAGTGGTCGAAGCATGGAATCAAAATTAATTTAACTACCGTTTAGCCAATCAGACATGGCGATACATATCAAAAGACGCACCCGCTGAACAGCGTTAAGGCGTTGCAACCACCTTTTTTTCGACCACAAGCTTTCTTGTATGTATGTCAAGTTGATGTTAATTACATTTCTTAAATATTGATTGTTATGGAGAATTTATATATGCACAATTTATTCCAGACTGAAATTGGCTGTAAATTGTATTTCATTGTTATTGAATCGTAACTGCTGAAGTTATTGGTTATTTGACAATTTCATTGTAGGTTGGTCTAGATAAGGCAATCAACAATTTATCAACACCTCTTGGTCAACTTAGAGAACAAGTGCTGGTAAGAAGTAATATCTTCACTTAATAGAATTAATTAATTTAGTGTTGGCATTTTTGTATCGGCTGTCAAACTTGCTTGTATAATTGTGTAAGTAACCCACATGTAACAAACTGTTTCTTTAACAAACTAATTTTCATGGTCACATACATCGATCTTTGAGATCTCTGATTGTGTTTCTTTGTAAACCAGACTGTCCGCAATGCTATGGATGCATCCATTCAAGATGTGGAAGAAAAACTGAAGAAGCAGGCTGATATTCGTGAAAAGAAGGTATAAAAATTATTGTATTTATTAATGCTTTATGAGGGCTTACAGTTTGATACATAAAAAAACTGATGTTTACATTTCCTATTTGGCCAGAAATGCATGCAGCGTCTGATCAACATTATCAGATCAGTGGAAAAGATTGAAAAGCTGCTGGGCATACAGCACAAGGGTGATAGCGAAAGTTACACTTACTACACAAGGTGAGAAATTTGTCTTTCATAGAAGGTTGAATGAAAAAATTGGTTTGGTTCCGATTTCCTACCAACCCTAGGTAAAACCCTCTACCCTAAACCTTTTATGGACTTTTCAAGCATTTTTTAACAGTTTCAAAATAAAGTACAAAATACATTTTTATTATAAAGAAAATTATTTGGGCAATCCTACATTTTAGGGCTATGAAATCGGAACCAAACAATTTTTTACATTTGGCTTAATGTTGGAATTGCAGGGTGAAAAGTTTTGAATTCACATGGTTATTGTTATTCTTTTTTTTGCAGTGAGCTTAGTGGTCAGCTAATTGAAAGAGTTGCAACAGAATTTAACAAACTTCAGTTTTATGTCAACAAGAGCAGAAATATGTCTTTAGTGACTGAAATTAAGCCAGTGAGTACTTTAATTAATAGCTATTCATTTAAATAATTCATACACTTCACTTGTTATGCAGGCAGATGTAAATTGTAAATACCATACTTTCCAGAGAATTTCTAACATCACCAGCACTTTACAGTATAGCTTGGAGGGACTTTTCAGAGAAGGCCTGGACAATGGTCAAGTAGACGTTTTGAGACAATGTCTCCGAACCTATGCCACTATTGACAAGATGAGAGATGCTGAAAACCTCTTTAGGCAACATGTTGTCAAACCATATGTGGAGGAGGTGTGTATTATGAATGTAGGAGTCCAATAAGATACTTCTGAAGTTCAATAAATGTCAGGAATTAGCAGAATTAACATAAATGCTTCTTGTTTGCAGTATGTCACTGAAAAATACCTTCAAGATCATCCACAAGGACTAAAGGGAATGTATGCAAAGGTCCTGGAGTTTGTTCCTAAATATGGCAAGAAGCTTCAGGAGGCAGTGGCGGCCCCAGTTCAAGGGTAAGTTCAAAGAAAACACTGGTTGTTCATGGTACACTTATTTATTTGTATATCTTTGCTAGTTTGTTATTACCGATTTCTTATGCACTTTCAGAAGTGGGGATGCAGTCAGGGGTTATGACTTCCTAGTAAATGCAGTTTGGCCTGAAATTGTAGCTAATATTGAAGCGAGGACACCTTCAATATTTGCACCGGGGAATCCAAATACTTTCCATGAGGTAAACTGAATCATATCAAAGGAATGACAATAATAAATGGACCGTTTGTAGCTGGACAGGCTTAATGGGATTTATTTTGTTTCAGAAATATACTGTTAGTGTTGATTTCTTGGAGAAGTTTGAACGACAATGTGGGTCCCAGGCCAGTGTCAAAAGGCTTCGTTCTCATCCTTCCTACAACACATTCATGAGCAAATGGAGTTTGCCTGTGTATTTTCAAATTAGGTATTGTAGCTGTTGTTCCCTCACTTATAATTATTACTTTCATGTATATTCTTCTGAATTTACATCTACTAATATATCCTATTTTAGGTTCCAGGAAATTGCAGGGGCTCTGGAAACCACAATGTGTTCACCTTTTGACAACGCACCAGGTAAGCAGTTTAAAAACTGAAACAGTACTGAGACGTTGAACATTGAACATTGTTCAAGGAACTGCACACATTGATAAATTTGTTTTTTCTTTAATTTATTGCAGAGAGCAGCTCATTCCGACTAGGATCAACAGACGTTCTGTTCAATTGTCTCATACAATGCTGGCAACCATCTGTCATTTTGCCTCCCCTTACCCACAGATTTTGGAAACTTTCTCTTCAGCTGATATCTCGTTATGCAACTTGGATTAATGAGGTGTCCCAACAAGAGGTTGGTAATGCAACAAAATGTGCAAAGATACTGTATGAGAACTTGTGCAAATAATATCATGATATTTTGCTTAATAAATCAAGAGAATAAAATTGCACATCTTACCCATGCCTGTTTTTCTTTACAGCTTGTCCACACTTCTCTTCCTCGTAATGATAGTGAAGTGAATCTGAGTTCTCGTGGCAGTGAAGTGAACCTCCCCAGTAGAGGGAGTGACAGTAACTTGAGCGTAAGAGATTCCCGCAGTAGTCCCGTCCCATCTGGAGCCAGAGCAAGTCCTGTGCCTTCAGTGGGAGCTAGGAATAGCCCTGTGCCACCGGAGACACCACAAATAACATTGGCTCAGTTGGTGTCTCTTGTCACTGATGCTCAGCTAATTTGTGATCAGGTAAATATATTGACATGTTTGGTTTCTTTCACAATTTTACCTTTGAGGGGCCACCATTTGTCACCAATTCTCCATTAATGAGGTTTTAAGTGTTCTTCGTAGATGAAGGCCTTTAACTTTGCCCTTGAAAGGGTATTAAAAGATCAATACAAATCTTTTGTCCCAACTTATAATTATTGCAATGCAATTTCAGTTGCCTGAATGGCTACAGAAGACTGTGACTCCATGCCTTGTCCAGATAGGGCTACAAGACTCCTCTGTCTTAGAAGGTAAGTTTTTATATTAATTTAATAACTGAATAAAATTTTATTATTATTGCTATAATTTACTGTGGGTTTATTGGTTACAGAGAGTTTGCATGAAGGTCGAAATGGCGTGCAAAGTGAACTCAGCAAGTTTGTCACATTTATCGTTGAAGAACTGGCAGTCCAGTGCAATTCACATCTTAAGCTTGTAAATGACATTCCAAGACTTTATCGCCGTACAAACAGAGATGTAAGTGTCAGATCAGAGTTGTACTGGTTACTCAGACTTATATGTATTTTACGATCATGTTTTTGCATTAATGATTTTATTTATTTTTTTATTTTAAGGTGCCCAATAAAGCTTCAAATTACACTAATGCAGTTTTGAGACCACTTGGTGACTTTTTTACTGAGCAAGAAAATATCATCTCACCTGAACTGAAGACAGAAATAGCAAATCGAGTTGTTGAACAAGTAACTCAACAGTAAGTTAAAATTTGTGATGGATAGCTCATTAATCAGGTATTTAAGAATTTCAATATTTATGCTGTGATCATGGTTCAGGTTCAGATAAATGTTGACTGTTTCAGGTATCTAAACATCACAAATGATGTACTGACATCTGTTAAGAAAATGGAAGAGAGTCTTAAGAGATTGAAGCGAGCAAAAGGCACAAGTACATCAACGGGTCAAGGCCTGAGTGATGACGATAAAATTAGACTGCAACTATACTTAGATGTAGAGCATTTTGGCAAACAGGTAACATTTATATGGATGGATACACTGAGCTACTTAAGTTTATACTTACATTAATTGTTAGTTAATAAGACAATAAGAAATTTATAGACACTAAAATTCAACAAAATGTTTTTTGTTATGAGAAAAATTAATTACGATATGATTTGACAATTCCATAGAAGGCAGTTCTGCAGTTTGAATGAAAAGTACATTGTTTTTAATGTACTGTCATCTCTTTTTTTTCTCCCCAGATGGAAGGTCTTTCTGTCAACAAAGCTGATCAGAGTGTCTACACTCAACTCTATGAAATGGTAGATGCTGCTAGAAAATCAAGTGCAAAAGAATCCAGTACTGAATAAATGTTTATCATAATTGAAATATTATATTATAATATTGGACATATTATTATTAAGCTGGGACATATTAAAGGTGGATGTGTAGGGGGATGTACATTATGTTGAATTTTTGAATATATCGTTTAAAACTTTTGCTAATAAATTTTTTTTGTTGAAAATCAGTTTTTTTCTTCTTTTTTTTCTTAATGCACCTTCAAGAAGCTATGATGGTCAGTTACTGTCAGAGGTTGCCATCAAATATAGAAGTTTATGCAATTAAAGTGATTGCCAAATGCACATGAACCAAGTCTCGATCAGCATGTCAGTGATGTAACATCAGTATTAAATTTCTAATTAACACCACAAACGGTCCGACCAGGTGTTAATTAATGTATTATCTATGTAGTCCGCCAATCAACGAATCCAGATTAGTAGCTCGTGACACCTGCATAGGAGCAGTGTCGCCACTGTGCAATGTGTACTTGTGGCGACCTCTGGAACACTTACGGATAGTCATGTGACTGGACAAAATGGTGAATGGGATACGACGTCTTGAAATTCCAAAAACAAATTGAAAAAGGGTGATTTTTACGGACTGAGGATGCGGAAAACAACTAAAAGAGAATCATGACAACTACACATCCTTTTGGGAGAGAGAATGAGGTGTCCATTGAACGCTTGTTGCGATTTTTCTGCAACAATGTGAACCTTGGACAATGGGAGTTGGCAAGAGCTTGTGTTGTTGATCTTCACAATCAAAACAAACTGACGAAGACACAGATTAAGGAGCTCTTGGAAGAAATAGCAAGGAACCCCTATGGATATTGGTAAAGATGGCTCGTCTTTTCTTATTTTTTTTTAGTTGGTAATTTCTATGACCAGTGAATCCATAAATCCAGGGTCTGTATGATTTGCTATTGTCAGTATTGATCATGATTATGAAACCAAGTTCAGCTGGTGATGAATAATATGATGAAGCTAATTATTGCACATGTACAGAGTAGATAAATTAAAAAATTGTAAATGTTATGTACAATATCCAGTTTCAGATCGAGCTCTATGCATAAAATATTGGCACATTTGTGTCTTACATATATATATGATAGTTATGTAACATAAATTTTCCTACTTGGCAGTTTGGCAGTAACTTTCTTGGTGGGGAGTTACCGCCTGAAGTTAATACTCGTTAAAATGAAAGAACGTCATTACACTATCTGTTGCATGGTTTTTAATGCTGATTTGTAAACCCATCTTAAGAGTATTGAGCCAGAATAATAATTTATCGGAATTTAAGATGCTCATATGGTAACTAGATTTTTTTTTTTGCAAACTAATCTATGAAGCGGAATTGGCGTCATTTCTTGCTTCTCATTTTCGCCTATGAACATCGCAATTTATATTCATATTTTCGCCTACGAACTTCGCAGTTTATATTTGTATTTTCGCCTACAAACTTCGCAAAGTGTGTAGCCTTTGCTCCCAAACTTCTTTATTTCTTGTTTCTCATTTTCGTCCCCAAACTTCGCAATTTATATTCGTATCTTCGTCTAAGTAAACTTGTCATTAAATAATCAAAAGAGTGGTGTCATTGTCTGAATTGTCATTCACAATTGCAAAAAGGAAGCCTAAGATATTATTGCTTTCATCAGTTGAAAGCAATGTGTTTTATTGTAATTATCAGGCAATGATTATAAATGAATGGCAGTACGAAGAAGCCCTTTACAAATTTCTGGAAAGAAATTACGAATGTAACAAAATAAGTTTGTTGGCAAAGCTAGAAGACCAAGGTTACACATTGCGAATTTCTTGGACGAAAATACGAAATTATGAATATAAATTACGAAGTTCGGCTGCGAAAATGCGAAGCAAGAAATGACGCCAATTCTGCTTCATACTGATCAGTGTTGAAAGATAAGCAATTAGGCAAATTATTTTTGTTCGTTTTATTACAATTTAAGAATCGTTTTATAATGATATTATTGTTTTCTGCTTATAAATGTATATGAGTCACTACAGGAAGAACAAAGGTCTGTGTATGTGGTTTCAGGTCTGATCGATATAGCTTCTTTTTTTTTTTGGTTTCTATGTTGTTGTAAATGAGTCATTTTATGTCAATTCAACAAATGCTTCCCACCTGACCCTCTCAGATTTGTCTTTAAAAAATCTGAGGGAATGCTACATTAATATATAGGAAGAAGTCAAGGTTTAGGTGTTGCACTCGTTTTGGCAACGTCATATGAAATCCAGTTTTTAAACTTATTGAACTTATTACCTTCAAATTGGACATGCTTTAGATTTGGTACAATTACTCTTGTTAGACAAACTGAGAGGTACATGTTGAATTTCCATAATACTGTGTCTGCTTGAAATCGCTTGTGGTAAATTGTGATGCGTTTATAAGGTATTATTAAAAAATTCATAACTGGATAATGAACAAAGTCCCCACAATGAATTTTTAACAGAACATTAACAAAAATATTGTCTTTAGAATAATCTAGGTTTCAGGTTGGTGCGTGTTGTCATATAACCATTTAAAAACTGGATTTCATTATGAAGTTTACCAAAACGAGTGCTAAAAACGCCTAAACCTTGACTTCTTCTAGAATTTTTGAAGTCAAAACGACAAGAGATCTTCACTTAAAATTTAGCACACTTCCTATATATGCTAATGTAGCTTTCCCTCAGAATTTTTAAAGACAAATCTGAGATGTTCAGGTGGGAAATTTTCAGAAATTTGTTGAATTGACTTGAAATGACCCAAATGATAATAATTTGACTATTTTGTTTTTTTTAGTTGGTTGATAAATATATACTTTTATTGACAATGAAATGTCATTATTGACATATGTGTACCATGTATTTCACCAGTCATGGTGAATTTATAATAATATATAATTTTTGGTTTCAGTGAGGGTTCAACTACTATTCAAGGTCAGAATGCATTGTCTTGGCTGGCCTTTCAAGAATACAAAGATATTGAAGATGACATGGTCAAGGTCAGTTTCAATATTTTTGTGTTTTGTTGTTTTAACCTAATGAGGGTAACAGGTTTAGTTACCAGTTTTCACTGTGTTAAACATAGTGAACGCATCTTGTTGTAGTCTTTGTAAACGTTCTTTAGCATTCTGTAATAGGGCCCATGATATATTAATATGATATATTTAAACACTGCTGTCATTTTCATCAGTCGTTTTTTTTTTATTAATATGCCTCAGTGACAATGTAACACATGCAGAAAAGATAGTTACAATATAGTTGCATTCTTTAAAACGCCGTTTATCATCACTTGCATATTAAGTCTTACATCTCTGTATTATAGATTCTATAATTATATTTGGTCTGCCATTGTCTACATTCCCTTATTTTTTTCCACATTTTGTTTTCCCAATGCTCTGTAACCAGAACGCTTAAGACAATTTGTTACTTTTTCAAAAACTATCCTGAGTGGTCCAGTGGGTAAGCCATTTATTGGCCTGCTCCTCTGAGGGTCTTGGGTTAAGTTCTGATTCAATGTTTTGCAGAAAGAATGGCTAAAACAAGAAATAGAGTTCCGTCTATTACTGGTGGAGAACTGTGCAGATGCTACTCAGGAAGTTTTGCAGGTGACTTTCTCTCAAGAATGATTTTGACAATTTTCTATTTAATTTCCTTCATCATTGTTTATTAAGCTTTCCACTGTTGTCACTGACTTCCTTGAATGCCATTGGCAAAATTTAAGCAACTTTTCATAAAATAAATGATAATTTAGATGGAAGTGTATTCTGTACATTTACTTTTGTACATTTTTACAGGACCTCTGCAAGTACCACAGAAGAGCTTTAGATTACAAACTCAATATTACTCACTCAGAAAACAGGGTATCGGTACCTTTTGCGCACCAACAAACACAATTGTTCATCAGCAACACACTGTCTACAAAACCACTGCTGGGATATTCATTGATCAAAGCACTTCGTGTTGATGGGCTTCCTCAATTTCTTGAAAATAATTCACAACTTACTCGCCTTCATCTTGGGTGCCTGCAAACTCAGTTGCTCATTTTAAATAGGAGTTTAGATCTTCCAACTGAGTTTCTAGAACTTTTGTCACTATTTGAACCTTCAGAGGATGAATATGAGGAACTTAGAGTCAAGGACTTTCTTCGTGAACTTTCTGAATTTGTTAAGAAGGCAGGATCTGATGCGCTTAGTCAAATTTATGCAAGATTAATTGGGAAGAACTCCACAATTTTGCTGGACCAGTTTGCAGTAATTCACAGTGAATCTCAGAGAGCATCAACACGTCTGTTTGAGGATACATTGAGCAGCAGCCAAAACAGCAATGCATCTAGACTGCCACTTACAAGCAAGGACCAAATATCATACATAGATCTTTACTGGTCGATGTTGAAACACGAGCAACATTTCTTGGAAACTGTTGTGGTAAGTAAAATGTTAGTAATTTCAAACGATTTGGATATATGTCAGAAAGATTTTAGGTGTACTACGTTGTGTAAGTAACACAAAGCTGTCTTTTACTTTAGCTTACCAGTTTGGACTTCGTAAGGCAAGGCAATTTTGAAGAACTCTCAGCACTTATGAACAAACCAGAATGGCGACCATTGCGCCCCCTAGTGTTACTGTTGGCATGGGACCTGTGCCCTCATCCTGATGTTGCTAAACAACTGCTCAGTGTTTTACATGACCCTGTGAGTATTACTTCAGTAAAGTTGATTACGACCACAAAGTGTACTTTAAGAGGATACTTGCATGTTATTTTTTTTAAATCTTGTTTGCCTAGACTGAAGAAAGTGATAATGTGCTGGCTGGAGCTGGGAAACGTTTGGAACACCAAATTGACCTGTTGAACTGGTGTCTTGACAGGGCGAGGTATGGTGCTTTCTTTTTGCCTTGTTAACCATAACTGTTATGTTTTTATCAAAGGGAAGTCTACAGTAATAAGTACTTGATAAACATAGTTTGTCTGTAAACTTGGAATTACCTGTGGAATTTTGACTTTTACATGAGCTTCTAATGGTTTCTAATGAATTATTTATGAAAAATGTCATTGTAATTAGTGCCTTTGATTTGTGTTTTATAAAAAGAAAAGTTAGACATTTCTGTTACAAAATATGTGGAGCCATTGAGCTATGGTGTCAAGTATGATTAAACTCATCAGACTTTGTTTGTTGCACTTATTTAGATCACTCGGTCACCATGACGATAGGCAGGTGTCATTGTACCGCACTCCTACAATGTTCCACAACATGGAGATGCGTTCTGTGTTGCAAATGCTGCACCACTGTGGACTTCTCTCTTCTCTTGACGAGACGGAAGTGTTTGACATGCTTTCTAAAATGCCAAGCATCTCACTAAAAGGTATTGTTCCTCCAATGATAATGGATATAAATGTTTCTTTGTGCATCCCTTTGATAGTATATTAGCAGAGATTTATCAAATATATAGATACCTTCCTAAATGTATTTTGTCATTAATTGACAAGTACATAGCAATTGTTTAAGTACTTTTCAATATGATTGAAATTATGAACACTGTATGTGCACTTGTGTCTAGAAGCCAGTTGTACAAAAGAAAGCTGTCAAATGCCAATGTATTGAGCTTGAGTGTTCTGGGCTAATTGTTGGATTTTTGTAATGAATCTTATTTTGTTTGATTGATTCAACAGAGTCCATAAAAGCTGCCAAAAAGGAAAAGACAGTGAGGTTTGCTGATGAAGAGAGTGAGTCTTTGAAAAATGACTCGAGTAAGATTAATGTCGCTCAGGAAAAAGACATTGCTATTTACAGGAGTTTCTGTGCCTTGAAAAATTTCATTGACGCTCTTCATTTTTGTAAGGACACTGTGCATTGGCAGGTGTTCAGCAAACAAGGCAACATTAGAAGCAAAAATTGTGGGCCCAAATTTTGTCTGGCAGGATTCACTGATGCCTTGAGTTCAATACTGAAGAATGAGGATGTGGTTACTTTGCAAGCAGATTTGAGTGTGATCCAGTGCAATTTGCAAGAATTGCAGAAGCTGTATGACAAAAAGGTCACCAAGCTCTTGAAGGAAGGTCAGGAGCATATTTCAAAGTTGTTGCCATTAAACTACAGAGTAGAAGTTTTAGAGGATGTTTTTGCACTCCTCTTTACAACTTACGAAGATCTGCAGGATTCAAACCAGTCTGATAGCGGAGAGGAGGGGATAACAAGTAGCAGAAACACCAGTCAACAAACGAGTCGAGAGAATCTTAGCTCTGTTGGAAGTGTCACCAGCGAAGCACCTCCTGATGGGTCACTCTTGAGTACAACGGAAAGCTCATTTCATGGTAGATCAGGGTCCACCTCTCCTGCATCACCTGGAGTGCAGAGTGTCGGAGAACCATCATTTAGTTCTGCTGCCGAAGCTTCACCCTCTCTGGTTGTACCTAGTAAGTCAGAAATGTTCAGCATTTCAAAAACTGAGTTACAAGATTGTCAGCAAACCAAAAGAGATAAGAAACTCTCAGGGAACTTAAGTGGCAACAGCACTAATAGTCTACACGCTTCCAGTCGCATGGGTTATGTTGCGAATGAGTTCTTTATAAGGGACTTACTTGGCATTTTGAAGAACTGCATGGCTGAAGTGAACAAAGTAAGATTTGCACTACAAGGTCAGTCCAAAGAAAATGCAACTTCAATGGTCAATCTTGAAATGGATGAAGCCCTTAGAGACTCATTGCAAAGCAGCATAGCTCCTAAGGACCTACAGAGCCGTATCAGTCGACTTCAGCAGTGTATCAGCGAGGCTCAGTGGCGTTTCCAGTTGGTCGCGCATGACTGGCTTCCATCTGAAGTGGGGAGTGTCATGGTTGACCTGAACAAATTGAAAAACCAGCATCTTATGGACGATGATATTCGTGAGTGCTTTAATTGATTTGTCATACTAGTTTAATGAAATTATCAGGAAACCAGAACTTGACCTTTAATACAGAGCAATTTAAATATTTGTGCTTCCAGGCATACCTGTAGGGGATAGCGGGCGAAGAAGGAAACGAAGCAAGCGCTTAAACAGCAAGCAAGGTATGAAAATTATGGATGGCAATAAATACATTGTTAAGTCCTGGGTAAACTTTGCTGAAATTCCTCCCTTGCTGGAGTTTGGCAAAAAAAAATGCACCAATATGTTGTACCTTGTGGTTACATCTCATTGGTCCTTTGTTTTGAGCATGAAACCAGTAATTTGCAAGTCATTTTCCGCATAAGGTGACTTTTAACTCCCAGTAAGTTCTATATATTGGAGAATGGAGATGATTTATGATTGGATGTGATGATGAGACTTTATGATTTTGTTCATTTCTTATCATTATCACAGAATAGATATGGGTGATCTCAATGCATTGTTTGTCACTGCAGATAGTGAAGATGGTGCACCATCTACTGGAGAAAGTGAATCTGTGATAGGAACAACTGATGAAAGCACAACCGACCCTTGCAGTCCAAGGCTCAAAAAGCGACAGAACATCAAAATGCGGACGTCGACTGCCGAAGTTTTGCTGGAGCATCTGAGCAAAATTGGTGATGGGGTTATCCATGATATGTTATTGCCTCCAGACGATTTGCTGAACAGTTGTTTAAAGCGTGGAAAGTTTGGGCAAGCAGAACAGATCATCAAGGTAAGGAAAAATTTATTTGTTTTGCTCTTCTTCTGATATTTTATTTTACGTGTACAGATATATTGTCAAACTCTTGTTCTTAATTGTTACGGTTCACGAAAATGTGTGGCAAACAACTTTGTTATTAAGGTTTTCTTGGAAGTATTACTTGAAAAATGTGTTTGTATTGGTGTATTCAGTTGTAATGTGCTGTTCTGCTTTTCCATTTTAGTGAATGTTTTTGTTTGCTAACCAAGATTTCTATACCTTGGTGTGTAGAACAGACATTATGGATGTGTTCATATTTTCCACTTAGATGTTTTGTATGCAAGACTCGGAGGCTGCAGGAGAGGTGACATTTGCTGCTCAATTTCTCCAAGCTGTTAAGAAATTACAAGGCCTAAATGGGAAATCAAAATTCAACAGGTCAAACAGTATTCCTCTCCAAACACCAACTGCTAAAGGAAAACTGAGTGTGCTGAAACCTTCACTTAGCTTGATAGCCAATGTTGCTGCTGCGGGCCTCCAAAGTTCATCTGCATCCAGTATAGTTGATCAGGTTTGTCAAGAATGCTTATGCTATCAATACAATCTGACACATATATAAAATCTGCCTCATATCTGAAGAAGGGTTAGGGAATAAGATATACTTTGTTGTGTAAGAAGGTTTTTTGCAGTGGAAAAATATTTTATTTAGTCTGAGTCAACTACTTTGTGACACCCATACTTTCCTTAATTGTGATTTTGTTGCAGTTGAATTGTATGAGAATTGAATGATATATATAACCTACTTACAAATAAAGACCTGAGAGGTAATATCTCAGCCCTATATGTAATATCTTAAAAAATAGAATGTGTATATGTCATGGATATTAATTGTCATTCCAGGTCTTAAGTCTGACAAACTTACCAAAAATGGGATCCATCAATAAAAAAGGATTGACTGGGGACACATCCCCGCCAATATCTCATGCCACGGACGTTCATCTCGCTGTCATGATCATCCTGGATCTTGCATGCTCGAGTTGTCGCAGTTGGGAAAGCAGTCTTAACCTACTTGAGATGGCATTGGTACGGAGGCAGACTCAGTCATCACCCACAGAAAACAGGGACAATGCTAAGAACCTGCAATCATCTGGCATTGAGGCTTTCTTGGATAATCTAGTGCAGCTTGTAAAACTGGGCTCAGAAGTGCAAGATATGGATGAAGCACAGCAAAGATATTTTACAAGGAGCATCATGCAAATTCTGACAACAGGTATGTTTTTATTTGTTGTCTACAGTTTCCTGACCTTGGATATTTTGCTATTCTACATCAAAGAATGAGAGCAATAAATTTGATTAATGTAGCTATCCATTTTGCATTACACCACCTAGTTAATTTTGTTATCTTTCCATTTGTGGAACACAATTTCTCATATTCTATGTAATTGCCATTATTAATGATCTCGCTGTTGTATGAATTGCTTTCTGTCATTTTACACAATTTTAACGGTGGGATCATGGAGTGATAAAGTCGTTTGAATTGAATTATTTTAGCTGAACATGTACAGCTATGATTTGCAAGGATAAGGTATATTCCATTCTGAAGTTACAATGATTATCTTAAACTTTGAACCTTGATATTTCTGCAGGCTCCCTTCCTCTTCAAGTCTTTGACATAACACTGCTCCACAACACAACCAAAACACTCGGACTGGCGCTGAGGAATGTGGCAAGGACATACGCTGACCTCTACCTTCAAAATGCAACAGACATCTTGCAGGAGACTAGCAAACCTGCCGCCGGTTGCAGGAGCGTTGTCATCAAGACAAAACCTGCTTTACGACAAGCCATGAAGCAACTCGTTCAAACTGCAGATGAGGCGATCCCTGGTGGAGGAATGACTAACTACATGCTTCGTTTCCACATGTAAGATTTTTATGAATCTGGTAACAACCAAAGTGTTTATAAGATGATAGTGTTTATAAGCCCCTCACTTTTGGCTTATAATGCATTTCAATGTAACAGCTTGTGTAGCCCGAGAAACTCTGACTGACCACATGCCACTGTCGGCTCTTATTCATATTGTGACGTAAATAGTGAGCTGCCATTGGCGCTCACAAAATATCAGATAATAAATAAGAGCTAAGCGAACATCAGATTTCTCAGGCTAGGTCTTGTGCTGCATGTTCAATGAACTAAGAGATGGGGTGGTTGCACAATTAGAACTTATGGGAGTGTCTATTTTCAGTACATAACACTGTTAGATAAAATACATATATATATATATATATATACCATCTTTTTTTAATAATAAAAGATGGTTTGTTGCAGGAAAAACAAAGATGTAGAACCCAAATCTCACAGATACCTGGGGAGTTTGTACAGTTATGTGAAGCTTGTGTCGACCATTATCCATAATCTTCAGAACGACAAGCCCAAAGGTGTGTTGAATTGTACTTTACCTTATTAACTTTATGGATTTGCTAAATATCAACTTCTGGTATATATACATTTTGTTATCATTTACAGCTGGTCACCTGCTGAGTGTTGAATACTTCAAAGTGCTTGACCAGAGTCCAACAGAAATCTTTGGAAAACTGATGTTTCACTGGCATGTGCCGCCATCTAGGTAAGATGACCACACACAATCAGGCTAACCTAACTGGACAAAATTTCAGTGTTGAGGAGGGGGGGGGGACATGCAGCATGATCATTAATGTGACTTAAGTTTCTAATCAATAGTTGATGATGATTTACATTCAAGAAATAATTGGGTAGGGAGCAAAAAAATTGAGTCATAATTTAATTTTCAATGCCAGTTCGGTGTCGTCATCAGAGGCAATTTGACAGGGCTGAGGAGTCATATGACCAGAAAGGGTTACTTGACAAATAACACTGACACCGTAGCAGATAAGTATTGTTTGATGACGTCATAAATATTGTGATGTCATCAGTGTAACAATTAAGTAGTGACATCATCTTATTATCTTTTCATCTGCTACGGTCGTAATTCCCCCTGTAGGCTCTGTTACTTTTTCTCGCCATTGGTTTAATCTCAGCTGGAAGTCTCAATGTCTCAATGTGACTGATCTGAAGCTTGGCCAGCTTATATGACCAGCTGCCAGAGGCAGACATAAAGATGAGATGATAAGGCTTGCAGTCTATTCCATGTTACGCATTTATCAATTGGTGGGGTATTTTACTTGCCCCAGCACACATACCGAGTACAAATGGTCAACGTTGAACATTAAATTCTTGGTGCATATTATGTTGTACTTAATTGTGCTAGTGGAAGATTCCACTTTGACTTCAAGTAAACTTGTGGACAGAAAGAACTTGTTCTTGAGGCAAACGCTGTCCTAATCCTAATGCTTTCATTTGATTTTCAGGGTAGAAAGAGAAATGGGAGACATGAAAATCAGCCTGCCGCAGGTCATTCTGAATGCTTGTTGCCCCAAAGTGATGATGAACATTCCAATGAAAAAATCAATGATGCCAGGTACCACAAAATGTATGTTAAATTTATTACAAAATTATTATAAAAAGAATTTCTTCTGTTAAGTTAATTCAAACTTTTGATAGCCCTCCTTTATTAATTTCCAGCCTATCCAGAAATGTGTGGTAGACGCCTGTTGAACAATGGATTGACACACAGCGAAACTGTGAAACATCCTGAGCAACTTGTGCGAGAATTGTTGACCAGAGTTGTGATTCTCTTGAAAGGTAAGACAACATTTTGTCTCTTTGCAATTTATTTAGCACAGTTGTTTCTTAAAACATTAACTAAGCAGAGGCTTGGACATTTCCTTCAATTATTTATTAACGATGAAAATCTGTAATCATAGCTCCTGAAGATGTGCTGTATGATATGATGCCGGACAAAAATTCTTGTCAATGCTCAGTTGCCAGTCAGGCGCGGATCCACATTACCTACCATCCCCCCCCCCCCCCCCCAAACGTCTGAAAATATCTGGATCCACCCGCTGCCAGGGCCATTTAAAACTTTGATTATAGTTAATCCGTTTATAAATCTTTAGCTACAGTTATGACATAAATTTGCAGAGAAATCTTCAATGGATAACCCACAGGGCCTGTTCACTCTTGATGTTGCCAAAATACTCATCGACGATGCTCAATTGAATGACATCCTCCTTACCACAAGAGACCTACGGAATGCAGATCTTGCTCTGTTGGCTGACAAGGAACAAAAACTGAGTTTCTATGGCAACCTTGTGAATCTCATGACATTCCATGTGTGGATTGCAGCAATTCAGGATCACATAAAGTCTGTAAGTATGTTGGATAAAGGTAACATTTTAAGAAACCTACTACACTGGCACATTTTGTGAGTGAAACCTTAATTGTTGTTCTGATGTGATGTTAAGTAGGCTGTGCCTTTAACTCATTCTTTAGTGGTATTGCCACTCTCTAGACTTCCAATCAACCTTCATTAATGAACTTGCCTTAATACGCTCTCCTTATCCTAAATGTTATTTCTGGATTAATGTTATGTTGACTATTTTTAAGGTCCGGAAACAATTCCTCAGAAACCGATTTGGAACTTCAGTGGACCTGTCCTTACGGAGCGTGAGATCACTGACTTTCGATGATCATGACCTTGACCTTAAGTCTTTGCTGCCCTCTAGTGAGCTTGATTGGGTCATGCATGAGGACAAGTGGGTCTATAAAGTTGGGCAGTTGGGCATTGTGAGGTACTTATTTTGATGCTACCTAGATTGATTGAATTGTTTGCCTATTTTCTTTGTTTTTAGTACCTGATCTGCTTAATTTCAGTCTTTTTGAGTTGAAATACATAATCTTACGAGCTGGTCTGCCACCACCTAGTCGCCACAGCAATTTAGTCCAAGCAAGATGTTGTTGTAAGTGATAGATGTACTTTGCTTAGTTGCATGTTTTATATGTGTCTAACCAAACATATCTAAGTACTTTTCCATGCTATCATTACAGACATTGATGCTAATGACCCTTGGCAGCTTTTTGGCCCTCCCATGGAGTCGAGGATGACCTTCGTTTTGGCTGAAGGTCATATTTCCTCACCTCCGTTGCAAGTGAGTTAGTTTATCTAAATTGTTTGTAGTAAGTCATCTTTGGATCTGTACAGTTTGGTTTTCATCATCAATTTACAATACTGTGGTGATAATTTCAGGTCCTGAGTCCAGAAATGGTCACTAGTCAGTTAAGACGATCACTTAAGGAATATCTCAGATGTTCTGTGTCTGCTGAAAGAGCTGATAAAGTGGTAAGTGTCTGTCTCGGCTCAGGACCCTCGACTCCAGAGGTCCCTGAAAACTCATTGTGAACAACTCACATGAACATGCACACAAGAAACCGAGCCATTTTTAACCTATGGTCCTCAGTTCAATATTTTCATCACCATTCGAGCTATACACAAATGCCAAAATTAGGATATTATACGCTATTTGGAAAGCAATCTAGAGCGATGAACATAGAACTATTTTGCGCAATTAACGATACATTTGAATGTGCTTAGCAATATAGAAAAGTAGGTAACGTCCAGTGTTTGTTGACTGCTCGCTTTCGCTCACACAATAATTAAGCAGTCAACTTGTACATTGTGGTTAGTGTCGCAAAGTCACATCATGTTTACTCTTTGTATGGAACACTTGTATTGTGTCTTTGTAGGTGATCTTGCCACAACTCCTTGTATGGTATCGAACTGATTTTGTGTCAGAAGGTCGCAAAGATGCCAAGAAATTTGAGTCTCTCCTGGAGTTTGTGTCATCCCAGGTTGATGAGGCTGTTGCCAGTGATCTGAACTCCTTGCTGGATTCGTACGGATCTTCGCCAAAAAGTTCAGGTAGCTGAAATATTTTCATGTTTTTTAGATGGTATCTTGAGCTCCTGAAAATGGTGACTGCCTAAGCTGTAGATTTGGAATTTGTTGGATGTTTGATGAAACCGATAATTTTTATGACTTGCTCAAATTGTAGAGGCTGCTAGGGATTTTGATTATTAAGACTTGCCATTTTTTGTTGCAGGAAAGTCTAAATCTGACAGCGTTCAAATACACGTGAATCCCTTCAGTAATGATTTTGGTATGACATTTGATTTTGACCAGTTTAAGGCTTGTCAACCTCAATGTATTGGCATCCACAAAAGAAGAAACTCCTTGCAGTTTAACCTTAGTATGTCTGCTGTGTTTTCTGCAAGTGCCGGGGATCACAAACAGGATCTAAGCATTTTCATGCCAAGAACTGATAAAACGATGTTCGACATAACGCAGTCCACGCTCGAGTATTTGGCCTTTTCCAGTGGTGATCTGATGGCTGTGTTGGCATCACTTATGAGCAACGATGGCGCAGATGATTCAACACAAACAGGTGTGACTCCACAATATACTGAAGACTCTTCATCTGCCTCTTCAGCTGTGATCATCGAGACACTTCCTCTTTTCACTGAGTTTGTGAAGTCATTTAAGCACGATAAGCTATCTCAGTTTGTGCCATTACAACAACATCTGCACACTTATATTCTTCCCCTTGAAAATGCTGATAGCAACAGTGCACTGACTGATGACATAGTGAGCCGTTTTAGCCAGAATACCCTGAAAGAATCAACGAGGAAAGCTTTGCTTGTTCCTCCTTCACACGAATCCTACACTTCGCAAGCAAGAACTGTTTTGAAGGAATCAACTAATGCTCATGAATGGGATAAAGCTGTACACACTTTACAAAGTCTTCCCCAATCTGCTGTGAAGTCAAGCAGGGATTTCATCCAATTACATGACTTTGTCCTCTTTTGTGCATCTCAAGCAAAAGATGGTTCTGACATTAACAAGAAAGCCCAATACACCCTTGCAATAATCAACCCTCTTTGTCGAGTTAGAAGTGTTTTGGGTCTCCTCTCAAATGTGACTGTAGATGTCGCTCTTCATCTCCTTCGCACATGTGAGTCTGCGCTTTATCCCGAAGACCCCATCAGCAAAACGTTGCAGACAAAACTGAAACATTTTATTGTTTATGATAAGGTAGGACTATGGCATTAACTTTTAAAAGTCTGTTACTAATTTCCTAAGCTATAGACATCTCCCTAATTCTCTGATTTAATAGTCTTGCTGGTTTTAATGTACTCCAGTCCTGATGTAGGAGATCTGAATTGGACATGGTAATTTCTCATTTCTGTATTCGTCTTTCCAGATTATAGAATCAACTAAAACACAACTGTCGAAATTATCACCAAAACCAACCAGGCAATCTATTAGAATGATGTCAAACTCTGCAGAAGACAAACACTTGCTTGAGAAGTTAGTCTCATGGCAGGGAATTGTCAGCCAATCAGAAGAGGATCCAGATTCAGTGCTGGATGTCATTCTTCAGTCACATGACTTCAATACTGCTCGTGATTGGGCAAAGATTCATGATGTGCGGAAAGAAATATTCCAGATAATTGAGGAGAAATTCATCTGTTATTTGCTTGAAAAAAGTAGTTCCGACTATCTTGAGGCATACAGGGTGAGAATTACTGAAAACTGAGCATTTTTTTGAGATAGATATTAGCACATTCAGTATTTTTTAAAGGTCTTCTTGTTTAAATTTCAGGTACTGGAATCTCTCAAAGCAGAGAGCTGGGAACTGTGTTTGAAGGTGTGCGAAGACCTGCTCAAGAATTTGACAAACAAACAAAATGTGTTGTATGTGGCTCAGTTTATGTTGGATCAGTTAGATGGCGATCGTGGTCATGAGAGAAGTCTGTCACCTTCACGCGTGTCTCAGTTGAACTTGCTGATTCTTGGCTGTAAGGTAATTGTTTGGCCTAAAATTAAATTGAGACATAAGCAGGTCCAGGGATGGGTGCAGTAGAATTAAATTGAGACATAGGCAGATCTAGGGATGGGTGTAGAGGGTGCACACCTCTCTTTATAATCAAAATTAATGGAAAGTTAGCGTAGGAAGAGCTTCATAAATTCCTGGATCCGCCCCTGTCAGAGCACAAAAAGTAAGTACTGCAAGTTAAATATGTATTGTATGACTTTGTATATTTCAGATGCTTCTGCATTTACCAAGTGAAATAAGAGGATTGTATGAACATTTAATCGCCTCTCCCGTCTTATTACTTGAGCAGTTACTTATGAACATGAAGGTATGTATGCAATGCACACCCATTGCACAAAAATGAAGTATGATGAGCTACAGACAAAGTAAGAATAAGCCACACCACATGACTCCCTCTGAATCAATCCCTACTTTCCAATACTTTTGACAACTATTTGTAGTGCAGCTACGGCCATTTGTAGTCGATTTACCTTGCCAGTTTTGATATATTATGTAATGTGTAAGACAGGAAACTATGATGGTATATTTCGAGAATAGTAAAATATTAGATCAAACGTACAACCAGATATTAACACTGATCTCATCAAAGTTTTGCATAATTTTTTCCCCAGTAATTAGCAAAGTATATATGTGAGTTGTCACCCTCAGGTTGAACATGTTGGCAAGATGTTGAAGCGCATGCAGATGGAGATAAAAGCTGCTGAGGAGGAGGATTTCAGCATCTCAGCTTGCGATGCTCTGTTAGTCATGTATGCCACAAAAGCACTGGAGTTTTCTGTTTGTAAAACATACGACTCATCAACTGAAGGTATTTATAAAATATTTTACATGTTCATAAACCTTGCATTGATCACAAGCATGTTATTCTTTTGTATTCTATCTGTTGATTTGTTTGTTGTAAAAAAAAGAATATATGCTGTTGGGCTGGACTCTTATGCATGTTTTTGTGGCAGATGCAATTACAAACACTTGATACATTGGCAAATAATGTTTCAGTTGAACCTGTGGCTTTGAGCAGAAGTCAGTCTCGGGCATCTTTAGTCTCCACATCTTCTGGCACCCCACAGATGAGTCAGATCACAGCGCCACCTGGGTCTACTTCCAAATCAAGTCATGTGACAAGTCGACTGGTTGTTAGCGGGAGTACAGATGACATGAGTCGATTTTTGACCAATCAGAAAATACCAAGATCTGAATCCACCCCGTCATTCTCTCCATACAAGGTGTCAGGTTGGTGTTGACAGAATCTCTGTATGCTAATCATTGTTGTTTCACATACGAACTGGTGCACTTAAAAAAAAAAGTGTGTAACTTTAGAATTCCGCCATAATAATGCACAAAGTCCTACATAGAGGTGACGGTGCAGTCACTGCCAGGCACCCAAAAATTTTCAAAAAATAAAAGTTTAGGAACTTCATCAATTGATTTCACAAATTCACATGAAAAAGAAATTGCAAGAGTGAATTTTCTTAATGTTTGAATCCTAACAGCCAGCCCAGGATCAACACTCGTGTCTCCACCTAGTGGCCTCCCACTGCATTCCCCAGGGGCTCTCACTCCTGGTCGAAAGTTGATGACTGCCACATCCAGGGGCTACAGCATCTCTCCTCAAGTTCGGTCGCCTCCAAATTCGGGGTCTCCAAAGTTTGTCATGCCCTTGGAGCCACCTCCTAAAAACCAATGGGTGCCTGATGAGGCTGTGACTCACTGCATGGTGTGTCAGAGCGAAAGGTTCAGCATGGTGAGACCTTGTCCTTGTTATTGACTTGTTTAAAGCCAATGGAAGATTTTTTCTGGAGACTTAATTAGCTATTAAAAAACTATGTGTTTCATGTTCTATTCAGCAAATGTGTAGATAATTCAGAAGATGAAACAAGAGGTCTAAATTTGGTACTGTTATCAAATCAGATATATGTTGAAATCTGTAACATGTGTGAAATAGCATCTTATCTGAGCATTTACCATTTTGAGTTCAATTCCCTTTATTTGATTAAAATTTATCACAATTAATAAATTGTTCTTTTCCAGTTCAACAGGAGGCACCACTGCCGTAAATGTGGTCGGGTAGTGTGTGGCAACTGTTCGACACACGCCACTTCCATAGGAGGGTTCTCAGCACGTACTTGCGATGACTGTTATGGCCAAATATACAAAACTAGGTAAAGCTAAATAATTCATATTCCTGTGTGGTTATGATGCAGAAAATGACAAATTACGATGCAATTCACAGACCTGGAGCATGAGTGGTACTGTGATAGTAATCATTATTGGCGCACAAATACTTGACATCTGAACTAACAGTGTGAAAGGGGAGGTGCTTATGGAATATAATTTAAATGAATTTTTGTTGGGTAGCCCATGACCAACATTGATAGCATCATATAAGAAGGGTTACACTCCTCTAAACCAGTCATGAGTAACATGTTAGAAGGTTGCTTCATCATTCGCCTCATTGCCTTGGCACCTGTCTGTCCCGATCAGCTATCTGTTGCAAAAATATGGGACATCAAGCCCGTCTCACCCACTACCCACTTCATGAGTAAAATTGATGTATAGAAGCTCAATAAATTCCACACAACCCAGAACAAGAACTTGGGAAGCTGAGTTCCACCTAATAACAGGATATCTTTATAAGTGTCTCCACCAAATGATTTCTTACACTTGATTGAATGTGTTCTGTTCTTCAGGGGCGATTCACCTGGTCATAAACAAAACAGCAATAGTCCTGCCACAGAATCAACAATATCAAAGCTTGAAGAGATCCCAGAATCACCTGAAACGTTGGTCGGCTTCTCCACAGAATACCAATACATCCTTGTGCTGGAAAATGAGCTCAATGAAGCTACAAGGGAGGAGTTTTATTACGACCAAGCTCCAAGTACTTCACTCTGCTTGTCGATTCTGGACTTACTCTCAGATCAGAAGGACTATGGCAAAGTGATATTGTCTCTCGTTGATGAGATGTCAAAGTTGCTTCAACCTCTCGCACCTGGGGTTAAGAACCCTGAAGTGGATTATAGTTTGGTTATAAGGTGAGAGTGAAGGTTAATTTAGTATACAATAGAACTCACTTGGTTATACTGAAACCTGTATTTAGTGGGTTACCTTAACATGCCATTGAAACTTTGAAGAAAGAAGTTATCCATAATTGTTTGATTGTAAAAATATTGATCGAAGATTTTGAATATATTGCCCTTTAATAGTGTTATGAATCTTATTTCCTTCCAGTATGTTGAAGTACTTGCTGTTTTATGCCAAAGTCAAACTTCAGAAACTCGGTGACAACGCAGGAGTGGAGCTGTGTGACCAATATCTAGGTCGCCTTGACCTGCTTAAACTTCTTGTCATGGATAATTGTCCTTACATTCCATCCATGCAGCAGTTGACAAAGCTAGACAGCCTGAGGTACAGAAGTTTATTTCGTAAGATATTTTCAAGGATCTTTTGAATATTGTCTTTTTATTTTGTTTTATTAATGCCTATATGTTGTACTTCTTAGGCGATTAAGAGACAAGCTGATTGAAGAGGAGCGTTTGTCACTAGCCATGGAAGTGTCGACCAAGTGCGGAATTGACCCGGCTGGTGTCTGGGCTGCCTGGGGCATGACTTGCTTGTCTGCTGGGGATTTGAGTACTGCTCGGGATAAGTTTTCCAAATGTCTGAAGGTAATATCAGTTTTTAGGACACATATACAGCTCTAGATGGAGTATCTATCCTCTGTGGAGGATGGACCGATTAGCCACTGAAAACTTTCGCACTAAAAACTTTCACACTCAACATATAATAATGACGTTACTACGCAGCACTACACTGACCTTCCCTGTCCACTCTGTCGTAACATTTCTGAACAGAAATTAAGTAAATGATCCGACAATCATTACTTGTTCTCTAAAAATCACGACAGTGCCAATTTTTGGTCCATGAAACGTCATCGCCATTTTGCACTAAGAATTATGGGAGAATAGATACCAATGATTTCACAACACTTGAAGTGACATAGTTTGTTTATGACGTCATTGCTAGTGCCTCGTTTTCATTTTTGGATCTTCCCAGAATGCATTGTTTACACAAAATGGCACTGTCAGCAAGGACGGATTCTTGCCTAACAAGATGAAACTAGCCTCAGGTTTGTTATTATGAACTAAGACAACAATTTCTCATCAAAACGCAATAGACATGTGCATCCAGTTTTGTTTAAAAAATTTAATTTCAACACCTTCCAGCTGTGCTTGGGAAATGCAACTACTGAGAAAGTTTTAATGGCAAATCGGCTCATCTAATACAGCTCTTGGGGTTGGGTGGATTGTTGTTGTTTATCATGAATCATGGATGAGCTGCATTTCACATTTAAATAAAGATCTAATCTATCTTATCTATAAATTGTGCCTTGGTTCATGATCATGTACTAGAACCTTGCATAAATTCATGTCACTACTCAAATTGTACCATTGTGTACTTACTATACATTGGCTCTGACCATATTTTTCCTAATTTACATCACTTACAATGTCACTGCTCTGGTAATGTACTTAGGCCATGAAGTTAGAACCATAGGTTTTAAGTGCATCTTTCAATTGAAGCATTTGTTTGCAAACTTTTTCAGGCTCCAAAGGATAAAAACCAAGGAGGAATACAATTAAAACTCTTGTCTGACATTATAGACTACCTTGAAAATCATCACAATTCAAATGTGGTATGTTGTTTTTTATTTTTATTTGTTCGGTTTGCTACTTTTACCTTATAACCAACTAAACTGTCAATATGGGAGTAGATCTTGCGCTGACTATTTCTGCTTAAAGCTTTTAAAGGTTACCCTAGTCAAATCAATATGTAACATAATTGATTTGACAAATGTAATTAAGGCTACTCAGCTGTACTTTTGCTTTTTTGCCAAAGAGCATGTGATGTGCATGGTGTGATATGTTTTTGCTTGTTTAGGAAAATGTCCTTTCTCCCCTGAACTCTATGGCTGAACTCCTTGCTGATCCACCTCAGGTATTGCAAAAATAAGGGTGAATTTGCCCTTAATTGAAACTGATATTATAAGTGTTAATTTTAGGACAATATATATTCTATTAATGTGAGGATAGAGGCTTGAATCAGTGGTTATTTGATTGATTTTACAATTTTACAGATTCGCCATGAAGATAGTCAAATAGATGAAGTGATTATGCAGGAGTGTTTGAACTACTTGCGTAACTATGGCAACCACTTGTCCATTGTGTCCTTCTATATGAAACATTGTCGTCTTTCAACGGCGATCAACTATTGCAAGGAAATGGTAAGGATCTGATGAAAAAGTCCATATAAATAATGTTTAACGAAATGAGGAATAATTTCATAAATACATTTAATCTTCCTCTGCAGAAAGTGACACCAGATGTCTTTGTGGAGGGAGTGGTGGTGGATGCCCTTCGCAGAGGACAAGTTCAAAAAGTCCTGGATTGTCTGTCGCACACGGATCCAACACTGGAATCCTGGGCTTCCCAACTGAATGCTACCTGTCGACATTTAAACAAGAATAAACTTATCCACTCTTTGTACCAAGTCCAAATTTTCATGAAGGTGGGTAAAGAAATGCACATCGTGTTCTCAGACTTGCTTAAACTTTCCGTTTATTTATGTAATTAATGCCTTCATAAACCTATTACTCATTCAGGACTTCATCCGTGCTGCCATGACTTGCATCACATACTTCTACCAAGGGGGCGCCACCTCTTACTCCGACCTTTCCACCAGAGTGCATCACCTGCTAAATGCCAAGCAGCACTTGGAGAGTTACCTTGACGACCGTCAGTGGGGAACAGTTCTTAGAGCTCCTGGGGGCGGGACAAGATCTACTGGAAAAGGAGACAAGCATCCCGACATTCTTAGGATGATTATGACGCCTGGAGAAGTCAACAAGTATGTTTGTGCTGTTTTATTGTGTTTCGTTGTAGCACTGAACTCAAACTTACATGAGCATTCCTATATTTCTATGTTTGCTAGATACAGACATAGGAATAGGATGTACAGTGTATATTAAATGTCTGGATCCATGCTTGATGGTGACACTTACATATCTATCTTCAGGTATGTCAACACAATCAATCTACAAATGGAAGTAACTAAGTTCCTTCAGCGTTACTATGAGAACCTGGATGTGGTCATGACTGGTCTAGCATCACGAGTGGCAGCTGCAGCAGGAGCCACATCCTCTAGGAATTTACCACCCGACAAGGGCTTGCCCACTCTGTTTGGGAGCACTAAGACCAAAACTGAAGTTGTGCTGTTGGTAAGACAAGATACTACTTTGCCATTTCCTTTAATTGATAATATTTTGAGGTCTTACTTTCCCCTTGGAATGAATGCTGTTCCTTTATATTGTTTATCTGATTACTTTCAGGTGTTGCTCTCTGGTAACAATGTCAATGATGGCTTTGGATTAGCCTTCAGGATAATACAGGTATTTTTGATTTATAGCAGTATAATAATATTATAATAATTTAATAAGCCAATAATTGTGACAAGTAAATGATAAAAGCAATCGTAAGATTAGATTACAATGCACAGTATAAATTACATGCTTGATGTTTAACAGACTCATGTTTTTGTGAAGAGTGAATGGGGATAAGTATTATTGTGTTCATGTTTGATAAATGCCTACATGAGAAGTTAACTTTATTTCTGGACTAATTGATAAATATTCTCAACTGTTATTTTTTTTTTACAGGATTTCAAGCTGGACTCGACCTCAATATACGTACAAGCAGCAAGGTACCTGGGTAATCTGCAACAGTACTCGGCAGTTAAGCAGCTTCTTAGCTGTATCCAGGACTCTGGACTCTGCACGGACCAAGCCTATGACGAAGTAGTCACTGGAGCTATTGAAGTCATGGGCCAGCTTGCTTCAGAGGTAATCAGCTGATATAGCTATCACATGTTACTTAATAAAGAAAATAGATGCAGTTAACTGAATTGCCTTACAATTGCTGTTCAATAGTTGTAACAAGTCTAGTGTTCTGATTGTCCAGCACTGATACCAAGTAAAGAGCACTACCAATTTGGAGTCACTTTCCCTGTGCAAAAAAGGTACATATCACCTTTAAGTTGTATAACCGAGACTTTAAATTGGCCTCTTGCTCATCTGTTGTCTCCGTCAAGGCTAGTGAAATATCTACTTGTGTTGTAAGTGTGATGACTCGCATCACATACAAGGGCATGGATGGATTCCAAACCTCACTATCCCATCACTGTATTTGCCTCTGCAGCTGCTGATTTAATCATTTAACTGGCCTAGCTTTAGACCATTAGCATTGAAATTGGGCTCACTTCTCCTTTGAATTGTTTCAGGGCAAGGAAGTTGAACAACTCATCAAGATGATCAGATCTGATTCAAAACGAGTAAGTGAAGTAAAACATTTGGAGTGTGTTATTTAGTTTGGCAATTGAAATGCACACCTGTGACAGGTCTGGATGTTTTGTGCATGTACAAATAAACCAATTAAAATTTCAAAATGAACTACATTTCACTTTTGTGTATGTTTAAGTGATAGATACATAGCCATCAATCATAGCACTCCTAAATTATATCAGAAAGCAAATGTGTGTACATTCTACATGTAATTAATTGTTTTGAAAGGTAATTTTAAATGGACTAATACTTTATCCTCTATTTTCAGGTTCATGCATACATCAAATGTGGCAAATTGAAGTCGGCTTATCTAATTGCAGTCAAGAGAAATGATGAGGCTGCTATCCGTCTTATTTCTCGTTATGCAGACAAATTGGGCCAATCGGCTGTGAAGACTATCTGTGATAAATGGTTACAACAAAAAGATAACAATTAGTTTCCATGGTTATCTGCTGGTTAACAATTACCAGTTTTGGGTAATATGATGCAATTAAACCAAATACTCTACAATTAATTCAAGTTTCAAGTGTATTGAACCATTTATTGTCTTCCATACTTATGCAAAATTCAATGCTTATACTTTGTGATATTTTAGTATTGTATATCTCGATGTTGTGTTCAAAGTCAATTTATGATGGCTTGTTGTAACTGCCTTCATGTTTTTTATTGCTTTGTAGTACATCCTATTTTGATTATTTTAATTTTGTTAACAAGTTGTATTTCATTTCTGACAAATATAATTTTATGAAGCATGTAAGAGTTTTATAAATATTATTAATTGCCCATACAGAGTTACTGACTGGTGCTATATTTCTCACACTGCAGGAAAACAAATGCTGTTGTAACCGTTGTAACATAAATCTGAATTTGAGAGAGGAATTAATTGTATACTGTGACTAACATTGCAATCTGTTAACAATTATATAACTGCGAGAAATTATTTTATATTATTAATAAATATGAAAAAATTACTACAGCTGTATATATTTTTTAATATATAATAATTTATGAAATAACAGTCCATCAATTTAACAAGTTCATAAAATCCACAATAATGTGGTTGGCCCATGTCTGTGAAATATCATTTGTGCTTAACTAAACCTGATGGCTCAAGGTGATACAGCCAGCTTTTCTGGGGAACTTCGTCGGATTCTCACTGTGGACCCTGTTGGTGAGCAATATATATGTCTGGGGTCGTTCTGACCCATTTATCATATATGTATTCTCTACCTTTTATGGACCTAGAGTCCGCAATAAAGTTGACTTGACTTGACTTGACTTGATATGTCTGATAATTATGAATTTTATTCATGACTGACACCAAACTAGCTTGTGGTTCTTTATTGTCATATCATCAGTACCTCTGCCAAATTCTGGCATTTGGTAAGCATATATATATTGTATGTGAAGATTATAGAACAGTAGCAGTATTGGAGTGGTCACCAAAGGAAGAAATAAATTTGGCCTTTGATGGCCATTTCACACAGAATGAAAATTCTGTTTGAGGGGGAGTTGGCAGTGGCTGTTTACTGTAAATATTTATATTATTGAAATTGATCTGACCACTGCCCAAATCCTTGGCAGGACACACAATTGGTGGCAGGGCATTTTGTCTGCCATAATTGAGGTAATTGCAGAGTACAGGCACCTTAATGGGCTGCCAGCATGTCTGAAGAGATGCTAGTACATGTTCTTGTGGTCAAGGCGCTTACCTGCAAACTGCAAGGTTGTAGGTTTTAACCCCTAGTCATGGCATGTAACTCTGCTCCACTCCATCCAGATGTAAAATTTAATGGGGAGCTGGCTGTGGACAGTGTTCACTATATTAAAGTGTTTAACCGGACTATATGACCTACAGCTTCTTGGCAGTATATTCTCTCTAGAGGAAGGCACTTGTACAGGTTAACTGTCAGCATTATAATTTAGCAGTAGTTTAGCTTAAGTTACAAACATTGGCCTGAAGCTTTAGTATTGATATGATATCTATCTATCTAACTATCTATCTATCTATATATATATCTATTTATCTATCTGTCTATCTATCTATTTATCTATCTATCTATCTATCTATCTATTCTCTATCTGTCTGTCTATCTATCTAACTATCTATCTATCTATCTATCTATCTATCTTTCTGTATCATCCAGAAATCCATAATACAAAACATTCTTACATTATTGGGAAGATGGATGATTTTCTGATCTGAAGTAGATGAACTAAGATAATTATATAAATTTATAGTCATATTCACAACATCTCAACGTGTAAAATCCATCATCTTGTTTGCAAAAATAAATTATACCACATAAATTAAATTTGCAATTTAACTGATGTGTTAGCATTAAAGGATCTTTTGTAACCTATGCTATAAATAGTCATATACATTTATCAAGAAAGTTGAAGTGTTATTGCAATGAACTTGATTTAGAAGCATTCATAAATTATAGACACAGAAATGTGACAAAATGATAATGATGAAGTTATCAGTATAAAGTGTAATTGATTAAATGAAATAATATTAAATGAAAAGTATTAATACCATTTTGCATATGAAGATAAATCTTAATAAAAGTTTTGTTAAGATAAATTTGTTCATTTCTGAAATTGCCAGACTGAATTATTGCTTAATTAATGTTCTTTTGTTGGTCAACAATTATGTGCTTCAACTTGTTCCTCTGCTTCAGTGGGACAAAGGCTTGATATATTCAACTGAGTGTATTGACATAACTCTTTCAATTTAAATTACTGGTATGTCATTCAATGAATACATTATGAACAGTCTCAACCATCATTTATAAATATGTGTATTCTAAGAATCAGACATTTTGTTTTGATGAATTTAAGCACAATTAATCACATGTTAGTGGTGTTTCATCAGGTTGGTATAAAAGGCTGTGTCTGCCAAGGCTCTCTGACCACTTGCTTCAGCAGCTGCATGGTCTCCTCCTAGGTCAGTGATGCTGCAGTAGTGAATCATCATGACTTCAAGACAGCTTCAGACAAATATCATGTCATTTGCTGACAACTCTCACACCAGGAGGCAGAGAATGGTCTTCTTGACCTTTCTCGCTCTTGCAATCTTGGTTGGAAGAATTGAAGGCTTGAAAAAAGAAGATGAAACAAGCCGGTAAGTATAATTTACCAGCTAGTTCCTATAGTATTTAATGGTTAAGGCATCTGCCAATTCCATATTGTCCAGCTCTCCCCCGGGTTAAATCCCTGGCCTGGAACTCTTCATGAGCTACATCCCAGCTAAATTGAGGCAAGCAAAAAACCCACCTATGGGTAACATTGCCTTATCATGCCGCATGGTCATTTAAGCTAAGCTTCAGACCCTGTAGCATTGAGCACAAACAATTATTGTGGTCTACTGTACAAGGCGTTGGTTTGTTATGCACATATGGTTACGAGTTCAACCCCCAGTCACATTATGCAGGGCCTCAGCAGATATCCTAAAACCACTGCTTCACTCTTCCCAGGTGCGCATGCATGGGTACTTGGCCACAGGCAGTGATGGTGACTGTAAAGTGTTTAGCCCCTGCAGGTAATCCGTGTGATAGAGATTTATCTTTTTTTTTTAAACAGATTCTGCTGGAAAAATGAGACATCGTTAACTCCTGTTGAGGACTTGTGCAGCAATTATTGCGCCCAATACATCAACGGTTACATTCTAAACATAGAATTGTCTGGTTTTGAAGGTTTAGACACTCAATCGATTCAGCAAAAGCTCACTTCAAATAACAAGTGTACCTTTTCCAGGTAAATACGTTTTTTTTTTAAGCAAAAAGGGTGCAGAGGTATAATTTTTATGGATGATACAATAGTGGCATAGATCTGAGCATTGGTCCATATATATATTGTACTGTTTTTCTTCAGAGAAATTTCAGAGAAAATAAAAGTGTGCTGTCCAGGTTACTATGGTGAAAAGTGTGCTGAAGGTTAGTATTGATTTCACATATGAATTTGAAATATTGAACTTAAAAAGTCATTGTCATTTTGAAATAACTTCTATAGATGAATGTTATCCGTCTTGTGGCCCCCATGGAACTTGTGCGGGAAACTTTCTTTGCAAATGTGACCCAGGTTGGGACAGGCTGACTTGTGATGAACTCACGGAACGTAAGTAGACATGTTATTCAGCCCCCACCAAAAATAAAAAATAAAGTGTATATATTGGCCTATGCTTCAGTCAAAATGGATCTGAGTGTCACGCAAGGATTTGCAAAGGTCTACAAAAATATTTATTTTAAAATGTTGTGGCTCAGAGGTGTCATCGCCCCCCCCCCCCCTCCCCCTCCCCTTAGAAATTGCAAATTTTGCCACTGAGCCTCATATAGGCACATATTAATTAGGCCTAAAATTTGACATAAAATATTAAATTGATATACATATGTTAGAATACACATTGTTAAACTAAGTAGCACTGTAGGCCTATACAATAATTAATGTTCATATAGAGTGAGAGATAGAAATGTCGCGCGAAATAAGTCGCAAAGCAGATGGCGTTGTTGTCGAGCTACTTGGCTACTGTTGCGCACGAGCTGCACGTGCAGCACGTTCCAACTTCTTAAAAGTTCTTATTTCGAATCTGAAAGCACGCATAGGAATTCATACGTAGAACTTTGCATGGTTGTCCAGGTAATGTGTTAGTTTAGTATTTAGCTCCCATAGGTCAGTATGCCTCTTAAGAAGATATATATATTTGTCTGTTGAGGGACAGCAGGACAAAGACAGTAGTTTTGGTATAAACACAGGGGTTATTTATTACTATGAAAAAAGTTTTACAAGCTAATTTGGCAAATTAGAAGTGACAATTTGACAACAAATTATAAACTTGTGACAGTTAGACAATCAGCAGTAGGCTGAGAGTCCCTAATATTGTTGACTAGTAAAGACCCCTGTGAACTAAAATGATATATATACATTGTAAATGTCTAATTAAAAAAGGTGGCAGCATGTAAAAATGGCCCCAAGTCACATGGTATATATATGTGTATGATATAGTGGATTTAAATGGGTGGAAAATATGGGGATGGAGGTGGGTTTTCTGATAAGTTGTGAGTTTAATATAAATGTGAGACGAACCTTGTTTGTTGCTACTGTTTAAGATGGAGAGTTGAGACTGATCTCGTGACTTGGTCATGTGATCTAGTCATGTGACTTGGGGGAAAGGGGGGTTTGTCGTCTGCTGTCCCCCAGACAAATGATTTTTATGAATAAAAATTGGTTTTGTCTGTTGAGGGACAGCAGGACAAAGACAGTAGTTTTGGTATAAACACAGGGGTTATTTATTACTATGAAAAAAGTTTTACAAGCTAATTTGGCAAATTAGAAGTGACAATTTGACAACAAATTATAAACTTGTGACAGTTAGACAATCTGCAGTAGGCTGAGAGTCCCTAATATTGTTGACTAGTAAAGACCCCTGTGAACTAAAATGATATATATACATTGTAAATGTCTAATTAAAAAAGGTGGCAGCATGTAAAAATGGCCAAAAGCTGATATGCATCAGCTGCTGCCACAGAAAAAAGAAAAAAAAAAAAGATGTACCTGATAAACAATCAAGAAATTATGTATATAGAGTACTAAGCCTAACACTAAACAGTGACATGAAACTGGTACAAAAGTAACGTCCAAATGATGAAAAAGGATATATATATATATGTATATAATAGGCCTGCATGATTGCCACTTCAAAATTGCTATAGATGGTCCTACTACATTTTGGGCCAAAGAACAAATATCAATGTTGCAGACCTGTATTGCCATGATTGCTGATGGGTCTAATAAAGAGTATCCCAAGCTCAGCTTTTTTCAGGTAAAAAAAAAAAGAAATATGATTTGATGTCCGTGAATAAGTTAACCCTGGGTCAGTTCCCGGGGTAAGTCTCAGGAGAGGCAACCCATGATCTTCAAAATTTTAGCAAATATCTTGCAAACTGCAGCCAAGTAGGCCTATGTCTCTAAAGATCTGTGATGTCTGCAGTGGCAGCTATCTCTTGTTGCAGCTGGTAGATTATATGCATGCTGAGCATTGCTATTCCTTGCACTGCAAGAAATGATATATCATATATCCCTCACCCTCAGAGCCCATCTTCTAAAATTTCTGAACCACCTATGACATGGGGATTAGTTACAAGATATATATATATTTTAGCCGGAGAAAACCTGGGCTACTGCTACGGCCTATCTGACTGCAAAGGATCCCACTTTGATGACATCAATGTTTTCTTCGGTCCGATGCTCTTGTCTGAATGCTGCGAAGAAAAAGGCGGCAGATCTTGGGGCAAGAGGGACCAGTGTCAGCCATGCCATTCAAACGGCCAAGTTCCTAAAGGGGTTACAGGTGAGTACTGCTTTTGTTCTGCAAATGATGTTAAAGATGTATATAATACTATATTTGACTGATAACAGTTAATCTGAGTGAGAAAACTCATGAAAGATCTTCACATTGCTTTTAAGATCTTCACATGCATGGCCTATCATTGTTGGTGTCTGACAGCCATGTTATTTGTCTCATGGTTGGATTGGTCTATATATATATATTGTCATCTCACAGTATATGATCCAATCAGGTCTCTACGCAGGGTAGGGTCTTGGTGAATTCAGTTGGGGGGAGCAATGAATTTGACAGCAAAAATCAGCTAATATTAATCATAAGAATACAGCGTCCCAAGGCCCTGTACATAATTAAATGATGCAATGTCGTTTCAGGCGAATTTTAAAGAACTATTTTGTTCGCTGCCAAATATAATGGTTGTAGTGATTGACCTACTTCCACAGTGTATCTCTCCATGTATTCATATCACTCAGACCCTTGTCTGCGACTCGGCCTGATGAGGGTCTGCATTCAGGCGGATGGTTCATAGGATCTGCAACAAATTACATCCAGAAATATTTAGAGTTGGTTGATACAATCCTGCTTAAAAGTTAAACAATGTACATTTTACTGAGGCGAAGCACGTAAACCCTGTACCTAGTTTTTGTTTAAAAGTTCTATGCAATAAAACAGAGTCATGTACACTTGATCAAACCTTTCCTTCACCTGCTGTAATAATCCACTAAATTTGTTCTCTTGGACTGAATTTTTATCATTTCACCCCTCAATTAAGTGACAATTTTTTAGTCATTTAATCTCTTATTTTGAAATACGTAATTTCTGTCTGTGTACTCTAAATAAAAAATGTTTTCCTGAATCTGAACCACATATGTCTATTATAATTGTTGACCAACCAAAAATTCAAATCAACTCTACCCCGCCCAAAAAAAAATAATAATAATTGTTTACTTTGCAGTCATCGAAGGCTACAAGTCTGGGAGTTGTCTTGGATTTGGCAGAAATGTTTATGTGACCTTCGATGGTGCTTTGTTCACTTACAACGGCCAGTGCACGTACACACTCTATCATGATGGTACACACACGGTTTCTGTGGCAATGGAAAACTGTGATTTCAGTTCTTCTTGCACAAAGGTTTGTTCATATATTAGTTGGTGTCATATGTTACTTTGTATCTGCGATATTTATTGACCTCATAGTTTCTCCCTTTAATTAATCTGTGGCCGGAAGTTTTGGGCATAAACACTCTGCAGTCTCTACTGATATTAATCCTTGACCAAATTCTAATTTTTTTTAATATTATTTTATGCATTTACTTAGTAAGTGTTGCCAGAAAACATGGTTGTCTGTGGTTTGCCACATTATAAATTAATGAAAGGAGTTTGTCATACTAGATTATTTTGTCACACTATTGTAATTTTGTTTATAACACCTTATGGGTGTTTGTCACATTGCCAATATCACTCGTCACATCCGTATTAAACTATTTATTTGTCACACAAGTATACTAATGAATATTTATCACACTGTCACAATATCATATCATGTTTGTCACACTGTCACAATATCATATCTTGTTTGTCACACTGTCAACCTCACAATCCAACCATTTATCACATCCATGTAGATTTATCATACAAGTTTGTTTGTCACCGTTATTTTATTCAAATGTGTGGTATATCCAGACTTACACCCTTCGATTTGCTGAAACTGTTGTCATGGCAACAAAGAGTGAAATCCTTGTCAACGGAGATGCAGTACAAGTAACACCAAGCAACAGCTATGCTTCAGCTACACATGTTCATATATTAGTTGGTGTCATATGTTACTTTGTATCTGCGATATTTATTGACCTCATAGTTTCTCCCTTTAATTAATCTGTGGCCGGAAGTTTTGGGCATAAACACTCTGCAGTCTCTACTGATATTAATCCTTGACCAAATTCTAATTTTTTTTAATATTATTTTATGCATTTACTTAGTAAGTGTTGCCAGAAAACATGGTTGTCTGTGGTTTGCCACATTATAAATTAATGAAAGGAGTTTGTCATACTAGATTATTTTGTCACACTATTGTAATTTTGTTTATAACACCTTATGGGTGTTTGTCACATTGCCAATATCACTCGTCACATCCGTATTAAACTATTTATTTGTCACACAAGTATACTAATGAATATTTATCACACTGTCACAATATCATATCATGTTTGTCACACTGTCACAATATCATATCTTGTTTGTCACACTGTCAACCTCACAATCCAACCATTTATCACATCCATGTAGATTTATCATACAAGTTTGTTTGTCACCGTTATTTTATTCAAATGTGTGGTATATCCAGACTTACACCCTTCGATTTGCTGAAACTGTTGTCATGGCAACAAAGAGTGAAATCCTTGTCAACGGAGATGCAGTACAAGTAACACCAAGCAACAGCTATGCTTCAGCTACACATGGTAAGTTGGTTTTTTTTATGAAGTGTTTCATCAGTTATTCATACTTATAGTTTTATCATATCAGTTTAGTAAGTATTATGGTAAGATATTGGTTTTAATGAAAAACTGGTAAAATTTATGTCACTTTTTCAATTGTGTAAAATTAACTCATGAACCCCATTTAGCGATCCTGTGTGGTCTTTTAAGGTCTTACTGACATCTTTTATTTCTTTAAATTTCTCTAATAAACCAGTCTATGTTTGAAGAAATTTGCTATTTATGATTGCTGATACCAGCCTATCCTCATTAAAAGTGAAGTTTGAGGCTTTGAACCTCACAAAATGTTATTAAAATTTATTATAAATCAACATTTCCTTTGTTTTGCATTTATCACAGATTCACTAGAAGATTTAAGTTATATATTGTCAAAGTTCATTTTATGAATTAAAAATTTGTTGGCAATGTGTATAAGATGGTAGGTTTTGTATTAAAAAACTTGTATGCATTTTTTTTTACACTTAGGTATAATCATTTACTTAACTGGCCACTACACAGTGATTAGCTACGGAGGTCTGCAGTTCTTTTTCACGGATTGTGGTAGTTGGTTGCTAAGGATGGAAGAGTCTGTGTTGCCAAGCAACCGCTTTGATGTTTCAGGCCTCTGTGGCTATCATGATGGTGACCCAACCAGTAAGTATACACTGCTGTCTTCAGGGGCGTCAATTTCCAAAAAGTTGGAATATATATCCCCCCCCCCATCCCCCACTCTGTATTGACGCCTCTGGCTGCCTTATAGTTATTTGGTCAATTTCCAAGGTAGAGATAAAAGGCCATGTCTCATTGTGCTTTGATACTCATTTACAGATGATTTCACACTGTTAAACAAGCAACCTGCCATAACTGTTTTGGATTTTGGAAATTCATATAAATTGAGCCAGCAAGGACTTGTGAGTATCTTCCTTATCAGGCATATTTTTACCTGGTCCAACTTATGTTGATAGTGGTCTCTTAATGCTTACTATTAATTTATATAATTCAATTTGATTCAATTGAAATTGTCTGTTACAGAAGTACTCTTCTATTGTCACACGTTGAGTAGTTTGGATTTTGTCATTGAACATTTAATTGATATATTTTCAGTGTTCTCCTGCAGCCCCAGAACCTGAGCAATGCAAAAAACAAAGACTTCGTGAAAAAGGTCGTGTCTATTGCAGCTACATGTATTCAGATGCCTTTATTGGCGGTGGCAAGGCCAAGGTAAGATTGTTTGAGATAATCTACATTTGCTTTTAGAAATTAATGTGAGCAGCACCAACTTCTTGTGGTATTAGCTGATTAGTGAAATTCTTGATTTTGAGCATCCTTTGTTCTGGTATGGCCTTCAGCAACACAAGGTGGCTGAAAGTTTGAAATATTTTTAAGGAGTGCCAGTGTATGTAATTATCAGAAACTGAAAGCCAGTATATTTTTGTTTATCTGAGTTCTTTATGTATTGCAGGATGCTTTTTATGAAATCTGCAGTGAGGAAATTTGTAGAATGCGAAAAATCAGCAAGCGTAAAAAGAAGGCCACAGCTTGTGCCATGATGGAAGCATTAGCCAACACTTTGTATGAAGTCACTGGTTTGCGACTTGACTGGAGATTAGTTGGATATTGTGGTAAATTTCTGTTGAATGGTCCATTTATTCACTTCTAAGTGATGTTTCATGATTTTCATTCACTAATTTCTTATAATTCATTTACAGACCCTCCCACTTGCCCACCAGGATTTGTGTACTCAGAAAGAGCACCCAGTTGTCCTCAGACTTGCGGTAGTCTGGCGCGACTGACCTATAACCCTTGTGTTGAGCGCCTGGTGCCTGGATGCGTGTGTCCAACAGGCTATTTCTTGCAAGATGACACCTGTGTTAAGGCTGAAGAATGTTCCTGTATCTACCAGCACAGGACTTACGGTCCTGGGGAAACTGTCCGAATTGATTGCCGTAAATGGTGAGCAATAATATTGTAAATTATGTTTACTAGCTGTGTGTAATATTTTAAAAAGCTATTATCAGCATAAATGCAAAAAAATTAAGTTATATTTTCATTAATATAGATAATATTATTTGCTCTTCAGTACCTGTAAAATGGGAAAATGGAGTTGTACAGACAATGTGCTACCGAGAACTTGCTCTCTGGTTGGCAACCAACACTACAAGACATTTGATGGTGTTACATACAGTTTCCAAGGCACTACCAAATGTCTGTATATTCTTGTCCAGGTAAGAAAGAATATTATATAAATTGAATATTGGCGATGCATGAAATAATTGCATTCCTTAACTGAGATGAGGCAGGTCTACTCAGTTTGGAAGCATTTTAGTTTAAAGTTGTTCTTGATGGTGAAGTTCAGTTTAAGATGTTCGAATTATCATCTAATGTGACATACATATCATTTACTGGTCACTGTCACTAAATTCAGGTTGCCTATATTATTGAGAAACCTGGAAAAAGTAGAGAGTTTGGAAAACCTATTTTCAAGGTCTGGAAAAGTAGTGAAATTACACAAATTAGCTATTGTGAATTTAAATTCAGTAATACAAATCTTTCAGACTGGAAAATCTGACAATTTACCAATTGACCTCACAATCAAACAAGTCAAAGATGTTTGTGAGGACACACCCATTTTGACTTGCACCAAAAGAATCGTCATCAAGTACAAAAAAGCTGGTGTCAAAACTGTTATAAGACTTACAGATCGTGACCGAGTTTTTGTAAATGGCGAAGAGTTATCATCAGTGCCGTACTCTGATGGATATGTGGCCATTAAACAGAGTCAGCCATTCTTCTGGGTGGTCTCAAGTGAAGATTTTCAGATCTTTTATGATTCCAATGGTCGTGTATACATCAGACTTTCACCTGTCTTCCATGATAATGTAAGTGTATTACTTTTTTATGGGAATCTAAGACATAAATGACAGATTATGAATGTGACACTCTTGGGCACGGAACAAAATATGACTTTGCCTAATTCATTGGCTTAATATGTATAATCTTTAATTTTATTAAAAATCATACGATTAAAAACAAAATTTACTAAAAGATTAATGTACAAAATTCATATGTAGCAGCAAGTATACAATATTGCCTACATTTTTGATTATGCATTATAGTGGTTATTGTCAAATTTTTTAGCAGTTTTCTTTTTTTAAATTTTTTTGTACAACTGGTATCTTAAATTAACATCCCAGATTCTTGGTCTATGTGGCAACAATGATGGCGATGCACACAGAGATCTGCTCAGACCAAATGGTATGGTGTCGTCTGGTTCATATGAGGAGTTTGGAGCATCTTGGATCGTTAGAGGACATAAATGTCAGTCTAGAAAATGTTATGAAGGACCAGTGGATACTTGTAATATAGAAAATCAGGTGGGTCAGAGTGCTAAATATAAATTTTCTTGATAATAATAATACATCACATGGACCAAATAAAAAATAATAATATGAGAGTGGATTAACTGACAAAAAGGGTAGAATTTACCTGCAATGTAATTTTGTAAATTTATGAAAATTTATAAATTATGAACTACTTGACTAGTGCCAGCCTCTTATTTGTCTGCCACAGGTGGAAGATTCCGTAAAAGAGGATTGCAAATTCATGGTGTCAGATGAAGTGTTGGGAGACTGTAAAGGGCTTATCAAGACAAACTGGTTGGTATATTACCGCTGTAATGGTAAAATATGAAGTAAAAAAAAGTAACAGAGATCTCTGCCACTGTAATGGATAAAAGACAATGAGATGACATCCCCTTATAATTGTTGCATGGACAATGTCACATTATATATGACGTCATCAAACAATACTTATCTGCAATAGTCGCAGTGACCTCTGATGTTACTTTTCCTTCCCATTACCTACTACTTTTCAAGTAGGCACCAAGTTGATACGTTTACCGTTTATATCGTCTCACTAATGAATGAAATGAGGCAATTTTTATGAAGCTGAGGGTTTCAGTTTATCTTCATCGTTAATTTTTCAGGTATGAACATATCTGCAAATATGATTATTGTGCTTCCTTCACTGTGGTATCCCTGTGTACTGTTGTGAGTGCAATGGCCAAAGAGTGTGCAGAAAAGGGAGTAGAAATTGAGTGGTTGTCTCATTTCACGCAATGTAATGGTATGTATTAATTATCTTTGTTTTATGTGCTTTTTCTCTTGCGTTATTGGAATTCAGTGCTTTTTAAATGCTGTTTAGTGCTTTAGCATTTCAGGTGCATGTAAATAATTTTCATATAATAATCGGTTTGATTTCCACTATAAGAACTATGAAATTTCTTCATTCACCATTAATTTAATTTATGTCTCAGTGTCCATGCTGGGGATAGCACATATCCTACACGTACAGTCATTGTTAGCATTAAGTATAGTCTTGTAATGTCATCATTTCAGCCACTTGCGATTTAATATTTCAGGTATTTTGTTGGACCCATGGCATAGAAGTATGATGAGTGAAATAACTTGTTCAGCTTGTAATGATTATTACTATGATGCCTGACAATCTTTTTGTTTTCACCTCAGATTTGGTGGAGTACACGTGTGCCCCTGGTCTAAAATACAGTGATTGTCTCAGCCCTTGTGAGACTTGTGATGATTTCTGGACTGACCCAAAGTGTGACGTCTTTGGGTGCAACCAATGTTTGCAGGTAAATTAATCATTTGATTACTCTCTCAGGCAGGTCTAATTTCCTGCTGTGCAGCTGCGAAGTCAACAGCTGCAGCAAATACAAAAATCTGCAGCTGCAGCCAATTTTTGCAGCTCTGCAGCTAACTTTTGCAGCATCAGCCAATTTTGCAGATTACAGAATCTTCAAATTCCATTCTCCTCACCACTGGTTGATAAGTTTATTACAGTTTTGCATGAGATACATCGCAGAAACATTAAAGGCCCCTGGTAGATTAGGCATGTACTATGTTACTCAAGTCTAGTGTTATCTAACTACACTATTTCACCCACGTACATGTAACAGTGCGATTCATTGATATGTTGATGTCCATGATAGTACTTGGGAATGCTGAGTTAGTGCCTTGGGGTCAGTCTAGATGGAGGGGATTCCTTTACATTTCAACTGACAAGCATGTCTCTAGTCTGCATTATCTGAGTTGCAGCTATCTCCTTGCAGCTGCAACTAACCCTTGCAGCTGCAAGATTCTTTACAGCTGCTGATACCTTGCAGCAAACCTGCACAGCAGGAATTTATGACTGGAAAGAATCATAAAAGTTCTTGCATGCCTTACGTCTTTGATAATTTAAAACTTGAAATGTTAAGGTATATTATGTTAAAACATTTTATTGTCATTATTTGGGTTTTAACTTTTAGTGTCTGTAGTCAGTTTACATTAATGAGGTATCAAACTGTGATCTTTGGAGCAAATTCATTTGTCACAAACTTCCTCATATGGTTTTATCTTGATACCTTCAGTTGGCAGATCAAAAATAATCAGTTCCATAATATAGTATCTAATAGATAAAGGAGATGTCTGTCTATCTTTCTAAATTTTGATCTATCCATTTGCAAATGTCCTCAGGGTTGTGAATGTCCGGGTGACATCTTTTTCGACTCTTGTGATGGCAAATGCACAACAAAACAAGGATGTCCTTGCCGAGACTCTGATGATGCAGACAATCCCATCAAACCAGCTGGATCCAAGAAAACGTTTGACTGCGCAAACTAGTGAGTTTATAAGGAATTCTATAATGAATGGGTTGTGGCACTGGCCCACTTATTGCAAAAAGATTTGTGTGGTACTACTTTGCCATCATTACTTTGAACATTAAAAACTTGTTTCATGCCTGAATCTTCAATGACTTTGTAATTGTGAATATTCTGAATCTTCAATGTCTCCTGAGCATTTTCAAGAAGTCTGTGCAATATGCTATCTCATCATTAGTCAGAAATTTTTGGGTAAACCTCAAGATTAGAATGAAAACTCAATGTTTACTGTTTCATCATAAATGTCGATAAAATTGTCTGTGGAATGGAAGAAATTGTGCAAATAGTTCTGTTCATAATTGTTGTATAACATATTTCTTTTTTCTTCACAGCATTTGCACCAATGGAAGCTGGGTATTCGACTCCATAGAAAATCCTTGCACTGGGTCATGTTCAGGTGACTTAGTGTACCGTACGGATTACGTGTTATGTGGAAATACTTGCGAAACATATTGTGCCACATACCTTTGCGATATGGATGAGAAAATGTCTGGCTGTGCATGCCCTGATGGAAAAGTCTTGAACAGTGAGGTACGTCTAAGCCTTTAAAGAACCACAGTTTATGTCTGTTTTGGTTGAATTTAGAAAGACACTTTGTAACACCACCAAATGAAAAGAAACTGTCCTGAAGAGTGTCTTATTTGATCTTCCAAAAAAAAAAAATCTGATAATCAAGTTTGTATTTGTAAGTTGATCAAAGCTTACATTTGTGGTCTTGCATTTATCAGTGATCAATTAGTGTTGAGTCGGTGTATAAGGTAACTAGATGTGATTTAGTGGACCATTTTTCGAGAATCAATCAATCAATCAGTCAATTGACTGCTTTGATAATCAATCAGTCAAGTTAGTCAATCAGTCAATTGACCAATCAATCAGGCAATTAGCCAGTCAGTCAGTCAAGTCAGTCAGTCAAGTCCGTCAATCGAAAAGTAAGACAATGCACACTTTTTTTCTTTCCAGAATATGTGTGTTGATCCATCAGAATGTCATTGTTATGACAACATGGGAAAATCTTATTCTCAGGGAGACACAATAGTTGAAGACTGCAGACAATTGTAAGATAAATAAAACAACAGATTTTTGTGTAAAGACATTCAAGTTATCTGGCTAATGGTATAATTGTATTGCAGGGTATGTGAAGATGGTGCCTGGCTGTTTCAAAAGGGGGTTGATTGCAGAGGTGAGGCAACGAAAGTACCCTTGAAACTCGGTTTAAGACAATACAATTAATAATCCCAAATCAATTATAAGCCCTTTTAAAGTGTGAGACCAAACACACATCAGGAATGATTGGTTATAACTAAGTAAACTTCCATAATTTTGGTGCAATGTAGATTTCCTGGTGGAGCATGATTTATGTGATACTTCTCTTCTTGATATCTAGGCCAATGCAGTGTAATGGGCAACCTTCATTACATAACATTTGATGGCTTTCACTACGACTTCCAAGGCGTGTGTACATACATCATAGCTGAAGAAGTGACGGGGGCATTTACTATTTTGGCAAAGAATTTCCAGTGTATTATGGGGTCATTTTGCAAAAGAAATGTGACAGTCTTAGTTCCTGGCTTTGAAATTCTCCTTGGCCAAGGTACTGAGGTTGAAGTGAATTCTGAAATAATTGACGTGGTTGGTGGCAAAGAGTACATCAACTCTGGACTGAGGATTGATAATGTTGGTGCAAAGGTTCGAGTTGTGTTTGATTTTGGGCTCACGTTATTGTGGAATGAAGGTGAGTTGATTTCTGATGCAATTATGCTACTGCTCAAGATAAGGTTACCACCTTATCAAATGCATATAATTATTAAAATTAGGATTCAGGAATATGTTAATTAAGGAAGCCAAAATTGATAAGAGAAGTGATGTTAATGCCAAAGTCAGATGTTTATCTTTATCTTTTTGCCCCGTTTGTGTTGATTCAGTCATGAGTTAGATATTTCAAACATTTGGGGGTGGCATTTTCACCTACTGCCTAATATTGTGATTTGGTTTTTGGAACCATGGGAGAGAAAAAGGGTTCTGTCTTCTGACATAACTTTACAACATTTCCAGCTGGTTACCTGAGAATACAAATTAGCAGGCTGTGGTTCTTCAACAAGGTTTATGGTCTATGTGGAAATTTTAATGGTGTAACCGATGATGACACGATGGACATTTATGGAATCATTGATCCTGTCAACTTTGCGGATTCATGGAGCACTGATACCCGTTGCCCATCGTCCCCTTTACCAGGTCATCCATGTGATATACATGTGAGTAGCAGAAGTTATTTGGCGTGTATGAAATTTTGAAGGACATTAAACTGTTCATTTTGGATCTAATGAGCAAGGCAACTACTAAGACTAGACATGCATTTTGTTGCCTGTTGAGTTCTGCTATCCTTTGATGGGCTACATGAGAATTTGACCAAATAATGTCCCATGAGCAACCAAACCAGTAATTTGTTGTAAAGTTGACCCAACTGGTGACCAGTCCCTAGTATCACTACTGGAATATTCTGAAAGGAATAAAAAAACTGCACTTCATAATGAACTCCTTTCTTTGTTTCAGCCTGAACGAAGGCAAAGGGCTGAAGAGAAATGTGGTATTTTGCTTCATGGGCCTGAGTTTGAGGATTGTCGTAAATTTTTAGCTGGGCAGGAGCCGTCTCATTATGCCCTGTATGAGGATTGTGTGTATGACACCTGTGCGTGAGTATTATCTGTTTTGACCACAGGCACTTCAAAAGTTTAACCCACTGCTCACCCTATTTCTCCTACAACCACTAACTGTTATAATAGAGACCCCATAATTTGTCAACCATTGGTAATAATTGAGACGATCAGCAGTCGAAGGGGAAGGGGAAGGGGAAGGGGGAGGGGGTGTTATGCTCCATCAAAGGGCGATTGTGATGCCTTTGGTTGTCACATGTTACATTCAGCTACTGTAGCTCAGGCTAATATGGCAATCAAAGCAACAATTCTCCCGGATATGGAATCGAGCTCTGGTCCTTGTGACTAAAAGCCAGAATGTTAGCCATTGTATGAAAGAGTCGCTCTCTGGTACAAGGGCAATATTCCAATAATACCAGGACCAATACACTTCACTCTCCCCTCCTTACAATGAAGCTCGCCAGCGAGCCTCGTAATTGTTAAACCTAGCCTCACATTGGGGTATCGCGGAACTAAACAACACATGTGCTATACCACAAATCAGCTGTTTTAAGCTTGCCCCTCCTTCTCCAATATTTAGTATGTAGTTCAGTGAAATTTCTGCTTTTTCTTTTAACCAGGTGCCCCCAGGGAGAAGTTTGTGAGTGCCTGTGCTCTGCAATTTCTGCGGTGGCTGATTATTGTGGTCTACATTATGTTTCTGTTGACTGGAGGAGCAATGATTTCTGTCGTATGTATTATTTTGTCAAAAACCAACTTTCTGCCATTGTAATGACAGTATGAATTCCTGTGAAGTGGTGATATCAAGTATTTATCTCCTGGGTCCTATGATATTTTTTAAAACAATTCTGATATAATTTGAGTTATTCAAGAACAGTACTGTAATTGTTCAAATTCAAAAATGTTATGATACCAGAAATTGCTTTGAGTTGAAATTTATGTTATGCCAACCAATTTAATGTTATGCGGACCCAACTTGTGACCAATTCACAAATATTAGGACTACTGGATTACCACAGATGTTTTAACAAAGCTTCAGCCACATCATTTGTAAATTTACTTCAAAGTTATTAGCACTTTCATATTGATACCAGTAAATTCGAAGCCCCAAAATTTCCAATGTGTTCAGGTTCCATTGTTTTGTATGTTGCTGCATGTTTGCATAATAAATTATGAGACTTATGATGCAGCTATGATGTGTGGCGAGCATGAGGAGTATAGATATTGTGGCATTAACTGGGAACCCCCTTGTGGTTATGATGGTCCACCGCCTCCGCTGCTACCTGGTTGCTATGAAGGATGTTACTGTCAGAAAGGGTACCAGCGTAATGGTAAGTACTGACACAATTAAAAAATTTCGCTAATATTGGCCTGATATTCATTAGGTACCAAAGAAGTATGAAAGACAAGGTATTATGAATCCGGAAAAGCAGAGAAAACCAGCAGTCAGAGAAAAGTGTAATTCTTCCAGGACTTGAAAAGTCATAGAATTTTGTAGGTGCTCAGGGAGAAATGAAGTTATTTGGAAAAGGTTGAAATGTTTTGTATTTTGCAATTAAATGACATGTTATGTTAAAACATATTAACTTCAATGCATATGCAATTTCGCCAAATGAAGAGAGATTGACATGTGACTGATTGGCTTTACTACATGTGAAAAGAGATTAAAAATGATCACAAAACGGTGTCTTCATAACACTTGAAAAGTCACTGTTTCACTGAGGAAGCCAACTTGTAATGTGGTTAGCCTTGGTACACTGAAGTCACTGAAGTAAAATCTCACTTTGAGTGATCACAAGGTTACAACATAAGAATCTCACAAGTACAAATCACTTTATTTTCATTTATTTACTCATCACAGACATCAAGATTTATTCATTGATATGTATATACATTTTGGTCATGGAAGGTTAGGGAATTGTTTCTGATTAACTGCTGGTCACCCTGTAGAAGCAATACTTTTACATTGGATGGAAGGAAGAGCTGCAGACGTGCAGAGAACCTTTGAAGATAGTTAAATTTGCGATTATTTTGAAATGCAAGTGGAGAATCCTTGAGCCACAGTTTACAGCATTCAAGAAGACTGAAAAAAATGTGTGTGAAGATGTGTGGCATGAGGGTTAAAATTCCCAAGACAGTTGTATTAATATATATATATCATCTTTATTCCTATACAAATAGGTATACTGTATGCAATAAATGTATACATGGAATTAATATTACTTGAATTTAATTTATGCATAGATCTGTTAAAATAAAGTCAATTTCATATTGGTTAAAAAAAACAGTTCTTTTGATAGTCTCTGCATTCGCAAAGCTCTTTCACAATTGAGGCATTGGGGTCGTTTCCACAGTTTTCTGCACATTTAGCTTTCACTAGCAGATAACTTTGCATGAGAAGATGATCGTCTGTGTTTTCTTCTTTATATATTTTGGTTGTGGTCAAGAACATTAAGTTTGAGTAATTATGAGTAATTATGATAGATGTTTCTTACTTCAGAAAAATATAAATGTGTACCAATTGAAGAGTGTCCATGCAATAATCTTGGTGATCAGAAGATGTACCCTGCTGGGTTTGTTTCTGTCAATGGATGTGAAGTCTGGTAAGCTAGTGAAGTCTTAGACTTATCTGTGAAATTATTTATGATGTTATATAACAGTAACAGTCTGTGTGCCCTGTCACAGATAAGAGAGGTGTCATTTATTATTTTGGGTACGTAATAATAATCATTTATGAATCCAGTCAATCCACAACACTATTGTCTGGCAAGCTCTGAGCTTGTTACAGGCTCATCAAATATTCTTAGTCGAAAATAACCAATTACTTTCATAATAATTGGATTTTTATCATTCCTTCGATACATTATGTGAAGCATTCGCCATTAATATTATTATTAAATTGAATTGAAACATATGTACCTTTCCTTCTAGCACTTGCATCAAAGGATCTTTTGAATGTGAGAAAAACTGTTCCTGCCCAGATGGTCACTTGCCATGTGAGACATCGAAGGACCCAGTCGAGTTCACTTGCATTCCTCCCGAAAATATTTGTGATGGTGTAGTCGACTGCTTGACTACTTCTATTGATGAAAATTATTGCAGTAAGTTTGATGCATCATTTACATTATCCATTACATGTTGTAAAAAAATTTTGTTTATGCATTTTGATTATTTATTTATTCTGGCATAGGTCAAGAAGAAACTTCATAAATGTATACATAATATTCCTGTTCAAAATCAAGCAGCAATGTGCAATATGTTTTTCATGAGTACATTGCTGCCAATGTTGAGTACTACTAGTTTATAGCTTTTCTTAATATAATGACTATAAGTTTTCTGCAAGTTTTGTTGAGAAAGAAAGATTTTTGTATTTTGCAGCATCCTCCACACTTTCTACATCATCTACTGCATCTACTGCATCAACTGAATCTACATCAACAACTTCATCAACACAAGGGTCATCTAGCACAAGTACTACCTATAGCACAACTTCATTTACTACTTCAACGACAGGATCAACCAGTACAACAATTACACCCACACCCTCATCTTTTTGTCAAGCAGGAATTTTTAGGCCCCTTTTGGGGTTATTTTTCATAGAAAATGTTAAGATATGTGTAATAACAAGAAATGAGCTAATACCTGCAGATTATTGACCGTTTCAGTACTTTAGACTGGAAACAATGTGACTGTATCTAATGTCTTATTCTTGAACAAATTATAAGAAATATATTCTTTTTAACCATTGAGAGGCTCGATTAAATGGAGTTAAAAGTGGGTGTATATGAACAGGAACCTGCTTGTATATCATATCTTCATTCGTAGGCTTACCTTAATGGGAGATCTTATGGAGATCTTTTTGTTTAAGAAACTTTATGTTGGACTTTGCTAGACTAGTGTAGTGACATAAATATTCAATATAAATTCTGCCATAAAAGTATATTTTTATATTTATTTTGCAGGCTGCTCCCCCAAGACAAAGCTGTCCTATGTGGAGGTCATTGATGATGACACGGGATGTGTGTGTCGAAGTCAAAGGCCAGTCAAGCGAGACATTTGTGAGGGCACCTGTCACTCTTATGATGTGAGTCAGTCTTGGATGTTTTATAACATCTTACAACTACAATGCACAAAATGTTGATTCTTATATAAAAAGTTTGGCCATAACATAGGGTTTGTTTTTTGTGTTTAGGCCTATGTTGATTCTTTTCTGTGGCTGAAGGAGGATACTTTTAACATATGACTATTAGAAAGAACAAAAGTATGTTGTATTCTTCTTATTTTGCAGGATGGTGGAGCACAAGGGCTACATTCACATGGTATGGATCAGCTTGGGTACAGGGCACTATCAAAGAGCTGCACTTGCTGCAAAGGAAAGTTCCCAGCCTGGGTGGAGCCCGAATTGTTTTATTGCTGTGGCCGAAAAACTAAGTTGGCTGTGGTCACTTTTGGAGACTGTGACTGTGAGCCTTGTGGTCAGTTTTGATTGCTTATAAGTTTATTTATATTATAGTGGATTATCTTGTAATATTGTCGCCATTTAAAAAATTCACAGGCACTCACCTTTTACAAAAAATCAGGACTGCGTCATTTTACATTTTGAAATAATTTTCTTTATAGGAAATGATACAGTTATAGAAAATCCAAAAAGTGAGTTATACTCTTGTTCGATATGGTGGTGGTTTTATTGTGAAGTTTGTGATATCAAATTATCATATTTAGTTCTTGGGGCCTCGATTGAGAGCTGGTGAAGTTTTGAGCTTTAATTTTAGTTTTCATTTCTCAGTAGTATGTTTTCAGCATATAATGTTAACAGAATTTAATAGGTTGTTGAATTCCAGGTTGTGATCTTCAGTGGGAAACGTCTCGTGTGACATTTTTGTCCCCTCGTGGTGAACGATGCACAAGTAAAAATGTCCAGACTTGGAAAATTTGCAAGGGGAATTGTTCATCTTACCAGGTTAGTAAAGAATTACATTTTATATGTCTTTTAGTGTAGTTGTCAACATTTTGATGTTTAGAGCAAGGCTATGGTAAGGGTTTGTATTAATTAACTATTATTTTGTATTGGTGTTTTTGCACTTCTTGATTGGTAGACTTTAATTAATATTAGTGGACCTTCAACCAAACTCAGCAATATGTCATCTAACTCTGCTAACATTTATGTGAACAAGGAACATGTTTTCATTGGTCTTAGACCAAATACTTTGGCTTACATAAGGGATAAATTTTGATATTATTCGTCAGTTGAATTTATTTATTTATTATGCAGCATGATATGGATATGTCACTATTGCAGGAACCGTCTGTTGCATTTCACCTGAATTTAGCAATTGAAGTAAACTTATATATTGATAGTTATTTTGACTCTTAACTCAGGCTGGAGGAATCATGGCATTTGGAGTTGACAACCTGGTTTACCCTGGATCGGAAAATGGCTCATGTTGCCAAGGAATAAACCCCAAAGTGCTTAATGAAAAGGTGGAGTTTATTTGTGGTGGTGCAGTCCAATTTCTGCACCTTGTTGAGTTTGAGAGATGTCAGTGCCTTCCACCAAACTATAGTGAGTATATATTCAGTTAATCAACAACTTTGCTATAAAAAAGCCAGATTTTCATGGCATGCTTTTGAGGCTTAACTTTCATGGAGGTTGCAGGTAGACTTGAAAATTGGTTAAACATAAATTTTTAACCCTTATTGCAGAAGAGGTACCAGGCAAACCACCAGTGGCAGTTTACCAACCAGTGCAAACTAAAAGTGAGCCAATAAAACAATCTGTCTTAGATACATGTATAAGAGCTTAAGATTGTATATAAATAGATATCTGTGTAGTCAGTGTAATATTAAAAGTATCCTCATCAATTAAAAGTATCCTCATCAATGGCTTATTAGAAATTGCTGATAATTTCTACCCATCTGTTCTATAAAATTTAAAGTCATCTATTTTCAATGCTAAAGACTACTTTATACCTTGAATAAATTTAAGATTGGTCTGGTTTTTTGGCATTATTTCAGACTGCACTATTGAGCAAGAAACCTCTCACATGGCCATAACTCTCTCCAATGGCATTATTTGTGTTAGCCATGATCCTATCACACGAGATGTGTGTACTGGCAACTGCCCGTCAACTCAGGTAGATATATATTCATCGAGAGAAATATTGATATTTAAAGTCAAGTATTAGCAGTTATACATCTAGATTTTACATAGCTAAAAAGACCAGTTCATGTATATTATACAAAATGTGATGCAACAATTGGACGGAAAATTATTATGTTTTATTTCAGCATGAATTATTTTGTAATAAGGACATATATGAACATATTTGCTAACTAAGATGTTGAATGTCTATTGTCATGTTACTTATTAATACTATAAGTTTAGCTATAGTTATCTCAGGATTCTATGTTATAGTATATTTCATTCACAGACAAAGGATTCCCTTTGTCTCCTCATATCCTTCAATAAGTTAGGATGCTACACCAGTTGCATCTGCTGTATTGCATAAGTATAACAATAGACCAACTGGTCAGCTTCACTGGCTCAGTAGCCAGTGTTGATCCTGAATCCTTTGTCTGGATCTGGATCTCATGCCACCTGCCCTTCTCTGGCCTTTGTCCATGAGAATGGTATAAATAACCTAAGCTCTGAGATCAGAGGGTCATTCATATCTCCAAGCTTGAATAAAGCCTTACTCTACTCTACACTACACACTGAGTTGTCTTCCATATTATACTATAAATCCACAAATGACAGAATTAATTTGACTATTTTTCGAGTTTTTATCATTCATCTTTAAGTTGCTGTCTTAATATCTCTGTGATTTATATAGACTGTATGAACAAACCGGCCGAACTTTTATGAGTAAGGTTGTATCATGGCTTGTACTTGTTGCTTTGATAATTGATTAATTGACCCGCTGATCAATATGGCAATAATGACAAATAATCTTTGGAAAAAAGTACATGTTCGTATATATATTGTGTGTCATAGAAAAGTCTTTATGTTGTAATGAAGGCTTGATGAGTTAAATTTTAACTTAGTAATGCAGTTGACTGTTATTCTTAGGATGGTGGGCTTGCTGGTTATTGGCTGGATAACAAGTCTTACAAAGTCAGAGAAAACTGTACCTGCTGTCAAGGAAGAGAACAGTTATCTAGTAAGAGACATGCATTTAACTGCAGTGGCAGAACATTGTACTTCCCTGTTGTCGAGTATGGAGACTGTGATTGCCAGCCATGTGGTGAGCATAACTTTTTTTATCAACTCTTTGTATTTTTATGTAGATGAACAAGATTTGTGTCTTCTAATACGAATGGAAAGTAAAGTTGAACATTAAATTTTTGCAGGTAAAACTGACCCAGATCGTAAGTATATTATGAGAAATGTTCTTATTAACTATTATTGTATTATTATACTTCCAAATAGTGCCTATTTGGGCCTCCTGGCCACTGTTATAACAAAGAAAACATGATGTCATTGTACAATCATATATATTATATATATATATATATATATATATATATATATAGGAAAATATCTTTGGCAAATACATGTATTCTATGAATAATGCGGTGAAATCAATTCATTGGTTACGTACTTGATCACTATAGATAAGAAAAATATTTTTTGGTATGTCACTATAACATGATGTATTCTTCGTGTTTGTAGAGTGTTTCCCACAGATAGAGGTGACCCAATTGACCCTGTCCCTCGAGAATGGTACAACATGTCATTCTAATGTTACCCACAGAATATGCCGTGGAAATTGTCCTTCATACCAGGTGATTTTACTTTTTATATCGAAAACATAAGATGACATCGGTGATGTCCAGTTGGTCTTTCTGAATGAGTAGCCAAACATAAGCAGCTGGGTGGTCTAGTGATAAGATTACTCTGAAGGACTCGGGTTCTATCCCGGCCCGGGGCACTCCTTCATGAGCAACATCCTAGCTGGATGTCGTTCAGATGAGACGTTAAATTGGCGGTCCCTTGGTACTCTAGTGTCTATGCTGAGGCAAGTAAAAGATCCCACCCATGGGTAGACTTCCACTCTCTCTCTCACCTCATCAGTCAACTCTTGTTAGAAGCAAGTACTTGCCTGAGAGGGCTGCACTTTCCATATCTATTTATCTATCTTTGGATTAAGATGGTTGCCAGTCTTCCATTGTGGTAATTGGTTGTTTACAGTTCTGGTGTTTATGAGCAAATTTCAACTATTATGTTTAAGTGGCATGATTCAATATCTGAGTCGTTTGTGAAGTTGTGAGGTCCATGCTGGCACACAACTGCTATTTTGTTAATAGACATATGTCAGCTTTACAAGGTCATTCAAACTTTATATTTCCAGGATGTCAGACCATCAGCTGACGGATTTGTGCTAAAGGCGCCTGGTAATTGCACCTGCTGCAAAGCAAAAAATATCACTTATTTCAAGACTGGATTAAGTTGTGGCAACACCGTAGCTCATTATGCCATTGTGGACCATCTAGAATGTGAATGTGCACCTTGTGGTAAGTGCAGTTAGTATTTCAGGAAATGCCAGGAAGAGCAATCTCTGTAAATTGTGATGACCTGTTCAAGTTTTACTGTGCCATGTTTCAACGTAAACATATTTTTGTTGTGCTATATATGGGGTGTTTTGAAAAGAACCTTGCTAATTAGGCTACTTTACCTGGCACTGAGGCTTTTCCTATAAAAGAAATTGAATGTTTTCCTGTCTTGTGTTACAGATGATGATAATCGTGGACCCAGGGACTTCACATCTGCTCGTACTGTTAGTCCTTATAGTACTGTCTTTGCTTACCCATCTAAACCAGGTATGGTTGCCTTTATTAACAAAGCAATTTTTCTGTTATTTAAGTAATATTAACTTTTTGGCTGGTTATTATTTTGATATGGTTTTAATTCCAGGCTGCTCCATTAGAAATGTTGTTTCCCACTATTCCTTCATCCATGAGGATGGACGCGTGTGCACCAGTGATCGTCCCATTTATCGGAATATTTGTGATGGCTCATGTCCGTCGTTAATGGTATTTTATGTCATTGTATGACTTAGTATTGTTTTCTTTTTTCTCATTGCTTATATCAATACTGTTATATTGTCTCAGTGGATATCATGCAAGGCTTTAGGCATTTCATTTGTCAAAATAGGCTTATGGGGAGGGTAAGCAATTTAATATTTCATATAAGTTGGTGTTAACCTTTCAAAGATTGTTGTGCTGAGCAAAATAACACTTATGATTGTGTAACTTTTGACAAGCTGTTTGGTTTAATGATGAGTTTAGATAATCAGCCACAGATCAATAAATAATAAATATGTAAGTATCAATAGCACCTGTAATTTTAGTCAGTAGCACTTGAAGAAGCCATCATAGCAAGTTCTGAATAAGTTATGTATCATGTTGTAGTTTGTTCTGGTGGTGAGAAGGCACAAACCCCAAATGTATTTCTGGACAAAGGCTAGAGAATTTATTGTCATTGCTACTGAGACTTATTGTCAAGTGAGGCTGTTTTCCTGAAAAATTAGATATTTAAGACAATGCTTCATTGTTCAGTGCTTTCCATAGGTCATCTGCCAATTTGTTCAACAGACTCTGTGTTAGATGCTAATCTACCAACTGGTATACAATTTATTTATAACTCAATTTTTTGCAAACAATTAATTGCAGAAAGGCAAAGTGAACACTTTAGATTCCTTGCCAAGTGAGTGTTTGTGTTGTCGAGGAAGAAGGGAAAGGAAGTTACGTCCGTCTGGTTTTAACTGTGAAGGAGAGAGCCTCGTCTTTAGTGTTTTAGACTACACTGACTGTGAATGCCTCCCATGTGGTATGTGTTTGCTCATTAAGAAAATATTAAGAGTAATTCACCTTGATAATCATAATACTGACTGCATGAAAAATATCACATCATGTATTCTCATCTAGATACCAAAACTTTGAAAATGTGTAGTTGGAATAAATCAAGTGGTCTGTTATAAACTTTGGTTCAAATGCTTGGTATAAATGTTGAAAATTGTTATCCGACTGCGATGATGAAATGACTGGTTTATGAATTACAGTTGTTAAACTATCTTTTCCTTTCCAGGTCCGGAACCTGCTGGTGATAGTAAGTGTATCATTAAACAATTGCTAAAATTGCTAATATTGTTAGAGCAGCGTGTGGTATGCAACCTAGCTATTTTGCTTTAGAGTGTCTTACTTTCCTGCTGCGTGGTTTCTGTTTTTTGGTTGTGACCTTGTGAAATTTCCTAATGTTCTTGTTACATACCATGGTAAATAAATGAAGTTAAAATATAAAATTTACTAGTTCAAAATTCCTGCTACACAACTGCTTAGTCCAGAGCTGCTGCAAATAAAGCAAAAATCTGTAGCTGCAGCAGACCATTGTAGATGCAGTAACTTTTGCATCTGCAGTAAAATTTTGCAGCTGCAAGTATTTTTTACTGCTGCAGCCCCTTTGTTGCAGTTGCAGCTATTTTTGAAGCTGTGGCTAATTTTTGCCGCTTCAGCTATATTTCTCATATTCAGCCAATTTCTTTGCGGCTAAATCCACCTTTTGCAGCAGCAGTTTGGTGAGTGCAGACGGCACACTCTTGGTGCTGTCGTGATGAACCACGAGAATAGATGATCTGTATGGCAGATGATGTCCTGGGTCCATAGTAACGTTTTGATTTCCAGCTATTTCTCTGCAGCTGTAGTCATCTTCATTGCAGCTGCATGAGGGCTTGCCGCTGCAAGATTGGTCTCAGCAGCTGCACCTATCACTTGCAGCAAAATCTGTGCAGCAGGAAATTATATACCGCCTCATTGTTCCTTCTTTCCTAATTAGCCTTCATGCATTATTACAACTGGATATATTGGTGATAAATATCTTCATGATTTGGAGGAAATTTTATTTCTCTATAGTGTAAGAGAATAAAATTGATTGGTGTTTACTTACCATTCAGTGTGGTCATTCAGACTGCATTCATGTGACTTCCAGGGAATGACATTCTTTGGTGTTGCTGCAATTTTATTGTTAACTGTGAATGTACATGTATTTTACGTCAATATATGATCTCTAATGATGGAAATCATTTATCAAGAAGGTTGTTTCAGGTGTGACTCACCATTTTCTTGTAAGTTTCTCATTATATGTGTAACATTTACAGAGTGTGAACCTTTCAAGGTCAAAGGAATCATAACCTTCACTCGGCCAGATGGCATCCAGTGTAGCAGCACAAACGAAATATCAAGGCGTCTCTGCCAGGGAACATGTCGCTCAGCTCAGGCAAGTATTTCGCTGCTTGTTTAATGGAATATTAAATTATTAATTATCCAAGTTGATTTGTTAAAGGGTAGCCTTTTTTTAAGCTGTGGCTGTGTTGAACATGTCAGATTCATAACTTAATTTGGTGGCTGGTACTGTCAACTTGCTCAAATCATGATGACTGCTAATCCTTCCTGTCAATTCAATATTGTTACACATTCCATGAATGATATTTTAACATGAGTTATGTGTTGTACATGTATTGTGCTCTTCAGGGTGTTGGTGTCTTACCTGGAACTGAGGAAAGAAGCTGCACTTGTTGTCGAGGAATCAAAACAGGATTTGAGGTCGCACATGAATTCCTTTGTGGTCGCCAGAGAGGATCGTATATAGTTCGCAGTTACGAAGAATGTGAATGCATTCCCTGTGGTAAGTTATTGGCTGAATTGATGAATATATTTTACACATGATGTTTATTTATTTGTAAGTATTTTATTTCATTATGTTGAAGGATGAAAATAACTGAACTTTTTGTGGAGATCATTCTAATCATTAATTGATCAAAATTGCAAGTGCTGGTTTTTGCAGAATTTTATTGAATGCCAAGTTAAAACTTTATTGAAGGTTTTTCACTTTCCATGTTTTGAGCAGGTTATAACTTCAGACTGGCAATGTAGAATTTGCCTAATGTTATAACTCTTTATTTCATTTTAGACAAGGATAGCAAGGATATAATTGTCTTGCCTCTGGATACTATGAATTCACAACGTAAGAATTGTTGCTTAAGGTGTTGTTTTCATATTAAGAGCTTCAAGTTCGCTCAAAAAGATTTGTTATTATGTAGACAATGATCAGTTAGACAATGACAATTTTCCACTTGCAGCCTGTGCTTTGACTTCGACGACAGATTACATTGAATTCACCCACTCAGATGGAAGGCTTTGCCGAAGTAAGAGAATAGTGCCTAGAAGTATTTGCAGTGGAACCTGTAAAACTGTTCATGTAAGAATCCCTTTTGTTAATTGGGAGTGCTGCCTTATTGTTAATTGATGTTTAATTCTGCCTTAAATGATAGCCAAATAACTCGCATAGTAATTTATTAATGGTCATAAAAAAAATTGCAGTGCCGAAATTTGATTGGAATTTGATCTTTGTGATTTTTTTTACCCCAGTAACATTATTATATCTTGCTTAAAATGAAGTTACATGGTTATGGTAACATTTTTTTCCAGGATAGTGCTATCGTCCAGTCTGACCAAGGTGATACAATTGAGTCGCAAGGGACCAATTGCGAATGCTGTGAAGCAGGTCGAAATGTAATATCAATTGTGGAGGAATTTGATTGTGAAGGAGAGACACTGCAATTCCCTGTTAATTCCTTTGTAGACTGTAATTGCAAACCATGTGGTGGGTGTGAATATATAGTATATCACTTTTTTTTTGCCAACTTAACTGTTGTTTCATATGGAAAATGTTACGTAATTTTTTAGCATTTTGTTGAATTCATTAGTACTAACGAGGCGAAATTTGTGTACTGATACTTATGATGAATTTTTAACACAAAATTTCATCTAATTTCAGAGGCTAATCCACCGAAAAACAGTAAGGATGTTGCTATTTTTTTATTGTTTTTATTCATGGACTGAAATGTTTTGGCCTTAACTGAGAGACATTCTTAGTAGGACTAGTAGTGGGGCCTAATAGTAGGTTCTGTAAATGAAAATGTAAAACAAAGAAAACTTGATTTCATTGTACAATCATATATATATGTATATAGGAAAAAATCTTCCGCAGATACATGTATTCTATGAATAATGCGGTAAAATAGAATCATTAGTTACGTGCTTGATCGCTATAGATATGAAAAATATTAGTCCAGCTCCTTATTTTTCCCTACAGTCTTTCTCTTTTGGTATGTCACTATAACATGATGTATTCTTCGTGTTTGTAGAGTGTTTCCCACAGATAGAGGTGACCCAATTGACCCTGTCCCTCGAGAATGGTACAACATGTCATTCTAATGTTACCCACAGAATATGCCGTGGAAATTGTCCTTCATACCAGGTGATTTTACTTTTTATATCGAAAACATAAGATGACATCGGTGATGTCCAGTTGGTCTTTCTGAATGAGTAGCCAAACATAAGCAGCTGGGTGGTCTAGTGATGAAATGCTTGCCTGATACTCTGAAGGACTCAGGTTCTATCCCGGCTTGGGGCACTCCTTCATGAGCAACATCCTAGCTGGATGTTGTTCAGATGAGACGTTAAATTGGCGGTCCCTTGGTACTCAAGTGTCTATGCTGAGGTAAGTAAAAGATCCCACCCATGGGTAGACTTCCACTCTCTCTCTCACCTCATCAGTCAACTCTTGTTAGAAGCAAGTACTTGCCTGAGAGGGCTGCACTTTCCATATCTATTTATCTATCTTTGGATTAAGATGGTTGCCAGTCTTCCATTGTGGTAATTGGTTGTTTACAGTTCTGGTGTTTATGAGCAAATTTCAACTATTATGTTTAAGTGGCATGATTCAATATCTGAGTCGTTTGTGAAGTTGTGAGGTCCATGCTGGCACACAACTGCTATTTTGTTAATAGACATATGTCAGCTTTACAAGGTCATTCAAACTTTATATTTCCAGGATGTCAGACCATCAGCTGACGGATTTGTGCTAAAGGCGCCTGGTAATTGCACCTGCTGCAAAGCAAAAAATATCACTTATTTCAAGACTGGATTAAGTTGTGGCAACACCGTAGCTCATTATGCAATTGTGGACCATCTAGAATGTGAATGTGCACCTTGTGGTAAGTGCAGTTAGTATTTCAGGAAATGCCAGGAAGAGCAATCTCTGTAAATTGTGATGACCTGTTCAAGTTTTACTGTGCCATGTTTCAACGTAAACATATTTTTGTTGTGCTATATATGGGGTGTTTTGAAAAGAACCTTGCTAATTAGGCTACTTTACCTGGCACTGAGGCTTTTCCTATAAAAGAAATTGAATGTTTTCCTGTCTTGTGTTACAGATGATGATAATCGTGGACCCAGGGACTTCACATCTGCTCGTACTGTTAGTCCTTATAGTACTGTCTTTGCTTACCCATCTAAACCAGGTATGGTTGCCTTTATTAACAAAGCAATTTTTCTGTTATTTAAGTAATATTAACTTTTTGGCTGGTTATTATTTTGATATGGTTTTAATTCCAGGCTGCTCTATTAGAAATGTTGTTTCCCACTATTCCTTCATCCATGAGGATGGACGCGTGTGCACCAGTGATCGTCCCATTTATCGGAATATTTGTGATGGCTCATGTCCGTCGTTAATGGTATTTTATGTCATTGTATGACTTAGTATTGTTTTCTTTTTTCTCATTGCTTATATCAATACTGTTATATTGTCTCAGTGGATATCATGCAAGGCTTTAGGCATTTCATTTGTCAAAATAGGCTTATGGGGAGGGTAAGCAATTTAATATTTCATATAAGTTGGTGTTAACCTTTCAAAGATTGTTGTGCTGAGCAAAATAACACTTATGATTGTGTAACTTTTGACAAGCTGTTTGGTTTAATGATAAGTTTAGATAATCAGCCACAGATCAATAAATAATAAATATGTAAGTATCAATAGCACCTGTAATTTTAGTCAGTAGCACTTGAAGAAGCCATCATAGCAAGTTCTGAATAAGTTATGTATCATGTTGTAGTTTGTTCTGGTGGTGAGAAGGCACAAACCCCAAATGTATTTCTGGACAAAGGCTAGAGAATTTATTGTCATTGCTACTGAGACTTATTGTCAAGTGAGGCTGTTTTCCTGAAAAATTAGATATTTAAGACAATGCTTCATTGTTCAGTGCTTTCCATAGGTCATCTGCCAATTTGTTCAACAGACTCTGTGTTAGATGCTAATCTACCAACTGGTATACAATTTATTTATAACTCAATTTTTTGCAAACAATTAATTGCAGAAAGGCAAAGTGAACACTTTAGATTCCTTGCCAAGTGAGTGTTTGTGTTGTCGAGGAAGAAGGGAAAGGAAGTTACGTCCGTCTGGTTTTAACTGTGAAGGAGAGAGCCTCGTCTTTAGTGTTTTTGACTACACTGACTGTGAATGCCTCCCATGTGGTATGTGTTTGCTCATTAAGAAAATATTAAGAGTAATTCACCTTGATAATCATAATACTGACTGCATGAAAAATATCACATCATGTATTCTCATCTAGATACCAAAACTTTGAAAATGTGTAGTTGGAATAAATCAAGTGGTCTGTTATAAACTTTGGTTCAAATGCTTGGTATAAATGTTGAAAATTGTTATCCGACTGCGATGATGAAATGACTGGTTTATGAATTACAGTTGTTAAACTATCTTTTCCTTTCCAGGTCCGGAACCTGCTGGTGATAGTAAGTGTATCATTAAACAATTGCTAAAATTGCTAATATTGTTAGAGCAGCGTGTGGTATGCAACCTAGCTATTTTGCTTTAGAGTGTCTTACTTTCCTGCTGCGTGGTTTCTGTTTTTTGGTTGTGACCTTGTGAAATTTCCTAATGTTCTTGTTACATACCATGGTAAATAAATGAAGTTAAAATATAAAATTTACTAGTTCAAAATTCCTGCTACACAACTGCTTAGTCCAGAGCTGCTGCAAATAAAGCAAAAATCTGTAGCTGCAGCAGACCATTGTAGATGCAGTAACTTTCGCATCTGCAGTAAATTTTTGCAGCTGCAAGTATTTTTTACTGCTGCAGCCCCTTTGTTGCAGTTGCAGCTATCTTTGAAGCTGTGGCTAATTTTTGCCGCTTCAGCTATATTTCTCATATTCAGCCAATTTCTTTGCGGCTAAATCCACCTTTTGCAGCAGCAGTTTGGTGAGTGCAGACGGTACACTCTTGGTGCTGTCGTGATGAACCACGAGAATAGATGATCTGTATGGCAGATGATGTCCTGGGTCCATAGTAACGTTTTGATTTCCAGCTATTTCTCTGCAGCTGTAGTCATCTTCATTGCAGCTGCATGAGGGCTTGCCGCTGCAAGATTGGTCTCAGCAGCTGCACCTATCACTTGCAGCAAAATCTGTGCAGCAGGAAATTATATACCGCCTCATTGTTCCTTCTTTCCTAATTAGCCTTCATGCATTATTACAACTGGATAAATTGGTGATAAATATCTTCATGATTTGGAGGAAATTTTATTTCTCTATAGTGTAAGAGAATAAAATTGATTGGTGTTTACTTACTATTCAGTGTGGTCATTCAGACTGCATTCATGTGACTTCCAGGGAATGACATTCTTTGGTGTTGCTGCAATTTTATTGTTAACTGTGAATGTACATGTATTTTACGTCAATATATGATCTCTAATGATGGAAATCATTTATCAAGAAGGTTGTTTCAGGTGTGACTCACCATTTTCTTGTAAGTTTCTCATTATATGTGTAACATTTACAGAGTGTGAACCTTTCAAGGTCAAAGGAATCATAACCTTCACTCGGCCAGATGGCATCCAGTGTAGCAGCACAAACGAAATATCAAGGCGTCTCTGCCAGGGAACATGTCGCTCAGCTCAGGCAAGTATTTCGCTGCTTGTTTAATGGAATATTAAATTATTAATTATCTAAGTTGATTTGTTAAAGGGTAGCCTTTTTTTAAGCTGTGGCTGTGTTGAACATGTCAGATTCATAACTTAATTTGGTGGCTGGTACTGTCAACTTGCTCAAATTCATGATGACTGCTAATCCTTCCTGTCAATTCAATATTGTTACACATTCCATGAATGATATTTTAACATGAGTTATGTGTTGTACATGTATTGTGCTCTTCAGGGTGTTGGTGTCTTACCTGGAACTGAGGAAAGAAGCTGCACTTGTTGTCGAGGAATCAAAACAGGATTTGAGGTCGCACATGAATTCCTTTGTGGTCGCCAGAGAGGATCGTATATAGTTCGCAGTTACGAAGAATGTGAATGCATTCCCTGTGGTAAGTTATTGGCTGAATTGATGAATATATTTTACACATGATGTTTATTTATTTGTAAGTATTTTATTTCATTATGTTGAAGGATGAAAATAACTGAACTTTTTGTGGAGATCATTCTAATCATTAATTGATCAAAATTGCAAGTGCTGGTTTTTGCAGAATTTTATTGAATGCCAAGTTAAAACTTTATTGAAGGTTTTTCACTTTCCATGTTTTGAGCAGGTCATAACTTCAGACTGGCAATGTAGAATTTGCCTAATGTTATAACTCTTTATTTCATTTTAGACAAGGATAGCAAGGATATAATTGTCTTGCCTCTGGATACTATGAATTCACAACGTAAGAATTGTTGCTTAAGGTGTTGTTTTCATATTAAGAGCTTCAAGTTCGCTCAAAAAGATTTGTTATTATGTAGACAATGATCAGTTAGACAATGACAATTTTCCACTTGCAGCCTGTGCTTTGACTTCGACGACAGATTACATTGAATTCACCCACTCAGATGGAAGGCTTTGCCGAAGTAAGAGAATAGTGCCTAGAAGTATTTGCAGTGGAACCTGTAAAACTGTTCATGTAAGAATCCCTTTTGTTAATTGGGAGTGCTGCCTTATTGTTAATTGATGTTTAATTCTGCCTTAAATGATAGCCAAATAACTCGCATAGTAATTTATTAATGGTCATAAAAAAAATTGCAGTGCCGAAATTTGCTTGGAATTTGATCTTTGTGATTTTTTTTACCCCAGTAACATTATTATAACTTGCTTAAAATGAAGTTACATGGTTATGGTAACATTTTTTTCCAGGATAGTGCTATCGTCCAGTCTGACCAAGGTGATACAATTGAGTCGCAAGGGACCAATTGCGAATGCTGTGAAGCAGGTCGAAATGTAATATCAATTGTGGAGGAATTTGATTGTGAAGGAGAGACACTGCAATTCCCTGTTAATTCCTTTGGAGACTGTAATTGCAAACCATGTGGTGGGTGTGAATATATAGTATATCACTTTTTTTTTGCCAACTTAACTGTTGTTTCATATGGAAAATGTTACGTAATTTTTTAGCATTTTGTTGAATTCATTAGTACTAACGAGGCGAAATTTGTGTACTGATACTTATGATGAATTTTTAACAGAAAATTTCATCTAATTTCAGAGGCTAATCCACCGAAAAACAGTAAGGATGTTGCTATTTTTTTATTGTTTTTATTCATGGACTGAAATGTTTTGGCCTTAACTGAGAGACATTCTTAGTAGGACTAGTAGTGGGGCCTAATAGTAGGTTCTGTAAATGAAAATGTAAAACAAAGAAAACTTGATTTCATTGTACAATCATATATATATGTATATAGGAAAAAATCTTCCGCAGATACATGTATTCTATGAATAATGCGGTAAAATAGAATCATTAGTTACGTGCTTGATCGCTATAGATATGAAAAATATTAGTCCAGCTCCTTATTTTTCCCTACAGTCTTTCTCTTTTGGTATGTCACTATAACATGATGTATTCTTCGTGTTTGTAGAGTGTTTCCCACAGATAGAGGTGACCCAATTGACCCTGTCCCTCGAGAATGGTACAACATGTCATTCTAATGTTACCCACAGAATATGCCGTGGAAATTGTCCTTCATACCAGGTGATTTTACTTTTTATATCGAAAACATAAGATGACATCGGTGATGTCCAGTTGGTCTTTCTGAATGAGTAGCCAAACATAAGCAGCTGGGTGGTCTAGTGATGAAATGCTTGCCTGATACTCTGAAGGACTCAGGTTCTATCCCGGCTTGGGGCACTCCTTCATGAGCAACATCCTAGCTGGATGTTGTTCAGATGAGACGTTAAATTGGCGGTCCCTTGGTACTCAAGTGTCTATGCTGAGGCAAGTAAAAGATCCCACCCATGGGTAGACTCCCACTCTCTCTCTCTCTCCTCATCAGTCAACCCTTGTTAGAAACAAGTACTTGCCTGAGAGGGCTGCACTTTCCATATCTATTTATCTATCTTTGGATTAAGATGGTTGCCAGTCTTCCATTGTGGTAATTGGTTGTTTACAGTTCTGGTGTTTATGAGCAAATTTCAACTATTATGTTTAAGTGGCATGATTCAATATCTGAGTCGTTTGTGAAGTTGTGAGGTCCATGCTGGCACACAACTGCTATTTTGTTAATAGACATATGTCAGGTTTACAAGGTCATTCAAACTTTATGTTTCCAGGATGTCAGACCATCAGCTGACGGATTTGTGCTAAAGGCGCCTGGTAATTGCACCTGCTGCAAAGCAAAAAATATCACTTATTTCAAGACTGGATTAAGATGTGGCAACATTGTAGCTGATTATGTCATTGTGGACCATCTAGAATGTGAATGTGCACCTTGTGGTAAGTGCAGTTAGTATTTCAGGAAATGCCAGGAAGAGCAATCTCTGTAAATTGTGATGACCTGTTCAAGTTTTATTGTGCCATGTTTCAACGTAAACATATTTTTGTTGTGCTATATATGGGGTGTTTTGAAAAGAACCTTGCTAATTAGGCTACTTTACCTGGCACTGAGGCTTTTCCTATAAAAGAAATTGAATGTTTTCCTGTCTTGTGTTACAGATGAAGATAATAGTGGACCCGGGGACTTCACATCTGCTCGTACTGTTAGTCCTTATAGTACTGTCTTTGCTTACCCATCTAAACCAGGTATGGTTGCCTTTATTAACAAAGCAATTTTTCTGTTATTTAAGTAATATTAACTTTTTGGCTGGTTATTATTTTGATATGGTTTTAATTCCAGGCTGCTCCATTAGAAATGTTGTTTCCCACTATTCCTTCATCCATGAGGATGGACGGGTGTGCACTAGTGATCGTCCCATTTATCGGAATATTTGTGATGGCTCATGTCCGTCGTTAATGGTATTTTATGTCATTGTATGACTTAGTACTGTTTTCTGTTTTCTCATTGCTTATATCAATACTGTTATATTGTCTCAGTGGATATCATGCAAGGCTTTAGGCATTTCATTTGTCAAAATAGGCTTATGGGGAGGGTAAGCAATTTAATATTTCATATAAGTTGGTGTTAACCTTTCAAAGATTGTTGTGCTGAGCAAAATAACACTTATGATTGTGTAACTTTTGACAAGCTGTTTGGTTTAATGATAAGTTTTGATAATCAGCCACATATCAATAAATAATAAATATGTAAGTATCAATAGCACCTGTAATTTTAGTCAGTAGCACTTGAAGAAGCCATCATAGCAAGTTCTGAATAAGTTATGTATCATGTTGTAGTTTGTTCTGGTGGTGAGAAGGCACAAACCCCAAATTTATTTCTGGACAAAGGCTAGAGAATTTATTGTCATTGCTACTGAGACTTATTGTTAAGTGAGGCTGTTTTCCTGAAAAATTAGATATTTAAGACAATGCTTCATTGTTCAGTGCTTTCCATAGGTCATCTGCCAATTTGTTCAACCGACTCTGTGTTAGATGCTAATCTACCAACTGGTATACAATTTATTTATAACTCAATTTTTTGCAAACAATTAATTGCAGAAAGGCAAAGTGAACACTTTAGATTCCTTGCCAAGTGAGTGTTTGTGTTGTCGAGGAAGAAGGGAAAGGAAGTTACGTCCGTCTGGTTTTAACTGTGAAGGAGAGAGCCTCGTCTTTAGTGTTTTTGACTACACTGACTGTGAATGCCTCCCATGTGGTATGTGTTTGCTCATTAAGAAAATATTAAGAGTAATTCACCTTGATAATCATAATACTGGCTGCATGAAAAATATCACATCATGTATTCTCATCTAGATACCAAAACTTTGAAAATGTTTAGTTGGAATAAATCAAGTGGTCTGTTATAAACTTTGGTTCAAATGCTTGGTATAAATGTTGAAAATTGTTATTTGACTGCTATGATGAAATGACTGGTTTATGAATTACAGTTGTTAAACTATCTTTTCCTTTCCAGGTCCGGAACCTGCTGGTGATAGTAAGTGTATCATTAAACAATTGCTAAAATTGCTAATATTGTTAGAGCAGCGTGTGGTATGCAACCTAGCTATTTTGCTTTAGAGTGTCTTACTTTCCTGCTGCGTGGTTTCTGTTTTTTGGTTGTGACCTTGTGAAATTTCCTAATGTTCTTGTTACATACCATGGTAAATAAATGAAGTTAAAATATAAAATTTACTAGTTCAAAATTCCTGCTACACAACTGCTTAGTCCAGAGCTGCTGCAAATAAAGCAAAAATCTGTAGCTGCAGCAGACCATTGTAGATGCAGTAACTTTCGCATCTGCAGTAAATTTTTGCAGCTGCAAGTATTTTTTACTGCTGCAGCCCCTTTGTTGCAGTTGCAGCTATTTTTGAAGCTGTGGCTAATTTTTGCCGCTTCAGCTATATTTCTCATATTCAGCCAATTTCTTTGCGGCTAAATCCACCTTTTGCAGCAGCAGTTTGGTGAGTGCAGACGGTACACTCTTGGTGCTGTCGTGATGAACCACGAGAATAGATGATCTGTATGGCAGATGATGTCCTGGGTCCATAGTAACGTTTTGATTTCCAGCTATTTCTCTGCAGCTGTAGTCATCTTCATTGCAGCTGCATGAGGGCTTGCCGCTGCAAGATTGGTCTCAGCAGCTGCACCTATCACTTGCAGCAAAATCTGTGCAGCAGGAAATTATATACCGCCTCATTGTTCCTTCTTTCCTAATTAGCCTTCATGCATTATTACAACTGGATAAATTGGTGATAAATATCTTCATGATTTGGAGGAAATTTTATTTCTCTATAGTGTAAGAGAATAAAATTGATTGGTGTTTACTTACTATTCAGTGTGGTCATTCAGACTGCATTCATGTGACTTCCAGGGAATGACATTCTTTGGTGTTGCTGCAATTTTATTGTTAACTGTGAATGTACATGTATTTTACGTCAATATATGATCTCTAATGATGGAAATCATTTATCAAGAAGGTTGTTTCAGGTGTGACTCACCATTTTCTTGTAAGTTTCTCATTATATGTGTAACATTTACAGAGTGTGAACCTTTCAAGGTCAAAGGAATCATAACCTTCACTCGGCCAGATGGCATCCAGTGTAGCAGCACAAACGAAATATCAAGGCGTCTCTGCCAGGGAACATGTCGCTCAGCTCAGGCAAGTATTTCGCTGCTTGTTTAATGGAATATTAAATTATTAATTATCTAAGTTGATTTGTTAAAGGGTAGCCTTTTTTTAAGCTGTGGCTGTGTTGAACATGTCAGATTCATAACTTAATTTGGTGGCTGGTACTGTCAACTTGCTCAAATTCATGATGACTGCTAATCCTTCCTGTCAATTCAATATTGTTACACATTCTATGAATGATATTTTAACATGAGTTATGTGTTGTACATGTATTGTGCTCTTCAGGGTGTTGGTGTCTTACCTGGAACTGAGGAAAGAAGCTGCACTTGTTGTCGAGGAATCAAAACAGGATTTGAGGTCGCACATGAATTCCTTTGTGGTCGCCAGAGAGGATCGTATATAGTTCGCAGTTACGAAGAATGTGAATGCATTCCCTGTGGTAAGTTATTGGCTGAATTGATGAATATATTTTACACATGATGTTTATTTATTTGTAAGTATTTTATTTCATTATGTTGAAGGATGAAAATAACTGAACTTTTTGTGGAGATCATTCTAATCATTAATTGATCAAAATTGCAAGTGCTGGTTTTTGCAGAATTTTATTGAATGCCAAGTTAAAACTTTATTGAAGGTTTTTCACTTTCCATGTTTTGAGCAGGTTATAACTTCAGACTGGCAATGTAGAATTTGCCTAATGTTATAACTCTTTATTTCATTTTAGACAAGGATAGCAAGGATATAATTGTCTTGCCTCTGGATACTATGAATTCACAACGTAAGAATTGTTGCTTAAGGTGTTGTTTTCATATTAAGAGCTTCAAGTTCGCTCAAAAAGATTTGTTATTATGTAGACAATGATCAGTTAGACAATGACAATTTTCCACTTGCAGCCTGTGCTTTGACTTCGACGACAGATTACATTGAATTCACCCACTCAGATGGAAGGCTTTGCCGAAGTAAGAGAATAGTGCCTAGAAGTATTTGCAGTGGAACCTGTAAAACTGTTCATGTAAGAATCCCTTTTGTTAATTGGGAGTGCTGCCTTATTGTTAATTGATGTTTAATTCTGCCTTAAATGATAGCCAAATAACTCGCATAGTAATTTATTAATGGTCATAAAAAAAATTGCAGTGCCGAAATTTGATTGGAATTTGATCTTTGTGATTTTTTTTACCCCAGTAACATTATTATATCTTGCTTAAAATGAAGTTACATGGTTATGGTAACATTTTTTTCCAGGATAGTGCTATCGTCCAGTCTGACCAAGGTGATACAATTGAGTCGCAAGGGACCAATTGCGAATGCTGTGAAGCAGGTCGAAATGTAATATCAATTGTGGAGGAATTTGATTGTGAAGGAGAGACACTGCAATTCCCTGTTAATTCCTTTGTAGACTGTAATTGCAAACCATGTGGTGGGTGTGAATATATAGTATATCACTTTTTTTTTGCCAACTTAACTGTTGTTTCATATGGAAAATGTTACGTAATTTTTTAGCATTTTGTTGAATTCATTAGTACTAACGAGGCGAAATTTGTGTACTGATACTTATGATGAATTTTTAACACAAAATTTCATCTAATTTCAGAGGCTAATCCACCGAAAAACAGTAAGGATGTTGCTATTTTTTTATTGTTTTTATTCATGGACTGAAATGTTTTGGCCTTAACTGAGAGACATTCTTAGTAGGACTAGTAGTGGGGCCTAATAGTAGGTTCTGTAAATGAAAATGTAAAACAAAGAAAACTTGATTTCATTGTACAATCATATATATATGTATATAGGAAAAAATCTTCCGCAGATACATGTATTCTATGAATAATGCGGTAAAATAGAATCATTAGTTACGTGCTTGATCGCTATAGATATGAAAAATATTAGTCCAGCTCCTTATTTTTCCCTACAGTCTTTCTCTTTTGGTATGTCACTATAACATGATGTATTCTTCGTGTTTGTAGAGTGTTTCCCACAGATAGAGGTGACCCAATTGACCCTGTCCCTCGAGAATGGTACAACATGTCATTCTAATGTTACCCACAGAATATGCCGTGGAAATTGTCCTTCATACCAGGTGATTTTACTTTTTATATCGAAAACATAAGATGACATCGGTGATGTCCAGTTGGTCTTTCTGAATGAGTAGCCAAACATAAGCAGCTGGGTGGTCTAGTGATGAAATGCTTGCCTGATACTCTGAAGGACTCAGGTTCTATCCCGGCTTGGGGCACTCCTTCATGAGCAACATCCTAGCTGGATGTTGTTCAGATGAGACGTTAAATTGGCGGTCCCTTGGTACTCAAGTGTCTATGCTGAGGTAAGTAAAAGATCCCACCCATGGGTAGACTTCCACTCTCTCTCTCACCTCATCAGTCAACTCTTGTTAGAAGCAAGTACTTGCCTGAGAGGGCTGCACTTTCCATATCTATTTATCTATCTTTGGATTAAGATGGTTGCCAGTCTTCCATTGTGGTAATTGGTTGTTTACAGTTCTGGTGTTTATGAGCAAATTTCAACTATTATGTTTAAGTGGCATGATTCAATATCTGAGTCGTTTGTGAAGTTGTGAGGTCCATGCTGGCACACAACTGCTATTTTGTTAATAGACATATGTCAGCTTTACAAGGTCATTCAAACTTTATATTTCCAGGATGTCAGACCATCAGCTGACGGATTTGTGCTAAAGGCGCCTGGTAATTGCACCTGCTGCAAAGCAAAAAATATCACTTATTTCAAGACTGGATTAAGTTGTGGCAACACCGTAGCTCATTATGCAATTGTGGACCATCTAGAATGTGAATGTGCACCTTGTGGTAAGTGCAGTTAGTATTTCAGGAAATGCCAGGAAGAGCAATCTCTGTAAATTGTGATGACCTGTTCAAGTTTTACTGTGCCATGTTTCAACGTAAACATATTTTTGTTGTGCTATATATGGGGTGTTTTGAAAAGAACCTTGCTAATTAGGCTACTTTACCTGGCACTGAGGCTTTTCCTATAAAAGAAATTGAATGTTTTCCTGTCTTGTGTTACAGATGATGATAATCGTGGACCCAGGGACTTCACATCTGCTCGTACTGTTAGTCCTTATAGTACTGTCTTTGCTTACCCATCTAAACCAGGTATGGTTGCCTTTATTAACAAAGCAATTTTTCTGTTATTTAAGTAATATTAACTTTTTGGCTGGTTATTATTTTGATATGGTTTTAATTCCAGGCTGCTCTATTAGAAATGTTGTTTCCCACTATTCCTTCATCCATGAGGATGGACGCGTGTGCACCAGTGATCGTCCCATTTATCGGAATATTTGTGATGGCTCATGTCCGTCGTTAATGGTATTTTATGTCATTGTATGACTTAGTATTGTTTTCTTTTTTCTCATTGCTTATATCAATACTGTTATATTGTCTCAGTGGATATCATGCAAGGCTTTAGGCATTTCATTTGTCAAAATAGGCTTATGGGGAGGGTAAGCAATTTAATATTTCATATAAGTTGGTGTTAACCTTTCAAAGATTGTTGTGCTGAGCAAAATAACACTTATGATTGTGTAACTTTTGACAAGCTGTTTGGTTTAATGATAAGTTTAGATAATCAGCCACAGATCAATAAATAATAAATATGTAAGTATCAATAGCACCTGTAATTTTAGTCAGTAGCACTTGAAGAAGCCATCATAGCAAGTTCTGAATAAGTTATGTATCATGTTGTAGTTTGTTCTGGTGGTGAGAAGGCACAAACCCCAAATGTATTTCTGGACAAAGGCTAGAGAATTTATTGTCATTGCTACTGAGACTTATTGTCAAGTGAGGCTGTTTTCCTGAAAAATTAGATATTTAAGACAATGCTTCATTGTTCAGTGCTTTCCATAGGTCATCTGCCAATTTGTTCAACAGACTCTGTGTTAGATGCTAATCTACCAACTGGTATACAATTTATTTATAACTCAATTTTTTGCAAACAATTAATTGCAGAAAGGCAAAGTGAACACTTTAGATTCCTTGCCAAGTGAGTGTTTGTGTTGTCGAGGAAGAAGGGAAAGGAAGTTACGTCCGTCTGGTTTTAACTGTGAAGGAGAGAGCCTCGTCTTTAGTGTTTTTGACTACACTGACTGTGAATGCCTCCCATGTGGTATGTGTTTGCTCATTAAGAAAATATTAAGAGTAATTCACCTTGATAATCATAATACTGACTGCATGAAAAATATCACATCATGTATTCTCATCTAGATACCAAAACTTTGAAAATGTGTAGTTGGAATAAATCAAGTGGTCTGTTATAAACTTTGGTTCAAATGCTTGGTATAAATGTTGAAAATTGTTATCCGACTGCGATGATGAAATGACTGGTTTATGAATTACAGTTGTTAAACTATCTTTTCCTTTCCAGGTCCGGAACCTGCTGGTGATAGTAAGTGTATCATTAAACAATTGCTAAAATTGCTAATATTGTTAGAGCAGCGTGTGGTATGCAACCTAGCTATTTTGCTTTAGAGTGTCTTACTTTCCTGCTGCGTGGTTTCTGTTTTTTGGTTGTGACCTTGTGAAATTTCCTAATGTTCTTGTTACATACCATGGTAAATAAATGAAGTTAAAATATAAAATTTACTAGTTCAAAATTCCTGCTACACAACTGCTTAGTCCAGAGCTGCTGCAAATAAAGCAAAAATCTGTAGCTGCAGCAGACCATTGTAGATGCAGTAACTTTCGCATCTGCAGTAAATTTTTGCAGCTGCAAGTATTTTTTACTGCTGCAGCCCCTTTGTTGCAGTTGCAGCTATCTTTGAAGCTGTGGCTAATTTTTGCCGCTTCAGCTATATTTCTCATATTCAGCCAATTTCTTTGCGGCTAAATCCACCTTTTGCAGCAGCAGTTTGGTGAGTGCAGACGGTACACTCTTGGTGCTGTCGTGATGAACCACGAGAATAGATGATCTGTATGGCAGATGATGTCCTGGGTCCATAGTAACGTTTTGATTTCCAGCTATTTCTCTGCAGCTGTAGTCATCTTCATTGCAGCTGCATGAGGGCTTGCCGCTGCAAGATTGGTCTCAGCAGCTGCACCTATCACTTGCAGCAAAATCTGTGCAGCAGGAAATTATATACCGCCTCATTGTTCCTTCTTTCCTAATTAGCCTTCATGCATTATTACAACTGGATAAATTGGTGATAAATATCTTCATGATTTGGAGGAAATTTTATTTCTCTATAGTGTAAGAGAATAAAATTGATTGGTGTTTACTTACTATTCAGTGTGGTCATTCAGACTGCATTCATGTGACTTCCAGGGAATGACATTCTTTGGTGTTGCTGCAATTTTATTGTTAACTGTGAATGTACATGTATTTTACGTCAATATATGATCTCTAATGATGGAAATCATTTATCAAGAAGGTTGTTTCAGGTGTGACTCACCATTTTCTTGTAAGTTTCTCATTATATGTGTAACATTTACAGAGTGTGAACCTTTCAAGGTCAAAGGAATCATAACCTTCACTCGGCCAGATGGCATCCAGTGTAGCAGCACAAACGAAATATCAAGGCGTCTCTGCCAGGGAACATGTCGCTCAGCTCAGGCAAGTATTTCGCTGCTTGTTTAATGGAATATTAAATTATTAATTATCTAAGTTGATTTGTTAAAGGGTAGCCTTTTTTTAAGCTGTGGCTGTGTTGAACATGTCAGATTCATAACTTAATTTGGTGGCTGGTACTGTCAACTTGCTCAAATTCATGATGACTGCTAATCCTTCCTGTCAATTCAATATTGTTACACATTCCATGAATGATATTTTAACATGAGTTATGTGTTGTACATGTATTGTGCTCTTCAGGGTGTTGGTGTCTTACCTGGAACTGAGGAAAGAAGCTGCACTTGTTGTCGAGGAATCAAAACAGGATTTGAGGTCGCACATGAATTCCTTTGTGGTCGCCAGAGAGGATCGTATATAGTTCGCAGTTACGAAGAATGTGAATGCATTCCCTGTGGTAAGTTATTGGCTGAATTGATGAATATATTTTACACATGATGTTTATTTATTTGTAAGTATTTTATTTCATTATGTTGAAGGATGAAAATAACTGAACTTTTTGTGGAGATCATTCTAATCATTAATTGATCAAAATTGCAAGTGCTGGTTTTTGCAGAATTTTATTGAATGCCAAGTTAAAACTTTATTGAAGGTTTTTCACTTTCCATGTTTTGAGCAGGTCATAACTTCAGACTGGCAATGTAGAATTTGCCTAATGTTATAACTCTTTATTTCATTTTAGACAAGGATAGCAAGGATATAATTGTCTTGCCTCTGGATACTATGAATTCACAACGTAAGAATTGTTGCTTAAGGTGTTGTTTTCATATTAAGAGCTTCAAGTTCGCTCAAAAAGATTTGTTATTATGTAGACAATGATCAGTTAGACAATGACAATTTTCCACTTGCAGCCTGTGCTTTGACTTCGACGACAGATTACATTGAATTCACCCACTCAGATGGAAGGCTTTGCCGAAGTAAGAGAATAGTGCCTAGAAGTATTTGCAGTGGAACCTGTAAAACTGTTCATGTAAGAATCCCTTTTGTTAATTGGGAGTGCTGCCTTATTGTTAATTGATGTTTAATTCTGCCTTAAATGATAGCCAAATAACTCGCATAGTAATTTATTAATGGTCATAAAAAAAATTGCAGTGCCGAAATTTGCTTGGAATTTGATCTTTGTGATTTTTTTTACCCCAGTAACATTATTATAACTTGCTTAAAATGAAGTTACATGGTTATGGTAACATTTTTTTCCAGGATAGTGCTATCGTCCAGTCTGACCAAGGTGATACAATTGAGTCGCAAGGGACCAATTGCGAATGCTGTGAAGCAGGTCGAAATGTAATATCAATTGTGGAGGAATTTGATTGTGAAGGAGAGACACTGCAATTCCCTGTTAATTCCTTTGGAGACTGTAATTGCAAACCATGTGGTGGGTGTGAATATATAGTATATCACTTTTTTTTTGCCAACTTAACTGTTGTTTCATATGGAAAATGTTACGTAATTTTTTAGCATTTTGTTGAATTCATTAGTACTAACGAGGCGAAATTTGTGTACTGATACTTATGATGAATTTTTAACAGAAAATTTCATCTAATTTCAGAGGCTAATCCACCGAAAAACAGTAAGGATGTTGCTATTTTTTTATTGTTTTTATTCATGGACTGAAATGTTTTGGCCTTAACTGAGAGACATTCTTAGTAGGACTAGTAGTGGGGCCTAATAGTAGGTTCTGTAAATGAAAATGTAAAACAAAGAAAACTTGATTTCATTGTACAATCATATATATATGTATATAGGAAAAAATCTTCCGCAGATACATGTATTCTATGAATAATGCGGTAAAATAGAATCATTAGTTACGTGCTTGATCGCTATAGATATGAAAAATATTAGTCCAGCTCCTTATTTTTCCCTACAGTCTTTCTCTTTTGGTATGTCACTATAACATGATGTATTCTTCGTGTTTGTAGAGTGTTTCCCACAGATAGAGGTGACCCAATTGACCCTGTCCCTCGAGAATGGTACAACATGTCATTCTAATGTTACCCACAGAATATGCCGTGGAAATTGTCCTTCATACCAGGTGATTTTACTTTTTATATCGAAAACATAAGATGACATCGGTGATGTCCAGTTGGTCTTTCTGAATGAGTAGCCAAACATAAGCAGCTGGGTGGTCTAGTGATGAAATGCTTGCCTGATACTCTGAAGGACTCAGGTTCTATCCCGGCTTGGGGCACTCCTTCATGAGCAACATCCTAGCTGGATGTTGTTCAGATGAGACGTTAAATTGGCGGTCCCTTGGTACTCAAGTGTCTATGCTGAGGCAAGTAAAAGATCCCACCCATGGGTAGACTCCCACTCTCTCTCTCTCTCCTCATCAGTCAACCCTTGTTAGAAACAAGTACTTGCCTGAGAGGGCTGCACTTTCCATATCTATTTATCTATCTTTGGATTAAGATGGTTGCCAGTCTTCCATTGTGGTAATTGGTTGTTTACAGTTCTGGTGTTTATGAGCAAATTTCAACTATTATGTTTAAGTGGCATGATTCAATATCTGAGTCGTTTGTGAAGTTGTGAGGTCCATGCTGGCACACAACTGCTATTTTGTTAATAGACATATGTCAGGTTTACAAGGTCATTCAAACTTTATGTTTCCAGGATGTCAGACCATCAGCTGACGGATTTGTGCTAAAGGCGCCTGGTAATTGCACCTGCTGCAAAGCAAAAAATATCACTTATTTCAAGACTGGATTAAGATGTGGCAACATTGTAGCTGATTATGTCATTGTGGACCATCTAGAATGTGAATGTGCACCTTGTGGTAAGTGCAGTTAGTATTTCAGGAAATGCCAGGAAGAGCAATCTCTGTAAATTGTGATGACCTGTTCAAGTTTTATTGTGCCATGTTTCAACGTAAACATATTTTTGTTGTGCTATATATGGGGTGTTTTGAAAAGAACCTTGCTAATTAGGCTACTTTACCTGGCACTGAGGCTTTTCCTATAAAAGAAATTGAATGTTTTCCTGTCTTGTGTTACAGATGAAGATAATAGTGGACCCGGGGACTTCACATCTGCTCGTACTGTTAGTCCTTATAGTACTGTCTTTGCTTACCCATCTAAACCAGGTATGGTTGCCTTTATTAACAAAGCAATTTTTCTGTTATTTAAGTAATATTAACTTTTTGGCTGGTTATTATTTTGATATGGTTTTAATTCCAGGCTGCTCCATTAGAAATGTTGTTTCCCACTATTCCTTCATCCATGAGGATGGACGGGTGTGCACTAGTGATCGTCCCATTTATCGGAATATTTGTGATGGCTCATGTCCGTCGTTAATGGTATTTTATGTCATTGTATGACTTAGTACTGTTTTCTGTTTTCTCATTGCTTATATCAATACTGTTATATTGTCTCAGTGGATATCATGCAAGGCTTTAGGCATTTCATTTGTCAAAATAGGCTTATGGGGAGGGTAAGCAATTTAATATTTCATATAAGTTGGTGTTAACCTTTCAAAGATTGTTGTGCTGAGCAAAATAACACTTATGATTGTGTAACTTTTGACAAGCTGTTTGGTTTAATGATAAGTTTTGATAATCAGCCACATATCAATAAATAATAAATATGTAAGTATCAATAGCACCTGTAATTTTAGTCAGTAGCACTTGAAGAAGCCATCATAGCAAGTTCTGAATAAGTTATGTATCATGTTGTAGTTTGTTCTGGTGGTGAGAAGGCACAAACCCCAAATTTATTTCTGGACAAAGGCTAGAGAATTTATTGTCATTGCTACTGAGACTTATTGTTAAGTGAGGCTGTTTTCCTGAAAAATTAGATATTTAAGACAATGCTTCATTGTTCAGTGCTTTCCATAGGTCATCTGCCAATTTGTTCAACCGACTCTGTGTTAGATGCTAATCTACCAACTGGTATACAATTTATTTATAACTCAATTTTTTGCAAACAATTAATTGCAGAAAGGCAAAGTGAACACTTTAGATTCCTTGCCAAGTGAGTGTTTGTGTTGTCGAGGAAGAAGGGAAAGGAAGTTACGTCCGTCTGGTTTTAACTGTGAAGGAGAGAGCCTCGTCTTTAGTGTTTTTGACTACACTGACTGTGAATGCCTCCCATGTGGTATGTGTTTGCTCATTAAGAAAATATTAAGAGTAATTCACCTTGATAATCATAATACTGGCTGCATGAAAAATATCACATCATGTATTCTCATCTAGATACCAAAACTTTGAAAATGTTTAGTTGGAATAAATCAAGTGGTCTGTTATAAACTTTGGTTCAAATGCTTGGTATAAATGTTGAAAATTGTTATTTGACTGCTATGATGAAATGACTGGTTTATGAATTACAGTTGTTAAACTATCTTTTCCTTTCCAGGTCCGGAACCTGCTGGTGATAGTAAGTGTATCATTAAACAATTGCTAAAATTGCTAATATTGTTAGAGCAGCGTGTGGTATGCAACCTAGCTATTTTGCTTTAGAGTGTCTTACTTTCCTGCTGCGTGGTTTCTGTTTTTTGGTTGTGACCTTGTGAAATTTCCTAATGTTCTTGTTACATACCATGGTAAATAAATGAAGTTAAAATATAAAATTTACTAGTTCAAAATTCCTGCTACACAACTGCTTAGTCCAGAGCTGCTGCAAATAAAGCAAAAATCTGTAGCTGCAGCAGACCATTGTAGATGCAGTAACTTTCGCATCTGCAGTAAATTTTTGCAGCTGCAAGTATTTTTTACTGCTGCAGCCCCTTTGTTGCAGTTGCAGCTATTTTTGAAGCTGTGGCTAATTTTTGCCGCTTCAGCTATATTTCTCATATTCAGCCAATTTCTTTGCGGCTAAATCCACCTTTTGCAGCAGCAGTTTGGTGAGTGCAGACGGTACACTCTTGGTGCTGTCGTGATGAACCACGAGAATAGATGATCTGTATGGCAGATGATGTCCTGGGTCCATAGTAACGTTTTGATTTCCAGCTATTTCTCTGCAGCTGTAGTCATCTTCATTGCAGCTGCATGAGGGCTTGCCGCTGCAAGATTGGTCTCAGCAGCTGCACCTATCACTTGCAGCAAAATCTGTGCAGCAGGAAATTATATACCGCCTCATTGTTCCTTCTTTCCTAATTAGCCTTCATGCATTATTACAACTGGATAAATTGGTGATAAATATCTTCATGATTTGGAGGAAATTTTATTTCTCTATAGTGTAAGAGAATAAAATTGATTGGTGTTTACTTACTATTCAGTGTGGTCATTCAGACTGCATTCATGTGACTTCCAGGGAATGACATTCTTTGGTGTTGCTGCAATTTTATTGTTAACTGTGAATGTACATGTATTTTACGTCAATATATGATCTCTAATGATGGAAATCATTTATCAAGAAGGTTGTTTCAGGTGTGACTCACCATTTTCTTGTAAGTTTCTCATTATATGTGTAACATTTACAGAGTGTGAACCTTTCAAGGTCAAAGGAATCATAACCTTCACTCGGCCAGATGGCATCCAGTGTAGCAGCACAAACGAAATATCAAGGCGTCTCTGCCAGGGAACATGTCGCTCAGCTCAGGCAAGTATTTCGCTGCTTGTTTAATGGAATATTAAATTATTAATTATCTAAGTTGATTTGTTAAAGGGTAGCCTTTTTTTAAGCTGTGGCTGTGTTGAACATGTCAGATTCATAACTTAATTTGGTGGCTGGTACTGTCAACTTGCTCAAATTCATGATGACTGCTAATCCTTCCTGTCAATTCAATATTGTTACACATTCTATGAATGATATTTTAACATGAGTTATGTGTTGTACATGTATTGTGCTCTTCAGGGTGTTGGTGTCTTACCTGGAACTGAGGAAAGAAGCTGCACTTGTTGTCGAGGAATCAAAACAGGATTTGAGGTCGCACATGAATTCCTTTGTGGTCGCCAGAGAGGATCGTATATAGTTCGCAGTTACGAAGAATGTGAATGCATTCCCTGTGGTAAGTTATTGGCTGAATTGATGAATATATTTTACACATGATGTTTATTTATTTGTAAGTATTTTATTTCATTATGTTGAAGGATGAAAATAACTGAACTTTTTGTGGAGATCATTCTAATCATTAATTGATCAAAATTGCAAGTGCTGGTTTTTGCAGAATTTTATTGAATGCCAAGTTAAAACTTTATTGAAGGTTTTTCACTTTCCATGTTTTGAGCAGGTCATAACTTCAGACTGGCAATGTAGAATTTGCCTAATGTTATAACTCTTTATTTCATTTTAGACAAGGATAGCAAGGATATAATTGTCTTGCCTCTGGATACTATGAATTCACAACGTAAGAATTGTTGCTTAAGGTGTTGTTTTCATATTAAGAGCTTCAAGTTCGCTCAAAAAGATTTGTTATTATGTAGACAATGATCAGTTAGACAATGACAATTTTCCACTTGCAGCCTGTGCTTTGACTTCGACGACAGATTACATTGAATTCACCCACTCAGATGGAAGGCTTTGCCGAAGTAAGAGAATAGTGCCTAGAAGTATTTGCAGTGGAACCTGTAAAACTGTTCATGTAAGAATCCCTTTTGTTAATTGGGAGTGCTGCCTTATTGTTAATTGATGTTTAATTCTGCCTTAAATGATAGCCAAATAACTCGCATAGTAATTTATTAATGGTCATAAAAAAAATTGCAGTGCCGAAATTTGCTTGGAATTTGATCTTTGTGATTTTTTTTACCCCAGTAACATTATTATAACTTGCTTAAAATGAAGTTACATGGTTATGGTAACATTTTTTTCCAGGATAGTGCTATCGTCCAGTCTGACCAAGGTGATACAATTGAGTCGCAAGGGACCAATTGCGAATGCTGTGAAGCAGGTCGAAATGTAATATCAATTGTGGAGGAATTTGATTGTGAAGGAGAGACACTGCAATTCCCTGTTAATTCCTTTGGAGACTGTAATTGCAAACCATGTGGTGGGTGTGAATATATAGTATATCACTTTTTTTTTGCCAACTTAACTGTTGTTTCATATGGAAAATGTTACGTAATTTTTTAGCATTTTGTTGAATTCATTAGTACTAACGAGGCGAAATTTGTGTACTGATACTTATGATGAATTTTTAACAGAAAATTTCATCTAATTTCAGAGGCTAATCCACCGAAAAACAGTAAGGATGTTGCTATTTTTTTATTGTTTTTATTCATGGACTGAAATGTTTTGGCCTTAACTGAGAGACATTCTTAGTAGGACTAGTAGTGGGGCCTAATAGTAGGTTCTGTAAATGAAAATGTAAAACAAAGAAAACTTGATTTCATTGTACAATCATATATATATGTATATAGGAAAAAATCTTCCGCAGATACATGTATTCTATGAATAATGCGGTAAAATAGAATCATTAGTTACGTGCTTGATCGCTATAGATATGAAAAATATTAGTCCAGCTCCTTATTTTTCCCTACAGTCTTTCTCTTTTGGTATGTCACTATAACATGATGTATTCTTCGTGTTTGTAGAGTGTTTCCCACAGATAGAGGTGACCCAATTGACCCTGTCCCTCGAGAATGGTACAACATGTCATTCTAATGTTACCCACAGAATATGCCGTGGAAATTGTCCTTCATACCAGGTGATTTTACTTTTTATATCGAAAACATAAGATGACATCGGTGATGTCCAGTTGGTCTTTCTGAATGAGTAGCCAAACATAAGCAGCTGGGTGGTCTAGTGATGAAATGCTTGCCTGATACTCTGAAGGACTCAGGTTCTATCCCGGCTTGGGGCACTCCTTCATGAGCAACATCCTAGCTGGATGTTGTTCAGATGAGACGTTAAATTGGCGGTCCCTTGGTACTCAAGTGTCTATGCTGAGGCAAGTAAAAGATCCCACCCATGGGTAGACTCCCACTCTCTCTCTCTCTCCTCATCAGTCAACCCTTGTTAGAAACAAGTACTTGCCTGAGAGGGCTGCACTTTCCATATCTATTTATCTATCTTTGGATTAAGATGGTTGCCAGTCTTCCATTGTGGTAATTGGTTGTTTACAGTTCTGGTGTTTATGAGCAAATTTCAACTATTATGTTTAAGTGGCATGATTCAATATCTGAGTCGTTTGTGAAGTTGTGAGGTCCATGCTGGCACACAACTGCTATTTTGTTAATAGACATATGTCAGGTTTACAAGGTCATTCAAACTTTATGTTTCCAGGATGTCAGACCATCAGCTGACGGATTTGTGCTAAAGGCGCCTGGTAATTGCACCTGCTGCAAAGCAAAAAATATCACTTATTTCAAGACTGGATTAAGATGTGGCAACATTGTAGCTGATTATGTCATTGTGGACCATCTAGAATGTGAATGTGCACCTTGTGGTAAGTGCAGTTAGTATTTCAGGAAATGCCAGGAAGAGCAATCTCTGTAAATTGTGATGACCTGTTCAAGTTTTATTGTGCCATGTTTCAACGTAAACATATTTTTGTTGTGCTATATATGGGGTGTTTTGAAAAGAACCTTGCTAATTAGGCTACTTTACCTGGCACTGAGGCTTTTCCTATAAAAGAAATTGAATGTTTTCCTGTCTTGTGTTACAGATGAAGATAATAGTGGACCCGGGGACTTCACATCTGCTCGTACTGTTAGTCCTTATAGTACTGTCTTTGCTTACCCATCTAAACCAGGTATGGTTGCCTTTATTAACAAAGCAATTTTTCTGTTATTTAAGTAATATTAACTTTTTGGCTGGTTATTATTTTGATATGGTTTTAATTCCAGGCTGCTCCATTAGAAATGTTGTTTCCCACTATTCCTTCATCCATGAGGATGGACGGGTGTGCACTAGTGATCGTCCCATTTATCGGAATATTTGTGATGGCTCATGTCCGTCGTTAATGGTATTTTATGTCATTGTATGACTTAGTACTGTTTTCTGTTTTCTCATTGCTTATATCAATACTGTTATATTGTCTCAGTGGATATCATGCAAGGCTTTAGGCATTTCATTTGTCAAAATAGGCTTATGGGGAGGGTAAGCAATTTAATATTTCATATAAGTTGGTGTTAACCTTTCAAAGATTGTTGTGCTGAGCAAAATAACACTTATGATTGTGTAACTTTTGACAAGCTGTTTGGTTTAATGATAAGTTTTGATAATCAGCCACATATCAATAAATAATAAATATGTAAGTATCAATAGCACCTGTAATTTTAGTCAGTAGCACTTGAAGAAGCCATCATAGCAAGTTCTGAATAAGTTATGTATCATGTTGTAGTTTGTTCTGGTGGTGAGAAGGCACAAACCCCAAATTTATTTCTGGACAAAGGCTAGAGAATTTATTGTCATTGCTACTGAGACTTATTGTCAAGTGAGGCTGTTTTCCTGAAAAATTAGATATTTAAGACAATGCTTCATTGTTCAGTGCTTTCCATAGGTCATCTGCCAATTTGTTCAACCAACTCTGTGTTAGATGCTAATCTACCAACTGGTATACAATTTATTTATAACTCATTTTTTTGCAAACAATTAATTGCAGAAAGGCAAAGTGAACACTTTAGATTCCTTGCCAAGTGAGTGTTTGTGTTGTCGAGGAAGAAGGGAAAGGAAGTTACGTCCGTCTGGTTTTAACTGTGAAGGAGAGAGCCTCGTCTTTAGTGTTTTTGACTACACTGACTGTGAATGCCTCCCATGTGGTATGTGTTTGCTCATTAAGAAAATATTAAGAGTAATTCACCTTGATAATCATAATACTGGCTGCATGAAAAATATCACATCATGTATTCTCATCTAGATACCAAAACTTTGAAAATGTTTAGTTGGAATAAATCAAGTGGTCTGTTATAAACTTTGGTTCAAATGCTTGGTATAAATGTTGAAAATTGTTATTTGACTGCTATGATGAAATGACTGGTTTATGAATTACAGTTGTTAAACTATCTTTTCCTTTCCAGGTCCGGAACCTGCTGGTGATAGTAAGTGTATCATTAAACAATTGCTAAAATTGCTAATATTGTTAGAGCAGCGTGTGGTATGCAACCTAGCTATTTTGCTTTAGAGTGTCTTACTTTCCTGCTGCGTGGTTTCTGTTTTTTGGTTGTGACCTTGTGAAATTTCCTAATGTTCTTGTTACATACCATGGTAAATAAATGAAGTTAAAATATAAAATTTACTAGTTCAAAATTCCTGCTACACAACTGCTTAGTCCAGAGCTGCTGCAAATAAAGCAAAAATCTGTAGCTGCAGCAGACCATTGTAGATGCAGTAACTTTCGCATCTGCAGTAAATTTTTGCAGCTGCAAGTAATTTTTACTGCTGCAGCCCCTTTGTTGCAGTTGCAGCTATTTTTGAAGCTGTGGCTAATTTTTGCCGCTTCAGCTATATTGCTCATATTCAGCCAATTTCTTTGCGGCTAAATCCACCTTTTGCAGCCGCAGTTTGGTGAGTGCAGATGGTACACTCTTGGTGCTGTCGTGATGAACCACGAGAATAGATGATCTGTATGGCAGATGATGTCCTGGGTCCATAGTAACGTTTTGATTTCCAGCTATTTCTCTGCAGCTGTAGTCATCTTCATTGCAGCTGCATGAGGGCTTGCCGCTGCAAGATTGGTCTCAGCAGCTGCACCTATCACTTGCAGCAATATCTGTGCAGCAGGAAATTATATACCGCCTCATTGTTCCTTCTTTCCTAACTAGCCTTCATGCATTATTACAACTGGATATATTGGTGATAAATATCTTCATGATTTGGAGGAAATTTTATTTCTCTATAGTGTAAGAGAATAAAATTGATTGGTGTTTACTTACTATTCAGTGTGGTCATTCAGACTGCATTCATGTGACTTCCAGGGAATGATATTCTTTGGTGTTGCTGCAATTTTATTGTTAACTGTGAATGTACATGTATTTTACGTCAATATATGATCTCTAATGATGGAAATCATTTATCAAGAAGGTTGTTTCAGGTGTGACTAACCATTTTCTTGTAAGTTTCTCATAATATGTGTAACATTTACAGAGTGTGAACCTTTCAAGGTCAAAGGAATCATAACCTTCACTCGGCCAGATGGCATCCAGTGTAGCAGCACAAACGAAATATCAAGGCGTCTCTGCCAGGGAACATGTCGCTCAGCTCAGGCAAGTATTTCGCTGCTTGTTTAATGGAATATTAAATTATTAATTATCTAAGTTGATTTGTTAAAGGCCTTTTTTTAAGCTGTGGCTGTGTTGAACATGTCAGATTCATAACTTAATTTGATGGCTGGTACTGTCAACTTGCTCAAATTCATGATGACTGCTAATCCTTCCTGTCAATTCAATATTGTTACACATTCCATGGATGATATTTTAACATGAGTTATGTGTTGTACATGTATTGTGCTCTTCAGGGTGTTGGTGTCTTACCTGGAACTGAGGAAAGAAGCTGCACTTGTTGTCGAGGAATCAAAACAGGATTTGAGGTCGCACATGAATTCCTTTGTGGTCGCCAGAGAGGATCGTATATAGTTCGCAGTTACGAAGAATGTGAATGCATTCCCTGTGGTAAGTTATTGGCTGAATTGATGAATATATTTTACACATGATGTTTATTTATTTGTAAGTATTTTATTTCATTATGTTGAAGGATGAAAATAACTGAACTTTTTGTGGAGATCATTCTAATCATTAATTGATCAAAATTGCAAGTGCTGGTTTTTGCAGAATTTTATTGAATGCCAAGTTAAAACTTTATTGAAGGTTTTTCACTTTCCATGTTTTGAGCAGGTCATAACTTCAGACTGGCAATGTAGAATTTGCCTAATGTTATAACTCTTTATTTCATTTTAGACAAGGATAGCAAGGATATAATTGTCTTGCCTCTGGATACTATGAATTCACAACGTAAGAATTGTTGCTTAAGGTGTTGTTTTCATATTAAGAGCTTCAAGTTCGCTCAAAAAGATTTGTTATTATGTAGACAATGATCAGTTAGACAATGACAATTTTCCACTTGCAGCCTGTGCTTTGACTTCGACGACAGATTACATTGAATTCACCCACTCAGATGGAAGGCTTTGCCGAAGTAAGAGAATAGTGCCTAGAAGTATTTGCAGTGGAACCTGTAAAACTGTTCATGTAAGAATCCCTTTTGTTAATTGGGAGTGCTGCCTTATTGTTAATTGATGTTTAATTCTGCCTTAAATGATAGCCAAATAACTCGCATAGTTTTTTATTAATGGTCATAAAAAAAAATTGCAGTGCCGAAATTTGCTTGGAATTTGATCTTTGTGATATTTTTACCCAGTAACATTATTATAACTTGCTTAAAATGAATTTACATGGTTATGGTAATTTTTTTTTCCAGGATAGTGCTATCGTCCAGTCTGACCAAGGTGATACAATTGAGTCGCAAGGGACCAATTGCGAATGCTGTGAAGGAGGTCGAAATGTAATATCAATTGTGGAGGAATTTGATTGTGAAGGAGAGACACTGCAATTCCCTGTTAATTCCTTTGGAGACTGTAATTGCAAACCATGTGGTGGGTGTGAATATATAGTATATCACTTTTTTTTTGCCAACTTAACTGTTGTTTCATATGGAAAATGTTACGTAATTTTTTAGCATTTTGTTGAATTCATTAGTACTAACGAGGCAAAATTTGTGTACTGATACTTATGATGAATTTTTAACAGAAAATTTCATCTAATTTCAGAGGCTAATCCACCGAAAAACAGTAAGGATGTTGCTATTTCTGCTTAATTTATATTTCTACTCACCAAAAAGAAGAAGAAAGAATTAGAGTTTATAGCATTGTCTCCAAATGTCAATACTCAGGGTCCTTTTCAAGGTACAGAGATAAAAGGAAAAAGTGTCCTCCTTTTTAAGGGTGTGTGACATTTGAGGGTGGGTTAAATAGTTGTTAGTTTACTTGTAACATTTTCGACGTTTAATTAATGCAAGTTATCATTGACAGCTTGCAGTTTTCCTCCACTTTAAAGGGATAGTTTATTTTTGAATGTTTTCCCATGCCACTTCTGTTTGTACTTCACAGTTATTATGATAACGATTGCAAAGGAAGTTGAGATGACAGGGAAGTTTATCGAAATTGTCACACTGGGACAATCGCCAATTGTCCAGTTTCGTTCTTAGTGCTGCAGTATAATTTATAAATACAACAAAATTACAATAGTAAACCTGAACAATACACATTTTATCTGTCTTTGCTAGGTTGTTATCCCGTTGAGGAGACATCAGTCGTGTCTTTCTATTTACCAAATGGCACCTTCTGTGAAAGTGAACGGGAAATAACTCGTTTCGTGTGCAAGGGAGGATGTAAATCAGTTGATGTAAGTATTTTTGATAGCTTTGTCTCTGGTACTAAATAACTAGTTTGAAGTTGTGTAAGCAAAATATTGAGTGTAGATTATGTTTTTTTTAATTTATTAAGACTGATGAATTAAACTTTGGATATTATAAATATTTTAAATATAAAACCATGTTGGGTTCAGCGAAAGAATGCTGATGGCTTAATTTTCTGCTCAATATTTTATTAAATGAAAATCTCTATATTTTTAACATGTTTTGCATAGTGGGCAAAAATAAATGAATCTGATTTTCTGCTGGGTATAGTACTGAGTCTGACATGTTAAGATACCTCATGTTGATTGTCATATCGCCTTTACTTCATAGAATAGTGCACTGCGCCCATTTGAAAATCAAACTTTGCTGCCGAGCAATTGCTCATGCTGCCAAGGGACAAGAAAAGGGAAAGAAAGGAGGTATCCATTCCAGTGTGACCAGAATTTGGCGTACTTCACAATCGCGAGTTTCACAAGTTGCAATTGTGGGCCTTGTGGTGAGTAATGATGAGTCAGAGGTTAATTTTTTTTTTTACCGATTCATATGCCATAGAACAGGCTGGAGGTAAAGTCTTTCGTAAGTCAACTTCATCACTTAAGAATAATTTGCAGTGTCTTACATTTCAGATGAGGAAGAACCTAGACTGACTCTAGCAGAACTGTGGGCAACCCCAAGAACTAAAAGTAAATTGCTTTTCATGATGCACATTTAATACAGATTTTCAGCTTTCACAGGAACAGTTTCATATAGAAAACATGTTAATTGTGTGCTTGCAATATATTTGTTTTGACAGATTGTTCATTGCGTGTTGACAATTCTAACATGACCGTAACTTTGAAGGATGGAAGAGTTTGCAATAACATTGACCCCATAAGAAGACAATACTGTAGTGGCACTTGTGAGTCTGTTCAGGTTGGTTGCTGTTTTGCACCCACTTATGATAATTTTGTGTATCTCCTAGTTGTTGCAGATGGTGGTAGCTCAGTTTTTGGGATTGAGGGTCTCTCCCAACAGAAAAAGCTTACAGGGAGCCCTGTATAAATGAAACTCAATGATCAATGTCTTTCTAGGAGGGTAACATTGGTACCTTGCAATCGTACAACTCAACTTTGACTACCTGCACTTGCTGCAAGAAAATTGTGTCCGATTACTTACTTGCAATTCGATTTGCCTGTAATGATGGACTACAGATTCAAGTGGTGATTGGTGGACTAGATGGATGTGTTTGTGTTCCATGTAAGTGAAGATTTCATTTATGTTGCTATGAATGTGTTACGGTTATGATTTGTAATGGAAATTTATCACTGATGAATGTTCCCAGAAGAATTTTAAAAGTGAAGCTGTTCTTGTCAGCATTTAATAAGCATGTTGTTTTGCGCATTATTCGATAGCGCTATTGTCATCTTTTGTTTAAATTGTAAATGATTTTTTAAATTAATTTTGAAGGAAGAAGTAAGATAAGGCAAAAGAAAACTTAACTGCATACATTTTTTGTTTAATTGGTTCTAATTTCAGGTGGTCCTGTTCCACCACCTTCACCAAGTAAGTCTTTACTTCGACTGACATTGTGCAATGCAATATTTTCATATCATTCAACAATTTACTAACTTAATGGAAACTTACAGCGGGGGTGGGGGCCTAGCTTAGAAGTAGCGCTCTGGGCTTCCAACCGCTGGGTCCCGGGTTCGATTCCCGGTCGACCCTACGTTGGATGGCTGTTTGCTCCTTCGTCGCATTGCCATGGTCTCTGCCTGTCCTAATTAAAGCCCTAATCACACACACATACACAATGGAAACTTACATGTATGTAACCCATGGAGGCAGAGCCGGTCTTAACAGTAGTATAATTCAGTTAGCTGTTAAACTCAATATCAAGAAGTGGACATTCCATACAAAAAAAGAAAACAAAAAAATAGAAAACAACCATAATATCTGAAATAAAAAAATCGCATACTTAACTGACCCATGCTTTACAACAGATTTTCTTTGTGTGTACAAAACATAGAGGCTGCTGCAGCAGTATACCCTCAGCATATTTGAAAAAGATAAACAATAATATTGGTTCACATGTAAAACTGTCAACCTGTGAAATGTATTGCAATTTTGTGCAGATAGCAATAAGTGAAGTGGCTGTAGATAATGGGCAAAAGGACAAATTATCTTTTTTTTTGCCAATTATTTAAGTGAATTTTTCAATACCTATATTGTCTATTTATACAAAGAGTTTATTACTGTAAAGTTATCAAATTTAAAAACAAACATAAAAGTATGCACTTTTATTCCTCCGAACTTTTATGGATGTCATTGTTATCATAGAGTGCCAGAAATTGGGAATGTAGCAACAAGCTGATTTGAGCAACTGTACAATATTTTCCTTAATTATAACAAAGTGTGAGATATATGTCAAATTTAAGTTTTGAAAGTGAAAGTGCATTGGTTTAGACATCTTTAAAGCTCAATTTCATGTATGCAGATATAATAGTAGTTGAGACGTAGAGGTTTGGAAAAAGGTGAAACTACGATACCAGGATGAATAATTTGTTAAGCAGAATTATCTGTAGTGTTTGTGATATGCAATATTTTTTATAAAATTTTTCATGATGGTTGATGAAGATTGCCGGTGTTCTTTCAGAATGCAGTCTGAGGAAAGAATCCAGTTTCATTACTTTCAATCTTTCTAATGGAACGGTTTGCAGAAGCATACGGTATATCAACCGTAACATTTGTGGTGGCCTGTGTCCATCATCTCAGGTTTGCATTACTTTTGTAATTGTGTTATACTTGTATATGTATGAATATATTATAATACATAGAAATTTCTGTTATTAGATATCTTGAAATGTTGCGTTATTTGAGGAGCTATGTTCAGAGGTTTTGGTATATGTGGAGATGATGTTAATATTATTATTGTAAATAACCTCAAGGAAGGGTTGTTAGAAATTAAGTTACCAATTCTATCACATCTACACAGGACCAATATTGACTCAGAGAAAAAAAATGACGTCAATAGATAAATCCGGGTTGTTAGTAATTATTGTTTGTTTATGGTTCAGTTTACATTTTGCTTATATGCTGAAGGCCTGTATATGGCCAAGGATACCCTCAGTACTGATGTTTGATTGTATGTGCTTTGTCAAAATTAACTTTAATTTTACATGGATTTAAATGCAGGACAGTAGATGGTCCTCCGGGGAATTAATCTTGCCTGATGCCAAGTGTACCTGTTGCAAGGGCAAACTGGGCGAACTTCAGAAGCATGAGTTTGGTTGTGGTGGAACGGCCGTAACTTTTGGTGTTAGAGAGTATGAGAGCTGTCATTGTGGTCCCTGTGGTAAGTACGAAGTTATCATATATATGAGAAATAATGGTGTTTTTTAGCTCGCCTGTTTGTCTAACAGAGGATTATTGTCATCACTTGGTCGGCATTGTTGGCGTTGGCGGTGTTAGCACCTCCTGGTTAAGGAGGTACTTCCTTGAGCTTTTCAATGAAAGAAATACTTTCTCTGGGGGTATGATATTTTGATGGAAGCATGGTTACTTCCATGAGTGAAGAACATAGCATGGGGATGTTATTTAGGGTTGGGGTTTGGACTTTTATGGCTGACTTTGGTAATTACCCTATGGTGGGTGTAAAATGCTATGACTTCGGTTTGGGTGAGCGGATTTGCTTAAGATTTGGTCCGTGTATCTGACATAATAAATTTAGACTTTTTTGGAAAAATTTCTCCCTGGCAGGCATAATAACCATGAAATATTTTTGTGATATATTTTGTATTTCTCTTTTTATTGTTCATAGGTCCAGGAGATTCAATGAGTGATCCAGAAATTGGTCCAGAATTCCAGTCTATGGGACCAATTATACTCCCTTCTGTTATCCCCATCACCATCCCTGAGCAGAGTAATACTTTGTTAATATATTCAGATAAATGATTATCATTCTGAGCTTTTCATTAGCTATTTTGCCTGTATAGCAGGTGGGCAGTGGTTGCGCTCTTAATTCAGGAAATGTATCTAAATTATTGATACTGTTCTTGTGGCTGAATGATTTTAAGTTTGTCAGAGTGCTCAGCCATATAATAGAAGTGCAGAGACAAATCTTCCTCAACTAAGCGTGTTTTACCTGACCTAATTAAATGAAATTTACACCAAAATAATGCTTATATGGTCTCCAGCAATAATTTATAGCATGATGGTGGTTTAGAGACTCAGTTGATAAATATATGCCTCACTTCAAAAAAAAAAATGCCTGCAGGAAACTCTGACACTATCACATATTATGATTTTATTAAAGTCTTACCACTGGGTGTTTGTTAATTTCTATGGAATTATTGAAATGAGCAATGAACATCCATTGTGTATGGTATTACAGCCAATTTCATAGACTTTGAAATTAAACCTAAAAATAACATCATTTCAATCCAGGACTCGCATTGGCTTAACCTCCTAAGTTAAGTTTCCAAGTCTATGAAATTGGCTGTTAGATCACGAGTTATGACACTTTCAAGATAATATGCTATAAGTAAGGTATCTTTCAATGCAGAGTGTGAGCCACAGCCTGAAACTTCATATGTGACTTTTACCAATGAAATTGGTCAATCCTGCAAGAGTGTTGAGAAAATAACACGAAGTGTATGCGCTGGCGGATGTTGGTCTTACCAGGTAAACAGAATTAGGAAAATATTTGGAGCAAAATAATTGACATTGAATGGGAGTGAACATTGACGTCTGGCCAAAATCCTATATTTTTTGCAGGCTGATCGATCTGTGGAAACAGTAAACAGACTGAAAAGAAACTGCACATGTTGCAAAACAGTGGGAGGGGTCACATCACGGAAGCGTTATAATTTCACGTGTGATAGGCAATCAGCTTCTTACTATGTTTTGGACAAAGCTCTCTCATGTGAATGTCTACCATGTGGTAAGTAAATATAATCAGTTGATGTAAACACAGGGTGATGAGGGCATGAAAGCAAGTAAAAAACAAGATACTATAGCAAGCATTTAGGAATGCACACATTACAATAAAAAAGAGAATAGGAGACACAACAAAAAGACAATGCTAGTTGGATGCCATGTTGTAGTGGTTTTAAGAAGTGTTTGCGGCATGCTATCTGTAAAGTTGGGGGTATCGAACCCACAGTGGCATCGGGGAGTTGAGCAGATCCTCTTGAACCATTGTCACACCCATTTGCAAGGGTACTTGTCCACAGTGATGGCACTGGTGTGAGCTCATAAGCCCATGCAGTAAACCCCATATTCAAGGCTGAATACTCACCGGGGAGTTTATTAAGACTGCAGGTTAGCCAGCTAATGATTTGTAAGGTCAGTTGAGTCTCAATAGATGGCTAATGGATGGTAATCCTGATTTACATTACAAGAGACAAATACAAGACAATACACTAAGTAAATACAAAATTTGAAACCAATGCAGAAAGGGGTTGCAACATTGTTTAAAAATTTTTTGTAAATTTCATTCTGCTGTTTGTGAACATATTCTTAACAAGTAATCTTTTCTTCCAGCACCAGAAGATCCTATCAGTGAGAATATGTTGTATTTTACAGGCTACATAATTATGACAAGCAGTACTTGTTATTTTTCTGTTGTTCCGTTACAAAGGAAATGTATTTGTTACAAAGTTTTAATTACAAGAGTTTTATGCTCATAATTCTTTAATGTTAAAAAAAAAACAAAAAAAAAAAACATTTTGATTAATTTGAGTGGTGTTGGTGTGATTTTGCTGTGAAAATTATCCGTTTATGAACAAAGTACACTTATTATTGGAATAGAATGTGGACCAAGGAATGAAACTTCATTTGTGACCATTACTCGAGATGATGGAACGGTTTGCCACAGCAAAAGACCTATCACTCGAACAGTTTGCAATGGAGATTGCCCTTCTGTAGAGGTCAGTGCATTGTTGAAGATGTTTGTTTAAAATGCTAGCCATCTTTTAGTATTTAGGGTTTTAAAATTTATAAGTATATAGATTCTATATATTCTAACAAGTCAGATGAGTGACATGACATTTACAAAGAAATTAAGGTTCTCCCTGTTGTCAATACCACCCTATTTGGACCTTAATGTGAATTATGTACTTGTGGAATGGTCTGTGATGGCTAAGACACTTGTATCGTTAAATGGTTAGTGCTGAAAAATTGCCTGTTTGTAATCATCACTGTATTTTATGTGATCTCTTTATAAACCTATGAAAAAGATGATGTTTCAGTCTACCATGATTAAGCTGATTTATCTGTAGCTGCTATTGACTTGCTATAATGTTGTTTTGTGATTGTGTTTTAACATATATTTGAATTAAGAGCAATTATTATTAACAGTTGAACCTGCTCCAATGGTCACCTGCATAGAGTGGCCACCTGCTGTAAATGGCCACTGCATTCCAACTCCCCTGGAATAAATTTCATTGGTTTTATCCCTCTATGAAATAACAATCTGTCTTAAATGGCTAGATTGTTTAATTCCCTTGGGTACCTGCTTACCACAGGCTTAATACATAGCTGAAAGGACAGCATGATATTTAAAACAATATGTACTTATGGGGGTTAGGTGCAAAATAAATTAGAAATGCAAGATATTACTCATATCTTACTTTGCAGCATGGAGGAGTGACAGATTTGAGTGTGCCAGGACCACCTCATCCGAGCATCACAGACTGTCGATGCTGCAGAGCCACTCAGTCTCTTGGGAAGACAGAGAAGGAGCTGTTTGATTGTGAAGGACAGGAGTATGAGTTTGCAGTGATAGTACATGTGCAGTGCAGTTGTCAGGAATGTGGTAATTTTACTTTTTTTCTCTGCAACTGTTATTGTGTAGATATTGGGCTGTTAGGCTTTCTTGCAATTCATTCCAGCCAGTAGTAAAGAATATATTCAATAAAAACAGTATATTCCTGTCTATTTATGCAGCCATTTAATAATATATTTCATAAGTCATCTGTTTGTAATTGTTTATCACAAGCATTTGATTTTCCTTCAGATGAGAATGACACTAAAGGCCAGCGGTCAGTAAATGATGGTCCTGAACCTCCAAATGAAGGCAAACCGATAAGTGTAAAAGTCCCAGGACCCACCAAGAGTAAGTTTTATATGGTCTTATAATAATGAACTCTTCTGCTGCACTTTGTATGTTGATTGGACTATGGCTCATTGGTAATGCCCCACAATATCTGGTCATTTACAGGGTGCAATCTCACAACAGTGTCTTCCCACATAACGATAGTTCAAGAAGGGTGTAAATGCATCAGTCAGAATCCAATTAAAAGAAATATTTGCCTTGGTTTTTGTCATTCACTTCAGGTATGTGTTGCATTTTGTATTAATTGATTAATCAAAGGTCATTGACCTTAGCACTGATTTGGGAGAAAGTAATAATGAATATGTAGGAAATGTGTCATAATTTTATTTTGCAGGATGGGCAAATTGTGACTTTAGGAAAAGATCTGGAGGAGATTGACATAGATAATAACTGCAGATGTTGCAAAGGTGTTAACAGATACTCCCGGATGCTGCCACTGCAGCCGTTTGACTGCTGTGGTGAAACGAAAAACCTTAGTGTTGTTAATTATGGAGGTTGTGATTGCTTACCAGACCCTGACTGTGGTAAGTTTGAAAGAAGTCTAAACTTAAACGTAACTAACAAGCAATTACATTACAAAGTAAACACCTAGAAATTATCTTTAAATTTATTTTACATGTGCACAATGATAATAAACCTAATTATGCAAGTTTGATAATTGTTTTTGTCACAAAATAATAATAATTTAATTACTTCAGTCACAAATCTAATCAAACAATGCGACAATCTGTCAAATAAAATTCATAGTAAAGATCTGTACAGTGGAAGCTCTCTATTTCATGGACCTAGGCGGACATAAATAGTCAACCACGATATATCATTGGCTCTCTTGATAACGTGGTATACCTGCCACACCCCCTAGCGGGTATTTGCAAAGTGATCGCTCAACCGAAACGATCGCGATTAGGCCTAATTGAGTCTGTTACGTAATGGACATTCTAGGGGCTAGTGTTCAATGACAAGTATTCAGTCATGATATTATATATTGACCAAGATATGCATTGAGTACTAAGTACTATCAAGAATTACAGTAGGACTACGCAGATAGGCCTATGTAGTATAAAATAAACAGCTTGCAATGGTAAACTAACTTAACAATCAAATTGTCAAATACGTCTGCTAGATTAATATTCTATTAACAGATTTAATTAGGCCTACATAAAAAAAATCATTGCAAAGCGTTTAGTTTGCATAGAATGTTTTTGTAAACTTTTAAAACTAGGCCTATTGATAAGTGTCATGTACTCCTTCAATGTACTTAAGTATGTGCATGATTGCCAATTGCACTTAACAGATGACACCTGTCAGCTTAGTTCTAAAGAATTGTAATAGCAATTCACTATGTACATGTGTCACTCTATGAATAAAGTGCAATTGATTGCTACTGAAAGAGTGGCAAAACAAAAGAGTGGTATTAATTGGGAATAATCCCTGACAAATATGCGGGTTCATGCTGCATCACGCATGATCGAGCACACTCAATTTATGCTGCAAGATTACGTAATCTATGTCTGGTCAACTCGGGGGACATGAGGGTACAGCGAATAACGAAGGTTCGCGTTAATTAGAGGGGCGATATAGAGAGGTTCCACTGTACTTCAATATTACTGTGTATGCAATGGTGCATTCCAAAGTTGTATTGCAAGATTTTTCTCACTTTGGACTACCAGAAATAGTTCACAGGTCTATTGTCAAATTTTACAGTAAGGCCAATATTCACTGTTTTATTTTCTCAAATTTGCCGAGGGTATGCTGCTGCACAGCCTATGTTTTTATATAGACTTCAAAAATTAAGTAAGGTCAAGGCTGTTACCGGGGATTGGGGGGGAGGAGGCTGTCACAATTCAGTCTCATTGTGAGGAAACAACTGCTCATAAAAGAATTTAGACCATTTCATTTTAATGTGATCTTTATCAATTGTAAACAATTTAATGCCATTCGGAATAACCTATTTGATATAGCTTGTAAATGTATTGATAACTTCTTTGTTCTTAACCCATCTGAACAATTTCTTCAAATATTACTAAATTAAACTCTGCCCTTGGAAAATTCTTTAAAATTGCATTAAAGTTATCATAGTACTAGAGATTGGCCAGTAGGTAAGTTGTCCATTACCTCCTGGACCTATCAGAGTGGTTGGTGGCACATTGAAAAAGCTGTTTGCAAGTGTTTGGATTGTCATTTGTATATATATGCATGTGTGTGTTTAAATTTTGGTACATATCTTTTTCGTTGTATTTACTTATGTGTAGACTGAATTGTATGTGATCTTGCTTCTTTTTTTCAAATTTCTTTTTCAACCGTCATGATAGGTGCTCATTATATATCAGTATTACCAGCTGTGTTAATTGTACTAGGTGCTCAAAGATACATATATTTATTATTAATTCATTACCTGGTGCTGTACATAGTTATTTATGTTTTTATTATATTCTTTTTCATGCTTTTAGTTTCATTGCATTTGTATTTACTATTGCTTATCATTTGTTTGTAATTATTTGACTTGGAGCTTTTTAAATGATGCATATCATTTTTTTGTAATTTTTATTTCATGCCTTTATTTTATTATAGTTTCTTTATTTATAAGGATATATTATTATTTGATTTTCTTCTCTTCCTTTGCTTTTTAATGACACTGCACTGATATTGCGTTGTCAATAAAAGAATATATATATTAATGCAAGTGTACATGATATAAATAGCATGTTCCCAGGCAAAGTGTGTATAACTGCTTTAGTCTGGCTCTAAAACCCAAAGGGGTTGCAAAATTTTTTTTGTGTGGATATTTTATGTAAATTTCTTTCTGATGTTATTAATCTTCTTCTTAACAAGTTTTTCTTCCAATTCCAGAACCGCCTACGCCTTCAATCAGTAAGAATATTTTTTATTTTCCACCAAATACAGGCTACATATGACAATGCAATGGTTATTACTAAATTTTGTTTTTCCATAACACATTACATTTAAGATTTTTTTTGCCGGAATGCTTCGATATTAATAATTTTAGTGGTGTTGGTGTAATTTTGCTTCAGAAATTGTCTGTTTATGAATTTATACTTTATAAGCCGAGTCAAGTGAAGATTCGCATATTTTTGCAATCCCATGCATGCACACAGGAGCACGGAGATTTTACATGAGACTCTCGAGCATCATAGTTGACGTCATTAGGCGTGTTGTAACAGAGGTTGCGTACATTGAAATTAATAATGTAGATGTGTAGTATAGCTCATAAGCTTTCATTACATTCATGGAGATCCAAAATAAACCGAAATATTAAGTGAGATACAAATAGGAGAAGGCAGAGAAATAGATTCTCACATGTCATGGCCAGCATCATGAATAGCATCACCAATTCACAACTTATATCCATCGTATAGTATAGTTGATAAGGATTCTATGAGCGTTTTTTGTTAAAAAATAGTCCAAATATTATGCGAGATATTCATCTGAGAAGGCAAAGAAGCAGTGGGCATCAAAAAGCAATGCTTGATCGATCAGATTATGCTGCCAATAACACACCCGCACTATATAATCGTGCCACACTAATTTGCCCTCAGCTACTATGCTCTAGACATTAATATATAATGATCAATGAAATCTTTAAAATTCCATTACTAAGAAGGTTAAGGACGGATGTTCAAGAAAAATTTTGGGAATGTATTTTGATATTCTACTTACCAAAAAGAAGAAGAAAGAAATAGAGTTTATAGCAGCATCTCTAAATGTCAATACTCAGGGTCCTTTTCAAGGTACAGAGATAAAAGGAAAAAGTGTCCTCCTTTCTGAGGATGTGTGACATTTGAGGGTGGGTTAAGCATTTGTTAGTTTACTTGTGACATTTTCGACATTTAATTAATGCAAGCTACCGTTTGACAGCTTGCAGTTTTCCTCCACTTTAAAGGAAACGTTTATTTTTTAATGTTTTCCCATACCACTTCTGTTTGTACTTCACAGTTATTATGATAACGAATGCAAAGAAAGTTGAGATGACAGGGAAGTTTATCGAAATTGTCACACTGGGACAATCGCCAATTGTCCAGTTTCGTTCTTAGTGCTGCAGTATAATTTATAAATACAACAAAATTACAATAGTAAACCTGAACAATACACATTTTATCTGTCTTTGCTAGGTTGTTATCCCGTTGAGGAGACATCAGTCGTGTCTTTCTATTTACCAAATGGCACCTTCTGTGAAAGTGAACGGGAAATAACTCGTTTTGTGTGCAAGGGAGGATGTGAATCAGTTGATGTAAGTATTTTTGATAGCTTTGTCTCTGGTACTAAATAACTAGTTTGAAGTTGTGTAAGCAAAATATTGAATGTAGATTATGTCTTTTTAATTTATTAAGACTGATGAATTAAAAATTGGATATTATAAATATTTTAAATATAAAACCATGTTGGGTTCAGCGAAAGAATGCTGATGGCTTGATTTTCTGCTCAATATTTTATTAAATGAAAATCTCTGTATTTTTAACATGTTTTTGCATAGTGGGCAAAAATAAATGAATCTGATTTTCTGCTGGGTATAGTACTGAGTCTGACATGTTAAGATACCTCATGTTGATTGTCATATCGCCTTTACTTCATAGAATAGTGCACTGCGCCCATTTGAAAATCAAACTTTGCTGCCGAGCAATTGCTCATGCTGCCAAGGGACAAGAAAAGGGAAAGAAAGGAGGTATCCTTTCCAGTGTGACCAGAATTTGGCATACTTCACAATCGCGAGTTTCACAACTTGCAATTGTGGGCCTTGTGGTGAGTAATGATGAGCCAAAGGTTAATTTTTTTACTGATTCATATGCCATAGAACTGGCTGGTGGTAAAGTATTTTGTAAGTTAACTTCATCACTGAAGAATTAAGCGTCTTACATTTCAGATGATGAAGAACCTAGACTGACTCTAGCAGAACTGTGGGCAACCCCAAGAACTAAAAGTTAATTGCTTTTCATGATGCACATTTCATACAGATTTTCAGCTTTCACAGGAACAGTTTCATATAGAAATCATGTTAATTGTGTGCTTGCAATATATTTGTTTTGACAGATTGTTCATTTCGTGTTGACAATTCTAACATGACCGTAACTTTGAAGGATGGAAGAGTTTGCCATAACATTGAGCCCATGAGGAGACAATACTGTAGTGGCACTTGTGAGTCTATTCAGGTTGGTTGCTGTTTTGTACCCACTTATGATAGTTTTGTGTATCTCCTAGTTGTTGCAGATGGTGGTAGCTCTGTTTTTGGGATTGAGAGTCTCACCCAACAGAAAAAGCTTACAGGGAGCCCTGTATAAATGAAACTCAATGATCAATGTCTTTCTAGGAGGGTAACATTGGTACCTTGCAATCGTACAACTCAACTTTGACTACCTGCACTTGCTGCAAGAAAATTGTGTCCGATTACTTATTTGCAATTCGATTCGCCTGTAATGATGGACTACAGATTCGAGTGGTGATTCGTGGACTAGATGGATGTGTTTGTGTTCCATGTAAGTGAAGATTTCATTTATGCTGAAATGAATGTGTAACGGTTATGATTTGTAATGGAAATTTATCACTGATGAATGTTCCCAGAAGAATTTTAAAAGTGAAGCTGTTCTTGTCAGCATTTAATAAGCATGTTGTTTTGCGCATATTTCGATAGCGCTATTTTCGTCTTTTTTAAAAATTGTAAATGATGTTTTTAATTAATTTTGGAGGAGGAAGTAAGATAAGGCAAGAGAAAACTGAACTGCATACATTCTTTGTTTAATTGGTTCTAATTTCAGGTGGTCCTGTTCCACCACCTTCACCAAGTAAGTCTTTACTTCGACTGACATTGTGCCATGCAATATTTTCATATCATTCAACAATTTACTAACCTAATGCAAACTTACAGCGGGGGTGGGGGCCTAGCTCAGAGGTAGCGCTCTGGGCTTCCAACTGCTGGGTCCCGGGTTCGATTCCCGGTCGAGCCTACGTGGATGGCTGTTTGCTCCTTCGTCGCATTGCCATGGTCTCTGCCTGTCCTAATTAAAGCCCTAATCACACACACACAATGGAAACTTACATGTATGTAACCCATGGAAGCAGAGCCTGTCTTAACAGTAGTATAATTCAGTTAGCTGTTAAACTCAATATCAAGAAGTGGACATTCCATACAAAAAATGAAAACAAAAAAAATTGAAAACAACCATAATATCTGAAATAAAAAAATCGCATACTTAACTGACCCATGCTTTACAACAGATTTTCTTTGTGTGTACAAAACATAGAGGCTGCTGCAGCAGTATACCCTCAGCATATTTGAAAAAGATAAACAATAATATTGGTTCACATGTAAAATTTTTGATTGTCAACCTGTGAAATGTATTGCAATTTTGTGCAGATAGCAATAAGGGAAGTGGCTGTAGATAATGGGCAAAAGGACAAATTATCTTTTTTTTTGCTAATTATTTAAGTGAATTTTTCAATACCTATATTGTCTATTTATACAAAGAGTTTATTACTGTAAAGTTATCAAATTTAAAAACAAACATAAAAGTATGCACTTTTATTCCTCCGAACTTTTATGGATGTCATTGTTATCATAGAGTGCCAGAGTTTGGGAATGTAGCAACAAGCTGATTTGAGCAACTGTACAATATATTTCTTAATTATAACAAAGTGTGAGATATATGTCAAATTTAAGTTTTGAAAGTGAAAGTGCATTGGTTTAGACATCTTTAAAGCTCAATTTCATGTATGCAGATATAATAGTAGTTGAGACGTAGAGGTTTGGAAAAAGGTGAAACTACGATACCAGGATGAATAATTTGTTAAGCAGAATTATCTGTAGTGTTTGTGATATGCAATATTTTTTATAAAATTTTTCATGATGGTTGATGAAGATTGCCGGTGTTCTTTCAGAATGCAGTCTGAGGAAAGAATCCAGTTTCATTACTTTCAATCTTTCTAATGGAACGGTTTGCAGAAGCATACGGTATATCAACCGTAACATTTGTGGTGGCCTGTGTCCATCATCTCAGGTTTGCATTACTTTTGTAATTGTGTTATACTTGTATATGTATGAATATATTATAATACATAGAAATTTCTGTTATTAGATATCTTGTAATGTTGCGTTATTTGAGGAGCTATGTTCAGAGGTTTTGGTATATGTGGAGATGATGTTAATATTATTATTGTAAATAACCTCAAGGAAGGGTCGTTAGAAATTAAGTTACCAATTCTATAACCTCTACACAGGACCAATATTGACTCAGAGAAAAAAATTGACGTCAATAGATAAATCCGGGTTGTTAGTAATTATTGTTTGTTTATGGTTCAGTATACATTTTGCTTATATGCTGAAGGCCTGTATATGGCCAAGGATACCCTCAGTACTGATGTTTGATTGTATGTGCTTTGTCAAAATTAACTTTAATTTTACATGGATTTAAATGCAGGACAGTAGATGGTCCTCCGGGGAATTAATCTTGCCTGATGCCAAGTGTACCTGTTGCAAGGGCAAACTGGGCGAACTTCAGAAGCATGAGTTTGGTTGTGGTGGAACGGCCGTAACTTTTGGTGTTAGAGAGTATGAGAGCTGTCATTGTGGTCCCTGTGGTAAGTACGAAGTTATCATATATATGAGAAATAGTGGTGTTTTTTTAGCTCGCCTGTTTGTCTAACAGAGGATTATTGTCATCACTTGGTCGGCATTGTTGGCGTTGGCGGTGTTAGCACCTCCTGGTTAAGGAGGTACTTCCTTGAGCTATTCAATGAAAAAAATACGTTCTCTGGGGGTATGATATTTTGATGGAAGCATGGTTACTTCCATGAGTGAAGAACATAGCATGGGGATGTTATTTAGGGTTGGGGTTTGGACTTTTATGGCTGACTTTGGTAATTACCCTATGGTGGGTGTAAAATGCTATGACTTCGGTTTGGGTGAACAGATTTGCTTAAGATTTGGTCCGTGTTTCTGACATAATAAATTTAGACTTTTTTGGAAACATTTCTCCCTGGCAGGCATAATAACCATGAAATATTTTTGTGATATATTTTGTATTTCTCTTTTTATTGTTCATAGGTCCAGGAGATTCAATGAGTGATCCAGAAATTGGTCCAGAATTCCAGTCTATGGGACCAATTATACTCCCTTCTGTTATCCCCATCACCATCCCTGAGCAGAGTAATACTTTGTTAATATATTCAGATAAATGATTATCATTCTGAGCTTTTCATTAGCTATTTTGCCTGTATAGCAGGTGGGCAGTGGTTGCGCTCTTAATTCAGGAAATGTATCTAAATTATTGATACTGTTCTTGTGGCTGAATGATTTTAAGTTTGTCAGAGTGCTCAGCCATATAATAGAAGTGCAGAGACAAATCTTCCTCAACTAAGTGTGTTTTACCTGACCTAATTAAATGAAATTTACACCAAAATAATGCTTATATGGTCTCCAGCAATAATTTATAGCATGATGGTGGTTTAGAGACTCAGTTGATAAATATATGCCTCACTTCAAAAAAAAAAATGCCTGCAGGAAACTGACACTATCACATATTATGATTTTATTAAAGTCTTACCACTGGGTGTTTGTTAATTTCTATGGAATTATTGAAATGAGCAATGAACATCCATTGTGTATGGTATTACAGCCAATTTCATAGACTTTGAAATTAAACCTAAAAATAACATCATTTCAATCCAGGACTCACATTGGCTTAACCTCCTAAGTTAAGTTTCCAAGTCTATGAAATTGGCTGTTAGATCACGAGTTATGACACTTTCAAGATAATATGCTATAAGTAAGGTATCTTTCAATGCAGAGTGTGAGCCACAGCCTGAAACTTCATATGTGACTTTTACCAATGAAATTGGTCAATCCTGCAAGAGTGTTGAGAAAATAACACGAAGTGTATGCGCTGGCGGATGTTGGTCTTACCAGGTAAACAGAATTAGGAAAGTATTTGGAACACAATAATTGACATTGAATGGGAGTGAACATTGACGTCTGGCCAAAATCCTATATTTTTTGCAGGCTGATCGATCTGTGGAAACAGTAAACAGACTGAAAAGAAACTGCACATGTTGCAAAACAGTGGGAGGGGTCACATCACGAAAGCGTTATAATTTCACGTGTGATAGGCAATCAGCTTCTTACTATGTTGTGGACAAAGCTCTCTCATGTGAATGTCTACCATGTGGTAAGTAAATATAATCAGTTGATGTAAACACAGGGTGATGAGGGCATGAAAGCAAGTAAAAAACAAGATACTATAGCAAGCATTTAGGAATGCACACATTACAATAAAAAAGAGAATAGGAGACACAACAAAAAGACAATGCTAGTTGCTAGTTAGCCAGCCAATGATTTATAAGGTCAGTTGAGTCTCAATAGATGGCTAATGGATGGTATCCTGATTTACATTACAAGAGTCAAATACAAGACAATACACTAAGTCAATACAAAATTTGAAACCAATGCAGAAAGGGGTTGCAACATTGTTTTAAAAAATTGGATGATTTTTTTCTTATGATTAATGTAAATTTCATTCTGCTGTTTGTGAACATATTCTTAATAAGTAATCTTTTCTTCCAGCACCAGAAGATCCTATCAGTGAGAATATGTTGTATTTTACAGGCTACATAACTATGACAAGCAGTATTTGTTATTTTTCTGTTGTTCCGTTACAAAGGAAATGTATTTGTTACAAAGTTTTAATTACAACAGTTTTATGCTCATAATTCTTTAATGTTAAAAAAAAAAAAAACATTTTGATTAATTTGAGTGGTGTTGGTGTAATTTTGCTGTGAAAATTCTGTTTATGAACAAAGTACACTTATTATTGGAATAGAATGTGGACCAAGGAATGAAACTTCATTTGTGACCATTACTCGAGATGATGGAACGGTTTGCCACAGCAAAAGGCCTATCACTCGAACAGTTTGCAATGGAGATTGCCCTTCTGTAGAGGTCAGTGCATTGTTGAAGATGTTTGTTTAAAATGCTAGCCATCTTTTAGTATTTAGGGTTTTAAAAGTTATAAGTATATAGATTCTATATATTCTAACAAGTCAGATGAGTGACATGACATTTACAATGAAAATAAAGGTTCTCCCTGTTGTCAATACCACCCTATGTGGGCCTTAATGTGAATTATGTACTTGTGGAATGGTCTGTGATGGCTAAGACACTTGTATCGTTAAATGGTTAGTGCTGAACAATTGCCTGTTTGTAATAATCACTGTATTTTATGTGATCTCCATATAAACCTATGAAAAAGAATTGTTGTAAAATGATGTTTCAGTCTACCATGATTAAGCTGATTTATCTGTAGCCTCTTTTGACTTGCTATAATGTTGTTTTGTGAAGTGATTACTTTGTGTTTTAACATATATTTGAATTAAGAGCAATTATTATTAACAGTTGAACCTGCTCCAATGGTCACCTGCATAGAGTGGCCACCTGCTGTAAATGGCCACTGTATTCCAACTCCCCTGGAATAAATTTCATTGGTTTTATTCCCTCTATGAAATAACAATCTGTCTTAAATGGCTATATTGTTTAATTCCCTTGGGTACCCGCTTACCACAGGCTTAATACATAGCTGACAGGACAGCATGATATTTAAAACAATATGTAATTATGGGGGTTAGGTGCAAAAATAAATTAAAAATGCAAGATATTACTCATATCTTACTTTGCAGCATGGAGGAGTGACAGATTTGAGTGTGCCAGGACCACCTCATCCGAGCATCACAGACTGTCGATGCTGCAGAGCCACTCAGTCTCTTGGGAAGACAGAGAAGGAGCTGTTTGATTGTGAAGGACAGGAGTATGAGTTTGCAGTGATAGTACATGTGCAGTGCAGTTGTCAGGAATGTGGTAATTTTACTTTTTTTCTCTGCAACTGTTATTGTGTAGATATTGGGCTGTTAGGCTTTCTTGCAATTCATTCCAGCCAGTAGTAAAGAATATATTCAATAAAAACAGTATATTCCTGTCTATTTATGCAGCCATTTAATAATATATATCATATGTCATCTGTTTGTAATTGTTTATCACAAGCATTTGATTTTCCTTCAGATGAGAATGACACTAAAGGCCAGCGGTCAGTAAATGATGGTCCTGAACCTCCAAATGAAGGCAAACCGATAAGTGTAAAAGTCCCAGGACCCACCAAGAGTAAGTTTTATATGGTCTTATAATAATGAACTCTTCTGCTGCACTTTGTATGTTGATTGGACTATGGCTCATTGATAATGCCCCACAATATCTGGTCATTTACAGGGTGCAATCTCACAACAGTGTCTTCCCACATAACGATAGTTCAGGAAGGGTGTAAATGCATCAGTCAGAATCCAATTAAAAGAAATATTTGCCTTGGTTTTTGTCATTCACTTCAGGTATGTGTTGCATTTTGTATTAATTGATTAATCAATGGTCATTGACCTTAGCACTGATTTGGGAGAAAGTAATAATGAATAGGTAGGTAATGTGTCATAATTTTATTTTGCAGGATGGGCAAATTGTGACTTTAGGAAAAGATCTGGAGGAGATTGACATAGATAATAACTGCAGATGTTGCAAAGGTGTTAACAGATACTCCCGGATGCTGCCACTGCAGCCGTTTGACTGCTGTGGTGAAACGAAAAACCTTAGTGTTGTTAATTATGGAGGTTGTGATTGCTTACCAGACCCTGACTGTGGTAAGTTTGAAAGAAGTCTAAACTTAAACGTAACTAACAAGCAATTACATTACAAAGTAAACACCTAGAAATTATCTTTAAATTTGTTTTAAATGTGCACAGTGATAATAAACCTAATTATGCTAGTTTGATTAATTGTTTTTGTCACAAATCTAATAATAATTTAATTACTTCAGTCACAAATCTAATCAAACCATGTGACAATCAAATTAAGGATTGGGTGTTTAATGAATTATATACTATTATTGTGTCAAATAAAATTCATAGTAAAGATCTGTACAGTGGAAGCTCTCTATTTCATGGACCTAGGCGGACATAAATAGTCAACCACGATATATCATTGGCTCTCTTGATAACGTGTTATACCTGCCACACCCCCTAGCGGGTATTTGCAAAGTGATCGCTCAACCGAAACGATCGCGATTAGGCCTAATTGAGTCGGTTACGTAATTGACATTCTAGGGGCTAGTGTTCAATGACAATTATTCAGTCATGATTTTATTTATTGACCAAGATATGCATTAAGTACTAAGTACTATCAAGAATTACAGTAGGACTACACAGATAGGCCTATGTAGTATAAAATAAACAGCTTGCAATGGTAAACTAACATAACAATCAAATTGTCAAAAACGCCTGCTAGATTATTATTCTATTGACATTTAATTAGGCCTACATAAAAAAATCATTGCAAAGCGTTTAGTTTGCATAGAATTTATTTGTAAACTTTTAAAACTAGGCCTATTGATAAGTGTCATGTACTTCTTCAATGTACCAAAGTATGTGCATGATTGCCAATTGCACTTAACAGATGACACCTGTCAGCTTAGTTCTAAAGAATTATAATAGCAATTCACTGTGTACATGTGTCACTCTATGAATAAGCAATTGATTGCTACTGAAAGAGTTGCAAATCAAAAGAGTGGTATTAATTGGCAGTAATCCCTGACAAATATGCGGGTTCATGCTGCATCACGCATGATCAAGCACACTCAATTTATTCTGCAAGATAATGTAATCCATGTCTGGTCAGCTCGGGGGACATGAGGGTACTGCGAAAAATGGAGGTTCGCGTTAATTAGAGGGGCGATATAGAGAGGTTCCACTGTACTTCAATATTACTGTGTATACAATGGTGCATTCCAAAGTTGGACTCACTTTGGACTACCAGAAATAGTTCACAGGTCTATTGTAAAATTTTACAGTAAGGCCAATATTCACTGTTTTATTTTCTCAAATTTGCCGAGGGTATGCTGCTGCACAGTCTATGGTTTTATATAGACTTCATAAATTAAGTAAGGTCAAGGCTGTTACCGGGGATTGGGGGGAGGAGGCTGTCACAATTCAGTCTCATTGTGAGGAAACAACTGCTCATAAATAATTTAGACCATTTCATTTGAATGTGATCTTTATCAATTGTAAACAATTTAATGCCATTCGGAATAACTTATTTGATATAGCTTGTAAATGTATTGATAACTTCTTTGTTCTTAACCCATCTGAACAATTTCTTCAAATATTAACAAGTCAAGATACTAAATTAAACTCTGCCCTTGGAAAATTCTTTAAAATTGCATGAAAGTTATCATAGTACTAGAGATTGGCCAGTTAGGTAAATTGTCCATTACCTCCTGGACCTATCACAGTGGTTGGTGGCACATTGAAAAAGCTGTTTGCAAGTGTTTGGATTGTCATTTGTATATATATGCATGTGTGTGTTTAAATTTTGGTACATATCTTTTTCGTTGTACTTACTTATGTGTAGACTGAATTGTATGTGATCTTGCTTCTTTTTTTCTTTTTTTTTCAACCTTCATGATAGACCTGTGCTCATTATATCTCAGTATTACCAGTTGTGTTAAGTGTACTAGGTGCTCAAAGATACATATATTTATTATTAATTCATTACTGGTGCTGTACATAGTTATTTATGTTTTTATTATATTGTTTTTCATGCTTTTAGTTTCATTGCATTTGTATTTACTATTGCTTATCATTTGTTTGTAATTATTTGACCTGGAGCTATTTAAATGCTGCACATAATATTTTGTATTTTTTATTTCATGCCTTTATTTTCTTATATTTTCTTTATTTATAAGGATATATTATGATTTGATTTTCTTCTCTTCCTTTGCTTTTTAATGACACATGTATCTGCACTAATATTGCGTTGTCAATAAAAGAATATATATATATAAATGCAAGTGTACATGATATAAATAGCATGTTTCCAGGCAAAGTGGGTATAACTGCTTTAGTCTGGCTCTGAAACCCAAAGGGGTTGCAACATTTTTTTTGTGTGGATATTTTATGTAAATTTCTTTCTGATGTTATTAATCTTCTTCTTAACAAGTTTTTCTTCCAATTCCAGAACCGCCTCCGCCTTCCATCAGTAAGAATATTTTTATTTCCACCAAATACAGGCTACATATGACAATGCAATGGTTATCACTTAATTTTCCGTTTTTCCATAACACATTACAAATAAGATTTTTTTTTCGATATTAATAATTTTAGTGGTGTTGGTGTAATTTTGCTTCAGAAATTATCTGTTTATGAATTTATACTTTATAAGCCGAGTCAAGTGAAGATTCGCATATTTTTTGCAATCCCATGCATGCACACAGGAGAACGGATATTTTCCACGAGACTCTTGAGCATCATAGCAGACGTTATTAAGCGTGTTGGTAGTCATCTTATGTAACGAAGGTTGCATACATTGAAATTAATAATGTAGTTGTGTAGTATAGCTCATAAGCTTTCATTACATGCATGGAGATCCAAAATAAACCAAAAATAGTCCAAATATTATGCGAGATATTCCTCTGAGAAGGCAAAGAAGCAGGGGGCGTCAAAAAGCAATGCTTGATCGATCAGATTATCCTCCTTTCTAAGGATGTGTGACATTTGAGGGTGGGTTAAATATTTGTTAGTTTACTTGTAACATTTTCGACGTTTAATAAATGCAAGCCATCATTTGACAGCTTGCAGTTTTCTTCCACTTTTAAGGAAAGTTTATTTTTGAATGGTTTCCCATACCACTTCTGTTTGTCCTTCACAGTTATTATGATAACGATTGCAAAAAAAGTTGAGAGGACAGGGTATTTTATCGAAATTGTCACACTGGGACAATCACCAATTCTCCAGTTTCGTTCTTAGTGCTGCAGTATAATTTATAAATACAACAAAATTACAATAGTAAACCTGACCCAATACATGTTTTATCTGTCTTTTCCAGCCTGTGATCCCGTTGAGGAGACTTCAGTTGTATCTTTCTTTTTGCCAAATGGCACCTTCTGTGAAAGTCAACAGGAAATTTCTCGTTTTGTGTGCAAGGGAAGATGTGAATCTGTTGATGTAAGTGTATCTCAGTGTCATGTACAAAGTTATACATATATGTCATTCAAGATATATATTGAATATTTCTAGTTATGAGCATTTTGATTTTGAAGTCTTCAAATTTGTCAAGTTCCAAGTCCCTGGGATTGGTTTGTAAGAGATAGTGCGCATGCAATGCTTTATTATCCATGTGATGATTACAAGGATAAGAATAAAGTAATATTAACATTATTTATTCACAGAATTCTGGATTTCATAAATATGAGGGTCAAACTTTGCTGCCGAGTAACTGCTCTTGCTGCCATGGAACAAGAAAACAGGAGGAAAGACGCTATCCATTCCAGTGTGACCGGAATCTGGCACACTTCACAATCGCTAGTTACTCAAAGTGCAATTGTGGGCCTTGTGGTGAGTAATGAGCCCTATACATGTATTGCAAGGTGTAATTTCCATGAAAATGTTACATATATATATATATATATATATTTGTGTTGTTGAATATTGATGGTGATGCTGGTTTTATGGGACTTAAGATGAGGTATGTAGAGGCAGACAGGAGTGGCAGGCATCATAGTCAACCAAGATAGCAATACTTAACTCATAATTTTGATGTTGTGGTCGATATTTAAATTGTTTCTTAAAATAATTCAGAGGAAGAAGGGCCGAGTGTTAATCATGCAGAACTATGGGCAATTCCAAGAACTAAAGGTAATTACAACAATTTAGTGTGGCATTCTTTTATAGGGCTGGCCAGTTCTCATGTGACCTTTGTACCCAGAAATACTAGTAAGATACATGACATCACTATTACACAATACTAGATGATGTCATCAATAATTGGACTATGGTGACGTCATGTATTGTTTTAATATTTCCAGGAACAAGGTCACAGGAGAACCGACCAGCCCTATTTGCTTTCTGTAGTTTTAACTGATGCATGCACTTGATGTTGTTACCATATCATGATAACGTTTTTTTGCATAGTTATTTGGATACATTAGTGGATTAATGTTCTGTGTTGTAGGAGATTGTCTGTCATGGAAGTAAGCAGTTAAGTAACATCAATGCTCTTTTTGTTTAGATTGTGTATTGCGTACTGAGAGGTCTAACATGACGATTACACTGAACAACGGGAGAATCTGCCGCAGTGTAGATCTTGTTACAAGACAGTACTGCAGTGGCACATGTGCATCTGTTGAGGTAAGTCTAATTTTACAGGGTTTCTGATGGTTGTGGTAGGGTGAAACTGCTTGAAGGTAATTGAAATTTCTTAGGGTTAGGTAGGTGGTCATTGACGTGATTGATTTGACTTAACAGTCATGCACAACATGATAAATTAAATATGATAATTATGGTAACGCCAAACTAAGATGACTAAGAAAATTAAAGACACAATTTTACGAGGTTAAGAGTAGTTGTCATCGTACAATAATGTTCATGGTTTTTTGGGATCTTGATGTCCCAAAGCGAGACGAAAAGCATTCTTCAGATTAACTGTGTGACATTCCATTTTATAACAATGTCAAACCTTATCCCTCAATAATTGGCCTTTTTCAGGATGCTGATATTGGCAAAAATGACTTGAGTTTGAATGACTCAACTTTGACGAATTGCAATTGCTGCAAGAAAATCCCATCTGATTATATCGTCCCAACTCGATTTGACTGTGACGATGGAAAGGAAATAGTTGTTGGAATTGATGGCCTTGATGGATGTGTTTGCACTCCATGTATGTTGGAATTGTTTTTACAAATTTGTATTCAATAAAGATATGCTATTATATAACCTTCTAGGATTTCAATGTTTCCATATTTTTTCATGAAGGAACAGAATGCATTACTAGTCATAATTGACAGCTACATTAGATACATTGTGTGTTTTCTAAATCACCAATAATTTCATTGATTTTCAGGTGGTCCTGTTCAGCCCCCATCCCCCAGTAAGTTGGCATATTTGCTTACATCAAGTAGTCTTTCTGTACTTCAGAGTTTGAAGTCAAGTTTCAGTTGGCATGCCATTTTGATTTAGTTCAAGTTCAATCTCTTAGCTTACTTATTATGGATCAGGGCTATAATCTGCTACATGTATATGTCCTTTTCAGGATGTAGTCTGAGGAAAGAATCAAGGTTCATCACATTTAGTCTTGAAAATGGAACGGTTTGCACCAGTAGACGATACATAAACCGTAACGTCTGTGGTGGTCTGTGCCAGTCATCTGAGGTTTGTATGGGTGGCTAAATGATGTGAAGTGTATAATATATTATACATATGTCTTTCCTGGTTAATTTGCTATATATTTGGATTGAATTTTCAGGATAGCGGATGGGTAGCAAGCTCCTCCGGTGAATTAATCTCATCTGATGCCAAGTGTACCTGTTGCAAAGGCAAACTGGGCAAACTTAAGAAGCATGAGTTTAGTTGTGATCGAACCACTGCAACATTTGGGGTTAGAGAGTATGAAAGCTGTTATTGTGGTCCGTGTGGTAAGTTCATGTTAGAACTCTTACTGAGAGAAAAAAGGCTCTTTGAATATAATTGTCCAGGAAATATTCTAAGAAGTTGTAGTCTCTTAACGAATATAATTTCCCAGTAATCATCAAGTTAGTGACAAAAAAGGACCGCAGGCTAGAATGATTTTTTCTGAGGTCTTGGATAGCTTCTCGCCCTAATGGTGACTAATTCAAATCCATTGAAAATGAAAGTAATGGGAAAAAATAAACTTAAATATCATTAATTTTGTATCAAGGATCATGATTCCTTTCTTGATATCCTATATAACCTGTGAAATTCTTACAAATGAATTGTAATATTGTAATATTTGGGCATTGTGACTTGTTTTCCTAAACAATTATTATTTTCTATCCATTTGCAGGTCCAGAAGATAATAAGAGTGATCCAGAAATTGGTCCACCATTTCAGATATTTGGGCCATTTGGCTTGCCTACCGTTATTCCAATTGCCATCCCAGATGAGAGTAAGATTACATATTTGATTTGCAATGTTGTGAAAATTTCATAATTGAATTTGGAGTGCCACGCTGTGTTGAAAGAACCATAATAATTGTTTAATGCATTAGTGGGATTTTGTTCTCACTGAAAATTAAAGATAATTTACAGAGTGATTGTGATATGTCAAATACACCAGTCAGTGCCTATCTATGGTATCGAAATCACCAGAGAAATTACTAAATTTTGTGACTTCAATGTGTTTATAAATTAAGGTGTTTTTTCCACACAGAGTGTGTCCCTCAACCAGAAACTTCGTATGTGACCATCATCAATGAAATTGGACAAAAATGCCAGAGCGTCAAAGAGATAACCCGAAATGTATGCAATGGAGGTTGCTGGTCTTACCAGGTGAATAGAGAATTTGAATTAGAAAAAATAATCAACCAACATTTTTCACCATAAGTATTAATGGTCATCATAGTCTCTTATTTATTTTAGCCTGCAAAAAGATTAAGAAGTGATTTTATTGGCTCGCCAGTCTGAGGCTCTTGAAAAGTCTTATTCATATATGTGGGACACGGAAACCGGTGCATTTTTATTGAGTGAATATGTATCTTGGAATTTAGACATCTTTGGCTGAGTAATGTTTTTCATTTTACAGGGTGATTGCTCGGCGGAAACTGGAAACAGTCTGAAAAGAAACTGCACATGTTGCAGAACAGTCCAGGAACGCACATTACAGAAGTCATACATGTTCACATGTGGCAAACAATCAGTTGGCTACAATGTGGTGGAAGCTGTGGCCTGTGATTGTCGACCATGTGGTAAGATAAAATTATTGGTTTATAATTATTTGAGTTCTTATAAGACTAATCTGATGATTTTTAATCATATGTTCAAATATGTATAATTTACCTGTGTCCAATTCACAATCGGGGGAGCTTAGATTAGATTAGCCGTTTGTGAAATAAGATTTTTCACGACTAAGAATAACATGTCTTTAAATTCAGTAAACTTGAAAATCACCAGACAAATAATCCATGGTTTTGTTTCCTTATTAAGGACAACCTGTGAAAAAAGGTAGGTTAAAGAAAAATTATTTTAGTTTTATTGGAACTAAAGGTAAATGCACATTGAAATAAAGCACTTGTTATTTGAGTGCTGACTTTGACCTTGACACATGGTCACACAACTTCTTGAATTCATGGTGTTGACTCCAAGCCTTCTCATCTCATCATTATATCTGCTTCTGACAGCTGATCATATCAGACCCAGTAGAATTGATACATCGAATTGTTTATTTCCAGCTTGTAATTCCGTGAAGGAGACATCAGTTGTATCTTTCTTTTTGCCAAATGGCACCTTCTGTGAAAGTCAACAGGAAATTACTCGTTTTGTGTGCAAGGGTGCATGCGAGTCTGTAGATGTAAGTGCATTTGATATTTGTATCTGTTATGACCAGTGTTGAGTACCGAATTGTATAAATTATTTAACTAAGTTCTATATGATGTGTTTGATATTTCAACTGATCAATATTGGTTCAAAAGTCTTGAGTTACGCATAAATTTAACATCTGTCCACCAGCAGAAAAAAGGGCATGATTCACAACACTTAAACATTTAGAAACAAGCTACTTAATCATTTAATTTTGTGTAGACCAGGTTTACTGTATCCATGTTCAGTAAGTTTTGTATTTTATATGTGATATAAAAACAATTTACGTGCTTCATTTCACAGAATAGTGCATTGCACCCTCTTGAAAATCAAACTTTGCTGCCGAGCAATTGCTCATGCTGCCAAGGAACAAGAAAAGGGGAAGAAAGGAGGTATCCATTCCTGTGTGATAATAATTTGGCATACTTCCCAATCACTAGTTACTCAAGGTGTAGCTGTGAGCCTTGTGGTGAGTAATGACAGGGTCAAAGGTTAATTTGAATTGATGAATGTTGCTTTGCTGTTTTATATACAATGGAACAAGCTGGAGGTAATGTCTTTTGTAACTCAATTTCATCACTTTAGAATAAGTGCAGGATCCTACATTTCAGATGAAGAAGGACCTAGGCTGACTGTAGCCGAACTGTGGGCCACCCGAAGAACTAAAGGTGAATTCCCATCTTGGTCTCTTTTTTACAATATATTAGGTCATCTGAAATTGCTTTTCATATTGCACATTTATTACATCTTTTCAGCTTTCACAGGAACAGTTTCATATAGAAATCATGTTAATTGTGTGCTTGCAACATATTTGTTTGACAGATTGTTCATTGCGTGTTGACAATTCTAACATGACCGTAACTCTGAAGGATGGAAGAGTTTGCCATAACATTGACCCCATGAGGAGACAATACTGTAGTGGCACTTGTGAGTCTGTTCAGGTTGGTTGCTGTTTTGCACCCACTTATTATGATAATTTTGTGTATCTTCTAGTTGTTGCAGATGGTGGTAGCTCAGTTTTTGTGATTAAGTCTCTCTCAACCGAAAAAGCTTTACAGGTAGCCCTGTATAAATGAAACTCAACAATCAATGTCTTTTTCCAGGAAGCCAATATTGGTAATAATAACTTGCAATCGTACAACTCAACTTCGACTACCTGCACTTGCTGCAAGAAAATTGTGTCCGATTACTTACTTGCAATTCGATTCGCCTGTAATGATGGACGACAGATTCAGGTGGTGATTCATGGACTAGATGGATGTATTTGTGTCCCATGTAAGTGGAGATTTCATTTATGTATAGCCGATAAGTATTGTTTGATGATTGCTTTTTTTCTGTGACGTCATCACTGTAACAACTATTAGATGATATCATCCTATTGTCTTTTAGCTGCTACACTGGCAGTGCTCTCTGTTACTTTTTCTCCACATTGCACAATTAAATTTTTTTTTGTTTTATATGGTAGGTACATGTAGCTATGCTGTAGTCGTTACATGAAACTTCAAAAAGATCATTACAAGTACATGTAATTAGATGCTATATATATATATATATATATATATATATAAAATTTGCTATTAAGCAGATATTTTATTTTATATATATAGGCCTATTAACTGGCACAGAATTGCTTGCATTTATATTACATGTGATGCAATTTCAGGTGGTCCTACTCCACCACCGTCTCCAAGTAAGTTTGTACATATTGTATTTGTATTTTACTTTCATTTAATATTTAGAATTATACTCAAACCATTCCAGTATTGTTTGTTGATGGTGATATCTTGTGGCAGACCCATAGTTGAAATCAATTTCCTCTTATCTTTTCAGAATGTAGCTTGAGGAAAGAGTCTAGGTTCATAGCATTCACTCTTTCTAATGGAACGGTTTGCAGAAGCAGACGGTATATCAGCCGTAGCATCTGTGGCGGGCGATGTCATTCATCCCAGGTTTGCATATGTTTTTGCAATAACCGAGTAATAATACCCAGAGGGGACCGTGTGATTGAGCCAATGTCAGTCTGTTCAGGGTTGTGTTTCACAATATGATAACCCCGCAGTAACAATTTCATATCAAAAGTTGACAAAAATTAAAAGATTTGTTCATATAAATGCTAATGAAAGTCCAGTAATTAATCTTATGGATTTTTAGGTGAGTCACATAATGAAACATTTGAATGCCTAGGGTCGGTGTTTTACATTAATGTTAAGCACACATAAATAAGACGTCACAATAACAACACAATGATGAAATCACTTCCCATTGTAATTATATACATAATATAGTCAATGACGCCCTCAAAACCAACCCTAAAATGGATTATGAAAATTTTTGAGTGTCCCCTCTTACTATTTCTACTCTGTGGTTGTGATGTAGGTTTACTCTTTTTGACCTTAAGTGACAATTTTCCTAGATTATTCCAATTAAGCGCTCTATTATTCTTGATCTTCCCAAATTTGCAAAATAATTTCAATATGGCTGTGTATGAAGTGAAAGGTGAAAGAAGATTTATATAAAATGACTGCGCTCCCACTACTTGTATGTGTGGCTGAATTTATGGGAAGTTTATATTCAACATTATCCTTGTAATCATCGCATGTGTCCAATCCACTACTTTTATCAAAAATCTCACAAAAAACCCCCCTTACTATGAAGATCATGATGGCCTGGACCAAGGACGATTTTAAAACAGTTGGATTGTGCACCTGTAATGTTTGTGTGTCTGAATTGTTGTTTCATTTTCTTTGATTAAATTTACAGGACAGTGGATGGGTTGGAAAGTCAGGCAAATTGATCTCTGGTGATGCCAATTGCACCTGCTGCAAAGGCAGATTAGGATCTCTTCACAAGCTGTACGAGTTCAGTTGTGGTGTAACCACCTCAACATTTGAGGTTGCGGAGTATGAAAGCTGTGAATGTGGTCCATGTGGTAAGTTGGTCAAATTGATGCAAAATTTAAATTGATGGAAGTTTTCAATACTAGGTAACAACAGCTGTCTCTGCTTGGGACCCTCATAACCCTATGAACAACTCGCATAAAGCACAACTAACCCAGCCACTTTGACGTTCGGATGGACCGCCATTTAAAGTTGCTGAATTTGATACAAGGAATATAAAAAAGCCAAAATTAGGTTATTATATGCTTCTTAGCGACACAAAAGAAGGCTGCTGTCCAGATATTGTAGAATGCTCGCTTAGCTTGCAAATGATGAAAGACAAATGTGGGTATTCAGTTCTATCACTGAGAATGGCATGAAATTTTGTACAAAGTTAAAGCAAGTGTCCTTGTTAAAAATAATGAAAGAAAAATGGGGGGTCACCATAGTTTTAAAAAATGTGTCTGACAAATACCTATTGCATGTTAATTCAATGAGAAAATTAAAAATAATATGTTTCCAAGCATAAGAATGGGTTTAATTGCATTTTCACCACCGATTTTTTTTCCCACTATTGTGTGAATACGAAGTTAAGTTATCCCAACATCTTTTAAAAAATAAGTATAGGTCACCATTAATATAATGAAGCTGCATGACATTGAATGTTTGTTCCACTGCAACTGGCCCCTGGTGGTAAAAACGAAATTGATTTAATGGTTATTTCTTGCATATAAATTATATATGTGACATTTTTTACTGGGTATAACACTTATTTTCATGAATAAACATAAAAGTCGTTTTCTTCCGAAAGGCAGCGCTACGATCCGGTGCGAAGCACCGGCATTTCTCATAACCGATTTGCCGCTCCCCCAGAATCGAGGAGGGAAATGCTTCCGCGCGTCGTCTGCACACAAAGCAGTGCGATTACTACGCCTTATTTCTTTCTTCCAAGAAGCCACTCGCTGTGAAACTGGTTAAGACACTTTCTTTTGACTTAAACTCTACTAACGTCATGAAATTGAACAACTTTACCGTGGAATTCCACCAACTGCCGAAGGTACTATTTTCGCAAATGGCGCTGAACAAGCGTTGTAACGACATAAACGGCACTGAACAAGCGTTGTAACGGCGTTAAGACGCTTATTCAACGATCAATTTTTTACGTTATCCCTTGACGCTTTGCGTCAGTTATCAGAAAGACCGGTGCTATGCACCGGACAAGCGCCGTCTTTCGGCAGAAATTGCATAAAAGTAGACTATATGTGCTAGTTCTGGAACTAAACCCCCAAAATAACAGAAAACAGCAGAGGCGACTGGAGCGCCATCTGTGTTTTTGTCCATGCTTGAAAGTGAAAGAATATACTGAAATGCTGCAAGAAACCATTGCAACGGTTTTTTTGTAATTTTCACAAGAGGGTGCACTTGTGTTTATGACGATCTACACAGTGTGGCGCTGATGATACCCGCATTTGTCTTTAAACAAAGCAGCTACATTGGGCCCGCGCCTGAATAGGCCCCATGCTACTGCAACAGTAGGCCTCGAAATTTCTTAGTAACTTAAAATGTCTTCAGATTTTAACAGTAAAGGAAAAACAGTGGTCTACATAGGCCCTGCGTTGGGCTTCACACACGCTAAGACTGGCTCTGTATAGCTAAAACATCATGACATGAAAATAGTGATGGATTAAGTTTTTGTTATGTCTTACATAATGGCCTTATCTTCTTGATTGTTGATTTCCCATTGATGAACTTCGCTACTATTATTTTATAAATTAGTGAATTTCAGTAATCCTTGATTGTTGTTGCGCAGGGTTGTTGCCACTCTGGGCTTTCTTAAATTGTCTTTGTCACTGTTTGCAGGTCCAGAAGATACTTTGATTGATCCAGAAAATGGTCCAGAATTCCAGAGATTTGGGTCAATTATCCTACCTACTGTTATTCCAATTGACATTCCAAAACAGAGTAAGATTGATGAATAGATGTTTTTCATTGTTAATGTAATTTATTATAATGTACATGATTAATTAGTTAAATTTAATGTGATCAGTTTCTACAAACTGAATATTTATTTGTAATTATGCTAGATATTATTATGTTTAAATTTAATGAAATTTCTTTTTCCTCTCAGAGTGTGTCCCACAACCACAAACTTCTCATGTGACTATTGTTGATGAATTTGGACAAAATTGCCAGAGTGTTGAGGAAATAACACGAAATGTGTGCACTGGAGAATGTTGGTCTTACCAGGTGAATTAAAAAAATTTTAAATAAAAGAGTTTCAAGTAATTCATAAATTAAAACTCAACGGACACCATGGATGTAAGTGAAGCCATCCAAGAATGTTAGCTTTTTTATCTTGGGTCACAAATATATTAGTGAAGGTTATATGTATTGAATGAGGGGCATATTCCTAGTTAATATTAGATAGTGACTGGTGTTGATCTTTGCAGGCTGATCGACTTGTGCCAACTGGAAACCATTTGGACAGAAACTGCACGTGTTGCAGGGCAATACGGGAGCATTCGTTGTTGAAACCATTTACATTTAAATGTGGAGGAAAATCGGTCAATTACCATGTTGTGGAAGCTGTGACCTGTGACTGTTTACCTTGTGGTAAGTCATCAGAATTACGAAAAGAGATCTGTACAGGTCAAGAATTTACATTTAATGTAATTAATGCAGTCGAGGAAAAAAAAAGAATTTTCCCCGAGATGCCAAGTTCTTGAGTGGTTTACAACCAGTTAACAAAGTGTTAAAGATTTATTTTGGTTCTCTATGCGTGAGGCAAATTCAAATATGAAGAAAATACTCAAGTTCAGTGGAGTGAGACAGCAACCAAATGAGTAACACTCGCGCCGAATGCATGAGACTTAGCATGTCAGATTTTCCGGCCAAAAATTTTACATATTTCGCAGTGCAGTGATAGCTGCTGTATCTTTGTTCATGCTCATTTTTATAAATTAATTAAATGATTTTGTAAACATGTATGTTTGTTTTGATTCAGTGAGAAAACTAATAAAAAAGATATTTTTCTTTCAGGAAAAAAAGTACTTGAAGCAACGACCAGGACAACAAGAAGTCATAGAACAATAATTCGCAGAACAACAGCAAGTCCGTAGATCTGATCCGCTGTTCACGCAGGATGAACCAATAACCGTGGTGATGGGACAATTAGAACTACATAATGCATATGTTAATCATTCTGGACAACTCATGAGAAAAAATTGTCTGAGAGAATATTATTTTAACTGCTTTCTTCTTGTAATGTAATCCATTGAAGATAATGACCTGGGTTGAATATTGGATATGATGAAGGACAATTAATGTATCCGGTGGTAGCTATGGGAAATAAAGACGTGAAAAAAAGACTTTAGTATTTGTTTAATATGTATATATATATATATATATATATATATATTGCAAATGCAAGATGGAATGGGTAAACCAAGTAAGACCAACTCTTGAGTCAGGCAACAACAACCTCCTGCTTTCAGGAGGCATCAAGCCATTTGCAACGATTATCCAGGATATGGTAAAGCTTTGGTGCCATAGGCAATTATTCAAAGACAACCCTTGTCAAGTCTTGTCTAAGCTGAGATGCCTAGTCTGCTCCATTTGCTATTTGAGCAGGATCTCCCTGACATCATCATTCTTGAATCTTCTACACTTCCTTGGTCAAGTGTCCTACAAGTTCACTAGAAATATCAACACAATAGCATGTTCCCTTAACTAATCTACAGCTAAGAATATCATTTCTATGTCCAAAATAGTCATATATGGGCTATGGCAATGATCCTAAGGAATATATATATAAAATTCAGCAATAATGTTATGCCACATAAAGATGTTGGGCATGATTTCATACAAAATTAACCTTTAAGGTTTTTATTTACTTGTATTTAAATAAATAAAGTCTAAATACAAATAAATACCAAATCTTAGTATATTTCTTATGGAATGATACTCAACACACCCATTTTAATGGCTTTAGAAAGTCAAAATATTTTTTGCACGCTGTTTAAATTTAGCTGGCAACTGAAGGAACTATATATTATCAATTGCCATATTCCCCTTCAGTTACTGAATTGTTGGGTTGCTGATTTGCATTAAATCTATGGCATTTAAATTAGTATTTATAACCGAACACTTTACAGGTGTATATGAAGAAAACAATAATAAGTATTGGAGTCAAGTGAAAGTACTATAGATCATCATGCAACTAATTATTATAAAATTGCTTATTATAAACAAAAACTATTAAATGGGCTGAGCACGATACTATGATCAAATATTTAATAATTGCACATGAATTGTACAACATTTACAGCTGTCATTGCTAAGTATGGGATGCTAAGGATATGAAGGAAGCAACGCAATTGTTTGCATTTTTTTCCAGATTTTCCAATATTAACAAAAAAAGAATGATGAAACAAATGTCAAAAAGAAGCTTAAAAGTGAAAGTACTATAATCTAGATATATATATACAAATGTATATATATATAAATATTACTGGCAAAATGTTACTGATGTAAGGATCATATAGAGTCATTGATATGAACGTTTGAAAGAGTAGGCCTACTTGTCCAAATTTTCATATTTTCCTTTTTAAATAAAATTATCTGTCATAAATGGTCATGAAACCAAAAGGGTATCTCTAAACTATTTTAGACATATTCTTAGTTTGTTAGGGTAAGTGTATTATTGGTAGAGTTATGCTCCGAAAACACAATTAATGTTTAGCATTTTTTCTGATTTTCCAGTAATAGCTAGTAATTTTGTAATTAGCATGAATAAATATCACAAGTTTTGAAAATACAACAATGTTTTTGATTCATTCATGTGTAAATTATAGGCCGCAGGAGCGGCCCCGTAGGGGCCGCCCGTAGGGCTTTTATGACTAGAGATTGGCCAAAAACAAAAATCTACTGACGTGCTATTCTCAAATGACCGGACGGAACTTTGTTGTCCTAATTAAACTAGAAATCAATGCGCGGTAATGAGGTCATGATGCGCGACGATGAAAATAGGCCAAAACGTCACAACAAACTTGTATTGATGACGTCACAGAGAATGCCTTTGCGCTGGGCAAGGGGTGTCACGGTAATATCCCCGCTCAAGCGGAACGATCGCGATTTTGGTTGCCTAGATTGTTACGTATTAGATAAATTACATGAGAGCTCCTGGTGAATTGCAACTATGAAAATGGCATCAAATTATATTTTTAGTAAATCACACCTCCTGCGGCCTCTCATGCACATTGCATTATCATATTAGGCCGCAGGAGCTTTTATGACTAGAGATTGGCCAAAAACAAAATCTGCTGTCATGCTATTCTCAGATGACCGGATCGAACTATGTTGTCCTAATTAATCTGCGCGGCCATGATGCGCACAAAATAATAATGACCTACTTAAACAAAAATCGTTCTTAACAGCTCTTAACTTAAGATCTAGCAGACAAATTGAATTAACTCACATTAAAAACACTATTAATGATCATTTCTATGTGATTCAAGACTGGACAAGCAGTAGAAGTATGGTTTTGAATGTTCCATGGAAGGGATGTCCACTGCCGTGATTTTCCACAAAGCTAGCCAACTAAATGAACGTTCGACCAATCAGAGCAGAGCTTATTTAATTACTAGGCCATTTGCTAGGCAACGAGCTTTAACAAACTCTGTGATTTGCCGTGGCGCTTAGGTTTTAAAATCAATACGCCATGATGCGCCCTTACAAAAAAGGCCTTTAGAAACGTCACAATTAAAACTTTTATTTATGACGTCACAGAAAATGGCTTTGACGCCGCACTACTGGCGAACAAAAAACGATGTGTTCGCTCATCCAGAACGATCGCGATTATGGTTGTTATTACTTGAAAATGGCATCAAACTTCAAAGTATCATTTTAGTACTAATTCTACAACTCCTGCGGTCTCTCATGCACATTGCATATTCATATTAGTCTTTTATATGGAGGTTGATTGGGTTTGTGAACATGACGTCACATTCCGTGTTTGCTGGATTTCAACCAATCAGATCACAGAAATCGCCACTCACTGACTCAGGACTTTTCCTTGCTGCGGGTCACTCGATCTTCTGGGACTCCATGGTGGCGTTCTTTGACAACGATCTATGAGCGTGGTCTCCTTTAATGTCTTAAGCATGGCATCGAAGCATCCTAGAGTCGATAAAAATGAAAAGCAGATTCCATCTCACAAATACAGAGGACCTCAATCAAATGACAGCTTCGTGTGGGAAACAAGCGCAGGTGAGTGCAAAAGGTACAGCGGTAGGCAAAGCTATGAGTGAAATGGATCTGGCCGAATTCAATGAAATCTTGTGTCAGGTGCCTCAAAACGTACCTCTACCGAAGTTTAGCATTGTCGTGAAGTAACTGAGATATCATCGATTTTCTCCTTTTTTGTGATTTTACCGCTCGAATTCTCCTACGTCACGAATGTCATGCTTAATATAAACGGCGGGACCATAGCAGCGGAATAGCGGGAAGCCGGTAGACACTCACATGTACCCTTTGTTTGACTTGCCAGCTATTAATCATATATCTGAAGGCTAGTGAAGTCACAATCTGTGTTATTAATTGGTGTTATGATAATGGGTATAACAATAAATAGCACCTTAATTCAATGTATAGGAATTGGTGTGAGTGTATTATGCGGACCATGCGGACCAGCGCTTAAACCAACAAGCGTTTGTTTACACAAATTCAACACACCCCTATTTAATGATGCAAAGTGATGTAAAAACCATGTTAATTGATTGCAAATATTAAACATGTTTCCAGTCATTTCGAAGTCATACTACACAGTAATTCTATCTCTGTGTCTCTTGCCATTTATAAAGTAGACCTGAGTCATACAGTTGGTTGAAAAAGTATTCATGCCCCCCGGAGTTTGTATGGAAATTTGTCAACTATAATTGTGCACATGATCAGAATGGCTCATGCGATTATCTTAAATTTTTTTAAGGGTGATGACTTTCACGGTGCAGCAAATTTTGATGCCACTGTAAACTGTTGTACATACCAATTTATGGTAGGGGCATGATATGATCTACATTCTCAAAACCTTTGTTAATTCCAGCTATATTTTAATCAAAACCTTTTTGTTTAGTCATCAACTGGTTATTTACAATGAAAACTGCAATATCATTAGCACTTTTTAAATTACAGCAGCCTTACTTTTTGTGGTTCATTGACTGGTTTAGCAACGTAAATTTGAAGTGCCAGCAGTATATTATTTGTCTTTTTAAAACTACATCTTTTTGCAAATAAGGTGGTTTTGGCCATTTTTATATGTGCAGGTGGACCATAAGAAGCAAGAAACTAAATATTAGCTCTTATTCTTGTATAGATTCTACACAGGCCTGCAATAAATAAAGTCTCGTTTTGCAACGTTTACCATTTTCGCCCTTTTTCAGAGCATTACAGCTTGAAAAATATCACCAATAGCCAAGATTTATCAGCATAAATGGATTCAATACAACTTCTTTACCCTAGGTACAAAATTGCATGCCTACATTAGGAATAATAAGAGAGATATGGACGTCTGAACTTGGAAATTCATGCCGTTTGGCTTTTTCCGCAAAAAATTTATACATTTCAAACTGTTGTATCTTCTAACCATTGACACTGAAGACCTGAAATTTTGGATTTTTCCATTAATTATATAGTCCTACAACTGGTATTTTTTTGCAGAATTTTTTGAGATGGTGACCTTGGAAGTTAGTCTGAATTTTGGTGAATTCATATGGATGAGGTTTAAATGTGTGAAATGTAAAGCAAATCTGAGAAAGTTGTGTGGAGGACTATTTTCACAATCTACTTTAATCATTGTTAATGTCGCCCAAATGTTTATCTTTTACGCTGCTTGCCTTGTGTTTTCTTCACGGTCGTTTGGGGCTTTGTAAGGCATATACATGCTAATTAAATAACAGTGTCAGCTCATGTTGTTAAACTGCTTTCCACACAGGCCTTCAACTTCCAAAGGAGAGTGATCCTGATGAAGGAGGATTTGATATCACAGAAGCTCGATCATTGCTGCCTGACAGGTACAGCAAACTCACCCATATTATCTTTGAAGAAGGCTTTATTCCAGTCAGGTAAGCCTCTTTTTTCCACTTGCTAAATTTAATTTTATACCAGATAGGAATGTATACTGAAGTGAGTCAGGCTGATGTCAAATGAAATTTCAAACAAAATGATTCTGTGAAGCTGCTACTTGCAGCAGTGGTTTATTTAATAGGTCTGAGATGCAGCAAAGTTGTGTGATTCTGTATAATTAAAAAGAAATAACAAAACACTAGTTATGTTCTGTTTCTTGTAACAAAGAAAATACATGACATAATGTACTACAAATGTATAATAAAATAAAGTCGTAAAATCATTTAAGATCCTCGTGAAATCATAATCATTTAAGATCCCCAAGAACAAAGTCCCGCAAAGAATAAAGTCCCTCAAAGTTGATTAAAATGGCTCTTGATTTCATTCAAGGTAGGCAAAGATTAGACTTACACACAAAGATTTATAATAATTAAACTAATGCCCTGCAACTTCAATTCAAGTTGTGCAAAGATTCAACTTAGACAAATTCAACATTAAAAACACTGATTAACCTCAATCCAAGAACTCCCAACTGTATGCTTACACATAATATAATATATATATTATGTGTATTGACCTGTATCATCACTCGACCGTACGGGTCTCAGGATGATAAAGATACAGGATCTGGGGTGATGATACCAGGGAGATGCAGCCTCTTGCCATGTGATAACCCATAATTACATCAACATAATCAACTCTTGGAGTTGTGGCTCAGAGTCAATTGCTCATTGGTTAAAATCAATGTCATCCCTCCTGAACTCGTATCATCCCTCCTCAGCTCGTCCCTCCTCGAATCTCATATCATCCCTCCTCAAAAAATCACCCAGGGAAAGGGCCTTGTATCAGGGAAAAAACATGCTCAGGCATGGGATAATTGATGGGATGATACTACATCATAAAGGCAAATAGCCTTCGTCCAAAGGTCATTGAAATTTTTTTTTAAAGACTTACACACTATGAAATCACTGTATGAAATCACTTTGTAAAGGAATTCCAATGGATATATTTTCTTTTGGATTGGGCACTACTTGTTTAGATCTTATTGAATTGCATTATAAAAGCATTTGTAAAAAAAATATATATATCATTATATACATATCATTAATTCATGTACATGTATATTGAATGCCATCACATTTTATAAATTATGTACAAATTATAATACTGAACACTTTTATTGTAACACTGAACTTGATGCCAACTAGATAAGCTTTGCTTCTCTGGTAAATAAAAACACATGCATACATACATACGTAACATCCGTGCATATATCTATTATCCATCTATCTACCTGCCTGTCTATCTATCTATCTAACTAGTATCTATCTATCTATCTATCTATCTATCAGTGGGGGTACAAAAATAGCAGATCTGACATTGGTTAAAAACCAGACTTAAATTTCAACGACAATCTTTATGTTGTTTCCGAACTAACATAATAACTTGGAATAGCTTTATTTCTTAAATGTCTATCATGCATCATTTGAAAGCTGAGATTCTTAACTTTCAAAAAGGTATGATCAGGGTATGATACCCTGTGTCTCTTTGACATTAACCCCAACTGCTTAAAGTAGACAGTAACTTAAGTTACTAATATTTCAAGGATATTTGAAATTACTACCAGTAGTAATTATTGCTGATAATTATAGCAGCCGTGTTTATTTCTCATTTAAATGACGTAAGTTGGGTAAATCAAACTCTGACAAGTTGACAACTTGTATTAGTAACTGTACCTGTTGGACTTTTAAGGCGTCCGTAGTGCAAAGGCGCATTGCAGGGTGAGAACCAAGTAAACAGGAGTACAAATGTATATACAGGTAACTTGGTTCAAGCCCTTTCGACCCCCATGTAGTCTCACTTCAGTATTTTTTGCATTTATCTTTTCAGTTACTGCTATTACGAAACTAGTGATGCTAAATCTCTGGCCCAGTACTTCGATGTGGAGATAGTACAATCCTTTCATTTTGACACAACAGTTTTTGAAGACTGCAATAGTAAATGGATGGAGTTGAAAAAAGATGGCAAAGCAAATCTCCACCGACTATTACTTGTGCCATATCGGTTGTGGCAAGTCATCCGTTACAACCCTGTGCGGAGAAAGTGGGAACGTAGAAACGATCATCCCAGGGAGGAAATGTTTTCACTTCTGTCTGTCTATGGTATGCTTTATCCTGTTACATATTACTTTGAGCACCAATAGTTTGAAGTACTTTTAACCCACAGTGAATGATCAGTTCGATAAGCTTCGTTGTTATCGTTGATGCCTGGCGGACCGGCGCTTTCATTTTTCCGAGCAGAACTCCGAACACATTTGCATGTACCTTATTTCTGCGTGTAAAATGAGCGCTTTTGTGCCCTAAAATTTGCTGCTAATTAAGTTAATTTTGGGCCATTTTGCTCATGCCTTGATGTTCACGTTTTGCTCATGCCTTGTTATTGTCGCGTGATTTGCGATCATAGGCTGCCAAGGGTGTAATGTAAAGTCTGTTGAAACTGCTTAGTGGTGATTCTAGACTATAACTGCCTACATTTACATTTTTATTTGTGTCTTTTGATAGACACATTGACATAATTTAATGTTATCTTGCCTATGTTTTAGTAAATTGAGCAAAAACAGTAAAACAAATATGTGAGCAGTATTTAGATTGTACTGCACATACATGTATAAATTATCGTCAAAATTTGTTGAAAATAGTGCCCTTCTGTGGGTCTATGGCCATCAATCAAATTGTTGTTTCTCCAAACCTCCACATGTCAGAAACTATTGTTTGTATCGTATCTGACATTTGGAGGTTTATGTATGCATCCAGTTTCATGGTAAAAAGTTATGGTGGTGTAACATTTTTGTTTTGACCCAGATTTCATATTTTTATATAATGACTGAAAACTTTGAAAGAAAGAAAAAACTCTAAAAATTATGTTGCATCTATAATTCCATCGCCTGATTTCTCATACTGTGCAATGTGTAGACTTAAAGTGGAGTTTTAGGTACAATGAACCTTGCATAAGTTGAATTTGTCTTAAGTTGAATTTTTGCACAAGTCGAAGTGAAGTTCCAGGACATAAACTTATAATTCTATCGAATGAAATCAGGGGGTCCATTTGAATCCGACTTATGAGCAAGCATATTTTGTAATGTAAGGTTTTATTTGTTATTGATAGGAGCATTTTCTTATTTTCAGGGAAAGGCACCGATTCCCCCAGTAAGTATTACTTTTTATTTATTTTTTTTGAGCCAAAATTTATTTCCTTTGGCATGTAATTGTCTTCAGGATCTGTACAGTGTACACATATCTTCAGTTGAGTACAAGGTAGTCTAGTATAACTGTGATCAGCAAAATTTACAAAAATTATAAATACATGATATTGCATTACATTGTGCTCAAATGACCATATGCTGAAATATGCACACTGTACCAGTACGAGAAGGTAAAATAAGGACCCCGCGGCATAACAAACACACTCACAGACTCGCTATACATCGTAAAACGGGGATTGTGCGGACCGCGTGGAATGGCGGACTTAGAGAAAAAAAGAGAGAACTGTTACATTTTGGCAGTAATAATAATTGAAGAACATACAGTTAGTTTCATTAAAAACGGCCCATCAAATAGACAAAGCTGTCATAGCTGGCTACTCAAAACCGGATCTATAAGTACATATTTATGATTAATTTCTTACATTTAACAAGGTTTATATTTATCTGGTGATAGATGTAAGCCAATTATTAGCTGTAGAAGACGACAGAAGCAGCTGGCTTTAGCATGTTTAGACCACAGCCAGGTACAGGTCACTACAGACAGCTAGAGTCGACCATATTTTATGACTGTACTGTCCATGGCAACTGAATTTGTTTGAGAAAATGGCAAATATATTACATATATTATGTTGAAGCATAGGGACATAGCAATTGAATTATTTTAAGGGGATATCACATTGTATTTAATTTATTTCAATCTGAGGGACAAAAAATTGGAAATAGATTCATAATCTAAGTGGATAAATGCATGCCTAACATATTTATGCAATCTTACCTTATTTTCAATGTCAGTATTTGTTCTTGATTACTAGGCTTCACATATTACTATAGGTGAAGACTATTGTTTTTGGTATTATTATTAGGCCTCACCTATGGTACACCATAAGTGAAGCATATTGTTTTTGTCAGAATTATTATTTTGTCTTCCAAGAGAAATCTGCAAGGAAAATTGTCAAAAAATTCATGAAAGAAGCCTAGGCAGCCCTCATGACATTGACTGGCTGTAGATGACCTTGACCTATTTCTCAAGGTCACATAGCCATTTGTACTTACAATTTTAAAAACTAGAAATTAGCATATCTCAACAACTATAAAGCTACAGCCATATGCTTTAATATCTAAAGTCAAATAAAGCTTTCCAAGACATCTGACATGTATACATTTGAAAAATATTTGAGGAATCGCCCCACCCTATTCCTATTGTCTGATGCGAAATTAGGTCACAAGGTCAGACTATCAATTGATAGGTCACAGACCTTGAAAAGTACTTTAAACAAAAATGTCTCTTAACTTCAGTGCTATTCAACTTGTTTTAATGGGGAAAACATTTGTGAAAAGCACACTCCATCTGCTTCAATCACAGTATAGCATGATATTGTGAAACTTTTGGTTGAGGCATGAATTGACCATGAATTTGCACTCTTCAAGAATGACCTTTAAGCTGATGTTTATCATGTATCTATTTGCCCTAACTCTATAGTACTTTCAGCTCAGGAGTTAAGCAACCGCAGCAAACCCCAAACTAACCCTAAAATACCAGGGTTTTTTGGGTTATTTTTAAGTCTGCAAGATTTGCTTAAGTTTAAACCACTTCATCTCAGGGCTACTTGGCTTGACACGAATGCAGTCTTACCCAGTTCAAGAAATATCTTAATGCAGCTCATTCAAATTTCAGCCCTCTAGCTGCAGTACTCCCCGTCATATTAGCCCATTTATACTAATGTTGCAGAACAACCCCTAAGAAATTGTTTTATGGTGGTGTCTCCAAAATCAGTGCAACATGATCGGAATTGCTCAGCAGTTAAGCTTAAACTGCTAGCAACAGCTGAAGGTCTTTTTTATGAGTAGCTAAGCAGAATACTGTGGACTGTTGGCAACTGTAATGCAAACCTGCAAACGATGCTTGTAAACAAAATTGCTCTTCATCAAGTCCACTGTCACACATTAGGATTTAATGTCTTGCTTTTTAGTCCTCCGCATTGCACCACCAGGCGAAGTCGTCTTCGAAACTGTTCAGGTCATTTTGACCTTCGAAATGTGAAAAACAAACTGTCTACAAAGTTTTTTTTTTTTACTGGAAGACATTGACCTGTACTATACGGATATGTAATCAATTTTGACGGAACTTTATTCGTTAATTTTTGAAAAATTCATAAAATATGAATAACCAATTTCTGAGCAACGAAATAGTGAAATGGGCATTTTCAATGAGAAATATTCACTTTAGAAAAATGCAAAGCATGGTTGACCACAATTCATACGTGAGCTTTCAAAATCTGCCATCGCTTATGACCTTTAACTTATATGTCAAGGTCAAATTGAAGATCCAACATTTTCATAGTACTGAATTTGTTTATTAATTAATATATCTATTGTAGACTGTTTATATAATAAGATTCCCTACTTTTCCACTAGCTACTCCTTCCTTACCATAGGTGAAGCCTATAGTTGCTAGGCTGCCCAGCAACAGAGATCTAGTTTATTTAATTTCTTCTTGTTTGATTAAAATTTGCAGCATTCCATCATTCTTACAATTATTAGTTATTTCCATCAGTTTACAATATTGATTGAATTTAGGACCTGACAACTTCTGAAAAGTTCCTGTGAAGTACAATTCAATCCATCCAGAATTGAAGGATAATGCTTCCTATTGAGATTACTGGCGTAGGGAGAAAATAGGAAAGTTGTCTATATCAGGCTAATTGTTCTTTACTGGCATATCACATGATCCTTTGTATAACTGTTTTATAAAACTGTATGAAATATCTTAGGGTGATTGGGTTGTCCATACGAATAGAAAGTGTGTGGTGTTGTAATTCAGAACTTTCTCCATTATGAGAAGCGTCAGCTCAAGTATCAAAATTAGGTCACTCTTATTTGATCTTCAGCTTGTCATATAATCACATTTCGTTACTTTTCAGATGTATTAGCACATCTTCGTCATGGTTTTGGTCCTAGGGACATAGAACCATTTTTCGATCGCTACCTGCATCATTTATGGACCACAGCATTGAATAACGGCATGACCAATGGTCTGGGGAGAACAGCCGTGTATGATTTGTTGAGGAAAGTAGCTGATCTGCTGCCATCAGTGAATATCAATGAAGCTGTGATCATCTGTAATATTACTTCTTGCCTACGGGTCGATGATGTCAAAATATCAGATGAATCCTCAGGTTCACTTTGCAGCTCACCTCCAACCAAGCGTAAGAAAACACCTCATGAGGAAGACAGCGAAAATGAGCATGACCTTAAAGTTATTTGCCGAGACAGGAATTCTGGTTTCACAAAATACTTAATTATGGTAGAGATACACTCCAAAGGTAAAAATCTTAACAAGGCACAGAGAAAGTTTATGAAAGAAATCATTGCTGCTCTACAAGCACAGAATTCTGTATTTGGAATTTTGTTTTCATATGATAGTGCTTTGCTCTACTTCGCAAAGAAAGCATTGACAGGTGAAGTATACATAAAAAAATTCAAGTATGATTTGGTGCAATTAGCAAATTCAGTTGCACCCGATCTTCTCAATGTTACAGCTTTTCAAACTCTTATTATGGATATTTTTACTTGCCTTATTTATGGCATTGAAAAAATTGAAACCTGAGCCTTAACCTAATCCTTTTGAGTTGATTTAGTCCTTTTTAAAGGTTATAGGTGTCAGTCCTTGGGATAGAATGCCCTCTTACTTGTTTGGAAATGTGTGTTGTGGGCGTCTTTGGTTGTTCAGTATTAGGGTAGCAGGGATCGAAATAAGGTTCAACAATGGTAACCCACTTTCCGGTTATCATAAGTTTTGATGTGGTAACCCACTGGTAACCTACTGTTATTACCAAATAATTTGACGCATTTTGTCGCGAACGGAAGTCCGTTCACATGAAAAGAAATTATGGTAACCTCCATGTAACCTGAACGATCGTTCTCGACTTATTTCGAGCCCTGGGGTAGTATTAATTCTGTGGATAGCTTTGTACATTAGCAGAAAGATTGCAAATCATATTAGACTGAAGACTATATAAGAAAATAAACTCAAAAGTGCCCTGGCCATAATTGTTAGAGAATTGCTATTGATGTATAGACATTAATGATGTTTTAGGGAAATGCTTTTCGATTTCTCGTTGTGTAATGTGTATATTTACCACTCCTGACGTGAATGACCCATTGATGGTTGACACCAGCGTACGAAATTCGCAAATTAGCTAACTGGTCCACGTTCTGGGAGCTAACTGGTCCACTCATATAACTAACTGGTCCATTTCAGGTCTAACTGGTCCAAATTTTCCGCCAATTCTACATTATGTTATATAAGTGCATAAATCAATCAAATAGATACACATTGATTTAGTACCTTTAATTAAAACAATCTGATTACATTAATGTGGTCACAATAACTAAATCATCAAAAAATGAGCATAATTTTAAATACTGATAATACAACATTAAACATTAAAAATTTACAAGAAATAGAAGTGGCTTTTTCCCCTGTTAGGGTTCTATGAGGCTAATTGCACTTCACACTTCACAGAAGTTCACACCTTTGGTATACTTATTGACTGATTGCAATCAACTGCCCATACCCTAGCTTTCCTAAACTGGCGTCCACAATTGCAATTAACCATTTTCCTAGACATCTAACAAGTATTGTAATGCAAAATCCTATAATCTTTTCTCCTAAAGAAATGTCGGCCCTCGCCGGCGCCGTAATTTCAACCACTGCTAATCGGTCCACTGTGACCGATAAACTCCGCATTTTGACATTTCTAATCGGTCATTTGGATTTCTAATCGGTTTAGACCGATGGACCGGTGCAAATTTCGTACCCTGGTTGACACGTAGTTAATTTTATAAACCTACTACTACTACAGTGTACTGCTTTTTAATTTTTGTTTGTTTGTATACTATGGATAATCGTTATCCATAAATAATGCTGCAGATTTTTATATTTATTCATTAAGCTATTTATTTACAAATTTGTAATCAATCTGTCAATGTAATTATAAATTCAATGGATATAATTTGATTTATTTCTTAGTGATCTGTCAGTCATATATTATGGATCTGTAATATGGTATATATAGTAATATAACATGATCTGTAACAGCATGTGAATAAAGGCATTTTTAGGGCCTGACTCGAATAGCAAATGGAGTAGACCAGGCATCTCAGCTTAGGCAAGACTTGAGGATTTCTAATTGAAACTCAGGAACTGGCCAATGAGAAAGAGAACAAAAGTGTTGAACACACAAACAGCAACAGAGTATTTTCATTAACCTCAACATGTGACAAGCTTGTGTCTTTGAATAATTAACTATGCTTCACCTTATCCTGGATAATCTTAGCAAACGGCCTGATGCCTGTAGGGTATCCTGAAAGCAGGAGGTTGTTTTTGCCTTACCTCCTGCAAGGAGAGCCTCTGCAGTGAGACCTTAACTGAATCTCAAAATTTCGAAAAACTCAATATTCTAAAAGATCTGGCTTTCCTTTTTAAATTATTTTAACACACAAAGTGGGATTCACACCACCACCTGCCATCGCGAAGCCCCAGTGGCGCAATGGATTGCGGGTCGGACTTCTAATCCGGAGGTTGTGGGTTCTTCTTCAAAAAGTTTGTTAGGATATATCATCAAAATAGGCAACTAGATAGAAGTCCAACACGCTATATATATCCATTGCACCACGGGCTGTTCTGTAACACTTCGGGCGGACCAAATTGTCAAACTACACATTTTCCTGAATAATCTGCTGCAGCTGTTGCATCTGATCAAGTTCCCGCAAAAATTTACCTCAAATATACATGAGTTGAGATTCACACCACCACCTGCCATGCGAAGCCCCAGTGGCGCAATGGATAGCGCGTCGGACTTCTAATCCGGAGGTTGTGGGTTCGAGTCCCACCTGGGGTGCTTCTTTTTTCTGTGTGTGGGACACTTGACCGCGGAAGTGTGGAATCAGGATTCACATCGCATGGAGTTCTTCTCCAAACACTTTGCTTGTATATGTCATCAAAATAGGCAACTTTTCAATGATTATATCATCAGCCTGCCTACTTGACAATTCCTGAGTGACTTCCAATGACAAATTATTCAGGAACTGGACAAGGCAATAAAGTATCAGTACCTTTGACCTTACAACTTGTGATGTGGATGCTACCCATTCCACCAATCATGCACAATGTCACACTTAAGGGTGCTCACACTGTCACGTATAAGACCTACGTATGAAAAAATATTTTTACTCTTGCTCATCCTTGTCCATACGTGATCCACTCGCCGAGCGTTTCAAGGATACTCTTGCAAATCCGTAGAAAACTCTTGGTAGTGCTAAATCATCCGTGACCATACATGGAGAGGGCAAAAATTTTAAACCTTTGGCGGACATTCAGCGAGTGAATTGTTTATATTAGTTACGTAACTTGCTCGTGAGTCAGTCGGCGAGCGATCTACGTACGTTCTAGAACGTACATACGTGGCCATACGGAACCATATGTAGTCACTGTCCATCCGTATATACTCGCATCCACTCGGTAAATGCTCCGCGGACGTCATCGCCCTGCCCGTCGTCTGCTGTGCCCATCCATAGCCCTATTCTCATTTACTCTTGAACCACTCGCATGAGCGATCTGTGAGTGCCTACGAGTGGCTTACGGATACCTGACGAACGGTTGAGGAACGTTCAGCAAGCGATCTACGACTGCCTCACATACGTTCGTTGGAAGAATTTATACGTGATTAACAGAGCCACGAGTGAGCACCTATAGCCAATTTTTCAGTGTCAACACCCCTTTACCCTGGCATCTTGCATTTGCACCTGTAATGTCTTTGCAGTGGAGTCAGGTTTGCCAGAGTGGAAATCAGAGTCGAAAGCCGGTCGTTCAGCTGTGCGATGCTGTATGTGAATTATTGATGGTGTAGCTACAAGCAAATAACTTTAGTTTGAAAGCAATTTTTGAAATAAAGACAGCCAGGGATAAATAACCCGGGAAAAGTTTTTTTTCTTTTTACAATATTGACATTTTTATTATTTCTTTGCACTAAGGCAGTGAGCGATGTAATATTTGGCTGGTGGAAAATACTCATTCAAAATTTGGCAAATAGAACCTGATAGATAAAACATTCAAAATGTAAACTATACATAAAACTACCCATTTTACATTGTACTACAAAATGAGTTTCTAGAGAATGACAGACCTTACCATATTCATTAATTTATAAAATGTACTAAAGAGCGTGTGTACAAAACCTAACTAAAAAATGCAACATTCACCATCAGTATTTTTGCTTCACTGCTGAAACACAGAATTGCAATGTTGATAATATACATGGTCAAAAAGACTAAACCTACATAAAGAGAAATGTTTGCATTGACAAACAAAGATCACAGTGCTTGAAGAAGAAAAATTGAAGTGCACATATTAACAGTTCATTATGTACTAATAATGTATGACTACAACATCGGAGTTTAAGACAATAGAACAGAAAGTTAATACAATGCAACATTTTTCTCTCTAACTCATTATACACGTTTTTACTAATGTCAAATATCATCTTTTTGTTTGGTGTATGTTTGTCAAAACTACTGCAGACACTGCAGCTAATATAATGCACAATTTCCCATTTCCACAATTTCCCATTCCCAATTATTAACCATTGATATGACTGTTATCATTGCTTTTTGCAATAATTGCATTACGCTTATGGCCCCAAAAATGTTGGCTAATCCATTACACATTATACATTGTAGAATCCAATTAAAAACAGGTGAAGTGATAATACCAGGCATTTGCGGATTTGCATTTTGCGACATGCATCTTGTAACTCACAAATTCATGCTAGGATTCACTGTTGCTTAATACATAAATATTATGTGTGATGTATTTTTGATGACTATATATTACAATGTGCAGCTAACAGCAGTGAATTAAAATACATTATGTACACTAATCTGTTCATTAAGTCCCTCAAAAGTCTTACATTTAACTGTATACCTATCAAATGTATAAAGAACAATTTAAATGAATTTAAAATGTTGGCAGTGAGGAACATGTGTATCCTGGCACTTTGGTGGCTTTTACTGGCAAGGAACAAAATAAAATAAAATGATACCTCAAATCATCCATCTATACCACCACTGCTTTTAACTGTGTATTAACATTATTTAACAATCCATGTAAATTTTATTCAACTTTATAAAGACAACTTCTGTAACTGCCTCCTGTTGTATGTTGACATCTTATGGCCAAAAGACCATTAACTTCATGTATATATATTAATACTTCGCAGAAATCTGATAACATGTATACGGAAGAATATTCTAAACATCTAACGATGAAGAAAAATTATTTTGTAACACGAAATTAACCAAACTACTAATTTGCCTTGAAATGACAAATTAACATAAAATTTACCTCCATCAAAATTTTAAAACATTAACGATTCCTTGCATATGTAAGCAACATATTTGATCGACATATATATAGGAAACATTTGAAAAATATTTCACTTTCGAGTGGACAGTGTTCAATAAATGACAGATGTGAATATTGTGACCAAGTGTAACAATGGCAGTTGAAGATGAAACAGGTGAAACGTGATGATTTAGTGATTTCAACCCATCGAGGGATTCATCATGGGAGCGGCAGGATTGCTCAGAAGACCAATCCGTTGTTTCTGTTTCCTTTGCTCAGTCATCTGAAAACACACGCACAAAAAAGAATTACATTTGTACTTCAATACACCCTTTTTACAAGGCGGCCATGTTGGCATTTTGCCTCATTCACCTCATTTTGATTATGTCATATATTTTGACATCATTACTTTTCCATTGTTCTTGCACTCTGTGATCTAACCGGTATCGAGTCACTTCGTAGACACGCAAAATCGTTGACAACCAATTCGTTGACAACCAACCCGTCGACAGGAGGTGGACAAACTCGTTGACAAACTATTTCCTCGGACAACCATCTCATTGACAGAAAAACGAGGCTATACCAACTCGTTGACAACGTTTTTATTTAGTTCACGCAAATTCGCCAGATGTCGCAACAGTATACTCGTACCAGTGCTGCCACCTTACACAACATTACTTTCATACTGCATGTTTAACTCAGCTTTTTGTCTAGCTCTTCGAGTCTCAGCCCTTTGTCTTGCTCTTCGAGCCGCAGCATTGGGCCTGCTCTTCGAGCCCCTTACATCTACCGCTCTTCGAGCCCCTTTTCCTATGTCATGCATTCATGTTTTCTCATTCTTTCTACTGGCATTTAGTCTCAGGGCCAATGGTGAGACAACACCGGCCATGCTGGTCTGAGCCTATATGGAAAACCCACCTCCCTGACCTATGAGCAAGGTAAGGGTTTGGTGGCCCGCTCACAGCACATTATTGTTTTATCTTATCTGGCTGCTCGCCTTTGTTTTGTAGGGGCTTTTATCCTGGGGATTTTCCCCCAACTTGTAATGTAAATATTTTATTGTCAGTTTATCATTAGGTTATTCATTTATCCATTGCCTAACTTTACATCTAGTTAGTCGGTCTATAGTGTGAGCGAGCAGCCCCACATTAAGGTGATCAATTGCAAGTTTGAAAATATAAACCGTTGCTTTTTTCCTGCCCATCGCTCTCCACAATCCCTGTTGTGCACTACCAGTCACTCCCTTTAGTTTACCGACTTTTCGACGAAATGGTATATGGCCAAATTGGCTGTCAACGAATTTGCATTAAATTGTCAACGAGTTGGTCATGACCTGTCAACGATTTGGTTACAGGGGTTTTAAGTTTGTCAACGACTTTGTCACTCATGAATTTACACGAGTTGGTGTGTCAACGAATTTGTACATGACCCTCACAAGTGTCAACGACTTGGCATGTCTACGAGTTTGCGTGTCGACGAAATGACCTGTAATCATCTAACCATGTCCATTGTCTGCTGATGACGTCACAATACTTAAGCTGAGTGCAAAGAGAGGTCAATGAAGCAAAAATGCCAACAATTCTGCTGCGTGAAAAGAGTGTATGATAGCAAAATGTGGCACCTTGTTGACAATCAAATACTACAAAATGCAGTATATATACTAATAAAAACAAAACAGTCGTGGCCATACAGTTTTGCCAGTTTACTACTAGCAACTTTAGATTCGTATGATACTAATATGCTTTTTATTATTTAAAATACTAACATTGTTGTGGGACAGTTTATTCACGCTTAAATGCACTCCTTTGAATGCAGTACTTGGCAAGGTAATCCAAATGTACTCTATTGGTCTTCAAACACCTTTGCATCGTTTCATTACCTAAGAGGTCATTTGAAGGACAACAGACATAAAGCAGTGACCCAAAGGCTAAAACACAAACTCACCTGTTCCTTAAGTTCTGATAACTGATGCGAAAGAGCCATGACAAGTTTATTGGTACTCTCAAGTTGCTGCTGCAAATTTCTTAACTCATTCTGCTCTCCTTCTCCATCATCTGCCGCTAATGACATAGCTCTCATGCGAGGGAACCAATCTAGATTCTTTTCCTGTGGAGTGAGATTAACAAATATTCAATAAATGACATTTTTATCACAAAGACAGTTAACACTGCAATATTAGGACATTCAAAATGACCATCAAAATATTTTCAACAACCTTAGTTACATAAACCCACAAGTTTCAACATACCTTGACCATTGCATAGACATAACTTTCAGGACCAGTGAACTCTGTGGGATCCTTGACTTTAATGAGCACTATGAAGTAAAGATAGTGCCACATGTTGTGTTCTGACTTGCAGTGCTCTTCGAATGACACTGACCTGTTGTCAAAAGCTGAACGCTCAAGACCTGCAAAACGCAATAAATACCACTTTTAGTAACATTTTCAAATTTTCACAAAATGACAAATACAGTCCAACACTGCGATACAAATACAAGATCCTCAATGCCTGATTAATGGACAAGATACTTACCACATATAAAACAAGTATTTTTGAGGATTTCCTCCTTTTGTTGCTTTTCACTCCTGAGATCTGCGAAGGTGTCAATGATGACACCAAAGATGAGATTGAGCACAATAATGATGACGATGAAGAAGAATAGTAGGTCGTACACAACTCTTGCTACAAACAGCGGCTCCTGCAACATGAAACACAACTATATAATAACATGTATAAGTCAAGATAAGGTATCATAACACAAAACCATTACGCCTTAACAATAAAACACATCCAAATTATGATGATCAAATGAACACACACTCTTTCATATCATCTTTACGGACATGACTGGCGATTAACAATATGCCAAGTGTCTTTGTCACAGACTCACAGGTATAGTGATATTTCCTTGCTTTTCATAACAAGTTAGCCAACATCACATCTAAGATATATGTCACTAATGACCATCATAGTTATCAAGATATCGACAGAACAACTGACACACTCACGTTACTGCTAGGCTTCCTGAGAACGTCACCGATACCCCCGCCGTTTCTCAAACCTTCATTGAGAGTAGTGACGATACACATGATAAGAGAATCACAGAATCGCTCCTTTGGCTCCTCCTCCTCCTCATCCTCTTCATCACCCATCAGGGCTGTGCTGAACGCTGAAACAACAAATTGCAAAGATTCTTGAAATAATACCCTCATGTATTAAACTGAATGTATAGGTCTGAAAATTTGTTGGCTCAAACAGGTTTACGAAGGTTGTTTTAACAAAGGAACAACAGGAAATCATGAATCTGCTGTGAGTTGCCTAGTTTTCCACAATATATCTGCCATAATGTTTTAGGAGTCTGTTGTTACAAGTGGATTTAACTTCAGTAATGAAGATTAAGCAAGTACCTTTATCATCAAGATAAATTCATAGATCTCATGACCCTTAGACTAATCCAGAGCACTCATAATTTACTAAATAGTGTAAACGATGCATATCTAGTACTCACCATCTCCGGTTGCATTGATCAACCTTTGCAAGTTCTCTGCTTCACTGCAGTCTTTGTCATTGGAGCAAGTGGGTATTGGAGGGAGAGATGATGGTTTGCCAGCAGCCGCACCTGCTGCGCCGGTGGCTAAAGTAGCCGCAGTTGCTGCAGAGGCAGCCGCTGTTGCTGCTGCAGTAGCCGCTGGAGACGGCGCTTGACCAGTGACAAAAGATGCTGCTGTTTGGACCACGTCTGAAACAAGAGCATAGCATGAGATAAACAATACATAAGCAGCAAATTTGATTCTCTTTAGTGGGGCCCACCTAGTTCCCAGGCTGCTTTTACATACAGTAGAATAATGCAGAGAAAAGGAAAGTACAGCATCAGACAGCATAGCCATGCTACAATAAATTTGCAGGCTTTAATAATAACTTCCAGGACAGAGAAGCAGTAAATACGTGACATATCTATTATAATTTTATTCAGAATATTTGATACTGTCCACGGCTGTCATTATGATCACCCGCAACTTTGCTGCCGGCCACCTCGCTGACGGGTGCTGTATTTGTCTATATCTGAAGTGACCTCACTAGCAAAGCAGCCTTATAATATGTAGCTGTCAATGCCAGGAGTGAGCGAAGCTATATTATATGTATATTTATGTCAACTTAAAGTTACTGTGTCTCCAGATTTAGCACATTCAAGTATTTATATATATATACAAATGCTGCCTTCTTGTCTTATGATATTTTTTACCATTACACATGCCCACTTTTGCACAACAATTTAGTCTTAATTTACAATAAATAATTTAAGTATTAGTTTTTCATGCCATCATACCCAGTGTGTTTCCAATGTTTTAGTCTGGATTTTCTCTCAATGTAAGATTTATTTTTAATAATGTCTGATAAAATCATTAGTTAACACACAAATTTAGTATGCCCTGAATATTTCTGGCGGGGAATTTTGCATCCAACAGAAATATTGGCCCATTAGTTATTTTCAACTATTTGATGAGTTTTAGCAAATTGCAAATTTGACAGAGTGCAGCTTTAAATCTCAACTATTAATTAGACTTCATGTAGGTTTTTAAATTTTCAAAATCGGACAATAGATAACAATTTTAGAGGCAAAAGAAGTCAGATAATTGTAAGGGGGCGCTGCGATCGTTTACAACTGCCCCCTGGTGTGATAAAACGTCATCACAACAATGTTGTTGGCGCGAGCGTGATCGATTCAAGATGATTTGTTATTCATATCTGGTGAGTTCCCCTTCCAAATAAACGCTATTTCTAGTCACAGTTGGAATTTTTACAGTTAGAGAAACAAGTTTTCTCCAAGTTTCAAGCTGGATGTGTATTCGTTACGAAATTATGGACATTGCAACTTTTGAACCGACGACGTTGTTATGACATGATGACGTAGTCTCGTTCTGGACCATTTGGCAAAAAAACGATAATAAGTTGATCTTCCATAGGATTACATGTATTTTTGAAACAGCGATAATAAGTGAAATCAATTTTTAACCAGTTCCGGTTGGCTTTTCCACTGTGTAGCCACTCGTCTACAGGAAGTGAGCTTCGCTCATATTAAGGCTGGGCAAATATAATTCTCCAGAGAACAGAAATATCAATGTAGTAGAATACTAACATGACATCGCACTATCACATATTGACTTACCCTTGTTGACCACAACATCCAGGGCATCCACCTCGATTAGGAAGTCATCTCTGAAGAAAATGAAACCGATGATGGAGAAAAGATATATGAGGATGACCGCCAGGACAGCTGTGAGTAAGATGGAGCGCCCGTTCTTTGTGACTGATCTGATGACATTCAGCAATGTCTCCTCACGATACACAATGTCAAGGAGCTGAAAATGCAAGGCAGGACGCGTGATTAGAGTCAGTGCCACTTTGTTCAAGTTTCATTAAGACCAGAAGTGTCACTCATTTAGATCTATAAAATAAAACAACCAAAGACCTATGACAAATTATTATAATCAATGGATCCAGCATAGTTAAATCTAGCTACTTCATATATATTTCATTCAACACGAAACTCACCAAAATACTGTAGAAGAATTCATGTACGCAAACTCCGCACATGGACACCAGGATGTAACCCATGTGGTAAATGAACTCAAAGTCGAGCAGTATGCTCTTCAATGACTTGGTGAACGTTCCTGTGTTGCCCATAAGACTCACCATGTATATCATTCCATTGAGGACCTGCAAACGAATGTAAAGTGAAGATGAATCATGGTAACTGACTGACAACTATTTAAGTAGAACAATTTCAGATACAGATAGATAGCTTTATTTCAATTTGCAACCGAAAGAGGCTGAATAATTACAATATGAATATATGTAAATTACATAAAAATGACTTTAAATATTTATATGAAATTATTATATTGAAAGAGGAGAGCTTCCTAGAGAACTTCACTACAGATCAACAGCTCCGTGCCCATCTCAAATTCATCACAGCTTACCAAGGTCCTAACACCATGAGGACAGACATCAGTCCTCAATATAACAATTATGCACACACTTTTGAAAAGTAGTGTGTTTTTGTTGTTTACATGTACTTAACAATGTATGTTGATGTTCCTGATTCTTGGTTCATGATAATGAAAAGATAAGGACATTTTTTCATTACATGTACTTACATTTAGAGAGCCCAGCATTAACAGAGTTGGTTCTAAACCCATGGAAAATATAAGACGCAACACGGTGGAGGCAATTAAGGTCCTGATGCCAGATGGCCGAGGAAGAGTTATCACAATTGCAAGAGACACAAACATGGCCGTCCAAACAAGGCCCGACAGCCGAGGGTCCAGTTCTGAAAACAAAAACATCAAGAGTTTCACTCAACCGCCTGTTCTGCTGCTATGCTTGTACTAGTAATAATACTTTATCAGGTAGAAGATAGGTATATCAAAGAAACGTCAATAACAAACCTGCAGTATTTTCACTAAAAGGATAGAAAAAGGCTACGATGAGATTGATTAGCACGGTGAAGTTAAAGGACACACTGGCCCAGAGAAACATGTGACTGCTGATCCAACACAACATCGGATTAGCTGAAAAAAAAGAAAGAAAACACTCATGGTACACTCTTAACATACACACTCAATCCCATTTTTTAATGGAGACTCCTGTACAAAAAGAAAGACCAATATAACAGTGATCCTCACCTCTGAGTTTTTTCTGCCATTTCATTTCAGCGAACATGTCCTCCGTCTTTTCAAAGAAGTCGGACACTTTGCTACCCTGGTCGTCCCTCTCAGCAGTGTAGTACACTCTCATCTTGGTCTCTTCAGTCAGATACTCGCAGATCTCTGGGATGGGGAAGACTATTTGCTCCATCGTCCTGTCATGTCTTACAATCTAAATACGCATCATTGAAATATGTCAAATTTTAGTAATTGACAAACACTCAGCTTGTATTTGTAATTCATCCACTTAGATATGTTCTCATAATTACTTACCTCAATCTGAGCAGTGTGTTTGGCGTAATATTCAAGGGCAGGATCGCCAGGACCATCCCCTGGCTTCAGGAGGTGTGCTAAGTCTTTGTTGTGCTGAGCAAGCTGCATGGAAAGGAGAAATTACATATATAATAATATGATAATATTCTGATTAAATGTAAGCCACAACAAATAAATACAAATCTGTCCTGAACTGACCACTTTTGCTATATCACAGAAGGATATATTTCATAAAGAATTTGACATGCAAAGTCTTATTGTTGTACAACGTGAGTTTGTCGTAGCAAGGCTTCTTCAAAGCATGTTGCCTTTAATATTAAATTTAGAATTGTCACACGCAAGTTTGTCAGATTGAGTTACAATTCATTGGGTATTTTACCTGATGAGCCAGGATGTAGATGTTATGACCGACATCCCTTGGATTGGCACTGTCCTCATCCTCATCTCCATCATCTGCATCCTCTTCTTCTTCCATCTGGTCTGTCTGGTAGTACGCCTGCTTGGCTACATCAACCTAAAACAACAACAGAAAGCTTAATATATGCTGAACACCACAAAACTTGCCTTCGACTAATTGGCTGAGTAGACCATTGCAATTGACTCTGCACAATTAAGGCCTAATAAAAACATTTATCACTATCAAAAAATTAATTTATAAATTCATGTGACTACAGAAAAATTCAAGCCCATCCCCATTGATTGATTTAATCTAAAGTTGACAAAATAACATGAAATCTCGAGACATATCTTAAATTAAAATAAAATATTATCAATAAAAGGAGGATTGAACCAAACAATAAGGAATAATGAACAAAATATTTAAGTAAATAATATAGACAAAAAAGACAATGAAATCTATAACATTACGAAATTGTTACTAGCAGTTTTTATACAGCTGTTCAATGGACAGGGTTGGTCAAATTCATGATATATATATATTTTTTTTAAATAAAAAATATGATTTTTCTTTTAAATCGGATGTTTATTATTCAAATCTGATTGTTTTTTTACTGGTGCAATTAGGTTGGTTCATGCTAGACAGTACTTAAAGTAGTCTAGCATGAGCCAAGTTTGATCATGTGCTCTAAAAATATTATCAATAAAAGGAGGATTGAACCAAACAATAAGGAATAATTATATAATTATGTGCTCTAAAAATGAACAAAAATTAAAAAAAATCAACTAAAAAAAATCACATTGTGCACAATTAATCATGTTTTGAGTCGCAAAAAAAAATATTTCAACTAAAATAAACTTAACTTTTTTGTTTAATCAAAAAAATAAAAATAAATTTGCCTAGATTTAAATCAGTGATTGATTTAAATCTGCCAACCCTGTCCATGGACATATTATATTTTTTAAACAACCACATTTTTCATTGCATACCAAAATTTTAAATGAGATAAATTTCTCATAATTGTGCTAGTTGTCTGATCTAGAACCAGTGTCCCATGACAGTAACTTCAGAACATTTGCAAACTTCTATCAGTGAGACATTTAAAAAGTCTAATACAGTTTCATCTCATTACAAGAATGTTTAGTGCCAGAATTTGACAGCAACACAAAATATAAGGACATGCCTTAATTGCATGCACAAAGAACTATTTTAGCTTTATTTTAAAAATGTTGCAAGAACTTTGTTTGCCACCCTTTTCAGTAGCTTAAGAGGGCATGAAAGAACTACCGACTTTCTTTCACCGTTATGTCATTCTTTACATATAATACAAACTAAGTACTTATATGTCAAGTGGTTTTTGGGTTTGTATTAGATGCAAAGAACCCCGTGAATCAATATAAGATTTGGGAAAATTACTACAAGACACAAAGATTGAAAAAAGACAATCTTTTGCATTACGCTAAGTGACATGCAGTGGACAGCAAGATTAAACTTTGAACCTGTTCATCGATGAAAGCCATGGCTAAGGCTTGTTTAAGGCAACCAAGCTGCAAAGCATTTTACAATCAGCAAAACTTATCAAAAGAAACATAATACAAAAAGTAAACAACCACAAAAACTGAGGATGAAATAAAATATAGTACAATTAGAAAGGAAAGATCATACAGATTGACATATTTGAGTAAAATCAACAGAAAGGGAAAGGTACAATGAGAGGAGATATTAGTAACAAAATTTATATTGGTACACTGGTTGCAAGACTCACCAATTGCTTCGGACTCATATTGTACAAAATTCGTTCGGCATTTTCACTGTCATGTCGACTTTCCATGATAGCAAGGAGGAGTTTAGAGGCATTGTTCTGGAGCGATACAGAAAAAAAGGAATAATCAATCAAAGTGAACAAACAACCAGTACCTTATGTAACACATCGTTATCATTAGACTGAAGTGTTATTATTGCAAAATATTTTTAATATGAAAATACAAATTTCAATACAACTCTTACCTTAAGTTCAAGCACAAGGTCCATTCGCTGTTTCCCAAGAGGATTAATGTCGTTCAAGATAAGAGCGATGATGATATCAATGCCGTTGCTTTCATGGGTTGCTATGCCATTCTAAAAAGTAGCATTAACATCACATGAATCACTGAAGATCACTGACAAAACCAAGCTAGTCTAAGGAGGTGGAAAGAAAAGACTGCCCTTTCCTGCCAGTGACATTACATACGACTCTACTCATTTTAGGGAGTCTCCCTCTACACAAAGTACACTATGCATACTTCCATCTCTTGTGAAACTCTTAAATTCCCAATGTAAAAAAAACTTTATTTCTGTGCAACAATAATTTTAAGGTTCTGAGCAAGGACGGGTTCCACTTTTAACCACACGGGAGCTTATAAACCATAACACGGAAGTTTTACTTTGTCCCTCTTGCTCTATTTCTTATTATTTTGCATGTCAAAAAGTGACATAAATGCCATTAAACATTCTTATATCCATTGATATGCCTCACCTGGTTTTCATGACATGGTCCCTGGCAATACTCTGTAAGACTCTCCAAAGTCTGGTTAATGAGAGCGACGTTATTTTCATTGATGTACAACCCAAGCAGACCCAGTCCTCCAGTCGTGCTTCCACAAATACAGTCCAAGAACTGCAAGGTTTCCGTCACCAGGTTGTAGTTTGCTTTATTGGTCTGGCTCCTCAAATAGTTCTGAAATAACATTAGAAGCATACACATCAATGCTCAGAAATTATTACCACTAGTCATAAAAATATAAATTATATACATATATAACCTTTTTAAGGTGCTTTTACGGCATATACACAGAATGTATAGGCAGTTATCACCAAAAGTGACAATGACGTAGCTTAATTTTTTATATTTTTTTATTCATTCTGAGAAATAAACCCCCCCGCCCTCCACCCCCTTTTAATTTGATGGAAATCATATCCACACCTTCTTAGGGTGGCCCTGTAGAAATGTGAATAAGCTTTTAAACATTTAAAACAGTATGGTCCATGATACCAAACAGCAGAGTATCTGTACTAGACAGAAAGCTACCTTCATTGAATCAAACTTAATTTTAATTGCAATATTTTGAGCGGTAAATGTAAATGTGTGTGGGTTTTGTGTCTGCTATCTCAATATACATGGAGATGTCGACATCACCATTTATTAATATCTTGACAGTGGTTTGCTGCCTTCTTCAGTGCAAATGTCTAAATGAGATAGGGACTGTGTCTCGTGTTCCTTGTTGTTCAAAGTATTCAATTTAGGGAGTACTTACTTGCAGATCTCGATTGTGATTCTCACAAAGCAGTTGTAGAAATCGTAGGATGGGCTGCATGGCTGCGATTTCTGGAGATATCTTCTTGTCCTCTTCTTTTTCTTTGCTCTTCTCCCCAAGCTCATCCATCGCTCCCCTCGGACTTTCGTCTTCCTCCGGTTTATGTTTGCGGAAATTCTGGTAAGCTTTGCTTGTTGCTGTCGCTGCTTCGTCTAATTGCTCTTTGCCCTCGGCATTAACCACTGCTCCGTTGGCTCTGCTCACTGCAGACAGAAAAAGGAATACAATTCTAGCATCACCGAAGACCAATCCACAAATTTATTATTTTGATTTGTTTGCCAAGCTAAAACTCCTGAAGTGATCACTGCAGACTTATCACAAGCATTTAATATATTATGTTTAACAAAAATAAATGAGGATGACAATAATAACACTGTTTTGCATTTCAGTTCATTGCCTCCGTGCTACAGTTCTGATACCACTAGCTACCTAGTGTCATAAGGCTACAATACATCCTCCCCACAATATACTCATTCATTAATGCTCCCTTAACTATAAAAATTATTGCAAAACTATAACAATTCTAGGAAATTTGCATTAGTGTCTTTGAGCATGCTCATCTGCAGCTGCTCCTGCAACAGGCCACTTTAGGCCAAGTATTTCAACTCCACCCAGCCTCCCTCTAGGCACTGAAGGCTGATAGGAGAGGGCTGCTGGAGAGAGGTAGAGCCAAGACAGGACTGCAGCAGCGAGTCCTGGCTATTTAGTCAAGTATTCTTAGTGAAGGCTGATCTTAGTGTAGACTCGACATGTAATCATTTGGACTTAATGGGGAACACAATAAACCATTCAACTTTATTCTTGACTTCCATCTTCATTTAACATCATGTTGGATTGTACTAAGGCTTCAGATCCTGAGCCTCACTGCCAAGCTAATAACTTTATTCAACAAGAGAAGCTTTAGTATAACACTAGGATTTCATGTAATTGAGAATCAGATTGATACTACATAGCTTTGTTTATTTGTACAACGTAGTTGCAGGACACAAAATACGAACCTTGCTTTTTGCTGTCATCTTTCGCCATGGCATCCTTCCCCTCCTCCTGCTTCTTCGCTTCAGTCAAACTGTCCCCGGCGCTGACCGTCACAGTGGCTTTGATTTCAGTTTGAGCCTCTTTCATCCGATCGCTGAAGACCTTGAAGAAGTTCTCTGAATTTTTGTCATCCGTCAGTCGACCAAAGAACGATCGCTGAATAATCAAAACAAAATTTCAATAACTCCATGCTCCCGAGTATAACAGCAAGTTAGTGTTTGGTAAATTCATTGAGACATTATAATAACAAACTTGAGCCACCAATTTGAGCCACCAAAACAAATATGCTATGACTTATACAGTCCTTGTCAACTGTCATATTTTTTACTACAAAATGCATATAATTTTGAGTTGATGGTGCTCTAATTTGACAATACAAGAATGACACACTGACCTGAATAGCACTATTTCCACCTTCCAGTAGAGCAATACCAAGTTCGATAGTTTCCAAGAATATTCGACTGGAGTGATTGTTGACTATTAAATCCACAACTAAGTCTGTTGCTCCCTCCTTATCCAAATGACACTGCAAAAGACAATGTTCAACATGCAACAAATGCAGATCGGCATCTGTCTCAAGACTTTTTACCCATGTGGCCTTGTGAACATCTTCATGTTAACAATAAATTCATAGTCTCTAATAGGAAGTGCATACATACTTAACTTTACATCAAATTACAAATTATATTTATGATCAATAGAACTCAGTGACATAAGTCAGCAAACAAAATATATATGAATATTAAAAGATAAGAATTACTTATGAAGTATTTTCACTTTGTCATGATCTCTGTACCATCTTACCTGAACTTCCGCCAGCGTCATCTCTGCCCTGCTAAGCATTACCGACCCAGGACCAATTCCCGTTGTTATTTGCAAGTGGACGTTATTAGGAGCTGTGCTGTCCCTCCTGGTTCTAGGATGGGTCTTACCATAATATCGATTGAGCAAACTCTGTCTCAATGCTTCACCCTTCAAGAAAATAATCCAGAAATACTTCAATTAAAACACTTAAAATTTAATGAGATTTGGTGAATGCATAAACCATTCCAGATTGCAAATTCATCTCATCATTACTTCATCCCAAAATATTATGCAAACACAGAATCGAATGCAGTGCATTTAGTCAAAATTCAAATGAACATATATAAACTTCTCTTGTAATCATACAATCACATTAATACACAACTGGATGCCACCAAGCTTTACTGATCTCACAACGTCGATGTAATGCATATAATGTAAAAATGAAAAGCACAACAAATTACAAAATAATGGCGACAACTTCATCAGAAAAGCAATTACCACAGAGAAATAATACACAAAATTTTACACTTTACCACAACATGCCAAATAAAACGTAAACCATTCGGATCGATAACACTAATCTAACCACATTCAATTCAATATAAATGCATGCGAGGGGGGCATGCATGTCAATCCATAAAGAAACACATAATTTTTTCTTTCTCATAGTAGAGGTTCAACTGATCTACCAGATACTGTGTAGATCTTCCTTTCAAAGTTTCAATACAACAGTATATGCATACTTTAGTTGATGAACTCGTGTTGCATCAGTAAAGATTGACAACAGAACATTTTAAAAGGTAAGTAGAGGGTCTTCCAAGGGCTGCTAAGAGGTTTACTTCAACGAAAGGGCTGCTAAGAGGTTTACTTCAACGAAAGGGCTGCTAAGAGGTTTACTTCAACGAAAGGGCTGCTAAGAGGTTTACTTCAACGAAAGGGCTGCTAAGAGGTTTACTTCAACGAAAGGGCTGCTAAGAGGTTTACTTCAACGAAAGGGCTGCTAAGAGGTTTACTTCAACGAAAGGGCTGCTAAGAGGTTTACTTCAACGAAAGGGCTGCTAAGAGGTTTACTTCAACGAAAGGGCTGCTAAGAGGTTTACTTCAACGAAAGGGCTGCTAAGAGGTTTACTTCAACGAAAGGGCTGCTAAGAGGTTTACTTCAACGAAAGGGCTGCTAAGAGGTTTACTTCAACGAAAGGGCTGCTAAGAGGTTTACTTCAACGAAAGCAGTCCATCATTGCAAATTAAGAAAGCAGTCTGTTGTTAATGACTTGAACACCAACATACCACTGTTGTACTCCCCTGGGGATCAGCAAGCATTTGCACACAATTAAAATAAGTAAGAACTTCACACTAGACAAATTCATCAATCGTACGAATTAGCCTTTAACAGAAAAATTGATATCGGAGCTATAACACATTAGCTGCGAGTTTAGTTGCAATAACTTGAGAACTTGGGTCTATTTACAGCATTGTCTACTAATATACCTCAAACAGCCAGCTAAGCTGACTCTGATGTTGAAGAGAGACTCGTGTTGATACTGAAATGCACAAATATCCTGTCAAGGTCGTCAAGATGACACACAGATGGACTTTCACATACGATGCAATTTGTATCACGAATCATCATTCATGGATTTTATATCCTTTATTTTTGCTTTTCTTGATCCAATCTGGGCAACTTTCCATACTAAATTTAACTGTATATTTGGGACATAAATCTACACTGGATGTACACATACAATTAAGACATTCTCCCCTAATTCAATTAACATTATGTGCCCTAAATATTCAAAGACAAAATTTGCAGCCATAAAAATATTCAATGGTTTCAAGTGCGGTGTAAAGAGATACGTGAAGAAAGTTGGCTTTTATGGAAAATTTGTGAAAATACAGAATAGATAAGAACGAGCACATTCATCAGTGATGTGAGATAACCTTGCAAGTGTGAAAAAACACTCATGCCAGCAAGCACCCAAGAAACATGAAACAGACATCCATTTTTGAGATATGCAACATGATTTACATTCAACCTAAAAAGAATGACACAAGTAACATATTTCGATGATATTCAATATGATGATAATGAAGCAACCACAAAAAGGATAGTTCAGTCAAGAAATGAGAAATGATGTCACAGCGAGATAAGAATTCAGCCGAAACTTCTCATAACAATTGAGAAATGAAACGGCACTTGAGCACCGATTTATGATAAGACAGAGAATAATTCAACATTCCACCAGTCAAAAAGTTACAATGGAGACAGACGAATAAGAAGAAATATGTCGCCAGTAAGAAGCTCTACAGTACAGACACATGATTCCATCATATTCTGACAAATTACTCCAAATATGGACTTGTACTCCAAATATGGACAAAGAATACTTGATAGTTGGACAATAGGAGTTCTCAGGCTTGACATATTATACCCTCAAGATGCATTCAGTCTTACTCTAGAAGCAGCTAAGTGACACATCGGCCGTTCCTCAGGGAATAAATAGCGGCCGAACACCTGCGAGATGAACCAATAATAAATACAGAACCAACAATTTGTGACAGACCCAATGATGACAGAACCAAAATAAGTGACATCTCCATTTTATGAACCCCTTCAGTCAGAGAAATGTAACCACAACCTCTGGTATAAAATATTTTGAAAATAAATCTGCATGAAATTTTATATTGTTGAACACATGTATTTCTGTGGACAGGAAAAGGTGATAAAATAAGTTGCAGGCAAAGGTAAAAATATAATAATTAATCCATTTACTACCACAAACATGAAAATGTTTAAAAAGTAAAGTGTATTGAGATAAAATGTTTGAAATGACAAGTTTGGAGTCTTAAGTAAAGCATTATTGTACTTAATTTTGGTAAAAATACAATTTTGTCATTAATGCTTTAATTTCTTAATTCAATATCACATCTTACCCACATAAAAATAGGTTGACCAAAGAACATTACATAACCACAGACTCCGAACTTGCGGCAATAAATATATAGGTACATAATAATAATAATAGCAGGCACAACACTGATCTTGGATCTAGACTACGGTGTCTAAGCATAACAAGTGACTCGGAAGTGAAATGACGTCTGATCTGTGTGGCGTGGCCATTTTCTTACCCGCTTGTGATCTGCTAATTCATCGCGACTCATGCTCTTGGTATCCACCTTGAAGCAAGTGAAAACATGGCAAACGTCTAATGATAAAGGAGCCTACGAAAAAGCATCAGTGTTAGGGAACAGGCTTGCAGCTGTGTCTGCGTTAGAGGCAGTGCAAAGCTCAAAACAACAAGCAAAGTCATTCATGAAGTACACAATCTAGCTCTTTCATACACGGCGAATTACTGCATTGAAGTCTTATAATGTGATCAGGGCATAGGTAAAGAATAGTGCAAGATTCACAGTGGGCTTAAGATGAATATGGGCACATCCTAATTACGTCAGAGGACTTCAACATAAAAATACTGCTGCCAGCACCGGACACAATAAATTGCTGTGACAGAATAAGAATTAACTGCTTATGATGAGTTGTCATACTTCCCATATCAATAGATATCAGTTTCAGGACTGCAGTAACACCAGCGTCATTGCAAAAGGAGTTAAAGGTGGTATGATGAGGGGTAGGAAATCTATCAATCTTACGTAGAAATGTTTTATATGTCACCTCTTGAAGAGATCTGGGCATGGAAAGGGGAACTAGTACAGTATAGCGGACCCAAATTTATGACCATATTTAGCGAGTCTGGTTGCCAGGCCTATGACGTAAGAATGCTTGAATTGCATGAATGATGCCACACACTAATGACGGCAGTGATAATTTTTAAGGTAAGAAAGTTGTTTACTTTCTTTTATTGGGGGCTGCTGTATTTAACACAAATATTATTCTTATTGTTTGTTTAAAAAAATTTGACAAGAAATAGGGATTATTTTCATGTTCCATGGATGCCAAATATGAGCATAAATTTGGGTCCGCTATACTGCACTAAACCCTGGAAAGGTAAGGCATACGGGTGCTAAAAAGCTCTCAGTATTTGTGTTTGTAGGAGATGAGCAACTTCAGCCTATTAGGGTGCATGTTAGTTATTGAGATTTAAACGTGCACAGGCAGCAAATGCAAAAAGCCAGGCATTTGCAAGTGGGGTGAACGGCATGCAAGCCGGTTGTGAATCGGGTTTTCTGTGTTGAGGAAGTGCAAGGAAGAGCGCAGGGAGATATTAAAGACACAGTGGTCATGCTGATCAAAAACAGTGCTTTTATTTTTTTATAAAAGATTTCATATATACACTGTATGCAGTTTGTAACTTGGCAATTACTCTGTCATGTCTTTCAGATGTAACGAAATGTGGCTGTTCACAGGGACCAGTTCACAATTGTATCAACCAAAACAAAAACAAAACAAAAAAAGCATATCTCAAGTTTTGTTGATTAAGTTTGAAATGACCTGCTGAAGAGCGTATAATAAATAGTAGTGTCATCCACATCAATTATTCCTAAACAAGTGACAGGCTGTTTAATGATGAATATCAAATACCATCAAATTGAAACATCAGCCGAAATATTTCCTTTGCAAAACTGAACCTATGTGCTCCAAATGATATATAGGACAATTAGACAACTTTCAAAGTCTCACCTTCTCGCCATAGTCAATGTCTACAGTCATCATTTCTTTCAGGGTTTGCAGGACTTTAATGCACAACTTCTCTTCCTTTTCTTCAAGTAACCTCTCCGTGTGTCGGATGAGCCTACAACGCAACGAACAGAAAGTCAGTGATGGTCGAATTCAGCAGATTTTTAACATTCTACTAAACACAGTGAATGAGAAGACTGTAAATGCAGGTAGACTTCATTTTTGAAAATGTGTAACTTTGAAGCAACAAATTAACACTTGGTCAACAGTGAACGAATCACCCTAACTTGGTGATCATCCTTTAAAATACATAAACATAACTTTTGTTTAATTTCAAAAAAACAGAAAATAATAACAAGCTATCATGAAAATATTTTATGAACTGATAAGGCATCTTGTGGCGGCAATCAGCAGCGACGACTTGGCTGTAAATATGATTAACAAGAATTTAAATAATCTTTTTCAATAAATAATGAAAACAACAACTTCTTGTTTGCTCCATTATACATCATCCATATAAATGACAGGCACAAATATTGTTATACTGTAAATGCATTACTGCTAGATGGCACACTGTGGCTGACAGGTGCTGCCACCTGTTGAGAATCAGCCTTTACCTTGTTTATCATAAAAACCATCTTGCCAGGCAGATTTCAATAGACTGGCACATAAATTAGCAGATGTTCACAGTAATACAACCTCACGATAATACAAGCACTCAACGATTCATTTACGAAGACATCCTATCAGCAAAATCATTACCTTGATATAAATCCACCACTTTCACATTTTTTGCGTGCTTCTGTCCCTGGTGGAAAGAGAAGCTCTGGTCTATGAAGGACGTCGACTAATACAGACAACTCAGCTTGAACCAGTGGTTTTAGTTGATCTTCTAGGAGAGCCACAATGTCCTGTAATAGGATAAATGGAGATTTGTCACTTGTACACAAACTTATCATCAATCAAAGCTTGTTAGTATTTAAACAAAACACCCTAACTTGGTGATCATCCTATAAAATACACAAACATAACCTTTGTTTAATTTAACACAGTATATTAACAAATTCAAATCCCCTTTCTCAACACAAAATAAAGTAAAAATGGAAAAAAACTATTCTGAATTTTTCAAACGAACGTTTCAATTATTAACGCTTTAAAATCAACTTCCAATGCAGCAAATATCAGTTTACCTCTTCGAGTGTACCTTCCTATCGAACAACAATGACCGATGTTACTGATGTTAGTTTTATCAGAAAGACATACTGCTGTGTTCTACCACATATCTAGAATGCAATAGGCCGGTCAGTACTCGTTTGACGTAGTACCGGAAATACTGATACTATACATAATGTCACCAATGATTGGACTGTGGTGACGTCATGTATTGTATTGTGCAACGCCCCAAAAAAAAATCGACTAGGCCTATACAAACTTCAGGAAAATATGGGGGAGTCTGAAAAATATGCGAAATATAAGACTTGCAACTTTATAGTACCTGCAGTCCCTCAATGATACTTCGGTAATCCCTAGACACAGTCATGGAAGAGTCTCTCCGATTGGAACCAGCGTTGAGCCATTTGCGAGTGGTCTTCATCACAATCTGTGACTTGCAAAACATCGTGTTCACTTGACTGTCAAGGTCAACTGGGATGGCAATACCTCTGTTTTTAGCTGAAGTAGAAAACGACTGGTGCTTTAGAATGTTGTTGCCATTTCTGAGGGGGAAAAACTAACTATGCGTCACAGTGTCACTTTTAAGTGACTTACCAATTTCTGATAAAGTCTTGATGCAAGTTTCCACATGGAACTTTTGTTGCCCTGACAACCAAGGACAATGCGACAGACGGAACGCTCCTGATAATAACCTCACGAAGATTGGCTGTCGAGTCTGAAAGATCAAGGATGAACATTCATTCAAAAGCAGAAGTACAATTTGGAACTAAATAGTATTCAGGGATGAAATGCATGCACTGAACTCAGCAGCCTTAAAGTAACCAAAACCCTTAAACTTACAAAAAAGATGAATCCATGAATAAAGTTGTTTGTTTCATGCATCACAGGTCATAGGTCATCAACGAAAATTAAGAGGCAGCCAAAGGTATACCAAATAGGATGACATGCAAAAAAGGTAAGGGTCATACCAAATAAAAAAGCAGTGTAAAATGCAAATGAACAATGAACACCTTAACTTAAGGGGTGATTCTACCAACCCATGAAAGCAATGTTAATGCTGTGCAATCGTGCAATCCCACCATTTTAGCCTCTACATTAACTTTATGTTAAAGAATTACACCAACAACTCGCATGCATACAAGTCACCCAGATAACTAACTTTAATCTACCGGCTTTGAAACATAACCAGGAGTTCGTATAAATCCGAGGGAGCAACTCATTGTGGGATAGCCTTGAGGATTACTTAATCAAACATGGGACACTTATGCAAATACAATAAGTATTATGATTTTGTATAAACTGACTTAAATACAATAACTTAGGCTCAAATTAATAAAATTAATCTACCGAAAACTTCCCAATTGCTATTAACTCAACGAAATACAATGTCGTGCAAGGTTCAATGGTATTAGTACCCATAACATCGATAATCAATCTCTATGAATAACATGTCAATAACCAGGCATACCTGAACAGTAGTACTTTGGTCAGAAAATGGCGAGTTGAAAAAAGTTGTGATGACGTTCATAATGGTCACCGTAACCAGGTCCTCAAGGGCTGTGTCCGCATGTTTGCGGTCGTGAGTTGCGTTGCAGACCTTAAAATTTGCAACATCGTTTGAATCAGTGTAGGCAACATTGTAACAAGGTTATAAGCTTATCTCAGTCACAAAATAATGGCCCAAACGATATATTGGCTAGAATACAGGTCAATTCCCAACCAATGGCTGTTTGAAAACAATATGCATGATAAATGTGACATTAATTTGTAAAGGTGATCTTACCACTCCCATATCCAGTAAGAAGTTCTCAAAAAGTGTCCACATGTGGTTAGAAGTGTAGATCTCCTTCATCTCAACTTCAGTGTCAATGTAGCAATGGTTCAAGAAGTTCAGGTAAGCTGCCTTCACCTGGAAAATTCGTACAATTTATTAATTGAATTCCATTTCTTTCCTCGGTCCCAGGGTATTTCCTACAAGATGGCATGAGCATTGATAGGCCTTCCACTTAACATCATGATAGGGCACCTAACTGCGAAAATATAAACACCATTACAAATAATCATTGATCTGGGCAGCCATAAGCATAACCACAGGCCACTGATGCCAATTTATACACGCGATTTTCTAATGATTTGACATTGTGACATCAATCGAAAAGATTAAAAAAAAATCTATATCTCTGTTGACTTCCTGAGTCTCTCCTACTCCCAGACAAGTTCCTAATTGATAAGGCATGGATTTGCATGTAACCATCTTCACAATTAGGACCAACAAAAAACATACCTCAGGGATACAGTCGGGATGCGTGACCACCCGAACTATGTCATCAAGCGGCAGAAGAGAGTGACACTTGATCTCAGTATAGACGTTCTTTCCTTCTGTGCAACAAGCCAGCAACTGAACCAGGTTTATGTGATAGGTCAACGGACTCGCAGGGTCAGTTCTGTGTCGTTCCTCTTTCATCAGGTCAATGAATTGACTGAAGGACGTTCTGTCGTTGTAGAACAGAAGGACCTCATCTCCGACGTTGACCAACTGGTGGAAAATCCAAGGTTATTCAATTTAGATATAATTGTACATAAACGACTGCCAGATCTTATTCTTACAACTAGTAAGATGAAGCACTTTCGTCAATACTTTTCATCCGTGACATTCATCTTTCAGGGATCTTTCAGGACTCAAAAAATGCCAGAAATGGTATACTAAAATGGAAATATTTTCGCGGATGAACCCAAGTTTTTTAATTTCATGCAAAATAATTATCAACCAAATTATTAATTGGAACCAAACAAATATTAATCCTTAAAGTAGGTAACTTACTGAACAGAGTCAAAAAGTAGCAAAAAATGCAAAAAAAAGGGCAATGATTGCATTTACGTAAATTCAAAATGCACTTTTAACGCTCAACCCATTAGAGCTATGCTAAGCACTGACAACTTCAACAAAGAAGCAAAACATGTGAGAAACAATTGCACACCACACACTTTCTTATTTGTACAAAACATCTAATGTTATTAATTAGTTAATTGATTAAGTTTCTGAATGCAGTATTAAAAAGTAAGCATTAGATGCTTCGCTAACCGTCAGTACATTAGTAACCAATTAGTAATATGCCTATAAATGCTTCAATTCACTCAGAAGAGATTGTTAAGTCTAACCAGTAACGCACCTGTACATATTTCATTTTCTAAGCACAGAACTTAAGGTCTATGATCGAAAGGAGAAAATTAGCCAAATGAGCCAAAAGCTAAACAAAAAGTATCCTTAGTATAGCGCTTAAAAAAGCCTGTTGTCGCAAAAGATGTGCTGCATCATAAGCTTACTTTATGTTAATGACAAATTATATTTCAAAAGAGTTTTATTAAAGCACAGGTCCACAAGAATGACAATGATGCTGCATGAGAAGTTAAAATACAGAAGCCTGCAAAAAGTGTGAGATGGCCTGCGAGGCAGCGTTATAAGATATAACCGAATCCCAAATATATGGAAATTAATGTATATTTTCAAGTATATTTTCAAGTCCATACCTCATATCGGTCATGCTTTCTCATCAACTATGTTCCAAGACAAAAGTAAACGACAGGTAAGCAAATGATAATGACTCCCAAGGCTATTGAATTTTGTGTTAGAGATTTAAGTAAAGGAGTGAGGATAAGCCAGTTAATGTTGAGACAGTTGAAAAGTTCGGCATAGGCATTCAGGCCACCAGGCTGTTACCATAAATCATTTTTCCGACAACAGAGCTCCGTTTTCAAATGACCTGACTGTGCAATGATGCATGTGGTACTGAAAGATTATCACAAATCTTGTGCCTAACCACTCAAAAGGTGACCACGATCTGATCTATTTCAAACCCTCTGAGTAATACAGCTCTTTAAGATTTTCCTACTAGTCACTTTTTAAGTCTCCTTCCAAATCGAACCAGACTAAAAATTAATTTGGCGTTGAGTTGATTTAGTTCGTAGCGTGAACACAATACAAGAACCAACCAAAACATAATAGGAAACAAATTATGCAGGAACGAATCCAAAGAAATGAATGAAACCAACTTAAAGCACCATCGAAGTGATCCGGCATTCTTGTGATAAACAGACATACTCTTACGATTTCAAATTGTACATTGCAGATTTATGATTCAGGCGAATCATGACATTATTGGACACGCAGAAACATTTAATCATATGACGACATTGTTGTGTTGTAATTTGAAGGTCTTGATTGAGTTTTGAACACCTTAGTGTTGTTTGACTATTGAATGAACGACAAACTACAAGAAGTGAATCAGGCCATGCAATTTTTGTTATGATCCTAACATAGAATCATGAATGAAACGCAAAGGCATGAGACCACAGCCAGATTGCAACAATACGCTGAGGTGTTTTCGGTTAGTAGGTCCTTGCATCCCGTTAGGTCAGTACACTGTACCAAGTGTTTGCGTTACCAGGCTAAGTCTCATGCCTTTGCTAAAACATTTGCTGATATTATCCGACAGCAACTCACAGTCCTAGCCTAACTCTATCTCGTCACATTTAAACTTCCCCAATTTATGCAAACAGTATGAAGGACCAATCACAAGACAGTAATAAAGCATTCTGTCTTAGAATGTTTTTGAACAAGTCAAAGGTCAAACCCAAAGTGAAGCAATAGAATTGGTTCATTCCGTCACTCGGTAATAACCAAAGACATGTTGGTACTGATTGCATAACTCAGGACACCTCATCTACCTTATAAATGACAACAACAAATGGTGAAACAACAAATACTAAATTATTATTAACGGAATAACTGAACTCACAACGGACCGTGTCATGACAACGAAAAGTGTCATGCAAACGTGAAGGTTACTCTAATACACAGGACTGTGCAGTGCAAATACTGACCGACGACATAACCAAATCCTGAGCTTTCCTGTTGTAAATCACTTTATTCTGCGGAAAAAAACCCAAACGAGCGTGAAGAAAAGCAGAGTGCAGGATGGAATACTGGGTGGCTCGGCACTCCCACCATAAAATTAGCCAGTCTCAGTTGCCACCGAATGGCAATTTAAGTGGATATACATCAAAAGGAGAGGTGCGCAAGTAAAATTATGAGCCTATCAGGCACTCTTCAATGTCCATATTCATTACACGATTTAAAAATAGTGCGTAAGGTAGAAGATGAAATAAGTGCAAAGTTCTACTGAAATCAGTAATTTAAATCATCAAATTAAATGTGAATACACATGCTAGGCTAGGAAGGAAATATTAGCTGGATTCGTGCAGCTTAAACTCCAGCATTTAAAAAACTACTTCAATAATATTATAACAAAACATGCCTATTGTTAATCTAAGAATCAACAATACCATGCAAGTTAATCATGCCACTGGGAAACAATGGTTTACAGGCTGCAAAAAATAACTTAAAGTAAATCTTAATGCCCACCTACCATTAACTTTATCTAAACCTGGCTACGGTTTATCTGCTTCATAATAAACATTTTGGTCCCCTTATGCCCACCCCATAAAGTTTAATTTCTCTCGTCAAATCAAAACTTGCTCAAAATAAGAGAAAACAGAATAGTATACAACAAATGAAAGTTCAGCAAAAACCCATCAAAACTTTAAGCATGACTGAACAATGAATAGAACTAATTGTACAACAAAGTAAAGAGGGACACCTATATGAGCAAAATGTCTATCAGGACTTCTATCAATTGTAAAAGTCATTTTGCAGCCAAACATACCTCAGCCATCACCATGTCTTGGCATTTGCGAAGGTAGGTCCCTTCACATTTAACAACTGTCTGCAAAAATCTGAGATACTGAACGTGTTGCCCTTGGGTCTCTATGCAGTGGACAAAATGTTGCACGACTCTTTCAGACACTTCGTTGCACAGACTGACGTTATCTTGGAAGATGGCTCGAGCTGTTTCTGCTTCCAATAACTGAAAGTTTAATGGTCTCCAAGTGAATTCAGTGATCAAGGTGAGTTAATATTAAACAATAATACCAATTTCATATTTCATACACTGATTCTTTAGAATCACATATTTCTTTGCATGGAGAACTGACATTCCCCTGTCACATCGCAAACATTTACACAAATTCTCACTTACGTTATACATTTCATAACAGATGAAACTTTTCTTTAACACCAGTAACTAAATCAAAAGCATTTTATCATTCAATCAATCAAATCCATTCCGTGATGTCAGTCTTACCCCAGGTGTCAGAAACAGGTCCAGATTCTTGTGCAAAAGAATCTGGTTGGAGTGGTTTCCCAAACAGAAATTTTGCAAGAACTCGTGAGCCAACTTCATGACTTCATGCATGCGGATATCCTCTTTCTGAAATTGATGAAACAGTAGCAATGAAAGCCATGATATACACACCGTATGTCACAGTAATCAACAACACATTGACCAGTTACAACATTCGGGTAACAATTAGTGAATTTCAGACCTTTTCATAAGGAATCTGCAGTAACTCCAGCACAACAGCATGAGCTCCCATGTTGCGCAAAAGTCGCTGTTCGTGTTTTCTTGGTTTTCTCATTCCCAGAGAATTCATGACGCAAAGTTCGCTTAGACGAAGTAGAACTTCCTTTATGGTCTTGTAATTCTGAAGAGCTCCTTCGTTGATGGCCGGACCAATGTCAAGGTCGATGGCCGAACCTTGTAAGAAAGACTGAGGAACACAAGAATGGACAAATTAATTAACGAGTAAGAATTTTAGTAAGCACTTGACAATGGAAGTGCATTTCAGACAGGTGGCCATTTAATGCTGATAAAGAAGTCTAATAATTCACGCATAATCACTGAATATGCAGCCTGTTGGGAGTTAGAAATGGACGTTTACAGCAGGTTATCATTCTAGCGTTCTATACAGCTGGCCATCAGGGCAGGTTTGACTGTATTAACATGGTCACCCCAACGCACCATTTTAGGAGGTCCATCACTCTTTTTCTCCTTCTTTTCTTTCTTCTTCTCATCATCATCTCCCCCTTTGTCCTAATTTAACAAAATATGACATGAATACAGAAATATGTGCCAACAGTAATAATGAACTGCCTTAATTACTTCTCCAGTTCAATAGTAAAACAAAAATCAAATCAATCAAATTATATCACATTCCAAGGTCACAAACTCCTATAACCAATTAACTATCTACATAACATTTGAATACACATAAGAACACAGCCATTAAGAGCTACATAAAGTGATTAAAAACACTACAAGTGATTAACTGAAGTTGACATAAGAAAGACAAAAAATGAGTATTTAAAGAAGCAATGAGAAAGCTGCCTACAATAGTGAATATGCTGAACTACTGATACAGGACTAAAAGTGAGTACAGCCTAGTTCGGAAGACTTTCAAAAAAGTATGCTTGCCATGTTTCTTTCCCCAATTACAATCCAAACAATCAAATGAGAAAGTTCATAATTTTAAGTTTGCAATTTAAAGGCACTCACTGATTCACTAATGTACATGCAATTCAGGGTGTCCAGTAGCCGACGAGAAAAAAGTTCCCTGACTTTTCCAAGACTTTTCACAGACTGAAATATAAATTTCCATGACAATGCCTATAACTATTATGAATTTAGCATATTGAATATAACGAGATGCAATTGTGAGATCCTTATATAGCATCACGATCATTAGATCTCCTCTTATATAGAGCAAAACCAAACGAGCTCTAAAACTTGTCGCCTTGCCTTTAAAATATGAAAAATCAGAAGAAATTTCTTTGCATATTTTAATTTTTTCAAAATAATTTATTCTCCCTCCCAAGTAACAAAATACAATGAATGATTAACTGAACTTTTTAAGTGAACTTGGTGCAAGGAACTTTTCTCTCCTATATTTTGCCCGACTGCTGGACACCAAGGCATTGAAATTTGAATACCAAGTGAGCGTCAGAGCGATTTCATTGCAGTAGACCAATTGCAATCAGCTTGTAATGGAGCGAAACATGGCAATCAGAAACAGGACATCTGAGAGTTACATGGTAAAGACGAGGCATAAATAGTACAAAGAGTAAATAATAATATCTAGCATAATGAGGGAGTGAAAAAAATATATACCTTCTTAAATGAATCCAATGAATAAAAATAAGAAATATGAAAAGCTAGCACACTACAGCATATATATAATTTTGTATGACGTAAATGTACAAATAATAAAGATATTAATAATAATAATAACAAAATACCAAAGGAAACTAGACAACTGACAGTCCTATAGCAAAGACTATGCATATAATCAAAAAAGTTATCATTAGTAATGATAACTTTTTTTAGAGAAAATAATAATCTAGCATAATATGGGAGTCAAATAAATATATACCTTCTGCAATGGATCCAATGAATAAAAATAAGAAATATGAAAAGCTAGGACACTAGCATATACCAATACAGCTGATAATATAAAGCTACAAATACACCAAAAGCATTGGAATGAATCAATTTAAATCATTTACCTTCTGTACACCGGAAATATAAAAAAAAAATCACAAGAATATCAATGACAAGCCCATGATTGTTAGGAATTAAAATTTGTTTCATAATTTGTAACATAATACCTTCTGTGCATCGGTAATCATTTTTTTAAAAAGCAGGAAAACATTTTAAACGTTATATATAGTAATCAATGACCAATGTGATAAAGAATATACACACCAGACCATTATTATCTTTCAGGACATTCAAAAGCTATTGTGGGGGTCTATATTCTCCAATAACAGCTCATGAAAAACACTGTCGAAGTGAAAATGGGCATTCCGTTCCAACAGACGGAGCCACCAGAATGATAGTCCAGCCATTGTTCAATTTAGTTATATAATCACGTCACTTCAGTACAGATGGTGACATCATATATTCAGATGCTGTTATACTGCAACTGACTCTATTTGTCTGCAACAGGTGGACTCTCCGGCATTGTTAGCCTGTGTTAATTACGAGCCGCTCATCATGGCATGACAATATAAAAAAATTCCCACCTTTCCATCATCCTTTTTCTTCTTCTTCCCTTCAGATTTCGCTTTATAAACCCAAAGTTCGGATTTCTCTACCAAAAGACGCAACTCGTCCAAGTCTGACTTGATCTGCTTGTAGTTTTCCACATCCGCGTCTGATACAAGTAGCTGAACCTGAAATAAGATAGTAACAAATCGCATATTTGAGAAATACATAGCTGGGATGTTGCTCATGAAGAGTGCAGGCAAAACGACTTACCATTAGACCACCCAATTACTGGTGATATAAACTGACTGCTGACTTAACCTCAGACCCATAGCTCTGAGGTATTACAATACGAAGGTGGCACAAACCTGTTTGAAAGCCTGAAGGACTTCTTGTCTCTGACTGAAGTGCCTGAAGAGCAATTGCAGAGCCCCAGAAACCAGAGCAGGATAGTTATGCATGACGAGATTGAGCAGGACTCTGAGAAACATCTTGCCCCCTTGACCGTCCAGGTCAAGTTCAGCTGTCTCAGCACTGAAAACCAAATGCTCAAATTAGCAAATCATTTACTGATTGCATTGTATTGTATAGTGTAGTTCAGCTAATATTATCAACTTTTTTCAACAGTTTTAATCACAAAACTTAATGAATATGAAAATCTATTGCAATGCGTATCATCAGTATATAAATCTATTAAAGTACAGGTTAGGTACATGTCCATATAAAACAAAATCAATTAAAGTGCAAATGAACTGGTGCAGTTGAAGTCAATAAATTAAAATATTATTTTTTTAAATATTCATTTATCTTTACAGGTGAACATATTAGCTGCCCTCTTTCAATACCATATTAAAGCTAGGGAAATAAATGTAAGAACAAATTTGGTGAAACGTGCATAAAATTCATTAATAGCTGACCAACAAGTGCGACCAGCACAGTGAAGAAATATTTATGAAACAACGTGTGGCAAAACAATGCATAAACTTCAATTGTCCAGTAAATAACCAAGAGAACGATTTGTTAGCAATGGCGCCCATAACCTCTCCCGTGCTTGAACAACTGCATTGACAGTAAACCTACCAAATCAAATGGTCATTAGGAAGGGCGAACATTGGCGGAACAATGCCAGCCAATCCTAAGGCACCGGTCAGTGAATACTTTTTCTTATATTTGAGTTTTCTTGTAGCATCTTGCCCACCGCTTGTTTTTTCAGTGCAACATTTTTTATGTTTAATTTCACATTTGTCCTTTATATTGTGATTGGCATCAACTTCCTCCTTTTTTTCGCTTTCTCCAAATATGGCAGTCTTTATTGAATTAAGTCTCGGACGTTTCCCAGCAAAAATGTCTTTGTCAAATTTCGTTTTTGAGCCTCTTGTTAAATTCCAAGCAACGCAGCCCTTCGAACTGTACTTTGAACATGGAGAAAACATGTCTACCATTTCGCTGACAATTTTATGGACGTCCAGAGGTGTTTGCTTCTTTTTATTCAATCTCTCTCGAGACATAGATCTAAGTATCCCCTTAATCATTGGAAATCTACATAAATTGAAACAGGCATACACTAGAACCACACAGTAAGGCAACCTCACACACACACCAATTTACGCAAACAATCGCATACCAAAATATGTTTATAAGCCATGTAAACAACTTCACTTATACCGTCATATGTATTCACCATATATGCTATTTAAACTTGGATTGTTTCACTACAGTGGTTCAAGTGTTAAAAGGACAAAAACTACACTCTAAGATGTAACACAGCAAACACTAAATTATAATGACTATTTATAAAACTGTTCATGTTCTAAAAAGATGACCCATACAAACTAAGTAGAGGGACCTATTTCTTGATGAAGCATGACGTGCTAAGAATATTCAAGGCCAATCCTGATATAACATTTTTTATGTTCCATACAGTTAGCATGCAAACTGATCTGCATGAAATTTTACAACCTCAGAAGAGGGAAAAATTTTGTAAATTCCTAGAAAGGAAAATATTCCCCAACTACATGTGGACATTTTTATAAAGAAACCAAAAGAAAGCTAGACGTAAATTTAAAGTGTAAAACCAGCAGAAACAACTTTAAATTCATGCTCACCTGCCACCAAAAATATCCTCAGCTTGTGCCCCTATACTCTCGAGGTCCAAACCTGTGAAATCAAACAATACCAAATGACCTTAGCTTCAAGATTGTCAGCTGTTTGCGAGTGATGGAACTGACATGGCATCAGTAAGGAATTGTACTTTAAAATTATTTATATGAGGACTTTGTAATTTGTATTAGCTGTTTACGTTACTTTGCCTGATAAATCATAAACTCAAATGAAACTTCATTCCGATTACAACCAAGAAAGAGCTTTGAGCTCTTGATGAAGATTACTTTTTTAAATAGAAATTTGATGCAAATACAAATGAGACACACACAAACAATGGAAAATAAAAGCAAAGAAACATTTTTCATAATAATATTATAATAAACCTAGATGGCACACCAAATAAAATAAAACAGATTATAAACAAAGACAGTTCAAAAGTTAATTTCAAAAACTACTCTAAAAATATGACATGTCAGAAACTAGAGGTAACTAAGACTAGTTACTATGTCAACAAAAAAGCAAAGCAATAAATATAAAGAAAGGTACATAAAGATAGGTAAATAACACAAATGAATTGAAAAAAAAACACAGAGATGCAATTTAACACAATAAATTTAATTTTTAGAACCTCTGTCGGGTCTATCAGTGTCATCATAATCGCTGAGCGTGTTGTGGTTAGCTTTGAACATACAGAGCAACCATGCTATGCGGTAGTCCAAACGCATATTCATAATGAACTGAAATGAAAACATGATTCGGTGAAGTGAGAAATTGTGTGGCAACCGTATACAAGGGACTGCTGCAAGCTGTGACGTGGAAAGTGTGGTGTATAACAAAGAGTGGCATGTACTAAAGGTCATCTTATGTTGAAATTAACGAAGGACATCGATATGAACCTCATGGAACACATTATAACACACTATAGCCTCAATCTGAGCACAAGTCGCAACTCTCTAAAGAGACCATCTCCCATTAAGGACACAAAATGCTTTCATTTATCAATCATACAATGTCCTTCTTTTATTGTCTTTGAACTATCCTTCATCAAACATAGGATGACCTTGAATCAATGACACAGCTTCGTCAAGGTCATTACAAAAAAGCATGAGGAATACAGGGATGACAGCAAGATTAGCCGGCAGCAGCAACACAGCAAAAGCACCCGGTCACCTGTTCAAGTTCGTAAAGTGAGTAAAAAAGCACAGCATTAATTGACAACACCAAGCCACGAGTGCATTCAAGCCAGTCTCGTCTCAGGTGTGGTGGTTTACCTTGTCCAAGTGAAGGGTCGGCCTCTTCTGTTAGTAAAAGGGAGATGAGATAAAGATAGGGTGAGAAGGACAGTGAGGGTAGATAAAGCAGTGGAAATCAAACCTCTAGGTCAAAAGGCTGAGAAACGAAGTTAAATTCCATTGTTATTTCCAACATTCATATGATGTGCCAGCAACTCAACGTTGTACATTGTGAATAAATTCAATGTCAATATTCATGATTTTGTAATTTCAATACCATTGCAGTCACAGAAATGATATAATTAACCACTACTATCCAGTCTTGACGTAGCAAAATTTAATTTGCACAACATAAGACCACAGAGGGTAGTTTCCACTGTTTAGAAAATATGTTAGTATCCCAAATGAAAGTAATCATGCTGGAGAAACTTATGTTTCGCGAAACTACAATTTGTGCATTTCATTACCCTCAGCAGATCGCGCGGCATTGTTCTCATCGAACTCCCGTTTGAAGATTGACAGCAGACAAGAGATTCTGTAGTCTAAGCGCACATTCATGATGAACTGCAAAAAATTCACTTCAACTCAACAAGCTTTCATGACACATCACAACTATATAGATCTATTAGACTATGAAGGCATTCATAACACAGAAACATCACATATGGAATATCATTCGCGCATGCAGAGTTTCTTTAATTATCAAGTTGTAAGTAATATATCTTTACCAAACCACTACGTCTACACAACAGAAACACACAGCAAGGAAATGCCAAGACATATTTGCAAGATTTAAACGCCAGAGAATGGTCTTTAAACAAATGGGACAATATCAAATATTTTCACATGGTTAAAATAGTTTCTCTTCAAAACGACTTATTGAAAGTTACATAATACATTGCAAACATTTGATTGGTACATTCCATCAAATTGATTGGTATATGTCATCAAGTTGTAATGGCAAAAATATCAATTCGTTTAATTTCAAAATAGGAAAATATAAAAATTAATTGGTTAAATTGTATATCACAGCTTCAGTTATGACAATATCACTGTCATGAATTCACTTTTTACTTCCGACAACAATATTTTTCAATTTTAAAAACAAAATCCAGAATACATTCATACCTGTAGAATTTCAATAATCTTGAGTTTCGTATCCATCACCATGATGTCCTCCTCCGTCTCTTTTACTTTCACTCCTGCAACTGTCGCCTGCTTCACCACATCAACCAGCGTTAAAGGTTTCTCAGCAACGGGCGAGTTACCTCCAAGCATCAGGTTAGCCATTCCACCGATGGACTTGAACATGCCGCCTTTTGCTGGAAAAACAGGATAAAGAAATTTCATAAGATTGTAACGATTCCGGGTGTCAGCTCGCATGCACCTGGTAAAGCAACAATCCTAATGTGACAAAATAAGGCACAATATTTCCCTATAATGACATGAACACCCACTACATGTACTTTTGCCTACTTAGTAGGACCTATAATTGCTTGTAGCACATGTATGTACCTGCCTATCTACGGACAATTTAATACCTAACTGTCATTGCCTATGCTTACCTTGCGGTTTTCCCTCTTTTAAAAGCAGCCACAAAAAGAAGACAAAAGAAAATTAACGAATGCCAAGAACTACTCTTACTCAAAACTAATTTTGAACAAGATGCAAGAAAAGGACCGACTGGTCAGTCTATATCATAACAAAGACTGAAGAACTTGGAAGATACTGAAGGCAAATAGCCAATAATAACTGATTGCATAGTGACATAGAAGTGGACAAAATGAACAATATAATGACAATGTCACAATCACCAACATTTCATAGCATATCGAAAATATCATGAAATGCAAACAGCTATTGGACTAATGTGGAGTCACCTTTTTTCTTAGCATCTTTGGCCTTTTTGATGGCTTTTTGCGATTTATCAGAAGGAGAGGAACCGGAAGGATCCCCATTAGAGGGAAGGGCACCAGGAGACATGCCTGTGAACGACAGAAGCTGAGAAGCGTAAAGAACAGCAAAGAAAGTAAGGACAAAGATTAATGCAATATAGCAAGAGAAAAGGAAAAATGCAAAGAATCAAATACAAATCCATTGAATTATGCTAGGCCTGTACCTGTGCTGCTGCAACTACATCGATGAAATGTGCATAGCATATAAAAACGGTGGACAAAACGTCACAAACAACATACACAAAGAAAGAAAATATCACAAAAATATGGGATGTAAGTTATTGTAACAGTTTAAATCGGTCAATACCATGCAAGGTGAACAGAAGCTTTTCAACCTGGTGACACAGGTTCATATATCTAGCTAAACCGCATACTTTTTTTTCCAAGGCAAACCCAACAAAACTACGCGTGCAAAATCTTTCAAATAAAGACACAAACTTGGGTGCACAATGTGTATTTTTGCTGGCCTCTGGGTAGTTTTCAAACCTGACACAAGACAATACATGCGCACAAAACAAACACAACATCCACATGACAGTAAACTACAGAGCTGTGCAACACTACCAACGGAGATTTCAAAACTTGTGACCACACATATCCATTCTTAACCAATACAAATCTACAAGAAAAGCCACACTACAGCTAATATAAATTCAACCAAGAAGATCATGAGCCCAAGTCACTGTAAAGAGACCTTGTTTTTTTTCTGTAATTGCAAAGATAATGTCGACACGTGCACATAACAAATGCGGTACATACCATCAGCATTTGGCTGAGCGGCGGCTGAAAGATATTGCAAGGAACAGTTTACAAAAGCCATAAATGGTTTAGTATTCGCCAAGAATATATATGCGAGAAGGATATCATAATACAAGGACATAAGATTGAACAATGAAGTCCTTTAATGTGAATGCAGCAAGTCCTTCTAAAAGAGGGACCCAAGAGCATTTCTTTATAAGTATGTTTGAAAAGCTAGATAAAAGCATTTATACTATACAGTACAAAATAGTTTAAAGTTGCATAAAAGGCACATATTTGTATAGGAAAAAGCATCAGATTACAATGAATAGTACAATATAATAAATCATTAAGGAAAGGGTAGATAGATGCAATGTGAAAAATATGGTTATCGAGCAGTAAACCTCGAAGAGAAGCTACAGACATTCTGATTCACCATCCCTCAAGCACCACTAAACCACAGACGATAGCCATTGAGAACATGGGAACTACATGAAATGGATCTATAACACTCACCATCCAAGGCTTGCATGGGAATCCCACTGTCCTGTATGCAGTCCAATATACTTAGCAATGTCTTGGTGAGTCGAAGGAGATCTCGGAAGCTGTAGAAACCGAAGTAAATTAGATGCCTGGCCAGCTTGACCACCTGCGAGAGATGAACGACAAAGATAAATGATCACCACACGGTTGCAAATCAATGAAGACTCTCAATGCAATATTAGAAATGACAAAAGCACCTCAAAAGTGAGTTTGTTCTGGTCCTTGTCCGCAAAAGCCAGAGAGCAGTTCATGTTGCACAAGTAATTCTCAACAAATTCTATGGTTTTCGCAAATTTTGGCTTGACAGCTTCTTTCACTGGATCTTTGAACTTGTTTGACTCGTAACTGCAAATGAAATGGAAATCATGATCAAATGTTGGAATATCTTACATATGATTATAATTTATCAAAGAATATGAAACACATTAATTTTGCCATCGAAGACTTTAGCAAACTTAATGATATTATTGTTCGGTATCATAACTAGTTACCCTGAACCACCTATCCTAACAATGACAACTCTCAAACCTTATAAGAAGTGCAACAACTTCATTCGTTCAAAATCTTAACTACGAAGAATACAGAGTTTTGCCAGAAACATTCCTACTTACTATATATAACCTTATCCTTACATAGGGAATGAGCTCTTTCAGCAATTACAAACGAGCTGCAGATTTATGTAGTGCTAATCATTATACAGAGATAAAGAAATTTCAAAAATGTAACTTGTTTTCTAAATTCCCCAACATGTTAACCATTTTGCTTATGGCTAATTATATCACATCATTTAAAGTATAATCAAGGTAAATTCAATGTGAAGTAAGCCAAAGGTATTATCATAATAAACTCCCAATCAATTATGCTGGTGGACCATAAATTACTTAAAAATCAAAAAGAACCTATTACAAAAATAGCTGATCTTACTATAACATACAAATCTTTAATTTTCGTCCTTTCAAAGCTGTAAAAAAATTCACATTTCAACATAGTGGAATATAAGATAAAGTTATTTCAATCATGATCAAATCCAGGTTTATCTGACCAAGAGCATGAAAATGTAGTACAGTTAGTTTCATAAAATATGGTCAGACCTAGACAGCTCTAGCAACCTATTCCTGGTTGTAGCTATAACTGGCTAAAGCTAGTAAGTTCTGTCTACTCCTAGCTTAAAGTCGGCTTACACCAAAAAAATTTAAACCTTGGTAAAATGTATTAAATATTACTGATATGGTGCTACATGTACTTTTAGATGCGGCCTTGAGTAGCCAGCTATAGCCAGACAGTTCCGTTTAGTGGCAGGTAGCATCGTATGGCACAAGTTGTCTAGCTTAATCTAGGTTTAATTTGGCAGGCCGTTTTTAATGAAACTAACTGTAGTTGAGGGCCCTGCAATAAAATTGTTGCCACAGCCTGGTTTTATGAACTCATGATTAGAATCAGCTGCAGCGAAGCAATTGTAATAATTAACATAACACCCTACAACATATTTCATAAACTCGGAAACAAAACTCCACAGGACGTCATGCGGATCCAGGACTCTCATTGGCTGCGGGACTGCCTTGGCCAACGGGAGTCTTGAATTCACATAACATCCACTGGGTTTAGCTTCCCAGTCTATGAAATCAGTTGTGATGTAACTGACTGAAAATATTTGATTGGGCAATCGTCCAAATGAGGGAAACGACAAACTGTAGTCATTCATTTCAGGCAAAGTAAAAAAAGTGACACAATTAATGACAATACTAACTCTTCGATGGAGATGACTGTGGGAATCTCTGACCAGAGGCGAGCATATTTGACCGGAGTGACCGTCTCTTGTGGGTCTCTGTCCACGTGCATGTGCAACATGAGTCGACTAAAGGACGCTCGCAGGTCAAACGGCAACAGCTCATCTGACATACATCTGGAAAAAAAAAATACAAAGAATCTTTTTCACTTGTCAGTAAATTTTTGGCCGATACAACATATTTTGGACTTTTATTATACAATATGATGATTTATGAAAAATATCATAATAGCAAATTAAGTTCCCACCAATGACTATGGACATGCTTCTACTACTGGCTCTTTCTCCACAGATACGAATATCAAAAGCTACTGAGTTTATCCTATTTCTAAATGACAACTTTATTTAATTTTTATAAAATATATTTATTTATTGTATACCACCTTACTTGATTCTTCACAATTTTTTCATAACAGTAAAAGGAACAAATTTGTACGACAAATGGATTACTTCTCATCTGTCACTACTCATTAATAAATATTAAAATTACAAACCTCAAAATAAGGTCAATGTCCAGCTGAGGATGTAGAATGTTGATAGCCAAATACTGACGATCCAAACACATGTGAGCAAACAAATCAAGCTGGTGCCTGTGAAACAAAACAAATTTAAATGAGATAATAACAAAAATGTTTTTCATCAGCTCCACCACATTACACACTATGCCTGTCATAAAGTTTTCTATATTACACAATCATCAGTGAATTACAGTTGGACCTGATAATAATGACCACACTTATCATGAAAAATCTGTATAACGAGTTTAATGTCAGGAATAAATGTCATGCTTATCTTTTGAATCAGACTCCCAGATAATGAAACCAAGTTTTAACGAACACTTTTTGCCAGTCCCAAATGGTCCATTACAAGTGTATCCGTTTGTAAAGATCCTGAATACAATTAAACCAACCTGTAGTATTCCAAGACTTCCCTATCCTCCTTCTCATCCTTTATATTGTCCATTATTCCCATGGCTAATTCTCGGATGCCTTTATTTTTCTCGCCATTATTCCACATCAAGACGACCTCCTCCTCCTCCTCAATCGACACGATCCTCTCTTGGTTAATTCCTTCATCAGGGGTCTCTACTTCCATTTCAACCTCAACTTGGGTCCTCACCAATCTAGAGTAAAATCAGAGAATGAGCACAATGAGCAAAGCCAATATAAACATGGCGATTCAACATAAAACTTCGCCACTCAAAATAAACTGTCATTAACATTTCTTACATGCTGTCGAAGTGATAGAACATGACAGGTGTTATCAGTTAGTTTTGTACAAATTACAGCATTACAAGTTGTGTTTATTAAAGGTAGCAATTCAGATGTCGTGGCGAAAGTCAGTGTCATGGAGTGTAGTCCAAACAATAGACTCAAGGAGACTCATACTTTGCCAGACCTTCCTAATCACACACAGCACTCAGTAAAACGAGAAACACCTCAACTCCAAAACCCTAATACCAGGATGGGGGGTTTTTTTTGTGAGTGTATATTATAATCAAAGACATATTGGCATAAAAACAATGTCACGTTTCGTGCCCTTTACCATACAGTATACACTTTATCTTGTTTATCAACATTTAGACCTCGAACTTAGTAGTTTACCCATTAAATTTTAGACATCCATTTTGCAATAATACTAACGTCTGAAAATCACAAAATATATTTTTCATTTAAATCAACACTTAGCATAAAAACAGATTCAGAATAGCAGCAAATGACTGCCTACATCATTCAGAAACATCATTAATATTGAAGGAGAGGATATGCAACACTTACTTTGTTTCGATAAGAATATCAGCATTCTTGTCATTCAAGACAGATTTACAAATCAATTCTTGAGTTACTGGGATGGCCACTTTGTTCGAAACACACAAATCAGACAAGTAGTCCAAAAATCTGCAAGAAATAGAAAACACTCATTGTCCTGTTCCTTGGAAAAAATATGATCATAGAATAATAGCGACAGAATAGAACAGTAGAATTTGAAATTTGAACACATAGTAAGTTGAAGAATGATTTGATTATGACATATATTTTTGACTTCAGAATAAACAAGAACTTTTGACACCAAGTGTCCTCCAAAACAAATCATTTGTCACTACACTCTTGTTGTACAAAACAATAACATAACGACAGTCAGCTAGAGTTTCTGTTTTACAGGCACATAAGATCCCTAATCGTCACTCGCTAATATTAAATTGACACACGTAACAGAACATTTAATAACATCTTTCATATTCACAACTACAAATAAATGAACACAGACGTTAAGTATATCACTATTTCTTGTCATCAGCAATACTTTAACCTCTCTATATTGACAATAAAAGTACAGACAATTAATTCTAAGAGGTCAGAACATCTATTAACCATATCCATTCACTCTCAGAATAAAAGAAATCAAAAGAAGGCAAAATAATCCTAAGAAAATAGTGACAATGTTCCTCCTAATGCTACCTCAGTCTACCTGAGGAGTAAAAATGTTACAGATCTAGCTGGATAGCTGGAAAGTGCATACAGGTATTCGATTTGAGTGACACGGTTGTAACACATTGGCATCCCGGCAAATTAGATTATGCAAAGGAGTTCGTAATTTGGATTTGCTTGAAATTATCAATCACTGCAAGTAGTGGCATCTGCAGTAACTTTAGTAATTAAAAGCCTAAAAAACAATCCCTGTACGCACTTGTATCTTGTATTTTTTCAAAAATAAAGGCAAAAGAAACCAAGTGGAAACTGAAATGCTCCACTTTGGATGTCAGCAGTGCAGTGTGTAGCAAATACAAATGAACAGCCAATCCAAAGGGTCGTGCGTAATGGTCATTTCCCACAAGTTAAGTGAACAGATATGAGCCAAATACATGTATATATTAATGAATGTCACAATGGCATGATGGTATAGCATATGAAACAGGAGCATATTAAGAGACATAGCAACATTTTCATAATTTCTTGTGATGTAAATGGAAATTTTCCAAAATTAAAGTTTATCAGACCATGACACAGGACAGGCACAACGCTAAAAATCATCGAAATGCAAGAGGTGCTAAGTTGGCTTGACATTCAGTGTCAGCCGGTCAAAAGTGAGGAAAAACCTACAAAGAGGAGTACACAAGAGCAAACCTTGGGCCTCCTTTTAGCGAAACGCTATGACAGCCAATCAAGCAACCAAGCAATTTGTTAGCATCACCATAGCAACAAGGTAGGTAGAAAGTACTAGAGTGGGTTTCAATGAGACCCACTTGACAATGAAAATAGGCTTTTAAAGTTAGATGACCTACATAAAACCTACATAAATGACTAAAATTGGTACAGAAGGAGCGAAATGTCTAACTACAGGGCATTTGCATTAGACTCTATGTAAGCAATTTGCACAGCAATCAAAAGTTTTGTAGCATCTCAAACATATATTGTACCATTTTTTGTTATCCCATGCCAAAAGGCTTCAATAAGCTGAATTCCGCGTTCCAGAAACTTGGAAATTATCTTTTTACAACAGCGCATGAGAACCAGTGTCATTAACTTAATCCTGGCATTCGCAGATATCGTTAGGTGTTTTTATCAAAAGAAAGAAGTAAATTTACAACACTGTGCATGAATAGAAAGGGATAGTGGCTATCAAAGGGGTGCAGGTGATCTGTACAGTAGTTTCGGTGACAGCCCAAATGAGAATTGGGGAAGCGTTCAATGGGCTCTTCGGCAAAAAGGGCAATTCGGTGATATCGTGCCAAATTAAGAGGACACAGAATTGATTACCCATGTGGATATATCCCTGCCAGAAAGCTTGTGATTAACCAATCAACCATGCTATAGAAACCTTAACAGTAGTGGTGATTCATTTATTTATTTATTTAACATCAACTCTAAGTGACTAATTATTAAAAGAAGCAGATTTATGTGAACATTATCATTACATAATCATAAACAAACATTTTTCATTGACATATATAAATAATATTGTTGAGTACTTTATATCTAAGTGACTCCGTAAGATGACTCAACAGAGAAAATTTGGCATATCATATTTCTACTAAATAAAGCTAAGCTATGTCTACAAAATAAAAGATAGTGTTTTAGCGAAAGTTCTGTAAAGGAAAGTGATTTTATGTAAATATCCCTAGAAAGAAATTATTATATCTCATCATTTTAAGTTTTGAAAATATTGTTTGTAACAGTGCAAGGCGTTAATAATTAGCATTCCCAAAAGAAAAGACTTGATGTTAATGAAAGAAACAAGCTGGCTCAAATCAAAGAAGAAAATAATAAGACGTAACTCCAGATGATTTAAATTCACTACTGCAAAAATTCACTACGATTCAGCAGCAATCAAATGAACTTGTTAGGGTCAACCACACCATGCTAATATCAATAATTACCTCTGTTTGTCACTTGAAATAGGAAAGAACAAGATATTACAAATACACAACATGCTCTTGTATATCAGGTCCCCGTTGCAATTACATTTGCTTAAAGAGATAGTAACATTTGTGAGTTCCGACACCAAGCAACAGGTAACATTTAGAATTACATACAACAAGTCCATCAATAATCATACATGTATACTACATACAGTAAAAATGTTAACATTAAAGTTATTGGCTGCAAGGGCATTGAAATTTAGCAACTTAAATATGCTATGTTAGTATTACCAGCTGTGTACTACTCTATTATAATGAAGTCCATACAATGTATCAAGATTATCAATTAAGTTTTTAACGAGCCCATCAATTAAGTAGCTCTATCATAAATCCAGGAAGACATAAAGGGCCTTACCTGGGCTCTCTGTTTTGTCTCACTAAACTGACAAATGTCTCGATTTCTGATCCTGTGATGTGTTTTTCCAGTAGTTTTCGATTGTTGTGTAAAAGAGCGGTGATGGTGTCTTCCGCAAGAACATCGTACCCAATTTGCTTTTGCATGAACGGAAACTGTTTAGCAATGTACTCCTGGAAATATACCAAAAATATCATCACAACTTGATCAATTCACAATGAACACTTCACAATTTTTCCAGCCATAATATGTGGATGATCCAAACCTGATTCTTCCTGTAACTGTGTTGAGAAAGTTTCAGTATCCGGTAACAGAGCCGACAAATTTGTCGAAATGGAGCGTGACGCTGGTCTGACAATTCCTCCATTCTCAACATTGGTCCTTCACCATTATCAGAAAATGGGGCTTGGAGGATTTTAAAAACCTTAAAAGAAAATTTGATGTCTGACAAATACCTAAGTTCTACAGATCCTCATTGAAATAGCAATACTAGGCCTTATGATTGAACAATCTTATCATTTATTTATTATATAACTTCATTCCTCACAAAGGACAGTTACAATAGATGGATAGATATGGGAAGTGCAGCCCTCTAAGGCAAGTTTTTGCTGCTATCAAGGGTTGATTGATGAGGTAGGTGAGAGAGAGAGGAGTCCACCCACGTTACACATTTACCCCATGGGTGGGCTCTTTTACTTGCCTCAGCATAGACACTGGGTGCAATAAAATCATCACAGTTAAAAAATACAGTTATGAAAATATCTCCTTCACAGTTACACTATATATTTAATATTTAACCACAAATGCTCACTTGTTTTAGTATATTTTGTTCACGAAGCAATTTCTGTCTCTCCCTGTCTGGCTTGGTGAGCTGAACATCGAGAGGTTCGGCCCCTGTATTCTCTTGACAAGCCACGAAGAATATGACGTCTGTCAATAGTTGAGTCACAAACCTGAGCATAAAATAAAACGTGTTATAATAATGTTCAGAACCAGAAATTACATCACCTTGTATAGCCTTTACAATCAACTTGTATGAAGTTTAGATGTAGGTACACCATAGTAGAAATGACTTTAAAATGTACTGTTATGTTTTTCAAGATATGTTGATGTAAATAATAACTTCACAGAAAGGTGGAGAGACAACGAAAGTTACATTGTGGCAAAAATGCATCCGTAATAGGAGATTCACAACATACAGATTAAGTCAAAAAGTTTAAAATTCCAGTTGCACATTATAGCAAGAAGTCAAGAAATATAGCGTTATTAACATCAGACAATCACATATTGTAAATGCTAATTGACATAATTCACATCTAAACTAACACCGAGTGATAATTCTTCCCCCTCATCATCGTTAACAACAGTACATTTACGTACAACAGACAAATCTGGTCCAGCATCACATACATCAATCTAGACAACTAGAGACAGAATCTAAAATGATTGTCATTTATATTCATTGATTGCTCAAGAGTGAGCAATACAAATGCTGACATTTTGACCCATAATGCAGACAGGCATATCATATCATGAAACAAAATCATCAATACAATGAGCTTATAATAAGACATAATCAAGTCTGACAAATTGGATTCAGGCGTAACAAGTTCTTCAAACCAGTCATTCGTATTAATTTTCAAGTTCATATAGTTCATGCCTCAAAGTCTTCTATCAATGCAAAGGAGACACAGTTACATTTATTAAAAAGACTGAAGTGAGCTACCACAACCTACCATCATATCATGACGTTCTGAATGACTTGATATATTGAAGGACCAATTAAGAGTTAATGGGCAATTTACTGATCTTAATGAAACAAATGTAATGTTCTCAGAACCTAAAATGGGTTAGCAACCCAGAACCGAACCTCAAATCAGGCGAGATTGTTAATACATATTATTGAGTTTCTTTCATATGCGTACATTTAATGAGGCTTGTATAAAAACATTTACCTTGCCATCCCAAACATGTTAGATTTTTTAGTATGAAATTGTGCACTTAATGGACAAAAGTATGAAATTGTGCACATTAGAGACATTCGAAAGTATAAAATTGTACACTTGATAGACTTTCTAAAGCTCCTCTATAGCATGTTACCCTTCTTTACATCAGTTAAAACCCTCCCCAGCAACCTGATTTGAGGTAAAACTTAACGGAGACGGATAAATTAATCATTTCAATTATCCAAGACCCACAGTTTTAGTGCACACACAAATGCACAGACTTTCCTAACTGCACACAGCTGATTAAAAGGTGAAGGTGCTAAACGTACCTCTCATGGTTCCTTACAGACAGACAAACAAGTTTAACAAGTTAGACAAGAGAATAGCACAGAAAGATTTGGGGACATACAATAGCCAGAAATCAATGGAAGACATCCATGCATTATTCGTTCTGATAAAACAACAATCAAATATTAAGCAGGTCATCTATTCGAAGCACCAGACCTGTGCTATTATTACTTATAAGCAGTGATTTAAAGAATGGTAAAGTTCTGTCTGCAATAAATTGCTTGCATGTTATTTCATAAGCAGTAATTAACGAGCTAAGTAATTAAATAATTATCTAGATAAGCATTAAGTATTGGATGAAAAAGGTGTTTTTTAAAATATTATAGAATACATGCAATTGCATCTATACTCATAATTTCATTAGGCCAAAGAAATGTATTACTGCCTATAATCCTGATATCATTTGAAAGCCAAGAACGATTAACAGGAACATACCTTCTCTCGTTCTGAGTGATGGAGCCCTTCTCCAACTTAGAAGCAATCTCGGCTAAGACTTTGCTGGCGTCATTTGCAAAATCAAGATCTCTGACTTCAGAGGGAGGAACAGGAACAATAGCAAAAGCCTCCTTGTCTTCCTTAATGGGCGCAACACTCATCTGCATAAAGAGATTTATCATCAATATCAAGAGATATATCATTAATATGACGTCAACAAAAGGTCAATGACTCTGCAATGCATACTCTCCTAGTATTGTTCGTCATAATGTCACTATAATAGCTTGGAGCCAGTCTTGCTGGTTACTTGGATAATATATCCAGAAATACTTCGCTATTACTGATAAAAACCAAAACCCACCTTGCTCATAATTGGTTTCTCTTCTTCCTTATCAATCGGGATGGATGTGCTGTGCACCCAGGTGTTCGTGCACAAGTGGCGTAATCGAACAAATGATAACCTGAAACCAAATAACACAATTATAATGGTACTATTATGACATATTTAGTGAGACAATTGTCTTACAAATACCTGTGCAAAACCGAGCAATACATTTAGAATGATGTGTGCATTTTACCTTGGAACAAAGGAGTCACCCCCAATCATGGTGGTGGGATCCAGTTCGAAAATAGAGGCAATGTCATGACCATGAGGGATGGACACTAAACTGTACACAGGAGCATTTGGGTTGCCTCGAAGTTTCTGTCTCATTGGGTCAATTGTTGGGTCATTATCAATCTGCATTGAAGGAAATAACCAATTAAGGATTTGAATATTAATCCATAATCACAATTAAGGTTTCAGATGTGCAGTAAAATTAGATTACAACACTAATTCATTTGTGTCATACCAAAATAAGATCAAAATTTCCATATTACAAACTGATTGTTACTCACCTCAGCAGCTAGATATTGGCCGCTTGCTAAATGCTTGAAGCGATATAAACTATTCCAATGACCAGCTCCTCCTCGACATGGATCATGTTGGACCACCTAAAATATTAATACAAGTTAATGGCTTTCTGTTATATATTATATCATATCATACAATTGGTATTAGACTAATTAGGATGTAGCTTACTTCAATCTCCCACAGAGCTTTGGAACTTGTCGCAGCAGTGGCCGATGTTCGTCCAGTAGTTCGGAGGAAGACGTATTGCTTTTTCTTGTACTCATCACCAGTCAAGAACTTTTCTTGTTCCGCGTGAAACAACCTCACTACATCACCCTGGAAACAATGAATGCAATAGAAATTACACTTGCTTCTCATCTCATATGACCAGCACTCTAATACTCATTTCGCATAATAAATCAGAGGAAATCCTTGTCTATCTGCATGATCTGTGACAAGAAAAAAATTATTCAGCAATTAATGAGAACCCCACAATAATATCATAAACTTTGTAACTGCATAAACAAAGAACAAATGAAATATTAGAATGTAATCTCAAATTGTGAGTTCAAGAACAACCAAAAACTGAACAACAATGTGCGAGATTCAATATCTGACTTACTGAGCAAATTCGGAACTCATTCAGTTCAATCTGAGATAAACATTTCATTTTTGCAATAATCTTCCACTTGTAAGTAAAATAGTTTCAGGCCAAAGGAATAGCACAGTTTCCCCACTTCTGAGGTTCTAACAAGCTTAAAAGTTTGGCAGAAAATTCTGACCAAGTGTTCGTAATTGTGAGATGTTCACAATAGCCAGGTGTCCGTGAGGCAAGGTGAAAGTGTATTCATCTGATTCAGCAAATAACACAACAAGAAGTTATAGTATTATACAACGATCTTACCCCTTTCAATATGTCTTCTTGATTTTCTTTGTGATCCATAAAGAGGACAATTTTCCAGCAAGTGGTGCAATTCACCGAGTTCACCTATAATAAATTTGTTATTATTATCACACAAATTACTATAAGTACATCATGCAATCTTTGTTTTCAAAATCACAGAATCAACACAAACCTTACATAAGATCATATAATTTAACTCAATACAAACCTCTTTGCATCCTGGGTTATCAATAAGGTCGTAATTACTGGCATGTAATGGTTGGCCAGCATTGACTGGGTTGAGAACCACTTTATCTCCGACAACCACCTTCAAACGATATTAAAGCTCATTAAAGCGCATTACAGAGCTCTCAATGTCATTATCCTTATTATAGGCAACAGGAAACTTCAAAAGGCATTAATTTCTTACATTATCTCCGGATGATCTGAGCTTGTAATATGGTACAATGTAAAACCAGGATCCTTCGTTTCCGGCCGAGTCCAAAGTCACTCTCATGGCGTTCTTCTCCAGGAGAGCGGGAAGTCTCTTATTCACAGTCAGGTATTTATTGCTCTTAATGTGAAGAAGCTGCAGAAACACATGGCAATGCAAACTTTAGTAGGATTCAACATAAATGTCCACTGTTTTTTCGGTCATATTTTGCCACAAATGGTACAGAACAGCACAAAATTGACAGAAAATATTCGCAACAATTCAATCCCAACTTTCTAGCTGATAAAACAACTTCTGGGAAAAGAAATAACTTGAAGTTTGCTATATTAACCATCACCCCCCAAACTAGCAGTTTCTGCACTACAAGAATTTTTATATATTGTGATCTATTTGCTTTTGCACTCATGTACATAACTGTGCACGATGCTTTGTTATATATACTCCTAATTCAAATGTTGTACTTAAATTAACATTGTGATAATGAACAGTATTAACTGCAGTAATATATGTATTTAGGGTTACTGTATACATGTGATATATGTCTATATATATATTTTTTTTTAACAAATGTATGTTATCGAAACTTAATGCTCATATTACCGTGCTATTGTTCAGCAACTGGGACCATGGATGTATAGATAATCCATTGATAATGTATACCTTTAACTTTTTATACCATGTATATATATATTGAATATAGAAATAGTGAGTTGAAGTAGACTTAGTATACGTTTTTATCTGTTATTTTTGACAAATGTATCATGTATGATATTACTGTGTCAATAAAAGCATATATATATATATATATATTCTCCATTGCAATTTCTGCTGTTTCTTTGTAAACATAACAAATGGCTATAATGATGACAAAATGGCAAAAAACTATCATTGCAAAGATAGGAAACTTGACCTTAATCTGTACAGAGAGAGGTTATTATGGATGTTAGAAGGCTGGGGTTTGGCTTTGTGATAACATTGAGCATCTCCATGACATAAAAACTAATAAACATTTACTTTGGGTTACACTTTAATCACAACATCATGTCAACATACCTGTACAACATTGCCATACTGAACCACAGTTCCAAGCACCTTCTTATTTTCAGACTCATTCTGTTTTTTCTCAAGCTCTGCTGCATGCTGAAATAGACAAATAATAAACAACATGTGCAGCTGATCAAAAGAATAATCATTCTTAATAGAGCTAAACGCATGTCACTGGGTGGTGTAGTGAATAAGGTGCTGATGAACAGATCTTGGAAGCCCTCAGCACAATCACGTTCAGGTTTAGCTAAAGCAATAACACACGTAGGTTCACTAGTTTATCGTAGGGGGAAAAAACAATGGGGAAGATGCTACAATGTGTCCCTTAATCAGACTCCCTTTCTGTTTTCTATTAAATTCATTATGATTTTTATTGACTATGTTGAGAAAAACAAGAAGTGAAAAATGAGCGAAGACAAACAAGACAATTTAAGCAAAATTGTAAATACATGGCTGTCTCCAATTACATCATTAGAGACAATTAGATGGATAGATATACCTTTATTTTTGTGACAAGAGCATATATATATATATATATATATATATATACAAAGTTTTAACTGTGTTTCGTGAAATAGACTTGCAGCTGCTGTACTTCCTATGGTTGGGCAAGTAAGAAATGCAACCCATTTAATAGGGGAAAAAAAGTAACATTGCAGAACAGTATCACCTCATTATGTAATGCTAATCAAAGCACTGAATTCATGTGTAACCCTTCCACATCAGCAAGAATTGCCAGTACTTAAACACCATGGTGGGTCTCCAGTTGATCTCTTTCATTGTAAACAACTTTTAGTGCCACAGGAAACGAAAATTAAATTCAGTCCATACCAGTTGCTTTAGCATTTTACAGAAGAAATTGATGTAATCAGACAAAATCTCAAACAAATCACATTTTAAACCACTCTACTGTAAACCCTAATTGAATTAATGTTTTCTGTACAGCACACACAATTCTGTTGTTCTTTGCAAAAACAGCACATTCATAATTGTAACACCCACATCAGGAACTTTCTAGGGCCTCAATTTCCAAAATATCCAATTAGATCTTTCATCAATGCATGAAAACAAATTTCACTGTTTGCAGTAAGCAAATAATGAGCTGCAAAGTAAATTGATTAACTGGACCTTGTAAGTTTAGATAAGTAAAATGTGAACAAAAGGAAATATTACAATTTGAGTCCTGTTTGGCACTGAACAGATTTTAGAGTATGATACTAAACTGAGTTTAAAAACTGTTCTTGCAGCTGATTTTATGTCAACGAACTAATCTGTAACTTCAGACGCTCTTCAATTAGAAGTTTGAGTTCTGATCAACATTGAATAGAGTTTGGAGACTAATCTTCACCTCAGAGGTGCTCAATCATTCCACAACATAGCCAAGACCTAATTTCTTTTGTTTATGATTGTACATTAAACACCAAAGGAATGGAACAGGAGAAAAAATCCTTTGTCGACACAGGTCTTTCAGGTAACATCAGCCCACCTGTGTACAGAGAATATCAGGATGAAATGTATTGTTCATATCCTGTCGGTTCAGACACAATAGCTTTGCATTTCTTTACAAATTTTGCATAAAAACAAGCGCCGTTATGGGACAAACCAGCATGATATTGTCTGCATCTTCTGATTCACCTAAAATGAGGTCTGAAAAACAACTCCAGAAAGACCCTCCGAGAAGAAGAATTGCATTTATTTCTGGCAGTTGAGACTGCAGCATCGACGTAAATAATTCAGCCAAACAGCACTTGAAGAGAGAGACGCACCAGATTACAGATATCAGATCAGAATGGCAAAGACCACTGGGTTCTGGCTGCGGAACGATAAGCCTAGGAGCCTTCAATCTAAGAAGTTGTGGAAAGTAATCTTGCCACCACATACTGGAGCAAAAAACATCCAGTGTTAATCAGCAGACCAATACCTGGCACCAATTACGCGCAGACTTAATTTGCTCAGTGCCAATTCATAGGAGTGTTCTTGGCCAAGGTTCAACATTATCTCATTAGAATGTTTCTGAAAACTCAATTTGCCACTAATGCTCTAGAAGATGAATTGGTCAGGAACATGAATCACAATCAAGAAAATGAAAAACAAGACCAATCCGCTCTTCAGTTCTCTGCTATTATTAGCAAAGCTGTTATCGAAATGCTGATTGTTTTGCTGTTTATAGGGATTTATTTGGTTACCTCTCCAGTTTCATCATTCATAAGTCAATATAAAAACATCTTACAGAAATTTGCCATTAGAAAGGGATGTATATTTTCTTAAAAGTAATCTAGATTACTGCTGAATTCAATAAATAGCATTTCCCTCAGGGCCTCCATCTTCTGTAAACATATAGACGAAATAATAAAATTTTCCAACATAGCATATATCACTGTATATACATAGATGGTCCATATATAGTGTTATACCAAAAGATAAAGTAACATGAGTGGCACAGTGCAGGAGAATAGCACAAAAGCATTAGATGCAGTATAAAGGCACGGTTGCGGCAGCAGGGAGACACGCGGAAGATGAACATCAATAAAGCAATGGGGGCTGCAAATGGGTCTAGCAGTGTCATTAGCGCTGTGTTCCTCTTCTGCCATCGCATAAATCATTGAAGTGTTCCCTTTGAACGACAGAAAATTTCCGACTTCACATGCACCATGACTCCAAAAGGAGACCATCAGCTTGCTTTAGGGACATAAAATGCAGGGAAGCTTCTATGTTTGTGTGTATGATCACGACGATATAGTTGTGTGCTGTAAACCTACACAGTCATTGTTAGAAATGCAGTCAGGCACAACAGCAAAAAACTCATAATGAACATCATAAGCAATAAGATAAGAATGATCAGTTATTTTCGCGCTGCATTTCCTAATATAATGTAAACAAAATATATAAATAATCAGTAATGACAAGCACATTTTCATAGTCATTCTCCTTTGTCACATGTTATACAAACGCACTTAAAGACAACATGAAAGATCACATTTGTTTGTGAAGGTGAACACGTCCTGCCAAGCACTGGTGCAACCCAATAAGCTCAGTTGCCAGAAGCAACAAATAGCCATGAAAGACTTCTCACCATTACAATTGTTACAGGTAACACTAGCGCAATTCCAGTGTAAGGTAGTAAAAGCTGATATTAGGTCCAGAATTGCCCAGCCCCCTATGTAAATGGACCACCATGTCTTGACAAAATATTGGCCATCAATGATGCCAGAGGGACAAGCTGGGCTACGACAATGTAGATCATAATGCTTACTAAATCTTTGATGAGACCTGTTGGGATTAATTTCTCGAGAGAATGTTGCTTCGAGATAACATGGGACACGACAACAAGGTCAAGCGCTGAGACAACGATCTCCATAGCAACCAACTTCAAAGCATCAGTTGCTTGGATACGATTCTACTACCACCGCTCATGAAAGTCCATCTGAAGAGGTCATTACATTATGCCAGTCACTAGTGTTGAAAATAACTTCTCCTGCTTCATCACCTGCTTTACTCATTGCTCCTATTGCTATCTTTGGATGTTTCATGTCAACAGTCGTTTGACCCATCCTACTTGGTCTAGGTCCACATATTGATCCACATCAGGGAATTATATTTTACATGTTTAATCAAGAAAACTGTATTGAAGGTCCTTGGCGGCTCGCTACGGGCCTGTTACAGAACGATCAAGACCATGAATTTAAACCATTTCTTGCTCATATGTTTAACTGAGTTTGTAAACAGGTAAATAGGAATAGAATTGAATGCTAAAACCAACACATAGGCTAACATTGTAAAAGTGGAATGCAAACTGAAAGCAACCAGCAGATATCTACAAGCGAGTGAGATTTTACTCCATCTGGCATGAAAGAGTGATGTGTTAAAAAAAGGAGCTTAAGAGGACAACATAAAACATCCGATGAAAAATCTGCAGTCTCAGCACCAGGCTCAAATCACAAATTGCTGCGCTGAATCCCCATAAAGGCGTCCCCATCCATCAGAGAGTGAAAAGGCCAGGCTTTGCTCGCTTTACACCTGTGTCACTAAGCTGGGATTCGACTCTTTGGTCGAATGCGGGTGGATGTGGCGAGCTCAACCTGCTCCGATAATCCAAATGGGTAACATAAGCATCACAAAGCTGCAATAAAGACTGGTTGCCATGGATAAAATGCTGTAAGGATGGTAACTGTCCACATATGGCCAACCAAGTGACCAGCATGTTGTGTAGAATGAATACTTGATGTCAAGACGGTCAAGACAGGAGCATTAAATTGAAAGATGAAAGGAATAAAGTAAGGCATAGTGAATGATGTATGACCCGCCAGATCTGACATACAAGAACAGAATCACCTGCTTTTAAAATTGGCATTGTGTTCATATGACAGGAGCACTCAACTGCTTTCAGAGAAAGACAGCTAGTTTTAATAAACCAAGGCACTCTCCTCTGTCAACATGAAACACACTCATTCCTCTTCTCAAAATTAGCGTTGTTTAATGGGACACACTTCATATTATTAATCGGGCTAATTGACTCATTTCCTAATGGCAGAACATTAGAATGAAATCTCTGTGAAGCATTTATCAAGTTTATGCAACACGTCTTCCCCTTAGAAGTTGGCTTCCAGTATCAAATGAATCACACGATGCAACACCCAGCCCTTTGCCCCATTCAATTAACATGAAAAACTGAATATAGGCAAAATAAAGTGATAAGTGCTTAATATTCATTAGCATTTTTATTAATTTTTTCTCATTTCCTGCCGTTGCAGAACATGACATAAGTTTTATTGACCACAAGTGATTACTTTTCCATGAGGCAATGCATTAGATGATCATTATCATATAGATTACATGTACTTGGAATAATGCAACAAGCAAGCATATTCAAAACATATTCAAACTCATGAAAATGAAGACATAGTACTATCATCATGATCATTCACAAATAAATAATATAGGAAAAATTTTTCTCACTGCTGTACTCCATTAATCTAAGATCAAAGACCTTCCAATGCTTCCACCATGTTTTGACTGTGGAGCAACCATACCACAGCAAGTATTATAATAAGACCCAATGGTTATGTGGTATATTTTTATATTCCCCACGAGTGGACAGATTGGCCAGGATTCACGAGTGGCGTTAGCCACGAGTGAATTCTGAAGCCAATCTGTCCACAAGTGAGGGAATATAAAAATATACCACATATCCACTTGGGTCTTATTTATACCCCACAATTTTCACTTTTAGTTGAGCTGCCTGGCTATGCATTCATGTAGTATAGAAAAAATTCATGAATATTAATTTTTGCCATTGACCAATCAGAGCATTGCATAACTGTCAACAACGTCATCACCTCAAAACTTTCTGGGACATTTTGAGGTTAATAAAAGAATTTACGAATGATATTTATAAACCAGTTGTCAAATATTTCTTGTCAGAATTTGTTTTTTATACTAGATTTGGACAGAAAATGTTTTATTGTTCCGTATTATTCGATTGTATTACCGAAGCGATGACGCTCCTGTGACGTTGCCCATAGCAACACAGCCACACAATGGCTTGCATCTGTGGACTGAACACACCATTGACTTTCTGTTACGTTTTTTGGTCCTAGAATCGTTAATTCTTGTCCGATTTCAAAAATTCTAACCTTTTTAGAGAGCTGACAATTTTATCTTTTGAATAGAGGTAAAATTGTGACTCCGAATATTGTTTTAAAGCGGCGGCGTTAGTTTAAACGGCGAAGCGCTTAGCTGCAAAAAGTGATTTTTTGTCAATGGCCTGCCATACATAGAAGTATGTGGTATACATTTCCCATCCTTGTAAGGTAAGCCATGTAGTATACACATGTATACCACATAGGCTATACCACATGGCTTTTCTATGTGGTATACAACTGATTGTGGGGTATGGGGGAAGAATATATTATGGATGTACCTGAGATTCATATTCCACAAATTTTCAATACTGATATTCAGGCTCGCCTTCAGATTACCCTAGCTCGATGCACCTTTGATACACAGCAGTACAGCCCTGGCTTCATGGTTATAGATAGCTCTTCAGTAGCGATGACAAGATTATCTTGATGGAGTCTCAGCTATTTATTTGTATAAACTATTCATATGATGATATCACTTTTTTTGATCGTTTTTATAGAGCAACAGATCATGCACAGTGTTCAAGACTTGTCAAATTTAGTACTGGTCCGCATGGACCAGTAAGTCCAACAAGGTGTTGGTCCGTTCACATTGTTACTGGTCCATAACTAAGCGCAACCCCTAGCACTGAGTACTTCTGGCACACAGGTTTATCATGTTTGTTTATGTGTGGAGCAGTGTCCATGTCAACCATGCTCATATTACTCAAGATTATTAACTTTCAAAATTGGCAGGAATGACATTTTTATATCAGAATCTACAGGAAGGGATGCTTATAATTATTAATCAAAAGTACCCATGTTACCACAAACTACATATCATTAACTTCTACTTTTCCAGTAAAATGCACCCTCCTGCCCACACTACAATTACTTTAAAATATTGTATGTGGTACATATATGAATATAAATATAAAATTTAATATTATTCATATTTACTAAAGCAGTAATTAAAATCACAAAATTAAAGTGGAATAGATCTACAAAGCTATTGTTGAAAGACTTAGCAGCCTTTGAGCAGTCAGTTGCACTTAAGCCTAAAGCATTGGGGACTTGACACTTCCATTGAACTGTTGAAGATGCTACAGAGTCAATTGCAATCTGTGTGCTTCACTTCTATGGATTATGTCTTTGACCAATATTGCAATCAAACAGTTCACATAACTGACAGATTGGAGGCAAAATAAAGCCCATTTAATGAGCTAATTAGCTACTCGCTCACACGGACCAGTGCTATCATTCTCCTGCTCGCCGTGCGCCGTAAAAGTCGGGTCGGGCGAACGGGCGAGCGTCTAATGCGAACACTGCATGCAGATGGATATATTACAAAACAACAGTCTAACTCCTTGGAGGTTATGTCCCTCACACATCATGCACATAAAATAAATCAAAGTTCACAAACCAATTCCAATCGATCAGGTCAAGAATAATTAGCAAGAAAAGGTATTATCAAAAAAAAAAGTTAAGTTTGCTGATAAAAGTATTACTTTTTTTGGCCGTAGCATTACATTTTCCTTTAAATTTGCCTTAATTCTAATGGATTATAGTAGGATTGACAACATTGAAGGGGAAATGAATGGGTCAAAAACAGCATAAAATGCAGACCCAAAACGACACCACTACATCGTTCAAACTTCTATTGTGGTCTGCAATTATGTGTAAAATTTAAAACTGAGTCAAGTTTTTCACATCGATCATTGGTCAGGTTCATTCAGAAAAAACTCGAAATTGAGTCAAGTTTGCCACATCAATCATTATTCATCGATGCTACCAACAATGAACGGCCTCGCCGATGTCTTGTAGCAGACACTAGTGAGTGATGGCCAAAGTAGTGGACCTCATTCACAGCCAACCTTCTCCAACTTCTGCACAAAGAAGCTTTGACCGTAAGCCATCAGGACAGCAGGATACTAAATAAGCCATTCAATTCTAAAGACCTTTCAGCTGAGTATCCAATACAATCAAAGAACGATGTACATACAACTGAAGAACTGAAGGTCAATGATTCAATCACAACTCAACCACCACAATCCTGCAGTTGATTAGTTATATACCAAAGATTATGGTTATACAGACCTGCATATAAGACTGCCATCATTTTAAACATTTGAGTCAGATATTAGGAAGTCAGCCTTGCAATGACTCTATATCACACCTACCACATTGTTGAACAGGGGCAATTCAGAGTCTTCCTGATATGAGCCAGACTAGAGGGAGCTAAAAACGTCTGTCACATTCTACCATCGAAGTCAGCTAGGTCATAAAAAGCAAAGTTATGAGCATCTTACGTGTAATTTCTTGAGAAGCACTGCATCTGGAGCAGCCGTCCCACTCTGTTTCATACTCTTCCAGAATTGCTTCTGGGCCGAATATCTGTTCATGGGCCATACGCTGAACAGGCAATCTGAAAAAAAACAAATTCAATACAGTTAATATGAGAATACGTCTACACATCTACATTAAGTAAAAAGACTAGAGAGATGATGGGATTTTGACAGTCACTGACAGCTACACATCATGTGCATTATTGCGATAGATATGTCAACACATAATCCCGAGCAAACCAAATATATATCACTGTCTTTGGACTTCAGAAAAGAAACAAACGCAGCATTGAAAGACTTCCAAATATTACACTGGGCCAGTGTCATAGTTAGATTTAATATTTGTAATACAGAAAATACATATGTATACAGCAGCGTACAGTGTAATGCATGCACTGTCTTCTAAGTAGCTATAGCTTCCAGTATCATAAATTCAAGAGGGCTAAAAAGAGTACGTCAGCACTCCACTAAGACATCAACATTTCTAATAAATTGATGTTGCGCAAACTCTTAAAATCTGAGGATAAAATCCATTAAACTCTGCATAACAATGGCGAATCGTAACTTAGCCCACCCAGCATGATTAGTGACTTTCAGAAGGTCTATAAGGAAATAAAACACTCAGCACTTTTATCTGAGATGATGCATCTGGAAACCCTCATATAATGTTGCATGATTACACATTAAATCTTTCATATCATCAAACTACTTCCGCGATGCAAACAAATATGCCATTAACTTCCCAGATAACCATCTGAAGTAAAAGCCGTTTTATAGCTCACAAATTACATTACAGGTCCTGCTTTCAGCGAAATATTTAGGTCCGAGTACATTGCCGTCGATGCGCAATAGAGCTATAGAGCGCTGAGTTGCAGAACCGAAGGCTTTAGTCTTCAGTTACTATCTTTAGCAACATCCCCCTCTATAGTGACGCAAACTTTTTTCCTGCCTGACTGTAAAACAAGCCACAAATTGAGCTTATAGACAAGCCTATCCATGCAGTATACTCTGGTGGGCCTCCCAGTGCCCCTTGTGTTTACCGTTCCTAAGAACACACCAAGAGGATTTTACCTAGAACGCCCAGAGCCCATCACCAGGCCTTAGGAGAAGCCTCCAGATATTTATGTGTTATGAGCGCTGTGATGTATTTGGTGCTGATGCACAGGAAGACATAAAAAGCATCTCCCTCATGTTACATGGTGATAATACAACAACGCCACACCAAAATATGCGGATTCAGACATCGGCGTGATCATGCACACTTGTCATGCGCCTTATCTCATTAACGAAACCAAATGAGGGCTCAGGATCACCTCCATCACATTCTGACTGCCCTGCAGGCTGATTATAATAACACAAAATCTTGTGAAAAGATTGCAGAGAAATTATTCCTCACTAACTCTGGCAAAGCCTTTCGATGTTTCATACTGAAGTCGAACTCAATGTCTCGACCCTCTCACGCTCATCATATTCATAGTGATTATTCCATGAATCAAACGCTTGAACAATTACCATGATACATCAAAACATGAATGTGACAGAGAATACTTGAAGAACTTCACAGAATCACTTTGACTTTATATATGTATCATACAGTATGCCCCTTCACCCACATGACAGAAGCACTGAACTGGGCAAAGCTGTTGTAACAGTTGTGTAACCAAGCCCTATCTGTCTAGTTGAAGAGGTCAGACCAATGACCTTGGGGCCCTGAGCTAACGACCTGCGAGACAGGTAATCCCCAAGGGCCAAGGCGCCTTAAGTTGGTCCAATCTGAGCTCCTAAGCTGACTGTGCCATACCACAGCTGCAGCGCGGTTGCAGAAACACCATCTACTTCTTTTACAGCAGCTGGGTCCGTCATGACTGAGTATCTGTGATGTTGAGTAGCCATTTTCAAAATTCACCTAACTTCACCTATGGGCTACTGTGAAACTTCTTGTACATATTTTCTATGCCTGACTATACCAAACTAGGTAAAAATTTCAGTAGATCATTTAGTTGATGCGGCTCGGATCTCAAGCAACCATAAGGCAACCTAATCACACAAAGTTCAATTCGATTTCCAATTTATTTTTCATATTCTTGATTAAAACCAGCTAATGACAGATAAGATTAATGGTTTAGTCTTATGATCAAGACAGCCATGTGTTAAGGCTCTGGCTGATGCCTTAACCATTAGGCTGCCAAGCTCCAAACATTGCAAATTTCAGCAACCAAAAACACTCATTTCTGCCAAACTAATACACGATAAGCCTCCTACACAAGAAACCACAATAATCATGTGAAAAGGTGAAAACACATTGGCATGCAATGTAACGATGCAGTGCACACAGCATCCACCATCTATGTAGAACTGCCAGCAGAAGAGCATTACAAACAGGTGAAGGAGCAATCTGGTTGCAGGGCACCTGCAGTATCGCACAGAGGTCAACATCAACGACCTGATCATTTGAAGGGTTCTCCAACCCACAAGTGTCTGCAAGGACCATTATCGCTCTAACACATCTGTCTCTGTTGCTGCAACTGCACTGTAACCACAATTCTGCTTCTACAACCAGCATCACCTCCCACCTTTTAGTTTGAAAAGACTACGCCTGTTTCTTGGATTTTCAATAAACAAGCAAGAAACATTTTAACTCATCACTAAAACAAGATAAGCTAAGCATTACTATGTCTTCCCAATGCCACAATCCTAGTGGATGTATTTCAAAAACATTAGCCCTAAGAAAACAATGTAGACAAAAAAATGCCATCTTCTCAATGATCCCTTATGGTGGTTGTTTACCTCACTTTACATTAATTTACAAATATATAGCCACGAAATCAACATCACTCAGTCAAAATTGCAAATCAATCCACCTAAAGCAGCTTTGAAACTACAAACTTTCGTATCACAAAGATGTCCCATCAATCATTTTAAGTCTAACCAAATAGAGACAAGTGGGACCAAAAATAAATTATTACAAAAGGCGCCAAGTGGTCTGCTTTTCTATTTTCTCAGCAAACTAGTCCCAAGCATGCTCATATAACAGCCACAGATGCATTTAAAGAGAATATAAGGCTATATTATATGGCTAGCAGAAAGCCTGGCTTCGGATTGGCTGAGAGCCATGCAATATTTTCAAATATTGCATGTTATATTTTTTGGTATCTGATCAAAACCCCTCTTATTTGTAGCTATTTTTTGTTTCTGTAAGAAATAAATTATAAATACTGGAAGATCACTACATAATGATGCTTATAGGCCGAAATGGTTTTTAAATTATTGGCCATAAGCCAAGCTACTCTCAGTATCAGTGTAGCTTTTGTGGAGAAATAAGCCAGAAATATGAGAATTGTGCCAGACTTATTTTCAGACATAATAATTTTACAACATATTGTAACTAGATAATCATGCTTATTCGACATTAAAGACATATACGCTGCTGTGGTGCATATTCTTTATGGTACAGCTCCTTGATTTGTGGTTGTGGACAGATGACAGAAAAATCATGGGCGAAGCCTCGTGCAATATCAGTTGTCAGTGCCATAAAAACTGATACTGCACTTGCCACTGTGCAATAATTGTATAATATTTCACACATTAAACATGTTTAACCCAATGGGGAGGGTTTCCAAGTCCAGGCATCATTATCTCAGTTGAACTCTCAACCATCCAGGAAACTATTATCGTACATCAGTACATTACAAGCATTACCTAATGAGCCCATACAGTAGTGAAACAGAAAAGGTCAATATCTAAACGGATCACCTGTCACTTCACTAACAAGTAAATATGATCATTCTATACTTCCGTACACATTGGGAATTTGTACCTATTATATGTAATCTTTTCGAATGACCAAGTTACATTTTTAGCAAGAACATGGAAACCCACACCTAACATGAATGGTACCTTTCATCTCATGTCAGTCTTGAACAATGTCTTTTTCAGTTTTTCATTGCATGCTTTATGTTCTGTAGAGTTCATAATGTGGAACTCCAGCATAAACATCCATGCACCGATACATACAGAGCCAAACTATATTGTGTATATTGCTCAAACACACACATCCTCAATCTGGAACACAGTTAAGTGTTGATACAGTATGCAGCAATGGTATCCTGTCAACCTTCTCATTTAAAGCATCGTGCAGCATAATATAATTCCGTTTGATTCTATCGTCTTAGCTTTCTGCATGCAACTCTACAACCAGTTTTTCTTTGAAAAACAAAACAAACAAAAAACATATATAAGATACTACACCTGAACATGACAGGGAAAACACAACAATTCTCCAGTCACAAATCACTATTTATAGATGGATCTAAATGTCCAGTGATCACCTTCATCATCCACCCGAGTTGTTTGCTACTTCGTACATACAAGAGATAGGAAGGGTACTGTTGAATCCGATCATCTTGGCCTTGTCAAAGGTTTTTAACACATTCCCTGGGGCTAAGCTTGAGGAGAACTCTGGGACACCAAATACTTTGGGATGAGCAGTGGATGGGATGAAGGCTACCAAAAATACCAAAGCTGTTAAATGGTCTTGGTGGCATTGTGTCCCAAGGACCTGTGGGAAAAGAAGTCAACGAAAGGAAAAAAGGTGATGTCCTTCACATAATATCTGGACCTTACATTGCCATACCAATCTATAAGGTTTGAAGACACTTGTTCTACCTTCTAAGGGATTAGCAGCTGATTAGCATCTGCAACTTCATCAACATAATATCATTTTTAAGAGGTAATGAAGTAATGACTCCATTACACCCAAGACGAACGATTACAATTATTTGTCACAGACATGCTCGGCCTGCGGAAATACATTCTAAGACATGTCAAAATACCCAAATTAAAAAAGCCTCTAAACTGAAATAAGGCATTCGCCTGCAAAACCTGTGATCAAATCGTGACAATTTACAAACTGCAGCATGACACTGAGCTAGGTTATCAGCAAAATAACATAAACATGCACACAAATGAAATTCCAGTGTTCATTTTAACAATTTCAAAATCCTTTCGGAAGTCCATACTTGAACTACGTGTATACCTAATTTTCATTCAATAAGAGCCACAAATGTTAAATTCTAATAATATTCAACAGTTCTAATTGAGAAAACCATGACTTTAATAGCAATCAACCTAACCGTGAATATTTTTGGGCTCTAACTTACAAATCCACTTGTGGACTTCAGATTTGATATGACGCTCGAGTCTCAGCTGAAATCTCTTTTATTCAAAATTGAAAAATTAAAAGATTTTTTGAGAAAGGTTTTGGTGAAACAAGCACACATAAGGCAGTAAAGCTACCAACATTTCTGAACAACATAACTGAATTCAAGAGACTAACAGGGACGCTATCAATTTCCTTTTGAAACTTATTTCTGCAATACACCATCTCCAAGTGTAGAAAGATAAGAATTGAACAGTGGCAAACTTAATACATTATGTATAGCCAAACTTTTGCATAAATCATTTGATAAGCATATTTACTGTTGCAGCAGACAGGTCCCAGACAGTCATACATGAAAAATTCAACATTTGGGGCAGGAAATCTAATCAAGGCGGTGCAGCCGCGCCCTTGTCAGACTGCTCTTCATCAAGACAAGACCTTCTGCTATTTGGTATTCGAGTCTCAATTTGTCAGCCAATGCTGAATAGCCTGCCTGTACAATGCATTACCCTTAAATGTTAAGTATTCAAAACGAGGAGAGAGAGGGCTAATTATAGACTAAACAATACAGTCATTACATAAGAGTACTACAAATATAGTTCATTATTTAAATACAGTGGACGTATAATCAGATCTAACCTTTATACTTCATTCAAATCCAGTTTATACCAAAAACCAACAGTTTCAAAGAACACCTAGACAGTTAAAATTAGAAGCAACTGACACCATTAAAGACAAAGCAAAAGGCCTTGCCTGCACTTCAATTTAATACTTTATTGATGTTGTTAGAAGAATATATATATATCCAAGATTATGCAATATTTATTAAATTAATATAGTACAAGTATGCATAGTAATTGTATACACATTGAATGGATCACATTGGAAAGCATATGACGTAAAAATGTGTTATATTAATTATGATATAAAAACACATATTTGTTGGATACTGATTTTTAGCCTGACATACTCAAATTATGCTTATTCTTGACAAGAAAGTTTAACAAATGTTTAAGATGAATTCTGATCTCACAGCAAAGAGTGACCTCAAAGCAACTCAATGACAAATCTCATCAATCACTCAAAGAACTGATGGAAATCATCCACTCTAATTACTAGTAATTAGCATGGTAACATTACATGTAAGCCTTTGGCACCGAATTGAGCTAACTTAATGACGCCTGCAATTACTAAGCCTCAATTGCACCTGCTCCCAGGAAGCAAGGCCCAAAGGTGAGTCAGGTCTGTCGAGATCAGACTAAGGAGTAGTCTTAGATATATTGTGGTTGTGGGAAAGAGTATTTTGGGAATTAACTAGTTTTTCAAGACAGACACAAATGCATGGACTGGAATAGATACATAGTAGATTTAACAATCAGCAACTGTAGCATACTTCACTGAAGGTGGACACACTGGACAGAAGGTCAGGGTTCATGTCAAGTCAAGTCTGTTTATTCAGCCAAAGAAATTACCAACAATATTTATAAGACTGGTCCTTAACAGTCCCACCATCCAAAGCCATTGCCATGGAAGGATTTAACAGTCCAAACTTTACTCTATACTGAGCTATACATACATGTACTGCTAAATCATGTGTGAACTAAACATGATTTCTATCACAACGCAAAATAAACTGCTATGTTCATTGAACAATGAAAAATTGGTAGTTGTCACAAAGATCATTTATTTTCTGATGCATGAGCAGATCTGTAAATCGAGAGAGTCATGGAGCCCTAAATCCAAATTCGGACCAAAACTAAAGTATCACAGCCTGTGATTTAGCACAGTGCACGGTAAATCGCAACCAGCAAAATGGGGCCACTAATAACCGCGCCAACTACGACTGACCAGGAAAGGTCATCAATCACAGTGACTTAGGTCAATGAGCAGAATCAGCACTCCCTCGACAACCTCAAAGGCTTACGATTCGCAATCCTCTATTTTTTGAGGAAATAAAAACGGAAGCTCTGCAAACAGAATCTGCCACAGAACAAAAAGCCAAACCACTTGAGCTTTATCAGTTGTTTGTGAAAATTCTTGCAGAGTCTGCTGGAGTGCAGAAGCCCAACAACAATGTATAACCTAATTATGCCACCCCTTTTAATAAAACAGATAATAACATAACATAATATTATGACATTATATTTGAAGAGTGAACAAACTGACCAGTACAATTTCCAACACTGGAAATATAAATGCATTGTATGACCTAAGCTAAAGGCTAAACTTATACTCAGGTGATACATGTATTATAAGGGAACAATGCCGAGAAATGCAGACACAATTTACACTATAATGCTAACCTTGGTGGAGATTCTAACTTCCAGAAATTTATGCTATTTACACATGAATTAATACTACCGATATAATTTTGTCAGAAAATGACTGCTAAAAACAGCAAATGCTAAACCCTTTAATTCCATTGTTAATATGGTTTATTCTCTTCCTTCATAAACCAAAATACAAACACAAGAGGCTGTAACATAAAGTTGGGATTAAATGACAATAAACCACTATGTAATAGTAGTATAATATACTGTTTACAAACTTAACATCAAATTGAAGGTACATGCAGTCCCCAACAAAACAATGCTAGTTTATTATGAATCGAAATGAACCAAGCCACAAAGTATGAGGTCATCAAGTATCAAGGACAGAAGCTGTGTCAAAACAATACACAACTGACTGGCATATTGGTGGTATGTGTTAATTTGTTACTTCAGTTCATGATGTGTTCATATGGCAACATAATACATCATTATTATGATGCTGATCATGCTGATGACATGAATAAACACGAATAAAAATAACATCACTAAAAACATATAGGACAAGCCATTAAAAAAAATATATCTCTGTTTAACACAGATCAATCAGTTTTAATCAATGCTAATCAATGCTAATATGCACACAGGTGATATCAGATTATGTCTAGCCTCATTAACAATTGTTAACAGCAACTCGGTATCCCAAAAATAAAGCTAATTTTCACGGTCTGGGATAGTTTAATGTTAAGTATGACATCTATTACTATGATATCAGCAACTAATTATTGAACAAAGTAAGTTACAACAAAACCACTTTCACATCAGAAGAAACCTGTTTCAATATTATGCACTAACACTTGTACTAAAACAGGCACGACAAGTTGAAGATAAAGTCTATTGATTGACTGATTGATTCTTTCATTCATTTATTGCACACCAGTAATGACACTGGAAAATACATCAATGACAGATGTGCCTCAGTCTGGAGGCTAAATCCTCGTTAAATCTGATAATCTTTTTGGGGAATTATCCCCTGATGATCCAATAGATTCTGCAGTTCAGAGGGATCAAAATAGGCGGTCACCTTATTTTTTCCTTAACACTCCAAGCCAAGCCTAATGTCCCCACATTGTAATAAAGTGTGATGGTCTCACATGCCCTAGTCATCAGAATCTCAGTGTCACAATTTGCAGAGCTTTCAGCAAGAAAATCCAACAAAATACAATTTATCAACTGCTCTTTTCACACACAATTTAATTATGCTAAATCTCAGATCCAGTCATTGCTATCAATTAGCAATAGTATTATCCACTTTTCCACTTTCAAATTTGGCATATGTACATCGAATCCTATAGTTAGGCAAGTCTTAAAAATATTCCTGTTGCAGGTTAAACGACCATATAGAAAAAATCAGTGCGTATGACCAAATCTTTTTTAAGCTTGTACATAAAAAAATTATTTCTGTTATTATCATGTCCAGAACATGTTTCTATTTGCCTTTTTTTGTGGAAGCTTTTGAACATAAAAGTTAGATAAGTTAACAACCTTATTCTTTAATATCGGTGCGACTGTGTCTGTGTACCGGTTAGTTAATATTGGTATTTTCTGAGGTATAAAAAAATATAATTTCTACCTACCTGATGGGTTTTTTAATTGTCATGTAACTCCCACCAGAAATATTTTTAAGACTGGCCTTATGTCTCCATTAATTGGTACAAGAGAATCACAAAAATGTCATTAGAAAAGAGGCTAGCTATGAATGCATCAACCACTGTCAGACTGAGAATCTGATAACACAGTCAAGATTAATGCAAATTTATAAATATAAGTTTAATTAGCAATAATTAGGGCAGCCATTATCAACAATTTGTCATGACAGTAGCAAAGCAATCAGTTTACATTTATCCATATTAACTTTCACGTCCAGATATCAAATTTTCAATTTACACATGGCACATTAAATGTGCCACACCCAGTGTCATTTCAATCAGCAATTTTTTGAGCAACAAACCTAGCTGTGACTCTAATAACTGTCAATTAACAGTCTTCCCTAAATTAGCAGTCCTTCAAGTAATATAGGGCTATGATACATCAAACAATATATTAAGTAAGGCGACACTTATATTCTTCTTAGCTTCTGGGATCCGCCAATACGATGAAAAATGTGCCAACAGAAAAATGAAATAACATTGGGACATGTCAGTTAATTTTTATTTCATTTTGAGATTCTCGACCGACAAATTACAAATTGCCCTAAGAGGATCCGAGAAGCTAAAGACCAAATAAGTGTGGCTAACTATAGACTAAAGTGCCAATAAGGCAAGCCCATTAAAAAATATCACTAATTGTAGTGGGGCAATATAAATACATCACTAAGGATAAGAAAGCTCACTTCCAATTTTTACAGGTTTACAAGACATAGTCACTTGAATACAGCTAATTAACAATATGATTAAGCAATTGGCTGGCAATAGAAAGTAGCATGGCACAATTTTCTGCAGTGACTACACATCCTGCATTATTCACGTTTAAGACCAGAATCTTGCCGAATTAAGCCTTGACGGTAATCTCAAATTAACCAAATTAATTTGGCACTTGCTTGGCTTCCCAATCACATTATCTGCCTTCTCAAATTAATGGCACGTTTTGTACATGAGAAATGTGCAACAGCCTGAACAGGCCTGGTTCCAATCTGTTATCATCAAGGAGCATTGAGTTCTTATCGCCTGTGAGTTAGTGTGACTTCACCATGCATGCAATCAACGTAATGTCCTAATAATATCCAAAACTATTGTCTCAGAGACTAAACATACCTCGGAATTTCTTGGGAGGATCAGTGAGGTCCCCAGCATCTGGCTGCACCACACACCTGTCATCCACCAACCTGTCAAAAACAAATCACAAAATCACTTTAAATCAGCTACCAGGACTGCCTAGATCTAAAATTAGTAAATAACAATGCTAATTAGCACAGACAGATTAAAAGTAAATTTTAGCAAAATATATGTGACACTTCCTACTGGCAGCATTCAGTGGCATTGCTAGTATTTTGGTTGAGTGCACGAAAAGTGATGAAAACACAGAAGCAGATTTGGTGACAAATCATCTTACCCTAGAGTGCTGATAAATCCACTGACACTGCCTTCCGCATAAAGGGACACAATGTCCCCAATATGCAAGAAGGCTGAGGGTGACTCGTTCATCTTGGAAGCATCAAATCACAGCTCTCAAATGTACAATTTCTCTCCGAAGCCTGCCAGGCATTCTAAATAGAAGGCCATCTTGGAACTGCACTGAGCTCGGAAGTTATTTTTGCGCATGCCATCACACACGCCCTCACTCGGGCAATGCCACAACTAAACTTGGATCATTTTGGATCTGCATAAAAATGGCTTCTTTTTGGTGAAATTCGCTTCTCATGCTGTATGTCAGGTGCTGCTGAGTTCGGTAAGTGTCGTAAATAATGTAATCTTTAATAGAATACTGAACCGACCGTAACAAATCGACGATTTTACGGTAAATCATCTGCCAAAGTGGGAAACAGGTGCCCGTTTCCATGGTGATTGTGTAAACTATGGACGATAATAGAAGAATTTGTGGCCTTATTCTATATTTGTGAGTCTGAAGTGCATTCCTTGAATATAATGCGAAATGATTCACACATGCACACTTTGATGACAAATGTAATGTTTAATTTGTTGAAGACATGACATGGCAGATAGCCTAATACAGGATTGCATATTTTGGAGAGAGGTACCCTGGAAGAAATAACACGTCCTGCCAGCCAGAGCATGTCTGCTAAAAGAATGGCAAACAATAGCACCAATATTCGGCCTGGGTCCAATCTGTCATCATCAAGGAGCATAGAGATCTTATCCCCTGAACTACCTGAGCAAATGCTGGGGCAGGTAATTATAACATTCAAATTTTATTTATGAAAAATATTTTGAAATATATTAGACTCTATATGGGCCTGATGTAGGGACTGATGGATCGGTCTAGGCTTGATGCAAAATGGAAAAGTAGACTTGAATAGTCGTGATTATTTATGCTGTAAAACAAATTAAAAAACATAACTGATTTATCTGTTTAGAAATAATGTGAAATGCTTTTTTTCCCGGTTTATAGGGATTTGACCTTACCTACCAAGACTATGAAACAGAAGAATCCCAAGATGATGACAGTGAGATTGATGATCTGGAAACTGGACGCACTGCAGAAATATTTGGCATCGCTGAACCGGTGGATGAACAACAATTTAAACAGGACAGAGAAGCACTGCAGATTCAACCAGTCAGAAATGATGACACTGACTATGCTGCTGCTATGCAGTTGAGTATTTACGGCGGTGAGTACTGCTTTAGAGGTCATGTTATAGTAGTACTTATAGTGTTACAAGTATACTACATGTAGCAGGTGTTTCTTTTGTGAGTAATTTCGTCTTTATCATTGCTTATCACAGGCAACAATGAAGTTGAAATGGACAGCGATGAGGAAGCAAGTATCATCAGAGAAATTAAAGCAGAGATAACTGCTCAAGTCAGAAATGAAATGCAGGAAGAACTGGCTGTCTATAGAGAAGCGAGACAAAAATTAAAAACCCCAAATGCACCTCCAGATAAAGATGATGACAGTAAGTATTAATGCCTAGGGCTGTTCCATTTAAAAAAGAAAAGGGGGTGGACAGGAAGGTTTTTGAAGAAGGGGGGGGGGGGGGGGTTTCTCCAAAAGAGAAAAAGAGGGGGAGGGATGGTGGTTGTCCAGTATTTTCTTAATATCTTAATGTAGAAAAAAGAGGGAGGGGGGGGGGGGGGTCTTTCATAAAACAAAAAGCGGAGTCTAAAAATTTTCATGTCCAGCCCCCCCCCCCCCCCTTATTTTTTAAATAGAATAACCCTTATAAAATTTCTGAGGTATTTGCATTTTTTGGCTTTTTACCTGCGAAATATATAGATCTAAATTTAACAAATAACACTTTCCATTGTTGCCAGATATGGATCCTCAATTGAAAGATGCAATTATTAAGATGAAAAAACTGGACAAAATTTTGAATAAAAAGATCAAAAGGGAAAAGGAAGTGAAGAGGGAAAGGATACTGCTTCAAAGAAGGTAATTCTACTTTTGAAAAAATTTTATATTTTGATATTATTAATAAACTAGCATGATTCATTTATCATAATTTTGAAAATTGAAGATTGAAGGAGGAACTAGAAAACATAAAGCCAAAAGGAAGGGATGAGATCGATAAAGTGAAAATCAACACGGAGAAGTTTTTAGCCTTAGCTCTGCCACCAAGCCATAATGCTGGTAGGTCCCTGACAAGCTTTCTGACTTTATTTCTTCATAATGTATGGTTAATGCCAATTAACAACTAACACCAAATTCCTAAGTCTGGTTTGTTCGAGAAAGTCATACTGACCACATCATATTCCTTTTACTAACCATGCATTTCCTTCATATTATCCACCTAAAGATGCAGATGAATTAAATGATGATGGAGGCTTTAATGATGCTCAGTGTTTGGCCATTGAGTATAATATGAACTCTAGGCCTACCACAGGTAAGGTGGTCAAATGTGTATTATACGTCTGTGTTAAAATTTAATAAGTGTGACCTCATTACTTTGTGATTTGAATCCATTATTTTTCAATTTGCCTAAATTGAAAAATATGAATTCCTAAGTGTCTCTCTGTGGGATCTGGTGATATCTGCCTCATCTTTGCTTGCCAGTCTGATCAATAAAATATTTTCATTGTATCTCTTTGTTGCATGGAAAATTCTTGACTGAGAGTGAAATCAACTATCAAACAGATCATTTACCCTGATTCTGCTTTTCTGCCTTACATTTAATACAACCTATTTATTTATGTGACTGACACATGTTTGCATGACACGTGACATATTTTACTGTACCGTATATATTCTTGTATTGAGACATTTTTTGTATGGTTACAAATTTGTTAATTATCATACAAAATACTGTACAGGTTCTCAAAGGACACAATAGTCTTAAATGGCTTTATATGTCAAAAATTTAAGTTTAAAATATTTAATGGTATTCTTCAAAGTTGCCAGAAACATTGTAATATCTCATCTTACATATGTAATTAACAGGAGTCAGCATCGAAGGTGAATCAGTTGATGAGGATGACAGAGATTGCGTAACACCCTTGTTTCAGACTCAGGTATGGAGGTGCCATTTTTGCATATTAAGTAATAATAGCTTTGTATCTTCTACTTATGAGGTAAAGACCACACACAATACCGAAGGGAAATTTAAACTGAATGCACAAAGGATAATATTATACTTGAAGGTGGTTTCAAATTCTGGTATTGTTATCAAGGTGGTTCAATCTCTAATGATGGTAATAATCTAATAATCTATATATGTAGCGCACTAGTTACAATAAATTGCCCACCAGTGGATTGCTCACTTCATATGTTCACCATGCATGTACATTTCTATACCTACTTTGCATTTAGATGAGAGTGTATCATTTTGCAGGTGTTAGAAGAGACTCTGAACAGAAGGCGAGATCAGACATCTTCTCAGTCTTCAAACGGAAATGAAGAGCAAAGTTCGAGAAGTGCAAAAAGTGCATCATCTGGAAACAGCCTTGATTCCCAGAGTTTGCACAGTGAAGCCACATCTTCAAAAACCACGGACAGTAAAGGAAACAAGAAGAAAAAGAAGAATTTCATTGAAAGGAATATCCAGGTACTGATATTGAGTTATTTGATTCTTTTGCACCATTTTATCACCATTTATAGGACATGATGTTTAACTTTGCTGATTTCCTCAGTTGTCGTCTGATGCTGGGAATGCTATCGCAATGACTGATGATGAGAAGGAGAGAATCAAAGATCTGCTCAAGGTAAATGCATAGATCAAATCATGATGAGTTTTATTCATGTTAGTGTGCCCCTTGATGTTATTAATTAGCTCTTTACAAAATGGCTTTATAGTTGAACTGGCAAAGTTATGTTGCAGTTTGTAACCTTAGATAAGATAAGATAAGATAAGAGTTTATGTAGCCAAGTGATAACACAAGAAATTTGTTTTGTCTTTGAGAACAACAATGTTAAAAAAAATGTCATCGTTATTTACCAAATATATAAAATTAATCTATTTTACTTGTTTCCACCAGGATTTGGACTCATTGCCTGAAATCCCTGAAGAAGGTGACTCATCACAGGTATGACCACTGTGAAAAATTATTATCTGTCAACTGTATGGAGGACATAAGGGCTTTCTTATATTATTGGTTATCCAAATTACTTCAATTGATTTTCAGGAAGACAACCCTTACCAAATTGCCATACCCTTGGGAGAGGGTTATTTGCCAACCCCTGAACAGCTGACTAGGTTAGAGGACATAGATAGCAGACTGAAGATGTTGCTTCCTCCAGAGGACTACGAGTCAATTGCAAGCAACACTCCTAGAAAAATAGCCTCTCACCAGGTTAGTGCAGTTCAAATTCTGTTGAGGATACAGTGTATATACTGTGTATATATATGGATGTGGTAATGTTGGCACTGACATCATTCTATATGTGACAGTATGCATTGGTATATGCATTTGCTTTTGCAACAAATATGCATATGGCCCTGATATATTTAAACTGGTGACTGTTGGTGTTTCAATGCTGATACATGGCTTATATTTATTACTGATCAGTTTCAGATGGACCTTTTCAGCAGAACAGGTATTTTGGACATGAATTCTGATCATGGTCAGCCAGAAAGCGAAGAAGCTAATCCAAGAGAGACTGCATTGCTGCAAGTGAAGGAGCAGCGCGATTTTAAAGTCAGACTGAAAGAAATTGAGGAGGAACTCGAATCTCTGTCTTCTGCTGTGGAATCTGAGGTTGGTCTAAATCCATGGTAATTACATGCTGTGTATGATTAAAAGAAGTGCAATCTGTGCAGACCTTGGAGTCAAGTCGTTGTCGCTTATAATATAAATGCAAGTTGTTGCTGAAAGTAGAAGGAGGGCTTGTTACATGTGCTTGGTTCTCACTAGCTTCAGCAAGGACACCCCAATTATAGACAATGTTTAAAATTTTAGACATTCTGTATTATATATACATGTATGTGGCAGTGTGGTACTACGTACATGTCTGGGTTTTCTTTGCAGATTGAGTCACCATCACTGAGTTCTTATCAGCTTCAAGAACTACTGGAAGAGTGTTCACGAACGATGTCAAGAGTGACTGCAGAAACATCAACAATTTCCAGATCGACGTAGGTGAAATTATACGAAATTATTGTCTTGTGATAGTACTTCATAAAATGTACTACTAAAAAAATGGTTTTCTTTCTTGAAGTTTTCCTTATATCATCCTCAATATGCAAATGATATATTATTATTATGTATATATGTTGTATTGTTGAAAGTATGATCAAATTTGACAAATTTTTCATCCATAAACGAATGTAACCTGGCATTTTCTTTCATAGTTATGATTCATAGAATGACTAAGCTCATTGCTAAATAAAATGGAAATTTTTATTGGAAATCAGATCTCTTATGAAGTGTTATTAATCAGACACAGATCAGATGACTCTGAGCAAAGATCATTGGCAAGTGTCACCCCACTTCCAAAGGATGTTTTACAAAAACTTTTAGCAGAGGCTCGACTGGAGTTGAAAGGAAGGGCTTCCCCTGGGGTCAGTGAGAATGAGGGGACGTTCATCACTAAAGGTAATGACTATAATACATTTTATCTATTCCAGTTACAATGTCTCATATATTAGTCAAGAATAGAGGTCAATGAGGTGCATAGTTTTTCTTCTGTTACAGCTAATTTGTGTGGACTTGGTTAAGCAATAAATTTAGTATGAGAACCATAAAAATATCTAGTGAATGATCTGTTGTCATTGGTTATAGTTGCCATAGACTTTGAAATTAAGAAATTCCTTAATTAATTGAAATTTAAAATCTTTCTTTTTTTTTCAAATGGTAATATAAATTTTTTACCACCTATTTTGCCTTAGAATGCTATAATAGCTTCAGCTGGTCTGGTTTGTATTGATATGCCTAAGCACATTTTACCATGATAAGCCATGAACAAAGAGTGATGACATTGCACAGGTTTATTTCATTTAATCAATAACTTTTTTGTTCACCTTAAGATGAAAATGCTCAATTCAACTGTTTATGGCACTTTTGAATTAGTTATACACATCAAGCTCATCCTTTGTAAATATATCATCAAAATTCCATTCACCATCCCAGGTTTTATTGTCATTTGTATCTATAATCCGTCTTGAAAATCTTACTTAGGATCGAATGTCACTTTCATTATTAAAGAATGTTTTCACAATAACTGCAAGTTTTATTCACTCCTGACCAATTCATATATATCCTTGGATTAGACAAAAAATTGTCTTCCTGTGTATGTCTATATGTCTTTAAGGTATTTTGTTAAGCATTTTGGTTTGTTCTGTCAATTCCACAAAAGGTTAAGGGAAAAATAATTTATTGTATTACAATATTTTTGATATCAAAATTAAACTTTGGCTGCTTGATTGTACACTTTTTGCATCATACCATGCGCATGCCAAAATGTTTCTGTATTATTTTCCATTACTGACAATAAATATTTCAATTGCAATTACTGACATCAATCAATATTTCAGTATTAAAAAATTACATCTTGAATGTTTGTAGATGACCTTGTGTTGGAATCCATTGGTGAAGAGACTTTACGTGATTTGTTGAGGGATACTCGAACAACAAGTCGAAATGGATCCAGGCCGAACTCCAGAAACTTCAACAAACCAGACTTTAGTAGTGGTTACACAGCTGAACAGAGAAGAAATAATTATGAAGAAAGAGAGACTGATAATTCTGGCAATGGCAGAGGGTCCGGGGACGTTCGTCGTCAGCCTTTCTTGCCAGAAATTGACCCTCGTGGTCAGTTAAGTACACAAAAGTTAAATGGAGGACTGTTTGAAAACGGTGTTCATAATGTTACTGACAGTATGTCTAGCTGGCCAGGCTCTGGTTCCAACAGATCTGCTTTTATGACAAGAAATGGAGAAGAAGATTTAGAGGATGCCAATGAGGGCAGTCCATCACCCCACCCTCCCAGCAGTGGGAGACGGGCTAGCAGTGGTGGAAGATTGAGAACTGTATCACCTCTGATAAAAAATTTGGGCGAATAAAACTATTTTAGCTGAAATTTTCTCTTAAATATTTCATTACAGATCACTAACACTGCTGAACCTGATCTATATGGAGTAAGTAGAGAGGGCAGCACATTATAGTTTTGCAGGAGTGCCCTCTGTTGGAAAGTAACTTCAGTAGGATTAACTACTAGGCTATAATATTATCCATAAATCTGGAGATAGTAATACCACAACTACGCTTGTTAAATAATTAAGTCAAGAAGTATAAGTCACAATGTGAGCATGTATGTATGTCAAGCCTGTTGAAATATCTTTGCATGTGGTAGGAATGCCATTGCTGAACTGATTTACATTAAACAAAATGTCCCGGGCAAAATGTATTTTGCAATTGTATAACTGTCACTGAAAGCCCGAGAAATCTTCTCTCGTCTGTATGTCCTTTATAGCAGATTTCATTGATTTGGAAACTCAACTCCAGAGGATGTCAAGTGAGTCCAAGACTCCTCATAATTGACTGAGAGACTACCTTATTCAATGAGAGTTCTGGCTTCACATGACACTCTAGAGTTAAGTTTCCAAGTCTTTGAGTGCTGCAATGCTGTTAACTTGGTCACACTGAAGCTTCACCATACATGATCAGCCAACACACTGATTAGTTTTTGTCTGACAACAGTATTGTTAACATACATTCTTGCCAATGAAGTAAAAATGTCACAAATAAATAATGCTTTTGTTTCTCATGTCTTTCAAAACAATATGGCTATGTGGTTTAAACTTTTAAACTTTACAGTTTTGTATAATTTCAAATGAGTCTCATCAGAGAAATTAAACTGCTGGGAAAATGCATGTGATTTTAATCAAAATCTTACAGAATAAAACATTACACGGTGTGGTTTACATGAAAGAAATAAGCTATGATTTGCAGCAAATACTTGTACAGAATTGCTGGTGCTATGACATGCTCGAAGCTGTGAAAATCACTGGAAGTGAAATAATTTGATTTCTGCGCTGCTTGCATAATTGTCGTGCACAATTTTCATGATTGCAAAAATGAAAATACTATAACTATGCACTTAGTATAATGTACAGTTAAATATGAGAAAAATTTTATGACTGAAAACGTGATTTTCATTTGGGAAATTAAACTGCTAAAAGTGCATGTGATTTTCATGTAACAAATGGACACTGTGTAGGCCACATGTGAGGTCAGGAGACTTAATGATGAAATTATTGGGTTCAGTTCACACCACTGGTTACACATTTATCCGTGAGTGGGGTCTTGCCCTTCAAATTACTTGACCCAATATAGATATAGAATAAAAAATAGGCTGCACTGCAGCTAAACCCTCAGCATATCCCACATAGCACACAATCATCATTAAAATTGTTATGTGTTCGTCCGACAGGGGAGGGCGGGCGTTACACTTTCATTTCCAGAGCAGAAATCTAACACACACTTTCTTTTCTAGAGCTGAACTCTAAAACTAATGCACTTACCCAAATGAAATTTTATACAGTAACACTCTATATGGCCTAGTGGTGCCTTGTGATAGCCACACTGACATATATTGGCTATGTTTTACAAACATATTATTTCTTGAGTGTTTATATAGTGTGTGCAATGAACCAAAACAATTGCCACTTGGCCTACATAGCCTGTTATGCAATGCTAAGTAGAGTCCAAGATATCCTATTTTTTTAACTCTTGAATTTCTTAATTTGTTCATTATATTCTGTCAAGTGTAATAATAGAGTTTCCATGGGTTATAAAAAAGTCTAAAAAGGTCTTACTTTATTTTTGTAAAAATTAAGGCCCATATTAAGTCTTTCTTTTGTCCACTAAGTCTTACATTGTCCTATTTTGATGCAAATATACTTGGATATTGACATTTACATTGTAATATTTAGAAAATTTGGTAAATATAAATGAATAGAAATTATGAACTTTCTTTAAATACACAAGAACAGCATTTATTTTTTTGCTTAATGGCCAATACCCTGATTGTTTTTTTGACGATGAAATTAAATATATTGGTGTATATTACTGTATTAGTGGTCTTATTTTTCATGTGCGCATGACATTTAAAATTTTCTGTGTATTAACAGCAATCCATTTTGTTCAGAGTTAAGCCAAGTGAGCATAAAAAGTATGGTCTATCCTATTCCTGCCATTTAATTGTTGTGTTTCAAAGATGCACAATAAGGAGTATTGAGTTTACTAGAAATATCAACACAATAGCATGTTCCCTTAACTAATCCCTTAACTAATCTACAACTAAGAATATCATTTCTATGTCCAAAATAGTCATATATATGGGCTATGGCATTGATCTTAAGGAATATATATGAAATTCAGCGATAATGTTATGCCACATAAAGATGTTGGGTATAATTTCATACAAAATTAATCTTCAAGGTTTGTATTTACTTATATTTAAATAAATTAAGTCTAAATACAAAATCTTAAAGACAAAAATATTTTTTGCTCGCTGTTTAAATTTAGCTGGCAACTGAAAGAACTATATATTATCAATTGTCATATTCCCTTCACTTACCGAATTTTTGGGTTGCTGATTTGGATTAAAGCTATGGCATTTAAATTAGTATTTATAACCGAACACATTACAGGTCTATATGAAGAAAACAATAATAAGTATTGGAGTCAAGTGAAAGTAATTTAGATTATCATGCAACTAATTATTTTAAAATTCCTAATTATAAACAAAAACTATTGAATGGGTTGAGCATGGCAATACTATGATCAAATATTTAATAATTGCATGTGAATTGTACAACATTTACAGCTGTCATTTTCCAATATTATGAACAAAAAAAGAATGATGTAACAAATGTCAAAAAGAAGCTTAAAAGTGAAAGTACTATAATCTAGATATGGCAAAATGTTACTTATGTACAGGGTGCGGCCTAAAAACTTGCACCAGGCATCTCCTCTTTCAGGATAGCTCTAGGTTACTCAAATGCTTATGAGGTCTTTTAAAGTTTTGCCACATTTAGTTAGGGGTACAATTGGTCATTGTGAAATTTTTGATCTTATGATGTCAGACAATATCAGCATCTGAATTATTGAGAGGGTTCATGCTGCAGGGCTTGTTCTGAGTGACACATATCACAGAAGTCAAATTTCTGTCTGCTTGCATGGTGTCTCTAGTTGCAGAAAGTTAAAAAATTAGAGATTTCCTAGATACACCTCTGAGGCCGCAGAAAATATAATATTTGCACAAAATCCTCCTTCAATGTTTTTTATATGTGCATATATATATTATGGTATTAGATGATAAGAAGGTTGGTTCCAGTTTGGATTCAGCAAGGTCATGAAATAAAAATGGAGAAATATAATGGCATTCCAGCTCTAGGTTTTTTTTTAATCTGCAGCTAATCTGGAAATAATCACATGATTTTCAGGAAGATTGGCCAGTTAATTAGAGAGAAAAGACAGAAAATTGACCAAAATCCAAAATGGTACTTTCCGCCTCAAAGGTGTAAATGTTCTACCTTTTTATAAAAAATGAATCTATTTGCCCTATTTTTGGCGGCAAAGGTCAAGAAAGGTGTCTGTGACACGCAAAAGCCGAGGTGAAAATTACCTGAAGGTGTGATAAGTGTGCATGTGCTATATTTAGAACCATATTATCTATAATTCTTCAGGAAACAAGAAAACATATTTATAAAGATAATTTAGGACTATTACTTTTGTGTGTATGATTGCAGCTACATGCGATCACTGTCAATTGAGGTAATAACAAAAGAAGTGGCAGTAGCTGCTGGTGCAAGTTTTTATGCCGCACCCTGTAATGATCAGAGAGTCATTATATGAGGGTTTGAAAGAATACCTGTCCAAATTTTCATATTTTCTTTATTAAATAAAATCATCTGTCATGAATGGTCACGAAACCCCAAAAAGGTATCTCTGCACTATTTTAGACATATTCTTACTAAGTTTTGTATGCATGTAGGTGCAGAAGTGTGTGAGTCCTGCTCTGGAAACAGAAATTTTTATGTTTTTTTTAACACAATTTTTATGATTTTTTTTTCACAGTTTCCATTATTTTGTAATTAGCCTGTAAGAAATATCAAAAGGAAGTTTAAAACGTGAAAATACTATAATTTAGATATGTTATTGATACAATTTCATTCATGTCAGGTAAATAGTGTATTTTATAAGGAGGTTTGAAAAAGTAGGAATTTTCCCTATTTTGCCCCAATTTTGAAAATTCTATAGTATTTATGGCCATGAGACCCCCAAAATGCACCACTACATTATTTTAGACATATTATGACAAAGTTTTAAGCATGTAGGTGCAGTAGTATCAGAGTTCTGCTCCAGAAACAAAAACAAAAAAAATTTGTCAATGTGACTATCAAAAGGCACCACTAGGCCATATAGAGTATTACTGTAAAAATTTTTGTAAGAGTTCTGCTACGGAAACGAAAGTGTTACGCCCGTCCGCCCGTCCGCCCGTCCGCTTGCCCGACTGATGATGACAACAAAAACCCTTTTTTTGAACTTCTTTCGCTGAGGGTTAAAAAGGTACCAACAATTTAACATTTCATGCGGCCTACTTTAAGCCGAGGTATTGCTCATGAACAGTCGTACCCAGGACTTTCATTGGAGGGTCTTAACCATTTCTCAATGCCTTTATGTCAAAGCCACATTAGAGCCAAAAGATGCCTTCTCCCTATACTATTAGTGAGTTATCAAGACAGAGAAGATGACTTTCTATTTACTGCTCTCAAGAATGAGCTATAACCTCCAACAAATGGTAATAATTATGTTCGGTTAACCCTTAAATTAGTTGATGAGAAGGTATATCTACCCAGACGTCTCACAGATCAAGGTGTGATAAGTTAAGAGTGTGATAAACTTTCTTAGATACTAATGTATCAGGGTTTGACTTGTAAGACTGACCTACTGACATGGCATGGTCAAACTGAGCTATTATTTGCTGGAAATAGGGCATAACTATGATCAATAGGCCTGGTACAGATAGAGCAGTCAGACTGATTCCTGACATGATAAATAAGGGTGATGGATCTTTCTGAAGTGCTACAGGAGAATGACTTCTCACTTGAGGGTGTACATACACTTCTATTCTGGCACTTGCAGATATGAACATCTGTCAGTCAGTGGCTCTTATTTTCTGAATTCTCAATCTCCCTTGCAGTCTCATATTCACACATGTATGCAAGCATCCCATGGCAGTGCTGGGCCCCACGTGGCAAGACTGCATACCTGGCATTATAATATAATAGATAGAATAGATAGAATGAAATAGAATGTCTCTGAATAAGTAAGGAAATCTGCATGATAGAGCAATGGAAGTTATATTATTTATAGCTAAGCCTGGAATCGTGTGCACTGAAAGTAACAAAGTTAAAACTAGCAAAGCGTGCATCTGATAGTCATATTATGACAGTCCATTCCATACACTGTAGGGTCCAGAAGAATGTGCACAATTTCTCTATTGTTTTCATTGGGCCACTCTTTGCCCTTTTGTTATTATTTAGATTGTGAGCATTAAAATCATGTTAGATGTAAACCGTAGCAGCCCATTGTGTGAAATATACAACCATTATATACTAAGTATAAACATTAAACATAATTTATATTGTAACAGAACTAACACGATTGTATTGCTGATTGAACAACAATAGCCCTTAAAGGTAAACAATCAGTGACAATATAATGCAACAATTAGTAACTACAAATTACCTATTATGCAACAGTATTTGTGTCAGTCTGGGGTTGGGGATCTAGCTCACTAAGCTTCCAACCACTAGGCTTCCAACCACTAGGTCCCGGGTTGGATGGCTGCTGTTTCATCCATCATCTCATTGCCATGGTCCCTGCCTGTGCTAATTAGCCCAACAGGTGCAGAAATACAGGGCGTAGAGCCCTAATCCACCCCACCGACTACTACATACAAGGTCACCCAAATTAGACAGTCCAGATGCAAAAAGCCATAATTATGATTGACACATCTTTTTCTGTGTGCTTTTTGTACTGACAAAACATTATTCATCTTAGTCATGATAGGTCTTTCTGTTGAAATCAACTGACTTCGAGAAATCCTCTTCCCAGCCAACAAACAAGAGGCAAATGCTGAGGCCGACAGAAAACAAACAAAAAGCTGACAGGCAAAAAGACACACTAATGATAAACAATCAGAACAAACCACTCGGCTATACTTGAAACTGGATAGCTATAGCCTTGCCTCCGGGGCCTCCATTGTGGTTTAAGACGGAAAGTATGGCCATTTCAACAGGTCATTTATGATGGGTCCTTAAAATGTACTGCGCACAATTTGGAAAGAATTAGTGAACTTTTTTAAAGGTTTTTAAACATATTATTTCATGTATGACTATATGGTACAATATACACACAAAAAATGCTTAGAAGAAAAAAAATACTTAAAGAATGTAATTTTACCCACTATAAATACCGACAAATTACTTTTAAATACCATACTTATTTATTGTAAGTATCACGAGTTATGATATAATATGCTCAGTTACTTGTGATTTGCTAGCAATTACTGAGAATACTTAAAATAAATAAATTTTGATAAACTTACTTTTACCTAATTCAATGTTAATTTTTGGCAAACTATATAATGTTTTACATTATATAGTTTGCCAAAAATTAACATTGACTAAACAATTTTGCTGTGAACAGTAGGTCCCTTGTTTATTTTATAGTGCAAATGAATTTCAGATTTGCTGATGATTGGTTAATTAGGACTCTACAGCAAAATACTCAAAACACTTGGAGATAGGGTTAAATTTCTTGAATGAGTCTTGTCATCTAAACATCAAGTTTTTAGGTGCCATTTTGTCAGGTTATGCAAATCCACAGTGGCCTAGCTGACAAATAATGCAAACACACTGCAGAGTTCCTCAGGTGTAAATGATATACTCTAAAAAACTCACTTTTCTTTTTTTCTTGGAACAATTTTGTTCCTTGCAAGAAAAATAAACGCCTTGCTACTTGGCATAGATTGCATTTTCCTGTTGACTGTGTTGCTGCCTGTTAAGTATACCAACTACATAGATGTATGCATAGAGATATAGATCTGCATGCATAGGCCTATTATATATGTGGAACCTTACCATTGAAACCACCACCAGTACAAATTGTACAGGTCTTAATGGCGAGGTAATTCCTTGAAATACAAGGTTAAGGTCAAAATTGTTAGGTCTAACTGTGCAGTGTTCTCGAAAAGGGGGTTCCAGGTTGCACTGTACATGCACTCATTGCACTGCTGTATAGTACTGACAGCTAGTAGCTTGAGCTTGAAAGGTCATTATGTATAAAAAATATGTTCCGTCCTCTGACAAACATATTTATTATCCAGACTGAATTACAATTTACACAGCTGGGTGGCCCAGCAGTCAAGGTTTGATTCCCAGAAGGAACACTGCTGATAAGTATGATTTCAATGTGATGGAATACACAATAGTATTGTACCATGTGAACATTTAGATTTTAGATAGGCCTATTAATACTGCACATCTTATATGTGCTGAGTGCCCAATACTGACTCAGTGGTTGACTGACTTAAAAGTGTAGGAGTGCCTGACTGATCGACTGATTACATCACAGATTAATGTCTATAAGATAGTTTTTTGTGTGTTTTTTGGGTATAATTGATTGTATATATGCGAGGAAGAACCTAGTTTACCAATGGCGAATGAGCCACCCTTCTTAGTAGTATTACTACCCTATACTATTAACCCCTGTCTATCAATCTGCAAGCAAATGACCCCTTCAGCATGTTCAGCTCACCCGCAGCCCTGCATGGGGTGGAATGCTTCTGCGATGCATGCTGATTCAGGAACTGCAATATATCCTTCAGCTCTTCTTCTGAAGCAGTAAGCACTTGTAGGTTTCTTTGAGCCCAATATTTACGGGGTTACGTCAGGCTATAAAGAGTGTTTATTCAACAATATCTAAAACTGTTTACCAACCACGATTATGTCGTTGATTCTTCTATCTTACTTGATAAATCCTCGCAAGTTAAATTTGCTATTTAATATAATTTGATCAGTTTGATTAGACCTATTCAGAACCAAAGCAGCTGGGTCTTAAGAGTAATTTTAATAACACAAATTAGAGAATTGCTCAAAAAGTGTTCATTGCTGCTCAAAATAATACAGGTACAGCTGTAGCAAATTGATAAGCACATTTCTAGAAATGCAAGAACACAATTCGACTTTTTTGCTCCAAAATTAACACTATACAGTTTATAAGAATTTAAGATCACGAATTTATTAGACCCATTGGAACTTTACTATTGTAAATCTACCTCACTATGAAGACCGCCTATGACTTAATAGGGTTTGGATAGTATATAGTAGCATATATTGGATAGTATATAGTAGCATATATTGGATAGTATATAGTAGCATATATTGGATAGTATATAGTAGCATATTCTGTAAATTACTAGATATCATTATTTTGTTTAAAGAAAAGAACAGACTTGTTACTAATGATGTACATCTATGGTTATTGAAACTGTCTCTGTGTAAGTAATGGTTCTAATGTCGCTAGAAAGGCAGTGGATAGAGTAAATTACTGCAAACTTTTCAGAGTATTAATTAATAAAGGTTTTTGCCCAGTGTATTGCAGATTTCAGTAAAACATGTACCTCAACCAAAAATTGAGGGTTTGGTGGGAAGGTCCTCACTCAGATAATTTCAATGTCACTAAGCAAGGGCGTGTCATCTCCCCAATCTGTTTTGTGTTTATGTTGAAGAATAGTAATGTTGGCTGTCACATGGGTAATGTCTATGCTGGTTATGCAGACGATATTAAGTTACTGGCACCAAGTGTCGATGCTTTGAAAGTCATGATAAATATTTGTGAAAGGTATGCTAATAAGTACAACATTTTGTTCAATGGTAAGAAAAGTGAGCTTATCATACAAGTGTACAAATTTTAAACCCCTGGACCCTAACATGTACTATTTATAAATAATGTTAGAGTACCTAGAAAATCCAAAGTTACATATCTTGGTCATGATTTATATGAAGACATTTACTCTTTTAATACAGATACATGTGTGTCTGACTTTAATTGTCAATGTAATATTTTCTTTACTTACTTTAGAAATGCAAGTGCTCACATTCCAAATGATTTATTTCATAAATATTGTACTACGTTTTATGAGAGCCAACTCCTTTTCTCGACAATAGTGTACAGAATATATTTTGTGTATGGAGAGTGGCTGTACGCATTGTCTGGCGTGTGCCAAATATTACACATAGTAATTTATTGCCATATTTGACTGGATGTATGGATATCAAACTTTGGTTTGCTATAAGGTGAATAAACTTTATCAAGAGTGCATGCAACTCAAACAATGTTGTTATCAGGATAATTTCTAACATGGGTCTCTATGGGAATTGTTCAATTATTGGTGGTAACAAATGATACCTAGAAAATATGTTTGGTTTTTGTGTAAAGAAAAGATAGAGTGATATAATGATGACCTGGTCAGAACTGCTAAGCAGGTTAAAGAATCATGCTCCATTATATTAAGTTACAGAGAATGTAAAAATATCATCTTGTTCTTATGCACCATGTGATGTCACTATTGCTGGGTTTTAAAGCATTGGTGCAGTATTCATTTTTAATTTTACCAGTATACTTCTGTTTTTAGTCTATACTATTGTTTTTACTGTGAAAATTCTTATATTGCAAATAAAGAATTTCAAACAAACAAACAAAATGTCCACCTAAAAAAAAACCATCTGGCAACAAGGATGGTATTATTTGTTGTTAAAAAATGTATTTGTTTACCATGTTAAAGTGTATCAGCCCAGCCTATAACCATCGAGGCTCCATGCTGTAACACCCTTCCACTTCTTCCACTTGCAACATAACCCCATTTGTTTCAAGCAGTTGGAGCAGTGCAGATAGGGCATGCCCTACGAAGTCGGCCACCCTTGCCATTTTAAGTTCACCAGTGGCTCACAACATATCTGAGTATTAATAGGCTTTGTACTCATTCACTTTATTGCTTCTAGACCAATCTTGAAGATGTGATAAACAAAACTGGTATGATGAATCGAATTGTTTATTACACCATACCGGAAGTGACAGGAAGTAAAGGAATGTCTTACTATCGTCGATACTGAGATGGACTCAAAGATATACGCAGCAGTTTTAGATTGGATTAAAAATTAAGTTATTTAAGTTTAAATCAGTACAAGTTGTACACAATATCTATCAGTCCCTATAATCTAGTCTTTCTTAGTTTGTCTTGATAAATGGCTATTACATATAACGTTTCAATGAATGAATCAATCAATCAAACCATTAATCAATAAATCAATGTGTTACATCTCAAGAGTAGAATTGTATTACATGAACAGTTTCTTGTGATTTTAAGTTATTTTATATCAATGTTTCACCAATCACTTTTTACTTTGATCTCATTGTTTATTGGCAATCATATGTCTCCAATTACCTTGTGCAATTTAATGTGCAATGCGTAGAATGTATGACAAAGATATATAAAATGTTAGTGGGCAATTATCCTTGTGGTTGCAAATTTATATACCACAAACTCAAGTCCCTTGGGGTGAATCATTGCTAGAAAACAACAAGGCCGCATTACTGTAGTACAAGCAATTTATCACACGAAATGTACAAGGTGAAAAATACACCCAAATTATATGATGCGTATATTATGTGTATATGCTTAAATTTTTAAGATGGGGGTAACTTCTTTGAACTATGTTAATTCATATGTCTGTTCTTTCTCAGTTGACTTATTGGCACCAACCCAGAGCAAAATATGAGAAAAGGCCAAAGAAAAAATTGAACAGAGGCAAAAATGTGGCATGCCAAAGCCACATAGCACATTGTCAACGACTGCAGGTTAGGTATACCTGTAAGAATGCCTGATGCAAAAAAACTTAAGGTTAGGAAATAAAAATATACGATAAAAAAGGGTGGATGTTTTAGACAACTGTAGGTGCTGTACAATATCATTTGGTACCTGTATAACTTCACTACAACAAAAGACTTATAGTTATAATTCTAATATATTATACTGTACAAAGGTATAATGATTTTACAGCACTCTAAGCAATAGGCAACCCCGCCTAAAGATTACACATGAGATTTATGAAGGTATAATTTAGAGGTCCCCTCGCCACCAACTAGTTCTGTGCTTGCCTTGAGTCTACACTTGCATACGTTCATGGTCAGTTGTGGTTTGATTGAGCAAGCAGTATGGTAATCTTACAAAAACAATGGAACCTCGCCTTGGTGCTATATTTTCTGGTCTTAATGGTGGTAGCCAAATAAATTACTTTGATAAAGATACCGTGAAGCCCGACAAGGGTAGACCTAATAGCAAAGTGGTCTTGTATACCCACATAAAATGAACTGTTTAATTGGGACTGTCAAAAAGTATCATAATGATAACCGGATTCCATCAGAACCCAGTATGTTTTAAGTGACTTTAAGTGATAAACGCATTGGAAAACACATGGTTTTTGCCTCATTATAATTAGCTAAAAACCATGCATTTTCCATGCGTTTATCCTTCTCATGGAAAACGCACGTGGCACATTTGGCCATGTACTAGTAGTCAGTCAGGTCTCAAGGTAGAGCTCCCAACAGTAAACTTATTGTACATCATTCAAAGTCAACCTCGAGATCCATGAGGAGGAATCTTCAAATACTTCTGCTTTAGTAAATTTGAAAATACCATGAACTAAAGTCCTTTACTGAGACATACTTGCTGCAGTCATGTCTGTCTGTCTTTCAGACTGTTTCCCAGACCGACAGTGTCTGAGTGTCACATTGGTAAAGACTAAAGAGACTTATTACACGACTTCTATGCTTGTTGATGTACTGTTTTGCATTTGACAATAAAATTCAATTCAATAGGGCCATAAGATTGTATTTTGTACTTAGAGACTGCAGCAATAATTTATACCACATGAAAAATGTCTAGCTGAGAATTTTCTTATAAATACTCTCTAGACTGGAGACTGGGATGAAACTCCTAAGCCATCTTAATTTCCATTGATAAAATTTGCGTATGTGCTATTGTGCTATCAATTAATTAAGCAACCACGTCCACTTAAGTTAGGACTTGACGTTTAACCTGTTGATAGCCAATAAATTCAAGTGAAAACATGATATACCAAGTATACGTTAGGGAAATGGCTATGTCCCTGTAACTTGTATTGTAAGTAACATGCATTTAATTATTATGACCCTTGACTGGATGGTCAATATTATTATTATTAATCTTTATTGTAAACACATGCACATACGTTAGTTTCAATCTATGGGGGCTGAGTATTATTGTAAAAAACAAATTCACAAAAAACAGTACAAAGCAAGTCAACTGCTCTTCCAATACAAATATAACAATGACTCCAATGTATTTTAATGTCACTGGCGGATCCAGCCCTGACCTTTACGGGGGGGGGGGCAAAGGCTCTACGGGGGGCCAAATGACCAAACTCATGACTGAAAGATGTCCCAGTCAGTCTAATGTAAGAATGTCAAAAGGCATCACAACTAATAACATTCATAATACAAGATTTCTAATAACTGCTTCAAAGGTGCTAACTCCATGACTTATGAACATCAGCGTAGCACTTGGGATAGCCCATCAGACCACAAAATGCATTGTTATATGCCACCCTTAGCTTTTTCAGGGTAGACATACTGTAGCTGCGCCACAAGTAACTTGTGTATAGGTTCACCAGCACAACCTCATAACTCATTTAAATAAAATTTTCTTAACATTACTTGAACACCTAAAAAATTTACGAATAAGAATATTACACTGAATGTACAAGTTTTGCCCATGTCATTAATTAAATCATGGCTAATGCTGAAAGAAGACAGTGCAACAGAACTTTCACCAAATATTTTTTGGAGCCCTGAGGCTGAGGATGAAATTAGGACAAGATCATCGGCGTACATGAGATGGTTAATACTGTTTACACACACAAGTTCGATTTGATTAGACGCACACTCTATATGTAGTATGTAATCAAAGGCAAACTATAACTGTGCATTGTGTGCAAACGGCCAATGCAAACTTCAAAGGAATAAAAGTAACTTGTTTCAGATATTATCATAAAACCTGGTGGAGGCCTAAAACCTTTTTTGTAATACCTGCAGAGTGGAAAGTCTGGCGCATGGAACTAGCTCTTCTGATGTTTTTGCCCCAGAAACATTACCCCAGCTACTTTATCAACCACCAAACAAGTTTCAAGTTACAGAACAAACCACAAGATACCTGCAAATACTGCAGTCAGTGGCAGCTATCTATCTGTAAGATCATGAAAACTCAAGTATACACTTTCAATGACTTCAGCATTCAGATATATAAGTAGCAGAGTCGCCTTTCTCAATATAGCAAATAATTTGTTAAACTAAAAAAAACAATCCCATAAATTATTATAATTTAAATTAGAAAATCAATCAACAAAAATGTCTTCAAAATGACCGAAGGTACATGAATTAACAAACACATAGGTACTGCCATGTAGGGCCTATATGACCTAGGCCTATTATTATAGTCACTATCACGACGAAAACATTATGACTGACGGGACAAACAAACAATACACAACCTTCATGATGACCACAAAAATAAACATTTAAATCACAAAATGACACCAAGGTAGCGTTTTTGTGGGCAACCATGCGTTAAGTTAAAAGGTTTCCGATTAAAATCAAATGCCCTTCATTTAAATTCTGAAATTGATGCAGAACCTTCAAACGGCTAGAGCAAGGATAATCGGCAATGATATCAAAACATCCTCATTTAATAAATCATATCTTCAAGTGCTCCAGGGTGAAACTTCATCAAAATAAAATAACAAGTTCAAGGATTAAAGTTATGATAATTGATCGGCAGAGCTGAAACACAACAGATTAAAAAATTTATGAAATTTGCTGAAATATAAGATAGAGTTAGGTCCAGTTAGATACTTTGCTGAAATTATAAATCATTTGAGCTTATGAAATACTGAAATACAAGAAACATATTTACCTATTCTATATTATCAATCTTAAGAAGTCAGCATCTCCTGTCAGTAATTGGCCAAGCAACCAGTTTCATCCCACCCAAACCAATTTTGTCAATATGTAAGCAGAAAAGAATTTTGGGAATCAGGACTTAGTATTGTGCAATGTACCCCCTATAATGACACATACAAAAAAAGCTAAAGAAAGGGCTAAGTAATCAGTTTTTTGGGGTGTATTCAGCCATTCATTTTCACCCTTTGAGACGCACAATGCCCAACCTCAGCATCTTCAGTACGAAGGCCAAGCAAACTTACAAATGTGATACACGAAATTTAATTCATGTTTACAGAGACAACTCTGTCAAAAACCCTTGAAGTTATCCCGTAAGGTCATGTCTAATAACTCAAATCCATAGCATAGTTCTGATATTTCATCAGCTGATTAAAAAACATAAAGCCAAATAGTGGCTAATTTAGTGACCAAGTAATGACTAATTAATCGGCCTGGCCTTGGGTTGTTTCACAGTCCTTCAGGTAGTGGGTGGCTCAGGCCAGAATACCCTCCTGGGGTAAATTTATCCTCTGACGTGGACAGGTTGTTTCTGCTCTACCAGTAGCAGCCAGGGATGCTATATAAGCTCCTGAAGCATGCTACCCAGTCACTTCAACGCAGCTACACACAGAAGCAAGTTGATTCTTTCATAGCACATTGTGTGAACATTCACTGACAACAAAGCACCATGTCTTCCTCCAAGCAGGTTCAAAGTTCTACTTCTTCCAGCTTCTCGAGCACTTCCTCTTCTTCTGCGAAGAGTGTCTCAGTGAAGTCTTCCTCTTCCACACAGTCCAGCAGCCAGCGTTTGGCTTCTTCCAAAATGGTGACCAGTTCCGGTGCCATAGGATCCGGTCTGGATATGGATGGAGAGATTCAGAGAATGAAGCTGAAGATGGATGAGCAGATGGCCAAGATGAGGCAGGAGATGAGGATGCTGCTGCCAGCTAGCGCAGGAGGCGGTCAGCTCATCAGGTTGGATGAAAAGCAGATCGAGCAGTGTTTTGACGACTCCCACAAAAAGATCAAGTTCGATGTTGATGTCCAGGAGTTCGCCAACGAAACTGTGGTTGTCAAGTCTGATGGTAACAAGATCGAGGTCCACGCCAAGAAGTTTGTCAAGAAGGGAGATGATGAACACCAGGAGGAGTACAGTCGCACATACGAGCTGCCATCTGGCATGGACACCAAGAGCGTGACCTCTTCATTCCAGAGGGACGGAAACCTCCTCACCATCGAGCTTCCCGTCTAAAGAACGCACCATGCACGTGCTCAACGTCGCACAACGTCTGCTACGTCATCCAGAACGTCATTACTAGCGTACATTACGTCATAAGAAGTCTCATTATTATTCATCCACTTCCGTAACCTCATCTTCGTCACGTGATCTGTGTCAATTGATGTCAGTGACCTTGGCTCTCTTCTGCCCTATGGACCTTTTTTCCCGTCTTCTCAGTGGAACTCTAGTTCGAATCAGCATTACGAATTTATCCTCACGATGTCTTCCCGCCAAAACATGACATTGTAAGTCAACTTTGCTTGTCCTACGCACACGTGACCTTATCGACCTTCAAAACGTCATCTTCATGCCATTGACGTAGACAACCAGAAGTTCAGGAGAAAGGTGACTAAGACTTGAAATATTTGTAAATATGTGAGAATTAATCAGTTGTTAAAATTCCATATGATTTGCGTCTGGGTTGTCTACAAACAGCTGTGATATTCTAGCTCGTTGAACACATTTGTTTGATTCACAAATGACGCAGAAAGACCTACCATCTTACACTGCTTACTATGTATAACGTAACTGTTAGAACCCTTCGAAACTAGCTGTTTGTGTAGTTGGGAGTAAAACCAAAGCAAATGTTTTGCTGGGGGCAAATGTCAGATGTTGTGAGCCTTTTTACCAACGAGCAGTTTGCCTTTCTACATAACTATGTAGCTTACAGTCTGTAACCTTGTTATGCTGTAGAACAGAAAAGTAAACGGTTAGCCTAGTATAGTGACTTTACGAAAAGAAAAGTTAATGGTTAGCCTGGTATAGTGACTTCAAGGTCGGGTAAATGGATAGCTCAGAAAGGTTAAATTCATTTGTGTGAGTTTTGGCAGTCTGTTATGCTTGATATGCATTGTGGATTCCTGCAAGGGCTAGCTGCCAAGTTGAACTCCAGACGCCAGCTACAGATAAATATGAGTGCCTGGAAAACCCCTCCATCCTGACTTTCTTGCACCATGATGCTTTGATGCAGTATGTATGTGCCCTACAGCATCCCCATCCACATATGCTGCCATTCTTAACATGTCACCAGGCACCACCAACAGTTATTTCTAGTTAACCTATTTTTCAAGTGGATAAAATACACCTTACATCTGCCTTCAAATATCATTCTCTAGTCTCTATAAATTCTTTATCATTTCAATGTTCATTTATTATTGTTCAATTGTAATAAGATTCGTCATGTTAAAGTATCTTTGCCTATTGTGGTACCATAATTGTATTACATGTTTATTCATGTATCATGTCACACATGTTCTGTGCATCTTTAGGTCTTTACAGTATCTTTTATTTACATAAGTATTACAAACTTTCAAACAATTACATTTGTTATATAATATCTATAAATCTGTATTTCTCAACTTTCTCAGTCTTTACTTGTTGCATTTTCTTACTGTTTATCAAATATTTTGATATGCACAATTATGTATTTTACACTTATGTTTTTTTATAAATTTATGAAATATATATTCTGGTATTGCATTTTTTGTCAGCTGTTTCGTGTTTTGTTGTGTTGTATGAAATGTTTCACTCAAACGTTTGCAACACTTGTGAACTAGTTCAATCAGAAAGAAAACAAACAAAAAAAGAAAGAAAGAGAGAATGAAAGAATGAATGGATGGATGAAAAAGAGAAAAGAATTGAGGAATCGTTGAACTGATTGCACTGAAGGTATCAACTTGCTTACAAGGGGGGAGTGCAAGTCGGAGTGGAATGAAGGTAAGCTTGTGAAGGTATATGTAACATAATATTAACTGAATATTAAACGGGGACAGCTGAACTCGTGTAAAAGTTTCAGTTAGGTAATGAGTGACTTATGACACAATGTCCTGACTCCTGGCAGCCAAGATGTCTAGCAACCTTGAACCCACAACTGGCAACTCACAGCTCTGAATTCTAAACGGCAAATACATGTACAATGAAATACTAAGAATATTGTAAAGGGTCTGAATATTATGAGATATATGGATAGCTTGTAAGGAATGCAATGGCCAATTTCTGCCATAACTTGGAGATGAGCCCTACACCACACTGGACATTGCTGGAAGGTCAAGGTGATAGAGGCGACCCCTGAAAAAGCCATGGGTATGCACAGGTATGCAGGGTATTCTGGGAAGACTGTTGCCATGACTACAAATACGCAGCAGCAGCAGCAGCACCTGTGCCTCATAAAGTTCATGCTATTGTGTTCCTTGTTTGCTCATGGTTGGTTGGCAACTAAGTTGATGGTTGCCAGCTCATTGGCAAACTGATAATTTGCTGAAATTGAAGCCTAAGAACAACATTTGACCTTATATTACTTATAATTCTTCATTTATTTTGTGCAAGGGCAACATTCTGGGAATGCTGCAATCAATTTAGCATCGGTGATTTGTGATCTGTTTAAATATAATGTCTAAATACCACTAAGTTAGGGGTAAAGGTAATGATGGGATGACAAGTTTAGAGTCCACCCCACGTGTGGGACCATGTACATGCCAATGCATAGACACTCATGGCACTACCAATTTAGTGTCTCGTGGAATAGATACCAATCTATGAAACTAAGTTCATATGCCTCCTGGACTGGGAATGGATCACACGACCTCCAGATGAGCTGAAACATTCTTGTTTGACAAGTAATATAATATAGACTGGCAGTCACAATTAAGAAAACCCTTCAATTCAATGCATAGGTGCAATAATGTCATGATGCACTTAACTAAAGTACTTAAACTAAGACATTTTCCTTTTATCAACTGCCATAACAATTGAACTCTCACATTTCCTCATATTCCAGTGCAATAAAACTACATTTCAGGGCACACCATTTCTGTTCATACTGAGGAATAATCTGTTGCAACATAACCGCACATTCATCAGTGGATTTGGAGGGCAAAAAAATAGAGTTCCTATTATGTTTCCTGGACTGGAATACTTTTCAATCAAAACTATTGACTATTAACGTACAACGGTGGTCTAATAGGTCTATACTAATTCATATTATTCTAAATACAACACTTTTAGTTAAATGAACTAATAATAGGGATCACTCTATGGAATCTTAAACCCAATATTTTGACATAAAATTTCAATAAAGAATGGACGGATTCAAATATAGAGGTAGCCTGTAGGTCAACTTGAGGTCAACATGTGGTCAACAAGGGGTCAACAAGATAGTGGGCTGATCTGACAGTTGATCCGCATGTCATTTGTCTGAAGGGGATTGGCCTGACACTGGGACAATCACAACATTAGGCCAACCAGGGCCAGCGTGACATATCGACTCATATTAGACAGCTGTAGCAACCTGGTTAGCTGTAGCCATAACTGGCTAAAACCAGCCGCTTCTGTATAATCCTAGATTTTAGCCCACACCTATAACCACTGCAAAAAAATACAAACTTGATAAATGTCAGAAATCGATCTTATACATCATAATTATGTATCAATAGAAATGCATCAGATGAGACTGCATGCATGTGCATTGGGCTTTTAACGTATGGTGCCCTATAATGGTCAGGGGTCCTAATATGGTCAGTCACTATTAATTATCCCTCATTTCATCTGTTAAGCAGTTACACAACTTAAATAGCCTTTTGAAAATTCAGATTTTTTTTTCTACTTGCAAGGTTATTCTAGGACAAATGGTTCCAATTTTTATAAAAACAAAATAAGCCAAGAAATATAGACAGTGCATGAGAACCATGTATCAGTTTCTCTTCAAACTTGTATGTTTGAAACATAAGTAATTTCCAAAAATTACCTTACTTCCTTTTAAGAATTTTATTCATCTATTTTAGAGAAGAAGCTGTTTTTCCATGGAGAAGTCATGTTTTACAACAAAAATTATGCATGAAACAAGGTGACCATAATAAGACACTGCATGAATGGTGTCCTAATATTGTCAATATGAGGTTCCTTGTTTTTGGCAAGCTGTATTTATTGATGTTTAACAAATATTTAGTTATTTCAATGATTTTTCTAAGCGAAATTATGATGGAACCAGTAATAGCCAGACAGTTAGTGGCAGGTGGTATGGTACATGGCAGAAGTTGTCTAGCTTGTCTAGGTTTAATTGGTTGTCTAGCTTGTCTAGTTTTAATTTGACACGCCTTTTTTAATTAAACTAATTGTAAATGTATTTGAAAGAGATCTCTGTATTTAATGCTGTACAGAAAATATTATTTCCTAACTGAAACATAAGTTCACTCAAACAGGTCCATGTTAAATGACAAATGTGATGTGTCACAGTGTCTATGCTCTAGTTTATCACAATGGGGTCTGCTCAACAGACAATGACATTTCCCACATCTTACACTTGCAGTCAGGGTAAGGGTTTGTCATCTGAAAGTCTATACAAAATGAGGGCAAAAGCAGAAAAATGGTGACCGCAGCTTTAAAAGCAAACATCTGACAACACCTTATCATACAAAATGTATATATAGAAGGATTGGCAGGTGTTAGCCTGCGGTAGTTTGTCACACACACTTAAATGCTTCAACTAATAATGTGGACCACAAACTTAGGGTAAAACAATTCTAATTTTTTTTTAGGTAATATCGAGAGATTTGTTAAAATGTCTAGTTAATGACAAATGTGTTATGTTTTATTATGCAGATGATAATACTCTAGTATGTTGCCAAGATCCTAATATTGTACAAATTTCACTAGAGGAAGGGTGTAATTTATCTATTGAATGGTTTAATTCCAATTATATGAAGGCTAATCCAGACAAATTTCAAGCAATGGTCATGTCTAGAAAAGAATGTGATTTGAGTATCAAAATTGGCAATAACTGCATCTGTAACACAGATTGCACAGTTATAAGATGTCTATACTGACAATGAACTGAAATTCACACAGCAAACATGTAACTGTGAGAAGCTCAAGACAAGTGAATGCCATAGGGAGATTAAAAAACATTTTAGATCCAGTGTAAAAAATTATGATTGTAAATTCCTTTACATAATTTCAAGTATTGTGATGCCATTCTGTATCGCTGCAACCAAGGATTTGAAAATGATGGAAGGTTTGGTAGAAAGGTGCTTACTTTATGCGTTTAATGATTTTAGCCAACCATGTGCTATTTATTATATGTTAATATGCAAAGACAAATTTTAGATTGTCTAATGTAGATTTTAAAAGATAAAACATGGGATTCAAAGTGCAGTTGTGGTTGCTGTATTTTATGTAACATTTAGTGTTTTTAATATGTTCGTACATTTTTCATGTTTTACTGTTTGTTTATGTTTTATCACGTTTTGTTTATTTGTTGGACAAAAGCCCTGGTGCTTATGTTTATCGTTTTAACACCAGTACAACAGCTGCAGCTTCAGAATTTCAAGAAGTCACTGAGTGCATGCATTTTGTGCAAATCATTTTCCCAAAGAAGTCAAAAATACCTACTGGAAGATAGAGTATACAACAGGCCATGTCATGTGTTCAAATGTGACCCAGTCAATGGGAACGAATTAATCGTTTGAATTTGGACAGAAAAATGCACGAAGATGGATGTGGTGCACGTTTTGCTTGACATTTTTACCAAACCATAAAATGAGCAATATACAGTTTCTGACCTTGCTTCTTCATATTCTACTGTATTTTTGAATTTGTGATTTTTTTTCTTCATCAAAACCACCTTATTAAGGCCATAGCAGCTCCACCCTATACTGTCACTTGGTGACTTCAATGCCCATAACACAATTAAATGTGGGGCGAAGAACGGGAGGATGATTGAACAGTTCCTTGTATGAATTCATCTATGCCTCTGGAACAGTTGTCTTCATCTAGGCACTGACACCATATGACCTGCATAGACCTTTCATCTGCCATCCCATATCTTTATCTGGTTGATGAATGGCACTTCCATAATGATACCCATGGAAGCAATCACCTCCCATTGGTGACGCAAGCCTGCCTGCCTGAACTGGGTGAGACTGCTTGATGTTGGCAACTGGCTAAGAATGGACTGAGTACAAGTCAACCAATTAATTTTCTGTCATCTGAGGATCCAATTGAGCTTTTAACATCAAATTTGGAAGATGCAGCACCATCTGGTTGAGATTTACTCAAGTTTGTAATTTCTTGTTGAAAATATGCATGTCTATTGCACACACATATTTATGTTATTTTAGATACATTTTCTCATTTACCTAGGTTTACTTTGTCTATGGATGATAAATAACCACATTGAAGTAGAATGGTTCAGGTGTACCATCAATTCAGTCAGTCTGCTGGATGTATCCTTTAACAGAGGGCACCAGTTGATGGTCGTAGGTGCAGGCTGACTAGAAGCTAGGATTAGACAGATTAGACAAAAGTGGCTGACTTTAGCCAGTTACTGAGTTACAGCTACAGCAAGGAATAGTTGGCTACAACTGTCTAGAGTCAACCGTTTTAATGGAACTAACTGTAAGTCATTCAGTGATAACATTAACAATTTTGAAGAAGCAGATGTTGAAATTGCTGATTTCAATGAAAATGATGCTTGAAAAATAACACCATGTCAATATTAGTAATAGTGTGTGCACTCATATTTATCAGTATACAATAGATTAAGGTAGATAGGAAGGCTGTTAAACTGCGTGCACATTTAATCCCACGAAAAAATATAATATAAAATCTGCTGCATGGCCCTCATTCTGCAAACTCGGACGCAAATGAGGGCAATGCTTGCTTGGCCCTAAGGTCACTTCACTAGTGAAACCTCAACATTATTAATTTATATCACCCTCCAAACTAAACAAGACCACATTGAACAATACTCAAGTGATCTTAAATTTTGCAGGGCGTTGTAAAGTCACTTCCATTGTCTCATTATTAACAACACCTCCTACTTGATATTACTAATTACATGATAATTACCACCCACCACCTTGCTATAAACTTATATATTTTGCACCAAAGACACCAAGGGCAACTAACCAAAGTGTTCTTAATGGTAAGGCTCTTCAGCGAAGTGACTATGAAAATAAACTGTACCAGCAACAAAGAAAATTAAGTGTTATAAAATGGTTTAAATTTAAATTAATATTTTTTGACATTTTGGAAGATATTTTTGACATTTCCGCTTTGTCTGTATACAATGATTTTAACCATTTAGGCCTATGTACCAAGTTATGCCATTGTAACTTGATTTATAGTCATCTTAACCATGCAATGATTCATTTCTTAAAATCCCTGAAGCCCATCCTCCACTATACGACAAAACTGACAACTATTCTTATGCTTTCCAGGGCACTAAACTAGACCATGGCTCTGTAGTCTATGGATCTGCCAGATATTCACGATTGTATTAGGATCATTTGCTCTAGTTCCCGATTAAGCAGCTCGAACAGGAGCAAGCCATCAGTCCTGAATACAATTAGAAACTAATGTACACCAGCAGTAACCCTGGCGAGGTCATCATATTCAGTCCCAGAGGTCGAAAGGACCATCAAAGAGTTGAACCAGAACAAAGCAGCAGACAGCTGTTCAAATGCAACTACGGAGGTGATTGGTAAAGGCATATACATATTTTAGGTGTCAACCCGCCATTGGTGTTTAAATTATGAGTACCAAATTCATTTTAGAATGTAGTCAATCTTTCGAGAAAATATATATATCTATACCTCAAAGGCTGCAATTGAGGCTTCAACACCCGGGGCCATAAGGAGAAAGTCAAACAGCTACAATTACCATGATTACATACAGACAAATTGAAAATCATCCAACACCTAATACAGAAGAAGAAATGAGTAAAAGAAGGCTACACTACAGGCTTGTCGCCAACGTTGGCTACTCTGATACTGTCAGAAGTCATTGCCAAATCAGAAGAAAGAGGCCTATACATTGCATCACTCCTTTCAGTCTAGAGAATGGATAACAGATAGGAAACATCCATATGGGATCAATTCTGAGAAAAGTACAGTAACCCAATATATGAACAAGACATCCAAGAATACTGCAGTGTACAGCTAAAACCAGGATGCAGAAAGATACAATGACCATGCATCTCCAGAAACACTGCCACGAAAGCCATCTATTAATTACTACTAGGAGAACTGCCAATAGAAACAGAATGAGACAGAATGATGATTGGAGCAAGCAGGACTCAGGAACCATAAACTGCAAGCCGAAGCAACTTGGCAACTGGTTACAAGAACTATGCTGCGATCACAATTAAGACTAAAGGCCCCTTCACACATAGCCGGATCAGACACCGGAGCGTCCCGGAATAAAATTTCTTTCAATCCGGGGCGGGAGAAAAAGCTGGAAATGTCAACAAACAAAATATTTGGCGGTGTGTACGCTATGGCAATACGGTGTCAACAAGGAGCAACACGGGCCTTACAGGGATGAATACGGTCGCTACACGGATATGTACGGTTGAAACATGGCGGGGCACGGCGAAGCCTGGTGCAACACGGAGCGGTCCAGGGTTTTTGCCGAAAGTAACACGACTGTCCTGGATGAGTGAACCGGATGTTACACGGGCCTTCGCGGATATAACTGGTCTTTACACGATCTTAATATGGAGTTAACTGGTTTTCACACGGATAGCTCTGAAATTGGTATTTAAACTGCCTGTGGCCCACTGTCCATCATTCCGCTTTGACTACCATACTGCAAAGGTTTTGCTGCTACTACAGAAGAATTGGATATGTCTTTATCACACCATGACAGGGTGGAATTGGATGTAAAGTTCCTGGACATGCAAGTTCAGCTACTTACTGCTGCAAAGGATATACTTCTGCAAGAAGAACAGAAACTGCAAGACTATGCAGAGAGGGCCACAACAACAAGTGATGAAGATGACTTATTACAAAATACTGGTGCTGCACGAAGAAGAAGAAGAAGAAGAAGCGAATGTGGGTGCGACCTTGGCTTCTAAGAAGACCTCTTTATGGGCAGTATGAAAAACTGATGGCTGAATTGACTGCAGAAGATGTGGGTGGCTTCAAGAATTTCATGAGGATGGAGCCTGACTTATTTAATGAAGTTCTTGCCAGAGTGGGACCTAGGATTACAAAGCAGAATACCTTTTGGAGGAGGGCCCTTGAACCTGGATTGAAACTGGCTATTACCTTGGGCTACCTGGGTATGGGCAACAGCTACATGTCTCTTCAGTATGGATTTAGGGTAGCCTTCAATACCATTTCTATCCTTGTCATCAAAGTCTGCCAGGCCATCATAGACGAGTACTCAGCAGAAGTGATGCGTTGTCCTGTAACCCCAGAAGCCTGGAAAGATGTTGCCAAATGGATTCTACAAATGGAACTTCCCCCACTGTGTCGGCGCCATTGATGGAAAGCATGTTGCCATCAGATGTCCAAGGGAAGTCTGGATCCCTTTTCTACAACTACAAGGGATTTTTCTCTGTTGTCCTACTGGCTGTTTTTGATGCTGAATACAAGTTCCTCTATGTTGACATTGGTGCCAGTGGATCAGGCTCAGAGTGTTTAGTCATACAGAATTGAAGGAAGCACTAGAAAGTGGGAACATTTGATTACCTGAACCAGATAACCTGCCTAATGATGACCAACCAGTGCCTTACTTCATAGTTGAGGATGATGCCTTTGGACTGCAGACTTGGATGATGAAGCCTCTGCCTCACAGGAACATGACCATGGAAGACCGAATCTTCAACTACAGACTTTCTAGAGCTAGACGGGTGGTAGAGAATGCCTTTGGACTTTTGGCTGCTAGGCTCAGGTGTCTCCTTACAACAATGCCTCAAAGTGCTGACAGAGTGTGCACCATAACTCTTGCTTGCTGTGTGTTGCACAACCTACGGAGGCAAGTATCCAACTGCTGAAGTGAATGCTGTGGACCAGGAAAATGCAGACACCCATGAGATCATCCCAGGTGCATGGAGGGAGAATGCCAATCTACCAGACATGGGAGATGTGTACAGAGGCAACACCAACAGAGCAGCCAAGGAAATGCGGCAATACTTGGTCAAGTACGTCAAGCTGGGAATGTACCATGGCAACAAGACAAGATTTGAAAACAACACGAATGATGTAAGTTTTAATATTTAAGTCTTACAAAACTTCAGACATCTGCAGCACACAAGTGCAAAAAATACACAGCATTTAATTATTGTCATGCAAACGTATGAAATACAGTTTACATGTAAAACAAAAATAATAATACAATGACCTCTGTAACTTTAAATGTAAAAACTTGCTTTTAATAAAAATGCATTGTTCTTTTGCAGGTGAAAATTACTCCATTGTGGTAGTTGGAGGCATGGGCACCGAAAAGGAGGAGTTATGGTCATCACCACCAACCACCCCCCCCCCCCCCCCCACATGAGGGGCAGGAGGCACGAACGGATGATACTGCTGTTGCAGTTGCTGTTGCAGTTGCTGTTGCTCATGCAACTGGCGCTATACAAGACAGCTCCTTTGCCTTCTGGTCGTTTATTCTGGATTTTATGTCAATCTGCTTGTACTCTGCAAGACGTCGATTGTACAGCATCTCCTGCCCACAGTACCAGTCAGCAACATCTTGTTCCTGCTCTTCTGTCAGGTTCAGGGGTTCCTTCAAGTGCCTCTTCGCTTTTGGTGCAGGTGGCGGTAGAGCTGCAGCAGCAGTTACTGCAGTTTCAGGTACTTCATCAGCAGCAGGTACATGTGGCCCAGGTAAAATCCGGCATGACTTGCGGAGTTTGTGGTCTTGAAACCGTAGAGGTATTACTTGCTGCATCTTCTTCAACAGCAGGTGCAGGTTCCTCTTGCACAACATTCTTCTTATTAGGACCCCTCCCTTTTCCTCTCCTAGGTGGCATGGTGGTTATTCAAAGCAACGGCAGTAGTAGAAGGCTTTGGTAGAGTTCAGCAATCCAGAAGGTAATATCCAGAAGAAGTGGACGATAATTAATTCGATGATCAACGATGAACGACGTGAGATGGAATGATGCTTCTCCCAAGACGGCGGTGCTATTTATACTAAGCCATTCGTACTCACTCCGTGTCAGTCTATCTGACACCGTGTTGACACCTTGTTCACTCCGGCCTCTCCTTATTGACCTCGTGTGACACCGTGTACATAACGGGGTTAACGGGGTCATTCAAATGACATGTAACCCGCTCTTCTTGTTCACTCTGTGTTGACTCCGTGTTGCCCCGTGTTCACTTGTGTGGAACCGTGTTGGTCCTTGTACTCTCCGGCGTGAAAGTTTCATGCCCGGTTGACGCCGGACTTAGCCGGAGATCACACAAAGTATTCCGGAGTCAATACGGAGATTCCCGGAGATCGGCGGAGTCTACTGGGAGTCTACACGGATCAACATGGATTAACACGGATTAAATTAATCAGGTACCTCCGGCATGAAAAATTGAACCTGTTTAATTTTTTCTCCGGAGTACCACGGTAGTCCCGGATGGCCCCGGACAATGCCGAAAATGAACACGAGGTCTACACAGCATTACCCGGAGTAGGCTGCAGTTGTCCTCCGGGACGCTCCGGTGTCTCATTTGGCTATGTGTGAAGGGGCCTTAACAAAGAAGCTGCATTTCACCATAGCTGTGTGAGCATACTGGCTTAAGTGGATGCATCATCTAAATGATCCTCTCAAATAATCTCTCCTGTAAATGCCAGAAGATATCAACCACATCCAAGACTATAGTGCCAGCAGCAATAAATAGAGCAAGACTTCTCACCAATAACCACCCAGTCGGGTCAGTCCAAGCTTGAAGACCAAGTTTTAAACAAACATCGTCAAAAGACCTCTGGGTCAATCCATATGAATTCATTAAAATATGAAGGAATCTGATCACCAAAATGATATTTTAACCAAAGGACCACTAGATGTGTGTGATATTGGGAAAAAAATATGGAAGTGATGGTGAACTCTCCTGTTGGTCAAAATTACATTAGAATAAAGGGCTTTTTTTCACAATCGTATATTATTTGTCTTTTTAAAACTACTCTGGCTTCCATCTTTTTGCAAATAAGTTGGTTTTGGCTATTCATATATGTGCAGGTGGACCATAAGAAGCAAGAAAATAAATATTAGCTCTTATACTTGCATAGATTCCACACAGCCCTGCAAAACATAAAGTCTCGTTTTGCAACATTTCCCATTTTCGCCTTTTTTCAGAGCATTACAGTTTGAAAAATATCACCAATAGCCCTGATGTAACAGCATGCATGGACTCAATACAACTTCTCTACCCTATGTACAAAATTTCATGTCTACATTATGAAAAACATGAGAGATATGGACGTCTGAACTTGGAAATTCATGCCGTTTGGCTTTTCTGCAAAAAATTCATAAAATTTCCAATTGCTATATCTTCTAAACCATTGACACTGGAGACCTGAAATTTTTGGATTTTTCCATTAATTATATAGTTCTACAACTGATATTTTTTGCAGAATTTTTTGAGGTGTTGACCTTGGAAGTTTGTTTGAATTTCGGTGAATTCATATGGATTGACCCCTCTATCACTTCTTGTCTAGTTGTAAAGCAAGCTACACCCCCAGAAGCCAGGCTTTCAATGAATATCAATACAAGAGCTCTGGACGGGAAAACCTCTCCGAGATGTCCCACATGCTGCATAACTTTAGGTGACTCAATTAAGTGGCGGAGATTTCCCAGTGGAAAGGTAACAGGATTGTGATAGTGACATCTGAATACACTCGCGAAAACCTGTCATTTAGCTGGGAGATACAGTGAAGTACTTTGTGCTGCACATAACAAAAATTAAACATCGCAAGAAACTCCCCAGGTGGGACTCAAACCCACAACCTCAGGATTAGAAGTCTGATGCAGGGTTGGACTTTAACCCGGGTTAATTTTGCCCAGCCCAGCGGGTAAAACCTGGGTATAACCTGGGCAAAATGGGTTTAATCCAGGCAATATTGGGTTAAACCTGGTCAAAACCCTCCTACAAGGTCAACGCATGGGATTCCAAATTAGTAGAAATACATAAAACTGTGACTATAAGGAGAAAGATATTTGCTTAAATTGTACTTTGATGGCTATCACCAAACTTTATACACTAAGTATAAAATGGGCAAAAATGTTTTTAATCCACCAAAGTGGGTTAGTAGAAATACATATAAGGGTGGTGGGTGGATTAGGGCTTTATGTCCTGTATTTCTGCACCTGATGGGCTAATTAGGGCAGGCAGGAACCATGGCAATGAGATGATAATGAAACAGCCATCCAACTTAATAAGGCTCGACTGGGAAATGAACCCAGGACCCAGTGGTTGGAAGCCCAGCTGGTGCCCACCACCTACTACGGGCCCCTAAAAATACATATAACAGTGAATATATGGAGAAATAAAATATTTGCTTTCTTAAACTTTACTTCATTGGCTATCACTGAGCTTTACACATCTTGTGGGCATGAGTATCAATTGAGGAATGCAATTCCTAAATTATAGTACAGAGACTTATAATGATCTACAGACAATAATACAGACTGACAAAAAGTGACTTCAAATTATAGAAGTTCAATTCTTATGAAAACTATACCACATGGGACCATGCTTTTTAGTTTGAAAAACTCTTATGTTACTGTAGTGTCCTACTATTGGTAAATAGTACGATTAGTTATCGATGGATAACGAACAAGTGTTGTTGATTTTGGATCTGACTGGAAGTCCTTTATTTCCTAAAACATCGCTCGCTACACGTAGATGACACCGTTGCAACGCTTAGATCCTACATTCCTCATCACCTCCGAATAATACTGGGTTCATTAAACAAATCCAAACCAGATTATTTTTGTACATAAACGTTTTAAACTCTAAAAGTTGCTAATTTGCAATATCAGAACCTGATAGAATACTGCTTAATATGACTAAGTTTCACACAATTTCGTATAGCATTGTGTCTGGATAACATACTGTGAAAATCTATCTAACATAACTTGAAAGTCTAACATGACAATCCAAAACTTCAATCCTAAATCTAAACCATTCCTAACAATGTGCCAGCATTAATCTTGACTTGTAATAACGATTATATAATTCTGATTAATTGTGAAACTTAGAATGCTAAGCATTTTGAAATTTTTGATTCTATTGACAGTTCATTCTGTCAGTTCAATATAACAGATTGTTTTGACAGTTCATTTTTGACAGTTCATTTTGACAGTTATTTTCTCTCCTCTTCTTTTCTCTTTGCAAATACTTCATGTTGGTTCTTTTCTCATACAAGATGGCATTTAATGCTGGTTACACTGATTGACATGAATGTTTAAACACTATTAAATTCTACAGTCTAAACAAATGGGGTAGACTGCCCACATGTTTTACACTAACTCCGGGGTTTATTTTGCCCCTAATGGAGTACATAGTCTTGTAGATATGTAGGTTGGCGTCGATTACGCGCCTGTGGAGCTGGATAAGCATGACGGGGGAAGGCCCTTGGATTACTTTCGGTACTTGCAGATCTTCATCATCAGATGAATCTGTGTCATCTAAGTACGGCCGCTTGTGTGATTTGGTGATGTTATCTGGAACTTTCCGGGTGATGGTGTGACGCTTAATCTTTGCTATTACCATACTGCCCTTGACCTCAATGACCGTATATGGATAAGGAGAGTATGGAGAGGTCAACTTTTTTCTCTTGTCCTGGCGTACAAGGACAGTGTCGCCAACACTTTTGGACAGTGCTGTGTGATTTTGTCAATGACCGGGTGATGGTCACTGCTGTTAGGTGACGCACTGTCTCCACCAATGGGAATCTTGAATACTCGTCAATCAATACAAGAAGGTGCTCTCCCGATGGTAGTGGTCCGAAGAAATCAGCATCGATTTGTTGCCATGGACCATGGACGGTGCTGTGTGACGTCGAGCATCAGCATACTTTTTCATACATTCCTTGGCAACCTGGTCAGCTTGCCTAATGTCATCGACTGGCTTCTGTCCAGCAGATGTCAACTTGATGTTGATGTTTTGGCTGAATAGACCTGAAGCCGGTGCCTGATTAGTGGATGAATGGGGGGTGGAGCGATAACTTCTCAGGAAGGCGTTCAGTCTTTGCTTCCAGGGGATGCCCTCACATTCTGATGCACGTATGGCTTTCCCCAGGCTGTGCATAAATCGTTCGACCTCGCTGTTGGCTTTGGGCCATCTTGGTGTAACTCTATGATGACGAAAACCAAGATGTTCGGCGAATTTCTTAAATTGTTTACTGTTGAATGGGGCTCCATTGTCTGTCTTCATAACCACTGGGATACCAAACATGGCAAAGATTTTGTCAATGACCGGGTGATGGTCACTGCTGTTAGGTGACGCACTGTCTCCACCAATGGGAATCTTGAATACTCGTCAATCAATACACGAAGGTGCTCTCCCGATGGTAGTGGTCCGAAGAAATCAGCATCGATTTGTTGCCACGGACCATTTGGCAATTGGGTCATGCGCAATGGTTCTCGGTTGTGTCCAACCATCTGTTCAGCTAAGCGATCAATCCCTGGGAACCAGACTTTGGTTCTGAGTAGCTGCTTGGATTTGACCACTCCTTGATGTCCTTCGTGGGCAAGTTGATTGGCGTTGTGCCTCAGAGACTTAGGGATAATGATTTGAGTTCCCCTCAGAACAACCTGCTGATCATCTGTCACGGACAGCTCATGTTGAATGGCTTTATACGCTGACAAATGATCTTGCCATCGCTGCGACCTAATTGCTTGGATTAACTCTTGTATTTCTGCATCTTGAGCGCTCTGTGTACATATTGTTTGAAGGCTCAGTGCCTTTGGGGATGCATTCATCGCAACGAAGTTTATGTACTCCTCTGCGACTTTCTGTGCTCAGCCTACACTTGCTTCTTTGTCTGGGTGTCTTGATTCGAGGTCTGCTGGGTTATCTTCCCAGGTTTGTAAGCGCAATACCCATCTCTCGATGCGTGCTGGTAGTTTGGTATGCGGATTATTGAACAGGGAAATCAGAGGACGGTGGTCATTTGATCTTGTTATGTTCCTGGATGATAATCCGATCCTTCGTAGCCAAATGTAGTGTCCTACTATTGGTGTTTTCACAATTGCAAATTGGGGGTAACAACCATTGATCTGGGTTATGTCTTACCATGTAGCATTTTCTGTGCAAAGTTTAATGTTTCAGATACAATAGTAAATATTGTTTTGTCTTTCCTGCACCTTATACTATATTATAAGTAAAACAATGAGTTTTAACCCAGGTTTAACCCACTTGGGGCAAAATGTCTATTTAGCCCAACCTGGCTTTGATACGGGTTAAACCCAGTGGGTGGGTTAAATTTGCCAACCCTGGTCTGATGTGCTATCCATTGTGCCACTGATTGTTTTGAGACATTTGGGATTGACCAAATTGTCAACCTACATTATTTCCTGAATAATCTGCTGTCGAGTCTTCAGCTGGAACATCTCATCAGTTGTAGCAGAATTTTGCCTCAAATACACACATTGCCGTGCAAAGTGAAGGATAATGCACTAGAACTGGTTTGACCAAATTGGCAGAGTACAAATTTCCCACACCAATTGCAGCAGAATTTTGCCTTGCACAGACGAGCTGCGATACCAACCACCATGAGTGAGTGAGTGATTAGGGCTTTACGTCCTGTATTTCTGACAGGCAGAGACCATGGCAATGAGACGAAGAGGAAACAGCCATCCAACTTAGGCTCGACCGGGAATTGAACCCGGGACCCAGCGGTTGGAAGCCCAGAGCACTACCTCTGAGCATACATTGCTCTGAGCTAGGCCCCCGCCCATACCAACCACCATGAATCAACTTTGTCAGCTATGTCAAGACTGCTCGTTTCATCCAAGCTTCTACTTCAAGCAGTTCAACGAATCGATACTTGCACTGATGCACTGTGTTGGAAATAAATACAAGACATTTCGATCTTTCTATTTTACCTGGCTTTAGTATGAGACCTGATCGATTTCCTTAAGGGTGAAAGATATGAAATTGAAACTTTCCAGAGTCCAGACAGAACCTGATAAATGGCTCATGAACAGAACTCTGTGGCCTGGCACCAATACTATAGAAATTCACTGTGGCCTGGCACCAATACTATAGAAATTCACTGTGGCCTGGCACTAGATAGAAATTCACGGTGGCCTGGCACTAGTCAGAACCAACCTACAATGCACTAGATGCGATGTAGGGTCGGAACGACTTGCATAGGAATTCTTGGAAGTTGACATTTACGAAACATTTTTCGCACGTAAGAATACCTTATTTCGTCGTTATGTACACGAGTACTGCTCTGCTTACTATATATGGGCTTGCACTCAGATTTTACTGGAAAAGCCAGTGGAAACATCGTTTTCAAGAGCATTTTCAAATTCACATTCGCTTCATTCTAACGCCACTCCCATTGTCAAAGCCCCAAGTGGACCATACAATTAATTTGAAAATAGCTCTGTCAAGTCCAAAATTATCTCAATTTCCAATTAAAATAAGTTAATATACCATTCTAGTGTTCTACAGGTCCAATGAAGCTAAAGTATTAGATTTTTATCTGCACCTTTGCATCTATATAATCAGTGTTAGCGCTGTGATGTTGCTGGAGCCCTCTAGTGGGTTTTGGGGGAACTAGGCGGCCATGGCTATGATGGATTATCAACAAAATGTAATTCAAAAATAGACTAGACATGGATTAAAATGGGAAGAAACCATATCTGAATCTGAGCATGAGACAATAGAAAAAAGGTATGTCTAAACCTAGAGCAGGTGTATTTCGTGTGGCAAATGTTTATTAAAAGGCTAGTTCCCACACAAGTTTGAAATCCATATATTTTCATGCATGATTGTAACCCTGTCCTGTGGACAGGGACTTGTAGCTAACCTCGCACCAATACTAGATATTCACTGTGGCCTGGCACCAATACTACATAAATCCACTGTGGCCTTGCACCGATACTATAGAAATTCACTATGGCCTTGCACCTATACTATAGAAATTCACTGTGGCCTGGCACCAATACTACATAAATCCACTGTGGCCTTGCACCTATACTATAGAAATTCACTATGGCCTTGCACCAATACTATAGAAATTCACTGTGGCCTGGCACCAATACTATAGAAATTCACTATAGCCTTGCACCAATACTATAGAAATTCACTGTGGCCTTGCACCAATACTAAAGAAATTCACTGTGGCCTTGCACCAATACTATAGAAATTCACTGTGGCCTTGCACCAATACTATAGATATTCACTGTGGCCTTGCACCAATACTATAGAAATTCACTGTGGCCTTGCACCAATACTATAGAAATTCACTGTGGCCTTGCACCAATACTACAGAAATTCACTGTGGCCTTGCACCAATACTACAGAAATTCACATCAATAACTTGACCATAAAGCACTCATAAAGCGATACACTGATGAACATAGCGCAATTAAGTGATCATGGCAAGCATTAATTTTCATACTATGGTGCTTCTAAAAAACATGTATAACAAAGAAATTTGAAATATATATTTTACTATTTTATAGACAATTGTTCACTAAAACAGTTTAACTTGACCCAAGTGCAACTTAAAACTCTTTGAAGCACCAATCACTTAATATTACAGAGAAACGAATCTGTTGCAGTATCATAAACCTCTTGATCTTAAGGAAATTATGATTCACTGAGCACTGAACACCGAAGGGTGCTTCAACCACATCAGCGGAACCATATCAGCGGCTCCAACCTGCACTTCCGAAGTTTCTGGAAAGAAAATTATAACACCCACATCATACTATTCTCTCATATTGTCATATACAAGGATGACAAAATGTTACACGCAGCACAACCTCAACTTACATGTGATATTACAAGTATTTTGTTTTATCCGTCAGCCATTTCGAAGTTTCAGTCAAATGGAATGATGCGATTCCTGACAACCCTGCAAGAAAACAAAACTACATAAAATCAAATGGCTGACAACATAAGTTAACATTTTTGTAGTGCGTAAAAATTGCTTTTAGTATACTAACCTGGGCCAACATCCGAGTGCCTTTATTTTCATCTCACATTATGAAAACCTGAAGTCTAGGGTGTAACCATCCATCAACCTTTATCCCTGAAAATTGACAAATTAATGTCACAGGACTGGACAATACTTATCTGATAAATATGACCTTACATTAATGGATAAATATTACAGAATCTAATTGAAGACTTGAAATTTAAAGCATGAGTGCAATTACTTGAACATATTTATAAAGCCAAGCTTAATTATCTGCTTAATCAAAGAAAATAAAAGCCGTTGTCGCGCTAGTGCGGCACCGTTATCACCTTAAGCCAGGCTTCACTCACCAAAGCAAGTATTCATTCCGCGTTTTCGCTTGTCAACTACAAAAACCCCTTCCGTTCGACTCAAAAAGAATCAACATTATATTTGCTCCCAAAGTTATAAATTAATGCAATATACCACGATGTTACTTTGAATGTTTCAGTTTATTCACAATCAAATTTAATTTATACATCATCCATGACTTTCACAAGTACTGTGAAGTAAACATACATATATTAAAATTGAAAAATACCGCAACGAACTTGTGAGATGTATCCAGATACAGTAAAGTAAAACCTTTGTGTAACATTTGCCAATTACACACCGTGATTCGTATGAATCTATACAATAAAAAATGAAGCATTATTTGTTGATTGCTCTTGCTAAAGGAGCAATAGAGAGTCTGTATGTTTGAAGTGTCCTCTTGGGTAAATATAAATATTCCGTTTTTTTGTAGTTGACATAATTGCGTATCTCCGCGTCTAACTTGTCTTGAGAACCCAACGCGTCCCGCAACCGTGAATTTCGCAATCTCAAACCGCTGGCTCGGCCTGCGCAGCCTCCTCTGCATGTGGTGCCACATATGGTGCCGAATGTGGAGCCGCAGGTGGTGCTGCGTGTGCTTGGTAGCTAAAATACATGGAAGTCACAACACTCCGTCACAGAAGGATTACAAACAAACAAATAAAAGGCATGACAAAACTGGCCAGTTTAAAACATAAGAATGAAAATGGATGCTCATTTCCAAATTATGAAAAACGAGGCCACTGTTGGGTTAGTGTTGTCATAAATTTTAAGTTAGTTTCAATTAGTGTGGTTTATACACTACTTTATTCAGCTGCAATGCCTCAGCCTTTTTTGTTCAATTTTTCTGCTATTCGAAAAACTGTGTCAGTTACAAATTCATAGTCCTGATATTATTTGAAGGAATATAAGATGTCAGGAAACATTTTATAGGTTCTAATAACATGGTTGCAAATATGGTTCAATGGGTTAATTTTCCAACTTTATTGATAAAAATACAAATGATGTTAGCAGAATTATTTAACAATGCAAAATCATGAACTGAAAATACTATCTGAGAAATCTAATGATTGATTTTTGCACAAAATACATCAATAAAAATATTCATTTCTTCTTTTTTTTTCTTTTTTTATGCAGACTAATGGCATGGAAATTACACAAAGAATTTACTTTAGTTAGTTTCTACCAAAACTAACCATAAGACTTCAGGTGCATGAAATTAGTGTTTTTTCGTTTTCGCTTGAAAGAGTAATGTATATATACAAACAGGTAAGTGTTTTCACCTCTTAGCATATGGATCTTCATAGTCATAGTATGGGTCCCTGTAAAACAATAAAAATCATTTGTTCGCTACATAAAATCTGCATGCCAAAATAATTACACAGTATTGGAACATTTTTGGTTGCCATTTAAATTATATTCTAACAACATTATGTGTATATTAATTTATCTATTTATTTTAACACCCGTTATTACTGAATTGCAAGATAAGAACAACTTTTTTTTTTTTTTTTAAAGAATAGCATTTTTTCCACAAGGTTTTTATTTGGTTGGTAACATCTGGGATACATTAATACTTAGTGATTTATCTAATCGACTAAAGAACAAGACAAAGAGGTCTTCGTTTGTACAAGTTACAGGAAACCCTGCTGCTAAATAGACTAACCTGGCAGGTGGCGCTCTGCTGTAAACTTCCGGGGGAGGTCGTGCATATGGGTCACGATAGTATGGATCATCATAGAGGGGTGGAGGGTACCGTCTTCTTTCATATGGATCTGCATATGGTCTGTATCTGTAACAGAAATCAACCTTAGTATATTTGTGCTCTCCATACAGTCAGTAACAGTCAGGCCTACAATCCTAGGGACCCTTATTTTATGATCTTTGATAATTACATATTACTCACCTTTCATGAGGGGGAGGAGGGTACCTGTCCCGATAGTAAGGATCTCTATAATACGGATCGGGAGGAGGTGGTCTGGCATAATAGTCATCATCGGGATAAGCAGGGGGGCGGCTTGGGCGTCGAGAACTGCGATCTGTTGGACAGTCTTTTGACCAATGTCCACCCTTGCCACACTTGTAGCATTCGTTTGGACCACCCATTCCTGGTTGCTGCCGAACTCTGCTGATTGAGAGCTGCAAATAAAACGCAAATACCTCGGATGAAGGCTGTCGTATATAACCATACCTATCAAACCAAAAATTGAGGACCTGCATGATACTAAGTAAGGTGATAATTGTTATTATAGTACTAACCTCAACCTTCAGGGTTGAACCCTGAAATTCATGCCCATTTAGTCCATCAGCAGCTGCCTTGGCTTCATCTGGATTTTCAAAGTGCTGAAAACAATTATGTCCAACAATTACAACACTTCATTTCTGAAAATATTTCTTTGGCTATATAAATTAGTAAAATATGGCAAAATACGTACAATAAAGGCATAATGCTTGACAATGTCACACTCCACAACGTGTCCATACTGCTCAAACAGTTTAATCAAGTCGCTTCTTCTGCATGTATCTGGCAAGCTTGTGACATACAACTTTGTAGACACTGCTGGTCTAAAATAAAGAGAATCAAGTCATAACTTAGCATATCACCACAAACCAAAGTATTTACCCACTTATCAATACACATCTATGCAAGTGTAATCTAGTATATAATATCTTGCACATACTTCTCTGGTCTTCCTCTGCCTCCACCACGTCCTCCACCTCCTCTTCTCATTGGTCCACCACCTCTGTCCCCTCTGTCCCCTCTGTCTCCGCTACCCCTTCTCCCTCCTCCTCTTCCACCCCTATCTCTTCCTCTTCCTCCCCCTCCTCTGTGAGGTGCATCTGTGTAAGCATCTATGTAAGAAGAAGATGGCGCTGTTTCCGAGTAGGGGTCGTACATTTCCCCAACTGAGGCACTGGCACCAGTGCCTGCGTCAGCATAGTCTTCATAGCCATTCATTTCAAAATGCTGAAAAAAAATGAAAAAAGATTCTTATATCAATTACTTGTCTGATATTGTTGACTGCTCCGTTCAAATACATGTATGACATTTTACGTAGATAAATCACATTTAAATTCAACTCTGATATCAATTCAGGGGTCACTTAGATTGGCGTGATATTCCGATAATCTTTACAGTTGGCTACATCAGCTCCGTAACAACATCACTAACGTAATTGCCACAAATGCATTGTTAGAACAAGTTATTTAAGTATGAAATAACTGAACAGCTAGAGAAGTTTCTCTAGTAAAAATTGGTGCAACCAGTGATCGTTTGCTAATCTTCTGGGTGCATTACGTGATGTCGCCAACTGTACACTATTTCTCGAGCCACATGCAGTGTTCCTGCTAGGCCATTTGGCTGCATCATGCCTGATTTTGTGGGTGCCATGCCCCAAATTAAGTGAACACTTTTTTTACTATTTAAATAGCTGGGCACCCATATCCTTGTGCGCCATGCCCAATTCAAATCCTAGCTGGTACTGGTAAATCATAGTAAATGGTCAATTCCAGGGCAAACGGACCCAATGCCATCATTTCCCATTGGGACAAAGCTTGCACTATTTGATTAATCAGCAAACCACGTCTTCGTGTGTCAAGCCGATGTAGTGTGCGGGCGTTATTAATCTTTCATGATTCCAATCTTTGATACTGATCAGTGATAGTTGGTGGAAATGTTTCCGAAATATTACAACAACAAATGCGTATTCAGGCGTTACAGCACTCTCTTTGCTTTTCCCAACATGCACACAATCTTCTGTCTTCTTGTGACATACATCGATGTCAATAAATCTAGCAATAAAGCAACCATTGTCTCAAAATACACAACTCACCCATGCAACGCGTACTAACAAACAATATGGCGTCGCCGGTTCTGAATGGGATTCACACAAGAGGGCGCGTACAATCGTTTGCACGGTTATACCTTTTCTTGACAAACATTTTGCTCATTAAACGGGTGATATGAGCTTCAAGAGCATTATTACCATTACAGCACCAGATGAAAGACTTTAGCAGCCGACAAAACTTGTCAAAATGTTGAAATTGCTGCTTAAATGCCAATGTCAGAGAATAAGAGTTGCGTCGAAATGTGTGCAAACACACGCAAGATGTCTTTCAACGACAGGGCATCAAAGTCAGAAAGCCACATCCGAGCAACCTTACGATGTTGTTGTCAGTGGAGGTGGGATGGTGGGTGCTGCAATGGCAGGGTCATTAGGTAATGTCAAACAATCAACAGTAGTTAACGGTCATCTTACAGTGTAATACATAAGTGCAACATACATTCCAAGGCGCAGCTCTCCCCCCCCCCCCCCCAAAAAAAAAAATATATATATCATCTTTATTCATACTCTTGGTATACTAATACAATACTAATACAATACATGGTTTACACTAAAGTAATAAAAGTGCAAAAATTAATTGAGACATGTCCTCAATAATTGATTTAACTTCATTGGAAGTAAAGTCTAACTCTGCAAGTCCATCTCTCACCATTGACATTTCACGTACAGTGTGCACGTACATGTGCTGCATTTAAATTAACATGTGTTTTGCTGTCGCATGTACATACTGTCTGAATACACTTTGTAACATCTTTGCATTTTGGAGTAAGAATCTCAGTTAAAGAGAGAGACAGTTTTGAGCAGCACCATTGCACATTGTTAGCAAAGTCTTGCAGTCTGAAACACTCTGAATGCAAACGACACCTCTGGAATATCATGGTGCAGAGCACTAACAGCAAACTTTATAAATCTAGACATAATTGCATGACTTGAGCATAAAGTCTGAGATAAACCTGCCAACACTCCACAGTGCGTACGCCAGGGAAGCTTCCAGACCGATCTCAGAGTTTTCTGCCATACAACACTCAATTTCTCCATTTTGTGGTGTGGCAATAAAATACATCCATAAAGAGAGCAACAGTAAGTGCTAAATAATCCTTCTTGTGCAACTGACGAAATATGCCCAAACCGACATCGAAATGCATTATATTGTCTATAAAAACTGCCAATGATGCTGTCAAGATCATCGCAATGAGAGTCTGCATATAATTTGTGTCCTGCAAGCATTTGATTCTGTCTTAAGGTACCAAAAATGTTGATTGTGATTTCTCTATTTGAGACCTTATCAAAGAGAATAAACTGGCTCTTTGCTATATTGAATTGAACTTTATAATCCTGAGAGTAGATTTGGCAAATACGGAGCATACTCTGCAGTCCAGATCTTGTGGAGGAGAGTAAAACCAAGTCATCTGCATAAGCTACACACCCTATGAAGTGTGGGCCAACATAACACCCATATCCACTTTGCCTAAGCTGCATGATAATATAAGCTGATCATAGCCCAGCAGAGTTAAACTTAAAGAAAACATTTTGTTTTGATAATAATTAAATAGGTTTACAATGGATGCCCGGGCCTTTCTAAATGGAACAATAATTGAACCAATTCAAGCTTCCACCATTTTACACATGTGGGCTATTAATTTATATCAGTGACAAAAACTGTTAAAGGCTTCTTCTGAAAATTGTTCTCGGAATGGATTGCCTTTAATTAGGGGCGCAGATCCTGGGGGGATGTATCCCCCATACAAAGCAAGTGGGGGGGGGGGGGGGAGGAAGATTATGTAAATATCCCCCCCCCCTAGAAATGGAACAATAATTGAACCAATTCAAGCTTCCACCATTTTACACATGTGGGCTATTAATCTATATCAGTGAAAAAAACTGTTAAAGGCTACTTCTGAAAATTGTTCTCGGAATGGATAGCCATTAATTAGGGGCACAGATCCTTGGGGGGGATGTATCCCCCATACAAAGCAAGTGGGGGGAAGATTAGGTAAATATCCCCCCCCCCCCCCTAGAAATTTACTGTATGAATGGCATATTTGATCATACATAAGGTCCTTACAGACATTGGGTTCTTTAAATGTTCATACAAAAATGTTCAGTCAGTTAAATGATAGACTAGATTTATCTGTCTTTGTGCTATTGAAAGCTGAATTTAAGCATATCTTAAAAATGATAAATGGTTCATTTTAAGCAGTACATGTTTATTCGTCCTACCAGTCCCACAGTTGATTTGATTGTATGTTTTGGTTAGCAATCCTTAGACTACAACATATGATGTTGACAAAGCAGTATAATACATGTTTATTTTAATTTATCTAGGTTTTATGCAAATTAATGAGCTATTTTTGTCAGCCATTTTTGTTATATGATGTGTGTGTTTGCATTTGATTGATTATAAAGTACCCACCACCTGTAAATACCATACATACGACATATTTGTACTTATAGTTTAGTAATATTTTGCTTTTAGTAACTTATGCTTGGTTTTCAACATTTCATGTATTTCTGTTTTCATTACTTTTTTTTTAGTAAATCATTAGAGATTTGTTAAAATTGCATGCTAAAGCAGTTTCTCTCAATGCTGGACCTTTTTATATGAAGATTTCTTCATGATTTGAAGATTATGTAAATATCCCCCCCCCCTAGAAATGGAACAATAATTGAACCAATTCAAGCTTCCACCATTTTACACATGTGGGCTATTAATCTATATCAGTGAAAAAAACTGTTAAAGGCTACTTCTGAAAATTGTTCTCGGAATGGATAGCCATTAATTAGGGGCACAGATCCTTGGGGGGGATGTATCCCCCATACAAAGCAAGTGGGGGGAAGATTAGGTAAATATCCCCCCCCCCCCCTAGAAATTTACTGTATGAATGGCATATTTGATCATACATAAGGTCCTTACAGACATTGGGTTCTTTAAATGTTCATACAAAAATGTTCAGTCAGTTAAATGATAGACTAGATTTATCTGTCTTTGTGCTATTGAAAGCTGAATTTAAGCATATCTTAAAAATGATAAATGGTTCATTTTAAGCAGTACATGTTTATTCGTCCTACCAGTCCCACAGTTGATTTGATTGTATGTTTTGGTTAGCAATCCTTAGACTACAACATATGATGTTGACAAAGCAGTATAATACATGTTTATTTTAATTTATCTAGGTTTTATGCAAATTAATGAGCTATTTTTGTCAGCCATTTTTGTTATATGATGTGTGTGTTTGCATTTGATTGATTATAAAGTACCCACCACCTGTAAATACCATACATACGACATATTTGTACTTATAGTTTAGTAATATTTTGCTTTTAGTAACTTATGCTTGGTTTTCAACATTTCATGTATTTCTGTTTTCATTACTTTTTTTTTAGTAAATCATTAGAGATTTGTTAAAATTGCATGCTAAAGCAGTTTCTCTCAATGCTGGACCTTTTTATATGAAGATTTCTTCATGATTTGGTCCTGGCAGATTTCATCACTCCCTAGAAAAATGAAAAATCTGTGCCCATGCCATTTATTTTATTATCCTATATGCTATTATAGTCTGTAGTTTCTGCATGCTGTTTTATGTTGCATCATCTTGCATGCCAAATTGTGTCTCGCAGTGTGTGAAACTTAAGATTCATACCTAAACAATTAATTTGCAGGTCATCATCCAATGTTTGAGGGTAAACGAATCCTGTTACTTGAGGGAGGACCCAAAAAAGACTACACTTTGAATTCCAAATTTAGCAGTAGGACATGTGCATTATCTCCAGCAACTCAACAGCTATTGGAAAGTGTGTATAGAACTCTGTTATTTTCAATTGATTGTATGTGATTGCAGACCTGTATTAATTAACCAGGGATGTTAACAGCTTGCTTGAAAAGTTTTGTATTTTGTGTCTTGAAGATTTTGGTGCTTGGCAACACATTGCCAGCAGCAGGTACCAACCAGTGAAAAGAATGCAGGTATGTCTAAGTTGTCAGATGTTTCACTTGGTGTACATATATTTGTATGTGTAGAAGGTTTATTACAATTTTGCTATATCTTTAAAGGTCTGGGACAGTTGCTCTGATGCTATGATTACCTTCCAACATGACGACATGACAGAAAACCTTGCATATTTAGTGGAAAATGATATTATCCTACACGCTATCAACAAACAGGTTTGTCAAATTCACCAGAAGTTCTCTTGAATGATGATTTCATATTTTCCTCTGTTTGACCTCATATTGTTTGTCTTTCTCATTATATTTAGGTTGCAGAGGTTCCAGAACGTGTGAATGTACAATACAATTCCAAAGTTGCTTCATATAATTTCCCAAGTATTTATTCTGAAGAAGGTTGTGACCAACACTTGGCAACAGTAAACTTAGCTGATGGAAATACTATCCATACAAAATTATTGGTAATAATACATACTACACATTTTTGTTAAGAATGAATGATGGTGATACAGACAAACAAACTTTTATTTCACTCTTGATTTCAGATTGGAGCAGATGGAATAAAATCACTGGTGAGAGAATCTATGAATGTAAGGAATCTCAGCTGGAATTATGACCAGATGGCTGTAGTTGCTACTCTTCAACTCTCTGAGGTGCGCTATTATTTTTTCAACAATTAATCAACATTCAGTATTACGATTTTTGGTAAGTGATCTCTTTAATTATTTTGATTTTTTTTCTTCTTTAGCCCACAGAAAATAATGTTGCCTGGCAGAGATTTCTAACAACTGGTCCAATTGCATTGTTACCGGTTAGTTTGATCTAAAATTTAAATTTCCAACAGAGAAAATGTCAGGGAAATTGTCTGAATTTTACTTTATTGTTATCTCCATTAGGTTTCTGATCAGTACAGCTGTCTAGTCTGGAGCACAACACATGAAAATGCCAAAGAATTGTTAAAACTGGAGGAAGATATGTTTGTAGATGCTGTTAATCAAGCTTTTGTGAGTACTTTTCTTCTAAAGGTTTTATTTTAGCTTCTACGTTTTTTTAGCAACATTTAACAAAAGTTGTCATATTGACATGATTGGTTTTTTTTAATTTAGCTTTCTCATTTCTGTGATTAACATAAATTTATACTTCTTTATTGCAGTGGTCATCAGATGACAAAGACAGTTTTGTGGACTATTTTTCCAAGATGTTTGACAACGCATTGGTGTCTGTTGGTTTAGGTTTGGATGTTAGATTATATGTAGATACCATTATTTGAACTGGTAATTAAGCAGCTATATTTAGTTCTAATTTACCTTTATTTATTCATCAAGAAGGCAGCAACTCCCAGCAGCTCCCTCCTACTATTGTTGGTGTTGACAGACAAAGTCGAGCAGCATTTCCACTTGGACTTGGTCATGCCTCAAATTATGTCAAACCTCGAGTAGCAATAATTGGGTAAGTGCTAATGGTTATTCTTTGCTTGCATTTTCTTGTTCATTTATGCAAATTTGTTAAATATTCCACATGCTGCAATTTCAGAGATGCTGCGCACAGAGTTCACCCCATGGCTGGCCAAGGTGTTAATTTGGGCTTTGGAGATGTTTCATGCCTCACTCGAGTTTTAGTTGATGCTGTATATAATGGATCTGATCTTGGTAAATGCAGATACTACTTTCAGTGTTATTCATCAGAAAATATTAAATTGCAAATTTTGAAATAATTTTTCCCCAAATACTTTCCAATTGTACTTATAAATTGATTATTAGTAATATTAGTAATATTCTGAATTTTGCAGGCTCCTTGAACTACCTGTCAGAATATGAAACAGAGAGGCAGAGGGATGTCTTACCTAAGATGGCAGTCATTGATGGTCTGTATCGTCTCTATAGCAACTCATGGACACCTGCAGTATTACTTCGAAGCTTAGGCCTTCAAGCTACAAATGCTGTGAAACCTGTAAAGGTATACAAGTCATTATTTTATGTTTTGAATTTAACAGTTTTGAACTATCATGAAAATTTGGTAATCTTATTTATATTTTGGTTGTTTTCAGGATCAACTAATCTTGGGTGCTATTAGTTAATGATTTCTTGGTTTCAAGTATTATTTTTGCAATTGTTGATTTTTGTATAATTTTTAATAAAGATCCCTTGTCCATGCATGTGAAAATTTTGGTTGTTACTCATCCTTATTTTAGTTGCAAATCTGTAGGCTCTACAGTTATAAATGACATGTTCACCACCAAAGGGCATTCATGTCAGGAGTGCTAAGAGGACAGCTAGTATAAGTTGCAACACCATTCTGATTATATATATATATATATATATATATATATATATATATATATATATATATATATTTATATCATTATTAAAGTCTAGGAATTTCCATCTTGTAAATGATCTACACATGGACTCCCAAGACAGATGGGCAAACTAGGGAGTCCAAGTTGGCTGCGGCTATGGCCCTTATACCCACCATGGACCACCTCCTCCTCCTGAATAATGTTTATTACTTTGATGGCAGCCAGCAGACCGCCTGATGAAGATACAGAGTCTGATGGTACTCCCATCCCCCAGATATATATGCTTTTATGGACACAGTAATATCATACATGATATCCAGCAGAAGTAAGCAGCCTGCAGCAGTGGAATGAAGATCTCTGGGTCTATCATAGTATATATATATATATATATAGATTTTATTGACATGTAAAATATCATAAGTGATACATATGTCATTCAGTTAAAAGATAACATGAAAGAGACATTAATGTAAATACGGAAAGCAATAAAATTTCAATAATCAAGGTTCCAGCCACCAAGTTAACTATTAATACGTGTTTTAAAATCCACATACACAATAAAAAAAATACAAGCCGCTAATAAAAACATTTCACTCTTGAAGTCCAAAACATGACAAGCACATCATAACTAATAATTTAGTCATTCCACGGAATACATTATAGCGATATTTTTGATGCCTCAGAATACAATATAGCGATTTCCTATTTTGTATTCCACGGAATACATTATAGCGATATTTTTGATGCCTCAGAATACAATATAGCGATTTCCTATTTTGTATTCCACGGAATACATATAGCGAGTCGCTATAATGTATTCCACAGAATACAAAATAGCGAGTCGCTATATTGTATTCTGAGGCATCAAAAATATGGCTATAATGTATTCCGTGGAATACAAAATAGCGCCATGATATTTTGTATTCATAGGAATACATATGACCAATGAGAAGTATTCCACAGTCCAATTCTATATTTACTTGAGAATTCTATATTTATTTGAGACCTTGTTTAAACTAATAAACTAAATTAATAACTGTGTGGATACAGGAAATGGTTTTCTCTACACATCGGCTTGAAGGAGAAACTTTCCTAACTATTTAATAACTCAGGTTAGTACATAGACATAGAGGTAATCTGTAGGTAGTTAGAAAAAAAAAAATATATATATATATAAATTTTCTATTGATTTTATAACGTGAACATTCTGCACGCACATTTCTAGTCTACTACAGTAACTTTGTGACATTCTGATACACTTACACAAGTATGCAGTCTGTACTCTGCCAGCTATGTTGAAATTGATAAGAGAAGTATATTTATGGATATATATGGCACACAAAAAGCGGCAAAAGGTCTTTACAAGAGCTGGAAAAGGTCATTATGTACTGCTGAGAATGGCCACTAGGGTAATGCAACATCGAGCGCCATCTGGAGAATTTGGTGTGAGTTGACGCCGGCGGAAGTGAAGCTCACGCGAAGAAGCCGCAAGTCATCTTTGCCGACAACGATGTCTCGGGGAAGCAGTGCTGGTTTTGATCGCCATATTACGATATTTTCTCCTGAAGGAAGATTATATCAAGTAGAATATGCTTTTAAAGCAATTAACCAAGGCGGACTGACATCGGTGGCCGTGCGCGGCAAGGACTGTGCAGTTATTGTCACACAAAAGAAAGTTCCTGACAAGTTGTTGGAACCCGGCACCGTAACTCACCTCTTCGGCATAACTGACAACATAGGATGTGTTATGACTGGCATGCTGGGTAAATGTTTTACTGATTAAACTGCATGTACATAAGTAATATCCAGTGTTGTACAAATTGCCATATGGCAGTGACTGAGTGTCGGCGAACTCCAATAATAAGACTAAGTGTCCGACACAAAATCATTTCATATCTGACATTTGAACGCCTTGTCTGACTAAACTTTAACAATTATTTCGCATCCAGGTCAATATACTTGACATTAAAAAAAAAATCCAATAATGTGAAAAAATAAGAAGAAAGGCTGTTGTGACCATCTACGCTGAGGTATTAAAGACCCCACCCATACTATAGTGTGGACTCAAAGCCTATAATTATCATCTCATCGTTACAATACCTCCGGTCATGTAAGCTGGCTACGCTTCACTAGCATTGAGTCATTAAAAAAAAGAAGAGATAATGCATGCCTGCTGCAATGAGTGAAAAGATTAGAATAGTTGTGCACAAAACAATGCATCTCTCTATCACTTCTACTGCTGCACCAAAACAATAACCGAGAAATCACACTGCTTTATGCAGATTTACTTTCTGTGAATTTGTATACCACACTGATTTATACAGAGCAACCTTAACTGCGAACTGAGAGCCACTGACATTAATCCTTAAAATTTGAATGGAATGGGACAATATTGCGTTGAATCGTTTGTTTATATGATGTTGTTTTTTTAGAAAACGGCTCCTGCTGGAGTTCTAATATTTCCCACTTTCTGACCGAACTGATATCTTTTATGTAAACAAGAAACACAGGTGACAGGTCAAGTCAAGTGCAAAATTTGTCAATTTAACTATTATCAACCAATGAAATCTATTTTACAGCTGACAGTCGATCACAGGTGCAGCGTGCAAGGTATGAATCTGCCAACTGGAAATACAAGTATGGTTACGACATTCCCGTGGATATGCTGTGTAAAAGAATTGCAGATATTTCACAAGTGTATACCCAAAGTGCAGAAATGAGACCTTTAGGTTGTTGTAAGTATTTTCAGTGAAGAGATTATGCTTATTTCTATTTTAGCAATTATCTGAAACATTACCAGTTATCTGAAACATGGAGACCGTTCTGCAGAACATCAACAATTGTATTTTCTTGGTTCTAGGTATGATTTTGATAGCATATGATGAAGAGAATGGTCCACAAGTTTACAAGACAGATCCTGCAGGTTACTTGTGCGGTTACAAAGCTACAGCGGCTGGAGTGAAGCAACTAGAAGCCAACAGTTTTCTTGAAAAGAAGATCAAGAAGAAATCTGAGCTTAACTTTGAAGAAACCGTTGAAACAGCAATCACATGTTTGTCGACCATCCTCTCAGCTGATTTCAAACCAACAGAAATTGAAGTTGGTCTTGTCACAGCATCAGAGCCCAAGTTCAAAAGGCTGACGGAGGCTGAGATTGATACTCATCTGATAAGAATTGTGGAGAAAGATTAAATAAGATTGAACTATTAAATCATTTAAAGTGTATTATATACCTTATTTACTTGATATGATTATACTTTAACTCACAAATAAGTATGTGCAAATTCTTTGTAACCAATAAAACATTTGATGTTGCAACTTTGTGGACTTTTCCCTCAATTATTATTTCATAAAATTTATTTTCCTGATGCATTTCAATAAGATCCAAGATTTAAAATCACAAGTATGTCTCATTGACTGCTTGTAACATCACCTCAGCACAATTTGTACTGTAACACTTTGTGGATGTAGGTACTTGGACATTGAAAGGTTCGAAAGTAAAATTCCCAGTATGATTGAGTAAGAAGATCATCTAATGCCCATTATATTGCATACATGTAAAGCATGTCATAGAGGCAGGGCCAATTGTGTGTTACCAATTGTTACTTGCCTGTGGTGGCAAACCACATTAGGTATAAGACGATTTATTGTGCTGTATTGTAGAAGATGAAAAATGTTCAGTTAAGACAGGTCCTTATGACTTTGTAGACTGCCTGGGTGCAAGCTGCAAAGGGCTATTCTGACTGGCATTAACTGTCCGAAATTACTGCATTGAGCACATATTTTATTCAAAACTGCAAGGAATGTTAGAGACATCCAAGGAAGTATTTAGATGGGCGCATCTATTGAGCTGGCATCAAATAATGCTGCTTGGGCCTTTAAGCATTGCTGCGTCACACTTCAAGCTTCCAGTATTTTTAACGAGAAACTGACTCTGTCAGTTCTCCGTTATATATTGCAGATACTCCCTACTGATGATGGACGAGCTGTCAGCAGTTGTCACCAACCTGGAATTCACTTGTTTCTCAGCAATGAGGCTTTAAAGCAAAAATCTGGTCCGCAATAATTGTTGCAGTATGTGAAAGGTAAATTTTGCATCCACTCTGTAATGTCAGTGTTGTCCCCAAAAATGTTTCTACTTTGCATACAAAGTTAATATAAATATCACTCATATTCAGAAACGTTTCATGTAAGACCCCTGGAATGGGGTTCTTGTTTCTATAAATATATGTAAGCTATAATTAACAATCAGCAAAATACGGCCGTCTTCTTTGAAGACATGCAATTAATGTCAAAGTACCGCCCCAAAATCAGAGTGAGGCATTCAATGACAAGCTTCTTTTAAACTCAATATTAAGGAAACTATTTCAATAAATTTTGAGTTGCGCCGTCCTGAATGACACTTGCTCATTTGGTACAGGCTAGTAATAAATGTACGACACTCCATAAAGAAGTAAATGAAGGTAGACTCGTTTCTTTACAAATATATACATTTATTTTATTACAAATTTTCTCTGATTTATATCAGCATTACATTATACACTATGAACAGTGACATGTATTCAGTGTATTCAGATATTCACATATGTACAAATAAACGGATCGACTGTACTTCCATTATATCTGTATTTTGTTCAAAATTAAAGTCCATGAACAGTCTCGTAATTCAGTCAGAATCACTTTCACTACCAAAGATCTCTTCAGCATCTTTCTTCTTCTTTTCATCAACTTCACTTTCGCTGTCACTTCCTTTCTCACTCCCGCTTCCATCGCTGCTGCTGCCAGAGCCAGAGCCGGAGCCAGAGCCAGAGCCGGAAGATGAGGAAGACCGACGGCTTCCACTACGACTTGAGTGCGGACTTCCTGCTTCTTCCTTCTTCTTTTCACCCTCTCCTTCACTCTCACTTCCTTCTTTCTCCTCATTCTCTTTTTCTTCATTATCCTCTGCATTGTCTTCATCACCTGAATCAGAATATCATTCAATGAGTATTATGGACACAAATGAGTAACAAAAGAAGTTTCAAAGTGACTTCAGTGCAATGTCTCACCAGATTTAAACGGATTGTCCTCCTCAACCATTGGCATTTCTTCTTCTTCCTCTTCTTCTTCCTGTGGAGGTTCCAGCATGGTCAGACGTACATCCTGTGAAAAATAACATCTACCAATTAGTGTACCACCAAAAATAGTTAAATCTGCAATTTTAACATACAGAATCAAAATTTATAATTCTGTGAATTCACAAGCCATATACAAGGCTATTTAAGATCGTTTGAATGCCATATGAAGTGCTTTGCATGATTACATAGTCTACATTCTATATAGTACTAGATACCACACTAGAACTTTCAACGAACACTCACTTTCAGAAATCACTAAACAGTGAAGGTGGACAACAAAGCTAAGATTATGATATCACGCCACATCTCTTGTTATACTCTAGTACATACCTGCGCACCAACTTCACCATCATTGAGAGGACGATGTTTGACTATCAATCTTGAGTTTGATGTTGGAGCACCAGTGTTGGGGCCACCAGCTCCAGCCTTACGACGCTTACTCAGTCGGACCCTAAAATTTAAATTTAAAATGTAATAACGAAACAAAACAATATAAGTTTTGACAGGCAATTTTCATGTTAAAATGCAAAAGACAAACCTTGTTTCCAGCTCATTGTAGTATACACCATCAGGCTTGAACACAAAGAAGTAATTTTCCTCATAACCTTGCGTTGACTTGTTTTTCACGTTCCAGTTGTACTCTCTTGCGAGTGTGTAATCATATCTGAAACAAGATCATATTCTTACGAATCTCTTCTTGGCATTGTTACTGATAACTTCAGCTGAAAGACTTTATGTGGGACAACCATGTTTTCTTCATTGAGAAGTGACTTTTCAATATATTCATAAATATAATTATTTATTCACTTACTCATCCTCTTCCTGATAATCTTGTTCCAGTTCAACATCTCGTTTCCTCTTGCCAAGTGTATCCTCGGTTGGCAAGAAGTAAGCGACAAACTGATCACCAGCTTCATCCACCATACCTCTAGAAAGTTAGGACAAGACAGTGATTTATACAGACATTGTCAACATATCGATTGATCAATCACAGTGTAGTCTGAAATTACAACATTTACTATGAAACAGCTTCAAGAAAACGTCACACACTGACTGCTGGTATGACATCATCTCGTGAGATACTAGAAGTGACAAAATCAATTGCTAAATGAAATTCATTACAGAAACAATACCTGATCATGGCTTGAGACATTTCTTCCAATTGAGCCACGCCTTTGTTTCCCTTAGCAGCAGGATCAGTGTCAAATATGACTTGGGCAAATGCATGTTTCCAAAGCTGGAATGACATAATAAAAAAGATCATCAATTATTAAAAAAAACTTGAGCAGCATGCACTACTAAATCTAACTAAATTAGTGACTTCTTTAAATAATAGGAAAATTGTTGATTTGTGAATAGAGGGGTGTGGCCCTTGATAGCATTACGATTTTTACCTTAGAAGGCCACTCCCAAATTTACAAATATGTTTATATATTATATTTGAATATCTATTTCTCTGAGTTCTACTTTATCTGTAGAGCCACATGTAGCTATTGCATAATTGATACTCACATCAAAGTCAGGAAAGACAGGCATAACATCAACTGGGACAACGCCAGGCTTGCTGTGGTGTTTTGTGATCTGAAATACAAGGAATGAACTTCATGTAATACTTATCAAAAAGTCACTAATTATCAGTAAACAGCCATTCAATTTCTGGTCACCTACCGGTTTATTAGCCTCCTCAAATGTCTTTTCGATGGCTTGAATCTGACTGTCCCTGTCCCTGTACAAGTCCTCTTCCTTGAATTTATGTTTGGTACTAAAGCCAACTCTGTTAAAAGACATCCAAAATTTTGTATTCGTTTTTAAATTTAACCATGGCATACCATATACAGCAAGCAGTTTTGAAAACTACCCTTGTCATCAAATGAGATCAATATCTAAAATATTTGGAAGAGTCAATCATCAATCATACCTTGATTCAGCTTTATCAGCACTTTGTGTGAAACGGTTATACTCTGTAGAAATATACTCTGTCTTTCTCAACCAAGACACATTTTTGCTGTGATGCTGGGACCTGGAATTTTACAAAAGCCATTAACTTATTTAAAGGTAGAATCACAAATTAAACATTGTTTCACTCAATTGATATTTCTTCCTTAATATACTGAAATAATGCAATTTAATTTATACAATTATTACTACTAAATTTTGTAAGCATTAGAAACACACCTTTTTGAATCTGCAGGGGTGTTCACTTCCTCTTCCAATAACCTTTCATCTTCTACGTCCAAATAAGCTGAAGTTGATATTTACGAAAAAAGATTAAATATCTAGAGTACAGTTTTGCAATGTGTTAAAATCCGTATTACCAAACCTTGCGACATGGTTGATAACAAGAGGAACAGCCGAGTGCTTACCGCTTCTGTCAATTTTGTAAGTTTCAGGGTTGATGAGATCAATGGTGATTCCAAGGTCATGCTCTGTCAGTAACTCATGTTTGTATGTCCTTTCCAAAGACGTTGGGTTGTACTGTACAAATCTGCAAAAACATTCCATCATACCATCACAAAGACCAAGTACCGACAGTCTAACACTAGCACTTTTATGACACAGTAATATCATACATGATTCATTTGTCAAAAATAACAGAAAAAAACATGTATTTCAACATACTATAGTATAATGTTGTTATATAGTTATCAAACCACATACTGACCTGCTTGACTCGAAGGGATATAATATAAATTTAGGATCAAAGGGTATATCTGGCAGAGTGTTGTTGTATTTCACGCGGCACACCAATTCAGATCTATAATGAAAAAAGGATGTGTAAGAAGAATTCTTGTTGATAATTTCTATTGTATACAAATTCTGCACAGACATAGGTTAAGTTTGCTGAAATTACACTGGTAATGGCAGTGGTATTGGTAAGTAGTCATATTTGGAAAATCACCTACAGTTTCAAGCTATGCGGCACATTTACACATTTTGAGAAATCAATCAGTAGAACAATCGCCTAACATCATGCAATGATTTCAGCTTGAACAGGGCCAATAAATTAATTGCATTATCGCCCAAAAGACAATTTGTTCAGACTTACCGACGCTCTCCATGTCTAAATCGCCTCTCCCTGTCCTCTCTGTTTCCCCCAGATTGAACTGTTGGTGCCATTGTACAAGGTGAATAATCGATAGAACGAAATAAATCGTGGAAATTCACCAAAACTCCTAGAGATTTCAGCTGCAAACCATTTTCGCTATCTGGATCTCCGCGTTCCCTACAGATGGCGCGCACGTCGCTGCCCCCAAGTGTTAATTGCAATTACTAATTGGGAGCAAATCATTGTTTGGAGCTACTGCCGTTTGTTAATACAAGCAACGAGATGTCGCAGGCTTCAGGACCGCCTCAAAACCAACAGACGGACACCCCTGATCCTATCACTAAATTCAACATGTGTCTACCATTACTGAAGGAGTCCCTTGCCGTGAGTACCCATTTACCCCATTAATATTATTATAACATCGCCCATCTTGTTTCTGACAGGGACATAGAAAGGGCGGTCTATCTATCTACTTCAAATGCATATATCTTTCTTACTACGTGTTGTGTTTATTGACTATGGTAGTGTAATATGAAAAGAGCTAAATAAAACAAGTATCATTTTATATATTTTTTAATGTGTAATAACTAATATGGAAACTTTAAAAGTTTTAAAAATATTTATTTCAGAACGTGATGAAAATAGCAGCTCAAGTGTTTGAACAAAATGCACAGCTTGATGCATGCATGTAAGTTTGAGATGCCAAATTTGTCATTTAAAAAAAAAGTATATTAATTTATGATCCTTTACACTTCTGTACACGTGTGGTCTTTTTGCAGAAAATATGGTGATCCAGCTTTGCAGTCGAGACTGGATAAATGTCTTGAGGAGTTTTACTCAACCTGTGATAAAATTGAGTTAAATTTGGTGAGTCCTACCATCCCAATTTTAATTTATATCAATATTATAAGCAAGGTAATTGCTGTGTTCTTGTACATAAACACTGACAGTACAATTTCTAAATTTCAGAGACTGGCTGTTGACAGTTATCAGCAGACTCTGGATAGTACCAAAAATACTCCACTTCCAGTTCAAGGCAGGAGTGGGAAAATGGAGCCTAGTCAGCCTGGTGGACCAGAACCACAAGCTTACTCCCAATACCTAAGTACAGTCAAAGCACAGATCAACAGTGCCAAAGAAATTCATGACATTTTGGTGGAAAGTGCAAGGAAACTCGGAGAGAAGCAGGTGATGCAACATCCTATGCCTCAACAACAAATGGGGCAGCAGCAGATGGGTCAGCAACAAATGGGTCAGCAACAAATGGGGCAACCCCAGATGCAGCAACAACCACCACAGCAGATGCCGATGCAGATGCAGCCCATGCAGTCTCATTCGATGCAACACTGACAACTGCTCAATAATAATATGACATTCAGGAGAGACTTCTGATTCCCTTAATACAGCATCACTTCACTTGTGCTGGATAGTACAAGACTCATGGTGTTTCCACTGCGCACCAGACTCAAATCATGTCTGAATTCATTTTGCAGAACCTCATGAATGCATTTGGTATCAACAATCTTGGGACTGTATATATTCGGTGGTCAGTGACCATTTCATGGACTGCCTAATCATGCTTATTCATCATCCTATAAACATTTTGTGTGAATGCAATGAATAACAATAAAAACATTTTATTTAATGTTATGTGGCATTTATTTAAATTTAAAATCTGGCAGGGAGACCCTCTGTCTTAAGTAGATTCTCACCTGATAAAATGACACTGGGAAGTAGCACTTCTGAGGCATCTTGTAACACTTCCTAAATTATACATTTATAATATTGTAAATGGATTACATGATTTATGCCTGTACTCAATTTTCAGACAAAACGATGGCAATTGCGGCGTAAAATTCAAAAAATTATGAAAGCTATCAATTAAATTTAAGGCATTAGTAAATAAGACCTTTCACAACATTGCTGCTTTGAATCAATAGTCTCAGCTTCTGTAAAAGCCCTGAGATTCATTAAATTCACTTAATAGAAAACTTTGGCAAGATTTGGAAAGAAAATTCCTTAACTGCATAGTCACTACCTGAGGCATTAATGTCAATTATCAGGCACTATTTTTGAGTATTACGTATAAAATTAACCTTCATATGATGAACACATTTGTTAAAAATTGGTTCAAGTTAACTCCAACATGTTTATACAAACCACGGGGAAGTGCTTTTGCTGCAAATACAGCATTTTGTAATATAAATTATTAGGTATTGTCTCAGTGCCTTTTGGTCTGAAGCTCAGCTTACGTGACAATTAAGTTACAGGCAGCAGCTGCAAGCATTTCAATTATAATATTCCCCTACATATAAAAACAAAAACTTCGATTAACACTGTATATATAAACATTCATGATTATGATAATTAAAATTTTTTTATCTAATTAAATTTGAAACAAAATGTAATGAAATGACAAAAGCTGAACACTTTCACATGATTGCAGCACAATTAACAAGATCAACATACATGAACTGAAATGTCCAACAATTTCCCCATCAACCCTAATAAGGCCAGTCAACTGGTGTGCCTCATTGCGACAGTGCCTGAAGTGGAGATGTGGTCCATTGCGGCTGTTGTGCATAGAGCTATTACTATTTGTTACGCAAAAAATTGTCATGCCTGTCTGACCATGCAGAGAGCTTTCCTAGTTAGGCCACTAATTAAGCAATACTTGGTGTGTTTGAAGACTATTTTAGGTCAGTTTCCTACAAAACTAGGTTTCCTGTGACAATTTGTGACATGGCAGATGAGCTCATGCCAGTTGGGCAGCACTGGAACATTTCATCACATCAGACAATGACAATGCAAGGAAAATGAATGTCCAAAGTGATTCAGTAACAAAGGATGATTTGATAACTGTCTGCGACTCTCACAACTCCTATGGCCACACTTATTTCATCCTAGCAGATCTTATCAGGAAAAATTTAGGAGTTAGTTGGTTGAAAATCTGTACCTTGAATCTTACAACAATTTAATATTGCTTACAAATCACTTTCTTCAAACTTGTTTGCGTTTTTCATCCTCTGCTTGAGTCTTAGCTCTGTGAGCTGTGATAAGTTTTTCATGATTTTCAACAATACTCTGAACGACCGAGGGATCAGCTAGTGTAGAGATATCACCAAGTTCCTCTGGTTTGTTAGCAGCAATCTTTCGCAGAATTCTCCTCATAATTTTGCCAGACCTTGTTTTCGGTAAACCAGGTGCCACCTGAAAAAAACAAGAAGAAAATATGAAACCGTTGTTAATTTGTAATAGGGTGCTGCCATACTATACATTGATTAGAATGAAGAAATGGATTTATAGAGCACCCTCCCTAGAAGATATAATGCTTGAAGGCGCTATTTTCCAAGATGATGTGAGAATGTATAGGTCTTAAATTTCCTTTTGAATGCTTCAACTGAAGTTGCAGCATGAAAGAAATGCTGTAGAGTATTCCATAAATTTGAAGCAGAGTTGGAAGCTTCGATCACCCCGCGACTTCAGCCAGGTCCTTGGGATGACAAGGTCAGGTGTTGACAAGGAGCAAAGAGTTCATGGAGATACCCTGGATGGTCTGGACCCACTCCATTAGGACCTTAATTACATTCAATGTGAACTGCTCAATGCTTTATGACTGCGCTCACCTGGATCATTTCTGGTACAGCGTATGGTGCAATCTGTTTTCGGACCAAGGCCTTCAAATCTTCCAAAATTTCTTCAACCGGTTCATCAATTTCCTCTTTAAAAGTAACATAAGCATATACACCTGGAAAAGTAATACATATTGTAAAATGTTGGAATACCTGAAGCGCTAATAAATATGTGGTATGTGTTGATGACTTCACTGTGTGTATATTACTATTGTCATGTATTTAAAATATTCAGAGTATCATTTTATAAGGAAATATAGTTAAAGGATAAAAGAATACAATTTAAAGATATAACTTAACCTCAAGAATTTAGAGCCTTAACAAAGATCTTACATAAAGATACTTAAGAATGACTTAAGGGTTGTGACTCCTGTCCACCCCAAAGCACAGGCCAATAGTATGAGGCCATGTACATGTGCACTGAAGGGGAATAGCCAATAGAATGGAGACCCCTGGAAAAAGGGCTCTTGATATTCTTGGGTTTGGAAGAAGAAAATCAGTTAGTCAGCTGTAGCTGAACTTTACCTTGTGCTGTACATTACATGTATACTCTGGATTAAAGCCACCCTTTCTATGCCAAGCTATACTCTATGTTATCTGAGTTATTCATCATCTTTAAGACATTACACTATGTATACGAAACAACCACTAAAAATATCTGGTGTTTTTGAACTCGAAGCTCACCTTCTCCTTTAATGTCATGTGGAAAGCCAACCACTGCAGTCTCAGCTACATCTGGATGTTCATCCTGTTGGAAGAAGCAGATATTAGATAAGAAACATCAGAATGCCAATCAAATCCCAAACCAGATTTCAATTCACAACATCAAATTGATGATTCTATTGTATAATAATTATTAAAATCCATTGCATATGAATATTGTCTTGAAGTTAACGAATACACATTCATAACATAATATTCCTAGTTCTTAATTTATACTGTGGACATTATACTTAATTTAAGTTTCTTAATGCTTAGTTGTCTTTGGATTTTAGGATTTGTGAGGTCATCTAGATTATAGGTGTAGCATGACAAAATCATTACGCACTACTTCATTGCAGCAACAGGAACCAATCACAACCACAATTTGAGCATCTTACCATGACATCTTCAATTTCAGCTGTACCCAATCTGTGACCGCTGACATTGATTACGTCATCCAATCGACCAGTTATTCGATAAAACCCATCCTCATCACGGTGAGCCCCGTCCCCAGAAAAGTAATAGCCTGGAAAATGTAGCAGCCCCTGGGATATAAGCACTTTAAGCCATACAGAACTATGCATTTATCCCACATTAAAGCCGATGTACTTTTTAGTGCCACCCAACCAGTGCTTCTTGGTGCTTTTAACACTATTTCATTAAATTGGGATAGGATTGAGGCTATGAACAGTGCAGGCACAGCACTACGACAAAAAATTCTGCCACAAATGCGCGGTGCATATGCCATATTTTCTCAATTACAAGCCCAGTCTACAATAGATGACGGTCTCACTTTGGGGATTAATTCATAAATAAAGCTCCGTTTATTGTTACTTGCTGCCCGGCACCAGTGTGTGCTTATTAGGAGTTCCCAGTTTACCTCAGTGAAGCACTGATTGTGAAGTATTGTGATCATGCATGAACAACATTGCCAAAACATTTGCATGAAAATTACACACTCAAGACAGGAAGAAATAATACAGGTCAAAAGGTTAAAGCTTTATATCTGTAAACAATGAGAGGAACAATAATAAGGAAGGTAACAAAGGATTGTAATTAATGAATGTCAAGGTGAGGGAGGACCAGTAGACCATCGCAGGAATACACAATTAAATATATCTTGTTTGCTGAAGTTCCATCACAAAGAAAATGCCATTTTCCACTTGTCCTTATTAGAAACATTCACTTAGATATACGGCTTCTTTGGGAATTGATAACCAGGCCAAATGTTTATATGTCTCATCCCTGTGAGGAACCATAAACAATGATCAGCTTCTCAAAATTATTGCATTGTTCAGGGCCAGGCAGTCAGTTAATGATCTTCCATTGCAGTGCTAAACATTTATCCTTTCACAGTTTTAAATTTAGCAAAACCATCTCCTCTGTTAGTAAACAATCCATGCAGTCAACAATAGCCAACAGTGTTAATCAACAATCTGTGATCTATCATTAGATATAATTTTGTTCCTCTAGATCTAAATTGCCAAATTGCACTAAATTGCCAAACATCCATTCTAGGCCTATCTTGATTGATAAATCTCCAAACCATGCACGTCTGCCTTACCCATAAAGCCTTATTTCATAAATTAATCAATGGGGAAAACCACATCCAAACTGTAATCAATTAATCCAGGCACTTTCCAACAACCGACTTACAAGCAGATCTTCAATTTCAGCGGTTCCCAAGCGATGACCACTGACATTAATTACATCATCCATTCTTCCCGTAATATGAAAGTATCCTTCATGGTCTCGATGAGCTCCATCCCCACTATAGTACAACCCTGTAAATCTTATGTCTGTTAGAAGTGGGACAAGAAACTGAGGAGAAATTCATTTCAATAACAGCCAAGTTCTTCGGCAATCATAAATACTATTTTCAATGTTGACCTTCTAGTTTTTCCAGAGAAATTTGTGTGTGTTTTGTGGCTAAATCCAACAAAGGCACAAGAACCTTCCATTCAGGTCACGTCACTCATAAGATTACCATTTAATTAGGGAAAATAACTTGGTGTATACACTCATTGTGATTAATTAACCTTGACAATAAAGCTAATATTCAAAGGCTTTGTATTTGTATTGTCTGCATACATGACCTCAATGAAAAGCTTAGGAGTACAAACAATAAATCGCCGAGATAGTAGTGACAGTAGATACATGAGATACATCACAGAAACTGGTATACAAATACACATCATAAGCAGAAAAAACTGGCACATAGTAAGAATTCAACAGACAGAGCATATAATCTTGCATTTACTCACCAGGATATGGTCGATAGTATGTGTCCAAGAATCGTTGGTGATCTCCGAAAATTGTTCTTGCCATTCCTGGCCAGGGTTTCTTGATACACAAAGCCCCAGTAGCATCATTACTTTCAATTGGTTTTCCCTGTGATTAAAATATATACTGATTAAATCATCTGAACTCCTTTTTCACACAAACCGGCTCCTAACAAAACCCCTGCACATTTAAAGTTTAGATAAACAAAAGTTACGTTACAAGGAATCTCACTGCATTTCAGCACTCAAATGCATTTTTAGTTAAGTTCTTAAGTGAGTAAGTAAGAGAGTCAAGTAAAAGTAAATTGTGGCTTACCTTTTCATCACATAAGACAGGCTGAATGCCCAGGAATGGTCGCATTGGCATGGCAGGTTTGATTACAGCACCTGGTGCAGAGGGTCTGGGCGTAATGCAAATTCCTCCAGTTTCTGCAAGTTAAATGTGAGATTAGTTTTTAAATATGTGTGCGACTTGAATGGTTCTATTGATAAAATACAAATAACTGACATTTATTAGACATTACATACCAGTTTGCCACCAAGTGTCTACAATAGGGCATCGTTGTTCTCCCACAAGATTGTAATACCACTCCCACGCCTCATGGTTCAGTGGTTCACCAACTGCAAAACACAGAATCATCACTAATATTTTCTCATTTCTTTCTTCTGTTATTAACTAATGCAAGTCGTCCTAGACATCCTAGATTGCTGACTGGTCAGAAATTGTGAGTGATAAAGGATAACACATGAGAGCACTGATCTAAAGAATGTCACTTCCCTTGAAGTAATGTCTCATGTAAAAAGTAGAGTCAGAAGCAAATTTATGTAATGATTGCCTTTTTAACAATAATTTGAAAACTGGTTGTGACGTTCAGAGTTGTCATCGCCATACAAAACATTAAATTCTTGAGTGTCCTTCATGGATTAACAAAAAGAACTCATGAATTATTATTGAATACCAAAGGATTCCAACTAGTGAAAGATTAACTTTTGAGAAGAGGTATGACTAAAAATTCTTGTAAAGACTGCCTGTCTTTCCATATCATCAATGACCCAGAAATTGGTAAAAAGTAAATTAACTATCACAGGAAAACTCAGAAGTACAGATGAAGTACTTAAGACAAGTGCCGACTAAAAATAGAGAACCTTGAAGAATTAGCATCGTTAAAACTTCTGATAAAGTGATAAGAGCAAAGGCGATGATTTTATGACGTGTCATATAACATTGCTGACAGGAAAGAACCGTTAATAAACATGATAAAGTCTGGATAGTTTTGCAGTGCAGTAAATCATATGGAGCATTCCCCTACACTAAAGAAACAAAATTTGTGAGACTACTTAATGTCTCATGTTCTCAGGAATTTTTTTTTTTTTTAATTAATAAGCGCAGGATTTCAGCAATCATGACTGGAGGCCTGTTTTGGACAGACACCATTAACCCGCACCCCTCCTATAATAATTGAGCCACTACACCATTCCCTTTTAAAGGTTTTGGAAACCCAAACAAATTTCTGAAAGGATATGGTTAAATACACATTCACAGAGAGCCCTCTTCCCCTAATATCTATCATATCCGATAGAAAATGCCAAACTCCTGTAACTCACAGTCATGCATTAAAGTCCACACATCAGACAATGACAATTTTACCTCTCTATTGAATAGCCATCTGTCTTAAACGGCAATTTTATTCTCTTGGGTGACTGCTTAACAAAGGTTTGACCGTAATAACTTGCATCTGAACCATGCAGAAATACTCATTGTAAAAATAAAGAACTAACCACAGCCAAGTGTTCGCAATGTGGATCTGTCATAGTCCTTGACCCAGTGATCATCGTATTTTAGGAGCAGTCTTAACGCAGTTGGTGCTAAATAAAGTTGGTTCATCTTTAGTCTTTGTACAGTTTCCCAGTACCTGCCTGTAAGGAAAACATAAACACAAATTACACCTGTGTTTACTCCGCATTCAATAAATTTAATTTCTGGGGGCGACGGCAGCATGGCAGCCATGATTTCCAATAACTACTTTCTTAGTGGCACTCAAGACAAGGCTGAAATATGATTATTTGAGGGGATATCCAAAGTGGCTGCAAAATCCCTTTCATCTCTACGAGATCAATGAATTGATTGTCATGAATCGAGAGATTCTGAAGTGCACAGCACACAAATTGTCTTTTTCTTTGTATTACAAGAGTTTTTAATTGTTTTTTTTTTTTTTGTACCATTTATAAAAAAAAAGAAGTGTGAATAAAGATGATATATATATATATAGTTTCTGCTTGACAAAATGTGTTTAATCTGTGTTACAAATTAATAAGCAGAGCTAGCAACAGCCATCTTTACCAAACACTATTCATGGTAACAGTTTCATAATTTTTCTGCCAGTAACATTATGTGAATGGAATTTACCTGGGTTGGGGTAAGTTGGCGTACTTTCAAACAGAACAGTGGTAGCACCGTTGCTAAGAGGACCATACACAACATAACTGTGCCCTGTGATCCAGCCAATATCAGCAACACAGCCATAGATGTCCCCTTCTTGGTAATCAAATACATACTGCAAAAGAGCGACATTCATAGCATAATCATGATAATGATCATCAGATTTTTAACATACACCAGGGAGTGGATAGTCGGGATCAGCATATAGACACTTCTTTGAACATGTGCTTCACCGTATAATGTTTTACAGAAGGTCTCCATAAAGGCATCAGCAGAATAATGTTTTTAAAAGCTAGGTTTAAATTATATCGGATGTAATTTTTTTTCATGCACTTCTCATTAAAACTTGCCTTTAAACATAGCACTTTGGTTTGTTTGATAATATCCAAATGACTTTGCCCATTTGGCACAGGTTTAGTCTTACTAATGGTATACATAAGATACCTTAATCATTGAGTGGCAATTAAGACATTCACCTTGTTTCTATTCCGACATAATATGACATCGATATTTGACCACGAAGCTGTTCGCAGTCAAGAGAACTAACCTAAGTTAGTGAAAGATTCTAACTTGCAAATCAGGTAATGGCTGAAGGACGGAATGTTAGCAAATTACAGTAACCATTACAACCTTAGTGCTCTTTCAAAGCGTGGACAAACTCATTGTCCAACATCACAACACCATCTATCACTAACTTTCATAATACCTTATGAGTCAAAGCGGTGTAGAGGAGATAACCAGCGTGTGAATGGGCCACTCCTTTCGGTGTTCCTGTGCTACCTGATGTGTAGAGTAAAAAAAGAAGGTCTTCAGAATCCATGGCCTCAACATCACACTCACTTGGCTGCTTTTCCATCTCCTACAAAGCCACGATCAAAATGGGTGCAAATATGTTATATACCTAAGTATTTGACAGTAGCATAATGTGCTTTATTACAGAAATTCACCAATCAGCAAATTTTCCACACCTGAATCTGCTTGAAAACTCTTTCTTACACATGTTTAGTTACATAATAAATATTCAGGTTACAAATTGCTAAATAATACGGAGTGTTTTTGAAGAGTGGAAAATTTGGCAGATTCTGTGTGTATAACAGGGTTAAACAAATACGATTTTTATGTCAATGACATTATCTCAATATTTATAACATCTCTGGCTATATCTAGTCATAAAGAAGTATTTTTTTCTGTGTATTATGCAAAACAATTTCTTTTAAAATTGATTCAATTGATTTATGCTCATGGACAATGATAATGTGCACATGCATCCAATAACAATTAAGTTTAGAGAATACATGTATAAGCTTTTGCATAACAGCTTCACAATAAACATATTCAAGTGTAGTTTAAAATGAAATTACTGTAAGTAAGTAGTTTCTAAAGTATAATGATATGAACATTTGAATATATCTAAAAATGATACTGAAGTTTAACAAAACATCGATTAATTTCATTTAGGACATAAGCAAACAGATAAAATATAAATTCAAATCAAGTTTAATTACTGATAAGATAAATCATTCATGTGTTTGTTGAAGTGCTAAATAACTATCTTCAGTGGTGAGGGCTACTGACACATTGCTGTGTTACAGAAATACTACTAAGTAAATATATGGGCCACAGATTTAATTTACTATACTATGACCTCAGCTGCTTAAAAATAACTGAAATGAACTCACCTCCTCAAGTGGAATATCAAGTTTTCCAACAGGAACATTAGATCCCGTTCTTTTATTAAAGAAAACCCGTTTCACAGACGGACATTTTGCCACGGCTTGGTCAACTGTATTTTTCAGATCGATTACTTTTCCTCCTCGCACAGCTTGATCGGTTGTCACAACTGTACTTGCATTTGCTTAAAATAAAAAGATATAAAGTTTGTTAATATGGAAACGGTGAAAATACTAGTATCAACTCTTACGACTAGTGTCGGCTCACTAGCACGGAATAGACAGCAAAGAAAGCTCTATACTGAGCTTCATAGCACTGATATCCTTCATTGAAGGTCACTGTAGAGTCGATTTTTGCAACAAAATGTCCAGAAGATTTAATTGGCATTGAAGGCAATATAATATGTATAAGTTATTACAGTTATTCATACATGGGTGAAAATCCTGGAGGAAATGGAGGGTACATCCCCCCTACAAAATTGAAATTTTTTCATAAATATTTTTACAACTTTGTGGCTCTGAGAGGTTTCATTCCCCCCTCCCCTCACGCTGTGTTGAGCACCAGCAAAATTGCAAATACTGCTTTCATATATATATATATCTTCAAAACGCTATTTATAACATACAAATACTATCATTTTGTTATTCCATGTCAAAATGTATGCATTATTCTGATAATAATAACACATTGGTGTATAATAAAAGGAATTAAAACTTTATAATTAAATAAAACCCACCATCATGTATTCTAGATGCAAGAGCATCATCACTAAACCCTGCAAAGACCACGCTGTGTTGAGCACCAATTCTCGCGCAGGCCAACATGGATGCCACGGCAAGAGGTGATGCGGGCATGTAGATGACCACTCGATCGCCCTTGCTGACCCCATGGTATTTGAAAGTATTAGCCACTTGGCAGGTCATTTGGTATAGTTCTCTGAAACATGAAAACTTTTGCCATAATTCAAACCATACAAGAGAACAGTATTATTTAAAGTTTGATTTTAGTCTTGAACATTAGAGATTTTAAATTTATTGTCCGAGTATATGGATAATAAAATTGAACTGTTCGGACAATATATAATTCCTGGAATACCAAGTGAAAAGACTGACAAAGCGAAAATTTTTTATTTAAAAAATTAAGTTTTTTCATTCTTGTCTTTCGTGGTTATTTGGTATAGTTCTCTGAAACATGAAAGGGATAAGAGGCATGGCACTTAAATGGCTTTGTAGTTATCTGACAGTTAGAAATATTCAATTACTTTTTAAAAATATTATCAAACAAATTCTCACTCAAATTTGGTACCCCTCAAGGCTCTGTCTTAGGCCCTTTACTTTATTCCATATTAGCCAATGATATGCCAAAATGTATGAAATTCTGTAAGTGTTATTTTTGCAGATGATACAACTATTTATGTCACTAGTAACAATATCAAATTTTTGTATAAAAAAAATTAATGAAGATCTATGTGAACTATGTGAAATAGTAAAACGGTTTAACAGCAATTCTCTTTCATTAAATATTGAAAAATCTAATTACATTTTGTTCAACCCTAAAAATAAACAACCTAATTGTAATGGAAACAAAACTTAGAGGGCCAAGAATTAAAAAAAGTAACTTATACTAAATTCCTTGGAGTAAATATTGATGAAAACCTAGATTGGAATATGCACATTAAACATCTCTTATTAAAACTGGCTTCCGGTATATACAGTCTAAATATGACAAAAAACTTGCTACCCTTTAGTTCAAAGAGACTTCTTTATTTTGCTAATATCAAGAGCCATTTAAGTTATGCAATGAGTGCCTGGAGACCTATGATCACCAACAGTAATTTAAGAAATTAAAAGTTTAACAAAATAAAGCTATTCGAGCATTATTCAATATAAACAAGAGAACAAGACTTCAACCATACTACAGAAAAGCAAATATTTTGACAAAAGAAAGCCTTATTGACCTGTCTCTACTTAAAATTTCTTAACATATCTATAATAATATACTCCCAAAACGCATAGTAAATCATAGTAAATCTCTTTGAAATTCCCACACATAACTATGCAACTAGAAATAGAATTGGCCTTCAAGCACCTCACAAATATACAGTAAAAGTTTTCTGGCAAGATCACCACATTTATGGTTACATTTGCCCATCAATATTAAAAGTAAGAACAATATCAAATTATTTACTAAATGTTTTGTCAACTACAAATGTAATTATATGTAATTAAATTGTAAAAAAAAATTGTCTCAATAAGTTGAAAATATTGTATTGATTTTGCAATGTGTTATGACACATACTCGTGTTCTACTGTTCTATAAATGCTTTTTTTCTTTTGTTCTTTTTTTTTTCTTTTTTCTATTTTTGTTACTTTAATTATAACAAATTTTAAATGTTAAATATAATAGGGGATACATCCACCCTTGGGTAATGGTATTTTGTAAATACTCGGATGTATCCCCTTCCAACACATTATATGTTATTTTTATATCACGTGCTATTTGTTACATATACTTGTAAATTAATGTACTTGAGAGTTGGTAAATAATAAAATGCCTAATGTTATTTACTAAAGGGGGGTTCTTACATAGCCGGTTTTCCCGGTAAAGCCGTATTGCTCTCGTAGAATTATGTAATACCCCATTTTGACGACTTCACCACGGTTGTTGGAAGCAAAAAGGGGAGGTGCTCAAGGCTACGGGTGAGTTGGCGGCAGCGAGGTGTGAATCACGGACACCCGGCAGATCACACGTAGGATACGTACCAAACCCGACGGATGATGCCCGGTCTGATGCTGGGTGAGCCACGGGTAAATCACATTTATGACGGGAGACTCCACGGCATCAACGTACCACCTGGAGGCTTTTACATGTGAGGGGCATATCAAGCACGTGTCAAACACGACTGTGAGGGTTACAAGGAACGACCCGGCGAGTTAACTACGTGTACTACGTTTGAAGGCCGGCTGTCACGGTGGAGGGGGCAGATGTGAATATACAAGTGGCTGCTTGTCTGTAGCCTTCATTCTGCTCCTCGTTACCACAGAGGAAGGACCATGGCACATGCAGTAGACCAACCAACAGCCATTTTAAAATTGGCTCAGGCCAGCTTGGAATTAAATCTGCAACTAGCAACTCTTGCACAGGCTATTATGCACGATGAAGAACAGACCAGAAGAGCTGCAGAAAGAAGACGAGCAGTCATCAAGAGAAGGAGAAGAAAGAGATATTGGGTGAGGCCATGGCTCTTGCGAAGACCTCAGATGGGCCAATACGAACGCTTGATAAATGAACTATTGATGGAGGATGGAACCCACTACAAGAACTTTGTAAGAATGCAGCCAGAAATGTTCGAAGAGCTGCTTGCCAAAGTTGGGCCTAGGATAACCAAGCAAGACACCTTCTGGAGCCATGACTCAGGATTGCCATCACCCTGAGGTATTTGGCAACTGGCAACAGCTCATTCCTGAAGTCTGTGAAGCCATCATAGCTGAGTATATGTGCAGAAGATGTCATCCCCTGTCCAACAACACCAGAAGAGTGGAGAGAAGTTGCACAGCTGTTTGAAACAAGATGGAACTTTCCCCATTTTATTGGTGCCATAGATGGGAAGCATGTGGCCATCAGGTGTCCTCCCAAAGGTGGTTCACTCTACTATAACTACAAGGGCTTCCATTCCATTGTACTCATGGCTCTTGTGGATGCAGACTACAAGTTCATCTATGTGGATTGTGGAGCAAATGGTTCTAGATCTGATGGAGGAGTTTTTGCTGCTACAGCCCTGAGGGAAGCTCTAGAAGATGGGACCATTGGATTACCTCCACCTGAACCTATTGCTGGTGGTGACACACCTGTGCTATACTTCATTTTTTTGTTGGGGATGATGCCTTCCCTTTGAGAACCTGGCTGATGAAACCACTGCCTCTGGGCAACATGACCAGACAGCAGAGGATCTACAATTACAGACTCTCCAGAGCCAGAAGAATTGTGGAGAATGCCTTTGGTATCCTGGCATCAAGGTTTAGGTGTCTGCTAACCACTATGCCCCAGAAAACCAAGACTGGAATCTTTAGTCCTTGCATGCTGCTGCCTCCACAACCTCATGAGAATCAGATAACAACCCAGAACAACATGCTTGACCACGAAGATCCAGTCACCCATCAGGTCAATCCTGGACTTTGGCGGGAAGTTGGAGAAATTGCTGAAATGCCACCACATACGATCGGAGGGAACTATGCTACCCAGAGTGTCAAGTTACAACGACTGTACTTGGTGGACTATGTCAACTCAGAGGAAGGAAGTGTCCCATGGCAAGACGATATGATTTGAGAAGCTTCTGGACCTGTGCCTTCATCTTCATTGGGCATCTTCTCTGCTACTTCTCACATGGTGCCTGGTTCTTCTTCCTTGAACACTCCTTCTGTGGGATCTGCCAGTGACAACCTTCCTGCCAGGTCAACTCCACTCAACATGAGCCAGCTGATGAACTCGTCCTTCTGTATGACTCAGATGTCTCCGAAGAAGTAATTACCTTATCCTGTTCCTGTTGTTGCAGTTCAAAAAGAAAACTCCAAAAAAATGTATGGCTTTTTTCAAGGCCACTAAATCCTCACAAGAGAGCACACCATGTACACATCTTTGTGTGACACATAAAAAAAAAAATAAGCAAAACAGCCGTCGATTTTAGCAGTTATTCTCGTTTCGGGGACGACTGCGAGGATTCGAGTAAGTGTGTTCACCGTCTTCTACGACAACCTCCCGATAACCACGGTTGCAGTATGGATGCCCAAAATTGCGCAATATTACATCATTCTACGAGAGCAATACGGCTTCTCTGGGAAAACCGGCCATGTGAGAACCCCCCCTTAAGACTAGAACTTTAGAGAATATAATCTGGATATTTTGAGAATACAAATTTAATGTCTGGATATTGAATACTGGCAATTCCAAGTGAGAAAATTAAAAAATTAGATATTTTGAGAATATAAATTTAATGTCTGGATATTGAATACTGGCAATTCCAAGTGAGAAAATTAAAAAAATTAGAAAAAATCTAAACCTGCATCACACCAGCATAACTGATATCCCAAGTTGTATGCAAGTAAAAAATGTTCTACACAAATGATTCCACTTTCCTGTTGCTATCTTAAATACTCGACAATCTGAATCATCTTAAAGACAGAAATATAAACATTTGTCATTGACTGCTGAGATTAGAAACTTGCAAAAAAAAGAAGAACACCTCACTCACTTGTAAGTGACATATTCTTGCTCTCCAGGTTCATCCTTCTCCCAAATCAGAGCAACTTTATCTGGTGTTTGGTAATAGTGCCGATCAATGCAATTAACTGAAAATGAAAATAATTAAAAATGCATTTCTAATGATATATTAACAAAAGTGAAGAAATAAAGGGCCTGCAATATTCAGTTTCACACGTGATAAAAAGTGATTATAAGCTGATGTCACAAAACCATAAATAGCCTACACTGCATAATACCAAAGATTACGATAATACCTATAAGCAGCTGATAAGCTAAGATATATTAATAATATTTTGCATAATTAAATTTGTGAGGCCAAATGGGATAAGCAAACAAAATTTCAACTTGAACATTTGTTTGACGGGGAATAGATCATCATGAAAGAACTAGACTAAGCAATGGCGAAATTGAACACAATGAACTGTGCCTTGAACAATGTTGACCAAAAATCACAAAAATTCTTCAAATTGAATACTACACCAATATCTCTCTTCAGAGAAAATTCTTTTGTACAAATGTTGTACATTGCTGCATATAGGTTAATTTAGAACTATTATAATGGGCACAATTCTTTATATTTGTTATGGAAAATGCACTCATTTAGTCTACTATTATGTATTTACAAATAAATCAAATTACAGAGTAAAAAGAAAGAAGCTTATTACTATTATAAGATCAAGTATACTTCATTATTTCTACCAGATGTAGGTGTTCCTTATTTTTGACCCACATGCAGGGTGGGGAAAAAGGGGTGCAATAAATTGTCTGGCCGGTTTACCTTTTTGTTGCCACAGTAGCAATTTACAGGAGCCCCAATTTCCAAGAAATTTCTACTGGCTGCCTCACAACAGTTCATCATTTAGAACACAAATTTCCAAAACAATTTTTGTGATGTATAATAAAACATAACTAATCTATCACCACTTGGCTAAAAATGACACCTTCCAATATCATATTTATTTTTAAAGTTGTAAAAAATCTCTCTATATATAGATATCATGACCACATCATCTTGATGAAAGCAGTATTAAAAACATCATCGATTAACATGTAGATTCACACACAATATTAACCACAAACAGAAATGAGAAATTAATGATCGAGTCATGAGGAATTAACAATATTCAAACCCTAGATAGCGATAAGAACTTGCCTTAGAGGGCTGCACTATCTATCTTTCTATCTATTTACAAGCAATATTACAAAGTCTCAAACAAACGGCATGAATCATTCAAAATATATAGTTTACTTTCATGCGGGATCTTAATTTTGTGTTTTACCCTTTATGTTGAAATATATATCTTTTCCAAATGAATGGAAAAAAGCCTATGTTCATAACAATAAATTTCATTTTGGTTCTGCAATTAATTACATGGCATCACATTTACACCCTTGGCAGACATGTCTAAGCTTGAGCCTTTCCCAACTCTCTGGGGAGTACCTAGTTCAGCAAACACAGTAACTGTGTTACTGGACTAGGGAGTACCCAGCTTGCAGCCATTACAGTGCTCGTTCGGTCAATATCTAATTACTATTTCACTGTACTTATGCATGTTCTCAGGACGTGACACTTTATATGGAATGTATATCACCTCTAGGTACATTCAGTACAATAGTATTCTGTACCAGGCAGGTGTCTAGATGACTGGTTTTAGTGAATATATCTGGGTCAGTGACCTCTTTCTTACCCAATGATACACCATATGACAATAAACCTGCTGAAATATTTTATACTTCAAATGTTTACATAGCTAAGTTAACTGTTAAGGTTTGGGTCTCTGATAAGCAGGTCCTACAAATATTTTAAGGCAGGCATCTGACAAAATGCAGACAATAGTCACCTGCAAAACAATTTACAAAGCAAAAATACATCATTTTGATCATGGACGTATGATTTTGATATAGTGGCTCTGTTTTTCTAAATTAATTAACTGTGCATTAAGAAAAATTAGCTGGCACTCTTAATACTTCAAATTTTTATGGAAATTATAAATTCAAAATATTCAATTTATACTGCTGATCTTTGCACATACTAGTACACCAATTAATGCAATTCATGTAAGTCAGCAGGTCAGTGAATTATATATTCAACAAGCACTAAATTGTGTTGTTACGCTAATATATACATGATATATATGCCCTGTCACAAAGAGTGCTTTTCTAGGTTTGTAGGTTAAAATATTCCAGCACTCACTACAAAGCATATGGTTCACGTGAAACAACTTCTAGGTCTTCCTGATCATATTGCTGATGGAATAAATATGTGTATGAAAAAATTCTGAGCTACATCAGCTGATGCGAACTACATAAAGCCTTGGACTAAACAGACCAAGATAAAGCCAAGCAAAGTTGATTTTGGTTTCAAACAGTGGATCTTGCACAAAACAAAGCATTTATATCTGGCCATGAAATTTATATTTTGGCATAGCTTGGCCAGTGTCATACCTCGCGCATATAATATAGTATAGACATTTGCTGCAAAAAAAATCAATAAAGCAATGACATAATCATTGTGCAAATATCCCATCTACATGTTATAGTCATGCCACATGTGTAACCTTAGAACTACTTAAAATGTGCATTGCTTGCAAGTTCAAGAGTTTGACTTTTCATACTCCCATGCAGCTATTTTTCGTCACACTTTTTAGATACAAGTTCAAATAAAAATATCTTTAATTTCTAGGAAAGTGAAACCAATTGATTATCAGATTACATGCATATGCACAATGCATATATTAGGCATATATTATGATAATGAAGCGTCATAAATTAACCTACTTTGCTCACTGACAACAAATGACTCTTACCTGAAGCATTGAGCTTGCCATTGAGAAACCACTGGATCTTGCCTTCATTCATGTCACATTCACTGACAACATCAAATTCCCTGAACCACTGGAGGCGAGACCTTGCCAAATTTCCCCAGAAAATATCTGGCTTTTCAAGGCTGAAGCGATACAGATCTTCGTACGACTTGATTCCATGTTTGCCTTCAAATTCTGGCATAGGAGTCGTGCAGACGCTTGAAGACAGTCTGCTGTGTTGTAGACATGCTGCACGGAGGAACTGGTTTTTATACGTCGAAAATCGTGATACAAGTTGAGAAGACCACCTCCACGACATGGTGGTCTGTTGATGTTGTGACAAGCTCAGGTCAGTGCTCTCCAGTGACGACCCCAGCGCCACCAATGCCCCAATTTCATTGGTTGAGTAAAGACGACGCCCCACCAAGCAGCCAATCAGGTCACAGACACTTGCACTTTCACTTTCTGCCTGGCAGATTAGCCCATGTGCACAGTATAATACAAATTCCAATTAAACTATATAATCTGTTGTCGTCTCATGAAATTACGTATAAACATGCATCAGTTCATAATTAATGAACAGTAGCTACCAGATGCACTTAAACAGAATGGTTTCAAGATCGACCTCAGCTAGAATGTTGCTCACAAGTCCCTCGATCCCCTCTCCCCCAATACAATTTAAAGATTTGAAAATTGCAAAATGCGTCAACACTGGAGCACCATGCAGGGGCGCCGGAAGGTGACAAGAGCAAAGGGGGGGGGGGGCAGCTCAAATGAGGAAGGGCACCCTCTCCCCAAAGAAAACATGGAAACTAGTTTAGGGTAGGGGGCAGCTGACCCCCTGCCCCCCAGTACCGGCGCCCCTGTGGGGCAACCCCCCCCCCCCCCCAACTTTGCTATAAATTCATGACTACAATTTTTTCAGTGGAACCAAAGATTATCACTCAGATATTGAATTAACAAAAATATCCTTAATGTATATCAATCACAAAGTATATAATTTTATTCACAGAAATTCAAAGCAACAATAAAATAGTCTATCACAGAGCAATTGACATTCTAACTTTTGTAAAAGTCAAGAATTCATCAATTTAGTCCAATGCATATAAACTAGATCACTGATCACTCAGTCATGAAGTAAATATCATGCAAATAAGTCATGGTCACTGTGATTTTGTGGGCTTGTTTTTGTCAAAGATGGTCTGATTATATTGTCTTGTGTACAAGCTTTCCACATTGGTAGCATCCTTGCTGTTTGTCTCTTCTAAAAGTCTATCACTTCGTTCTTCTTCGATACTTTTCCTCCATGGCGTTTGTTTATCTCCTCGAACGACACCTTCTACATGGTATCCAACAAAGCCGATCACTCCTGCCACTGGTAGAACGATGTAAGGAGCATAGCTCCGCATTAAATTAATAATAATTGGCCACATTTTTTAGTCTGCCTTGGTATCCTGAAAAAAAAAAAAAATCTGAATTTTACTTAAGCCCATCCTCCACTATTCGACAAAACTGTCGCTGATGAGTTTTATAGTCTGAAACTGTCTTTAAACAGTCTTGAGTCATGAGGCTGTCTCACAACAGTCTTAAGACAGTCTTGGCCAGTCTGAAGACTGTTCTGGCCTAGAAAGCACCTGCTGACCAGGATATAATCCGGGTTTTTTTTATTTGGCAGACGTAGCTAGGGTTGCCAAGGCTTGTTTCCTAAAAGGGACTGTATCTAAGGATAGGGACTATGTCTGGGGCAATCTAAATGTAATCTTTAACACATTTAATTAATTGTCTGACAGCAGGCTATGTAGACGTCGGAAAAATTGTCCGCCTATTTAAGAAGCTCATTGGCCAATGTGTTCAGTGGGAGGGACATTGCAAAGTTTAATTTGATTTGATTGGTTAAAATCTCAATGATTGACAAAATATTATTTTGTGACATTTTGTTGTTGTTGTAAATAGTCTAGTGTAACAAAAAAAATAGCAACAATACACAATGTAATGTCTCAAAATTTAGCTGGGATTGCACTTGACTTGACCTATCACATGTGTTTCTTATATATAATTATTAATAATAATCAGAAATTGACCTGAAAGATATCAGTTTCAGTGAGAAATTGGGAATTTTTATTTTTTTCATAACTATTCTGATCTTCAATCACTCATTACAACAGGCATGCAATGCTACTGAAGCTTAGCCAGCTTACATGACCAACTGGCAGGGGTAGATGTAATGATGAGATGATATAGGCTTGGTGTCCACACTATGGTACACATTAACCCTATGGGTAGGGTATTTTACCTCAGCATATACAGGACACCACAGCCTTTCTTGTTATCTTTTTTTTTACCATATTTGATTTTTTATTCCAAGTACAGTATATTAACCTGGGAGCGAAATAATTGCTAAAGTTAAGTCAGACCATGATCTCGAATGGCAGGCATGACATGATTTTGTGTGCGACACTTTGACTATTGAAGAAATATTTCCCAGACACTGGTATGAGGTTACTTGTTCAAACAGGCTGTATGTTTTCATGTTCAATAAATATTTCACTATTTTCTATGATTTTGTACACTAAAATATAAATACTTAACAATAGAGTTATTAGGAAAATGCTAAGCGTGCAAGACTTCCATTGATAGCTCTATTAAACATAATATGGCACCATACAGTTGTTTTAGATAATCACAACAGAGAAGCATAATTTAAATATACCAACTAAACAAATACGACAAGGGTTTTATTTTCTAATGAATCACAATATACTTCTTTCAATTACAGCTGTCTTCTTCAAATTATTCAATCCCTACAAACAATTACTCATTAAAGCACAGATTTGCAAATCAGGTGTTGTTCAAACAGTTCAAATAGTGAATAACAATAACATTGACAAATTTATCATGTATGATATTACTGTGTCAATAAAAGCATATATATAATAACCGAAAACAATCAGCTTTGATTGGGTTATTGAGCGCTTGTGTTCCACTGCCTTAGATCATCAGATTCATGTCATTGTCAACTGGAGACATGGCTAAAACCAGAGAATATTCAGAAAAATTCAGAGAAGAGATTTTTGCTTTGCACAAGCAAGGAAAAGGATACAACAAGATAACCAAGACACTGAATGTTTCAAAAACACAGTTGGAAGCATAATTCGCAAATTCAACCTGGGTGGGGCAGAAAGAAGAAGTTATCAACAGCTGCTACCAGATTCCTTGGAATGCAGGTGGACAAAAACCCTCGAGTGACAGCCTGAGCCAGAGACCTACAGCACGCCATGGTGGAAGCAGGGACTGAAATTTCAGTCGACACAGTAAGGTGCACACTACGCACTGAAGGGCTCCATGCTGACCCAGAAACACAAGAAAAGTCGCCTCAAGTTTGCTCAAAACCATCTAAGCAAGCTGCAGAGGCTTTAGGACAGATCAGTGGTGCACTGGAGAAGGAAGAATGAAGCATATGTCGAAAAGAACACCCTACAGTAAAGCATTGTGGTGGCTCAGTCATGCTCTGGGGCTGTTTTGCCTGTTCAGGAACTGGTAACCTGCAGCGCATATCAGGGAACGATAGATTCTCTCAAGTACCAGGAAATTCTGGGGGAAAATGTGATGCCATCTGTGAGAAAGCTGAGGCTTGGGCATCGTTGGACCTTCCAACATGACCCCAAGCATACCTCCAAATCTACCACGGCTTGGTTCCAGAAGAAGTCCTGGAATATTTTAGAATGACCGTCACAGTCACCTGACCTAAATCCGATTGAAAACCTTTGGTGGGATTTGAAGAAGGCAGTTGCAGAACGCAAGCTGAAGAAAAAATCGGAACTGGAGGCTAAGATTCCTCAGGAACGCTGCCAGAAGTTAGTAGTGGCTATGCAGCACGTTTGCATCAGGTGTTAAAAGTAAAAGGATGTTTTACAAAGTACTTAAGACACTTGTCATTAAGGGGTTGAATAATTTTGAGACTGAAATAATACACAAAATTTATATTTTTCTTATATCTGCAAAAATATGGTTGTATTATTACTTGTAATAAACTATTTAATATGTTCTTGTATTGATTGCTTATTAAAAATATCTGCAAACTTGTAATTTGTGCTGAAAAACCCAGTAAGCTAGGGGGGTTGAATAATTTTGCATGCAACTGTACGTTAGTTTATCCAAGGTACAAGCAATTGATAGCTAGATTGATTGAAAAAACCAAACAAAGAAGCAAAGAAACAACTTGGTGCATAATGTATATGTAACTATATAAGAAAAAAAAATATTATGTTGCACTCTTCACTTGAGCCATTACCTAATAAGCAGGATCTGCCAGTTTAGTGAAGGAGCTGGGTCCCAGTGACTTTAAAATTAAAGTGTTTATTTAAACTGAATGAGTTGATGATACAATCAGTATATGACGTCATGCATAGTTATTAGAATGACGTCATCATTGTGCTATAAATAGATATCTTTTGACATATATTCAGCCAGTGATCAGTTAGCTAATCTAGTCATATCTTGTATGACCAGCTGTAAGAGGCAAATGCATGACAATTAAGGTTTGGATTCCCATATGGGAGGGGTCTTGACAGACAACAGAATACATTTCCTGTACAGGAATCTAAGTCTTCTAAAAGCACTTGCCCCTGTCACATTATATTTCAGCTACTGTTGCTTGATACAATTAATTAAACTACATAATTGAACAAAACTTGTGATTGCCACTCATATATACATTGTATAATACACACATTTTCTACCCTTCTGAATTTTTATATACGATATGCAGTGAGGGCCGGGTACCATCATTTTGAGTATTACATCTGCTTGTAATATTGTACGGTATGTATACTTTTACTAATTCACTATAATAAAACAATACAATACATATTTGTTTTTGCTTTTTCTGACTCTTATAAGCTTCAATGAGGCTTTTGCGCACTGTTTGCAACTGAAGCAACATAGCAGGAAAAAGTGCAGTATAGCGGACCCAGATTTATGACCATATTTAGCGAGCTTCGTTGCTGGGCATAGGACGTCAAATGCTTGGATTCAATGAATGACATCACAAACAAACAGCGGCGGTTTTCATTTTTTACGGCAAGAACAATGTTAATTTTTCTTTTTCTTCGGGGCTACTGCAGAAGTTCAAATGTCCTTTGCCGGACCGAATGTCAAAATGAGCCCCTGTCTTTATGAAATATCATTGTAAAATAGGTTGTCTTTTGCCGGACCGAATGAAATTTTGCCGGTCAGGTCCGGCGTACTTCGGGAAGACTGCGCTACCCTTCACAAATTATGCTAATGTAATTCTTGTTGCACTGGATCTTCACAAGTTGGCGAGTGTTGGTGAAAAATAATGATATATTTTATATTATATGGACGCCAAATATGGGCATAAATTTGGGTCCGCTATACTGCACTATACCCCCACGGCCCACTGCAGCGGCAGATGTAATGATGCCATGATTGTGAATCCATGACTAGCCTAGCTTTGACCCTATGCCAAGTAAGACTTGTCATTGGATTTGATCAAGGAAATCTCCACGTAAAAATATACATTATGGGTAGTTGTAAAACAGAGGCTATATATATATGTGATTTGTTTGGTAGGTCATAATTTACATGATTTACACTGTAATTACAGACAATACAGTAAGAGTACTAAGACGACACGACATACTAAGCTCACATATACATAGATCTATCCAGTTTCTCGAATAGTTCCGTCAGTAACGCAAATTCAATGCATAGCATTAGTATACTCACTATAACAATGTATAACGCAAGAATAAACTTGACCGCTAGCTGTCAGCATGGAGTGCCGGGGGTTTCCCTGCTCTATTGACGGCTGATGACGTCACGGTCCGGCCGCCACCTTCCGAGGATTTCCTTCACTATCACACCGGCAAAATGGCGGATGCCATGAGAGCGAATGTGGCTGATCTTTTAAAGGGAATTGACAGGTATATAATCGCTTATTGAGTACAAATGGATGTTAAGATATATGTATGGTGTTTGAGGAACTGAGGAATTTGCCTTTACATGAACCAGCTCCATTCTACACTATTTTTTCGTGATATTAATGGTACTTTAATTATCGCTCATACCAGAAACACGTTGAGCAGACATGGATGTGGCTTCACCTTTTATGGACAAGTGATTTACAGTGATATCATCACTGGTACGCGGCTATCTTTGAATGCACATCTAAATTGAAATAGCTTTTAGTTAAATATATATGCCTAATTATGTGGTTGATAAATTCAAAGGAGACTGATGGGTGAAAGGGCTATTTGTGCCATATGGCACATATAATATATCGATTACCATGCAATGTCATTGAAAGCTATTGAAGTCTGATGAGGATGGGATGCTAATCAGTGCTTATAGTCTAATGCTGTCAGCATTGTAGGATTAAAATGCTTAACCGCATAAGAAGCCCTTAACAATTGCAATGGATCTGCCCCAGTCAAACAAAAACACTCAGGGGCATTGATTTGTCGTGATGGGGGGGGGGGATGCAGGTCACAGTCAACCTGCGGACACTTATCAAGAGGAAAAGTAATTGTGGATCATTGATGACTAGCTATTTTTTGCAGATAAACATGTACTGATATGTGATATGAAGTGTACAACAAAGTACAAATGTTCCAAAACAAAGTGTGTAGAAAAAAGCCATTTACATAAGTGTGAATATCAGGGGGGGGGGGGGGGGGGCACCTTACCAAAAAGTGCTATGTATTGCCCCCCCCCCCCCCCCCCCCTGTATAGACACCCCTGCAAAATCCCCAAAACCCCTCTGCTGTTTCTAAATGTTGGTGAAAGGATTAATTCCTTGTCAAGTATGCTCTCATCAAACTCACATCAAGTTTTAGGCCAATACAATTTTCCAGATCATTTGTCATAGACAGAGTAACAGGGCGCAAATAACACTAGCAGTGGTCGAAATGTTTTGACTTTCTTCTGGAGCCAAATGTGGCTCTGGATGATTTAGCATCAGGAGCCACTTGAGGCTGGTGGTCTAGAGCCAATCCTACTGTTTCCAATTGCCTTTTTTTTTTTTTTTAAATAAAGAATAGTTAATTAAATTATCTACTTATAACTTTAGGAGGTCTATATAATTGTGTACTTCCTGAACGAATTACTTGCATATCTTAGTTGTGTACTTCTATATATGACGAAAAGAAACATCTCTCTATCTATCTTTAAAGGTCCTTTTAAAATATAAGTTTCAGGGTATGCTATTTTCCATTTATAATTTGGTAAATTTTTGTTCAAAAGCGCCGGAGCGATGGGAAATTTTGACCACTGAACACTAGAGACGACATCTATGCGGATTAAAATTAGCACAGGAGTTTTGTGTTCCAACTATAAGGCCGATCGAAAGAAATAGTTTGTTTCAGATTATTTTGTTTTAGAAATTGGGTTGGTAAATTTTTTTCCCCGCAGATTCAAGGTTCAAAGGCCAAAAATGGATTTGACAAATGTCCATTTTTTTGACAGATGCCTTCAAAAAAAATTCTGGTTGGTTGGAAATCGGAAACAACATATATTTTTTTCCAGTCAGCCTTCAGGGCCATTTGGATAGATTAACCAATAACGAAATGCAATGTTGGGTCTTACTCAGTCTTCTGTATTTTTAAGGTACAACCCAGAAAACCTCAACACGTTAGAGCGCTATGTTGAATTGCAAGCCAGGGAGAACACATATGACTTGGAGGCAAACCTTGCTATTTTAAAACTGTACGTATGAATTTGAAATCAAGGCATTGATTTTGAAATACTGGCTACTGCTTCTCAATTTAATTTTAGTCACTACTGATGATTTATCCTTCATATTTCAGGTACCAGTTTAACCCCAATCATTTCCAAACTTCCGTCACAGGTCAGATTCTTTTGAAGGCGTTGACTAATTTGCCGCACACAGACTTCACCCTGTGCAAATGTCTAACTGATTCCGCTAAGGTGGGGATTAGTTTTAAATTTCCTTCAATTTAAAAAATGCTTAAATTAAGGTTACCCAATGATGGATTATAACCCGTGTTGTTTCAGATGGAAGAGGAAGCCTTGCAAAAAATTATTGCACTGGCTGATCTTTTGGAAACGTGTCAATTTAAGCAGTTTTGGGTGAGAAAACTTTTTAACTATTTGTTACATTTTACACTCTTCTTGGTCTTAACATTTTCCTCTTCTAATGAAATTCATATCTTTTTTTTTTCTTCTTTTTTGCAGACTGAAATAGCAAACGGCCCTGATCTTGTAATCGGCATCACAGGTTTTGAAGACTCTATACGCAAGTGTGAGTATTAAATGAATTAATTTTACCGACATGTAGAGGTCACAAAAGATCCTTTGTCAACTGTTAAATGTCTAATATATCCATGCACATTCTTCAGTGGATAAGTTTCAAATAACTCCATGACTTTATTTTCAGTTATATGCCATGTGGTGGGAATTACTTATCAGACAATTCACAAAAGCATTTTAGCTGAGTTACTTGGTAATATTCCAGGTATGTGCATTAGCTCGCATTAGAAAAATACTAGTGATTTGGATTACTAAGTGCTGTTCTCCAATAATGATATATTACATTATTAATTTTAACTTCTCTTTCAGAAATGCAAGTCAGACAATGGGTTGCAAAGTATGGTTGGAGAGAAATGGGGAGCGGTGAAATTTTCATAGCTAACCAAGAAGATAACATTAAGACAAAGAACATAACTGAGAAAATCACATTTGATTGTAAGTAGATTTTGTCAGCAATTGTCTAATTTTTAATATATGCAAAATTACCCCAGTTACTGTAATGATGATAATTTTACAGCTCATTCAAGTTCAAGACTAAAGCTTTTAACCATGGTGATGAAATGCATATTATTATTTAAAAGGTTAATTAATATAACATCAAGTGTTAAGGCTAACTCAAGACTTTTGTGTGACATGTTCATCTGGTGACTAATATTTTCTGTGTTCCTTTTTTTCAGCCGTTGCTGGAATAATGGCACCAACAAGGCCAGTTGCACCCCACTGAACTCATTGCAATTAATTGTAGTTTCATAAATAACTAATCTGTTATTTGTTTTCTGTAACAAGTGTATCTTTTATGTCAACCATTGAAAATACAATAAAATTATAAATTATGTACAAAACTATCTTGTGTTGTCTGGAAGGTAGAAAAGATTGGCAACTTGATCTGTATGAAGGATGTCGTAGTCTTTGAGCAAACATGTGAATTCGTTATCTGCAAGAGAAGATAAACTAATTTATATTTAATTTACAATTGCTGCAAGCCAGTAATTCTTGATGCTTGAAAGTGACAGGGACCCTAGTTTTCTGGAAGGTTTTTCTTGACCAGAACTTACGGGAACCTAAGGGTGTGCCAAATTGAAATATTTATGTGCATTAGTACTAGCTTATTGTGCTGTATACCAAAGCTGCATGACAAGCCATGGTGGCCTTACTTATTCTTTTTAGTTGAGTAAATTCAGGGAATTTAGTTTCTGAGAGGTGCTTGGAACCCTGTCATAAATATTAGGAATACTGCACAAAGATTTCCACTGAATATGGCTTGTTTGAGTGAAGTGCAGATTGAAATAAATCAAATCGGTGATTCCTTAGCAGTAAGACAATCTAACATGTGGGCCCATAAAACCACATTTTAATGCATGAATGCATTTACAAACTTGATAATTTAAGCACGTTGATAGCCTCCAGCACATATATTGTTCTCTTAATAAGTATGCAGTTTCTGCCTTGCATTGTAATCCAACATACCTGCTCCAAGTAAAGCGGCTGCCACGCAGCCTTTATGAGGCAAGCATTCTTTCTGTTGTGGTGTCAGGGGAATAGTTTGGTCTTTGCGGAAATGATACGCAGGCCACCAGGACTTCCTGTTTTGCCAGCAATCACAGATGCACTTTGTTTCTTGGCTGCAGAAAGGGTTTAATTTTTCATTTAATACCAAGAGGATATTGTCACAGATTTTTTCAATGCTGAAGATGCAATATATTATTTTGCCATGTTGGCCTGGCTTTATTTTTTCAGTTTTTTTTTTTCAGTCACTCGTAAAAGATAGGCATACCGTATTAAAGCTAGCTGTAGTTGGTCAGAGAGGATTTTCCAGGCCTCGGGGTCATCTTGCCATTGAAAATGATCGAGCAGGTCAAACAACAAGTAGAGAAGAGAACCAGGGGATTCTCCTTAAATTTTTAAACAAACACAAGTTTAGTAAGAATGTATGATTTTACTCACAGGAAACAATTATTTTCATAAATTCATTGATTGCGCACCTTGTTTGAGGCATCTTGAATGTAGCTCCAGGCATAGTCTATCACTTGGCACCATATCACAGAAATTCTGAAACCAAATAACAAAACGTAAGTTGCCTCTGTCAGCATAATTATCTAATAATGTAACATAGACACACAGTAAGACCCCTACCTTGAGAGAATCAATGATTCTGTCGTCATCATCATTGTGTCGTACATAAAATTCATACAGGTATCTAGCGGCATTTGGGTTGGACGAATTTATTTCATAATATTTTTTCAAAACATTATGTGCATCTTCTTTATTATCTTTAAATTCCAATAACTGAAACAAAACAGAATCATATTATTGATTAGGTTATTCAGGTTTTAATTAATACAATACTCAGTGACAGAAGACAATTCAAATAGTATATGTCAGGGTTTCGTCATCAAATGATTATTTAACTGAAGCACAACAATGAAATTAAGATTGAACAGAACTTCAGAACTTCCTTGCAACCAGAATACATTACTGTATTTGTAAGTTGTTGGTGATAGTTCTCAAAAAGCACAACATTACATTCACACAGTGACCAAAAAGAACATAAATATATTTTACTGTTTAACGTCATTAAGGAGTCACTGTCACTTTGTGAAGTGCAGTGGAAAGTCTTGTGTACATGTTATTTAACATCATGAAATTTAATGAATGAATGAACAAGCTTATTATTAACCAATTACACAAATATGCAATGCATACCTGCACATGTTTCAGGATAAAAGTGTCCCATACGCCTGGTGCTTTGTGTAGTTCTTGAAGACAGTCAAGTGCCAAGTCAGCGTGTTTTTGTTGGTCATATTCTTGAACTCGTATTCTATCAAGGACTTCTTCTTGTTCATCCCCAGCTGAAAAAACAAAAGTCAAGTCTTTTTTTAACCGTTCAATCATTCAAATTTGTTTGATACTATATAGTCATTTATGCAATTAATTTGGTATTTTCAGGGTGGGTGAATTATACCTATAAAAGCTTCCTGCATTTCTTTGATTTCCTGAGTGCAAACCCACCAATCCATGTAGTAACTAAGTCCCTGATATATTTTATGCAGCCTCTCCCAATGCTTTGTATATTCAGAGGGTGCCTTCTTAAATCTTCTTGTAACTCCTACATTCTGAAATTAAATATATATACGAGATAAATATATGTGAAATTTACTACCAAATATATGATACATTACATACCACTATTAGATACATGTCTATCTAACTTCCCATTTATATTTGTTTGACTACAAAAGGAAAAGGTTCTAAAATAATGTCAAATTTATATTAAAAGCTAGATCTAGAGTGACCATTAAAATACATATATTATAATGTTATTTTTGCACTGAAGTAAATGCAGACCTCACTTTGAAATCCAGCAAATTATAATAATAACTTTCTCCTTTATACCGAAGCCCAAGCTTGCAGTACGGTAAAATTAATTTATCAGACTTAGATTGATCTTTGAAAATTAGTGAAAGATACAGACCTTGAGTTGCTCCTTAGCTTTTTGGTACTCTCCTTGGCTCATCAAGAAGAGTGCAAATTCTACAACTATTTCCTTTCTGTTCCAAGATCCTTCTGCCATCTTGAGTTGCCTGAAAAATGTTGCTTATTTAAAGCAAGATCTTGGCTTTATGCTAACAATTCTTTTCATACTTCTAACATATTTTTATTGCTAGACAAAAATTTGGTACACACCCTAAAAACTGGTCCAACAATTGTACATGGTCCCCTTGATCCTGGAAGAAAACTTCAAGACCGGCCTAGAACAATTTAACAAAATAAATTTACCAATTAATTGAAAAAACATGTAGAATACATGTAGAATGCTGCAATTTTGGCACGAAATATTTCAAAGAGTCATAATTACAAATCCACATTTACCTTGAAGACAGCAGAGCCAGTATCAGGAAGATAATTTACTAAAATTGAAAGCAACTGCAATGCGGGTTTCCATCGGTGAGTTATGATGCATTCTCTCAAGAGCATCATCAATCCTCTCGCTTCCTTATGTAGGTTAGTCACTGAGAATTCTGACCGGAAAAATTTATCTGGATATGAAGACACTTCGATCATCAATAAAAACATTTCATACATATTTGCCTGAAATACAGCAACATTTTATATGTGCAAGTTAGCATCATTAGCATTGCAGTCTTCCCGAAGTCTGCCGGACCTACGGACCTAACCAGCCAAATTTCATTCGGTCCGGCCAAAGACAACATATTTTATAATGATATGGCTCATTTTGACATTCGGTCCAGCGAAAGATGGTTGAAACTTCAGGAAGACTAGCATTGTAAGACACAACTGTAAGCATTTGCAAATTGACAATAAAAAGAGCCATGAAGCCTAACCATCAGTTAAAGCCAAGTCAATCTTTTTGAGTTGTTCTCGAATTTGTCTGTCCTTTTCATCATCCCCATCTTCATCATGGTCTTTCAGTAAGAACATCCGCATGGCATCATCTAAGTCCTGAAAAAAGAAAAAACAATAATTAACATAAAGAAACTGATTTAGTTAAAAATAATGCCTATAATTATTTTCTGCTTTATTAAGAACTCAGCAATAAATTGGATGTGGTGGTACCACACAAATTTATAACGGCATTTGCTTTAATTGTAATTTGTAAATCTGTTATGAGATTTTGAATAAATTTTTGCCAAGTTGATGAATCATTTGCAATCAAAACTTATTGTTCTAAAGCTAAGCCAATGGAGGTCTTTCAAAGACATCAATAATTGTTAATTTTGGAGCAGGTCATAATCATCATCTTTGTTATTCAGTAGGATATCCCAAAAAGTTATGGACGGATTCAGATACAATTTGGTGGGCAGATGTATAACGTTTCATGGAAAAAGTAAAAATGAAGTTGATCCAGATCATTTTCTGGATCCTCAATACCACAATGGTACTTGACTAATGTAGGTCTACTCAAAGAAATTATATATAACACTAAAAGATCTCTGGGTCACCTGTAGTTCCCTTCTATGGTCTTTTAGGGTTCCTCGTTTGTCTTTGTTTAATGCATATATAAATGGATCTTGAAGAGAGACAAATATTTGATCAGGATCACATTCTAGATGCAGACTAATTTTTTTTATACCTCTGGTGTAGACCTTTCACAGTTCTGGGAACTTTGATAGCTCAGATCTATCATACACAGATTTAATCACCCAGTCACTCAAATGAAATTACAAAATATGGGTCAATGATTGAAGGGAAATCGGGATCTGTGATGCGCATATATTTTGTAATAGTTTTGCTTTGGCATGTTACATGAAAAAATATTATGAATTTCTTTAAAAGTATATAGATCTATAAAAATCTATAGACCACATGTGTCTCAATTTGTAAGTTATGTTAACTATTTAGACCGAATTGAATTCCTACTATCCTGACGATTTAAGTATACAACTGTTTACCAGTGAGCACCAGAATGAGCATGTAGTTTCAGCTATTTTTCAGTCTTTGGTTACCACCTTCAAAATGCATGAATTAATATTATAGAGTAAACTGAACTGTAACCACGGTAACCATGGAAATGTACCCTGAAAAATACCATAGTTCTTCTAAGCATGTCCTGTACGTAGAACTAGCAATACAAAGACTTTCCACTGAATTACAAGCAGCAGTGGTGGCTGAGTTGTCCAACTGTGGGAAAATTTTCGTTTTATTTTCATCTGTGCTGCTGGCCTTCTTCACGAAACACCAGATATATCTAGTCTTTTTTTTTTTTTCAAAAATAATTTTTAGGTTCAAGATGTTGCCATTATGCCATAAATATAATACCTTTGGGAAGAAGTGATTACGTTTTCCAGACCATATTGTAGACTGTGGTGGTTGAAGGATCCAGAAAAATTATCCAACATACCAGCCGCCAAGCTGCATGGGAGTGTGACCCAATTAGGACTAGGACAAAATCTAGGTCCTAGCCTAGCCAACACATACTATATATTTGGCCAACCTGATAACATGATTAGCACACAGTAGGAACAGGGCCGGTCCTAGGGCCCTGCACCTAAATAGGCCCTGCGCTACCGCATTAGACCTAAAAATAATCTCGATGACTAAAAAAAAAAGGTCTTTAGATTTCAAGTAGAGGAAATATAGTGGGTTATATAGGCCACGCTAAGACCGGCCCCAAGTAGTTCCCTCTACTTTCACCTAAAACCATGATAACTTATCTAATATAAGTAGCATGGTGTACTTAATTGTACATACTTGCAAAAACTGCTCCTCTGAAGGACCCAGGTTCAATCCAGGGTTCAGGCACTCTTCATGAGCAACATCCCACTTGGATGTCGTTTGGATGAGACGTTAAATTGGAAGTCTCTAGTACTAGCTCAGCATCTATGCTGAGGCAAGTAAAAGATCCCACCCATGGGATAAATGTGTCTCTTTCTCACCTCATCAATCAACTCTCGTTAGCAAGTACAAGTAATCTATCTATCTATTGATCTATCTATTGATCTCAATGTCTCAATGTGCTGGGTCTAAAGCTTACTCAGCTTAAATGACCAGCTGCTACAGGCAAACATAATGATGAGATGATAAGGCTTAGAGTTTATACCATGTGTCTCATTGACATCCTGCTGGGATGTAGCTCATGAAGTTTGAGCTGGAGTGCCCGGGCCTGGGATCGAACCTAGGTCCCGGGACCTTCAGCAGAGCTGGCTCATGTTCAATTTGCAGAAGCCACCCAGCTGCTTAATCCATCTATCTGTACCTTCATAAAAAATTCAGAAATAGTTGAGATATCTGGTCTGACCACATCTGCAGGGGCGGATCCAGTGCAGAGTCCAGGGGGTCAGGACTCCCTCTCAGTTTTTACCACTGTACCCACTCAGAGCGACTGTAAATAGTAACGCGTTACTGTCTTAAATTTATAAAGAAGTCACACTACACTAACTTGGGGCAGTAATTACACATTTCTGGATCCGCCCCTGATCTGACAGTTGTCCAAGCAAATTAAACCTGGTCCAGCGCGCGCAGGATTGCCACGCCTAACATGCGTTTAGGAATATTGTAGGCTGTTCCCCTCAAAGCTACTCAACTTCAAGGTGCACCTGGAGCTTCCTGGGGACTATTAAACCACACCTAACCACGTGTCATGCACAACAACTGGATCTGTCACCTTATCATGGCTTAACTTCTTGATTTTACTATCTAGATGGTATCAGCAGCGGGTATCAGACATAACTGCATAGTTACCTTCTTTGGAACACCTTTTGTTACCATTTCTTTCGGCATTTTACACTGTCATCACTCGTCATTCACCGCTCAGAAATGTTGACATCATGTAGTTAGCTGAGAAGTTACCAGAGGGCGTGAGCCATTTTTGTGCAAGTAGCGCCCTCGTTGGACGTATTGGGAACTAAGTGAAATCAGGAGCTATCATGGGCGGATCTAAATTGCATCGGGAGGGAGGCGCTGAACCCATAACCCCGCCTCTGTATACTAATAATCTTATTTAACATGGGGGACAATATTTTTTACTGTAGTCATAGTAATGTAATGCATGCCTCCTGAGAGTCAGCTAGAAAATTGGCATGGTATAATGTCAGCTAATGAGTTATAACGCTATTTAAGCCAGGCTGTGTTGATCAGGTGTGAATCAAGATCTATATAACATAGGGCCAACCTGACGTACGTCGTGTAAACATTTAGCCAACCAGCTAGTGCATAACTTTTGGCCAACATAGCCATCCTGATACCAGAAACAGTGGTGGAGAAATAGGTACTCAAAAATATGAAAGTAAAACTTGTCATATTTTTAAGTCAATTCCATTCTGATGTTGAGCGGGCTCAATAAAAACTCACAAATAAACTAAAAATATATTAAAATTTTATTAACATTCTCACACTGTACAAAGACACCATTGAGAGTCCCATCTACGCAACAATAATAAATAATAGTAACACAACTTTATGGCAATTAGTTAGTATTTACACACCAAAGATTTCACACATTCTGAAAGTTTCAAGAAATTCACATAAGATTGAATATGCTGCCAGTCGGTAACGATGATGTTTTTTCTATTTTTTGCTTTTTTGATGGAGGTTGAGCAGGAGCACTAATTGATCTTTTTGGAGGCTGAAATGAATTTAAAAATTAAATTTTAATGCAAAACTTGTGCACAGTGATGAACTATCATTCAGAACATCCTTTACAAAAAATGATGTTCTTATACAAAATAACGTGGAAAAAATAGCTGTTTATAATATTTTATACATAGCTATATATATTCAACTGGACTAAAAATCAGAAATTTGTTGAATTTAATCTAAATATAAAAATAATAATGATCAATACAAGTTACTACTGTCGGTGAGATATAAGTCTCAAATAAAAATTCAACTCAAATGAGTTGAACTTGAAAGAAGATATGCTAGTGTTAGGTAAGGAATACATACTGGTGGTTTTTTAGCTCGAGTATTTTTCCCTGAGACTATTTCCTCTTCTGATAATTGAGCAAACACAAAGCCTCGCGAATCCTTAGGTCCGCCAATATTGCTACTAACAGGTTTAGTCAGCTCGGAGATCTTGTCCAGCGTGGCTTTGTTTCTGGTCAAAAATGACCCATGACTCTGTAATTATGATAAATCAGTGGTTAATTGATATTACTTTAAAGCATCATTCATTTCTTCATCCGTCAGACATATAACATATACATAGTACTGCATTAAAAAAAAAAAAATTATGTCAATTTTGTTAATTTTTTGTATAAAATATTTTGGCTGTGTCTGTTAAGTCAGTTATTAAGTTAATGTACCATTACGATCTTCAATATTTTTAAAATTAATTTTTGGATACACTTACTATGCAACTGTGGTTAAATTATTACAATAGTTACTCATACTTACAGGAACTTTGAATACATTTCGGCTCTTTGTGCCAGAGTTTGGGGTGCTGCTTCCTGCTGGAGCGGGAGTTAGGGGTGAGGAAGTAACCGGAGTAACTGGTGTCGTTGGCTGACTCGTCTTACTGACAGTGTGAGAGGTAACTGGAGTATTTCCTGCAGTTAATAAAAACATTTAGCATTAGCTTATTAACTGAAAATTTTTTTTTTCTTCCTTAATGCTCCACGTTAACATTTAAATATCATACCTTGTGGTTTCTGTTTGAAGCAAGCATTTCCCAGCTTTAATACTTTACTGATTCCGTCATTGTTGGCTGCACCCTCCTGCTGAAATAGTGGCAATCACACGATGAAAAACATATAAAAGCAATGACATTAGAAATCTACGACGAAGGTTTCAATGAGTGATTCACGCCATCTGTTTACCTCTTGTTCTTTTAGGAATTTTTCTCGTTCGTAACGTTCCATCCGCCATTTTGTTTCAGCCTCAGTTTCATCTTCTTCCCCATTGTCCTCCTCATCTGACTTTTCAAACATGTCCTGCTGACTGTCCTCATCTGCCAATAACCGGTGATAATTTTAGCATCTCTCATGTACATTATAACTTCTCAAATATTAAGAAAGCTGAAGCCAAGACTATTATCAGCTAGATGGTTCAGACATCTACAGGTCCGTCCTCTGAGTTAAGTCTCAGCTAACCGGTCACTTTTGTGCTATTAAACTGGCAAACTAGCTGCATAATAACACTTAAACAGTGGAGTATGACATGATTTTTGCACATCTCAACTGCAAATGGCTGCTCAAATATTAAGAAAGACGTATTCAAGAGAATGAAAAACGCTACTCACCAACATTTTTCCACCTAAATTTTCGTGCTCTTCCAGTCCCATCTGCATGCAAGTCACCATCTTCTAAATACATTTCTTGGAGGAGTCTCAACTCGCGCTTGTCCGAGTCTATCATTGTTTTTCTGTGAGAGACAGAACAAACTTATTTTAAACGATCCACTAAAATAAGTGAAGTACAAAACAATGCATTTTTGTATTCGATCATAGTTAGCTCGTTAAATAGCATCAAATTCATTAAATGTTGTTTGATCAGGAATTAATTACACTCACAAGTGTACTCTGTTGACTTGGTTCCTCAATTCGTCATCAGATGGCAGTTCCTCCAGGTCGCCAAGTTCTTCTTCTAGAATGTCATCTTCCTCGGCAATGTCCAGGTCCTCATCACTCTCAGCTTCACTTCCTGTTTCACAATGGAACAAAACCGAATATATAAATGGCCCATACGCAATTGGTTGACAATTAATTAAAATATACGACCAGATCCTTGAATCGGAAATGTGTAAAAACAGCGACACTAACCTGACAACTCGGCCTCATCTTCAACAAACTCGTTTCTAACTTTCCTAAATAAAAATACAATATCCATTAGCCATTGAATTCTAAGACAATTTATCCCGGAACCTAGAAATAATCAATGAGTTGTAGCAGCTTACAAGTAAATCCAAACGTTTTTCTTACCCAGTTTTTGTTTTGAATCCTGTGAAGATCTCCTCTTCATTGCCTTCGTCATCTGAATCTCCCTGTAATAGCAACACATGCACTTAAATTACATAAGTATGTATAATATTCAGATTATGCATTCAATTTTCTCAGTACTCCTGACGATCCAATAAAATATTGATACATACATTTTCTGCAGCCGCTTCATCATCAGAGTTCACCTCAAAAGAACCAGTGCTTTGTGAATCCTGTTATAGAAAACATGAAAAAAAAAAATACAAATTATAGAATTTTATTGCCTACAGAATACAAATGTCAAAAGTAAAATAAAGTGACTCCTAACACTTTAAAGAAAACTGAAGATTCATTTGCATCTCAAGTGTGAAAGACGTGGTGTGGTATCATGCCACTATATTTTTTCAAAGGCAAATATACACAATCCACTTGCTAGATACTCATACTATACAAAGCACAGAATGATAGCAAATTGCGAGAATCCTTTCAGACCATGAATTACACAAGCAAGACACCGAAAAACCCACCACGTTTCCATCAACAACTTCAAAGTCATCATCATCCTCATCATCATCTTCAATAACAGCCTTCTTTCTCTTTCCTGATCTCTTGAATAATGGACTGCAATATATCATGAGGTATCATATGAGCAAACTAAAATTCCTTGTACATTTGTATATTAATATTAGTATAATCATTGATTTCTGGCTAGATCATTGCATTATCAGAGATTTAACTTCTAAGCTAGATGTTATCAAAATTGACCCATACAAAATTGCTTCATATGATAGGGTCATAGAAATTGATACACAACCCTAACAAACATTTATTACAGTGGGTAAGACTAAAACTAATTTATTTATCTTCATAAAAAAGAGACATGGTGAAACGCAGAAGGCACAGTTTCTTGTTGCTTAATTGAAAAGCCACCCTCTTTGTCCTTAATTCAGTTGATATCTATGATCCACGTCACCCACCTTTCAAGACGATTCAGTTTAGCTGCTGCCGGCTGTGAGCATATCAAGGTGTCATTGGTCTGCGAATCTTCTGACGCTGACATCTGGGTTGCAGTTCCATTTTTACCAGTGAACCTTCCAGAACACAGCGCTAATAACTCGTCCATGTCTTCCTCGTGCTCTTCATTATTGGACTCACCCAATCGCAGCCTTTCCTGTAAAGTATCGTCATCCTTCTTTTCAGTAAATTGACCAGAACACAGACCGAGCAGTTCGCTCATGTCATCCGACTTCTGTGATGCAATGCTAAACAGTGAAGGTTTCTTCTCCAAGACTGGGCTACTTGTATCTGAAAATTTATGCCATCAATTTTAACGTGTTAGTTTCCGCCAGATTGGAAAAATGTTGGCATGAATGGCTGTAATTGATCTCAGTTGAAAACTGGCCTTGGTTAACCATACGGTGGAAAAATAACAGGGTTTTTTTTCCTCCTTACCTCCAGGGAATTTTCCAGAACATAGCCCCAACATCTCGTCCATTCCTTCTGACTGTGAGGTTATGTCTAGGTCAAGCTGTCTTCGAGCTTGTGGTTTACTGGAAGATTTCACTTTCAACAGCCTAAGAAGAAAGTAAAAGAACTTGAATGAAATGTACTGTATAAAAGAGACTATGTTGTACAGTATTTGTTACAAACTAATGGCTATGTTATTTTCTGAGTTCGGCAGTATGAGAACGAGTTTTAAAATGGTTTACTGGAGATCAAAATATGAAACAATGATGAAACTTGTACACTTTGGCATTTAAATGATTTTAAGTTATGAAATCATCATAAGTTATTATCATACCCATCATCATCCAGCATCTGGGAAACAGTCTGAGAGTCCTCCAAATGGAAATTATACTCTTGAGAATCGAGCTTTTGGGAAGGGTATGAACTTCCTCCTTGGAGCAAGTCTTGAGTATCTTCAATCGGTAGAGCTATCTCAGACATAGCACTGGTGCTCTATAATTAAAATTATTTATAATTCGGTTATTCATGATATTGCGACACAATCTTTCACTGGGAAAGTGGAAGGCTGGATTGCCACCAAGTCACTACATTAAAAACAATTTGCCAATGTCTTTGAGTAGCCAGCTATAGCCAGACAGTTATGTTTAGTGACAGGTAGCATCATAGAGCAGAAGTTGTCTAGCTTTGTCTCGGTTAAATTTGACAGGCCGTTTTTAATGAAACTAACTGTATATGAACTAAAGCTAGGCACAAATGCACAACGGCAGACACATAAATAAAGTTAATATCAGCCATACCTTGTACAGCTTGTATGTACTGCTTGTTGCTGCAGAGGACTTGCTAGAAGGATCGTAGAGATCAGGGGTGCCAGACCGAGTTTGTTTTCTCCCGGTTCTCTGTCCCGCAGAAATCAAAGACCCCATGAGATCAAAACTGCTGTCAGCGCTGTTGTCGATTTCATTCGCGATAGAACTACTGTCCATTTCTGGTAAAGATAAATCGGCTGTGGATGTTTCTGAAAAAAATTAGAAATTTCAATAAAGTTTGCATGGAAATTTTATCTGTCTCACATGTTCAACAATATTTAACTATATTTATGTTAGCTCACCATGTAATAATTGTTGATCCTGTATGAATGTACATCTTAACATTTTAGTCATCAAAATGACTATGAATTTATCAGAAACTCAAGTTAATCAGGCTTTTGCCCTTACGAGTTTAATTTTTTCATTTAAATTCACTAATATCTTTTATGTCTGTTGGTGACATTGTTTCTAGTTAGCAAAGCTCTCCGTCAAACAGCAACATACACACAAAGCAAGCAGGGCATCTACATCACAATATTGAATTACCTTCACTGGCTTGATCATCTCCAGTTGGTTGGCTTAATGACTTAAAAGGTCGGTTACTTACTGAAAAGCAAGGAAGCAAAACACATACAAACACGTTTACACAATATTAATAAAGACCTATAACACACTAGATCATGAAGCACTTCCACCTGTTATCTAGTACCAGAAAACCTCAACCAAAATAGGGAATCAGAAAGCAAAAACATGAAGCACACCACTTTTCATAAACATTACAGAACTGACGTCAAATCACAAACAAAACGTTCACACATAAAGAAAAGTTAGAAGACATGCATAGAACTCCGGACACATGCAAAAAAAGATTGTGATCCTGTATCTGCAGGTCACTCTAATACAGTGGACCCTCATTAATCCAAAATTTGTTAAAGTGATTCCGGCGCTATCCGAACGAATTTGCCTAGAAACAGATCCCCACAATGCTAATTCTAGCCTAATTTGAACTCGTTAAACCGAATCTCGCGTTTTCTGCATCTGAACGGTGTTTTGGGGCTCTGAATGGCCGGTTTCTATGCTTAAGGATTTAGCTAATCCGAACGTTCAGTAGTTGTATGAGAGCCATTGACCCACATTATTGTCTGTGTGTTTAATCAAGGGGTGACAGCCAGTCTGCATTATCCAAGGCTTGTCTTTAATTGGTTTGAATAAATCAATGAACTATTATTTTACATGATAGGGACTTTCTCTCATCGCATTCAGCAGAAATTATACTGTTAACCCCAAATATTTTAGTCTATAAATTGCATAATGGAATGCGGTCTGTATAGAATTATGCATTTGTTCATTTATAAATCGTATTCATTGTATACTAAGGCATACATTCCTACTAGTACAAATATATGAAACGTTTTTATCTTAAACCTGTCATGGTATATTCTCTCTTTACGAGACAAATGAATTATTAGTATTTATTACTGTTGAAGAGTTCTAGGTAAAACATAAAATTAAAGCCCAATTCCGTGCAATGTGGAATTGTGTAGTTATCAGACAGTGCCGCCTTGATTTTAATTTTTAACTTATGACTTCCTTGTTTTATGAAATTATGAGATGAAAAAAAATCTTAATATGTGTTGTTTTATTAGTGTAATTAACTTGTAATTAATCTAGTCTAATGTTAGATTGTATTGATTCATTTTGCAATAAATATATCAGAGATACTTTTGATATACCTGGTACTTTTAAATGTTCAATTGTATTATATGTGTTTAGCCATTTGAATCTTAAATTTAACCTTATAAATGCATCAATCTGTACAGACAGTCTATAAAATGCAATTAACCAACTTGCAATTACACACTAGGTGTCGCCTCGGACACTAGTTCTGAAAATGGCCAACTGGGGCACCACTGGCACTTTTGGTGATCAGAATCCCGTGTTAATCTGAATGAATGGACTAAGAACCCAGGTGATCGGATTAATGAGGGTCCGGTCCACTGTATAAGAACGCATTACAATAGGAACTACTTTGTTAAGAAATGTCCCCCATCATACATTAAAAAGACTCACCAGCTTGCTGTTCTGTGTTAGCTTCTTGAGATCCAACAGGTGACTCGCTCATGGCTTCATCATCAAATAATTCCATAGTCTTGGTTTTGTACAAAGTTCTCTTTTTGGACTGTTTGGGATCCTTTGCCTCTGGTACAGTTTCAGTCTCTCCATCTGAGCAAAAATTCAATTTCAAATTCACATTTTATTACAAAGACTGAATAAGATCACTATCGCTTCAATGTCATCTTACAGTACTGTTAGTTCTCAAGTATAATTTCATCAATACATTTGTCCCAGTGAACATTTGTGACAACAATGCCACCATTATAAGATAAGGTATACATTATTTAGTCATAAAAATTAAACTCATTCAGTGTCAAATTATCCTTACAAATTCAGTTCAGTAACTCTGAAAATAACCTGCCAAATGCCCATTTGCATAGTTATTCCGGGATAATCCCCCTCCCCCAAACATCTCCAACACTCAAAACCTTGAAACCTCCAGGAAACAACACTCAATGAAATTATTTTCACTTCAACAAGAGCAATTTCCCCTCCATTGTCAATGATTCATCCCATTGTCATGATTCCTGCCTGTCCCATTAGCCCATCAGGTGCAAAAATAAAGCCCTAATCCACCGACCCACCCTCCATTGTGAATTTTAAACTGACCACTAGATTCTAGCTCCAGCTTCATTTCTTCCTCTTCTCCATCATCTTCATCATCATCCACTGCCTCATCATCCACAAATGGATTGCTTTCTTTTCTCGTCTTTTCCGTTTCTGTATATTCATTATCATCCAAATCGTCTTGTTCCTGTGAAATAATGCAACTACACTAGAAACTTGACTTAAAGTAATGAACATCATGTGCACAACAAGCCAGCTTTCTCATCTTTACGTTTGCCCCCAAAAGTTTCTCTTGGAAGCAAACAAGAGACCAGTTGTTTAAGACAACAGGAAGGTAAAGTAATGCAATACACTATGCCATCACTGGCCGATCCAGCCCTGAATCTACGGGGGCCAAAAGCATGACTGTTAAATGTCCCTGTCAGTACTTATATATGCCTGTGTTGGACATTAAGGCTGGTGGGGTGGAGGGTCATGGCCCTAATGCACCCCCTTACCCCCTGGATCTGCCAGTGTATGCCATGACACACATTCATTTATCTTTCAAATGCTAGTCATTACACTTAAGTTTTTCAAAATTGTAACTTTCCACTCAAACAATTCTCACCATCTCCTCCTCCTCCTCCTCTGGTTCTTCCTCTTTGTCAGTGTCCGACTGGTCGGTAAGCTCCGCCTCCTCATCTCCGTCGTCAAGGTAGCCATCCTCATTATCCATCGCCTCAAGTTCGTTTTTCTTACTTCTGATTTCTTCTCGTTTCTGTCGCATTTTGGCAGTAAGTTTCTTTTTCAATAATTGCAGCTTTGCCCCTGTGAAAGACAAGATTATAATACTTTGTATTTAGAGGATCTTAAAACCATTCACGTTGCAATTCTGAAATGAACTTATCATCATCAGTCTCTTTAAAGGTTTTTATAATAATAAAAATACGGACCAGGAGCCTCAGCTCTTTTCATTTCCTCATCCTCCTCTTCAGAATCAATGTGAACGACAACTTTGTCTAACATCAGTTCTTCTTTCCCTGACTCGCCTTTCTCTTTGCGCACCACACTGCAAAATTAACACAAACGTTTGTCAGACTATGACACTTTATCCCATACATATTTATATGACCAGTAAGTACAGCTGATCAGTCCTTATGCCATTACCTCATTTCAACATCTTTGCTTTTCTTCTTGGTTCTTTTTGCAGAATGCTTCATTAACCGAGTCATCAAATTCATGATGCCAGGATTCTGAGGAGTTCGTTTAGCAGCAGCATCAGCCTCTTCATCATCATCCAGATCAATGAAATCATCCGGACCTTTGCTGAGTGATGGAGTAACGCAGTCCAATGTAAGACCCACAAGTTTTGGAGTAAGGAAAGACTTTTTGTCTACTGTTGAATTTGTGGGTGTGGAGCTTATCTTATTATCAACATCTTGACTTTGTGTTGCTTCTGGCTCTTTAGTACTGACTTCAGCTTCTTTAACCTCATTACTAAGCACCATTTCTTTATCTCCTATTTTCTTTTCTAAACTGTTTTCTTCCTCTGACGATGGACCGCTCAGAAAACCAGAGTCCTGCCCCGGTTTTGCGTTGTCCTTTTGTGATTCTTCCTCCTCTAACATTTTCTCAGTCTGAGTTGCATCAATTTCCAAGTTAATTTGTTCGGTATTTATTATTGGCATGTCACTATTATCAGCCTCCCCTGGTTTAGATGAGTTTGTATCAATGTCAGGTAACTCATCATCCGCCAATACTGGCTGTGATAGGGTATTAGAGTCTTTTTTGGAATTCTCCGCTGCAGCAGAGCCACGTTTGGGTGTCTTACTACTGTTTAATTTAGCAGTAATTCTGTCCTTCAAGTTTGATTTGGGAATAGTTTTGCTTTTTGGCTTTAGTAATTCGGGAGGGGAGCTGAGGGGAGTTGTCATCTTTGGCTGAAGAGCTAAGCCGGGAGCCGTTTTCCATGTGCATCTGCAAGTAATCAGTAAAAACATCAGTGTAATCAAGTAACTCAACCTTACAAAAATAACCTGTCCATTAAATCTAACTGCTACATACCCAGGAGAATTTTTCAGCACAGTATTCAACTGCTGCTGCTTCTGTTGTGTTCTCGCCAAAAAGACAGACAGTCCAAGACACTTCGGTTGATGATATGGTACACGAACAGCCGATTCTGAAAGTACAACATGAGGGCAACATATACCATCGTGTGAAATTTAGTCCTCATCAATGGATCTGTCTGCAATGTAGCAGCCAAATGTTATAATTGACTAAGTATGAAATTGAATGTTGAAAGTTACCTCTAACTATTCTTTGAGTTTCGCTGTGAATTTGTTGAAGATCATCTTTATTAACTCTTGGTTTTGATGAAGAAGATGGCTTGGAAGGTTTCTTTGATGCACCCTGAAATAAAAACAGATATATTTTCAATGTTTAAGCCATATCTTATCATAAATCAGCATGAACCATTGAACATCTTAAATTATCCCCCATTCTAACCAAATCATAATAATGCCCACCTTTTTCAGTTTCTTCATCATTGCAGCACTAAGTTGAACAGGTTCGTCGTCATCGTTACTGTCCTCCGCCTGCGAATCTTTCCCCTCATTATCTTCTTTATTTGGCACGAGAGGCATGTTATCATCAATGTCACTGTCAGAGTCACTGTCATTTTTGTTCTGATTTTTATTCTCATCTTCGCTGTCCGATTCAGCATCAAATAGGTCACTCTTCAGGATGTTGCGCATCTGAAAAATAAAATAAAAAATGTATATCTTACACTCAACTTGAAAGTACTATTCATCAGAAATTATCCTCTATTAAATATCCCCCTGTTACACACCAGAATATGATACCTGCCAATATTAGGCTTTTGGCATAACATTGAATGCTATTTAAGTTTAATTTTTAAAATATTTTCATACCACATATTTCAGTCAGTCTCAGCACCAATATATTACTTACAGCAGTGGACTGAGTCGAATCATCACAGTCTTCTGTCTCATTTTCATCTTCTTCATCCTCATCATCACTGATGACACTCTTCTTCTTGGTTACACGACTTGGCAAGACTAAGTTAAAGTAACAAAGATAAAAACACAACATCTTTATTGATTGTATTACACATTTAGGAAGCTTTATACCATATTAATGTTGTAAAACTGACCATTCGGATTATTTTCTTTATCGCTGTCATCCTCTTCTTCATCTTCTGGAGTCCCAGATTCTTCAGTTGCCATGGAAACCGCTGCAGTGTTATGGTCTTCTTCCTCATCTTCATCCGAGTCATCAAGGAGAGCTGCAATAGCCTTCAAGTAAACAATGCAAAATTGGTCAATGTCACAGACAAATGATCACAAACTTTTTTATGATGAAATCACACATGTTAATGTATTGTAATAAAATGCAAGTACAGAATTAGTCCTATATAATATTACCTTCCTCCGTGTGGGTTTCTTCACAATGATATCTTCATCATCACTGTCAACTTCTTAAAAATAAAAGGAATGCATGAGCCATGATTCAGCTATAAGTTAATAAAAAACATACCTATTCACAAACAGCATACTTTACTTTTTGAGATCGCTCAGATGTGAGATGTCTGTGTAGATTATTTTTTAAGTTAAACTTTGTGGTGGCACATAAATTGCAATGCCATGTGCACTGAATTGCGAATGAACATTGAGCTTTGTGTAAATTTGTCTAATCACTATATGATAATTACTGGGGAAAAATGCCTTAACTGTATGCATTTCACCCTATCCGCATTTCATGGTATTTGATACCTTTTCAATAAACCCAGTCACCCCACCCATTTATCAAAGTGTTTAGGCCTATTACCTGCTGAATTTAGTACTACTGAATTTTCTTTCATGACTGATCCACCGTCCTGAAAACAAAGATCACATTTACAGCAAGAATTTCTAGATGTTTTATGCTATAACTTAAGTACAAAATGTCTAAACTGTTTGACATAGTGACAATGTGGTAGATTCATCAGATTCACCTAAATTTAAGGTCACAAGTAATCGTAATATTTTTCAAGTTGAGCAGGAAATGTTCACCATTACTTTCAGCGTTTACTGATCTTCTTTCACAGTTGATCGGAACTTGATCAAACAGACTTAACTAATTCACTGAACTGAACAAACAAAATGAGCTTTGATCGTCCCAAAAAAACGTCAACAATTTTGGCGCGACGCCTTGTACCAATGTTTATTGGACAAATGTTCAATTTACCTCCTGCGAAATGACTTGCATGTCTTCTCCGATCATTGTTGCATAAATGTGTCAAGTTTTTTCATTTAATTCACCCTAGATCTTGATCAATTAGTAAAATAAACAACAAAGCCCAGATCAACAGGTCATCTCCACATTTTGTGTTTGCGCGGCATCTGTTCAATGCGCATGCTCAGTCGAGATTTCCGCGACCGTCTAAAAATAGATTTTGCCCGCCAAACAGAAGACCACTTCATGGCACTAGATCTGTTCCAGACCTATAAGGTGCTCTAGCTGTAATATACATTTGCTCCCTTGTTGGGGACCTTTATGTAAAAGTTAATGAATGATAAAGTAAACATGTACTAATTCCAAAGTTCACTATTAATTTTCAAGAGCCAGCTTTACCCAGTATACCTCCACCACTTGAGCTAAAGGGACTTGCCCCCCCCCCCCTCCCCAAACCAAGTGCTTGGAGATGACCGGGGTATACATGTATATACGATATATAAAAATAGATATGTAATAATTAATTTGAAAAAAAACAACAACACAAAAACAGTATAGGTATGTGGCCGTTACATGTCGGGTAAAATATTCATTCATTACAGACCTGCTATAGGAGACAATAAAATTGAAATATAAAAAGTCGGATAGATGAATGTCTTTAAGTATTGTAGATTGGCAGCAATCCGTTAATCAATCAATGAATCATTGTATTATTTTTAGATGACCAAATGTTATTCAGCACAGCTGCAAGTCATGTCAGTTTTGCTCAAACAGACGATATTAGGAAGCAGAGTTTCACATGAAAGTGACATGTCATTATGATGTAAATTAATTATCACTCCCCCCCCCCCCTCCCCTTTACCTAGTGTGTTATTTGTTGACTTGTGCTGTCACTTAACATCTAAGCTACATCATCTAAATCCAAACAATGGTCTATACTTTAACTACTAGACAGACACAAAGTCATCACAAGGACAGAAATGTCAATTTGTCATAAATCGACTTGTTTTGAAGACTGACAATCTCTCCATGATGAAAGTGGGAGGAGATGAGGATCTTGACATATTGGGAGTTTGCAACACGTGTTATTGAGGTGACAGATTGTGTGACTTAAAAGGCCCCTCAGCTCAACAAGTGCATAATGAGTTTTAATGTGCCCAAAGGAGGGACAGGTGTTCACAAGAGATGATCAAGCCACATCAAAACAATCAAGGATGGCCAATCACGTCACAGCATATGATCAATGTGTAAAGACTTGATCCAAACTGAAAAGGCAAAGAGATCTTGGACACTGCATAGTCTGGATGCTTGCATTGAGACATTATCACAATATTATTGATCACTAAGTCAGTTTGACTGTTACTACACTGTATCAAAGTCAAATTTACAGGATTTGCCAGAAGGATTTAATTTATTTTCCTCAAAGACGAGGAGTTTTATTGCTAATTAGCCTAATTAAGACTGGCACGTATTGACTGGATTATTTTCATTTTTAAAAAGAATCATCTGAAATCTTGAACCAACCATGAAGGCCACTGGGTACTGCACAGTAATTTTGTTAATTTTTGCTCTCATAGAATCAGGATCATGTGACCTTCCACCCCCATCACGAAGACTGCATGATGACGTCACGCAAGATGACCTTTATGACGCAACATTTCCCGTCCTTCCACCCCCAAGACCCACCATCCCACCTGGACCTACTGATGAGATCGTGGCTGGATGGAAGGTCCCGGAAAAAGGGCCTACAACTGGGGTAAATGACTTTCAAAAATATTCTAACATAAATGATCCAGGTGCCCTACCCACCACAGTCACTGGCTGGAAACGTTGGAGGGCATTTTCACCCCATATGACGACCCCAGATATCGTTCTCACTGATGACAGTCAATGGGAAGGCTTCACAAGCGAAGATCCACCACGAGAGGTCAGCACTGAGCAACCGTCTGCTCACGGAACAAGTGTTACTTCTTTATCGAACGATGTCGACCAAATAACAGCGAAAATGTCACATATAACTGACAGAATGTCCTCTTTTGTGCCTCAACGTCTAGACAGACCACGTCAACGTGACGTTAATGATGACCGCAAGCGAGGTCTTTACGTTGCCAGACGTTTTTTGCCACTGCTGTTGAGCTGGGCAAGAAGAGGTCAATATGACCCAACTCCACCTACAATGCCCACACCTAAAGTGTTCAAACAACCCTCAAGCACTCAGAGTGCCAGATATGACACGTCGGCATTGTATGCTACATCATCAGAGTACAAAGATGACATAACTGAGTCAAACATTTACACTAGAAGTCAAAACTCAATTACCCAAGACGTGCTAGATGACGTCAGCAACGCTGCTAGCGACGCTCGTACAACTCCTGACGCATTGCCCACGGCAGTAGCAGCGCCACCTGTGTCACCTGCCCCCGCGCCCCAAGTGGCAGCCCCAAACACTACAGAGGGCCCTGGCACTGGGCCAGATCTGGTGGAGCCTATGGCCACTGGTCTGGTCAAGCAACTGACCCATGTCCAGTTTAGCTGGGTGGACATTATCATAGCTGTAAGTTGCTCTGTTGCAGCCCTGTTGGTCCTTATTAATCTTGGTGTCTTTTTACAATACTGCATTCAGAGACGTCGCCAGGAGCGAAATTTCAGGGTCCAAACTCCTATGGTCCTCCCCTCTGCAAATTACAGCCCAAAACTAAATACGCTTTGTTCACACCTTGAAAAACTAGCTCGATCCCACAGGACCTCTCGGAGACAAACTGACCTGGCTAGGACCTCAGATTATGGTGGATCTGGAAGCAGTCTGACAAACAATGTCAGTCCTGGTCAGTACGGAAACTCTGAAGCCATGATTGCTAATTTTGTGAACAATGAACTTATAGTCGAACTGAATGACAGAGACAGCACTTGCACCTCAGTCAGTGATGGGTTCACTTTCAGCCATGAATACGAGACAGATCGAGACGACTTCAGATTATGAAAAAAAGAAGAAAAAACAAAAAAAAAATTGTACACTGTAAAATACATCATACTAACTCACAGCTATTACTGAGCAGTGCTGCTCAGCTACTTTTGCTTTAGACCCAACCTTGGTTGTCCTTCACACACATCACATAAACAATTATGATGGAACGCTGTTGGTTTGTATCTTCTTGTTACCTCCAAGGTTAAGGACATCAGATATGTCCAATACTGTATAAACTCATGTAAATATCTGATATGTAAGTTCTTTTTAATTTCATTGCCATTTTTTTTATCACCATTTTTTCATATTTCATGTCATATCCTTTTTTTATATATTCCTAATAAATGTTTGTGAATTTTCGAAGCCTTCCTTTGATAACGTCGCCCAGTCTTGTTCCCCTGGGAACCACCAGTGACTTTGTAGTCAGCATTATCTATATACTGTATTGCTGCGAAAGCTGTCATATCAACTTGATTTGTTTATGTGCCACTTGAAAAATTATAATTCCTCTCCTGCATTCATGACAGTGATATGACAATGTGCTTCGCTTATAATATAGTGCCATTTCCAACATTTCTATCATACAATAACGATGGAAAATCTCTTGTCTCTCTCGAGTAGATATAGTTTTATTACACATAAAAACAAATATATACCAAACAAAAGGTAACCTTGCCAATAAATTTCATGACAAAATTTTTAAGAGGGTCTATAGCAATTCCCTTGACTTGAGGTTAATGATTACAGTCATACAAATCAATGTACAAACAATCAGTATAGTCATGCCCAGTTAGGGCTGTTCCATTTAAAAAAGAGGTGTGGACAGGAAAATTTTCCCCCACTTTTTCGCCATTGGAGACCCTTTTTTTTAGAAAATGGAACAGCCCTTAAATAAATTTAAATTATACACATTATAAAGTTGACACAACATAAAATGTTTCCCTGTATCAAAGAATTTGTTCACAGCATGACTTTATACAAGCTATAGTTTCATGTAATCAGGCAGGGATTAAATGAAAAAGAGGGTATAAAACTTACAAAAACATTCCGGTGTAAGGGCAAGGCAGGCTTGTTACTGCTTTCTGAAAACTGCTGGAGCAAATATGCCATTTAACAAATATGTTTAAATGAAGAAATTAGATTTTCAATGAATTGTGAAGGTATATTGTCATTAGCATGACACTGGTTAATACATTTAGATTAACAACACTTATTCTTTGACATTTCCCATCAGTAACAAACCATACAATTCGCAACAAGACCACAACAATACTTTTGCAGTTGAACGATCAATATATTAATTACTATGTAAAATATCATTCACACTATGAGTCTCATCTACTGTTTACTAGTCACATTAATTACCAGCCATATTTACACATTATTAACTTAAATTATTAGATAGCTGTGATTACTAACATTAACATCTTTATATCACAAGTATTTACAGGTGAGACATGATATTAAACTTAAACAATCATATATAGTACAATTACAGTTGGTCATAATATGCCAGTCCAATTTGCCAATATCCACAAAAGTATTACTCCTAAAGTCTAAGTCTTTCACAAAGCAGCAGCTATTCCTACGGTTGTCCCATTAAAATTTTCTGGTTACCAATGCCATTTAATTTCACAAAACGAATCGCTAGAAAACAAATACGTTAAAGCACACAAATGAAATCATGAACACATGCAAAAATTTATAAAATAATGAATTCATACAATATGCATCAATCACACAAAATTTAGTCACTGGACTGGATTATGCACTACACAACCTAATACAAACTGATTGGGTCTGTGATACAGAAATTTAATCATCCTTCTTGGCCCGTTTGTGTTTTGGCTTAGTCGGAGATTTTTTTGGTGAGCTTTTCTCTTTCTTCGCTTTCTCCTGATTCTCCTCGGCAGCGCCCTCTATTGCAGGAGTTTCCTGACCAGTGGGCAGTGCACCATTCGCGGGTTCATCCAGCATTTCTTGACTTGTGCCAAACTCGTTGTAACGTTTGGGATCCACGCGGTAAATATAGCGCTGGTACAGGTAGATCAAGAATATAACATCTGCAAAAGAAAAAAAAGACGAAATATTTCAGCTGAAAGATTACGCTAGTATAGGATTGAAGTATCACATGGACTCCAAGCCTCATCATTTCATTATGTCATCCTAAGACAACTGTTCATGGCAACTAGCTGAGCTTAATACCAGTATTCTGATTCCTTTAAACAAGACTGCTGTGAAAAAAGCACTTTTTAAATTTCACAGCAGAATAAAAATATTCTAGGTCTTGTACCAAGAGCAGAGAAGTAACCATCAAATTTAACTATTACTAGTGATTGTCAATATTCTTACCATCTCTGAGACATCCTATTCTGTATAGAGTTGGCATTTTTATAACGAAGGCAAAGAGATCATCAATGAAAGTGTTCAAGGCTTTGTAAGTCAACATCCTCCATGGCAAATGAGCGACTGACTTGAGTTTGTAGTTGATGAACAATTGTGGAGTCATCATAATAAACCCTGTGGAAAGAATAGACAATTAATTAACAAATTACAACAAGATGGCTGATGTTCAGTTATGTGTCCACAATTGCGCCACAGGATATGATATGTACGGCAATTAATAAACATATTTTTGTTATTTGTCAATCACATTTCATATTACAACTTTGTTTATACCCCAAGTTGGGCATTTCATACTAACTTATCAGTAAGGTACCTAAAAGATTCACATACGACAGCAACTCCAAAAAGCATTAGGTAAGTATAATATTTAGAGAAACCTTTTTTCTGAATCCCCACGTAGCATATATTGTTTTACAAATGTTTTCTGTTATACACTACACCCTACAGGAACATCTGGCAGTGTTTGGATATTACTTACCAAATGTTAGTAAGAATCCATAGAGTAAAGAGAGGACAAATGAATACCATCCTTTGTGCTCTAAGTATAGCATAGAATAAATGGCATAGCAGACCAGCAAGGGGTAAAGCACCCACGAAAGGTACTTGAATGCCATCTGGAAAAGACAACATGAGGACATCAAAATGTGGGTTCAAAATTTAAAACACTCAGATATCCAGCCTATCATCAAAACTTGCAAAATTTGTTAAAATGTACATTGCACACTTCACCTAATTAATTTTACACTTTTAAGTGTAATGAAATGTATTTACCCTATCATACTCTCTTGTAGATGATTCCACATAAGTAGATTTGTCTTTAAATGCCACACGTGGAATAACTCCCAACCAAGGGTTTTCTCTGTCAATCTGCAATAACACAATACATTCTCATTGCTGAAATCATGTAGTCAATATCATTAATATTTTGCAAATTAGGTTTTAGATTCAAGGAACTTACAACAACATCTATAACTTTGAATATCTTCCAGATTTCAATTACAAGGCCAACACAGACACTGCACCGAACCACAAAATTAGTCTCATTGTCCATCACATAAAGGACCACAATTAATGACTGGAAAACACCGAATATGACTGATCTGACGGACAGCCCTTCTAGTGATTTCCGGTTTCTCCAAAACTGGATGTCTGAAATAAATCATACATAACCTTTAACCAATGTGTGAGTTGAATAAATTATGCACCAATGTTTCTATTATAAGCCATTAAGGTTATAAAGGTCTGTCCTTATTGGTGCAGTTATTATGAACAGTCTCTTGCAGCCTTAATTAAAGTAGCGACAACATTTGTAGAGTGGCTTTAGGTGTATATGCAATTATATTTCTTTTAGATCAGCTGGTAAAGATCATAGTCATTAATCTGCAGTATGAAAGATCAAAAGCTGCCATATTGGCAACTTGCCATAATTTCAATTACATTGATACCATTATGAGGAAATCTATTGGAAACAAGACTGCCATTGCGAAGTGGTACATACCATTTTTGAAAGCCAGAAATTCGAACACACTGTGAACAATGGAGATGACGATCGTCAACCCAAGGAGATATGGGCTAGTTTCTAAGAAAGTTGTCTGAAATTTTGCAAAATTTCATTAGTTTCACCAAATTGGATACAATAATAATATTCCTGAGTAATTGATAAACACTACAAGCCTCGCACCTTTAATGAGTCTTGATCCTCATCCGACTCCTCCATAAAATCTTCCCCAAGGAAAGCAGAATACCATTTTGTTCTCATTGTTTGTGCTGCGTACATCTGCCATTTGAACAGCGACATGGGGGTGTAGGTCAGTGTTAGATTCAGGACTCTGGAAAAGACAGCGAGTCAGTGTTGATATTTGTAAAACAATCTTTATGGTCATTTAAAAACAAGATCTGTTGGCCTAAAATACTTACGGTGTTGTGTCATTGATTGGAGTCATTTCGGAGTTTAGATTCCAGTAATCGTTCATAAACAAAATTGGAGAATAATGTTTCCCACCATCTACAAAGCTCACAACTGGAAAAGAAGCACAAGGAAATACCATAAAATCAGCGACCACACTCGGGCATTAGCTTCCACATGGGATTAACATTTTTTTAAGCTCTAAAATTATGTTTTAAAGAAATAGCCCACCTATTTTGGTGTATGTCTATGTATATTTGTTATGCCTATAGTCTACAAGTTGGCAGTGATAATGATGCATAAAACAATACCACACACATTGACATGTTACTTACATTCATTAATTGGAGCTGGAACTGCACCAGGCATCCAAGGCGTGTAGTCTTCAACCAGGTTGATAGTCATATTAGGATGCCAAAAGGATAAAATTTCCATTTTAGTTTCATTTGCTTTCTGAAAATGCAGAATAAACATTTTGAAATATATGTCAAATGGAAGGTACAATGGTATACCAGTGAATCTACAATACTAGCCATAGCCATACTAACCTTAATCAGGTCCGGGTGAGCATTAGTTTCTCCAGTTAACAAATTGACTGAGCTGTGATAGTGACGTTTCTTGTATCTGTTCAGTCTCTTCCACTGATGGATTGTCGTTTTCTTCTCGTAATTTTCCTCGTTTGGGTTCGGTGAATTCCCAGCTCGGACGAAGTAGACATGGATATACAATGATCCATTATTTTGTACAGCCTAAAATTAAAGTATAATTAATGAATACCTACTACAACCGGCTACATCAATATCATACAACAGTTTAACTATAATCTATGGTCGATATCAACAGCAACAACTATTATCAGTCACAAAACAATTTAAATGAACACTTAGATGTTTACCTCTGATATAGAAAGAGTTCCTTGTTTCTCATAAGAGCCATCCCCATTTGTTCCACTCAACCAATCCCCATAAGCCAGTTCCTCTTCAAGCCAAAACAAGGCTTTCTTGTCCGTGAAATCCGTGAATGTTTCTTGCTCGTTGATGTAAACGTACATATCCTGTAATGAAGTTAAAAGTATGTTAGTTAATTTCTATACAATGATACTCATGATTGATATAACTTGGCATAAACATTTCCAATTGTTTAAAGACTTTTTCACTTTAAATTTGAAGAAATAAGACTCATACCAGAGACAAGTCCTTCATATAGATGTTCTGCGCTGGTCCCATTACTGGCACAGAGCTTCCAGGGGCACCACCGCCTTGGGCAGCAGGCTGTACGGGAGTTGCCGGTTTTCGGAAGAAACTGGTGATCATATAGATGAAGATACAGCGAACAATCAATGTTTTGGCAACACCCAAGAAACCAAACCTGTTTTGCTGAGGCTCTTGCTGTGCATTGGCCTGAAACAAAGAGACAAAGTGCACCATTAGTCTCAAATCTCTAATATCCTTGGCATTTGACCATTAAGCTAAAACACATGAATTCAAGTTATCTAAAGATAAGCTAATTGACAAATCTGTTTTTGTCTTGGCTCTTCAAATTGTAAATTCTTTACTCTTGAATTTTCTAACTGTGCATATGGATGGTTATCATGATTTCACCAAAACTCAAAGTACAGTCTAACCTGCCCTAATGGCCACCTGTACAGAACTGTTACTTGGCTGTAAATGGAGCCCTCGAAGGTCCTGGGCCTCCACGCGGTGAGGGTGGAAACCCTTGGGGTGAAGTCCTCTATCCCCAGTGGCTAAAACAGGACAGTGCGCATTGCACAAGCTGCTCCAGCTATCCCACGCAGACACTTATTGATTTTTTGCATGCTTCTGGTTTCTACTACCACCTATGGATGATCAATCTTACCCTAGAGAGCCTCTACATAGCCCACTCAGGTGCTGATGAGGCGTTAAACAATAACACTACTACTACTACTGGCTGTAAATGCATAGCTCTCAAGTGACCCTCATTTGGCGGGTCTAACCAGCATATAATGTCACAACCCTCTGACTAGCAAACATAAGCCAAAGGCCCTCCTTTGCCCAGTTTTACATGGTTATGGTTGGTTCTGCGCTGGTCCCATTGCTGGCACAGAGCTTTCAGGGGCACCACCGCCTTAAAATGGTCCAATTGTGCAAAGCAAATTTAAACAATACAACGTAAGTTCCATAAATCGGAACTAGCTCTAAAATATCCAGATTGCACCACAGAGCACCTTAGATGCCAAAGCTACCAGCAGGTTGTGGTGGCCCGCCACTCGCGGACCCCCGGCCTCGTGTGACCAGTTTCTATAACTTGGGAGCTATGAAACAGCCACTTCCAATTCCCTGGAACTGGATTTTCATGGTATACTTATATTAACCCCTGGCCCTATATTAAACAGCCACCTGTCTTAAACAGCCAAATGTATCAATTCCTAGGGTGAGCCTTAATTTGGTATCATGTGATCTACAATTATTAATTAGCAACCGTCTAACCACTCTTCATTAATTTCAAAATCGGTGTACACATTTTAGAGGCACAGTAGTTGTACAAATACTACAATGTGTACTTTATTGTTAATTTCAATGCAACTGGTTACCAACTGTTGGCAACATCAAAACTCAGGCCTTATCAAGGTTAATCTGTATCATTAATTCGAGTGCTATAGCTGTAGACTGCTCTACACATATCTAAATACCAAAGTCAAATTTTGGTATTCCAACCCATGGATATATATTTGACACCATCAATAGTGCCACATCGATTTATTGGACACCCCAAATTGGCAATACATGGTGATGCGGGGATGGGGCGTTTCTACTCATGTGAATGATCCATGCATCATGCATTGCATGGCCATTCATACGTGGTCAAAAGAAAGTGCGTCGTATGTGTTAAATTCAATGGGGGAGGAAAAATCAATGTAGTAGGACAATCCTCCATAACATATCCAACATTTACCTGGCCATTTTGTTCTTCTGTGGCCACTGCTGTCTCGTTGGAGTCGCCTTGTTCGGCGCTCGTGGCGATTTGCTGGTCATCATCGGCCATGATGTTCTTGTGGATTGCTGATAATCGTTCGGCAACTGCCCTTTAACAAAAAAGCACAATCCGTCAGATGGCACCACCAGTCATAGAAACGATGACTTCGTTTGCAGCAGACCCTCAGCGAAAGAATATTGCCCTGGGTCGAAATTAACTTACTATAGGTCTGATAGGTCATGTGAACATTGCATTAGAAGTTGCCTATAAAATAAATACCAAAATGGAAATTTTTTAATGGGCGCTAATCCTGAAAGGGGGGGGGGGGAGGAGATAATACACCCTCCTTTAAATATTTTTTTCATACTATGTAATTTTCACGATTTTGTGGCTCTGAGAAGTTTCTCCCCCGCCCTAGAAGAATTGTTGCAAATCTGGATTAATCATACTTTTGCTAATTATTCAAGGTATTTTTATTATGTATTCTTATGTAAAGAGTGTGACAAATCAAATTTTAAAACAGACATCTCCAAAATGTTATGGATATCATTGTAGACATACAGTACCAGCCTGGGTTTAGGGCATGTAGCAAATAACACAACCTGAGCAATTTTCAATTATCAAGAAAAAGTACTAAACGAATGTCAACATGAAGTTTTGAACAGGAATGAAAAAGTGAAAGTACTATAATTTAGACATGTCACAGCTAGATTTCATGCATGCAGGCATTGTAATTGAAATGTGGGGGTTTAGAAAATAAGAATTTTTCATATTATTCCCAATTAGGATAATTCCTATACAACGGCACTATTTTAGCTATATATATATATATATATATACACGACATTTTATGGATATCAATATAAACGTTGATTGATGCACAGTACCAGCATTTTTAGGCTGGTACTGTATGTTTATATTGATATCCATAAAGTGCATTTATGCATTATATGAAAGGATAATGATAGTTATTTCACCCACGTTCCCATTCCATTTTGTAAAGGAATACTTCCAGAATTTCTTTGAAGCTCTTTCCTGTGATCAATAGCTTCCTCATAAACTTTGTAACAGTATAAAAGTCACCCCTTGACAATACAAATGAAACAAATAAAGTAAGGGGGGGGGGAATAAATAAAATGAAAATACAAGAAGGAAGGAAAAAAAAGTTATAATAATTAATACAATTGTAGATATGTCAATTCAAATTACGAATAAGTTACATTTAACTATATAGTTTTATGCAAGAGTTTTTACATAATATTCACCACATACATTCACCCTCATAAAACTCACATAGACATATTAAAGGCAAGTACGCCATACTCATAAAACACATCACAATTACACAACAGTTTGCAGTTAATATGCCACGTTGACTTCCCATACATTGGCCTACATCAGTGGTTTACAAAAGATCCATGGAGTCAGCTCCCAGATTCCAGTTCCCAGTCAGCTACCAGTCAGTTCCCAGTAAAGTGAACTCAGCTCCCAGTTCTAGTTCCCAATCAGCTACAAAGCTATACATGCACCAATGTTTGTTGCAATGGTACCACTAAATAGCCAAGGGACATGGCTATCTAATAAATACACTACCAAATTTCTGCTACCATTCTATATACTCAGCTCCCAGATTTGTATATGTCATTTTATAACAAAAAATCAAACTTAGCCAAACAAATGTCTGGTAGCTGGATAGTTAGCTATCCACTAAGCACCAATACATGGTACCATTAAATAGTCTAGAGTTAACACTATCTAGTAAATGCACTACCAATCTAAATAACCAGCTCCCAGATTTTTATGTGTCATATTAACATAAAAAATAAACTTAGCCAAAGAAATGTCTGGTAGCTGGCTAGTTTGCTATCCAGTAGGCACCAATGTTTGGTACTATTAAGTAGCCAAGAGTCTAGGCTATCTATTAAATTCACTACCAAATTTCTGCAACCAGTCTGTATGCCCAGCTCCCAGATTTTGATGTGTTATTTTATCGGAAAAATTGCACTTAGCCAAACAAATTTCTGGTAACTGGATAGTTAGCTATTCAGATAGCACCAATATTTGGTACCATTAAATTGCCAAGGCATTAGGCTATCTAGTAAATACACTACCTGATTTCTGCTACCTTGCTATATACCCAGTTCCCAGATTTCTATGAGACATTTTCCCAAAAATGATTAACTTTGATCAACAAATTTCTAGTAGCTGGATAGTTAGCTATCCAGCAAGCACCAATATTTTCTACCATTAAATAGCAAAACATTCGGCTATCTATTGAATATGCTGCCATATTTTAATTTCTAGTAGTGCCATTTTATTATAACAATGACATGTCGAGGCACAAATTTTGGAAAATAAACATTTTCCCGTTTCCGAAGCTTCTGCACTACTGCACCTAGATATACTAATATACTACTACTGATATTCTGAAGTTTCAGAAGGTTTTGAAGGTTTTTTTTATTAACTTGATGGACATTTACATACATAATACAATTGTAATGACAATAATGATTAGACCAAGTCTATTAACCACCAAGTAGGGACACAACTGAGTTTTTTTGAAAAAATTATCTGGCAACCATAATTTGACAACTTTAATACAATACAATAATAATAATCACATTCCAAGGCGTCCATTATACACATGTCGATAAAATTAATACCCTTGTGTTATTTGCTTGCAAAAAGCCTTTGCAAAAGATTTCAAATTTTTTCTATTTTTTAAACTATCTTGAATATGTAACCATAGATGAGGAGCTTTTCCAAGGTAACTTTTATTATATTTTTCTATAGTATGGTGTGGGGCTGTAAGGTAATTTCTGTTTCTTGTTTGGTATTGGTGGTTACTTACATCAAAAAGATTTACAATTCGCACAGGTAATTTATTATTGACATACCTATAAGATATTTTAAGCAAATGTAATTTCACAAAGTCCTCCATCATCAAAATATTTCCCTTCCTATATAGATCGGATACTCTAGTTCTCCTTCCAGCTTTGAAAATTATTCTAATTGATTTGTTTTGCTGTGTTTTTATTTTTTTTCATTTCTTTTGTTTTTATCATTGGTCCCCAAGCGCTTAAAGCATTTATAATTGATGTGACTTTGTACATTAGCATGGTAAACCATTAATCTTGAGCTAACAGGTAGCATGTTTTTTACCATATTCAAACTATAATTCCCCGCTATCATTTTAGTTAGTAAATGTTTAATATGTTGATCCCATTCTAAGAATTCATCAATAATCACCCCGGGAAATTTGATATTCCGGACTTTATCTATTTCTTTTCCACTTAACTGTATATTTCCCTGATTAACTATTTCTTTACGTTTTGGTCTAAATAAGATATATTTCGATTTTTCAACATTTAAAGTCAAAGAGTTACTGTCAAACCATTCATTAAGATATTTCAAATCTTCATTAACTTTTCGATATAAGAATCTTAAATAGCCACCTGAAGCATACACTGTCGTATCATCAGCAAATGTTACAGCATTACAAAATTTCAAGCATTTTGCCAAGTCATTGGCTAATATAACGTACATGAGAGGACCTAACACAGAACCCTGTGGGGTACCATATTATTGGAAATTACCTTTTTAAACTTGACTTTTATTTGTCTATCTAATAGATAACTTTTAAGCCATGAAAGGACATTTCCCCGAATGCCATAAAATTCCAACTTTTTAAACAGTGTTTTATGATTCAGACTATCGAAGGCTTTTGACATATCAAGAAACAGGCTTAAAGTATATTGTCCTTTATTTAAACTTTCTAGGATGTTACCTGTAAAATCTAAGATGGCATCTGTTGTACTCTCATACAATACTTTGTTTTTTTTTAAATCTGATGATCCTAATATTCACAATTTTTTCCAAAACTTTAGATAAAACTGGTAAAAGAGAAACCGGTCGATAATTATTTATTTCATTTTTACTTTTTCCTTTATACAGTGGTTTAACAATTGCCAATTTCATATTATTTGGGAATTCTCCATATTGTATAGACTTATTAAAAATTATTTGCAATGCATCAATGATTCCAGGGTATATTCATTTCAAAATTTTATTAGAAATCTGATCATACCCACTGCTGTCTTTCGACTTTAAACTCTTAATAATTTTCTCAATTTCAGCTGTTGTGGTTGGAAATAAAAAACAATTATGTTCTACTTTGTTCTTCACACAGTTCATAGGATTTTTAATATTACCTTTTTCTTCTATCTTAGCAGCTAATATTTTTCCCATTTGCAAAGGCATTACTGATAAGCTGTTCATTGTTTTCTTTCATTCCATTAACTAAGATTTCATCTGTTATTTCCTTCTTATTCACAACTTTACCAGTCAGTTTATTCAGAATAGCCCAACGTTTTTTAGAATTGTGTTTGGTTTCTTGTATTAATTCATTATAATATTGAAATTTGGCTTTTCTTCGCAACTTATTATACATGTTACGGTACTGCTTGTAGTTCTGAAATTTAGGACTATCTCTTGGTTTCTTTAGTACTTTATTAAATATTGTAAGACATTTTCGTGCACACTTTTTAAGTCCTTGTGTAAGCCATGGCTCATTTGTTCTATATCTTTTGGCATTAAGTGCAATTGTTTTTTTCTGGAGCGTAGAAGTCCATAACGGATTTAATTTCATTAAACAAAGATTCGCTGCTTTCATGAACACTCATGTTTTCAAAATATATTCCAGTTTCCATTAACCAGACTAGCTTTCAGGTTTCTCAGTACCGCATCAGTAATTTTGTGTTTTATAACTTTGACCTGTATTTGTTTTTAATAAACAATTCTGTACAATAGTTAAACACATAAAGCGATCTGATATATCTGTTTTAATAATAAAGGATTTAACATTATTGTATAAATTAGCATCTAAATAAATATTATCTATAAGAGTCGCACTGTTGTGAGTCACTCTAGTGGGCTTATATATTGTTGGAATAATGCCATTTGTTAAGTTCATGTCGAAAAATCTCATTGTATTAGCATGTGAATTGATTTTAAGATAACTTAAATTTTGATCTGTTCCTATTATCACCTTTTTATGTTCTTATTTTATCTTTGTGATGATACTTTCATATTTCTCAATAAAGTCACTTTCATTCGTTCCTGGAACTCTATAAACTTCTCCTATAACTAAACTTGATCTACCTTTCTGTGGTATTTCTATACAAATAGACTCAAATTTCCCTTCATCAAATATTTTCAAATCAGATTTTCCACATAATTAATATGAGAACTGACATAATAGAGACTCCACCCCTGAGCTTATTTCTTCGGAACTCGCTTAGCAAATCATGATTGGGAAGTACAAATTTACTAAGATTCTTTTCAGATAAAAAAAGTTTCACATAACAACAGTATATCTGGCAGCATATTTTTGTCATTCAGTACATCCATCAAGTCAATCAGATCATTATGCTTATTAGGAAGACTATGTATATTAAGATGTGCTATCAAGAAAGAACAATCTCTTTCATAATACACACTATCATCAATATTCAAATAGCTGCAATCAGAAACAAGCACATCTTCATAGTCTATCAAACTAAGTAAATTTTCTGACATTATTTAAATGTAGATCATTGAATTATGCCGAAAGTATATATAAAGGTGATGAAGAATGAAAAATCCAAACTATAAAGAATAAGAAAAGAAATGTTATGTTACATTAACCTGATGGAAAGATTAATGTTAGTAGTTAGGGTTTGCAATCCACCTAAACATCAACCTCTTTGCGAAGGTGTTATTAACATATAACACTGTACACCAGTCCTGTCTTACTAATTTAGTGATCAATTAATTTAATTTAATTTACTTGCATGAAATTCACTTCTTTTATATATAGTAATCAGCTTCTTAACTGATAACACATTAGGATCTTCCAACATATTTAGAAAACAACCTTAAAGCTTATTATTCAGACAAACAATGTCATCAAATTGTTAGCAGTCAAACACAATCTGTAAATCAGCCCAATTTGATCAGCACAAGATCTTCAAGGAGCATTCTCACATGAACGATAACCATTCGCAATACAGCTATGGTAGAGATTTTGAGGTTACCACAAGGTTAGGAGGAGTATCTGTAGAGGCTACCATCATTGTTGTTATTTCCCTGAACTATCTGCTGGCTTGTTTTACCTAGATCCGTCGCAATGGTGAATGAAGCCATCATAACTGGGAGTGCATACGTAGCAACTATGCACTTTGGTTGATACAGATGGCCTCGGTAGCCTCATAGGACTCCCGGATGCCTCTAGGGCACTAATGGTAGAGCTATAGAATCTTACTGGGACCAACTCTGTGGAAATTTTGCACCTTTGAAGCCAATGGATACTCCTCCTAGACTCCTGGTAGCCTAAAAATCTCTACTGTAGCTGTTTCATGAGTGCCTATCGCCCATGTAAGAACGCTCCTTAGAGATCTAGAATGATTACCGCCATTGCCGTAGTTGCACCGGCGCCCTGCTGCAGGTATACCGTATGTTGACCATTGTAGCTGTAGGATAACCTTGAGTGTATCCATCATAGCCGGCAGTTTGCTGGCTATGTATCTTGGCTATGTTGGCGGTTGTATGTACCTTGGCTATGTCCATCATCACAGTCAAGGCTTCCATACTTCAAGGGATTATATCATAATGAGGTCACGATATGAGCTTCATACCTTTGATTTCACCCCGGCAATCCATATCACATTCACCTGCTATGCAAGAACTGGACTTCAAACAAAGCAACATAAATTGTAATTTTTTTTCTTATTTTGTATAACATAGCAGAGATGTATCAATGTGACAACCAAAAAATTAAAATTATATTATTAAATATAAAAAGGCATAACTAGGTGATATAGACTACTATATGGAATTTTGTTACAGTCAGTGCACTAGTGCTACATTTCTGCTCTGTAAATATACAAACTTTTTAGCATATTTTTTCAGATTTTCCCTTAATATGAAAAAAATAATAAAAGCATTATAACGATATCAAAATGAATTTGATATTTTAGGTACAAAACCATATGATTTAGTCATAAAACCCGCAAAAGGCACAACTACACTATTTTACACATTTTCTGGCAAAGTTCTAGGCATCTACAGGGTGCAGCCTAAAAAATTGCACTGGGTATCTCCTTTTTCGGGATAGCTCTAGTGTCATGTTATCATTTCTTATATGATATATTTCCTTTAGTTGTAATATATCATAGTTTCATATTCCCTTTGTTTGGGTATAACAGTCAGCATCAGCATCTGCCTGATGCTCATCAATTATTACTGAGCTTGGGCTATACTTAGCTCAGCAGTGTCAGCTCCATTGTATGGATCCAGTTGGATCCAGTGCTGACCAGTTTGGTTATGTAAGGTTATGTAACCACTCATATATAGACAACCCCAGTTGGGCTTGTCCTTCAGTCTATGCAGAGCTTCAATAAAGGCTTCATCACACACTACACCCCTGGCTCCATATTCATTCTATATGGTGGAAGAATCCTCATCCTGGAAACAACAACAGCAGACTCCAAGAGCCATCAGACAGACAGCACTCTACAAATTACTTTAAGGTACAGTGAGCTCTAGCTCCAAATGCTAAATGAACTGAAACTGTATTACATGTATCTCCTTTTGAAGCCAATTTTATTATCAAAATAGAATATTTACTTTGTTATTAACACAGTACTCAGCATCGATCTAATGCTTTAGCAGGATCAATCAAAATTTTATGTGCCATTTACCCACATATTTACCAATTTTATAGACCTGTTTTACTTGATATACACAAATTATCTATTTTTTCTAAACGTTACATAGTCCAAATATTTTTACTTACTGTTCAAATTATAGTCAAGTACTCTATTACACATTTTCTGCGTATTTTGGAAATTACTGTTTGTTATCATGGCCGTACAGTATGTACTTCAGCATGATCATATGCCAGTCACTTACAATGGTGAATCAAAGGAAAGTGCCACTGTTCATTTGTTACGTTTTGATGATTATTTGAACGAAAATAAAATAACACAACAGAAAAAGGCCGTAGAACGCTTTCGCCTACCACTAGGGGCTACACCTAGAGCATGGTACGAGGCGAACAAAGCGGAATTTGGCGACGATCTGGAAAAATTAAAAACCATGTTCAAAGCCAGATTTGGGAAAAATATTCCACACACCGACCGCATCAGAGCATTCCGCTCAGAGACCTATAAGTCAGGAGAATATGTCACTGACTACAAAAATCGTCTCACTATGGCGGCAACAAAAGCAGGTGTTAAGGACATAGAAAGTATTAAATTCCAATTTATTGAAGGCCTGCCAGCCCATATAAGAGGGGCAATGAGGGCAAAACGCGATTCCACGCTAGACGACTGTCTGTGGACAGCACAAGCGCTTCTCGCGGAAAATCCTCCCACCACAGCGGGACACCAAGTCCTGATCGCACAAGAGTTGGGTGCTAGCAATTTTTCAGCATTTCAGGACTCACTAGTTGAAAAATTAGAAAACATGATCCTGACAGCACAAAAAGATGACCGACCTTCCAGACCACCTTCCAGGTCTAACTATGACAAGTATGACCGATATAGAACTCCATCCAGAGAACAAAGACGAGATAGGTCAGCAAGCCGATCAAAATGGGATAGGCAACCAAGCCGCTCCAGCTGGGACAACCGCTCCAGACGAGACAGGCCCACAAGCCGATCACGATGGGACAGATCCAACAGCCACTCAAGATCGAGATCAGCCTCAAGAGACCAAAAAGGTTATCGAGGACAATCGCCAGCTCCACAACGACAAGTGTCATTTAAAATGGTATGTAATTATTGTGACAAGCCAGGTCACAAACTCATCCAGTGTAGGAGACTGAAGCAGAAAATGCAAGAGGAAGAACAGAAGCAGCATTTTTAAATGGGGAACAGCCAGGAAGCACCAGCCTCTCTGTAAACCCCGATAATGATAGATCCAAACTTTGTATGTTAAATGTTGTGCCGTTAGTTAACAATGTAGAATATTGTAATTATGAAAATTCATCCATTCATGCAACCTCACCCATCACCGCAAGTCATAACAAATCACCAAATCAGCAAGTTGCAAATCAAAAACTATCACCATTGCAACAAGAAGTAGAATGTCAATCATCAGTAGAAAATGTAAGTAGAAATTCTCGAAAAAATGTATGTAAACAACCCAATAGGGGTACAAACTGTATGAATGACAATGACGCATGTATGCATATTCAATGCGATAAAGAGCAGTCTGATACAATAGTCCATTTTCCTGACGAATATGACTCTATGACGCTCCAATTGTCAAAGCAAAATATGACAATGGCAACCCTACCAAACAGGGAAAAGCTACTCACACTATTCGACTCTGGGGCAACAAAATCACTCATTTGTAAGACCTCAATTGAAAATTCACCATACTTGTCGAAATTGCCAAAACTTCAGACAACACCAGTCAAATTTAAAGTAGGCAATGGCCAATACATTACGTCCAATTATGCCATCGAATTCACATGCAGACTCAGCGGTCATGCATTTTGCGTCACTGCATTAGCAGTCAATGCATTAGGTGGAATTAATTTAGTCATCGGCAACGAAGCACTAGAACAGCTAGAGGCCAACCTGGATTTCAGGAAGCATAAGATTCACTTCAAAAGACATCCAGTATCTTTTCAGCCAGCGCAAGATGTCCTTTTGCAGCCCGGCCAAGTTAAGACAGTCACTTTAATTGGTCATCTACCAAGACAATTTGCACATTCACAAGGTGTATTAAAAACAACACAACGGTTCAGCCCGTTTGCACCAAAGAATATGCTAGTAAAGTTTAACAATGGAATAGCGCAAATTGTTGTCGCAAATCCATTCAAATCAGTCAGGCGCATTCCGAGTAATGCAATTGTTGCAACTTTTAACCTGCAGAGCGTACTCAATTCATATAATCATGTACAAACTGTGAGTCAAAATGAACATGTTACTACGTTACAGTGTTTTAGTTTAACAGAACAGACTGCGCTAGAAACACAGACACCCAAGACAGCAACACCTGAGACTGACAAACAGACAGACAGAGACATATCACGTCCAGAGCTAAGGAAAATCAAGACTGAGAAGTATCCATACTTAGACCACGACGACCACCGTCTAGCTATGTATGATGACGAAATAATTGACAGGGATGTACAATTACTAGACAGCATCTTGACTGCTACAGACAAAACACGACTCAGACAACTACTAAATCAATACAAAGAGGCGCTCAGCCTGCATAATGAAGTAGGTAACTCAAATCTTACTATCGACTTTAAATTATCAGATGAAACGCCGTTTTTTATCAGGCCATTTACTGTTTCACCAAATGAGAAACCTCTGATTGACAAAGAACTGACCAAGTTAGTACAAATGGGAGTGTTGAAAGAAAACACGTCACAATATTCAAGTCCCATTATGTTAATTAACAAGAAAGGTACTACAGCCAAAAGGTTAGTCACTGATTTTAGACATTTGAACAAAAGAATTATCAAGAGGAATCTGCCATTTCCCTTGGTCAGAGATGCACTACAAGTCATAGGACATGCAGAACCTACTGTAGTTAGCGTCATTGATTTGAAGCAGGCATACTATTGTTTGCAGCTCAGTGACAAAGCATCAAGTTATTGTTCAATTACATCATATAGTGGGGGATCTACTTATTCCTATAAAAGATTACCTATGGGGTTAAATATATCACCAAGTGAGTTTCAAAAACATATTAACAACATTTTGAATAAATATAAAACAAAAGAATATTGTATTGGTATCATGGATGATTTGATCGTATTTTCAAAATCAACCGAAGACCATTTTATGCATGTTGAAACCATCTTCAAAGCATTGTTGGATCATGGTTTGAAAATAGCACCAGATAAAGCCAAATTATTCAGAAAACAAGTTGTTTATATGGGTCATGAAATCGTGATTGAAGGCCACCATGCTGGTATCCGCCCGCTCAAGCAGCGCACGGAAGCCATTATAAAGATGCCAATCCCAGCCACAAAACGTCAATTAAAAGGATTTATTGGGAAAGTTTCCTACCTTGCGATGTATGTACCACAATTGCAGACATTGTTGCGACCATTGCATGCAATGACCTCGAAGAAGGTCACCTTCAATTGGTCAGAAGAATGCCAAACAGCGTATGACGAGATCATAAAACGTCTGACGAAACCTCCAGTCTTGGCTATGCCAAACAGCTATGGAAGGTTTAAATTGTACACTGACACTTCCAAAGTAGGTGTAGGTGCAAGTTTATGGCAAGTTCAGAACAATACTGACAGACTGATAGCATACTTTTCAAAGTCACTGCCACCCGCGGTTGCTAACTATAGCATCACGGAAATGGAACTGAAAGGCCTGACCCTCGCAACTCAGGCCTTCCGCTATCTCCTCAAGTGCACAGACTTTGATGTATTTACGGACCATGCAGCGATTCCACAAATTCTTAAATCCAAGCATGAACCAGCGACAAATCGTATTAAAAGACTCCTTGAAAGACTGTCAAACTATTCGTTGAATGCACAGTATGTTAAAGGTAAATCCTTAGTGATTGCAGACTATCTTTCTCGATATCCACCAAAGAGTCAAGACGTAAGGGAATGCCATGATATAGCATTTGTTGTCACCCGCAGCCAAGCAAGAGGAACTCCCAATGCAGTTCCTAATTGCACTCCAGCAGTGCCACGCAACGCACCTGCAGTCCAGTCAGCTGGAACAGTGCATCAGCCCAGGCCACGCGGTCGACCACGACATAACAGAACATGCTCCCAAGACATTCCAGTAGCTGACCTCAGACAAAATACCCCACGCCCGTGCCCAGGCGCCGGGGCAGCGCTCAGCACTCCCAGGCCTCCGCCACAGCAGGCTGAGGTAAAAGCACAGCAGCCATCTGAATCTCACAGACAATCATTTGTGTCTGGATTTAAGATAGGAGCTACACTCATTGACCGAAACAAACCGACTCGACTAGTGGACACTATATCAAAGACACTAGATACAGACAGACAGGACACAGCAAATGTTACAGACAAAGCAGACGACATCACTGAGACTCATACAAATGTACCGGCGCATATGACTACAGACTTAATAACATTACAACTGAACACTGATAATGTTTGGGCCAAACATCTGCCTAAACAGAAACAGATTGACCAAATGGTTAAGAAAATTCAGGCGAAAGTTCTGAAAAATTTTCATTTACCATACAACAAGAGAGAAGTTGCTCGCCTTCAAGCACAATGTTATAATTTTAAAGACATATATGCGTACATTACTGAAAGTCTACTGCCCCAAACCAAAGGAGCAGCCAAAAGAATTATGTTGATAGCTGAAGAATACATTGTCATTGATCAAGTTCTTTTTAAAATCAGCAAGAAAGAGGATGAATTGCATGTAAGATTAGCTATTCCACAAGTCCTAGTTCCTTTTATCATATCATTACATCATGATAATTTATTAGCATGCCATCAAGGTATCCTCAGGGTTGCCGCTACTATTAAAGAAAGGTTCTATTTCCCACATTTGCACCAGCAAGTCACACAGTACATAAGAACATGTACCACATGTCAGCAACGAAAGACACCAATTAATGCTGAAAGACCATTTGAACTAAACATACCTGTAGAGTATGCCCCATATTCCAAGATTTATGCGGATCTCAAACAGATGCCTGTGTCAACTACAGGTCATAAATACATACAGGTCCTTGTTTGTAATATTACGAGATTTGTTACTCTAGTTCCTTTACAGAACAAAGACTGTGCATCGGTAGCAGAAGCACTACTGCAGAAATGCGCACTCCAGTATGGCCCATGCCAGGAATTCATCAGTGACCTTGGCAAAGAATGGGATAATAAGGTCATACAGTACATGTTTAAAGCTCTCAAAATTGAACATAAGTTTGTTTCTGTGGGAAACCACAAATCAAATAAATGTGAGAGATTCATTGGATCAATATCCAATCTCATTACGGCATGTCTCACAGACAATGGTCACGAATGGCCACTATATGTCAACTCTGTGGCATATGCATACAACTCCTTTTTCAGCCCAGCACTAGGCAACAAGTCGCCGTATTTCTTATTATATTTGAGAAATCCACCAACCACATTTCAATGTGGAGAAATTACTGAAATGGCGTCCTCATATAGAGATTATGTGGAAAAACTTAAAGACAAGTTGGAAAAAGTTGGAAGGACCATGCTAGACCTACAAGCTAAAGCTCAACATGAGCAAGCACGAAGGCAACTCAACAAGACAGCCAAATTCCAAGTCTTTACAGAAGGAATGCTAGTTTATCTATTGGCCCCAAGCGCAAGTGCCTTACAAACGAACTCTAAAAAGATTCGTTTAGACTATGTTGGACCCTTAGTCATTAAAGAAATGTTAGATAGGTCTCATGCCTTGTTAGAAACACTTGAAGGTCAACGATTAACAGGAATCATTCATGTAAATCGACTCAAAATGGCATATCTTCGTACTTATGCAGGTACCATCAGCAACATAAAAGACCTCAACAAAGAGGCACACAAACAAGTTGGCAACAAAGACGCTAAGCACAAAAACAACAGAGCAGCAGCGATCTTGTTGGAAACTGACCAACCTGACCAACTAAGAGCCAGTGCAAATGCAACAAATAGGGCTTACGAGATCTCCAGAGCTCGCATTAAACATGGGAGTCTGCAAGTGCTAGTACAACTAGACACGCAGGGTCAAACGACCTGGATAGATCTCAGCACTCATCCGCGGTATGCGGAGTTGCAAAGCAAAATTCTGGATAACGACCACATCAAAGTGAGTGGGTCGACAGAATTTTTTGCACTGAGTTTTCTTTAATTACAACAAAACCCCAAAAATGACAAACTCAATCAATTACTGTATATTATTCATGTATATATATATATTACAATTGTTAGATACAGGCGAAGGCCCTATGGCGTCCTACGGTAAGAACACATAGCAATGCCTTCAACTGTTAGATTTTGCATGTTAGTTATAATACTGATTGGCCATATGGCAGTCCACAGAAAGACTCCATATCAATGCCAATTCAGGCAATATGTTATTTATGGATCTTCACTGGTGTAAAGTTCACTTATATATCATTTATTGGTATTAACCATGTCATAGCGCACCATTCCTGGCGCTAACCAAAATAAAATTAGGAACTTATAGGGCCTCCAGCCAGGCGCTATTCAAAACAAATATTGGTACTTTACATAGGGCTTTCCTAGCGCTAGATATTAATTAAATAGGTACACTCAAAGCGCTTTCCCTAGCGTATACTTCAAGTTATGAAATAAGGGATAGTGGTATTTCCCAGCCACGATATGCATATAGCAACACAAATGGGTCTTCTGACGTCATCACCCTGACGTCTACATTAATTAATTAAACAGGGTTACAGAATGTTTGCAATAAACATCAACCGTCAAAGACGGGACGCATTCAATTGTGTCAAAATACAACAATGCCACTTTGAAGGTACAGCTTTACAAACAAGCAACCTCAAAAGGGCATCCTTCTGTCACATACAATGACAGAGCAAATTGCCGTGTCAATGAGCAAGTAAATGCCACTTCCAATTACCGGCCAATTGCACTTTACAGAGACAGGACAAAAGCCATAAAATCACTTTTGTCCATCATGTAAACAGATGCCATCCGCATCTTTGAATCTTTATCAATAGGAGGGTTGCATTCCTTAATTGCAACCCCCTATTATGTTTACTATTCTAAATTACCTTTCATTACATCACATTTCATTCTCTCATCTCATTGTCATAATGCATACAAAGCCTTTAATCCATCAATTGCCCACCTGCTTAGGACCTCACTAGGGCCAAGCGCATGCGCAAAAACAGCTTCACTGCGATTGGATAGGTCCACAACGCATGCGCAACACACAACATACGGGTAACTGCATACCCCTTTAAATAACCCCAATTTCTAACTACCAGTCAGTTCGTCCTTGAACACCAGAAAGCAACTGTAAAGATTCAGTATGTTCACCATCTATATCTTGGCACTTTGTGGAATTAGCAGTTCGGTCCGCACCTCGGATTTGGTCGTAAGACCTAACGTGGGAGCAGTCTTTGTGAAAGAGAAGACTATAAATGTCTCCCCCATGGTATGGCATCACACCATCGCCATGCCCTTCTTCATGACCTTGCCAACACCGGAAGAGGAACCATGCTGTCCAGTAGACTCGGAAGACATTAATTGCCAAGACGCCCTTCGACTACAAGGGTTCTTCAACCAACTGGTTACCACGTTGACTGACGATGTCCAACGAGTCCAGCTCGCCATCCAAGACATCATGACAACACGCTCTCATCACGATCGAAAGCGAAGGGGACTCATCAACTTCTTGGGAGACATCGCCAAGAAAATTATTGGTGTTGCCACAGAAGAGGACATAAAAATCCTCCAAGCGCACATACGCCAATTAGCGTCCCTCATAGTCGCCGAGAAGACGGATAGGATCCACGACATCAACAAATTGCATTCGATCGAAGTCAAAGTCAACAGAAGAATCAACAAAATTGGCAAGCATGTCCAGAATCTCGACACGACATTAAACGACATGACACAGCAACTGAACGTACTTGGTGAGTACAGACATTTTACTGATTCTTTGGCAGAGAAAGTATATATAAATACCCAACATATAAACAAAACAAACAAATTTATGCATTGGGCAAATAATTTTAACATACACATACAAGCACTCACTCAAATTCATACATCTACAATGGCTAGTCTTAAAGACATGACTGAACTGGTGGCAGGTCATTTATCACCCAACATCATTCAACCTGCCCATTTAAGGCTCATCTTAAAAGATGTCAATTCCCAATTGACCAATATTTCAGATAAATTATTTGTCAGTCCGGATATCACTCCGTATTATAGAGATTCCCACCTGGTGTCTACCACCTATGACTCCACCCATATATATATTAAAATTAGAATACCCATCTCAACCATGTCCTCCCAATTCACATTATATCGCGTTGACATCCTACCAGTGCCGGCAGCACATCATACAGATATTTATACTATACTAATGGATGTCAAACCGTATTTCGCAATCTCGAACTTTAATGATTCCTATTTTGTATTGGACCACCACCAGTTGCCATCAAAACCACAATTCAACACCAAAAACATTATCCCACAATCAACAGCAACACTCACATGTGCACTTGCTTTATTCTTTGGCTATCCTTCTTCTATCCTATACTCATGTAAACATACTTTGCTCAACAATCCTCCACTCCTCAGGGAGTTTGTCTACACTCTTCCCACAGGGGGCTACCTGGTCTACACTCCTAGGCGCATATGGAATGCCACATGCCCAGGTAATTCTACTGTTTCTCATAAAGGTCTTTTTACTATTCAACTCAAATGTAAATGCTCGCTATATTCCTATCAAACTCAGCTCCATGCTGATTCTCTAGATTGCACATCTACAAACACCACAATACTCTATAGTGCAAACTATCTTGTATATTATAAACTTTTCAAGGACACAATACTACACAACCTCACTATTAATGAATACACCGCTGAACAGTTCAATTTTCATCTGCCAAAGTCTTTACATGACAAACTTGACATCACCAACATTGAACTACAAGACAAAGACGACAGAGACCTACAGACAGACCTTGACAGTTTTACAGCATCGGACTCCGCAGACGCCACCATTGCAGTGACAAACTGGCTAGATCACGACAATGCCTCCATTCTATCAGCCAGCATTGCTTTGCTGATAGTTCTAATACAATTAGGATCATTGGCGGCCATCATATATATCTTCAGGGCACTGCAAAGAGTACAAAAGCTAGCCCTGGCTACTGCAGCGGTTATCGGCACCACACAGGCCATTGAATTATACCTACCAACGACTGCACTGCCAACACCAGCCCAGATAACTGAGGACTCAACACCGGTATGGCGTATCACAGTCATTACCATAGCCCTTCTCCTGTCCATTATAAACACTATATTTATTTTAGTAGATAGGTTACAACCGGCCTGCACAGCTGTAATGCACTCTAATACCCAGCTAGAGTCACTACAGACTGATCTATATATGTGTCTATATTCGAATGAATCGTTTATGCACATCAAAATCACCACCCTCCCATATGATCTAAGAGCCATTACCTGTGTCAGTAAGGTCACAGTATCACAATTCCACACAGTATGGCGTGGAGTTTGTGGCTTTTTGTATGTGGATTGGGCTCCCCTCGATCTGGCAACTGACACCGCCAGGGTTTCACCTCCAGCAGAAACCAGAATCCACTGGGGACATTATAGATCATGTACAGAATTGTGCCATAATGCACACACTGCCAAAGTTGTACTATTACAAGCAAATGATGCCTGGACCATTAGCACATGGTCTCGATTGAAGACCCCACGCAGCGGGCTCCCCCTCCCCATGTTCCGAACCCGGCGTCTCTCAGAGATAGCAGCTGGTACACCACTGATGCCACCTACAATGGATGGCGCAGAGGCAAATCGTGTCCGCTGGTCCCCAAATTCATCCAGTACACCAGGAGCATCATCCACGACTCCGGAAGCATCCACAAGTACGTCAAGAGCATCAAAACGATCTGACGACATAGAGGAGGAACTACACACACCGCCATCGGACCCCAGCATCATAAAACTGGTCATGCAATCGCATTAAAGTCCACAAGAGACACCAGTCATAACTCGTATTTAAAACTAGTAGTTATTCATATTTATCATTAGCTCGAAATAGATGTTCACAACTAAGTTGTCGTTACGATAAAATTTTACATCTCAGGGCAAGTAATGCGCCTCATATGAGATAAAATATTATCATTTTACATATACAGGATCAAATGTATGATCACTGTCTACCAGCAAATCATTTTTTACCCAAAAGATAACAAATTTTAAGCTCAAATAAGTGTAAAAATGTGACAACACAGTATGTCATACTGTTCATACTGCTGTGGGGGTTACTATCAAAGAGTGGTGTCTAGGACACGCAGAAAAGTCTTTCTAAACTGGATTATGGTAGTGAAAAGTAACTAAAATACTCATTCAACGTAGGAAACGCTAGGAAATGTAGAAACATTAGATATTCAATAAAAACTATTATGTTGTTCAAAATTACTTTTGCTTTTGTTTTACATCCATGCTGAGTTACACATAATTATAGCTAAATTTTTTATGATAAACACTAAACTTTACTACATTTATAAATTGGCTTCGAAATTGTATGATATAATGCAAGTACATTTAGTAAGTTTATTACTGCCACTGGGAACTACCTCACTGTCACTGTACAGTAGTGCTCATAATGCTCTGACTTTCTAAGTCATGAGTACTGTCATAATATGCTGTTTTACTCTCACAAAGCCAGATTTTTAGGAGCCACAGTTAGCTAGAAGCAGACGCAGGCCAAGCCAAGCGCCACCCCGATGTTCCAGTGACCGCACTAAAAGCGACAGAAGAAGACCACACCCACCCGAACTGGAAGAAGACATCGAACTTAATCATTGATCATCAGTTCACACCCGGACCGGAAGAAGAGATCGAACATCATCCCGATCATCAGCTCCAGAACAACATCAGGAAATACTCTAGACCAGTCAAGGACGACTAAACAACAGAGTATCACAACGAAAAAGACTCTAATTAATATGTGACTTTTAAGAACACTATGACCATGCAAACAGTAGGCAGTATTGCCACAAGCATACAGTGCTAATTATATAACAGACTAAAAAGGCTTACAAAGAAAGTTATGAAAGTCTAATCAAGAAATTTCTTGTTCATTTAAAATTTATCATTTTATATTCTCTTTGTAATTTCCTTAACCCAATAAGGGGCATGTCATGTTATCATTTCTTATATGATATATTTCCTTTAGTTGTAATATATCATAGTTTCATATTCCCTTTGTTTGGGTATAACAGTCAGCATCAGCATCTGCCTGATGCTCATCAATTATTACTGAGCTTGGGCTATACTTAGCTCAGCAGTGTCAGCTCCATTGTATGGATCCAGTTGGATCCAGTGCTGACCAGTTTGGTTATGTAAGGTTATGTAACCACTCATATATAGACAACCCCAGTTGGGCTTGTCCTTCAGTCTATGCAGAGCTTCAATAAAGGCTTCATCACACACTACACCCCTGGCTCCATATTCATTCTATACTAGGTTACTCAAATGCTTATGAGGTCTTTTAAAGCTTTGCCACATTTATAATGTCAGACAATATAAGTGTCTGAATTATGGAGACTGTGCATGCTGCTAGGCTTGTTTTGAGAGACACATATCACAGAAGTCAGACTTCTGAGATTTCCTAGTTAATACACCTCTGAAGCCACAGAAAATATAATATTTGCACAGAATCCTCCTTCAGTGCTTTTTATACGGTCAGATATATATTATGGTATTAGATGATAAGAAGGTTGATTCCAGTTTTATTCCAGCAAGTTCATAAAATTAAAACAGAGATATATAATGGCATTCCAGAGGGACCTTTTGAATCTACATCTAATCTGGAAAAAATCACATGATTTACAGGAAGATGGGCCAGTTAATTAGACAGAAAAGACAGAAAATTTATCAGAATCCAAAATGGCACTTTCCACCTCAAAGGTTTCAATGGTCTACCTTCTTATTAAAAATGAATTTATTTGCCCTATTTTTGGTAGCAAAGGTCAAGACAGGTGTCTGTAACACACCTGTATGATCAGTGACATAATCTAATGCTTGTATTACAAAGACTGAGGTCAACATGACCCAAAGGTGTGATAAGTGTGCATGTGCTATATTTAGATCCATATCATCAATAATTCGTGAAGAAACAAGAAAATATATTAATAAAGATAATTTAGGACTATAATTACTTGCTTGTGTATGATTGCAGCTGCATGTGCTCACTGTCAATTGAGGTAATAACAAAAGAGGTAGCAGTAGCTGCTGGTGCAAGTTTTTATGCCGCACCCTGTAGCTGCACAAGTTCTGCTCTCCAAGAGAAAAAACCCTCAGCGAATCCCACATAGCACACAAGCATCATTAAAATTGTTATGTTTTCGTCCAACAGGCAGGAGGGCGGGCGTTACACTTTCATTTCCAGAGCAGAACTCTAACACACACTTTTGTTTCTAGAGCTGAACTCTAACACTAATATATATATATAGTATTTATTGCACACCATGGCAACATAGGTGTAATACAAATAAATAGACATACAGAAGTAATGCACTTACCATAATGAAATTTTATACAGTAACACTCTACATGGCCTAGTGGTACCTTGTGATAGCCACACTGACATATATTGGCAATGTTTTACAAAAATATTATTTTTTGAGTGTTTATATAGGGTGTGCGATGAACCGAAAAAATTGATGGCCTGTTATGCAATGCTAATTAGAGTCCAAGATGTCCTATATTTTGAACTCTTGAATTTCTTCCTTTGTTCATTATATTCTGTCAAGTGTAAAATAATACAGTGTTCCCATGGGTTAAAAAAAAAAATCTGAAAAAGTTTTACTTTGTTTTTGAAAAAATTAAGGCCCATATTAGGTCTTACACTGTCCTATTTCGATGCAAATATACTTGGATATTAACATCTACATTGTAATATTCAGACGATTTGGTAAATATAAATTATGAACTTTCTTTAAATACACAAGAACTGCATTTATTTTATTGCTTAATAGCCAATACCCTGATTGTTTTTTGATGATGAAATTAAATATAGTGGTGTATATTACTATATTAGGTCTTATTTTTCATGTGCGCATGATATTATAATTTCTTACAAATATCTTACATCTTATTAAGGTAAACCTGCAGGAACCCTGTATTAAAAGCAATCATTTATGCTCAGAGTTAGGCCAAGTGAGCAAAAAAGGCTTTTTTTAATCTTTTCTTTCCATTTAATTGTTCTGTTTTAAAGATTTTATGCACAATAAGGAGTATTGAATTCACTAGAAATATCAAAACAATAGCATGTTCCCTAATCTACAATTAAGATTATCATTTATATGTCTATGGCAATGATCCTGAGGAATATATATGAAATTCAACAATAATGTTATGCCACATAAAGATGTTGGGTATAGTTTCATACGAAATTAACCTTCAAGGTTTTTATTTATTTTAGACATATTCTTACTAAGTTTTGTACGCATGTAGGTGCAATAGTGTCTGGAAACAGAAATTTTTATGTTTTTGTTTTTTTGAATTTTTCTCTAAATATTTTAAAACATAGCTGAGATATGTCAATGTGACTATCAAAATGCCCAGCTAAGCTATATAGAGTAATAACATATACAATTTTGTTAGGGTAAGTGCATTAATGGTAGAGTTCTGCTTTCGAAAACACAATTTAACACGATTTTTAGAATATTTTTCTGATTTTCAATTATTTTGTAAATAGCATTAAATGAATATCAAAATGAAGTTTAAAAAGTGAAAATACTATAATTTAGATATGTTATTGATACAATTTCATTCATGTAAGGTAAATAGTGTCTTTTATAAGTAAGTTTGAAAAGGTAGAAATTTTCCCTATTTTGCCCTAATTTAGAAAATTCTATAGTATACGGCCATGAGACCCCCAAAAAGCACCACTACCCTATTTTAGACATATTATGACAAATTTTTAAGCATGTAGGTGCAGTAGTGTCAGAGTTCTGCTCCAGAAAAAAAATAAAAATTGTTTTCTATTTTTAAAAAATTTTGTAAAACATAGCCAACATATGTCAATGTGACTATCAAAAGGCACCACTAGGCTTTTTAGAGTATTACCTTACAAAATTTCGTAAGGGTAAGTGCATTAGAGCTAGAGTTCTGCTCTGGAAACGAAAGTGTTACGCCCGAGGAGGTTTGAAAAGGTAGAAATTTTCCCTATTTGGCCCTAATTTAGAAAATTCTATAGTATACAGCCATGAGACCCCCAAAAAGCACCACTACCCTATTTTAGACATATTATGACAAATTTTTAAGCATGTAGGTGCAGTAGTGTCAGAGTTCTGCTCCAGAAAAAAAAATAAAAATTGTTTTCTATTTTTTAAAAATTTTGTAAAACATAGCCAACATATGTCAATGTGACTATCAAAAGGCATCACTAGGCTTTTTAGAGTATTACCTTACACAATTTCATAAGGGTAGGTGCATTAGAGCTAGAGTTCTGCTCTGGAAACGAAAGTGTTACGCCCGACCGCCCGCCTGCCCACCCACCCACCCGTTGGACGGACATTGATGATAACAAGAACCCTTTTCGAACTTCGTTCGCTGAGGGTTAAAAATTCGCAAACATGTCAATGTTACTATGAGACAGCAATAATAGTGCATTTCCTAAATAGATTAATCCCTTGGTTATTCAATAGTGCCAAACATTGGTACTTACTTCATAAATTTGTTGACCAAAGTTTTTTGTTTTGGGGGGGGGGGAAATGTCTCATACAAATCTGGGAGCTGGGTATATAGAATGGTGGCAGACATGTGGTAGTGCATTTACTAGATAGCCTTATCACTTGCTATTTAATGGTACCAAATACTGGTGCTTAATAGATAGCTAACTGCCAAAACCTTAACACAGTAACATTTCACCAAAACAATTGGAAAAGTTAAAAATGGACTGGTTTTTTTCCTGAAGTTCCAAGTTTTTAAGTTGTTTTTTGCAGAATTTTTCTTATTTTCCTTTCAAATCTTCCAAATGTCTTACCTACCTGAAAATGTCCACCTTGCTAACCTTTTCATGTTGTGTGCCCATGCATGACATATCATGCCAGTTAAGATAAACCATCGATAAACGCCAAAATTAATCAAGTTGTTGAATGAGGCCAAAACTAATTTCTCTCACTTTTGCTGTGGGAAAATAGGTACCATATCTTCATGATATATTTGCTGTAATCATCAGAAAGTATTTCAAGGTTGGAAAAAATATATTATTGCAAAACTTTCCTGCATTATTTTGTAGACATACTGATATATACATTGGCTTGCCTCTTTTTTTTTTTTTTTCTTTTTTTGTTGTTGCCCAGGAGTGTATATTGTCCCAGTCTCTGCCGCTTATGTCTCTCCCCTCCCCCTTTCTATTCTAATTCATCTTCTGTCTATTTAAGAGTCCAAATTCGTTTAGAGATTCAGCAGTTTCCAAATTCAGGAACCTATAAAATAATCTGCTCAGCAGTCTCTAGGCAAAATACACCAGAGTTCGCACTGCTGCATGAGGGCCAACTCCTGCTGCCACCTGGTATCAGATATTTTACCAGTTGATTTGCCCTAGTTCGTCAAAGCATACATAGTTCAAAATATTTAAAGGAACGGAATTATAGATAGATAAATACATAGACCTTATTTTATAACATCAAAAGGGAGTATATTATCAACTCGCTGAAATTAAATTTGAGCTAATGAACTGGATTTTTCCTTCATAGGATGATATATCAACATGCATTCGCCCCATCACTGCTGTGTTCAGAAAAATCACATCATATCTACTGCTTATAGATCTAATTAATTACTGTAGATCATATCTAGATATGGCCCAAACTATTTGGTGACATATGCAGGACTTCCTAAAAATATTACTTTTGAAAAGCTCTTCCCTGAAATAAGCTATTTTGAGCAGTATCTGTTGGTCTAGATTAAGTTTTGCAATTGCGTGGGTATCTCAGATTCAGTTTCACATTTGGGTATCTCAGTCGTGCCAGTGACATTTTTGGTATATAGGCTATATTGCTTCCAAGGTAGGTAAATTGTCCGCCGTTAATGAAGTCGGTGCGGCCACCTAACTAAACTATTGTCCCATGACGTGCAACATTTACTTCTGCTACAGCTGCAAGTCGATGGGTCATACTGCAGGCTTTTGTCTTCTAATGTCATCAAATTACTAATCATCACCGTTCGAGATTTGTAGTACCTATTCCGAATTTATGTCTCTCACATTTTGCCAATATATGTCTCAGAAACCTCTATACTATATGGCGTTCACTAATTGGGCATAAACAGTATTTAGCCTACTGAGTAAGACTACCGCTGGTCACCTAAATTATGCTTTCTTGGTTGTATAGTATATTGTCTGACCAAGACAGATTTCTCCAAACAGTTATCTATGCAATGCCAAGCCAAGTGAAAGACTTGAAGTACATCAGCTGCTTTTGATATTCTTGGCACGCCAAGGGATGCTGGGAAGGCGGAATGACCTGGAGCGTTGTGAGGTCACTTCATTGGACAGGGCCCAGCGATGACCTTCACAAATGGAAGGGCGACCCAACCTGGTTAGTGTTTGAGACTATCGCTGTCCTGGCCCCAAGATCTTCAACCTCGTCCCAACAAATGCAATTAGGACCGAGCAGACGAACTGACTGCTTCTGAGCGCGCTCTTTCAGCGCTCAATTTGCGCGCGCCACCGGGCCATGATGTGAACACATATCGGGCGAAATGAAGTTGTCAGTTAGGAAGGGACTGAGGGTGCCGACAGCCCATTCACCCTTCTCTGTCCTTCTCAGAGTCTGCTATTATCAATAATGCCTTCATTGATGTGATTACAGCACAATGGGTAGCATGCACAGCCCCCCTGTCTGATTTACACGGCCCAGGTCCGCCTAAAAGCTCGCCTTAAAATAGATTTGGATCTTCAGGCTGGGAGGCGAGGAATAGACTCACTTTGTCATTGAGTGAATCAGACTTGTTTAGCGCCTGTGAGGTCATTAAGGATAAGATCAAGAGCTTGTCAGCACTGGTCAGTGATGGTCAGCATGGTGAATGACCTTTGACCCAACAGCACCTGGGTCTTCCTCTTGGTCATCTTGACCACTCTGACCTGGCGTCATCATTAAATGCCCTGAGCAGAGGGTCACTCAGTGTCATGTTGCTTCTGAGAATGGACAACTAGTCACGAGCAGAAAAGTGCGAAAAAAGGGTGCATCGAGGCAGATTGAAAATATGATCACTCCAAACAGGACCCATGTCCAATCTCTGCACATCATTTATAATATTGAGAGCAGGCAATACAGTGATAAGAGTCTAGAAAACAAAAACAAGCAGTCCTGAAATGAGCCCCTATATTTTTCCTATATTTCCATTGTAAAATCAGTCAAATACAATGTTTAATTGACCCCATCCAGCATGGTGGCCTAACAGGCAGCTCTGCTGAAGGCTCTGGTACGAATCCCAACCTCCAGACTCTCTGATTTTGACGGTTGCTTATATAAGCTGAAGACCAGAAACACCAAGAAATAGACGACAGTATAGAGTAGAATATAATATAATATAATATAATATAATATAATATAATATAATATAATATAATAGGATAGGATAGAATAGGATAGAATAGAATAGGATAGAATAGAATAAAATAGAATAGATTAGGATAGAATAGAGTAGAATAGAATAGAATAGGATAGGATAGAATAAAATAGAATAAAATATAATATAATTGTGCGCCTTGTTGTAGCTGATTGCACTCCCTCATGGTGTGAGAAACACATTTACTCGTTTGTCTCAGCTGTCTGTGATAATGAATTGGAGACAACGAAATATATGAATTCGAAAGGTCAGTTTTTAAAGCAAGTTATGCCTAATTCAGCTTGAGTAGACCAAAAGATTTCTAGAGATTCATGCAGTGGGACTTTGGTATCATATGGCAACAGAATGAACCTAGAATAATTTAACTGCAGTACGTTATGTGGCATATTGTGGCCTGCAGTCTTTGAAAAAACTGTGACCATATTTCTGGTGCTCCTTGTTTAACGTGATATTGAGAAAACAGCCTTAGCTTTGCAATCAGTTAATGTTGGGACATGAGCCAGTCTAGTGGGTTGACAGCTCAAACGAACCGTATAGGGACACTAGGCTGATATAATGTAACATCATTTAGCAGGGCTCCAGGGGGTTGGTAACTCAAAGATCAGAATGATTTGATCAAGCTGACTGGGCTGCCATTACATCTGAATGAGGCAGATCAATCATGTTATCCCAGCCAGTCAAAAGTGGAACATCTTATAGGATGAGGCTGCTGAGGCAGAAGTAAGCCACGTTGCCCCTGGTAAAGATGGAGCAACCTTTAAGTTCGTTAGAGATGCTCAGATCAATGTCTTTGAGGTATTATGTCATAATATTGGGTTAGAATTGAGACGTGGATCAAAAGAATAAGCAATACTGGTATGGTGGGGAAAATATTGTGAATTGCATTCAAAATGGTGTGATTTTACTCCAGAAACCACACTCAAAATGAGTCTTTAAGTTGTTGAGAGTGCACGTAGATGCCCTAAATGAGTTGAAAGGCTGGTGGCCCTTGTCTACTCACCCTCTCATCTTTACACGAAGTCTATTTGACTGCAGGACACTGGTCAGCCTCAACTCCATTTGCAGTTGGCTCACAGTCTAATGAGACGAAGCGCTGACCTAACAGGCTTCTGATAGCCACACCACTGACCCCACCATCTTCTTCCGGGTCATTTGACCTCCTGCGCCAGAGGGCGTCCTGGTGCACTGCTCAAATTGAGGCTGCTTAAGATGTCTGCGTGTCCTGATATCCTAAGTCCTGTGACCCTTCGTGCACTCGGTGCTGAGGATCCATGAGAGGTACTGTGGATAACAATAGTCTAGTTCAGCTTTAGTTCGAGTGTTGTCTGCATGCTGGTAGTTTTTAGAGCACCGTCTGGTTTAGAACAGTGAAAATGGAATAGGTCTTAGAAAATCAGACTGACTACTCTTGCAACAGTTTGTATAGAATAGACCTGAAGTTTATAGACCTAAAGTAGGTTAATCAATTTATCTTATAATCTATAGTCTGGCTTATGGTATTAAAGATCTAACAATGAAATTACAGAATAATTAGATGTTTATGTGCTAAGTTAACGCAATTCTGAACAACTGCCTAAACTAAAAAATATTATGAATCCATACATTTAAAAGAAGACGTATATTTAAAAGAAGATTTCTTAGCCTAATGGCTATATAGTTTAACCAAACATTTTGTTTAACTAGGTAAACTAGCAAAGAATATACGATGTGTGAGTGTACAAGTTTAATCATGGAGCCAGTAGTGTTCTCTTGCTTCTTTGTGCCATGGGTTAATCTTACTGGATGTGCAGCGTGCTCTTTGTGGTTTGGTTAAGCAATTTTTGCCTCACTGTATAAAAACACGCGACAAAACGACCGGGTGGTCAGAAGGGAATTATGGGTAACCGAATGGAATGAGGGCGAGACATGCGCATTGCTGCCCACACCATCATCACATGAAAGAGAGGCTAATCCACAAAGCCCGGATGATCACATGGATGAACACATGGATGAACGCAGTGGATGAACACAGTGCCCTTGACAAAGAGGACAATTAAGAAGGAGTTGATCTTTTGAACATGATTGGAGTAGGATGGGATTTGTGTGCTGTCAGGAAGCATGCATGATGTAGGGATGATGGGATGATGTCAGCAGCACCAGCAGCTGCATCTGTCCTGCATGGGCATCACTGACCTTTTTAATTGTTGCATCAAAAGGCCCTAACTTCCTGGCATTTCCTGACGTCACAAAGTGAGAGCAAATTCTAAATGTGGTCAAAAATGTCCAAGTTTGGTACAAAAATCTGAGTTGTCGTGAGCTCTATAATTCATGAATTCCTTGAAATTTACAAAAATTCAATGTGATAGTACATCATGATGACTTCCGAGATATGGGTCAATCTAACTGGCAAAAGACTGAACGTTTATGATAGTCGGTGAATTATTAATTAATGGATTAGGCCTGTCAGTTATTCGACATAAAACACAATGGATACAAGCCCATCTTATTTCGAGAAGCTTAGGTCCGCGTGACCTACATAGTATCTAAAAGAAACATGGTCCCAGTAGTCGGCGGCTTGTGTCCAAGCAAAGGACCCAAAAGAGAGGATTGGCCCCTACACAAACTGAGGCATTAAGTTAAGACGGGGTTACAGTTGAATGGGTGATTAGAGAGTATTCAGCTGACACGGGAGACACTGGGGCCAAAGATGACAATAGCTTCATTAGGATCCTTCATATGATCCTGGATCATGCCCCGATGTTCCCCACTAAACACCCCCTTCAGCCGTCTGTATCTTTCAAAACCGCTCATCTGTCTTGCCTTAAACTCCCAGCCCATTGAGCGGAGCTGAGGGGAGCCATTTGCAATATTTAGACAACATTGAAATCTCCCAGAATGCGAGACATCCGGGTGTTTAAGGAGGGACTGAAACGCGAGCTGTCATTGGCCAGGATGTTACAATGTTGATCATCAGCGCCTCCTGGTGTAGTGTGGTGAATGGGCACAATTACAATGACAAGATGTCTGCCCGCTGCTTGAAGAGGTCGTTATGGCGACGTCTTGCTCACAGCGGCATCATTGTGGGCTGCAACAAAGGGATGAGGAGGGCGATGGGAGAAAGTGTTTGTCCACAGAACTCACAATGGCCGCCACTGCCCAATAATCACGGTGCCAGGTCCCGCCTGAAACACTCCTAATTGAGACGCGGCGACAAGCTTTCAATTAGAGCCTGGACCCCGGCCTCCAGAGGCCTCTAGAGGGAGCTCTCTTGGCTTGTTATCCGCACCAAAATGGCTCTCTAATAGGATGGGCCTGTATGACCGCCCCCCTCACTCCCAGTGCAGCTTTAATCCTGCAAAAACGCCACTCGCGGCCCTAAAGTCAGCCGACCAATTCCAGCGCATCCTTATTAAAGGAGAGGCACAAATTGCCAGTACAAGGTTGTGGTGCTGTTGATGTTGTCAGAAAGGTCACAATGGGAGAGCATGGAGGGAGGCAGAACCTCTTTATTTATTTACTATAAATTTATGTACCACTATACTTTACAATGGTGAGTTTATCTGCAAAGAAGTCCCCATTTCTATCTATATATGAAGGATTGGAAACTACTGCATGCTTAATAATGGCATTCATACTAGTTAGCGATCTACTGTTATTACAGGCCTAAATATGCATGGTAAAAATAACAATGTTTGTTGTATGTAATTGGTCTCCAACTCCCCAAACTGAACAGTTCATCCCAAGATAAATTTCTGTTAATTGTCAATGGCTTCCCTTAAGACCAGGCCTTTCCGTTGGGAAGGATATGATTAGGATGTCATGTCATGTTGTCCTGGTTACTTTCTCACCAGGGACCAAATTTGGAATTATGATCTGACTGAAATATGGCAGTCCTTAGGTGCAGTGAATTTCGCAAGGCTCATAATTGTCTCAGAGTGGCTTTTAATCTGGGGTCATGGTGTTTTTTAGAACTTGAAACAATGGAAAGTCGTTCTCGTGAGAGGCGAGATGTGTAGGTTTAGGCATTTGGCGCATGCGCACTCCGGGATAAAGGACAATCTTGGCTCAAATATTCCCCAATTAGGGCACGAGGGCGGAAGGACACACCTGCTCAGTGCGTTATTAGGCTCTGATGAAATGAGTTCTGACATCTGAATGCGCTTGGCTCCAGTACAAGTGGAACAGAAGTGTCCAAAATAGCTACAAGAATACAACACACCATGATTGGTTCTAAGACTGCTTGAAGATGGCGCTCGTCAGGATTCATTCAACCCTTTTTAGATGTTGCCAAGAATCTTTTCAAAGCAAATGGAAAATAAACCCTTTAAAAGAGGTCATTTCAAATGCATTATTGCAAAATGTACCCATCTCGATGTACAGTACAGTTTATTCTTATTGATGATGTTGATTTGACAATCAGCTGTATCGCTAATTGTCTTATGTTTCAGATAAATGAGATGCTGATATTGTTCCTTTTAGCTTGGAGAAATTATGTCTAATTTCTCCAAGCTTTTAGTAACTTACATGTAGGCGCATGGTAATCCGACTGAACTTGAGTTTATTATTCAGGACCATGAACCATGCTTGTCATACAGCTGTTTTTTTTTTTTTACTTTTGCCCCTATTTTTTATGATTTAACCGTTCATTTTTACCTTTAATTCATCTATGTATACATTGTAGGTAAAGTGATGTGTTATTGGTATGAAAGACCGTTCATTTGTTTATTTACACATTAATTTTTATGTTTTCGATGGGCCACGTGCAAAGAAAGTTTTCTTTTACTGGTAACACCCATTTGAAGTATTTTAAAGAAATGAGTGAATGAATGAATAATATATATATCTTACCGTGTCACTTCAATATTTTGCGTGATATTTGTCATATTATGTGGAGTCAATGTGGACTCAGTGGTCCGACTATTGTATGCAAGAAGAAAGTTATCCAAGGCCCTTTTGTGCACCCACAACAAACGAGCAACGTGTTGTGGAGGGGATTCTGTGGCGAGCAGCAATTTAATGAGGCCTCATCGGGAGCCACTCTTGTTTATTCTTCAAAAGATTAGGAGCATGACTCTCCACAAAAGAAGAAAGTGAGCATTAACAAACACTGATTGGCCATTGGTCTTTATGAAATCTTAGAAAGGCACACAAACAATGAGCAGGATCTGGTACAAATAGCAGAGTCAGGTTGCAGAAGGGGCTCTAAATAAGACCTTGGCAGATGGTGTCTAATTGCTCCATAAAGACCCCCTCACTCCACCCCTATGCTGCAACTGGTCGAGTGGTGTTGATTTGAGGAATACTGGGTTAATTTGACACCCTCGAATACAATCATTTTGGTGGATATGCATAGACCCACCCTCACATTTCATAGCTGCTAATTGGCCATGCCTAGTTTAATGGAAGGCCAGGCCACATCTTCATTTGATTACTGCAGAGATGGCTATTTACTAAACTAAATTACCTCTTCTATTGTTCAGGGTAGCCAAGGCATTGTAGCTTCATCCATGCTGGATCCCTCCCTGAAAGGCTGGCCAGCTGTTACTGCAGGGAGGTTTGTTGCGAAAGTCAGGTCAGAAATTATGGACATGATTTAGGTCTTTCTGTGATAGCACCACAGAGGTTTGTTTGAATGATAGAGAATAGAATAGAATTTGTTTGCTCTCTGGAACCCAAAGGTTGAATTATGTACGAAACCACATTTGTTTACATGTCTAGAAAATTTGCTCAAATGGTATTATAAAAGTTTGCATATAGTGTTGTATGCACATTAAACCCCGCTCAAGTTTACATGATTTGTTAATATGATAATGGGCAACATATGTCGTAAGACATCATGCCCCTTTGGCATATTGTTAGCCTTGTGTGGCTTAACCTGTATGTTATTGCCGTTTTGTTGTTGTTGTTTTTTGGTTACAATATGTCAATAAATTAAACTTGACTTGACTTGAATATAATTATCAAACAGATAAATAAGGACTTCACGAAAGAAATGAAGTTAAAGGACCCAACAAATTTAATTTAAAGGTATAAAGTTTTTTTTAAACGGCATAAAAATAGTTTAAATTTAGAAAGACTAGGTAAAATTTCTAATGCAGTAAGCACAAAGCCATTTTTGTATCGATCCTAAAACTTCTTTCTCCTTCGTAAGTCATAGATTTTGAAAAGTCTGACTGGGCCCTTGAATTTGCTTAAAGAGTTTATGACACATTACATTTCCTCTTTCAGATAGTGATGCCAGTCTTGTATTGGTCAGTGCTTCTTCATAAGTGTCTTTTGGAAATATACTCAAGCTGTCTTTTGTTTTCCTCAAGCCCGGACTTGGTATGCATTGGTTGCATTTCTGTCTCAAATTCTCTCTCAAATTGTCGAAGTCCGTCAGTCCATCTGTCAACCTGTCAACCTGTCTGCCTCGCTGTCTGTCTGTGCCTGTCTTATGTTAGGTGTTGCTAAGTAATAAGCAGTTGGAGTCTGCTCACCTGAGTCTGACTGAGGTGTTACCCACGAGAAGATGTAGGCTGCTGAGAGTCGGGCGTGGCCTTCATTGTAATGACAACGTTTCGTTTGACGTCGGGCGTCATCAAAAACGTTCTATCTGTCATCAGGTCGGGTATCTCTGCTTCTGCTAGTTAGGTGGCTCAAGTCACGTTGCTAACCACATGACAAACACGTGAAAAACACGGAGTAAACACGTGACAAAGACAGGATGAAGACAATCAGCTGAGCAGCTCTTTTTGTGACAGGTTGATGATCATTACCAAAACACAAATGAGTTAGCCGAAGACACATGTGTACCTGCAAGACCTCAGGCTGTCTGACCTTCCTCGTCACTCTGCAGCCACACCCAAGCCCCTGCTGCCTCCACCCTGCCCCCCGACTCGTCCCAGCCATTTGAAAACTTCTCCAATTTCTTGCAGTGTCATGATCTCGCCTGGTCTCTTATCACGCGAGAAGACGATGAGACGATGATGAAATGCCACAGATGATCCACTTTGTCATCGAATATTCCCTCCGCAGGATCGCTTACTCATTTTTACTGTCCTTCGTATCTATTATATTTCTTTATATTTCTCATAAACTTGGTGCCTTTCTACAATTCTTCTAATTCGCCACTAGATCATCAGTTTGTTCTGGGATAGGCCATAACCCATATCGTCCTAAAGGTGTGATAAACTCATCTGCTGATTTGCAACACATACATCGCACTTTATTTTAACCTACCTTTAAATCAACCAAACTTTCAATATAACCCACTATTAAGTGATCTATATTGCATTAACCCCTTTTCAACGCAATGAAATGAACGCGAGCAACAGATCAAAGTGCACTTGGATTTACAAATGCAGTCTTTGATTTGGTTTTAATTACAGGAGCTGTGCCACTTTCCCCAACAGAGTTCAAACCCAGAGGCTGTAGTGGAATGGTTCTTTGATCCGCCATCTCTGCACTTGGGCCTTTTGTGGCCGAATACAGTGAATGAATAATTAAGCGAGGAGAGGAGACTTGATGCTCCGCCTGTGTCGGCTTCAGAGTCATGCTTTTACGATTTTAACGAGATTTGCGGCAGTGAGGAGAGCTGTGTAACGCAAGAGGCTGACCCCAGGTCACTCTGGAGGGACAATCGGCCCACAGCGTGTCTGCCCACTACAAGACACTGCAAGGCCCAGTGAACAGGTAACCCAAGCAGCCCACAGCCTCCTCATGCAGGATCATAGAACCCCCTGCAGCTAGCCAACTGTTTGATCAGAGTTATTCTCACTAATTCAATTTGGTCCCCAAAAGGCGCGCATGCGCACAGCTTGACACAACATCCACCCAGCCCTCACTGATCTTCTCTCTCTGATCATGCTCTTCCAACCCCCTGATTCAATTTGTTCCCCTGCTGTTCCAACCCTACTGCAACTGATGTAGCGCAGTGGTCAAATACAGCTGGTTGTGTTATGACTCCTTTGAGACGAGTTCGAACCTCCAAGACTTGTAGTCCTATACATTTGGCTGTTTTGGAGCTCCCTGATCTGTTTCTCATGAATTATAGCTTGTGCCTGCTAGCTGCAGCATGAATGTCATTGGTAGATATAATTAGGAGTTGCTAGAACAGAAGACCACAGGCGCCATGCTCAAACTGTCACATATGGGTGGTGTCATTTACTTGCCTCTGTGGAGACAGTAAGAAGTCTCTACACTTGCAGTTTGGAAAAATCTACCTTGACTGATTAAACTGCCGCTGGGAGAGCTATAAGCCACAAAAGGGAAGTGGAAGTGGCTGGAGGTGGGGTAGTGGGGAATCAGATCACAGAACCTCTTCTGTTTTATAACGATACAAGCATACGACTTATACCATTTCGGATGGTTGTTGTGCATAATAATGCCCTGAACTGAAAATCTTTAAATTGACTTATAAGATTATGAATGGCTATCTCCCATTGTTGGTTTGTCGTGCAGGTTGGTCATCTCTATCTAACGAGTTAGTCATTTCAGTCAATATTTATTAATGCTAGTTATCAGTTATAGTCATTGTGGCTAATGACATACTGGATATTGACCAATACAGAATAATTATTAGATATTAAATGGCTAGGTCAGTGATTCTAGACTCAATTCCTGTGTCTATGACGTTAGTCAGAAGGTCTGAAGAGTTGTCTAAAACTGCTGCTTTTACATTTTATTGAATCATATCAGTGTAGGTCAATGACTGTACTTTGTGGATGTCAAAGACTTTTCTGTCCAATTTTTGTTGTCCTATTTATACAAAATCATCTTCTTCTACGCCTGATATGACAATAAGATATTCTGGTCTTGTAATTGATCAGCAACCAAAACGGCACCAGAAAATTGAGGTTTGCGAATAGCCCATTGTGGCCATGTATGTTACAATCACACAATGGGGCACTTATTTTGTGACGGTTGCAGTCAATAAACAGCTTGATGTTTATTGTTCAATGTCCTAGCCCAATGCTGTGTAGTTCTTCTATTAATCCATGACAAAGAAACCGATTTAACCTGAATGTGTGAAATCAGGAGTGGCGGTGGAAATAATAAACTGCACATTTGTGGAAATGCAAACCTATTGATAATGCCATTACCTAACCTATTAGTCATTTCCTCCATGCAATCCGAATGATGACTATCCATTACATCCTCATCAATATTTCAGTTTTAATATTCGATGATATTGCCCATTTGACCGTACATCGCTATCACACGATGTTTATTAGTCCCGCTTCACACACCTGCACAAAATGTATAAAAACATCATCCCCACCTGTTGTGTGCTTTCTGTTTATTTTATCCTGTATCTTTGAAACATCTAACAGAAAAAGGTATATATGAATTTCATCATGTTGAATATATACGTTTCATAATAACATTCATAGATTACAGTCGATTGTTTTTGTATTCATGTAAAACGTTATAAGCTTATAATTATATACTTGCACTGGGAGAATGACAAAAATGGCCCACAATAACAAAATGAATTCCAAACACATTTATGATTTCTTGGTCTACTGTTTGTAGCCTACCAGAGGGACACGATTTACAGGATACAGAATGAAAAGTGTGTTTTCATGTTCCTCAATGATAATTTTCAATAACAAAATTTCATTTCTTATGTTCGTTAAAACGTCATACATAATGTTCAATGTTCAATATTTAAATGCTGCTGAATCTGAAGCTTAGTCAGCTTGTATGGCCAGTAGGGTTCTCTAAAATTGGTGGTTTTTAAAAAACATTTTTAAAAGATTGCTCCCCGGAGCATTCCTATGATAAAGGTCAACTACCATGCAAATATTCACCCAAGTTTAAGCCTTGCCACTACCCACTTGAAGTTTCCATGCAATAGAGCAATAAAGTGGCCAGGTCCTATTAGAAAGGATAACAACACATTGGTCCTTGGAAAACAAATTCCTGAACTTGTTCAACACAGAATCATCACCAAGGAAGATGTTCTCAAACATTTCTTCTATTTATGAAACATAGCACTGTCTATGCAGCAAACCCTCATGTCTGGGTTGCTCAGCAAATATACGGAAACAGTAACGGACAGGTGAGAAGGTCCATAAGCTTTCCTGGCTAAATTACATGCACTCGGCCAGAATGCTATCTTAGTATTTTTGTAATAGTAGGATAAATTTCATAACACTGGTCAATCAGTGGTGCAAACAAAAATTTGGATATTATATAACAGAGTATTTAAAAACAAGGTTCACATGAACTTATGTAGGACACTAGAGAAAAGGTGAAACCAATTTTAAGAATTTCTCATGTAGGACCATTATTTCTACAACTCATTCAAGATAAATTTCTAAAATCAAGAAAAAGCTTTCTTTCATTTTGTTTTTTATGGTATGTTAATTTGATTTATTAATTTATATAATTATTATATGCTAAATCATGATGGTCACCAAGCTCGATTTGAATATAAGCAATATGTCACAAGTTAATTTCAGCTGCACTAATTGTTGGCACTCTATCCCAGATTTTATGGTAATGCACACTTTTTTTATAGTATGAGTTGATAGTAACAAACGTGTGTTGAGACTGAACTAGGTGCTAATTATGATATTGTTTCAAATTATACCTAGTTAGAGCTCTGTACTGGTGGTGTACAATAAAGTGAACATAAACTTTTAACTCAACTGAAACAAAAACCATTGTATGATGGTGTCCGAGCCCATACAAGTTCAATGGCTATCATACCGCATATTTCAACAACCTGGTGGCAAGACTTAGAATGAATATATTGAATTTATTTTTCAAAAATTTCATAAAATGACAAATGGCGTAGGAGAAACTCTGGGGAGCAAGGGTTTTTTTTTTACCTTCAGTTTTTTTTTCAGTGTTTTACTTGCCTCAGCATAGTCACAGAGTACAAGGCAATTCTAATTTAACGTCTCATGCTATCAACGTCCAGCAGGGTTGTATTGAACCTGGGCCCTTCAGCAGAGCTGACCAGTATATGGAATTGGCGTGTGCCTTGACCATCACGACACCCAGCTGCTAAATCCGAAAAATTCATACAGAAAAATCCATACCTCATGCCATTTATTAAAAGTTCAAATGACCTGATATTCGAGATGTTAGAAAATCACTACTTCGTTTATATAATTTGCATATTATGACCATAAAGTAAACAAGAAATATTTAGTTTGAGAAATGCTGATCAAGAGTAACACTATTTACTGTTATGTGGCTGTGTTCAGATCTCTGGCTATTTTTGGGTTGGCCTAACAAATGATACCAAATACCTTTGCGTGCTTAATACACTGGCCCTTTTTTTATCTGTAATATTAAGAAATGTTTAGCATTACACAGCTGGGAGGCAGTTTTTACAAAAGGCATGTGATAATTTGTCAGAACGAGGCACAATTGTAAACACCGGATTCAATGATAGGCAAAAAGTGTGTCAACATAGAGTGTATTATTCATGAGTGTAATGCAGATCTTTAACACGTATTATGCAGGTGCATTAGTAGCTGGCTGCACTTTGTTGCTGTCAATGCACCTCTGAATGGCTCTATGTAGTTTCTATGGGTTTTGTGTAGCTTTGTACAGCTCCACTGAGCCGTTTTATACCCACAAATGATCATACACCACGGAGTATAGGCCACTGAGGCCAGCATTGTGTCAGGCACCCAGGCCTCTCATTAATAACTCCGATAGGCCCATGTTGTGGGCTTATATTACCGTTTGGGTCAGAAAAGACTGAAATATGATTCCACAACATTAAAGGACACTTGGCACAAGATCCACTGACCACCCTAACACTGACCACTGGTCACTTAAACTATTGATCAAATGACTGGTCAGCCTTGACCGCAATCTCCTCTCAAAACATGTTCACAATTTCCCACAGCACTTAAAGGGTTTAATTACTCAACTTCAGTACATTTTCTCATGAGATGTACATGACCACGTGAGGAGTGAAATGTTCTCTTGAGCAATATCCAGGGCTTTTAAAATAACATTAATTATAAAATGCACCATTGGTAAACAATTCAGTGTGGTGTAGCTCTTGTTCATTCAGTCAGTTAAGTCCTAGTCAAAGTATGAAGTGACCTTGTGCATGACATCGTATGTTTATTCACTAAGTGATTTTTTTTTTATCTTTCCTTCTTTTTTCTTTCTACAGTGAAGCTGGCAGCTTTTTTGGATTAGAAGTTGAGCTTTATTGATACATTACAATAATACTATTGAGGTTATTTATGTTTTGGACATACAGTTTTATACTAAGACGATTCCATTCACCCCAACCATTTAGGAACCTTAAATAGCCATAGGTATCTGCAATGATCAACTCTCATGATTAGACCGAATTGTGCTTGTTAGGAATCATAACTGGAAGATGTGTGAATTTGTATAACGGTCAATAAACTTACTATGTAATACTTGTATTATGAATTATAACTGGAAAGCCTATAATTTGTAGGTATGATTTACTTACTTACTAGCTGAGTTAATTGTTTTTTTACTTGAATAAAAATAGGTGAAAGATCAATCAGTTCGTCATTTTTCATGGAGAGATGTCATTACTACTTGGAAAGTTGAGTCTTACAGCCAATTCATCGACTTGGAAACAATCTCACAGACATGGACGTCATGTGAGTCCAGGACTCTTATTGGTTGAGGGACTGCTTAACCAATCGGATATTTGGATTCACATGACGTCCTCTGGAGTTTAGCTTCCAGGCATATGAGATAGGTTTCCAGGTTCATCAATGAGATTCCTGCCAATTTTGCATTGTTTGACACAATGCTTCTCAGATATGACCATAAAGCCCCTACGTATAGATTCCTGTGCTGTCAAGGCGAACAATATTTTCTTTTTTTTCCCACAGGTCTCTCCTGTAAATGCCTCAGAGAAAATATTGACCCTTAACTGACAGAGGGCCAAAAAGCACAAATTCTTTCAAGTGTGACCCCATCCTTTGTATCTGTGTTCTTGTTTATCACATCCGAGTATGTTCAACAGACCATGATATCACCCACACTATCACTATTGTTTAAGTTAAATCACATGGAAGCAAATCCATCAAAGTTTCAGTCGATTGTTTTTAGCAGGCAAAAGTGTGATATTATGTTTTGTTTTGATGGAAATGTTATTCAAACAGAAAACTGTGTCAAACTACTAGGTGTTTATATAGATGATCAACTAAATTTCAATCAACATATAAAGGAAATAACTGTGAAATGTGCTAGGCAAGTAATTGCTCTTGGGAGATTGTCAAAGAAACTAAGTGTGCCATGTAAAATGAAGATTCTTGAAGCTTTTGTCAGAAAAATGGAAAAGCTTTATGAAAGAGCCCTACGATATGTCTATTTAGATTTTGAATCAACATATCTTATGCTATTAAGAAAATGTAATAAATCATCTTTGTATTTAACAAGAATAAGGGAGCTATTGCTAGCAGTATTCAAGATAAGAAATGATATGATGCCACCTATAGACTCAGACATTTTTAAATTACAAAATTCACCTTATGATATGAGATATATACACTTGAAGACAAAAACTTTTAATACAGTAAGATATGGTTTTAAATCTTTACAACATCATGGCGCTATGTATTTTAACAGCCTAAATTTAACAAGAGATTTTGACAACATTATTGACTTTAAAGACTTCGTCAGAAATTGGGTACCAAATTGTCTATGTGGTTTGTGTTTTATGTGATTTTAAGTAATGCTTGCCTCTATATTTCCATTATACGATTTTAAGTTACATTGTGATTTTAATGATGATCCTATATTATCAACTTAATTTTTGCATGATCTTTTATTATTATCTTTGTTTTTGTTGTTTTATGTCGGCAAAAAGCGCTTGCGCTTATGTTTTATACTTTGTACATTTTATCCGACAATAAATAAATGTTTTTACTTACTTACTTATACACCACCAACCAATAATAATCTGAAAGTCTGCCTTAAATGAGAGCAAAAGCTGAAATTAGTGACTAGAGCTCCACATACAAACATCTGACAATACCCTAACTGATAGGTGAATGCTTACTGGTTTATCACACACTAGTAAATATTTCAACTTATGTTGACCAAAGACTGAAGGTAAATTCTCAAAATGTTACAAGCATAGCCTGGAATGTCCAAAAGTATTTACGGCAGCTTCAGCAGAGTCACTGATGACCTTTATGTCCACTCTGCAATTCAAGGCATACTGTTCGACCTAGGGGACAAAATAAACAAACAAAAAACTCAGGCATGCCTTAAGGATGATTGCGAGTGCTACAGACAAGGCAAATAAAAACTGGGATGTAAGTTGTAACTGCTCTGATCTTACTCATGCAGACCGAAACATTGCTGTCATTTGCAAGCACGCCGTCTTGAGGCAGTTTGTCGGACTAATACTCATGGCCAATATAAACATTAACTGAGATGTAAACAAACCTAATTGATCATGGTGTTAGACCAGCCACAGTGTCCATTTGTCAGCTATGGTCAATTTTATACAGGCTTCCACGTGGCACTTAGAGTGTGTTGGGGTATAATAACAAGCCTGTGGTCCAATGAGCATATCACAATGTGATAAACAAGGCCTTAGAGGTCAAGGAAGTTGTACATGGCTGGGTGAAGTTCAGTTTGCGGGTTCTCTGACATTTCAGGACCAATAATTGATACTATAATTTCCTCATCTGGAGTTTTCCGCTATTTACTGGTCTTAATGACGAATCTCAGTGGTGTTTAGGTGCAGTGCAGTAACAAATATGGGATTCAACCGTTAGTACACTTCGAATAAAGACTGCTGAATAAGGTAAGTTTAGAAAGACATTATAGACAGAGATAGCAATATAGTTTCATAATATAGTTGTAGTTTGCATGACGCATGAGCTGACTTGCTGAGTTGGAATGTCCACGGGTCCAAGAAGAAGCTGGACAAAGTAAGACAATGAGGAGCAGTATAAAGATTCAGGAGACAGGAGAGAGATGCTATGGGATGCGGAGGGGGTGGTTGCCGGGGGCTGATGGGGGATCGGGTTGCTTCAGATCGCTGGACGGGTGCGCCCTTGATTCGCCCCCGTCAAAAGTCATTACGCAGCGTTTATTGAGTAGCATCTTGGAGACGGGCGACCGTCCCTCGCCGGCTAACTTCATTTGCGCCAATGGCTCTGGGTTGAACATAATGCCCCTGCCTCCCTTCAAACACGCTAAACACGCAGCTTAAATAGAGAGCAGTCCACTCAGGGTAGACAGGCTAGGAGCAGCTATAGGAGCAGGGGGCCAGGGGCAGCAATCTGACCATGCTAGGGCCCAAGGCGACCGCAGGGACACCAGCAAGTGCCCCCCGGACCAAAGGGATCAATCGCTCGCCTTAAAACACTTCAAAGTTGTGTGCTCTGACCCCTCAAAGTTAATTACTGCGAGATAGATGGCTTTTGGCTGAGGAAGGCTGGCTCCTTTTGCTGTGTCTCTGGCCCTGTCGATTCCATTAAGATCGATGGAGGGATCAGCTTGGAAGGGAGGCAGCCACTTGGAGAGGATAAGCCTACTTCACTGGATTTGCCCTGGCCTCCTGCAGACTCACTTTCATGCAGTCCTAACTCGCCTCCTAGCCTCCTAGCAACAAGCCTCTTAATCTGATTTGAAGTAACATTATTGATTCGAGTTCTGTATCAAATATCGCCTTTCACTTGCAAATCGCACAAGTGGCCGGTTACTGCCTTGGAGGGGGGCAGGGGTCGGGGTGGATTCGGTTTGGGTGTCAGGGTCCCTCGGGGGTCCCCAGGACAGACCTGGCCCAAGCCAGACCGAGGTGCTCCGGGGCAGGACCGCTTAAAACTCATTGCGTGTGTCGGTGGCACTCGTGGCTGTAGAGGTGATGCTAGGCCTACGTGGTCACTGACTGCTGCTGCTGCTGCTGAGGTCTGATGAGGCTCAGTTTCCTTGTAATGATGGCAGAGGCCCCCGTAAGCCCTAGGGAATGGCTCGGTCACCAAGCTCCGGGGCCTCAGCTTCTAACCTTCGTTCTCTTGGCCAAGGTCACCATTCTCTGATTCACCGAAACCGGTAAATGCTGCTCCTCAAATTGGCTCAGGGCTTCTGGTTGCCAAGATGCTCTTTTTCATCACATATCAATACAATTTAGAAAATAAAGAACTGAAAAATTGACAGTGAATTGATCAAAACCTACTTTGGAATGACTATGTCGACAAATTGTGTAAAGACCTAAATACTAAACTGTATATGTTATTAAGAATTAAGTGTTATGTACCTTATAAATCCCTTATTTAAGTTTACCAAGCCTCTATTCAAACCAAGATTGATTATGCCATCACTGTGTGGGGATATACCAGTAAATGTAACATTGATAAAATTCAACATATGCAGAATAGAGCAGCTAGAATCATATGTAACAATTATGATTTTATTAATACCAGAGGGATAACACTAGTCAGGCGATTGAATTTTTTTAATGTTTCGCAGAGACGTGATTACTTTATGTCGGTTTACCTTTTAAATCTATTCATGGGCTGGCTCCCCATTATTTATGTGATGACATCCCTATGCAAAAGGAAGTCTCCAACCGTAATACGAGAAATTTTGATGAAAATGATGTACATATACCTTATGCTAATTCTGCTTTTAGCAGCAATGCTTTTACTGTTAGAGGTCCTATTATATGGAACGGTCTTTCTAGTGATGTTAAATGTTGTGATAACATTAATGTTTTTAAAGCCAAATGTAAAGCCTATTTTATGAATGTTTTGTACTAATCACCTGCATGCCAGTCCTTTTAATTACTTTATGTTTTTATTCTTTTTTTACCTCTTTAAATGTCCATTTCTATTTCTGTTTTATCCATCAGGGCCGTATTGTAAAACAGTTTTTATACAGAATATATTACCCTGTATAAATATATTTTATAAATAAATAAATAAATGGCAAGCTACGCCATCATGGATTTTCCTTTGTAGTCTGCCTAACTCTAATGTGGAAAATCTATCCTTTGCACTTAAAAACCTCTTCAAAACATGTAGGTATTTATATTATAAACAGTATGAATTTACCACATACTCCTTTAGGTCCCTGTCATTGTCAATTATAATTTTAATAACTTGATTTCCAAAGCACATAATCGGTGCAATGTCATTACATTAAACATGTACCCATAATCAAATTTCCTTCCAGATTGCTGCATTTGAAGTAAGGTGTTTGTCACATTTGTCTGACTACATAATACCTGAAAGCCACATTTCCCCAAGGCTCAAGTTTAGCACGTCTTTAAGGTATCAGCATTACTGCCAAATCCCGTCATAAAGCTTACATTTTGATGGCTCCCAATACTCTTTAAAAGGTCAGGCAGATCGGGTGTATCCTAATTAAGGTGCCCCATGACTCTGTTGCCACAAAAACATTTGTTAGTGTCGCCTTTCAATCTCTTGCATGACGTGTTGAATCACAAGGAGAAATAATTAGATTGTTTGATGACAAGGCTGCACGTGGAAAACGAGTTGACTCACTGGGCTTTGTGACTTTCATGGTGAGTGACTACTCAAGAGTTAGTCACTGGTGACACGAGTTAGTCATTGATGACTACTTGAGTAGCCATGGAAAGGACACTTCGAATTTCCATTTGGATTTGTTTGTACCAGTTGTTTGTCACATCTATCAATATTGTTGTAAACCTTTACTGACGTTGTCAATCACATTTATCAACCAACCACCGTAATAACCAGAGTACCACCAATCAACCAAACCAATCAGGCAATTACTCATTAAGCTGAGAGGCTAGCCACAAACAAAGCTAATAATGTAACCAACGACCACAGGACAAACCAAACAACGTTTTAACTGATAGCTTGTGATAGGGACAACCAATCAACCACTCAATCAACCAACCAACCAATCAACCAAATCAACCAACCAACCAACAAACCAACCGACCACATTATGGTAATGATTGCCAAAGAAGTTCCGCAAGCTCCCTTAACAATACTTAAGTACACGAGCCGACATTTGGCTGTGAACCGTTGATCATATTTAATGAATTACTCCCTCGCCTTCAACGTAAGTTTCTTTCCGTGAACTTGAGATAAGACATCTGCATGAACAACAGCATTAAGCGAATTAAAGCAGGCCCTGATTACATAGCAAAATAATGGCAGTTAATGACCAGGTTTTGTAGTTATTATCTTTAGAGACATATCCAAGTCCTCTGCGAGGCTGAGCTCTACAATTTTCTTCTTCTATATTTTCATGTATCCTTTGTAATTACGGGAGATCCCCTTTCAGCGCTTCCCCCATTAACCAAGCATATCTGTGTAGTCTGTAATTCGAATGTACGAGGATTATTCCAGTAATGAATGTTTTCATTCAGGGCATTAGCGGGCGATATTGGAGGCTACGAATGAAATGCGGAACAAATATTCCGTCTTGAATTTGCGGATTCTCCAAATCTGAGCGGATTGCCCACAAGTGACAAGATGTGCTCTCGCAGCAAAGTCTCGTAAGAGCCGAGAAATTCGAGCAATTATTTTGGGATCCAAACGAGTAGATGGGAGAGGTCTTGGACGAAGAAAAGGCGATTGAATGAAGTGATAATCGAAGAATGCTAAGAGACATGGATGTATAATGAAGCAAGGGGCAGGGTGGAGGTTGTAGGAATTAATGATTGGCAGAGGTAATATTTTAGCATCAATTTTACGTTGGTATCTTCATAACTGCCCTATTTCAGTATACATTGTAGGTCAAAATGTTGATCTTAACGTTAGTCAACTTAATGAGCAGTTGCCAGATGCAGGCGTAATGAAGAGATAGGAAGTCTTTGAATTCCCCAGGGTCTTTTCACCTTCCTATGTTGGCAACCAGTACATGGCCAAATGTGCCACGTGCGTTTTCCATGAGAAGGATAAACGCATGGAAAATGCATGGTTTTTAGCTAATTATAACGAGGCAAAAACCATGCGTTTTCCATGCCTTTATCCAAACGCATGAAAAACGCACGTGGCACATTTGGCCATGTACTTGGCACAATCAATGTATAACCCCTTGCAGTTTGCATATCACCTTCCAGTTATATGACTTAGCTCATAACCTATGACCTTCATGATTGACCACTGACCAGTACCCTGACAACTGGACCACCCCACCCAGTTGCTGGTCTAGAACTCTCTGTCTGTCTACAGGGTGCGGCATTAACACTTGCACCAGCAGCTACTGCTACCTCTTTTGTTATTACCTCAATTGACAGTGATCGCATGTAGCTGCAATCATACACAAGCAAGTAGTTATAGTCCTAAATTATCTTTATTAATATATTTTCTTGTTTCCTCACGAATTATTGATTATATGGATCTAAATATAGCACATGCCCACTTATCACACCTTTGGGTCATTTTGACCTCAGCCTTTGTAATACAAGCATTAGATTATGTCACTGATCATACAGATGTATTACAGACACCTTTCTTGACCTTTGCCACCAAAAATAGGGCAAATAGATTTATTTTTAATAAGAAGGTAGACCATTGAAACCTTTGAGGTGGAAAGTGCCATTTTGTATTCTGATCAATTTTCTGTCTTTTCTGTTTAATTAACTGGCCCATCTTCCTGAAAATCATTTGATTTTTTCCAGATTAGATGTAGATTCAAAAGGTCCCTCTGGAATGCCATTATATATCTCTGTTTTAATTTTATGAACTTGCTGGAATAAAACTGGAACCAACCTTCTTATCATCTAATACCATAATATAGAGGTGTAGTATCTAGGAAATCTCTAATTTTTTAACTTTCTGCAACTAGAGACACCATGCAAGCAGACAGAAATTTGACTTCTGTGATATGTGTCTCTCAGAACAAGCCCTGCAGCATGCACAGTCTCCATAATTCAGACACTGATATTGTCTGACATTACAAGATCAAAAATATCACAATGACCAATTGTACCCCTAACTAAATGTGGCAAAACTTTAAAAGACCTCATAAGCATTTGAGTAACCTAGAGCTATCCCGAAAAAGGAGATGCCCAGTGCAAGTTTTTAGCCGCACCCTGTACCATAATTAAGGCCACAACATATCTCTCATGTAACACCTGATATGTGTTCAAAATAAAAAGTGAAAACACAAGTATTTGTCTTTTGAACACTTCATAACTTAATGTGTTCAATTTAGAACACCTTCTTATCATCGTTGTAATAATTACTTAGAATAGCCTTTCAAATTGTTCTTCTTCATCCGTGACATCATGAGGGATTTAGTCAAACAAATGGTTAACTGCTAAACTGTTTTGATTGAGTCTTAGTTATGTCAGAGTATTGTTTTGTTTCTTTAGAAAATGAAACGTGTAATTTATAGTGCAAACACAGGAGAAAACTGCGACATCATGCTTTTAGAATCAAGAGAATATTGAAGAGTGATTTTACGTAATTATTACAATGATAATAAACACAAGTGCTACACATAATGTGAGGCGTTTCAATTTTGTAACACATCATAATCTATTTTCAACATTAGCATGGTTAGTATGGTCTATCTGTATCTCCATAATGCTGGTTATATGATAAGCCATTTATGAATGTCATATCAGTCTATTCTCTACATGCTTCGTACCTTATCCAGAAACTTCAGTCTGTCCACAGGTTTATTTAATGGGGGATACAATCAGACTTGTGTTGCATTTTGTATTTGGTCTCTAAGACAAAATGCTGCTGTGTCTGCCTGAAGAAATTTGCATGTGGCGATGTTGTGGTTAATTTCAATTTCCTGAGAATTATTCTGAGCCGTTCTTTGATATTTCTGGTGAAAAATGCCTGCTTGGCAAGGAAATGAAGTTTAATACTTGTTAATAGCTGTCTATGGATATTGCCTTGTCAATTCTCGGGCGGTTTAGCGTTGCAAGGAATAAGTCGCTGCTTAAAACGCTATCAATAAATGATAATTGGCAAAATTAGGCAAATCCCCCATCAGCATAACTGGCATGCAGGTCTTTTTCATCTGAAGCAAACTGTCAGCATCATCCCGCTACATCCCACCATCACAAGGATGATGCAAACTTCCCTCTGTATCCGATTGGCAATGTTTTTTCTCCACAAACTCTTTTTGAGGAATTTCGAGAGACTTTGTCCATGAAAATGAATTATCACGACTTCCAAGAAAACTAATTGCCTAATTGTAGGAACAACATCATGCTGACGAGCAAGTCTCAATACAGTACAGTGTTTGGGACATGCATGTCATGTACTTTCTAATGCCTGACCTAAGCATCATGCTGAATACCCAACAGCTCATGTCTATGTCCAATTGTCCATGTCTTTGTCTATGTTTATGTGTATTTCTCGATGCTACTGATCTGAAACTCAATCAACTTCTTTGACCCTTTGTCAGAGGCAGATGTAATGAGGAGATTATTCGATTCCTCAAAATGTTACACGTTTAATGGGTGGGGTATTTGACTTGCCTCAACATGGACACCGAGCACAAGGTACCTCCAATTAACCTCTCATGAGATCGACATCCAATTTGAGATGTATATATCTCAAACCCTCGACCTTCAGGTGAGCCTGACCACTGTGGAAGCTGGCGGGTGCCTTAACCATTAGGCCACTCAGCCAGCTATACTTTTTCCATGAGTCACTAGAGCCTAGTGACTCTAGTGACTCCATGCTTTTGAAGAAATACAGTGGAAATCTACTTTACAACCACCTCAAAATTTAGGCCACAGACTGTTTAACCTTAATGTATTATTGTGCTTTTATTAACTTCATTAGTAAGACCAAATCACCATAAAGGCATCAAGCTTTCGTTCAAAAATGATCTAAATGGCTAGGTCTCATTGTACTTTATGATAGTGAACAACATGACTGAAAATATTTTCCATTAACCCATAGCCATTTGACAGTGTCTAGTCATTATTAACTAACAAGTTAGGCCTGTTCAAGCAAGCCCTTTTAATAGGCTTGCACTCTACAATCGTCAACACTGCCTATATCATAGCCAAGTACCCATACTATAATAAAACCTGGTGGAGCAAAATGACTAACCAGCAACCTTTCGGTTTGAAGACAAGCACCTTATAGAGCTATAGGCTATGGCTTCTTGTTTTGACTAAAAAAGTTTGTCAATATAACTGACGACATCGAGGACATTGCAGAGCCTGACTAACTTTATATAAAGCCAACTTGTTAGTTATGGAGGTCAGTCATCTAGACACAGTAAAATTATTCATTTCGTCAACAAATCTGAAAAGTTTGTCAAATATAAATATTTTAGCTGTTTTGACTAATAGCCTTGTCAGAGAAATTTTCAGTGAATATAAATTGGGGTGAATCAGGCAGTGGCGAATGCGGTTAACGAAGTGTATTCCTCTGGTCAATGCTCTTTCAGCTGGTCAACCAGTCCATTGGTCAATTGGTCCACAAGTCAAACGGTCATTAGCGACAGCCAGACCTGCTGATGGGTGCCAATTGTAGATGGCGCTGCTTGTTTTCCGGTCAGTTGCCTCCTAACAACAAAGTGCATCGCCCTCCGCCGTCGACAACTAGTCCCCATAAAGGCATTAAACACACATGGTCATTCCGTCCCCACACCCTACTACAAACCCATTTCGGCCTTCTGCCTGTTCGGCCTCTAACAACAATGTACCCGCTGTGCACCGTCTTCATGCTTGATTATCCTGACAAGACTTTGTGATTCAAACTCCATGTATTGATTCACAGTGTCTGCCTCAAAGCCCCGCATTGTCATTTCATGGCCCCTGAGCCCCGAGAAGGCAGCTATAATTCGAGGTTTCTGCTCCAAAGGAATTCAAGGCGCCCAAACAGCTTCTTGAGTCCCATTCCGAGAGAGAAATTCATTAATCAAGATCCTTAAGAGGTCCCAAGCCCAAGAATTGTCGATATATTCCACAGCTTGTTGCTAACTTCTTCTCCAAAGTCACAAAGCGCCTCAAATGCCTGCCACAGTTCTCACTTCCACATCAGCAAGTCTTTGCATCACCCCACAACAACATCACAGCAACGTCACAACCACATCACCTTCCTTTAACGCCTCACCATTCAAACAGCCGACACTGGGACAGTTCAAAGTTCCCAGAAATAATGGAGTCGTCTAAATAAGCCTCCTCAGCTCAGCCAAACCGCCGAGAACTCTTATGTTGAAGGGAGACAGTAAAGTGTCATTGAGGGGGAATGACACAGAATGAGTTGCCTCAAAAAACCCCAGACCCCCGAGGCAAGACACAGCATTACGCACACAGCAGCATTTGTGAGTTATCGAGCCCAGTCCTCGTGACCTCGAATAAAGAAAGGGTGGGGGGAGATCTTGGCGCCCTGACACAGAGCAAAGTACTTCCGCAGGTCATCTGATGTCAGGGCATTGTGGGTAATCTTTCTAGAGAAATCGTCTGCTCTGTCAATTTTTTGCTTCCCTCGGGTGACGGCCATGATGTCATTTGTGAGATTAAAGCCCTGGAGTGTGGCGCCATCTATGAGAGAGGGCCTTCTGCCAATTGGTTTGTTGACAAACGGACGCGTCCAATTGATTTAGTCCGATTGGTGGCCAGTGCGCTCCTAAATTGGCACTTGTCTTGTGGGAACCGGAAACCAGGGTGCTTGTGAGCAACTTAAGCAGCTTGGACGGTCGTTGTGGGGTTTTATCTCGCGTAATAGCGGCGTTTGATTTCCTGTGGCCGATGTGACTCCTGACCGACCAGTCCACACCAGAGGTCGCTTGTCACTCGAGTTTTCTATATTAATCGAGCAGCCATTAATCAGTTTGAGTCGCTCTGGCGCAAGGTCCTTGACCCCTCCCAAATAAAGCGCCCCCTAGAGTAGATTTGCAAGGAAACTACAACGGTCAATGGGCGATAATTGGACAAGCGAAGCCCTAGTGTTCAGTTTCTTTGGCTCTAACTTCATTCTTCTCCTACAATTACTGCAACAGCGCCATCTTGCGGAGTGGTCACAAGTAAAGAGGTCCTTTTTTCGTTCGTAATCAGCCGCGTCACGTTCTGAATCAAGTTTCACGAGTATTTGCGAGCGGCGGCGCGCTATGGAAATGGCCTGGCAAGCGCTAATTGGGAGGGCACGTCTTGAGAGAATCGTTGAGTGATCGTCTGCATGGTGACGCTACTGAGGACGTCAGAGGGGAGGTCATGGCGTCATTTCCTGCGCTCTTCGTTACGTCCTCAGAGATGTTAAACAATATGAGGACGTTCGGAGGAGCGCTCGGTAATTCGCGTTCTTTTGAAGTCTCGTCTGCTGTACTAACAATGACACCGGCAGACGCGACGTGAACGCAACGTGAAGCGCACAAATAAGGCTAATTTTGGCGACGTCCCTGCGTAGTAGAGAGGGCGCCGCCGCCATATTGCGTGGTGGACGATTAGGCCTCTGTCGTGAGCGGCCACAAAAGAAACGGCGCATTTTTGCCTCTAATCAGGAAACGAGCATTCGGCCAGTCTTGAGGTGAGCGGATATTAATGTTGTTGTCGATGGCTCAGGGCTTTGTGTAGCCCGATATTCTCTGGCATTGTGGGGTCCCTCTGCCTGAGGTATAGCGCTGATTAGGGCACACTAGCTGTTGCTCTGTTGTGTTGGATCCTGTGATGAGAGAAGCAACATGTGCTGTGTTGTGATGAGGAAGCAAATACGCTCATCTTTGGTAACCCGAGACAACGGGCGACATCAAAGAAGCAGGAAACCCTCGCCCTGTCATTGATACGTAATCAGTGACACAAGGTCATGCGCTATGACCTCGTTTAGTGCGCGCCATGGCGCTCTTACGAAATGCTCACAAAGGAGGCACAATGGCCTCTCTTTTTACACCTCTGATAGGCAAAGCATTTCACTGGCATTTGCTAAAGGAAACGTGCTGACTGCCATATTACGCGGCTATTAGTGACCTCTTGAGCCCTGTAAGTCTCTGCCAGGAAATTGGCTGTCAGCATTGGACAACTCTACGACCTTGAAAGACATGCATCCATTGGTGCCATAGACCATGCAATTAGGGAAACGAGTTTAAATATAATCTTCTGTGGGCGATGATGAGATGGCACAAGTTATCATCACACTGTTAATGATACCTGTAAACATCAATTACAGAATTTTCAATGAAATGCCCTAGAACGCCTTGGGGCCTTTTAAGTTTTGTTGTAAAAGAATATAATTCACTGGACAAAGGATCTACTTAAACATGGATGTGTATATGAACCGAATCATCATGCATTGAGAGACCTGAGCAAAATCCAAGAGAAAGAAGAAAGAAAGAAAGAATAAATAAATAAAGAAAGAAAATGTATGTGGCAACTTCAAGAATAGGCCATATACATGCTATAATTTTTCAAGTTGAACTTTACATGCAAATAATTGGGTGTATAGTCTTGACCTTCCACAGCCTTAAGACAAGATTTAGCAAAATATGTGATTGACCTTCAAAAATAGAGAATCTGCTACCCAGCTCTCACAAAGCTATCCTGGCCCTGCAATAACAGGAGACTATTGGCCCATGCAATCTCATACCAAACGTTAACAGACGTGATCTGGTCTCCAGGCAACGATATTGTCCTTCTTCCGCTTGACTACACATTCTGATGACGTCGCCAAACAAGGGGAGACAATGTGTGCACCGCCAGAGGTCACTTTTGCTATCACTTCCGCCCGCAGGCGAGTCACAATCACTCGCGACGTTTCATGGCCCGATTCGAACGAAATCCCATAATCTGCCTATTTCACGCTTGACTAAGCAGAGACAAAAGAACGTATTTGATTCAAGGAGGCAGCCGCGTGCTCTAATCAGATACGTTGTTTTGGCGCGTCTCACTGCAGACGATAGTGTGTCAGCCTCTTAACGTAATAAGCTAACTCATTACATAGACAAATGATCAGACGCGGCCAAATAATACTGAGATGAACTGCCCCCGGCTGTGTTTCCCCAATATCAGGCCCCATTTCCACAAGCTGTCTGATTCCTTGCGGGAAGAAGATAGCCAATACTTGGCCATGTTGGTGATTATCATGCCCATCAAGTCTTTGCCTTTGAGTTTCTTATTTCAGTTAAGATTTTATCCCTCCATGGAATGACACAGTTTCATTTGAAATCTTTGCCTAGTTAATTCAAAACCTCATAAACATGGCGCCATCTTACTTACGGTAGCGTCCACCAGGTGAAAAACAATATACGATAGAGGACGCCACTGACATACGTTTACATTACCCGGTGATAGATGTCATGTTTATAAGACGATAAATTGGCAGCGTTTTAAACTAAGTGTCTAAAACAAGCGAACGACTCTTCATAATATGGAATATTCATCAAATTTACAAGAACGTTATTTAGAGGGCTGTCTTGACCCATTGCTTGTATGTATAGACCTCAAAAGAACTTTATGGATCATTTAATACTCAGCAGAATTGATTAACAAGAACTCTGTGGATTACTTGATACTCAGAATAATTGAACTGACTCGATATAGCTGTAATTAATTCATCGTATTTTTTCGAACTTTTCTCATTTGCAATGCAGTCAGGTGTTAAAACCAGCAAACAAGTAGGTGTGAGTTACATCGGAGAGACAGTCGACGCCCGCACATCACATGAGATTTGCAATTTCCGTGATATTTGATCATAAATCGTAATTGACTGGCCTATCAACATTCTCCTGTGTCAGTTGGACGGGCGTATTAACATTCTCCAGTGTCAACAGTGGCGGCCAGCCTGGTGGTGTCCTAAGTGTGAACATCGATCATTTCATTTGTAAACACCTGGTTTCCATCAATGCGTTTCATCTCACATTTGCAGCAGCAGCAGCAGCAGCAGCATCAGCATCAGCATCAGCATCAGCATCAGCATTATCAAGCTCATGGATAAATTGTTGGCATATTCTAACGAAGGGCTACAAAACACCTTTGATCTCGTCACGAATACCCTTATGAAATATCAATGATCCACTGTTAATCATTACTCAATAGGCTGCATTCAGCTGGGAGCAATTTAAATATTTAAACACCTTTTTCAACAGATACCTTATATTCAGGATTCCCTCGTTCCAACCCTGATATGTTGTGCTGTTATATTAGTTTATAATTTTCACTCTTACAATTTGGTGTTCAATTGAATTTGGTTGTGTCTCGTACGTAATGTTTGTGGGTGACATAATAAAGCATAACCTGGCCTAGATTTCCTCCATGTCATCTCATCATTATGTCGACTCATGCTGCTGTTTAAATTAGCTCAAAGAAAGCTGTTATCATTGTTGCTTTGTTTGATAACCGTCTCTTTACCTTGCACGTTAATGGCTCATATACATGTTGGCTCATATACATGTGCTCGTCTGTCTATGTTTTGCCTGTGCGTTTGTCTGTCTGTCAGTTTGTCAGACTTCTTTCTGTCCTCTGTTGTCCAATGCTTGAGCAACTGCAACAAGTAAAGATAAAAACTGCAGAGACATAATTCAATGTTTACATTTTTCCATCATGTCATATCAGCACGTGCGTTGTCCTGTTATCATATGAAAAGGAAAGTATCAAGTTGCAAATAAAGCCCATGCAGACCTCATAAAAAAACCCAGCTAGACCTAATAAAGGTGATTACGGTTTTCACCTGATGCACGTGTCCCCAGTTGGGGTAAATAGAGGCACTAGACAGTGGCGACCCCTAGCATCCAACACTTTACCCCATGGCTAATTGGGGGCTTGTTGGTTTTGTTTTGCCAGTAGTGTTATGTCACCCTCTGCAAATTATTGGGGTTCTTGTATTGGTAGAAAAAAGAGACTGTGGATTTTTGTCAAATCCAAAGGGGGTGAAACTAATAGCTTGCAAAGAACAGTGCAGGAAAACAATTTCCGAGTTTGCTCAAATCAATTTATCGAGAACACGTGAAAGTAAAGCTTTAGGCAGCTGGCAGTGAACGAGTGATTCATGTGGGTTGTAGATAACACAATGTAAGAGACTGCAAAAGGCGTGTGTTTGAAGGGGGGAGGGTAAGGGTGCGTTCATACTGTGTATTTATCGTGTTTATTTTGTGTTTGTATTGCGTTGTAAAACGATACGTTGCTAAGGACGCCCTGGACTCATGACATGGAGACCTCGAGTCGCAGTTTGTTGTCAAGTCGCTGTCTCGCAAAGAACGTGATGTACCGAGAGTTGCAGGGACTCTGGATGTGACCCCCTCTTCAACTGCATCACCGTTGAACTGCCCTGCTGCTGAAGCCAGCTGCGCCCTGCCCTCCAAAGTAAGGTGATGCTCTCCTCAGGAGCCCAGGGTCTCATCACACACGCACACCTAGCTGCAGCGGATAGGCAGCTGAATGCTGTGCTGTTCGTTTGCATGTGGGCAGTTACTATTACATAGTGACCAACACTATGTCATTTATATTGGAAATCGTGTTATATGTGGCTTGAACACCTGCTAGCTGATTCTCATAAGATATACTGCTGTATTCAATAACAATATGACATGCATTTTCACAAGTTTCTTGTTTGTTTTTATTATCATTTAGCACATTAGAGTGTACACTTTATGTAATGGTGCACTTGCCTGAATAGACCCAAATATCAAATTAGCTCACTGGTGATTTCAATGCAGTGATACTTCATTTTTGGCTTGCATGGGAAAACCTTAAACAGTGATACACAAGAGAAGGATAACATCAATTGCTTAAGATATGAAGCAACAGGATTAGAGGTCTTATATTTATCATAAGGGCAGTTTGTATACCATGAGTTGACACATGGTCTTATGCCTGGACTCAAATCATTACATGTTTGGCCAAAGGATCATGTCTGTACAATCAAGGTTTGTGCAAAGGATACACATTATAAGGCTAATCAGATGAAGTGTTTCATGGGCACTTGTCAAATAATAGCCCCATCTCAATCTGTCCAGACATTTATCTGGTAAATTCCTTGTGTACCTTATATTCGTATCCAAACAGTGAGTGTATCCTATGTTGATAACTGTTTGTAAGCTATTTGAATGTACTGACAATATTTAGCCTGCCTGCTCATACATAAATACATATATAACCAAGTTACAGACAATTATATATATGGAAATTTGTTGATCGAGAATGAGTTGGATCCATGATCAGAAGCTGTATGCTATTACGTAACTAACCACTACAACCACTAACATTGACAAACAGAAAGTGTAAACGGACACTTCATTTCTGTGAATAAACCCCTGACCCCAAAATAGTACCATCCTGGGTTAAACTCTCATCCACTGTCATCCTAAGTGGAACAGAAAAACAAAATTACACATATTGTCCTACTAGCTAGTTCAGCTGATGCAAAGCATGTGTAACATGACTATTTGACAACCATCCTAATGACACAGGCAAACCATTTCCAACCCTTAATGAAATTTACAAAAGACTACCATTCTGAAAGGAACAGCCAAATGATTCAACTTGCTGACATAATCCACATGGAAGCAGGCCAATTACTAACAGTGTCATTCCCATCCTGAATGAAACAGTCAAATAACTACCATCCACAAAAAAAGAAGAAAAAAAAAAGAAGGCAAATGGCTACCAAATAGTATGAAACAGATAAATACCATCCTAAATGAAATAGGGAAATGATGGTAACCATCCTGAATTAGGAACGTGAATACCATCCTTAATGAAACAGGCAAACGACCATCATCCCAACTAAAACAAGGCAAATGGCTACCATCCTGAATGAAATAGGCAAGTGACTATCATTCTGAATTAAATGGAAAAATTACTACCATCCAGAATTAAATAGGCAAGTGAATACCATCCTGAATGAAGGGACTACCATCCTGAATGTAATAGGCAAGTGACTATCATTCTGAATTAAAAAACGGCAAATGGCTACCATCCTGTATGAAACAGGCAAGTGACTATCATTCTGAATGAAATGGAACAGTTACTACCATCCAGAATTAAATAGGCAAGTGAATACCATCCTGAATGAAGGGACTACCATCCTGAATGTAATAGGCAAGTGACTATCATTCTGAATTAAAAAACGGCAAATGGCTACCATCCTGTATGAAAAAGGCAAGTGACTATCATTCTGAATTAAATAGGCAAGTGACTACCATCCTGAATTAAATAGGCAAGTGACTACCACCCTGAATGTAGTGACTACCATCCTGAATGTAATAGGCAAGTGAGTACCACCCTGAATGAAATAGGCAAGTGACTACCACCCTGAATGAAATAGGCACATGACTACCACCCTGAATGGAAGTCTAATTAATATTACAATGTATTCTGAAGGAATCAAGCAATGACCACCAATGTCCACCACCCAAAATGACAGAGACATGACTGTTCTCCATGTGTGTCTTTTGTTTTCAGAGATCATTATTTTCTCAGGTTATTTTTTATGCAAAACTACATAGCCCATGCACAAAATAAAAAATATCGTAGGTGGATATATTTGTGTTAATTAAACAAGATTTTTTATTGCCTCTTGGGTATAATGTTTACAATGACACTGCTGTACATGACAATCCATATTTTCATTATTAGTGGGATCAGCTGCATAAATACAGCGAGGGAGACACAATAATAGAATTATCAGCCAGACCAGCCAGGTATACTTATCAAAACATATTTGCTCATATGCCGTTGTGATAACTAGGTCTGCTGTTTTGATATGCCGATCAGTAGCCACCTGTAAGATGAGGAAAATTTAATTCATTGTTGTCAATCAATTGCCATGTGTGACCAGATCCTTGATCTAATAAGTTGCAATTCATCATCGTTCATTGTGCTGTCAACAAATGTTTTAGTTGAGTCATAAATTTCCAGCTGCAAGTTTAGTCAGTTCCTGGGATCCCTTGCCAGTCAATTAATATTTTCACACCATGGCTACTTTGGTCACAGGATAGTCGCCAGTTGCATACTTACATGTTGATAATAACTGAGTTACCATTTACATATTAGTCATGTCATATATTTTAGTGTTATTACTTAGAAATATTGCGAAGGTTCCATATGGTATGTTAATATATTTTCTATTTATAAAGAATGAGAAATCATTATATGCTATCATCATTAAAATATCCATTTCCATTAACTATTACACTAATTGAATATTGATGAGAAAGACCTTTGGAAAACAGTACATTTACCACTTCCTATAGTACCTCCATAGGAATTAATGAGAGAAAAGGATCTTGTACCAACACCCCCTGCTTAAGAAGGTTGCCATGGTGACCAGAGGCACCCTCCAGCCTTCGATCCTTTCTTGTTTAATCAGAAATTCGAGTAAATTATCGATTATGAAGTGAATTTGGAGTTGAGGCAACGTGCTGATATTAGGGCTGTGCAGGATTGTTAATCTGAGACGAACTGCTTGAAAATCCTTTAAATTAGTTAAATATCCACCAATCAAAAGTGGATCCCTTTCATCGATGCCTTCCCAGTGACGCCTAAATGTGGTATGATTTTTCGGGAGATCGATCGATGTTATCGATTAGTGATTGCCGATGATCGATACACTATGCCTTCACGCAATGCTATATCCCTGCAGGATCAAATGGCAGGAGTCCTGCAGAGGGTCATGCAGTTGGGATCACTTCTCACATTAACACAAAAACAAGTGCATAATGCCAGGACAGGTGTGAAAAAAAGGTAGATGTTGATTATGTACACTTGAACAAAACTATTAAAACTATACTCAAAGTTCTCACATAGCATGTTGGTCTTATTGTTGAGATAGTTTATTATTTATTTATTTATTTTAAGAACTGCTTTTTAAGGATGAATTACTCATTAACGATGTACTGTTGTTCAATAATGCTCTTCGTTAAAATGATTTATATTGCTAAATATCTAGTTTTGGTAAATAATATTTGATTTTATTAGTGAGGTATTCTTAACATTAAGTTCTACTGTAAATATTTAATAGGTAAGAATTAACTCTACTAAGTGTAATTTCAAGATATCAACTAAAAAATGTAGTCATAAATTTGGTTTATCACCTTTTTTTGTGAGTTTGTTTAATAATAATGACGATTTGTAATGACATATTGGCTCAGGGTCACCGTTTTATAACCACAAACAGTACACATTGTGCCCTTAATCCCTGCGTTCTTCAGTAGGGAAATCCCCTCATGGTGTAGCCTTTCCTATTTCCAGTACTGAAGAACTGGTTGTGTGCCGCTAATGACGTAGCCCTGCATTACGCATTACGTTCATTTTGACGTTCATTTCGACGCTCCCTCTCATTCCATCAACGTCTTGTCTGTCTTTGATGACGTTAGAATCTAATTATGAGAATCAGCTCAGACAAAGAATGCCATGGAAAACACGTGCCACCCCACGCTCAACATAAACATCTCTCAGCACTTAAAAGAAAGGGGTGAATATAACCCCCACACATTCCCAACACCCCACAATTTGATACAACTGTTAATATTTTCATGCTGAGACACTAAGACCCAAGCATAATGGACACAGAGGCTCAAGTTACACATGAAAGGAAATTCATGTTGTAGTAACAGTACTCGGAAAATATTTGAGTTCGTTACACAATGATAAATAAACTGTAAGTTTCACTCAGTTGTCAATTGGCAATTCTTGAGAAATTTCCTTTTGAGATACTTTAGTTTAAATTCACTGATGATATATATTCAATATATTATATCGTATCAGTTACATTTCTCAACTCTTAACCTTCAAAATATCTTTAAATTCCTTATTAAGTGTGACATCTTCTTATAATTACTTATTACAAAATGCACTGATTTGTATATAGCCAATAAAGTTTTGACATACACAGTTAGGCTGTAAGTTTTTGCAATTTCAGTAGCTCAATTAGAATAGATAAGTCATTATTAGACCACACACCATTGTTAAAGCGACTTATTATCTTTGACTGCAAGCAGTGATTGTTTAAGGAGGAACCCACAATTATTTACCGTTGCAGCATTAAGTAAATTGCACTTAATTGTCATGGGGTGTCGCGGTGATGATTCTCCGCACACCAGTTGTTTGTGCTTCGCCCGCAGCATGGCGCTGCAGTCGATTGTAGTTTCACAACACTCGAAGGTCAAGAGGCACTCTATGAGCTTCTATGGAACAACGAGTGCCCAGTGTAGGACTACGGGCTTCTTTAAATTAAACAACATAAAAAAGAATAAAAGGTCCACTTTCATCAGGTTTAGCTGTATCATAATTGTTGTAAGTTTTGTTAAAAAAAAAAAAAAAAAAAAAATCAGTTTAGGCTATACTCAATGATGTCATCCAAAAAATAACAGAATATATAAAATAAAAATTTGATAGCATTTAAATAAAATTGGTGAACATTTAACTGCGTCACATATATAATAAACTGATGTATGAAACAAAGTCATTAAAATGATGATATGATTATGATACTTTGTGTGGTCTATATGAAGTAGAATAAATAGACAAGGGAATATTGGGTATGCAGAATAGAGGTATGGAATGCTCTGATACTGTATGGCACTTAAAAAAAAAAAATCCCAAAAATTGTCTGACAATGATGTTATGAAGCCAGAGTTAACGCCATATCTATCCCTTATCGTCACATCATGCTGAAGCTACATCTCTGAGCAGAAATAATTTGAATGCAGCCACATTCAGTTAATGTGCAGTTTCTGAAATTACTTTCTGAAATTCCAGAGAGTGTAATTATACCACTTGCTTTCGAATATAAAAAGTATTTCTGTCCAATTTATTTAACTTTAACAACCATTTCTGACATTTCCAGTCCATTTTTTGCAGAAATTGTCACTTGTCAGTGTTTTTGGATCTATGCAGCTATCATTTCTGGCTTAGCAGTGGCATTTCATAATCCGCCTATTATTACAGTTGGGAAATTGTTGAGTTGGGTGATCTGGGCATATTTGGAGGGGGCGGGGCTTATTCTGACATCTCAGATGATTGATTGGCCGGGGAGAGCTCTGGTTGGTCGCAGCTAGAAATGGCTGGCCAATGAGAGAAGTCGTTACAATGGGTGGCCATGACGTAGCGTCAGCAAGGCGACGTTGTTAGGAGAGCGTGTTGGAGAGCGTTGCGGAGTGCGTCGACGCCCCTCCCTTCTATTTAGTATTAATAGCTGAGTTCATGAAGCGAGGGGAGCTCACAACAGGCGCATGTAAGCGAGAGGCCAGCTATGTAGGAGATCATTTCTTGTCTGCAATTCGCCTTATTGACATCATCTCGTATCGTTAAAACGACGTCGTGGCGGCCGGCACAGTGCGCGGAAGCGCGTTCCACGGCGTGGAGGGACGACGCGATTCTGCTCTCACTACGATACCACCGATGAGCGGCGGGCCCTTGGCCGAACACCCTGCGGCCGCTGCCATGCTGCACCTCCCGACCCTGCACTTCACACCCCAGCAAGTGGCCCAGGTATGCGAAACGCTGGAAGAATCGGGGGACGTGGAGAGACTGGGGCGATTCTTGTGGTCCCTGACAGCCAACCCCATGGCATGTGAAGCCCTCAATAAGAATGAATCCATCTTGAGGGCTCGCTGTCTGGTCGCCTTCCACACTGGCAATTACAAGGACTTATATCACATTCTGGAAAATCACAAATTTTCCCGGGACTCGCACGCTAAACTGCAAGCCATGTGGCTGGAGGCCCATTACCAAGAGGCCGAACGCTTGCGGGGGCGCCCCCTTGGCCCCGTCGACAAATACCGCGTGAGAAAGAAGTTCCCCCTTCCCCGGACAATATGGGACGGTGAACAGAAAACTCACTGCTTTAAAGAACGCACTAGGAACCTCTTACGCGAATGGTATTTACAAGACCCTTACCCCAACCCAACCAAGAAGAGGGAACTAGCCCAGGCCACTGGACTGACCCCGACACAAGTTGGCAACTGGTTCAAGAACCGACGGCAGAGGGACCGCGCCGCCGCAGCCAAAAACAGGTAAACATCTCCCTAATGATCAGAAAAATGTCACAAATCAATGTCCCAGGACAGCTCTAATGTCGCTAGGGCTCCCTGCAGTCGAATGTCATTCTGTCACTTTTAACAGTGCCATGTGCTGAGTCAGTTGACTTTTATTGTAGCGCACAAAAAATATTGCCTCCTGACTTGTCTACATATTCATGGTTTTGAACAAACTTTAGCCAAGGACAAAATTTACAAAAATCAATCTCTTTATTATGCCTATTTCTATGGTATTAATATATTTTTCCCTATGTAATGAAGGCTAGTTTTTCCCCTCTTATATGGATTATCTTTTTACTCACCTATGATTTATACTACAGGAGAGTGCAATACTATTTTTCCATGCACGCTAGAGGGACTTTTTTTTTGCAGAGCTTCTTGCCGGATCAATACCTTGTGTAGCACTCTATCGACGACTTTGTGGTTGGCATTTTTTGCCTTCCACAAAGCAGGAATAAAAGACAATCCATTTTGTGTGGTATATCTCCTATAGACTTTTGCAGGTTTCTAATACATAGCAGCTTAAAGTAGAATTTTTTCCTGATGACATAAGTATATTGATGTGACATAATCCCAGTTGCTGAAGTGATCCAGGGTGCACCTGAGCCTGCAATTGCAAAATCGATTTATGCTGCAAAAGAAAAATCAAATTTCCCCCATTGAGGCTAACAATATCAAGGGCTAGCAGTTAATGTGAGCTTGTAAACACGGGCGTAGATTTTCACAGCAGTCTTGTGAAAGAAAGGCCCTGGTTCCCCACTTTACCATCTGATTATGACACTTAGGGGCAACCAGTTGGAAAAATGCTTTTGCTAGAATGTCCGCATTAAGCCTGGTTACCTTCATTTGATTTTCCACATCTTGAGTGCGAGGCGAATTTTCCACTCTGGTCCTGTCAGTTTAGAGGTAATTTGAGTCCTGGCACATTTGGGAAGAATTTATGACAAACGCACATGTGTTAATGCATTGAACATGCCTATTTTTCAGTTCAAGTATACAAGAATTACTCCATAAAGAATCCTTTCATTTTTATCTGATCTAGGTTTCTTTTTTTATATGATTAGATCTGGTATCTTCTCCCAACCAAAAACATTTATTCTATGATACTCAGACAGAATGGACAAACTGCCTAAGTACACACAGCATGGAAAAATGTATATGATTTATAACATGCAAAATGTGCAATTCATTTTATTGGACCTCCGCATATAATGCTGCAAATTAACAAAACATCATGCAAGTGTTGTGAGGAAAGTAAACATTGTGACCAAGCAAAAGTATTTTTCAATTGTGAAGGGATACCAGCTGTTGTGTGTTTAAAAGTTGTTAAAAATTGGAGCTTAGCATAAAAAGATTTTTTTGCAACATAGCATTTAGAAAATTCAGTAGGCAGGAGAAATTACATGGGATAAAATAGGCAATAATGACAGTGTATACAGCACATAATTCACTGGGCTTTATTTAACTGTATCGCGCTCGGATGAAGCGAATTTCGGTCTAATTTGGTGTTGGCATTTTTGCAGTTGTTAGACGTCTAGTTTCTGTGCATTGGAGCGCGATGATTGAACATGTAATTGATTTTTGGGTTGAGGCCGGGGGGGGGGGGGAGAGGGGGGCAAGGGGTGGGGGTTGGACAAGTGCCCTGCTCCCCTAGCCCCGTCCTGCCAGCACAGATAGTTTAGCCGTTCATGGCTGACTTGCCATGTTGTCAGCGCGATGAAGGGCAAATTCGCTGGAATTTTCTAACAGGCTGAATTTAAGGGGCATGAGCGCACTGGTGTGGACGGGTCTTTTCATATCTCTCTTTGGGCTACATGACATCTAAGGGGCTCCCTTCAAAACACGCACCTATGCAACAAGGCAAAAAACCCACATCCGTACTGGCCTCCATTATCGCACCCCTTTCAAAACTAATTTATTAATTACCACATTTGGGCTGACCTTCTATGTCAAGGGGGCATTTGCCCTAAGAGAGGGGGAACTGGACCAGAAGGGCTGTGATCCCAACCTTCAATTTACCCCTCCATTTTCCTCCCTTAGTTTCGCTTCTTTACGACAGCTCACTGCGCATGCGTGTAGAATTTTTGCAAGGAATGTTTTTTTGCCCAACGGACCAGTCAAGCAAAAGTTTGAAGATTTCCTTAGACTAGTGTCTTGTTGCACATTTTCCCAGTGTTATTTCTCGCCTCTATTGTCACATTATCACCTTGTGCTAATTCTAGGGTAACCTAATCATCACTCATGGAATTGTTACGTAACTGGGGTGTTCAGTGACACCCACATCACTTACTCATCATTATCTGCCCAGCAGCATGCAGCTGAAGCCCCCCTCCACCCCAGACGATCGTTTTCTTCCTTCTGGCGAGAATTAGACATTTAAGAAAAGAAGCGTTTTTGTGCTGACGTTGATGCTGCTAATTATTGGCAAAAATATCTGAGAGCTTCAGGGTGTTAACGATAATGGTCGTTGGGGGAATTTCGGTTTGGAGGGGAATTATTCTCTGTTACATTGATGGTTGAGGAGGAAGCGGTGTGGGGTCAGAGAAGAAGGGGGTAATTGGGCTACCCACAATGCAGTGCGGTTTGGAGGACACTTCAGCTGGATCTGCCTGCACCCCCTGCAGCCCCGCAACTGCAGAAAGAGTGAACAGCCTGCAGAAACAAGCGCCTGCGTGTGTGCCACTGTCTTTGAAGCCCTATCACGTGAATTAACCACATCATTATGGGAGACAACAGGACAGGGTTGCTACAGGGCGCCCTGCTAAGTCCCTTATCCCTCTGCCATCTGGTCTGTCTCAGCAACCCAGCTGCAGCCAGATAAACATTTATTCCAGCAGCAATAAATGAACCATTTTATTATTGCATTGCACAATTCATTGGTCCCAAATGAGATGAAAAATGGGCACCTCCGTATTGCAGCGTATTAGCACCAGTGGCCGCAGTGGCCATTGCTGTTGATTGGTTCTGGCAAATCAGCCTTGATTGCCGTAAATGAGTCAATGTCGTTCAATGCCGTTCATGTTATTTGCACAGCAGCGCCTCTGGTGGCCACCAATGGCATTACGGGCTGTCAGGAATGACACTTATCAAGCTAGTTGAGAGAATTCGCAAAACCTTGTAAGGTAAATAACAGGGGTATGTCAAGAGGCGTCTGAAGCTCACTGGGAGGGGGCAAAAAACTGGCTTTATTCTTTACGCGTCCGTGCGAAAGCATTGGGCAAACATTGGCTTATTATCAGACAGACGTGGGATACATTACTATGTAATGCTCACACAGTCTATCTTTACTTTGGACACCTCGGGTCAACAGAATATATGGGCGATCATGTTTAGACCACTTGGTAGATATGTGTGAAAAATAATAGGTGGTCCGTCATAAGATTGCAATGGCGAGCTGCACTATGACCAAGTGACTGAGTGAGCATGAGTACCCATATATAATAAAATGGCTGTATGCCTCCTCTGTTATTTTATCAGCCTTCTTAGAGATAGGAGGGGGTTTATTTACTCTGGTGTATGTATACATTACACGCTTGGTGTGCTTAGGCTAGGCAAGGATTCGTATTCAGCAAATAGTTCGTTCTTCTTTCAGCCCAGCTAGCTCCAGCTAAATGTTTGGTATAATATCAATAGGGCAAATCTATGGCTGCTATTTCTATCTGATTGGCTTACTCAACCTGCCCAGTGTATTCTTGCACCCCTGGGTATAGAGGTCTCTGCAATGACAGCCAATTAGTAAGCTGGGTCCTCTGCTATTTCAGCACAATATCAATTTGATAACAGGTAATTTGAAGTCCTGTCATGGCATATGGCTGCGCCTATACAAAAGCTATAGGGAGCCGCTCTGAAGGACAAAACATACACTATAGTCAGGCTTAAGATTTTGCTATTCAACTGTGGGTTGAGATCTGAGGAGCTCTGGACCTTCTCGGTCTGTGATTTGGAGGTGTTAAGCCAATTTGCCTCTTTAATTTAATTCTAGGTTGGTAGGGTGTGGAATTTATTTTGTGGAACAATTTGCATGGTGTGGTGATAGCTGACTATTCAAAGCACTATATACCCACTAGGAAATCCTTACATAATTTCTGTTTTGTATTTTATCTAAAATGTGACTGCTAATTATGTCATTCAATTTATTCATTAATTCATTTAATTATGATTTATATTCATTCACTAAACAATATTTACATCTATAGGTTGCATTTTCTATAGTATAATAATACTGCCGTTTCCAGGGTGTTTATTAAAGTAAACAGAAACTTGTCAGAGAAAAAATGGAAGATATTAAATAACCTCACTGTCTATCTTATTCATTGGTTTGTGGTGCAATTTGGAGGTGGTTATACAATATACTGTTCCCATGCATGCTTGGTTACAAGTTTACCTTCAATTTGTCTGTTTGTAGTATTTGGGCTTATGTCCTGAAATCTGTTGGATTCCAATGTTAATATTTCTTTTTTATGGCACGAAAGGAGGCGGGGAACACCTGCAAGACCTGGTGGGATGTAATTTTTTCACGCTTAGAGGGGATTATGTTGACTGTGGCCAGGTATTTGTGTAACTGTGGGCCTTGGCAGCTCATGAGATGAATATCATCAGAAGATGCCTGAGATTCACTCGGCTTCTTTTGCGTGTATCTCATTCAGCATCACGACTCGTTCACACTCACCTCATAAACAACAAATCTCTCTCCTTCTCAAACACCCAGTAATCTCCTCTCAGCATTTCTTGCTGCACTCCGGAATATTAAAAAGCAACCATTTGACATGAAATGCAAGATCTGAGCAGATTAAGTCAAGCCAGCGAGCCTCAAATTATAATCGTAAACATGAGAATAGGACCAGCAGCACGGTGATTTTGTTTTGAATCGTTTGAGAGAGCTCAGTAAACACTTTGTTTAAATGTTCAAATGTAGCCACGGTCTGTGTACACAAAAAACTCGCATAATGCATATGACATGCTAAGCAGACATGCTAGCGACATGCTAGTGACATGCTCATGCTGTTCCCTAATACACTCTAATACAGGCTATGAGGGATGATATTTAATAATTAGCAAGAGTGTTATCGGGGGCGACAGGGCAGAAGGAATCGCCCCCCGCACTAGCGCCCCCGGGCGGCTTACCCTAGCACCCCTCGGAGGCATTTGCCATCGCCCTGGCACTGTTCCGCCACCATAGCAGGCATTGCCAGCACGTAAAGATTAATGCATTTCACAGGGTATTTCCTGTAGGGCCAAGATGAGCAGCTTACTGCGAGTTAGGAGCTTTTGTCTGCTGCAGCTGAGCCCTGATGCTTGAAGATGCTTGATTCTTAGACGATGGAAACATCCTCACTGCTGCACTCAGCATTTCATCATAAGAGGCCAGAACACCCAGCTGTTCCCTTTAACACATTGACCAATAGTCTAAGTAAATACCGCTGGATGTTCACCCAATTCTTTATGCTCTATCTTACTGCAGTTGTAGCATGTTTTTTTGTATAGGGAGAATTTCCTGCATAGCATGGCAAAATATAGAACTGACACAATACTATTAAATCCAGTCACTGATATATTTGAGTAACAATTTACATAGAATGCGTGTTGGAATTTAATGCTGCTTAAAATTCATATAGGAAAAATACAAGGCCAAATTCGTCAGTATGTCAATTTTATAGGCAACTATATATAATTTGCAAAATATCAAATCATATTTAGCTCAAATTTGTAATGAAGGTCTTTTCTGTCAATTTTTTTTCTCTGTAATGATATTATAAGCTAATTTGATAATTTTTTATTCATGATCTATTGCGCGTCTCATGACTAAATTTTATGGCAGTCCTTGACAAAAAGTTTATGTTCAAACGGGCGTGTAAATTTAAAACACTTAATATTTTGCAATATGTTTCCGGAATATTTATATACAGAGCTGCAACATAAAGTGTATATAATCTGCATTTGGTTACTAAAATCTAGCATTTCTGAGAGGTTTAATGATTGATTATATTCTCTTTTTAAATCATCAAATTATTAGAGCACAAAAAGGTAAAAAATATGACTAACCCCAAATGCTGTGCAATGGAGTATACATAACACTAAAACACTGGTCGATTCGGCGTCTGTCAATATCGGCTAAATAGCGGTCAGCAAGCGATTAACACGGATAACTGGCACAATAATGAGAATGTGTTAAATAAGAGGGGATAACTGGCACAACCGCATTATTGGAGCATGGCTGATTAGGCCGGGGAGTGGATTAACACTCTACACCAATGAAATGATGCTGAAATGATGCAGAGATGATGCTGATGTGCTGCCTCAGCAACACTCCATCACCTTGTGCAATAAATACATTAGGCCATTTGCCTAACTACTTTGGCTTCATCATTGCTCTTTGTTTACATGGCCTTGGTGCTGTGTCAGAGGTTTTACTAATCTGTTTACTTGTTCTTCTAATTTCACAACAAACTATTTGTGTTATGTCATCTATTTACTGTTGGTTCATTAGGAAGTAGAACTCGTGCCAAGCAATGGCGATTGGTGTAATAATGAGATGAATAAGTTATCAATGAATTCGTTTATGCTTACTTAAGTAAGGAACTTAAACATCAGTGGAAAATCTGGTCTATAAATGCAGTTTTGATGTTTTGATTTACTGCAGTATACTTCTTGTACGTTTCCTTCGGTTGGCTTTCTCAGTCAGTCAGTCAGCCAGTCAGTCAGTCAGTCAGTCAGTCAGTCAGTCAGTCAACCAATCAGTCAGTCAGTCAGTCAGATATAGTTTCACCTGCCATTCAGTTTGATTACATGCCATATTTACATTGTCATAAGACCAGTGTGAATGATTTTCTCATATGCTTAATATACTTCATTGAATTCTTGTGAAATGCTCTCGAAGTGCAGAATGCTTCGGTGATATATAGTTGCTCCCGTGAAATCAATGTTAAGCACACGAAGTAACTCATCTGGATTGTTGACATATATTTAGCTGCATGTAGCTTGCGAAGTGACAAGGCTAGATTCAAATATTGCACTTAATACTTGACAGTGGGAGTGTGGGGACGATTTGTTGTCTGCCAATGGATGGAGGTTACTCTTAGTGCTTGAAATGATTCGAAAAGCGCTGGAGGCATTTGGAGAGTGTGTATAGGGGAATTGCAAACACTTATGAGAAGAGCAGGACAGAACAGGGCCCAGCCACTGCAGACAGTTCTGGGCTTGACTGACAGCCCACTGTGTACTCGTAAACTGTAGATTTCACTGCATTCATGTATTTCAATTTGACTGTGTAATTTGGAGAAGGGAGTGTATTTCGTCTCAGGTGAGTTGTGTTTATTCGCCCGAGCATTTCGCTTCTCAGTTGCAAGGCGACCAGACGATAGAACAAAACCAAGGAAACCAGGCCCAGTTGCCATGGTAACCCTCCACCACCACGCACAGACCACTCTTTTTCCTCTCTATTGACACAGATACGCGATAATGTGGACGAATTAAATTCTAATGATGTTGAGGGGTAATTTGGCCAAGTGGATGTCACCCTATCTGCGGGGGTGCATTGGGGGCCAATGGGGAACCATTGGTGGCCATTCACATAAACCCTTGAGCAATGCTCTGTTAGCCTGGCCCTGCGACCAACACTGAATAAACATCTTCTCCCTTTCACCCTCTTTTTGTGTGGGGGCCATCCCCCCTCATCCCCCGGCCGTGGCAGTCTAGCATGTGTGCAAGGGGGCATGGGGACAGCCATGAGGGACAGGCTGGGAAAGGGGGGCCTGTCCCCCTGGCAAGCTCCCCACCCACCTAATCAACCGCTCTAATCCCCTAATCGAAAAATTTCCATGAACATCATCGAAGCTCAGCCATAAACAATCATGGCAGAATCACATTGCGAATTAATTTCATGGCACCTTCGTGATATCACGGAATAAGAAAACGACTTGAGTGCAAGATCTGGTGGCTGGGCTTTTATTCCAGTGCAAAGTAGAAGCTCAATTTGGATGCATGATATTTCACAACATGCTGATTACTTTTAAGGTTTGTAGAGGTGTCTAATGTCTACAGACAAGTGCTGCTATTGTTAAGCTATTGTTGAGCTTTTGTTTTATGCCCCCCCCCCCCCCCTTCAATGTTTCCCTCCAGACACTAGGATGAGTAGCTGTCCGCTGCAATCGATGGGAGCGCTCCTGGTGGCCAGTGTGGGAATGAGACCACCATGTCGATCGAATGTGCTCAACACCCAATCTGCAGCCTCTGGTAACGGCCAGTTTAGTGGCGCAAAATCCCGAGAAATCAGCTTAGTTTGGGAGGGGGGGGGGGGGGGGGTTCTGAGCAGTTGTGTATCAGTGTGAGAGGAAGCTGGGGCAGATTACTTGCCTGGCGTTTGCATAAAGAGAGCTTTGTGATGGACAGGTTGTATCTTCACACCTCCCAGTGCAAATCAGTTCATCAAACAACAAATGGGGTGCAGTTTCTTCATTTGCTGCTAATCTCCATCAATTGGAAGGAGGGGGGGGGGGAGCTTTGCTGCAATCGTCTGCTTAGGATCTTGCAGACAGATAAGCGGGAATTTGCACAAGAATTGTAAGGAGGCCGCTTCTCTTCTCTCGATGCTTTTATTACGTCGGTTGTCACGCGATGCTCCGATGCTTGCTTTTGTCAATTGACAGCGATCACAAATGGACCCGTGTTGCCTGGCCGCAGTTTAGACTTCTTGAAAAAACACTGGGCTCTTTTAAGCCGCAGCTATAAAACGCGGGTGGGTCCAGCGGAGCGGTCCGTTGGCACCGGTCTATTTATCATTGTTTGACCTTCGAGGTTGGCTTCCGTGCCTTGGGCCAAAAAAATCCATGGAGTGTGGATGCATGGCAAATAAATAGAAGGGGCCGAAATTGGCCCAACATTGTGGTATTATGGCAAGACTTTCACACACACCATGATAAATTCATACAATTATTTACACTCTTATTATTGTCTGTATCGAATGCGAGGCGTGATCAATAATGCTTTGAGTTGAGCCAAGGAGTGCGTGAATGGGTGGTAATGATCCACCCTGCAGAATACTGCCATTGATTCACGGCTGCCTCTCATAAAATGACCAATTTACTAATTCATATGCTTAACAAAATCGCCATGTGTGCAGTAGAAACACGCTGTTCTATAGGCGGACCTGCATTTCACCTTAATGCTCCTAAATTGTTTGGTGCATGTAAGCTTGTGGATGCTTCTATATAATAAGATGAATTATGCTTTGTTGCCTCTAAGACAATTACATTTTAAACTGTGAGCTTTCAAAACTGTCAGCAGGCTAAGAATTTAGAGAGAGACTGACATTTAATACAAACTTTAATTGTGTCGTGGCAACGAAATAAGCGGCTGAGTGCGTCACCATGCCTCGCTGTCATCCGAAATGAGAAGCATTGGATGAAAAAGAGACACAAATTCAATCTGCGCCAATCTACTTTAGCAAAGCACCCTTTCTTTCTTTGTTTTGCAGCACCCCTGACACCCAGACAGCTCAGTGTTGTAAACAGATTTGATCCAATGCTATTATATTTAACAAAGCTGATTCCAAATACTTACATTTAAACATTTCATTTAAATCGTTGAAGTGAAGCCCCACATATCTGATCCCTAGTTTGATTTAGATATATGGAGAACACTTGAGTGAATTAAAGCATAGATAGGGTATCATGTGACCTGTTGTGTCAATTGATTGTTGTATGCCTTTGTATTTTACTGTGATGTATCAAAGTGTGACATCACATCAGTATACTTTCTGTACATCACAGAGGACAAAATTCTGACATCAAAAGCTCCCACTTCACAAGAACTGCATTTGGGTCACTGCAACAAAGCACCCCAATGCTCTTCTCTGATTGGCCAAAACGGGTCACATGACATGTCACATGACTCAATCCCTCCCATAACTCCCAGCAGCGACAATTGATGACAATTTGCGAGTTGATTTATTTACATAACGTACCATTAGAGCGGCCATATTGGATGCAATTGGCATAATGAAATTGAGAACGATGCGGTGGAATTATTGACATAAAACAAAAACGTTTTGCTTGATACATTTCATGGCAATTTTGTTCAGAAAAACAATACAATGTGTGGCTGCACTTTACTGTAACATATAATTCAATCCGCCTAATGTATTTAGAAAGTTATTGTACTTTTTTTCAACATGGAAATTCTGTCATATTTCGCATTATTTACTTTTATGAGAAACGATGTTGCAGGATTAAAAAAAATAGTAATGTAACATTCAAGAAATTCGCAGCTGACCAGGAACAAAGTTCAAGTAAATTAAATTAACAAATAAGAAATTTAGGTCTAGCATATATAATTATATAGTCCATAGATGGATAAAAACTTATGTTGTAAAATATTTATTGTTTCGAATTTGTTGTGTTGGAAGGTTCCAAAATTCGTTTGACAATAAATTTGGATTTAGAATTTTGCACTGAAAGATGAGGACACAACAAAAACTTGTGTGTATACAGGGAAATTTATTGTTGGTTAAATTTTTACATCGCCTAGCAAGTATTGTATATGCAATATTTAGACCTCGTGGTACATCTAATATCATCTGTACTTACCAATATTTAGCAGTTTGATTAGATAGGCAATCTAATGGGATAGTTGGGCGAAAAAGTACAAGTATACACAGTATACCTCCAAGGCTGTAAATATTTCAATGTAATTTATCGAAACAAACCATCAGGCCTGTGCCACAGCTGGTCTAGATGTATACAGATAATTATGTCATAAATGTAGTTGATGTGTATTTGTGATTTTTTTTGCTCATCAAACTATGAATGTGTGAAGGTTTTTTTCACTCGTTGTTCAATAGATCTAGTATCTGACTTGAGATATGTACTCAGATAGTTTGTTTCCTGCTCATTGTAAGAGTTCAAGATGTGTGTGGTCCAAAGATTCAGCCTGATGAAATTTCTGATTTATGGATGGACTTGTATTATTTGTGAAGGTTCAGGCCCGCTGTGAACTTGTTGCTAAGGTGTTCCTTGTACTCAGTTTCTCATGTTGTTTTGTTTTTGTTTTGCAGAATGAATGGCCACTCATCTGGAGCATCGCAGTCAGCCCTGAGCAAACACGACACTGATGATGAAGATGATGATGACATTGATTTAGATGACATTGAAGTGGACTCCCCGGTAGATGGGGCCACCAGGCTAAGTGATGATAGACCGGAGAGTCGCAGTTCCCCGGAACTCAGCCCCGGTCGGTCGAGCATCAGTTCCCCATCGAGTTCCCCCGGCTCGCCTCCCCCCCTAACCTCTTCCGCTATGTCATCATCGGCAGCTGTGACGTCATCATCGGGTGCTAATGGAATGGTCACTATGGCAACATCCAGTCTAGAACGCGGAGGGGGTCATTTTGGGGCCCATTCGCATATGCCGGTTGGGGCGGCGGCCGCTTTGTTCTCCCCGGCCGCCGCTGCTCACATGGCCGGCCTCATGCCCCACCCTGCCCTTGGCTTACCCCATCCCGCCGCCTTCGCCCACCCCCACCACCACTATCTCCCGCACCCGCTATCCTCCTCAATCAGCCCCTCACACTGACTAGCACCTCATCTCCCTAACTCCTCACTACTCATCTCATCTCCATCCTCATCACCTCCTCCCCTCTCATCCTCCTCCCCCTCCACCTACTCTCTCCCTTCATCGTCGTCATAGCAACGCATCAGGTACGCCTCATCTTTTATTTGGGTCAATTCCTCCAAAATCGAACATTAGCCCCTCATGACATTCAAGCGCATTCTTTATCATTCGGAGGACATTGTATCACATTGACGATCGATATTATTGTTACCATGGCAACAAAATGAAACCAGCTTCACTTTATGAACGAATTTTCACAACAACGACCATGCAGCCAAGGTGGAACAATGATATCCTAGAAAACGGACTGTCATATATAATTTATTTTTATTGCAATGTGACTCATGTATCATTTGATGGTTGTTAATGTAGTATATAAACTGACTTTGTATGCATGCAATCCATGTAGGACCTAATATTACACTCGTGTAATCCAATCATAAAGCTGACATTCGTGTCGGAATATTAATAGCATGACTCAGTACAGGACATTATAACGGTAAATGATATGTATAAATTCATTGAGAGATATGTATAAAATGCATGTTGTATGGGTTTATGAAATTATTGAAACAGGGTATTATCTCGCACAAATTAAATTCGCACTCATCTGATTAATTGCAAGTGGCGGTTAAGAAAACGATCAACGATTATTGCCGATTGTTTGGATGGATTTTAATCCGCTGAGGCCGTAATTTCTGTCCGCTTAATCGCCAATGACTGCGAGTGTGAAATTCCGTTTCGTAAACAACGAAATGTTTACTTTTCGATACGATTTTATTTGGCCTAAATATTATTGGCTAATCTTGTGTGCTAATAAGATTTCCAAGCTCAAAATTGCTACTTAAAAATATTGCTACTGTTTTTATTAGCCAATTACTGTCAGATAAAGGAATCTGCAAATCCAAAATACACACAAGCGGCCGATAAACGAAACATTTATCACTAATTATCTGTGTCATTATATACAGTATTTGCAATTTTATCTCTTCTTCCATGAAATAATTCACAGAAATGCCTCCCTTTTTTTAAGTTTTCGAAGTGTAATTTTCGTTTCAAATGCATGTAGAGGAAATTTGGAAGAATGGCTGAGTGAAATGTTTTGAAAAATTCTGTCGGAAAAAAATCAGTCAATTAATGAATTATTTTTGATATTCTTGATGTCTAAATTCGACAGTGACCTGTTACATTTTTGTTGACATATAAGTGCTAAATTTGACAAAAGGGAAATGCATGAAATTACAGAAAAATTCACCTTTTACGAAACTGTTTTGTTCTATATTTTTCTGTATTGTATTGTGAATGGGTTTGTGAACACGAGATTAAGTATACAGTGTGGCGAGAGCTTGCAATTTCACAATTTGTTGACGATTGATTTGAATTAAATATGTTCTTTGAATATATATTGTGGTGTTTGTCTTCAGTGTCAATTTAACATTAGGTTTCTATAAGGTTTCAGAATCATCAAACATTCGTTTTCTGGATTTTTTTGCGCTTATAGTGCAGTGGTTTTTAAAGTTGAAAATATTCAAGAGTGACTCGAAACGAAAATAATTATTTTAGCTTTTTATCAAATCAAAATAATTCACAGTTTGAGACAGGGGCTCGAGAGGTGCATATTGGCTTGTGTGGCAAAAAGGAGCTGCTATATTTTGGTTCTTGACATTTAAGCATAAAAAGGACCACTGAATAGGGTACATTGTAGATGGGAGGTGTGGAGCACTTAATAGTTGTCAGGTGTGCAGAGTAGCAAGCTAGAGGGTGACCCGGGTCGGGGTTGGAGCACCAAGGGGGGGGGGGAGTGGGGTGTGGGACCCTCTCACCAGAATAAACTCCACTAGTAGCCAGGGCCATGAGTGTTATTTGCTGCACTTTGGACCCTGCCTTCAAGTTGCCATCAAGATGTGCTTGTCTTTAATTGCTTTCCCATCAACCTCTCCTGTGGCCCACAAGCACTGGGCTGTTTTATTCAAGGGTCTGAGGTGGCTGAGGTGGCTGTCTTAACGGGGGCTTTTCACAAACTGCCTTTGAGATGTTCTTGGCCAGTTAACCCCCTTTCAATTCATACCTCTGAGGCATGGACCACCAACACTTCTCAGCCTCCTGCAGCTAACCAAATGCAAGCAAAAATCTTGCCCTTTATTCTGACTTAATTGCGCGTAATAACGGGGCGTTACACGCGCCCTATGACGGCCGTTATGACGTTGAGACGCGTTCTGCCACCATGTCTATGGCTCTCATTGCCCGTAGCTACTGCACCTCAGGAAAACTGCAGCCCTTTGATAACTAGGGCCCCACAAACATGCTGGGCTGCTCTGATCTTCTGTTTGTTGTGCTAAATGGCCACTGCTCAGGGCTACGTTTTGCCGCTGCTATTATAAACATTGTGAATGGCAACACCCCCCCCCCCCCCACCCCCCCCCCCCCCAATAGCTGGGGGCTACAGCTCCGCTTCTGAAACCCACATCTGCTAATCAGTAGTTGACAGAGGGAGATTATGAAACAATTGCAGTCATTCAATTAAATTTCTTTCTCTACAAATACATGACAAGTAATCTCACATTTTCTCTTGAAAGAAAACCCTCCTTCAGATTTTTTTTCCAATTTCTTTTCTTTCTTTTTTTTTATCGTGTGAACCAGCAGTTTCATATGACATCATCGATTCTTGAGTAGTTTAGTTGTGGCTTCGTCTTAACCACATCTAAAAAAAAGAAACACTGCACTTCATTTGCAGAAAATTAGCCAAGTGCATCACATCATCATTCATGCTAATTTGCTGGCATGCATGTTACAGCTGCGGCCAGAAAAACAAGCGATAGATAGATAGATAGATAGACAATTAGATAGATAGATGGGCCTATCAACTTTACAATTTAAAGATCACCTTAGATTTAAGACCAGTGAATTATATTATATAACGTAAAGGAGGGTATTATCGACAGGGAAGGTATTTTCGACACTCACATTAGGTATACAAGTTAAAATATTTAAATTATTTAAATCTAATACTTAAAAAATATATATATTAAAAGAGTGACACGCGCCAAGAAATATTTTAACAAATTAAAATACAAATAAATATTTTCCATTTAGAGTGATGTTATGACTTTCTTGATAGACTTAAGTTCAATTGTTGATAATCAACGATTTAAGGCTCCGTATTGCGTAATTTGTACTTAATTCTATTGAAAACAGGCGGTGAATGATAGATAGATCTATAGCTAGATAGATAGATAGATTGAACCGCACAAAATCACTGACTTCAAAACAATATGACCCCTCTTCCACTGAATAAACAATGTAAAAATAGCTAATAAACATTGATCAAACGGGTCAAATTATTGGAAAAGAAAATGCCATCGATGAAATCTGGAAGTCACCAAGACCATGAAATGCCTTCTGGGAATGTCAAAAAGTCAACAACCGAATCCTGAGGCAAAAATCGTTGATTTTAATAAAACTGGCTTCACGATTCTGAGTATACAGAAAGTTTCAAACTTGCCTAATCTATAGAACTTCATGTATATTTTACAAAACGTCGTTAAAATTTGAAACTCAAATGTCAGAGATATTTGAAATAGCACTAATGATCCACTTAAATGTTTCATATAACAACCAAGAAATGCATTTATGACAGACATGCAGTGTTCATGCATGGTTCAAAAATAACCATGGCCAAATAAGGCAGCAACATGATACACAAGGACTTGGATTTGACATACAGGGATAACATTATGTGACAGGCTTCATGAACGTGACACAAGCACAAAATCTCCTGACACAGTGAATCTATGACACATGGTCTGTTGAGCAGAAACACGGAGTTGAAATGCCATGTGAAAAAGGAAAAAAATAACGCTAACTGATGAGTGGGGGCTGAGGGGGGAGAAAGAGAGAGGGGGGGGGAGAAAGAAAATAATGAAAACATCAATGTCATAATTAACAAATGTGATCGGATTAACCAGGCTAAGCCAGTTCTTTGAACAGTATACTCTTGCAAAATAAACAAGATGAATCAAATGAGAATTTGCCCAAAGAGGCAAGCAGCGTTGGTTGGGGGCAGATGGGGTAGTGACATGGGCAGACAGAAGCCCCTCCCCACCAACTATGTCCGGAAACCCAACACCCCTCTCAACCAGCTACCGTTTTCAAATCAATTAGAATTGTTTAGATTGTCCAAAGGACAAAGCGGCCTCCAGAAAACTGAGCAACGGAGTGATTTTCAAATTTGCTTACTTGAAGGCTGCTGTGTGGTTTGGGCAGCATGTTGGTTGTTTGAAGGTGGTCAACGGTTGTTTGGGGGACAACCCGACACCCCATTACCCTGCTGCTGATGCTGCCCCTGCATCCCAAACACTAATCACAGCATCTTCTGCAAATACCATCTCCTTGGAGCCCCATGAACATTCAAATCTGCATTAAAACTAAACAATCATTTATTACAATTGCATTTTCTGATGAACCAATTGAAAATTACATCACGTGATCAGTTAGTGTAGTTCAAATCTATTTCTACTTGAAATTGTTAATTGTAGAGAGTATACAATATTAAAAGTAGCCAATTATCTTGTGCTTGGCATATGAAGCTGTTATTAAAGGCCACAACGCAGTAATTGAGTGACCATAGCCTAGACGTTCACCAAGCCAATGTTTTATTCACAGCTAATAATAGAGCAGGCCAATAAGTGCCCAGATACGGCTATGCTGCCCTTCAGATGATATCTGCACCTTATCGAACACTGACCAATACTGGCCAATTAGCCAATGATTTGGACAATGCGCTTGACCGCTCCTGGCTGCAAAGATAGGAGGGCACCATCAAGATAAAACTGTTGCGTAATTCATCAGTGACCAATTTGGGAAATTTGAGAAAGCAACGCAGAGGGGTAGAGTCCGGTCAGCTAGTGGTCAAGGCCCTGGTCACTTCTGGTCAGTGCTTATCGCTTTGGCAGGTCCAGGTGGTCAAGGGTTCGTCCATTTGGACAGGCCGGAGGCTGCTATGGGTGTAGTCAAATGATGCACACTGGATGATGAACCAAACTCCAAACAGCTTCACTTACTGCCAACTAAAATGCCTCACCAAGCAGCAGTCAAGAAACTGAAGGCACGGCAGATCAAATCGCATGCCCGCCAGCCAGCCTGCAAGTTAGCCAGGGCTGCGGCTGCTTCAACAAATCCTGTTAAAGATTAGTTCAACATAATTTGGCGCTAAATGGCTAGAGCGGGCTTGAGGCGCTTCGGGGGAGGCCGGCCCTTTGGGACCCGGGGCCCGCCAGATGTGCTTCGCCGGCTCAGATTGCCCGTCTCCCCGGTGCCTGGTGCCTGTAAAGCTAAATCATGCTTGGCGTTTATTCTCCTGGTGTGGTCTGGCTGATAAATAAAATCCAGGAGGTTGGATGGTAATTCTAATGAGGTAAGGCCCTGCTCTGTGTTGTGGGCAAGTGGTCAGTGGCATTGGTCAGCTGCATGGAGGGGGGGGGGGGGGGTTGCTCATACAGGATGCCTCTCACACCGTATTTCCCATGCTTACTGTGATTTGCCCATTATGGACACGTCTCTCTCCTGCTGCATGACCTCAGCTGCCCATGGGTCAATCGTTAGTTTGACCAGCGGCCACATCACAGCCCCTGCTAAGCCATCGGAAATTCATCCGCAGTTCTGACATTTAATTGGCAAATAGTCCATTGTTTCGGTGTATGAATACATAGCCCCCTTGTTGGCCAGTCATCATATGATCTGTGTATCACACTCTATATTTCTTTACTATACCATGTAAAGTGATACATCCGCACCATTCATAAATATGAAACGAATATGCTGGGGTCTTTTCATAAGTATCACTGCTGCACAAATGACATTTGATCACTTCAAAAATTCCTGTCAAACAGAACGACACTGGACGCTCAAAATAGCACAGATCAACTTGATGACGTGTCTGTGTCTGCTCGACTTGTACAGCACTTGCATATTATATTTATACATTTGAAATCTGAATTTTTATAGGTCATCTATTTATACATCCAAGCATGATTCATTCAGCAAAATATGAAAAATTTATTCTAAATATTGTAAAATTTATGGCAATCTATAAACTACTTTGAATTAAATTTCTAGATTTAATTGGCAAAATGTTTTATAGAGATTTATTGTAAGATTAAGAGAAAACAATTTCATAAATACTTAAGTTGTACTTTCAAATCCAGGTTTCATAAGCTGTGCTTGTCCTTATGAAGTTGAGGAAATCCACCAAATATTTCTGAGGCAAAGACAAGATTGTTGTTGGATGAATCAGAAACTAATTCAGAAGGGGTAACAGACAAGAATCAGAGGGGGCTGAGGGGGTTTTGGGGGCGATAATCAGGGTTTTTGGCGAGCCAGAGGATCTTGCAAATCTTCCGTGAGAAATCTAACAGAGAAGCCTTAAGCTGACGAACAAGAAACTGTCCCGGCACACTCCTTGCCAAAACTGCCCCTTCATCGAATTCCATTATTCCTTCAATTTTCTCATGGCCCAGAAGAAACATCCGGGCCCTTTCAAGTCTTCCCAGCATGCTGCTTATGTTTCCGGATCCCTTAGTACTCCGATTGATCGATAGGTGGCATTAAAGTTAGCGCCCTGATCGAACGCTTTTGCACGTGCAGAAGTGTCTTCATGACACACAACAACAAAGAGGGCGCTGCAATCTACACCCACAGACGACATTCCAACGATTTCTTTCTTTTTCAAAAACATGTCTTGAACTATTCGAAAACCAATTAATTGCTTACATGAACTATTTTATTTTCCGGCAAAACTTCAAAAGTAAACTTTTTGACCTAATCAGGCGCAAGAAACAAAATGCCATTGATTCACTCCATGTTCCCCTCTCTTTATTTTGCAAAAAACGAAAGAAACTTCCAGGGGATTCCAAATGTAATGATAGGTTCATTAAATATCGCGCCAATGATTAACACAATAGGTGTGAGGAGAATACTCCAGCCTCATTGTGGATTAAATTGAAAGGCACGTGACCGAGATGAGCCAATAGGATTCAAGACTTCCTTCTGACGTTTAACGTTGCGTAGCACGCGCCCAAATTACGTAATTAGCGGGCAAGACGCTGTGTCACAAGGCTAAGGCCAACCACAGACAATTAAGAAAGCCACGAAACAATCAGATGACGTCACTGCAACAACCTGAGGCTTGTTTTCACCCGTGAAACTCTTACATTTGAAACATTTATCTTACCAGCAAAGTCTCTCTGAGATCACATGCTTTAATATAGCCCATTTCTTTGTCTTATAAATGATTATTAAATATACATTTTTATCTATGTACATGGATCTAGTTCGCAAACTAACATGAACTATGATTCAATTTATGAACAAAAAAAGTCAAATAAATCCCAACGAAAAACAACTGCCAAAAATGATAAAGCAACTGTTTGTTGTGAAAGCATAAAATGTATTTCTATTTTCATGATGCAAATTATGGCAATATTTTGAAATATAGCATGATATTTTATTGCCTAGCTTCTTTTCTGCAAAATGTAAAAAAAAAAGAAAGAAAGAAAAAAGAATGCATAGGACCGCCCATAGTCCTCAAAACTTTCACCTGACCACGTCTTGTATTTGATAAGACGCCGGGCGGTGTGTTCTGCCGTCAGTTCTAGGCTGAAGGATAAACAGCATGTCCACACAGTATAGTAGTCATATTGGCCTATCTATTATACAAGCACATCCATATGCTCCCCGAGTCATGTCATGTAAATGATAGGTCGGTTCAAACAACTCATGGTAGATTCTATAGGTTTACAAAAAGGTTTAGTCTCATGTCCTTAGGTTGGTCACCCTGCCAAGGGACCCCCTTAACAATTTTTCTTACAAAGATAGTCTGTGTACAAGAATATAGACAAACACATTCAGCATAAACTGATATTTCTTAGTGTGTTATTTATATTAAGAGCCCAAAAATAACCTTGTTATAGAAACTGATTTTTATAATTCTAAAATTTTGAAAGTCACAAATTGACTGCATGAAAGTAGAAAGATTCTCAGTCGTGCATGTAGTCATACTTGAATATGAGGTGCTTATGATTATGTTAATATGTTTTAATTATGACTGATACACAACCCTTTAAATCCCATACGTTGGACAAGGTCCAAGTGGGTTACTCTGAGTGCAAGTGAATCTTGTCTCCAAGATGCCGATTCCCATGCAAAGTAGGTCCCAGGTTCAAGTATTAAAAACTTCATTATTCTGAATGGTTTGTTCAATAAAATTATAACCTGAAACATGCCTATATTCAATTAAAAACATTTTAAAGGCAGTTTTTATGTTTTTTAATTGAACCACGGGCTAAATAATTGACTTTAGTTGTGTCAATAAGAAAAACATTTACAACTGGAAAAACCTTGCATTGTTTCATAACGACAAAAACATTTTTGTTGCCATGACAACAGCAATTTTACGGTAATTATGAATCCGATGCGAACCATTTAATTTCCTGTTATGTTGGTCCAGCAAAATGACCACTGGTCAATGGGGGTGACCAGGCATTGTGCCTTGACCAATGGCTATTCATTTTGGCTTCACATGTGACCTTATCAAGTCTATTGTGTTGAGCCTTTTGTTTATGAACACAATGTTTTTAGACCTTATCTTTTCATTTGCAATGTGGACTTGGATATTTTTGGCCTGATTTATCTCACCATCTCAAAACAACTAGAGTGAAGAAGCAACATTTGCTGCTGTGTCCTGGGTTTTTCCTATACAATAGCACACAACATTCAAGTTGCATGAAGCAGGCTGTCAGGGTATCAGCTTTTATTGGCAGCTTCAAGAGCATAAGTCGACCGAGCTGCTCATTCAAAATGCATGTGTTCATAATCCGATCAGAGGCAATGTAATTTGCGCCTAGATGGATGTTTTAATAGGTCTCTCACTGCACGATCATTGCTGTATACTCACATAGCTGTTAGGTAATCCACTAATGATACAGCCAGGAGATCGATACCGATTGATTGATACTTCAATCCTCTTCAAAGGTGTAGGAGGCTGTTTACTATCACGCCATTGGTGACAGGATTCCAGGCCAAGGATTTGTCACAGTGACCTAGCTAGGTGTATAGTATTGAACTGAATTGGTACAGAAATATATCACATACAACTATTTGAAAACAGACAAGCAAACAAACAAGCAAACAAACAAACAAAAAACTAACTAACTAACTAACTAACTAACTAACTAACTGACTATTGCCTTTGACATTCCAACTTGCTGAAAAATCAAAATATTTGTTTAGAAAAGTTGACTATGCAGTTGTGGGATCAAATTTTATATAGGGGGTGGGTAGAAAAAGGGAATGGGAGGGGGGGGGGGTTAATTTACTTAACAGTCCTGGTATTTCTACAGTATTTATAGGTGGGGGAAGGGGGGGGGGTCTGCACCATCGCGTGTCAGCTCTGCTACAGCGCACTAGTCGAAAAAATCTCTTTGCAGTGATATCAATAGACCAGTCTGACATTTCGTCGACAGGCTGTTTTCAATGCGCTCCATAATGCGCCACATTAGTAACAGAGCTGTTTCATTTGCGCAGCCAAATTCTGGGTACATTTCATGAGGATTGGGAGTTTCTAAATGAAGGGGCCACCGAGTCAAGCGTGAACTCAATTTAATTCAAAGTTTTCCAGCCCCGTCTGCTCAAATTGCACGAAGCTTGGAAAATAAAATGTATATCCCAACTCTAGCATGAATCCACACGCAAATTTGGGAGAGGAAAAAGTCTAGCATGAAATTGACATGATTTGAGTATTATGGCATATTCACAACCATGCAAGATGCCTTCATAACATTTAATAAAAGAGAACCAGAAATTGTCAAGCACTGAACATTGAAAACCAGCATTCATTTTCTCTACACGATTTTTGGCTGCAAATGTACCATGCAAAAAGGAAAAACACGATGTCCAATGTAACATGGCATTCATCTACACATTCTGATAATGCACTCACCATTTTGACATGTCTAATTATGCTGCCTTGGCATATACAGTCTGACAAGTATATATCATGAAGAAAGCTGAATATTATGAAGCACTTAGCTGAGGTGAAATACAGCTGTCTTGTTTGTTTTCTTTACAAGAAAAACTTGTGTTAAGGCCACATCGCAATTGAGACCATCACTTCTTATACAGATTGTATTGCTGCCATTTTAACATGCTTAACACTTCATTTGACAGAAATAGACCTTTCTGAAGCTTAGTCTATACTTAGATCAGTTTGATACTTTCAGTCCGGCGTTATTTTGATTCAGTTTGAAGTATTTTATTACATTAATATTTGAATGTTACCTTATAGTATATAGTATCATATATTATAGGGAATGTTCCATAAACAATATCTAGGCTTTGGACAAGCAAGGAGGTCATCAGGATGCAGCAGATGAAATTTTGAACAGGACCTAAACTTTCCACATTTTATCAACAGATTTTCTTCAAAAAAAACACTGAAGAAAGAAGGCAGCGAAACATGGTTGAAAATGCTGCATTGAAAATTCAGTTGGATTCCACGAAATTAACTTTCTGGCCACTTCATGTTTGGATGTGCTTGCCTGGTGTCACATCCAGATGCAGTTAGTTTCATTAATCGGCCTGTCAAATTGAACCTAGACAAAGCTAGACAAATTCTGCTATATGATGCTACTTGCCACTAAACAGAACTTTCTGGCTATAGCTGGCTACTCGAAGCTGGATCTAAAAGTACACATTTATGATATATTAGATGAATTTCTTACGTGTACCAAGGTTTTTTTTAATGGTGATAGTTGTAAGCTGACTATAAGCTAGAAGCGGCTGGCTTTAGCTAGTTATAGCTACAGCCAGGAATAGGTTGCTACAGCTGTATAGAGTCGACCGTATTTTATGAAACTAACTGTATAGGTGTGTAATTCTACTACGAGAATTGGCAGCATCTTACCCACAAACAATGAAAAACTGATGTTACATTGCATTTTGAGCCCCGTCACTTTATACCATAACAAGACCTTCGACGAAGTTCTCAGTTGAATAGAGAATTCTTCACATCACACAAGTCTCTAAGTGCTCCGTAAAATATTCCACCCAGCTCAATTTTTTGCAGGATTTTTAGTCTCAACTTTCTTCACATAGCTAGTGTTGTTTGTTATCCGAATGACCTTTGAATAATAAGCTTGAAATATGACAAAAATATGCGAATTCTTTGGCATATATCAGACACGGTGTCATCCTTTAGATGGCAAAGGAGTATTTATGGAGAGGGGCCGAACACTGGGATGGGATGTGAATAGGAAACTGATAAAAGGTGAAGGGGAAAAAAGACAAAGTGACAGGCCTCTCTTTCAATTGGCCTCCTCTTTTTGTAGAGGATACCTGCCTAGGTGTCAAATTAAAGTCTCCCTTGGATGCATAATATTCAACACACTGAAATCAAAATACCAAGCGTCAGCACCAGGCCAAAAAAAAATCGAAGTGCAATGGCCCTGATGAGAATATTGAATTATACAAGGATGCAGAAAATCAATTTGAGTACTGGAGGTGTTCAGTTTCATGATTTAAAATAAAATAAAGGGGAGAGTGATCATGTCAGAGGTGTAGTAAGACAAGCAAAGCCTCAAACATGGACCCATGATGGATTCGTTTTTATGCAATGCAGAATATTTTGAGAAGGCACATGCCATAGTTTCAGCACACTTGCAGGGCATGTGGAGTTACACAACTTGGTCTTCAAGGCATGTTGCATGTGCACATATGGCCTAAAGTGCAGACATACAACCCCTACACATTTCGAATATTGTGACCATTATAAAGAAGTGGACAGGAGTGACCAGAGGTCAAGGGGTCAGTCTTCTTTTGTTGAGAAGTATAGAGGAGAGATAGCATGGCAGGGCCATGATATGCACTTGATGTTGCCTGCATATACACATGATAGATAGTGCTTGTATATTACTTATGGGTGACAGAAAGGGACATATAGTGCAGGTGGGGGGACCACACTGTACCCAGGTAGACAATGTACACAGGGCACTGTCAATCACCCCCAGAGGGTGAAACAGATCGCCCCGGAGCAGTGCACAGGATTATCTTGGCTTGAAATCGACACCTCCCTTTGGCTGCTTAGGTAAACGACATTAAACTTGTGAACACATGTCACAAGAAAGGTCTACTGAGGAGGGCGGGTTTGGCATAGCTCTGCCAAGTGTGTTCTTCAAGAAGTCCATTGAGAAAGCCTAAGGAAAATATTCACAGCTTATTGCCTGTCTGCAAGAATGGCCAGAAAAAAGTGTGCAAGCAAAGCCCCCTTCTCCTGCATAAATATATGACAAACAACCTAATATTCGCTTTATATTTGTGTACAGGTGAAGGCAGGCAGGCTGAATGACTGTGCAATGCAAGCGCCCAAGGCAGCTCATAGAAAGACACGGTGCTCTCCATATAAACTCCAAGCATGACTTGAAGCGGGCTGAGAAGAGTGGCAAAAAACTCCTCAAGAATCCAGAGCAGTCCTCATGTGAAAATTCAACACTGAATCCTCTCCACATATTTATGAGTCTAAGTCTGGAGAAAATTCTAAAGTAAACAGCGCCACTGAAATGAAAACACTACACAGTGTGCATCGCATGGGCTCAATGTCCTCCCCATTTGCCCTACCCTATGAGCACATTTTTGCCTCTTCTCCTCCATAGATAGATATAGAAAGGGGGGCTGGCTCAACCTCTTATATTCTGCAAATTTAATCCCCTATTCAGTTGCCAAACATACACACCAGAGGCTGCTGGCCAACTAAACCATACCTGGCAGATTACAAGGGATCGTTGAAAATGCCAGATTGAGAGGGTGACGAATACACTAGACGATTCGGCTACACCCTAGACCGTCCCCTAGATCCCCCCCGTGGCCACTGGACCGGCACCGAGTGGACGGCGAGACGTGCGGGGTGAAAAGCCCTTGGAAATACTGCCCCTGCAAAATACCCCCCCCCCCCCGGCCCCCTCGTGGAAATCTGACTCTTGTTCACAATATCTGGACCCCTCTACACCCCCCCCCCCAATAAAAGATAGAAAAACAGAATCTGTGCTGGCCAATCTTTCCAGTAACCCCCCCCCCCCCCCTTTCCCTCTGCAAAAGAACATTCTCCATGTTTTTTCAGGTTTTCTTTTTTAGCTGGTACACTTGGCAAACGTTTAAAACTCTTATAATAGATACATGCGCTCTATGGCATGTTAATCAGTAAATTTATATTTTTGGGCTAAAATCTGTACACGCCACACTTCAGGTTTTTGCAACTTCTATCAGCCCCGAACTTTCAATGTTAGAACAGTTGGAACATGTCTGATGTTGCACCGCTCATTTTGTCCAGCTACCATTTCGTCCGACACCAAATTCGGCCTGGGTCAAGTTGCTCAACAAGAATGGCGCACCAAACCAGATGTCTGGCCAATTGATATTTGATATTTCACTTTCAAACATTGGCTGTTTGTCCGCAAGAGATGTAAACTTCAAAAATCTATTCAAAGGTCACATAATACGAGGCACAATAGGTTTTTGGATCAAATTCGAGGTTGCTGGGAATTCAAAGCCGTTCGTGAACGGGAACATGAAATACCACTCTGTCAATCGCGTTTTGATAGGACGGATTAAGTAAATAACAGTTAATGTTACAATCTTTGATAGGGGGGCCCGGCTGCTGGTATTATGCAAAGCTCAACCAAAAGGGAACTTTGAAAGGGCCAGTCGATAAGTGGTGAAGCTGCTTGACATGTTCATAATAAAATCAAAGGTCACAGGTAAACAAAACTCTGCCTTGTGTTGCATATTGATGTTTGATATTAGCAGAACAGCCCTTTTTTTTTCTTTTTTTTTTGCAAAAAAGTAATTTGAAAAAACAAATCACGAAATACTCAATGAAATGTTCAGCTTTGAAAAAACAAATCACGAAATACTCAATGAAATGCTGTGCTTTTCTTAATGGGACACATTGACTATATATCAATGTATGAATTGCAAATACATTTTCAGCTGATTGTATTGTTCGGTCATTTCAGTGCACATTTATTCTGTTTTAATCCTATATATATGCAAAGAAATAATTTGGAAATGCATACTTCCGAAATACCTCAGTTAACGGTGGGTACCTGTACAACAAATTAATGTGGTAAAAGAAAGTTACATTTTGATAGATCCCACCCAAAGACAACTCAGTAAAACAACGGAGTTTGTTTGTGCCACTTGGTGAGAACTGAAGAGTCCTATAGTTTATGTTTTGGGAGGAGAGTTGATGAGCTGTCATTAGCTTATACGTCGCGTGCGAGATCTTAGTTATGCAAGGGGCTATCTTAGGCCCCTCCATATGCATGGGCTCGAGGTCCTAATCCCGACAAATTACAGTGTGTCCCAGAAACATGCACACATAAGCATTGATTAAGGAATTGACAGGATTCAAATGTAATTGATGATAAATAGAAGCAATATTGTGCGCTGAGAATGCAGCTAAATCTGTAGGCCTAAGGAGTCACACGAACTCCTTCACTAAGCTTCATGACAGCTGAAAGCTGGAGAAGGGCTAGAGCGGATGGGGGGGGGGGGGAGGGCAACTCCAGCCCCCCGAATGAGGTAATGCCTCCACTAAGCCGTTTACAGCAACATTAAGACGTCATTATTGCGTCATCTAGGAAGTACATTGATTCAGGCATTTCCAGTGTGATATTCTGTTGGTACACATTCATCGTGTTATGCATTAAGTAATCAATATTAATTCAATACAGCTTGATTATTGTTGAAGTATTACCTGAAAATCTAACACAATCAATTGTATCAATGTAACACCAATTCCCATGCATTGAATACCCTATTTTGTGCTTATAAACATGACATGATTTTTCATAACGGGAGACTTCAATACAATGCCAAATCTAACAGTTACAGAGAGAACATGATACATGGATATATTCCCAGATTTGGACCGAAGTAAAACATGTCCCTTAACATGTGTAACAGTAACAGATGTTTTATGAAGAGAGGCTTATACAGTGTACATTGTGGTCCCATTTTACAGAGCCATGTCTTGTCATGAACAAGAAGCCATGAAGTGATATTCCACTTAACAGGCAGACTCGAGTGACCGTTTTTCAAGGAGTTCCCAAATAAACACTAGATCATGTCAGTGCTCACACAGACCATTGGGGACCATTGTGTGATGGTTTAGCAAGAGTTCGTTCAGCACTTGTCATATTATTTGTGGGGTTATTATTTATGGCCATATCACATGGCCCAGGTTTACGCCTCATTTGCAGTGGCCCGGATCGGAGTTCTGCAAAAATGTTAATTTGCCAGCATACATGACAAAATGCGGCCATAACCGGTGCACTGGGTTTAGGATAGGCACAATTGGCCATGGGCTCATTTGGCTTGTGCGATACGATATTTTGCAAAATGATTCGCCAATTCACCGACATTATCCCCTCATGTCACATGCCATTAAATGCTTGGCAATTGATACATTAGCACAGCGCTGGGGCAGGGGTCGCCCATACAACCACACTTGCACTCAAGCAGGCAAGGAATACATACAAGTCACTACATGGCATTCCCAGTCTAAGCATTCTTTGTGGGCTGAAATTCATGGTGAAATTCTCCATAACACTAGTCGTTGTAGTAAATTTAGTGTCTTTTGCTGTGCGTCTCTGCTGCGGCATGTAAAAAGGGTATAAATAAGTATATACATATAGACTATCTTCGAGAAAATAGAAAGTTCTAATTACTCCAAGGTGACATTCTATCATCTCATCATTACTTCTGCCTTTGAGAGCAGGTTATATGAGCTCATATGAACTCTAGATTAGCATCTAGAAAATGTATATCGATAAAACTGTAGAAATATGAGTTAATTCAAAACGTATGCAAATGATCCATGAATTGCCAACATGACACTTTAGTTGCCAACTTCTGTCACAGTGGCGACTCCTGCGTGAAATGAAGTCATATAGCACTAACTTGAAGATCAGTGAGAAGACCTAAAAAGTCTTCAAAGTGGGGTATGTGGCAGGGGAGGGGGTGGCCAGGGCTGATCGGGGTGTTAAAAGAGGGTAAAGCAGAGAGCGGCATGCACAGCCACATCTTTAGGCGACGGTGTCTTCATGAGTAGAGAATTGTAATCCTTGGTAGCTCATTAGCCACCCTGGACATAACCCCAAGACTGGAAAACCCCTCAAGGAACGCCCTCACAATCTGCAAATCACCCCTTAATGCATTGCCCTGCACGCCACCCTTGTTTATATATTCCTGCCAGGCTTCATCTGCCCCTATAGGATTACTGTTGTAAACATGAGAAATTTTGCAAAAATCGCCTTACAAGGGAGCATGGAAATTCAACCAAATATGTTTAAAAGTGTCGCTCACTTCCGCCATTAATTCAAACGGGCGAAAGCAAAGAATGCAGGGACTGCCAGGGAGGCGGGGTTGGCACCTAGGTGTCTCTGTGTTTTTAAGGAGCTCAAATCAATGAGAGATATGAGCGCTGAATGCAAGGAGCACCTCATTCATGGGCTTCGGAGCTAAGGGCGCCGCCATCTTGGAATAGCTAATTGCCTGACTCCCTCCTCTGCCACCAGGGGCGCGGGGATAGTTCAAATATTGGTTTAAGACTGACAGGCAGGTCCTACAAGTAAATGGGCCCTTGACGGGTGACAGGGGTTTCAATCAGCCGGGGCCCGCCTCCACAATCACCGGCTCAACCAGCGTGAAGGCAGCCGGCCTCCTGTCACCCCCGACGCCTGGGCTGCCTGAGTCTCCCTGCCCTCTCAAAAGTCTTTCCCAAACAGCGCCATAATGCCTTCTTATTAACACTTTGCGTTTGCAAATTGATAAAGAGAGTCATCGCATCCCTTTGTTCAAACTACTAGCATTATATTGTGCGATTATATCATTGTCAAAACATTTTAAGAATCTACTATGACAAACTGAATACTCACCAAGTTCATAATAAAATATCAAATCACAACAACAAACTCACGCTAAAAATATGCCTATTGTTCTGTGTATATTGTTCAATATTGTGTATATTACAGTAACCTATGCATATATAGAGAGAGCCTCCTGTAACAAACACAATTTCATTGTAAATACAAATGGAGTTGAACAGCATGTTGCATGAGAGGGTATCTTTTGTACTCTCCCACAGAGAAAATTCAGCTTGAGAAGGTGATAGGATGAGTGGAGTTAATGCTGCAGATGGCCAAGTGCCAGCCTCCCACATCAACCACCTAAACAATCCAGCAATTACCGAGACAGCCTCAAATTGATGGAATTATGCCTCGTTTTCGTCTCAGAAACCGGATCAGGAAATAGCAGACGCCTTTGGAACCTTTCGGAACCATTTGGAGCCCTGAGGAACCCCTTAAAAGTGTGGCAGGCTGCATAAAGGGCAAATCCTGGCGGAAATTTTCTGTCAACGATACTGTTGAAGGCAGGAACGAAGCCGAGTGGTTGGCAAAGGAGGAAAAGATCAAACGGAAAAAGCAGGCAGCAATGGCCTCTGGGAAATAACAGGCCAGCTAATCACTTGTCATACACCCCTGCAAATTATCGCCCGTCAAGTCTCGCGCCAAATCTCATTCGCTGCGAGATGACGGCCGGGGTATATTAGGCCCACAGGTGATATCAGGTCAGTGTGAGACAGACACACAGAGAGAAGGAGGCAGGAGATAGAGACAGACAGAGATGGTATATGGTACCATCCTCAGGGGGTATACTGGTGAGAGAAGAAAGGACACAGTACCATCCAAAATGTTATGTTTTGGTTGTGGTGAGATCATGATGAGGAAGAATTTTTTTTAAAAACTGCACTAAATTATGCCGTCACAGAGTAAACAGAAGCCCATGACAATGCTACAGTGACGTCACAATCATATGTTGTGGTGCATTGTGGGAGTAGAAGGACAAAGGTGATGGAATTATATTGATGACAAGGCAAGTGATGATGATCTAGGTTGCGTGAGGGATTTCTTCTGCTGTTTTGCTTTCTTATGGAGTGAAGGGGAGGGGGGTCGGGGGTCTCAATTGTGGGGGGTCTGAATGAGGGAGGGGGGGGGGGCTTTTCTTGAGCTGCTGGCGTCGATGGATCGAAGAGCGCGCCACGCGAGTCTCGTTGTCATGCGAGACTTCGCTTTAATCATCCAATGAAATTGCGTCTTCTATCGAACCCATATCGGCCCCTCCACTCAATGAAAATATAATGGGATTAATTTCAGGGAGACGGGGGGAGGGGGCTGCTGAGGGGGATAGCATCACTCTGTCCGCATCTTTTAGTTGCAGCAGCATCTTGCACGCGATCAACCATGAATTGAGCTCAAAGGTGCTTGGCGTAATGGCAGACTTCGTGCTCAGTTGAATGTTGCTATACACGAAGAGCATTTGATGCTAATGATCCACTCTGCCTGAATAATAATAAACAGCACATTAAATACCAACAATTAAGACCGTCATATACATGTCTTACGATAGACTTGTTTAAAAATACAACTTCACTAGCCTTAAAATTAGACTGCAACATTCGTGAAAAAGTTTCAGAATTAGGTTCATTGTGCAGACCAGTTTTGTTCAGTAAATTTCTTTTTTAGTTTGGTCTTCTCCTAATTGTGGGATTCTGCTGTAGCCAGTTTCCAGGGTCAATTCTGGGGAGGAGGTGAGATGCACTTCAAAATACTGGTCGACAGTATACCCAGATACCAGGTTATTCTCTGCTTTTAAACAACTAGATTGATAGGCCTGACATAATGGTACAATCACAACAATGATTGAAAAAGAAAAAAAAGGGGTAAAAAGAAGGAAAAAAGAAGATAGAACTGATGTTGATTTTTTGGATTTCATTAAAAACGTGATTCAGAGCCTGGTTAAATGATATCATGTACATTGTACAACTGTCAAAAAGATTTATTACCATAGAAACGTAAAATTGATGGTGTATGCTAAAATAATTATCTCCAGTTTGCGTTTAAAAACAGAGCATTGTGTCTAATTGTTTTCTGACAGTTGATGACGTGATCTACATGAATGGCCCAGTGGCGCCATCTTGTTTGCTTTGGAGGACATATGTGCTGGGGGGTCACTCCCCTGACAGTTGTGTGTTGGGCAATTGAGGCGGTGATAAAACTATTATTGATCCGAGTGCAGCGAATGAGTTATGCAAACACAGACACGTGTCCAATGATGTCCCAGCCCCCAGCGCGGCCACATTATTTGTAACTTTGTCAACATTGCCCTACCATAGCCCCCTCTCAGATTGCGCACTCCTCAATTGTTTTGTTGGATGTTTTTGCGTCATGCTCGACTGCTAAACATCAGTGCCATAGCTTTATTGAACTTTTTCAGCATCTTTCAATTGATCTGGTTCACTGTCAGCCTGTGTCAGGTGCTGTGCTAATGAGGGGGGCGTCCGCAATGTGGAAAAGCCATGACGTTGTCAAATGGAAGCGAGGCTGGAGCGCGTGCTGCACGTGGCTGCAATTACTGATCAAACCGAGGCTAAGCCTAACAAGGAGCTCTGTTGGCTTGTTGGTGATCAAAATACAATAAGGGAAGAAAAACTAATTGTCATCATTACATCTTTGTTCTGCTTGTTTTGAAGGAACTTCCTGTCTGGCCCATAATCCGATTCAGATGTGCAACACCTGGATTCGAACCTGGGTCTCAGCTTCCAGGGTCAATCACTTGAAACACCATAAGCACTTGTAGTGTTATTTTTAGCAAGCCTATCAGCACCACGGCGCCACCCTGGGGGCTTTTATAAAGATGAGATAAACAGGTCTTTGTGAGGAAGAAGAAGTCATAGTTTATGCAGGAGCAGATCGGGCCTCAATGGTGGGGCTACTTGGCCATTCCATTCTGGGGGCGTTTCTGAGAGGTTGGGAGATGGGCTTAGCAGTCTGAGCGGTCTACAATGAACCCTCCAAAATGGGGGTCACTCGCCCCATGGCGGGGTGAAATCATTCGTTCAGTTATGGTGATCACATAATCACCCATAGCTCACAGCTCCCCATCACCAATCTGGGCTCATTCTGCCTGCAACTGCAGCTGCCAACTGCATCCTGCATCAGCTGCAGGGCCACAATGGGCTGCTCCCAATGCAGCATCTTCGTCTCATAAGCATCTCCCTTAAACCATGTATGAGCTGCTGTGCATCTGGCCACAACATTCAATAAGACTTTCATATTGCATGTACATAAATACATCCGCCGTGCTCCTTACTTCAAAGAATGACTTCCATTGTGAATATGCAACTTTGAGTGGAGACTTCATTGTGTTTCGTTCGGTTTATACACACAATGCATCTTTTTATGTCTCTTTAAAGTCGATCTCTGATGAGTTTTACATGTATCTTTGAGTGAATACTTCGAGAAGTTGGCAATGAGTGGACTGATAAAACATGTGTTGTAAATTAATAAACTCCAAATGACATAATGTGAATCCGGCTGAATGACTTCCTTACACAGCCAATGGGTGTCCTTGGTTCACATGACGTCCTCTGGAGTTTCCAACTCAATAAAATCGGCTGTACTGCTACAGAAAGTTAGAAAGCATCCAAGGTATCATGGGGGCATAAAATGTAATATTGTTTGTCACACTAAATTTTCGTTTATCACACTAACCACGAAACCAATGTCATTACCATCCCAACTACATTTATAGATTCACAGAAAGATCTTTGAGATGCTGAGTGAGCAAATAGAAGACAGAGGTCAAGATGACCTTCAGCCTAATGGTGTGTGAGGGAGTCAAGGTCATCGTTTGACCTTGTGATCCTCTAGATCCTTGAGAGCGGAAGTCCAAACAAGAGAGACAAAGAAGGTCCACCAATTAGCAAGTTGCAGAGAGCAACAGAGGGATGCAGGAGTCACGAGCAGCCTCTGTATCTGTCTTGATTGAGCATCTGTAATGGAACAGCAGAAACCCCGCACATCATCCCGTAGCTGCAGTTTAATGCCACAAATTGGCGCCTACTCAAGGAATTACAGCAAATATGACTAGTACAAATTCACTTCCGCTGCTTTATTTGTTTCAAATGATTGAAATAAAGTAACTGATTGGGCAAGGATATTGGATTTGCTGGCCGGGAAACTGCCTAATCAGGAAAAGCGGGCAGTAGGGACCCGGAATACCAAATTCCCCCTTCGCTGATTTCAATTGCAAACATGGCGGGCAAACATAGCGACGCTTGACAATCAGCCTGACAATGTTCCTGCGCGCGGCCAAATAGTGCGGGAATCAGTTGTGCCTCTGGCGTTTCATTTGGGGCCAAAAAGGCTCAACGCGGACCGGGACGGAGTCGGAATAAACTAATTGCATGTCGACATTTGGAAGAGGAGGCGAGGGCCCAATGACATCCTCCGTCATTGGATTGTTCCTTTGATTTATTCAGTGGGAATTCAGTGGGAAGGGTTAAGAACTGAAGATGTGATGCCTACGGGGCAATCAAACAGCAGCAGCAGCAGCAGCTTCTCCCCTCCGCATCTCACCTTAGCATATTCCTACACCTCATTCTCACCCCATCTTGATTCAGAACAAACTTGTGCATCCGACAGGGGAGGCATCTTGTCCTCTTGCTAATCTTTGCTACATCTTTGATGACAACAAACACCCGCATCCTTGCTCACCTCTGCCTCCCCAACATATCCATCTGTCTGTCTATCTGTCTGGCTGTCTTGCTGTATCTGTCTAGCTTGCGCTAACCGTCAGCGAAATTTGTTTACACTCATCACCTCTGGCCTTGTGACGGAAGCTGACCGCCGTCATGACGCTTCCTAGACACCTCACAATTGCGTTCCTAACTGGACATGACACTGACCTGCCAGTGGACATGCCACAGAGGCGGATGCTGGCTGGACAGTAGTGGACACTAGTCAAGGAAGACAACATGCATAACATGAGTCAGGTGTCTCAAACAATATCATAAAATTTTACCCAAATGAGCTCATTAGTTCCAACAATACACTTACATTTATATAAATATGTATCTTAAACATTTATAAAATTATGTATCTTAAAAGTGGGCTTTGTGTGGGCATTTACATTGTAAAGGATGCTTCTAACTAAGAAAAACCGTCATAGCAAATCTATTATCACCTAGCGAAGCACACCAGTTTGCTATGGAGAACAGTGTGACAAACACAACACACTTATGTGACAAACAATAATGGGCATCTGTGCTTCTGCCTCAGGAATATTAGTGGTTGGCTGATTGTGAATACTTGTAAACTGTGGCTTTTAAATGTGCCACATTCCTTTGAACATCATTTTCCATTGAGAGCATCGTTCTTTGGATTCTTCTACAAATGAAAGCACAATGACATTGTACTTGGCTGTGTTACTCACACTTCTAACGCACTGGGCAAATAAATCATTTCCTCTTTGAGATCTTGTAGCGCACGCTTCAATTACATTGAATAAAAAGAATGATTCAGCGTTTGCAGAGTCAGATCTTTGAGGAACACTGGAACAACTGAAGCCAGGAAAAGAAGAAGAAACGGTTTCTTGGCAACAGGGAGAGTCATCAATAGCTATTAATGTCACAAACACAGTGTTCAGCCGGAGATAAGCATCGCCCAGGGCTAGCATGGTATCAACAATATGTGTGTCGATAAGTGACACGAGGAGATGCGGCTTTCTTTCATCTTTCATGCTCATCATCAGCTGCTGAGACAAGAGAAAAGGATGAAAGAGGGCTATTAGCAACCACCCAAAAGTTACGCAAATCTGTGACACCCTTCATGCTTGATTGCACACACCCCTTCCAAGATTTCTCACAAGGAATTGATCGAGGGAGCATTCAGTTATCATCTTTTGTTTTCTCTCATAACAGGCTAAGATTCGATCCAACCCAGACATGTTTAGTGCATGAACAGCCCAGATGTTAACATAATAATGACACAAAAAGGATAATTAGATGCGAGAGAAGGATAAAACAAGAAAATAAAGAGGCAACATTGCGAGAAATAATAGTCCTTGGGGAGTGAGAAATAATCACTTCATTTGTTAGGCTATTTGTGTCATTAGAGAATGTGATGTTTTAGGGCATCGTGATACTTGAAAAATACTATGCGAGCATATTCAATGTTAGCTGACAGGTTTTACTAGAAATGTTTGCCATATACATGTAATGTCATGCATGTTATTACTGGAAGATTTGTAAATTGGTTGTCGTGGATCACTTGGATCAGTCTGATTTAAAATGGATAGATAGATAGAGAGATAGAGAGACATGGAAAATGCAGCCCTTTGTCACTATTGAGGGTTTATTGAAGAGGTGAGAGAGGAGAAGTCCACCCATGCTACACATTTACCCCATGAGTGGGATCTTTTACTTGCTTCAGCATATATATACACCGAGTACAAAGCACCTCCAATTTAACATCTCATGCGATCAACATCCAGCTGGAATTTTGCTCATGAAGACGGCCCGGGCCCGGGATTGAACCTGAGTCCTTGAGAGGAGCAGGCGAGTGTCTTACCACTAGACCACTCAGCTGCTGGCTCAGATGCAGAATTCTGCACCTGATGTCAGCTGGCAAGCACTCTACCATTGAGCCTGAGAGTCCCATGCAGTTCACTGCGGATGATAGCAAATTCTGAAATTAAAAAAAGAAAAAAACAACAACAAAACAGCAATATGATGTATGGAGGTACAATAAGGAGGAGGAGGAGGAGGAGGAGGAGGAGGAGGAGGAGGAGGAGGAGGAGGAGGAGGAGGAGGAGGAGGAGGAGGAGGAGGAGGAGGAGGAGGGATCAAAGTAATAACGACTCGTGTTTAAGTCTCCCTTTGAAGACGCAGCGTCATAGGCGTCTTTTGTGGCGTCCTCATCTCTTCAGAGCCGCAGAATTAAAGCGCTCTTTTCACCTCTCAGAGGTTAGCTGTTAAACGCTGCTCTGTGGGCTTAAGACGTTGCGTCTTCAAAGCACCCGAGCGTCTCTCAATACTTTGACTTTGCGCTGCTTTCATTTGATCTCAGCCACCAGCTCTAATGAAGCCCGCTTTGCTACATGAATTTTTCAGGATTTCTGTCTGCAAATGACTTGTAAATGCATTTATGGCAGAAGCAACAATGGCGAGTGTTCCCTCCGATTCCTTTAATCACCAGGAATATGTGATGCAGGGGGGCAACTTAGCCAGTTCCAAAGTGAATCCTGATCTACAAAAGCAAAAGAAAAGAAAACACTGTTAGCTGTTTTACGTGTATAACAAAAACTACAATGGACGTACAGAGAAATTTGTATCACTACGAGTGACCTTTCCAGGTTGCCCACATGAACAGAAGGTCACCTGACCCTCGCGGTGACCTCAGCCTTCCCAAGGTCATTAGGACACTCGCTAGGTGGCGCCCTTTCCGCTTGTTATCGCCACATTTAAGAGCAGCAACTTTGGGCGACTTGACTGGCTGAATCGTCTCGTTTTCTGCAGGCGCCGTTTCTTTCTTAGGACATTTTGGTGGCAGGCCGAATGGGAAGGTTCGCTGGTCATCTATAAACAGCTCAGAGGGTGGGATGCTTCAGATCAATGGACAATTCCCTTCTTTATTCATTATCTATCCTCACAGTAGCAATTATAGAATTTGCCCATCACATCCCCCAGCCTTTCTCCATTGGTGTCCTGCATTGAGGGGGCACCCACAAAACCCCCGTCGACGCCAGCGCCCCCTGCCAGACACGGGGGCCTTTGTGCCCCTGACAGCACCCCTTCCTTTCTGTTTCCTTTTCACCCACAAGAACGACTCTTGGCTTCCCCTTGCAGATTTCAGCCGAGCTCTTCTATGGTATATTTCAATTAGTGGCCTTTGAGTTGTATCGAGTTTCCTGCGCTCAGCTGTAATTATGGCCCTTTATTGAAGGCCGCTCGCCACCAGGGGACTGCGGCAGGAGAGGACAAATATTTAGCTTTCTGGATTGCCCTGTTAGGATCAGGTCATAATTGTGAGGGGGAGAGCAGTGGCCCAAGAATAACACTTCACACGGCGGTCCTTGAGAGACTGAGAGAGTCAGAGAGAGAGACAAGGAGAGGGGGAGAGGCGGCATCTCAGCGCTTGCTCAGCCCTCTCTTCGCCATATTAACACTCGGGGCGTCAATAGAACACGTCAAGGCAATAAAAACAAGCAAGTCTATTTATTAATGAGGCAAATTGCCGTCGATAATATTGACAGCTCGGTAGCATTTTATGACAGGCGGGCTGAGGCAAATAGCTGGCTGGGCCTTTTAAAGATTGGCTGTCAGCCTGATGCCTGTGTTGGGTGAGGGGGATTCTGGAGCGATCCATTTGCAACTTCAACCTTTTGCTGGTCCGTAACATTATCTCTTAAGCGGATTGAACTCGATACTTTAGGGGGGTCCTGCAGCGCTAAATATTGCATTACTGGTGTGGCAGGCCCGGCTGGCTGAGTGAGACTGCCTGCTCTGTTTATTAATCCGTCCACGAATCAAAGGCATGAGTTGGGACACCGTCCAATGTGGGATGGCCCACCCTCGTGTCTCATAATTGGAGGCCAGTTATTGGATTGAAGGAAGCAGGGGGATTAGCCCCGACTCCCTGGGAAGTTGTCCCCTTGACCGCTGGTCACTTTCAAAGGTTCTGGCCGTGGGGATCTCCCTCAGGGCGCTCAAATCTACCTTAAACCTGTCTTAAGTCTTTCTTAAATCTGCCTTAAATCTGCCTTAAATCTCCCTTAACTCTTCACACATTCCTTTGATATACCAAAACACACGACTACTCGGTTCTCTTATGAAGTCAGTCCTCCCAGCTTGAGTCTTGAATTCTTGTTCTCGCACGTTCATCAATTGAGCAGCTCTTTTCATGTAGGATATTAAGACATTTGAGAATGTTGTCATTTTCCACAAACTTGTGTCAGCATGTTGGCAAAACCAAGTAGCTAATTATCCACATTTCCACGATTGTTTACACACCTGCCCAAAGAAAATAATCTTGTTTATGATGTCTGTTTTATTGGGTGTGTTCATTTTGACAAAAATACAACTGAGAAAAAAAATCAACAATTTTCATTTTGGTTGTAGTTTTGATGACGATGGCATTCTGATCAGATTGTGGTTGGTGACACATATATGTCTATCTTTCCTTGGTTAAGATGACATTGTGTGTCCATCACTACTGCCGTAATTTGTCTTTCTTAACTTTTCCCGGGGATAGCATTGAGAATGAATAATGAAGTCTTATTCTGGCCTCGTGCATCGGACTCATTCTGCCTCCCCAACCGCATCTCCAGTTGCTGCACTCGCCTTTCGTGTCTGCGGGCTGAAAATTAGGCAGAAACACGAGCGCTGGCGAGCGCCATAGAATGCCTAGAATTATGCTTGTATTACCCGGGGCCCGTAAGAAAGGAGGGTAGTTTTTCAACACCTGAAGTGTGGGATCGCCTCATTCCGGCTGGGGTGAGGCTGCATTGCAGTTACCAGTGGCATTCACGTCTTCAAGCAATCCGAGTGAGCGTCAACGAGCATGCAGGTACAGGTGCGAGCTGAAGACTTATTGGGCAACACGAGAAGAGAGAGAGGGATTAATTAGCATAAAATTGGCGCCTGCAGATGCACGTATGACATTGCCATGCATTCCAAGGGGGGGGGGGAGGTTACAATCCTTGTGGCCTTTAGTTTACATCTCGAGTCACATCACAGGTCTAATTAATGCCATAGAGCTCGAGATATTGGCCCATTAATAATTGAAGGCCAGGGGAGCCGCTCAGGTGGGGACTTTGGGCCCAAGGCAGATTAAGACCTTTCCACTGACTCCTTCTAATACTGCTAAGCCACGTAGTCAGAGTAGTGAATGAGGAATCCCCCCCCCCCCCCATCTTAATGAGTACTAAATCCCCTGCCCCCCCCCCCCCCCCCCGAGCTCCGAGCTGTTCACAAGATCCATAGAATACTGCACAAATCGGGGGCTCTTGATTGAAGGTGTTTGGGGTGCAATCACACACACACAGAACCCACACAATTGCAATTTCCCCCCCTGATTCTTGATTGCAGCATCTTTATCACCTGTAATTAGCGCAACGTCAACACCGAGCGCCCCCCCCCCCCCTCTCCATTAAAGACGCGCGTCAGAATGTTGATTTGTGCGTCATGTCGTGCGTTTTGCCGCTCGTCTATGTGACGATGCTTTTTGCTCTCCAGTTAACTGTCATGGGGGGGGGGGGGGGGGGAGAAGAAAAAACAGACTCATTTCACTGTAGCTCCCTTTTATTGTTTGTTTTGATCTTTATGAAATGGAACAAAAACTCCATAATCGATCATTTCCAATGTCTGCCCTTGCAGCACTTTAAAACAGGTTGTTTGGTTTCTCATAAACATTTTGTTCCACTTGACAGCCTGTCCTCCATAATTTTGTTTATTTTGCAATTTCAAAAAATACACTACTTTCATGCAGGTATGATGAATTGCCCTTTAATACCTGGTGCAGTATGACCTTTATGACCTAATTTTTCAAGGTCATCACCATTATGAGGTCATTTAAGGTCTGCTTAATGCATGTGGTTGACCTTTTTATCATTTTATTTGCCATTACATAATATCCCATTGTTGTGGTTATCATAAAGCTTATTCACTTTTATTGAGCATCTGCATGGTTTGGCAGCCAGTACCTTTGCTTTCATGCCAAATTAACTATGTATTTATTGGCAGTGCATTGCCAAGTACATGGAGGCAATGTGCACACAGTGCATGGGTTTGCATGGCTTCCAAGCTGATTCAAGCTGACGTTGAAATAGCCCCAGTACTTCAAATATTTTCATAGCAAAGGAATTGAAAAGAGACAAGAGATTCACGCACTTGACATGCTTAGCTGAGAACTCATGAAAGACATTGCATGATAGTGGGGCATATGCACCCCTCTAAACAACCCCTGAAAAGGGTGAAAGGTGAGCAGAATTCACAAGTAATGCCCTTTGAACAAATAAGGCCCCCACCAGAAGCCAAAGGTGTTTATTTTATTGTCTTCAATTATTTATCAAGCCCGATTGTGTTATAACAATCAATTAACGATGTTTACTCGAATCATATTAATTAATTTAAAAACAGCACACCTGTCATATACAATTTATTTGACGCTAATTTGACAAGGGCATCATGCACAGAAAAGAAACGTCATACAATTTTAATATTCATTCGTGACTGCTCTGTTGAACTGTCCAGCCAGTTATAGGGCAATTTAGCATTATTGGATTACTTCAGCTATAAATTTGCTAAAAAATAGAGAGAATTATGCCACAAATTTGTATGAACTTCTATAGAGAAGTCAAAACTCATAAAATAGCTGAAAATGGTCGCCTTTTGTATGAGGCATGAAGTCTTATCGTGTCAAGGTGTAAAGCAAAGACTTTTTGCACTGATGGCAAATGTCAAAGTAAATTAGGTCCTGTGAATATGACAAGAAAGAGTGCTTTGTGAAAAGGTGTGAGAGAACAAAGCGGGTCCAACGCCCTGCCCCAGCATGGACCCCTATAGTCATGGCAAGCTAACATGCAACCGACCCCAGTTTAACGCAGGTCTAAGTATTACTCACATTGACCTTAAGTGGACATCATGAATTTTGAAAGAATTTTAACGCTTCCATTTTCTCCATCAAATACACCCAAAAATAAAATTACATTCTGTCAGGAATTTTGTTGACAGAAATTCGATGAGTTCGCTAATCTTGTTTTTAAACTTTTAAAATCGTTCCAATCATAACAAAAACAATAAATCGCTCAAAATAAACTCGACATTCCGGGAGTGTGTGATGAAAGTTTTACTTAACGAAATTGAAATCGATGTTATCTAAGACTTAAATTTGATTGCAATCGGGAGGCAAGATTGAGGGTAGCGAGGAGTTTCATGCGGACTGGGAATTTCTGGTGGCAGATTTGGATTACAGGCTTAATCTATGCCAAGAGAGATCTCTGGGCGATAATTGATACAGGCAGAGCAGCTTAGAGTAAATTAATCAATGAATTTGCTGCTATCCTCCTGCCAGCCGCTCTTAGACTGATCCTTGGCTGATAACTCAACTTTTGCCTTTGTTCTATGTAACAGATGGCGCTTCGGTTGCCTAATTGTGCCAGAGTGAGGCTCCCTCCATATACATGCTTTTTCAAATTGCCCTTTGCAGAAAGGGCACTCTGCTGTGAAGGATGGCCGAACTGGACATAATTTGCCTAAAACGTTGAAGCACTTTTCTCATTTCTGGCAGAGCATGGGCGTCAATCACGGAGGGCAAACTGAAAGGGCAGCGCGTTGTGATCTGTTGTTCGTTAACCTGACAAATGGATGAACGAGACCCGAGGCCAATTTGCCGCAAACTTCTCGTTTGTTTCATTGTTGTCGTCCCCCAAAGATGGACGTTTTCTGATCAAAAAGTCAAAGCGGCACCAAGGCACTAATGGCTACAGAAGAGCCGCCTACAAAACTGACAGACAATGCTCATCCTGGGCCCCTTTCTCAAAGCCCCCGGACAACCAACGCCCCAAAAATTCACCATCATATCCCCCCTAGTGGGGGGCGCCTCCCCCCTGCATGCTGTCTCCATCTCGCAGGTGTGACCAAAATGTCCTCTTTCAGAATCGGCCATTGATAAGTTGTGCCGTGTAGAATGGACTGACACTTTGAGAAACAAAGGTTGGGGCACATCGCGGGCCCTGCAGTGCATCACAATGGAGGGACCCGGGGGGACTTGTTTGCAAAATAACGGATCTGGCCCGGTGTAATTATAGTAGCATAGAGCTATTGCGGGATAAAATATCCTTATGAAATATTCACAATATCATCTGGGTGTGCATGGCAGGGTAGCCCTGGGCCCCATTTATATAAACTATTAACGTGATTATCAGTAAGTAGGCTGATAGCCAAATAGCAATGCATTATAGCCCAGTGTAATGGCGTTGTCATTCTGTATACGAGGCAATGTCAGCCCCGGCTCATGTTGCCTCTCCAGTTTATGGGGATATTCTAACAAATATTGGAGAGCTACACTGCAGTGTTTACCCCAAAGATTAAACTGATATTCCTCCCCACTGCCTCTGATCTGCTCTACAACACTTTGCTTTTAATTCTAGACACGATCGATTTAATTTTCATTCAATAGAAAAAGAAAGGAAATAAAGACAAAAAAAAATAAAAGTACAAAAGAAACTTTCGAATTCCTTCAGCTGTTGTAGTACATTGGTGTTTTCAAATATAAAACATTTTAACGGATTCAACAAAGGCTTATTTCTAACAGAGAACATTTATTTTTTGTTTTGTTTTATTTTGTCTGCAGAAAATATCTGCTGTACACATTGAAGTTGTAAAATTAAGTATTTTTATTTTACAACAAAAAAAATGACCTATGGCTGGTCCCATGCACGAATTGGTGAGATGACCAAATCGGCCGCACGACAATTCGTCCTCAGACACAGAATTGCATGTTTAGAAAATGCCATGACATCTTCACAACACAGTCGAACACAGCCTTGCATTTTTTGCAGAGGCCTCAGTCAAGTTATCTAGTGTTATTTACTGCGATTACTGGCTGAAATTGGAGTCTGAATTTTCCTCTTGGTCACACCACGTTTGGTCAATGACACAATTTTTGACCACAGAATTTTTTTAATTGAAATAATAACACATGGAAATTTTCTAACTTACCGTTATTTTTATCTTAGCGAAATATGGTATTAAAAGGGGGGGGGAAAAAAATCATAATTTATTTGTTTAATTTACCTACAGAAACAAATTTTGAAATTTAGAATGATGCAATATAAGAAAAATGGATGAAATGAAAAGAGGCGCCCAATCTTTATCAAATTGTCATGACTCATGGTCAATAATTAAGGACATGCAGATAATAATTGGCCTAAGTTTTAAAGTATCTATGTAAGACTAAATGTAAGAAAATAACAATTTAATTGTATAAAAAACGTACAAGGAACCTTTGGGAAATTTTCATTTTGTTAAAAATGTCGAGTGAAAGCAGAGCTCTACAGATCTAATAGGGCATCATAACTTGTAAGAAGTAGAACAAAGTCTACTATTATGAACTATTTGGTATTTCAGTCTTAAGAGCATCAGTGCCCACAGCAGAATTAATCTCCAGTAGGTCATACCAAGTCAGGGGGGCGGGGCGGTGGGCCCGAGCGATGCTCCGGGTGAAGGGCAGGGCGGCAGTGACCTTGGCCGGGGCGCTGTCGGTCTCATAGTGCGGGGGCTAATATTCTATTGCAGGAGATGTATGTGACAGGAGTTGGGAGGCTTGGTTCAGCCTTAATCTGAGATGGTTGCGTGATGCTGGACGGAGGGCATGATCCCTTTCTGCACGTCCTCAGCACCCCTGGTCACCTCATCAGAGCTCAGGAAGATGCTATGGCAAGTCACTGAGTCAGCCTTCATCCCTTGTACCTGTTGATCCTTCACAATTCAGTACACAAGCCTCTTGAAATGCTTCTAATATCACAGTGTGTACTATTTCATCTTATCTTGCATTACAACTTGATTTTAATTTAATGTGCACTGTGTAAAATTTTAACTTACTCTATCATGCCATTTTTAATTTTGGCAATTTCTTTGATACGGTCACCTTTAAATTAAACTACAAAATTGCGATCAAATCAACTTCTTTTTTTTATCATAAATGATATAATTCTTTATCCTAGCAGTGTGATCAGTACCATTATTATTAATGTACTTGTCACATCCATAGCAAAATTGCTGCTGCTACGTTGTTTTCAAAAACAAAATATACCTGTGTTTAATTTCATCTTAAATATTGCATTTCTATCACACTAATATTTCACAATTACTTACGCCCATTTGCTTTGGCAGAGCAATTTAGGTCGTACAACTGTAGATAAATCTCCTCTCTGTCCTGATATGAAAGTAGTTCTGTCAAACATTTGAATATGGTCTGGTTTTCATTTCTCAAAAACAAATGAAGCATGCATCATATTTTGGTATACATTGAATCGCCTGGAGGAATATAAAATTTTGTGTGCATTTTTTAAGCTTAAGAAATGAATGGGCCTATATAGATATTCATCTCCTGCAAAATATATGGCTATCTATAATATTTCAATTTTAAATGGGGCCTTTATTCTGCTCAAAATAACATACAATGAATACAGTATTCACCTTGAATCTATCAAACATATAATCCGACTTAAGGCCTACATATTTCATACCTTAATCGCAGAAGCATGTTGTCATGGCAACCAGCAGATTCCATTGCATGAACTGCTCTAATGTGTGACCTTTGACCCGCGAATGTCACATATATCTGATAAGATTCTGTCACTATGGAAACACCTATCGTGGAGTTATGCATATTTGGGTAGAGTTACAAGGCGGATAGAACAGCCATCAAAAATTGACACAAAGAGATAGCAGTCTTAACATTTCAGCATGGGCGCCTACAATAACAAATTTGTGCATGTGAGCAAGATAGCTAGGGTAGGGCAGAGGGGAATTTTCATCTTTATTTCGAGGTATTTTTGATCCTGCTATTTCAGTTGCGTGCATATGGCTAATTTCAGAAATTGTAGAGTTGAAAAACGATTTATGAAGGATTGAAAAACATTTTATGATTTTTTTTTTAAGTTTTCAATTTGGCCAGATAAAACTGATAATATTATTGGATTGGTTATAATTGAATAATATTTAACATCAATGAACTAATTAATGTATCAAAAAATATAATGTATTAACAAAATTTGTCATTTTTTAATTATAAATTGCTGTTAAATGGGGGGGGGGGGGGCACATTTAGCATTATCAATAATATGCTCAGCTAAATAACCATTTATATCTGTGTAAAGAGACAGCCAGGGGGTGGTTGAGCAGTTCTATTACTCTATTCTACAACCCCATGAATTTTAAATCAATTACCCATAAAATCAGCAACAATAGTGAAAGGCCTGGGTTGGTTTTGTATCTATTCTCCCTTGATTTTCTACAACAATGTGTCAGTGGTCAGTTGATGGAATGGAGAGCTTCACAGGACTGACCACAGCTGGCCATTGTCCACTAGCAATAAAAGCAACAGTGACAAATGTGAGTATTGAGAAGTGGACACTAGACCCAAGAGGGGGCCGTTGTAGGAACATGGGAACACAAGGGAACATCTCAAAGGAACGTGTAAACCAAACAAATCGTCTTAATTAGATGAGTTGATAAGCGGATCTTTTGCTTTATGATTTATATATATATATATATTTTTGTTGCAATAATCACGCAGTTGTTTTTGGTGTTAACAATGGGATTAATGTTTGACCTGGCTTTGGACATTTGTTATCATCTCATCATTACGTTTGTCCGTGGCAGCAACTAAGCCAAAAGCATGAATTAAATGACACATTTAATAACTTCCAGCTTATGTAGTCCGATGTTTCTCACAAAAAATTTTGACTAAATCATAATACTCCCCAAGACTACAGTTAGCGTGGCGAAACTATTTAGAAGAGTGAATATATTTTTCCTGAGCCCAAAATCAAACACTTTACCATATAGACTTTTTACGAAATTTCACCAAAAACGACAGAGCCATTGCTGACTTGTTACTTTGACTTGCAGTTTTGTGGCCCTGATTTCCTAATGTGGTGGGAATGTGGCAAGGACCACCTAAGGACCACCAATGGCCCACAAGAACCCCCAGAAGGAGTAGAGTGGACCAGGCTGACCAGAAGAATGACCACCAGAAGAGTTAGGTGGCCAGAACTGACCAGTGCTGGACCAGACCTCTAGTCCTGGGCTGTCATTCAAAATGCTGCAACCCAAATAGGTCCCCACCCCCCTCAACTCAATAAAGCCCTCACTTGGGAAAATTAGCATTAGCACTAACAGGGCTAAAGTGACAGGGCTAATGACGTCAGATGTGATAACAGTTACTCACCACTTACTCGCCTCTTACTCACCAGTTTATGAACTGTTACTCGCCAGTCTGGGCCAATTTGGCTTCAACTGAAGGCTCCATTCAATGGAGTGGCTCATGATCGTTGGTTCAACATGACTGATGGCTTTCAAAGTTTAATTAAGAATTCTATTTGTTTTTTCTTTGTGAAATCGTAGGCATAAATCATCTTTCTAAACATTACCTTTATTAATTTTGCAGTCAAATCAAAGGTTTGTTAAACTTTCATTGTCAATTAAAAATTGTCATAATGTGACACAATTACTTGAAGAATAGGTACTGCTTTTGAACGCCGTTTCTTTGACCTGAACAGTCAGTCAGTCTATCAGTCAGTCTATCAGTCAGTCTATCAGTCAGTCTACCAGTCAGTCTATCAGTCAGTCAGTCAGTCAGTCATTCTGTCAGTCAGTCTGTCAGTCTATCAGTCAGTAGGCCTGCTAAATCGTTTGTGAATTTAGCCATAAGAATGCCTGGTATGTGAGCATCTTCTCAGATCTAATGGGATAAGACAGGGCATGATCTTCAAACATGGCTCAAAGTTGTTTCAAGGGGTCAAAGGATGCTGAAAGATGCTGAATTGCTTCTCAGTTGTCAGTCTTAAGGACAGATGCACTGGTAGTAACCATAGCAGTCTCAGCAGCAGCCAACAGACTCCCCACATCCCCATCACTTAAATTTGATACGTTAACTATAAACAGATACTAGTGATTGCAAGCAGCCTAGACATTTTCCTCAAGTTACTAACAAAACCCAAGAAATTTTAAACAAACCCAGTGGAAAATTGTTGGGGGATTTCAGTGCACAGGACCGGAAGTTGAGGGTCACAATGACCTCGAATGTATCTTGTGTCTTCCTCTTGTCACGAAGTTACCTCGTGTGCCCCTAAACAAACTCTCACATGTTTATTGTCATGTCATTGTATATGCAATCACACAAACTGGACGAGGTATGCATGTTTCAATATTCAACAAAGAAACATTGGTTTGTTCTTTGTTCACCCTCAGGTAAAATTAAAATGCTTTAATTCACTGTAAGAGGAACAGGATACGCTTCAAAATCCGCAGGGGCATTTAAATGACCTGCGTTTCACATCATAGAATGTGTTGAGAAACTTCTTTGCCTGAAGCCATTTTTTTGTCACACGAATTACAAAGAAATTATCAGAAATATTGAGATTGAATTACATTTTTGCACTATTTAAGTCTATTTTTAAGTGACAAATAACATGGCTTAAAGGCATGGTTATTCAAACCGTGTTGACAACTTTGTTCCATTTGAATTATTTCTAAATTAGTTCATCACAGATGACATCTGACACTCCAGCCCTGATGTATTGAATATCACCCAAAATAGAGCAGAACCCAAGAATGTTATCAGTTTGAGGTGATATTCATATTGTGCAATGGACTCCGGGATATTGTAGTCAACCCAGGCCCAGGTGGTCGGTGTTAACTGATATTTAGGCCATCAAAATCACCTCCCAAATTAGAGAGAGATATTGTGAGCATGACAGCGCCACCTGTGCAGCGTCTTTGTTGCCCTGACAACCAGCGTCCCTATGAATTTCCCCTCAGCACTTCCGGCCGCATTTCGCAGTTGGCCAACGTAGCAGTCGCCACTTCCGCCTGACGTGACGGGCATCTGAGTTCTCGCAGGAATCGAGAAATGACGAGAAAATCCGTCTTAACTGCCCTCTGGTGTCACAGTGACCAATGGTCAGCCACACAAAGAGAGCTAACAAGAGAAGACGATTTTTAGAGATGTATAACCTGGTTCCACTATATTTTTTTTGGGACATTTTCGAAGTCTATGAACAATGTGTTGGCCACAATGGCTCAAATTACTGATTTGTCTAATTCCCCTAATTAAACTGATTAAAAATCTACCAGTAGCACATTATGGCAGCATTCATAAGAACAAAAGAATTAAACGAGCGAAATAAAGATGAAAAGAATGTGTCCATTTGCAGAGATCCTACTTGACACCTGCAGCTGCCACTAGAGGGCCTGCAATTAAGGTGTGGAGAGGGCAGTGTGAATGGAAGGAGGGCCCTTAATTAAATGTGATTGAATAGCAGAGAGTTACTTGGACAAATTGTTGAACAATCAACGACTTCCTTCTCACCCCCACAACAATGCCAGGGCCACTGCGCATGCGCAATCTTTGACTCAGCTATTGACTTAAGGTGTATATCTGGTCACCAGGGCAACCATACCCTGCCACCTAGTAGGATACATCAAAAAAGGCCGATGAAAATAAACGAATCCAATTAAGGGCCTTGCTAATCAGAGGTATGCGAGCAAAGTGGTTAATTCTTGGAAAAATTTGGGGGAGTTTTAGCGGCTTTGCGCTGTCCATCTGTCTAAACATGTCGAGTTTGACCTTTGGTAAGCCCAGATGTCAATCCCTATACTTCTGATGGGATCTCTGCTTTGCACCTCTTTCATCTGAGGGCAATTTGAATCGGGCTTCACCTTTCGTATGCAATTGTCCCTCGCTAATTTGACTGGATATGGTACAGCCTTCCACTGGGGTCCTAGGCCTCTATTTAGACCATTATTCAATGAACATCACACTTTTAAATAGAGCCTTATTGGAGGCCATTTAAAAAGGCTGTATGTTGTATTAATCGCAATAAATGATTGTGATGCCCCTGCTATGCTAATGAATGCATTGATAATAAGCATCAGAATGATTGACAGGTCGTTGAGCATATCGCCTTCTGCAGTGACAATCATATCTCCAATTATTTGCCAATATCAAAATGAGAGCTGATGATTACATTTGCACTTGCTTGTTATTATCCCAGGACAGCCTGGTACCCGGTTTACTGATGGTCGTGCAAATATGTAACTGCTAATTTGATATTCATATCTGCTCGTAAATACATGTACAAGAGGAGGGGGGGGGGGCAAATGTATTATAGAAAAATAGAAAGAAAAAAAAAAAATATATATAGAACGAAAATAAAGTATATAGCAAGACTTTTGTCACTTCACTGTGTCAATAATACATGTATGCTATGAGCCTTATCAGTTCTATTCACCATTACAGCTAATGCTTGGGTGGTTTCCTGATGGACCTATATTTAGTACAGATTAAAATTCATAGTTAACATCATGTAATTGTCCTACTTTATAATAATTTTTGTACCATTCCATCGAAATAAAGTATCTATCTATCTGTCTATCTAGTTGGAATGACATGTCAAAAAATTTTTCCAACTTAACCAACATCTTTTATGAGATAGATTTTGTTGGCAAATACTATGGGACTTAAAAATGTGTCTTAATTCTAGAACTGTGTGACATTTGAATCAGATTTTGACTCAGTGAAGTGGTCTCAAAATCGAGGTGGTGTTTATATTGAGTGGTCTTATGTCCGAGGTCTCTCACTTATAGCATGTAGTAACCAGTAGTAATCTATTCAACCATGTTAGGTCCATGTTATTCAATTAGGTCATCAATATTACCCAACTTTGCCCGGTTGGTTCTAATCTTACATCAGAATATCAACAATCAATGATGGTGTGGACACTATACTTCTAATCAATCCACCAGTTCACACATATGTGGGCTTCTTGTGGTAAAAAAACGTTGCCTAGAGCATTGAAACAAAAGAAATTTAAAATGAAATAAGTAATTCAATTTCTCTTCGTCTTTTACTAATATTAGTACTGCGACTATAATGTTGTTATATCTTGATAGACCACGAATTCACCTCAAGTTGATATAACTTTACAACTGCCACATTTGTTGTTTTTCATTCTTTTAGTCTTTTTTTTTCTCTCTCTCAGCAACGTCACTGCATATCTGACGTCTTATATGCTGTATGCTTCTGATGAAACCTTACCATTCTTTTTTTTATCTAGCAAATACTTGCAAAACACCAATAATATGGAAAAAAATATAATATCCGAAATTTAATAAAAGTTGGGATTGGGCAATTTTTTTCAACTCTTGGAGTCACTATAGTCTTTCAAACATGACCTTTTAAATTTGTCAATGACATTACATGTTTTGTGCACATACAATTGAATCAATACAATATGATGACTTCCCGTAGGAGTACTATTTTTCATTTATTTTCAGATATTGTCATTGCATACAGGGATCTGAGTGTTGGTTACCAAATAACAGGCCATATATAGAAGATCGAGATTCACCCCCCAATATCCCATGCAATATGGCGTTCAGGGGTGTTCTGCAAAATGACGAAACATTTATGAATAAAACAAATTAGGATAGTGATGGACTGGCACACGCAATTTTCATTTCTCTACATAAACAGGGTTTTTAGAGGGTGGCAAAGCAATCACCGGAATGGCAGCAGCCTCGCTTCCATGTTCATTAGCCTCTCTTTGGCCTCAGCAGCTTTGCCAATCACATCCCCTACTCCCTGGAAACTACTTTTATTACTGGTCATTAACAGCCGACAATATTGGCGCATAATTCCCCGGGTTTCGTGATAATTTTGCGGGTTCCTGACACTACTTAGGGTGGGTGCTTATTTTCCTGTCATTCTTGGGCAAAGGAGATCACCTCCGAAACTGTAGCTGCCACCAAGCCGTTAAAAGAAACAGGAAAGCTACAGATTTCATCGTTTTAGCTTCTTTCTAAATCGAATAATACCTCGAATTTTTTGCTCAATAAAACCACAAGGAGCTAGTATCAGTTAGATTGAAAATAAAAGGCTGGCTCTTGATGTAATAAAACGACTCATTCCAAGTTAAGCTCGCGTCGGAGAAGCCCACAGGAAGCGGAAGGTGCCTTCGTGATTAAAATGAAAGAAAAGCGGGAGAGAATTGGTTTATCTGGAGAGATGAATGACAGGCCACAAAGATTAGAGCAGGAGCTCAACACAGTCCCATAATAACAATGAGAATGAGATTAAAAGCGCCAAGTTAAACGATATGACAAGAAAGCCTTAAGGAAAGCAAGTGCGCCTCAGCCGCCCATAATTGCCACAAATTGCCAAACATAACTCAATCCCTTAAGATTATGGGCTGCAAAATATCACCGCACCGTGGCATATATTTGAAAATTCAATTTGCTCCGATATCTGGCCCCCAGTCTTGAGAAAACTGCACCTCGCGTGCGGAGTCATAGATACAAGCCCTGGGAGGTTCCCGGACGGAGCCTACCCTCGCTTGTGACGTCATCAAATCACGTCAGATGACGGGGATCCTCCTTCTCACAATATGCCATTAAGGGCTTGGCTGTTTAAGGCAAACTCAGATTACAGTTTAGAAGAGTGGGGAGCAGGCGAGGCGGCTTGATTTTCACTCTAAACCTTATCACATCCCAGCCTTTTATTCATATTTTGACACATGCATCCAGTTTGACACCCAGAGAATGTGTCAATGGCGGCTTTGCATTGATTTCCCACAATATTCCGACTTTCTCATTTCCATAATGTAAATAAATGGCTGACATGGATGTAACGCTATAGGAAACAGCACTGGGTCTCACCCAATGGGACATGGACCAACAGGCCATCAGCATTCGACCGCTCCATATGAATCCTTCTCATGATAATCACTCCACTTCACTCTCTATCCATTGTGTGAGATTGTCAATTTAGCTGGGTATTTAAAATGATGATGGTAGGCAGAATGAGGGCATGCTGGCAAATGCCCTTTTTTAATGCCCTTTTCTGGCTGCCCTAATGCCCTCTGAGTGGATGTTGGTTTCCTGAACCCCTCCCATCAATGCCCTCTTTAGGAGACCAGCAGAAAAATAAACAAGTCCCAACCAATCCGGTTCAATACTTGGCATCCTGGGGATTAGGAAGGTGGCAGCTGTAACAGAGAGGAGAAATAGCGAAGAACTGAACCCACTAGAGAATTATGAACTCCATTTCAAGAACTATTGTCGAATATTGACATAAAGTCTATTGAGGAATGAGAACATGCAGAAGTGCCATGCATTCATAAACCACCTCGAATTGTCCTTTGGAATTGTCCGGCCACTTGTCCGGCCACTTGTCCGTTCTATTCATCCTTATTGCTGACCATGTGTTGATTTAGCGGCTCTGGGCAAAGTATTAGCATTGAGAAATCTCCACACAGATTTGAGCTTAGACCTCTCAATGTAAGCAATAGCAATAAAGCACTTCACATTCTTATATATAGCGTGGATTAATGTCTCCACGAACAACTGCTCAAGTGGGTTCTGGTTAAATATGAACAAGAAACAAGATGTAAACCTTACTTCACACAAGTCATGGAATTTGAATATATACACCACAAATCCCATGCTCATTCGTAATAGAAAATTCAACTGTAAGTTACAGTTATTTGAAATCATAGATGTATTCAAAATCAACGAATAACGGGTAAGAAAGACACATTTTGGGATGAGAAACTATAATTTATGGTTCATGCATGTAAACAAATAATTATAGTCATGAATTATTTATGAATTTTTCCTGTGAAATTTGAAATCTGGCATGAAATTAATAAAGGTATGCTGACTAAATAAAATGAATGGGAAATTTCTATTAATAACTAAACAATGTGAGATATTGCATGTGAGATTGGAATTGTATGTAATGCCACACTGTACAATCTCATGCCAACTTTCAATGACCCCAAAAGTTTGAAATCTGTGATTTGAATCTCTTTTGAGGCTTAAATAATTGATTCAAACATACTAAGGGATAGGCTGGTGACCCGTGGTCAAATTCTCGTGGATGCTTCTGACCTCAGTTCACACTGTGCCAGGACACAGGTTCAAATCGCCACGCACAGCTCAACATAGTGACCAGCCCATGCATAACTATTAAGTGTCCAATTCTTTAATATCAAAGTTCAAAGATTTATTTGATGTCATAATGATAGGTTGTAAAATGACATGACCAAAGCAACTGTCAAATTATGAATATCTGTCATCTTTAATTTCATAATTTTCTGTCATACGATTGTTTTTTTACAATTTTTGTCATGAACATGTAAATCTTTGTATTTGTTATTTCAGTTTCATATGTGAATGAACAAAAAAAACTGCAAAAAAAAAAAAATTAATTCAATAATACTGTTTTTGTTTAAAATTGATAGCAAAAATGTCATATTTCGTATTGATGTATTTATTGCAAATCTTTGCATTTTTTGTTTAACATATTCTCCTCAATGTATATTCGACAATCGTCTAGCCACACTACATTAAACTTCAACATACATGAATTGTTTATGATTCATGTATAAGTATCCGTTGCGGCTAAAGATTTAATTGATATGTTAATCGCAAAAGAAAACAGAAATGGTGGATATCAGGATATGACTTATGGCACAAACAGAACGTGACCAAAAAAAAAAAACAAAAAAAACTTGCTGTGAGTATTGCATGTATATATTTCGGTGCACTGTCTGTTTTATATTTGATCAAATTTGATGTGTTGCAATATATGGACACTACCAACCATTAAAACAATTCCCCTGCAGTTAAATTCTAGATAATTGAGTAAGGAGGTCAAACTGCAATATTTACATTATAAATAAGCTTTAAAAAAATTGGTAGATACTAGCACTTGCTATGACAAAGTTTGGCAATACTTCATCATTCATCCTCTGTATCTGTTTGCCGTAGCATCATCATCTCTAGTGATGCGGAGTGAATCACTCCCAGAATTGCTTCATGCATTTGCTTCTTTCTTTCTCTCCACTTTGCAAAACCCAAAGGAAGCAAAAGAACTAGGAAGCTGTCAATCAAGCCAAGACGCCTAGAGATTACAGCTTCCTTCAGTTGTCAAACACAAATCAACTGAGTAATTGGTTAATGTTTCTATTCTGCGCCAGACTAAACACCTGGGCCAATAGCCCGGCTTTTGCTTATCAATTCTCCTGGCTGACTGAATCCTGTTACCACTTTGCATTCTTCTCCCTTGAAGGGCTTATGACCACCTCAAAAGTCTGATAGGAATCTCTCCTGCAGCCGAATTTGTTTGGGGACGAATTGACTAGCACTTGTTTGTAGACTAATTGACCAGCACTTATCGGTATACAAGGGTAATCCTGGAACAATTGAAATACCAAGGACGCCAATGTTATCTTTTGTTTAACGAAAAGTGGATGGACATCACTTGCGCTCAGTTGAATTTTAAATGTTTGGGTTAAATTGTGTATGAAACGCAAATTCTTCAATGCACAACCTGAAACGCTCTGTTGCCAGTTATGCACCCTTAAAATACCGTTGTTGTATCGTGGTTTCCTGTGGTGGAAGCAGTTAGTGTGCTATTTCTGATAACCCTTCAATAAAATCTGTGATGAGACAGAGATTTCGTCGCATTTATTTGAAAACGTTGCAACTGAGTGAATCTTTTTCTTCTCATTTTCTAAGTCCACATTTGAGCTCCACAATCCTTTCTTCTCTGCCTAGCCTCATTTCCTCAAAATAGACCCTCCACTGAGCAGTCGGGATTTTGCTCACAGCTTAATTGAAAGGCTGGTGAATGGCGGGCCGTTGATATTGCTGTCATTGAGTGAGATTTTAATTTGCTTTTTGTCAAGAGTCTCTAACGGGAGGTTATTGTTGCAGGACAAAAGTGGACAGAGCGATGTCCATCAATTGACAAAGAGGCGGGGTGTGAAGAGGGTGTCAAGTCCAGCCCCGTTGCCCCACCGAGCAGGCCCATTGCCCCACCGAGCCAGGGGAGGGGCAAAATACACGCTGGGATGAAGTGTTCAGTACTTTTTATGGGCCTTGAATAAACAGCGCAATATTACATAACGTCTGTGATCAGTCATCTTAGCGAAACAATGCATTCCCATCTAGAGGACTCCGCCTCATTACGGCTAATGCCCCCCTTGAATAGCTGCACATAACTGCCATAATGGCCTCCATTTCTAAGGGACGGATTTTCCTGCTACACGCAGGGTTGTGTCACAGCAATTGTGTCCCCTGCACTTCCCGTTGATTCTGACTTTGGTATCCAGGCAACCAAGGGGAGCATCGTGTGTTTTGGGCAGTCAGTGATCTGTAGGAAGGCTACGTGTAACCAGAACCCTTCCCCTTATTAGGTTAATTTGTACCACGGACTGTGTAGGTTGTGTGTACCAAAGAAAACCAACAATTTCTATTCTGTCTTATAATTAGCTCTCTAAGAATACCTTACTGAAAGAACTAGATTCTCGGCCTTATTTGCACTGGAACTGAGATGTCAAGCTGGTAGGACTCCTGTTGAGAGACCCTCATTCACACCATCAAGGCCTTTCAAAGGATTTCTAATAGCCTCTCATTGCATCAAGCAGTCTACCATTTCTCCCCCTTTCTGCTAAACAGTTAATTTAAGTGCCACCAGCTTCCTCTAATTAACAGTTGGAGGGACATGGGATACCTGTAAATACCTTCACTTTTAGACACAACCCTCCCTTTATGAATTTAATACAAGATGATTATCTACGTGTCAGGGGAGCTCTTCAATGTTATCAACCATTTTACTTGGTCGTGAGGTTCTCTGAATGAAATAATTGAATGATAGTGTCCGCAACTAGTAATTATCCCATCAGTTGACCTGATAGTTTTTATATACCAGAATTCATGACAACTGAACAACGAGAACACGGTGCACATAAGGTGTCAAGCCTTAGAAAGAACATAAGCTACTACCGAGCCAGCAGAGGTGACTAAGAGCAGGTTTAAATGTGAGCCACAGAGACAGGAATGTGGCTAAGTAAAAGAAATTATGGAAATCCGCATTCACTACATCTTGTGAAGCCTCAGATGCCTTTGTGGGCCTCAAAACTGATTAACTTTCTCCATTCCTTTTGCAGAAGCCAAAATCCTGATTAAGCCAGGCCAGGTCTGAGCGTTTGATGCGAAAGATTCCAAGTACCTACACAAGCTGAGCCTCGGAGCTGGCCTAAATAATGCGATTTTTGACAGCTCCTTTGCTACATTTAACAGCCAGAGGATTGCTTCTAGCTGGTTGAGTGCGTTTAGCAACAAGATGGGAGTAGGAGTGAACTGGTGGCGACCTCAAACGGCCGACCTGGCCTGATCTAATCCCTCGTGTCATCCGGGCACTCTGCAGAATCTTGCGTTTGCCATTTTCACTGCTCAGCGTCAGCAACGCTCACCGTTCGTCTGCATTTCGCCCATAACCTTTCAGGCCACATTACCTGAGCACATGTTAGGCTCCCCTTTGACCCATAAAGGCGTCATTTCTAATACCCAGCTATTTCATGCTTAATGTTCTTCAGCCCATAGGCTTGAGTTCAGTGATTACCAGATCATATTCAATGTGTTAATCTATTCTGTCGTGTATGTGCCTTCACCCGAGTTATGCACCGGCCACCGCCAGGTCGCAGCACCGTCTAGGCGCCATGTGTGGCTCCGCCCCGCCAATTATCGCCCTTCTGTGGGGTGCAGTCCGGGGAGGCCATGTTTACTTAACTTGCTGGAGGCGCCACCTGCACTTTGTTTTTTCTTGATACACTCTGTACCAACCACAGACGATTAACAAGTCATGGTCTGGACAAATATTGGGAGCAAAATATACTGACCCATCTCAGTTTTGGTTTTCTCCTCTTAATACATAAAAAATACGTTTTATGAGCTGCAGAAAAAACGAACTATAAACAGCTTTTAGGAGAGTTAATAAACGACCTTTATGGTGCATTTTTTCACCTTCACACCTCATTGTGGGGAACACTTCACACGTCGTTCAGGACACGGGTCCTGGGCAAACTGGTGAAGGAAACGGGAGCTTGAGTTAGACTCCCGTGCAGTCACTTAGGCAACTGCTTGGCTAAATATTGATCATGTTATGAGGAGCGTGAGAGCTTGGAAGAGAGACTTTCTCGTTTATCATTTTGCTATGTATCTTAATTGACGTTGCGTGGAGAGAAGGAGACATTCAAGCCTATGAAAACAAAGGAGACCTGCCTTAGATGAGGGTTGTTTATACAGAGAAAGAGGACACTTATCCAGCAACCCCAACAAGGGGTGCAAAGAGGTCCAACAGGGGGTTCTATGGGGTCCAACCATGTCCAACCAGGGGGTCTGACCTCTTCTGCTTAGTTGGCTTAGTTAATTCGTCCAACTGTCTGATGTCTGTCACGAAGTTCCCCCTAAGTCTTCCACATCTGTGCTCCACTTACTGAACAAGTAAACACATACACACATCCTGCAGGTCTTCCCCTGCAGCCTCCCCTGCAGCCCTGCAGCTGCTGTGAGGCACCCCACAGCAGCCTGTTTACCTCTCTAATCATTCCCTTAATTACGATAGCCGATTAACAGTCCACAAAGTACAGTCCATGTTCCCATCAGCAATTAAGCAACTTTCTTGGTTCAAATTTCCTAACAAGTACAATACAAACAAACGTCTCGAAGTTAATGATAACAACTGTATCTTTTACTGCAGTATCAAGTGACCACGGAATCTAGTGCATGCATTCCTTTGGTCTTTGGTGGTCAGCCCTGGTCTTCCGTTGGTCAGTGTTGTATTTGGCCAAGTTGTTCTTTGTTATTTTCAGGAAGTGGGGGACCACGAGTCAAGATGTTTTGCAGGGTTAAGTGATGGTTCTATCAGCCTGAAAAGGCCACCATCTGATGCTGCTGCTGCTGCTGTTGCTGCTGCTGCTGCTGCTGCTGGGGTCTGTAAACGTTTTAGACTCGAGTTGCTCTGAATAAACTTAATTACACAAAGCACGACCTTGAGGAATGCCTGAAAGTGGGGAGAAGTGAGGTGGACTGACTCTTAGCATTTCTCCCTCACAGCATAGAGCTCTAATGGGGAGGAAAAGTGACAGTATGCTAGGATTACTTGGGAATGGAGCATTTTGCAGGAGAGGAGGGATGTGGTTTGGCTGTGCACGGGTGATTGCCTGGGAAAATGATGCTATTGATGAGGAGGCAGGCGCCCAGTGGCAGCAGCCTGTGAGAGAGGCAGATGAGAGAGCTAGCCATCATCTCCTCGCTTCATCCAAATTGACATTTCGACTGGAAATAAGTAGAAAATTATACTATTGATATGAAAGATGAAATTTACAAGGGTTGTGCATTAGGCACAGATGAAATTGATTACAAAATTAAACAGGCCAGCAGGGGAGGCGGGCCTGCTTTCTCAGGCCTTGCACACCATGTTATTAGTAGGCCCTGCATTCCGGAGCCAATAGGCCAGTGGTGAATTTATACAGGCCCATAAGTGGGTCCTTTTCACAGCCTGCTCCTGGATTAATGGCCACAAGGGCGATTTCTGAGGCTGGCTGCTCTGCTTTTAGGAGCCGATCAATGCAGAGCACGGGCTCCAATGGACTGGAAAGGGCAAAGGGCGGGGGCTGGCAAGTGGCGGCGATTACCAGGCGGCAGAGTGACCGGGGGTGACCTTCCTCCGACCTCTAAAGGCCCTGCCCTGACTGTGCCCTGACTGTGCCCTGACTCAGCTCTGCTCTTGTAAGACTACCAATGCCTGGGTTGACGTGCAGCTTCACATCCCTGGTATGATGTCCACTGACCTTCTAATAGGCTAGTGCAGTGAAGTGTCTAAACATTTCTGCAACTCCAAATAAAAGAGGAGTTATATCTGAGTTATATATTGTCTTCTCTTGGTCCTTCTCTGCTTCTTCACACTCTTCTTTCCCCTTTCCTTTCCCTCTTCTTCCCCTCCTCTCCTTCTCCTCTTCCTTCCCTCCTCTTCATTCCCTCCTCTTCTTTCTTCTTTCCAGCTGACAAGGTCTGATTAATCCGCGGGGGGCCTGGATGCTCAGCGCCATGCTTATCTGAAGAACTGTGGCACAAACAACTTCCGCTGGAGCAGGTCAAGCTGAAGATGTTCGATTCCAGATGTCCGAATCTCCACGGCAGGTCGGGTATTCTGGATGTGGGTGTTGCACATTGGATATATCTCTAGTTAATCCAAACTTGCACTCCATCTGTTTCTGGATAATTTCTCCATCTTCCAGTTGTTGGCTCCGACATTCACCTCTTTTTGCCAACTCTGCCAATTACAACATTATGTCATTCTAAAGAAATGTATACAGAATACTTCAGCTCCCCATACCCTACTCCCATAGGTCTGTTTCTCAGCAAATGAGTGATCTTGTTTCAGAAGCACAATTCAGCCCTTCTATGGGTCCTAAGTTCCACAAACCTCAGTTTAATGTACTTGAAGGAGTATCACTTGGCTGCTTCAACAAATTTGTTGAAATGAGATCTTCATTTGGTGATGCCTAGTACTTGGAGCCTATGTGAAGGCATGTGAAGGACCCAGTCATGAAGTATATCTGCAACTCAATGATCATGGTGTACTTCGTGGTTTATCTTTCCATTACGTCTGCCTCTGGCAACTGGCAATACCATCCGGTAAATCTTCAGACCGGCATCAATAAACATATAATGAGTTATGAAACAACATATTTCTTAAGTACTGCAGCACGGCCAGCACTTGTAGTGCATTATATCATTCAGTTTGCACTTTACTTCTTAAATAGGAGCTCAGGGACAAATCATCACTCCTCATGGATGAATTCATGATGAATGCAGCCATTGGGGGAAAAGTGAGCTAAGGTATTTAGTGGCGGACAATAAAAGAGGAAAATAAGCTCAGTGTTTCAGGAGCAGAATACTGAGAGGTGTGTTGGTGGGAGGGGGGCCTGGGGCAGGGCTTAAGAGGACATTACAGTATCGAGGTGTCTGGGAAGGGATCTGACATCCACATCCCCCTCCCCTTCTCTTGGCCCTCCACCCTCGGGCTTTGTTTGAAGCACCAGTGTCACTAAAAGCCTACCAGGCGTCTGAAACCTACCCTCTTTATCCATCGTAATGGAAGCAGGGTTTTTAGCAGGCCTTGCCTCTCAATCAAATGCGGATTTTTTTGGTGGGGATTGCCTCTCCGTCAGATGCTAAGATAGGGATTGTATGTTGCTGAGTGTTGTGCATAAAGCTCTGTTCCTTTTCTGAGGCCACCTCTCCCTCACCTTCACATCTCCTCTGGCTACTTGAGCTAGATTATTTACATTTGCATATAAGCCCCTCGAAAGGGGGCAGCAGTGTCTGAATCCTGATGCCCTGTCCCTCTGACACTGATATTGCTTAATGCTTTCAGGAGATTGCTTCTCTCTCTCTCAAGGATTATTTCTTTGCTTCTCAGCCACTTCAACTGCAAATCTTAATGGCTCCTAACAAACACCTAGTGTCACAAAAAGAATAAGACTGGTTTTTATGTTTCTTGCAGTTTACACGACCAATGAAAGTCCCTGCATGGGAAGATATAAGCTCACCAGTAACCCACCACAATGTCACATCTGAATAAAGGAAAAAATAAAAGACACCCGTTTGGGTACGTTTTCATTATAACCTCCCCGATTATTCCCCCTTGCAATTAAGGCCACTTATGCCAGGGATTGAGAGGTTCAAGAGATACCTCTTGTGCAGTTCTTTGTTTTAAGAGCATCCCAAGGCCACAGTAATTAATGAAAGTGTAAATAATTTACAGCAAATGAGAGTGTTCGTGTGATGTCTGTATCTCTTTTAGTTGCAATTTGATGCAAATGCAGTAACAAGCAGAAACAGTTGCTGTCAAGTGGAAAGTCCATTAGACAACACAAACCTAACCGCATTTGGAGCAAGAGAAGAATTGATTGGCCAGGCTGACAACAATCTTAACTTGCACCAATAATAAGCAGTAATCCAGCCTGCTGTGAGCCTTTCATGGAAGTGCGTGAGAGAAGGTTCTCCAGTAATCATCAGCTGATTTCTTGAAAGAGCAGGAAAAACCATTGCATGAGAACCCACTGCACTGTCCCAGCCTCCGTCTGGCAGTCAATATCATTATGATATTAATAGAGCCAGCCAATGTCCATTTCATAAGCGCCAATCATGGCAGATCAGGCAAGCAATGAGACAGAGCAAAAAGCAGTGGGATTCCATCCTGCAATATTGGCAAAATAGCTGAGTGGTCGGTGCGTGGCATGTCATAAACACACACCGGTCTAGATTAATAAAAAGAAGCGAAAAACTGTCATGCCATCTCCTATATAATTGATTGTTCCCAGAAATGCGATTAGTCACAGTATTTATGCTGTATTTATGCTGACTGTTGCAGCGTGTTACCAGGAAAGAGTCATCCAGATGTAAATTGACTGCATGGACCCACTCATTCCCCCTCAGGAGACTGCATCATCCAGACGTCGCAGGTACACACGCAAATGACGTCATTAAGACGTTCCACGGACGCTGGAGCAGGTGAGCTTCGTCTTGGCTGTCAATCTGTACCTGACAATTGCTATTACGTAACCCTAAACAGGTGAGGTGCGGTATTAGCCGATCATGTGCTAATGGTGTTCATTGCCAGCCAATGAATGCTTAAATCACTGCCTTTATCCAGGAGTAAATATTGGGCACACTCATCACCCCCAAAAGACATGCATTTAAGCGGGTAATATGACGACCTTGACAAAAACATCACCTCCTACCTTTTGTTCGTTTAATGGAAGAGCAAACAAACCCTGGCAGTCAACTTAAGACGATTACCTCACGTGACCTCCTCGTGGCCATGGCGCAATGCATCACGGGATGGGAAAATGGCGCCACTTCCTGTTTGCCAGAGGACTTCCTACCACCTCGTTGGACCTCCACTTTCTTTGGGATTTTTTGTTCTACGTGATTTCATGCTGCAATCTTATGGTCGCTGAAGAGGAGAATTCTTGAGTGCTATCCTAATGCTGTTGACTCCACCTAAAGCCTTTAAATGATAATGATGGACAGCCAATATGTCAAGTGCAGCTCAGGTGACCACCTGAAAACCTCTTCATCAGTTTTGACTCCTACTTGTCATTAAATTCACCCAGGCCAACAGCATGCATAATGCATGGAAAACGACATTTGATATACACAGCGTGGCTCGTGGAATTTCAAAACTAAACTGGTTTAGTCTAAAATGCTGATGTAGGGGCATCTTTCTGACTATATTGTCCGATTCACATTTACAAAGAAAGTACCAGAAACTGACTTTTCTTCAATTCTAATTTAACGTTTTGCTGTTTTTACACTGGTTTTATTGTCTCAGCCTTTTCACCAGATTGCAAAATGTGCCATGTGGTGACACTTTAGTTTTATGGAATTTGAGATGATTAATAACACACATCGATCAGATTCTGATTTTATTTTGTTTAACATTGTCCCCCTCTCCCCGTTGTATTTATTGTATATATGTACGTTGTTTTTGTTGTTGTTATTTGTTGTTAATAAATTAATTCTGAAAGTTCTGAGTTCTATCTCACGATAGTCAATATCTTCATACAGTTGTATTTTCTGGTATGTGGCTATTAGTTGTCAGTTCAGCGTTATTTTAAGACAGATTGTTGTGACTACACACCTCACAGAAAAGGTTGCTAGATCAGGGAATACGTTTTTTTTAATGCATTTTATTTATAAGTAATTACAAGTAGCTTGCCATACGTCTTTAACTTTCTGTTGCGGTAATTTATATTTTGAAAACTGACAGCATAACTATCAGTTTTTTAGGGGCAAACATAATGGTAATATACTGAAATTGCGATTTAGCTGCATGAGATTCTTAGTATGATTGTGGTGCCGTTAAAAGCACTGATAATAAGTACCACTAAAAGCACTCATAATCACACACCAACATAAACAGTATCCACGAAAATTCCTCCTTTTATTAGGCAGGGCAGCATGGAAGGCAGTAGGGAATATCTAATAGAGGGAATGTGAATTGTTGGGTAACAGGGGCAGAGATATTTCCCCCAATGCCCTAACAAGCTTCAGTCCTTCCTCATCATATGCCCGAGGCTACACGTTGCCTAATCCCATTATTTTAGGGTAGTCTTCTGGAAAATGAGAGTTTTTGCAAATTACTTGTGAGGATTAAGTGAAATATGCATATATATTGGATTATTGGAGTCTCCCTATTGACTCATTTTGGCCACGTGCTGTAACAGGCAACGCACAGTGACATCTGGGGAGCATCCATTGTCCCTGGTCCCACTCGCCTAAAACCATTATGACCTAACTTCGCACATGCACTGATGATTTCACCTCTTCAGATTTCATTGTCTGTCTTACTCAGTTCATGCTCATTCTGTCCAGCTGTCCATTTATACAAATTTGCATCCACATGGACATTGGACAAACACCTCATAGTCTTGGGACAAAGTGTCTGCAAGGTTCAGGTCATTTCATTTCATGTTTAATCTTGTCTTGGATGGGGAAAAAGCAATCAAAAAACTCTAACCATACTCTGTGTGAGAAACTTTACAAAGATCTGCTTAGATCATTAGATTCACCAACATAAATTACAGGAAATACAAAATGGTGCAGCTCATGATGGCTGATAGAATTAGCCAGGGAGGTGGGTCTACACCTTATATTCATTGCATGCGTGGGATCCTACACTTGTTTTGGCACAGAAACCCAAGTGCAAGGCCAATTTAATGCTTCATTCGAGCTTGCAGCTCAGCTGAGAATTAGCTCATATGGGTGGCTATTGGATGTGGATCTAAACCACGATTTGACTGTCAGAGGAGCTGATGTGTGTCTTAACCGCTACACAAGTCAACTGCCCAGTATGGTTGTTCTCTATCTATTGTCATCATCTCCACACAGCAATGACATCAGACACTTGTCCTTGAAGGCCACCTGGGGCTCCTTGGTCAGTGCATCATTGTGCCAACTGGACTTCTTCCTCATGCAACAAGACACACACCAAGTCCATTGGAAGTAGAATGTCTTGACCTTGCTGCCCAGAACAAGAGAAAGGGGATAATCTGCTACAGGGGTGAGGGTGGTGTTCCTGGCTTCATCTGCACCCAAGGCATCCAAGACAAGTGCCAAGTATCCCAAGTGAGAAAACATTGGCAGCAGGAAGTGGTGGCTTTCACGCGATTCCAGGCAACGTGCACTTTGTTGCCTTGACCCCCAACTCCCTAAGGTCCCACTAGGGGGCGGTATTTGTATGGCAGTTCCGCCCAAAATAAACAACCAAACACTCATGAAAGTTTAATACCTACAGTTCCCCTCCATTAGCACTAACTAGTTTGGAACTGTTTCAAGATTTTTGCTGGGGTCATGGAAACACCACAGGATGTTACTGGTGCCACCTAACGGGAGAATTCTACTACAATCCATCCGCGATGGCATTCTTGAGCAGCTCTTCCAAACTTCTGAGGTAGCCATCTGGTTTTTCTCGCAGTTGCAGTTGGGATCTTGTGCTACGAATCTGCCCAGAATTTCCAGAGAATTTCCAGAAAATTGCTTGAAAGGCGGTCGGTGGGTGCCCAGTCAGACGTGAAATTCAATGAGCTCTGTCGACCCTGAAATAGACACTTGTTCAGGGGCCATCAAAGGGCCAGCCAATTCAATTGGGAGGCAAAATTCGGCCTGCAAATTGTCATTCTGCAAAATTTCCTGCTGAATGAGACATTCTGGCGGGTGTGAGTGACAGGTAATTTGCAGATGTTGCCAATAGATGGCACTGTGCTGATTTGACGACGCAGAAACATCAATTTCCATATTCCGTCGACCTGAGTGGAATGAGGAATGGCAAAGTGTTGCAACAAAGCAAACAGCTCATTTTATTAATACAGCCACTGCAGCTCCTCTGGGCTCTAAATGCTACAGCTCATTCAATTAAAATTCTTGGCAATTACTTTTTATGGCCATGAGCTTACTCGTTAATATCTCATTATTATCATGTCAATGTGATCTGGTATACCTTTTCTTTTCTATCTCAAGCAATTCGTATTTAAACCAAATGCATTATGTCTGTCTGCCAACCTGTATGTCTCTCACCTGCTGTTTATCTTGCCTGTTCTGTCAGTCTGTCAAAACATGGAGCACTCTGTCTATTCTCAATTTGTTTTCAATGTTGCATAAGCAATTTATACGCGACCTTGTACATTATATTTTCTATCTACCAACCTGTCTACCTGTCAAACTCTTGTTTGTATATCCGTCTGTCAACCTGTCTGTCCATTGTCTTTCTTTGTGAGATTAACGCAGTGAAACAAAGGTTGATGAGGAGGGTCCTTTCATTCATTACCTAACAAGAAAGGTGACATATGGCTGTTATGAGGCACACAGCCAGATGAGGTGACAATGAAGCCTTCATTGCGTCTCTGTTTACTAAACTGTTTAACCTGGAGGCATCACTCATCCCCTGGCCACCAGGTGGCCCACGACAACCCCTGCCCGTTGTCATGACAACAGATTAAGACAACAAGGACAATAATACTCGAGTTGTCATGGCAGGTCACAAATCATCTGTCCTTACCCAGGTTTTTTATCTTTTATTTTATTTGATATATTCATTTATGTTCTAATTTTCTATTGAACACAGGAGATATATTGCACACTTACGTTGTCCTGCACGTTGCTACAACTATGAATTATCCAGGTACAATATTCGAAAAAAGACAAAGGTATGAAGGAGTCTCCTTTGGAAAAATTAACTTTTCAGAAGTTTGCTGCTTGATAGATTATGGAAAACAATGAAAAAGATGACCAATGTCCAACTCCAAGGAAAAGTCATCATCAAATTTTAGACACTTCATAAAATTTGTTAGCCACTGCTACTTTAGTATACTACAGAACCTTACAACTAAAACCACCTGCAATCCACAGGTTTTACTTCTAATAGTGATGTTTTGTTGAGACCTGGCATTTTAATAGCTGTAAGTGTCAAAGATATGTATGTTTACATACAGTCTGTATTTTCTCGATGACATAATATTGTTGTTGTAGAAACACATTGCCAAATGAATGCATTTGTACAATGGATGCTAAAAGCCAACAGCTGATGTGCAGTGACAGGCCGAGATGGCTGATGCGGCTTGCTGCAGCAGCAGGGCAAGAGATGCTAGGCGGATTGGCGAGAAGCTGATCCTGCAGGGCCTTGTATCAGCAGCAAGATGGCATGATGCTCAAGCCACCGTTTAATTTGTAAAAAGCAGGATAGAGTCAGATGGTGGAGCCGGCTTAGTTAGGGATACTGCTGTTATTTGGCTGTCAGGCTGCAAGCAGATTAAGCTACTGCTGCTGAGGCTGCAGACATCTGCATCTCTGACCTGCTCACCTGATGCGGTGCTTGGTGCTGCATACTTTGCCCTCAGTACTCAGTACACAGCACCAAATGACCTTGGTTTATGTAGATACATTTTGTTGAAGTTTTATGGTAGATGGTTGGTTGTCGTTTTAAGCATGCAGTTTTCCACCAATGAGATGGCAGAGAGCACTCATAGCCAGGAGTATTTATGATACGTTGAAAGGGCCAAAAATGAATCCCTCCTCGCCTGCAGCTCCTTAGCAGTGCTTTGACAGCATTTAATGAAGATAAGTCGCAGCAAGCCTGCCAGCAGTGAAATCAATTAATGATCATGTGACATGCTGGCAAAACACAGCGACAGGGCGATACAAAGACTGTAATTTGAGGTCTGCTAGAAGAAATAAAAGGTCGTGAAACTCATCAGCAGAGCTGGGCCACATGACAGATGGCGTCTTAGGCTTAGAGGCTCGTCTCAGCTCGGCTAATGAAATGATAGTTAAGCAGCCGAGCATTAGCTCGCGGCGATACCACTAGGGTGACACAACAGCCGCGCCCCCTAGCCCACAAACAGCGCACTACAGGTCGCGAAGAAACAGAGAGCAGACGATGTCAGATTGGCAGCAGTGTTGCCCTTGCTTTCTAGAAGCCTAATAATGTAAGAAATTTGTAGGACACGTTTTGGTGACGCTCTTACGTGTCCTCCTGTCAGGACCGCCTTGTCGCGCCATTGATGTCAACAATCAGAAGAATAGATCATTGTTTCTGGGCGACCTTGCACCCCCGTCCGCTAGGTGGCATGGTTTCCTTTCCTGTGATGACAACTGGGAATGAATCATTAAGCAGTTGAAGACGCCAGAAAGCTCCAGGACGTCGCCAAGGCAGCGTCTTCAAAGAGAAACGTCGCGTCGTGAAGAGCGTTCTGCGCTCATCAAATATTGAGGACGTTGGGAGAACGTTTCCATTAACGCCCGACAGACCTCACCAGCCCTTCCCACCGAAAAACCTAAATGCAATCCCGAAATTTCCTGATGTCTCTGATCTGACCCATCCAGTTTTCTTTCTCCCTCTCAGTGTGACAAACCCGTGACACACTTGTGACAAACTCGTGTCACCATCTGCCAAGATGAGGAGAAGAGCTGAGAGCTCCCCGAAGCAAGAATGAAAGAAATGAGAAGCAAAGAGCAGCTCGAAAGATGCTGGAGGCAAAAAGGTCAAATTGAAGGCCTGTTTTGAAGGATCTTAATAGGTAGGCCAAAATGATGCTGCTTTGGCCCAGTGGTTAAGGCCTTACAAGTGCATCTCACCTTAATGATCCCATCGTCGTGGGATCGACTTCCGGTCTGAGAAAGATTTGTCAGTAAATGAATCAGTACTTAAAGAAGGGGAAAATAATCGAGAAAATACACCAAAAAATCTACGTAGGGTAGGCTCAGTAGGAAGAGCAATTTGTGCGTCGCAATTATCAACTGAGACTACCTTACATAACCCATTTCGTAACACTTCAGATAGTGTTATCTCTTGCTTGTTTGGTTTAGAGGGTTAATTTTTGACAGCAGCCAAAAAGCCTGGTTGAGTAAACAGAGATTTTTGTCGGAGCTGATCCCAAATAAAAACAGTGGGACGGTATTGTACACAGACCTGCGGAAGTGAGATACCGTCAGCTTGCCTGCGGGCAGATGCCAACGCAAAAAGAAAGGCTGGCTTGTTATTGTAACAGCAATTAAGGAGACAGAACAATGATTGGGTAGGTGGCGCCACTGTGCGGGAAGTGCGCTTGACTCGCGGATTTTCTCGCGGGCGAAGAGAGTGCAACGAGAGCAGGTCGACTGGCGGCCATGTTGCCTTTGTCAGCGAGGCCATTTAGGTGAACTCCATTTCACTGGTTCATTAACACTTCTCCCCCGAATTCCTTTTCTACGTGATCTGAGTGAACATTTTCCGAGAGAGTTCTCCTCCAGAGATCGGCCAACAAAAGACCCCATCTCCCTCCCTGCCACCTATTTCACTTGTGACTGCAACTGAACAATGTCCATTGACCACCAACTGACCCATGTATCAACTCCTTGACCATCCCGTAAGTGACGTCATTTAGGCTGCAATTGTGACGTCATTTAGGCTGCAATTTGTAACTTAAATGATGATGCACATTGCTATTGTTTAGGTATTTTTGCATGTGGAGCATTGTGGGCGAATCATTAGAATTAAATTCACGAAAATCGGTCAAAATTTATGGGCAAAAAATACAAATAAAATACTAATAAAGGGAAGGAAGAACATTGTAAAAACATACCAAATGAAGTTAATTTGGATCTGGTGTCAGCTGACTAATGCTTCTTTTTAAAGCGTTTTTTAACTTTTTAATTTGAAATCAGACATACTGGCGTCTTATTCATTGGAGAGTATCAACAAAACTCTTGAATACAGAATTGAAGTTATCTAATGAGATGTGCGACGAAAGAATACAACAATTTGTAGTTTTAACTTTGGTATTTTCGGATACAAAGCGGAGCTCAAACACAACATTCTTGGAGATTGTGAGCGGAGTTTGTTTTGGGCCTATCTAGTTATTTGAACATATTTGTCTTGGGCACTCGTCTCAGAAAATAAATTATTCCAATATTTTCTCGCCCTTAGGTTGATTTTGAGAACTACTTTAAGAGGTGTAGTGTTACAATTTTGATGGGGGTGCAGGTTTCACAAACATGAATTCAGTTGAAAAGGCTTGAGTGCAATCCCCCTTGTAGTTAAGGCTTGTACATGATTGACAGTTTTGTGCAAAAGCTTTGAGTCCAGGTGACAATGCGGAGTGTATGTGCAGCTATGCAAGTGGATATGTTCCCCAAGCCCAACCAGTTCTTACTCATGGCCAAATGCTTTTTGTAAGGAGCAAAACCTATCCGGGCTACTTTCATGGCACATTTACTTTGAAAAAGTATCATTAAATCTGTTGAAACTGGTTGAATGGGGATAGACGAATGCATGGAATTACTACTTGACACTTGAATAGCATGTGGTCTATGTTGACAAGAGATTGTGTGCTTTATTCATTGAAGTATCAAGTCCCAGGGATTGTGGATATTTTCTGCAGTCTATTAATTGGCGATTTTGGTATGTTGGGGGATTTCTAACAGGGTCTAATGGCCAAAAGGTAGCAATCAGGCATGGCTAGTAGGTTTTGCCCCTCCCAAAGTGCTAGAGCTCCTAAATCTCATTGTAGACAGTGTACACCATGCAGGGTAAAGTAACCCCTGCCACTACGTCAAATGGAGCGTGTGAGCGTATTACGCTGTTCAAGACGTTCGCTATACGCTGCTTTAGCGCGCATGACGACGTGGTGAAAAGGTCAGGGCTAACAGTCCGATGAGTGGGGTTATTCGCTTATTACCCGTAACACCTCTTTGCAAAGTAATGTTTCATAATGAGCTTGATCAAAGGAACATCTGTTATGCTAACTACATGGTGTAAATCTTTGGAGAGCATTCGGCTATTGAGCCAGCTTGGAGGAGCCATGCTCAAATGCCCAGCGATTCACGCATCTATGAACTCGAGACATGAACATAAAATAAATATTCACAGTCGGTAGCCGGCTCTGTTGTCGGAGTCCACAGAAACTAATATTATTGTAGATTCGAGTAGGTTTTTGTGACAAAATGTGTTCCTCAATGGATTGCACTTAGAAAAGCACCCGACTAGAAACATCGTGAACACAGAGCATAGCCACTGTTTGATTTCTATGGACTCAAAGAGCTGGTCCACCCCAATGAGTCTAAATCGACGATTCTGAGGACATTTTCTCGAGTTCATATCAAAACGATATGCTAAAAGTTGTGTCCGATTCTCAGCTGTCAAAATCTGCCCATATCAAAATGACATGTCACCATCTTATGCAAACTGACTTGTATTACACAGCTGGGCATGGCTGTACCACTGAAACGTCTAATTATATGCATCAGACATAAGTTGGATTACGTATTTATTCAAATGGTGCAAAGAATTTACCATTCCAAGTCAGCAATTCATTTCAATTACATTTACTTATTTCTAATTATGGCACATCTATTTTTTTAACCAATTTTTGTATATTTAACCTATTAACCGTCAACACGTGCATTGCAAATATTGCAGTAGCATACAGTATAATTTGTGCAATTTATGATACGATTACAAGTTAAGTAATATAAACTTAATGAGAATAATATATCTGACGAACCTTAATTTGTTCATCTCAATCAGTCTTATTGTTTTAACTCATCATTGATTGTCAATGTTTTAACAGTTAAGTACAAGCCAAGCCCCTTAAGGAATCCAAGCATGCATGTGGTTACCTTAAGTCAGCAGACTGCTAATTAATAGCAGCAATCGATAACATTAAACAAAATATCGTCAAGAAAAGTGGTTTTTGTTCCTACAAGACAGGCGAAATATTGGTATGAGAATTTACTCTTTAATGATTACATATACGTTATTTAACTGAAACTACGTAAAACTTTAAATTATTGTAAAGTTATATACTATAGCGTACCAGTGCACTAAATAGACAAATCCTTTAACAAATTATCTCAGGCCATGAAAACGAGTTTATTACCATAAAATGGGATATAGAAAATAAAGCCATATACAAAGTCTGAAATGAAGTATATATTTTTAGTTTAGTCAATTTTTAATATGAGATTTATACATGTATTATACTTGGTAATTCACTTGGCAGGTGGCATGTATCCAGTGAGTATCCCAGGCAAGTGCAAGACCCCATCCTTGGTATATGCAACATTGCTTGTTAAGTTTTAGTAGCCTGCAATATACATTATGTAATCAAATTGTAGTTGCCCAGTGCAATATTTTTGTACATAATGTTACAAAACTGAAAACCCTTCAGCTAGTATCCATTGCAGGCACATCTGAACTAATTAAAAAAAAATTGACATTAATATTTTCTCTTCATCGAATTTACCAATACTACTCAATTATCTCAGCATCCATTATTGTCCATGGTTTCTTGTGGTAGAAGCACATGTACTGGGCAATGTTAGCTAAACTCCTACCCTACCCTACCCCCTCTTTCTTCCCTTGACAATCACGCCCTGCCAACCCCATCACACCTGATTCCACTAAATTCTGCTCAAGTCATTTTTTTTTCGTCTTGAGTTTTCTGGGAGACTTATTTTCTGCCTATATCACGTCTCCATGCTGAAAAAGGCGCTACTTTCTCACGGATTCCTGGGCGATCTTCTGACCCTGTGATGCGGTCCTCCAGTCACTGCGCGTATTAATTCGCCCCGGGCCACCGTCTTCTTCCGCCTGTCTGAAATATTCCGCAAAATGTCACACATCTTGTTCATTTAAGTTTTGTGGAATTCGCGCTGTGTATGTGACCTCTGTGACAGGACTGTCAGATTGCGCGCTAATTCACTTTAATGTGACTTTGGATGCACATCAGCGAGTTCGTCTGCTTGAACAGTGAAAATAATCCGCAAAGAGATGGACAACTCGCACGGAATATATTTATGACCAGCAAGTGACTTGGAAAGATTTGCAACTTAGCTTCTTACATTTTTGCCAGAAAAAAAAAATCCCCATTTTATGTTGAAGTGCACACAGTGGTACCATTTTTCTTTAAATATATAATGCCTTAAGACCACCTCCTCATTAAGGCAACCTCGTTATTAAGACGACCATGTACACCAAAGTTGCTTACTTTAGATAATTTCCCCAACCTAAAATCAACTTCCCTTTAGGCTGCATTACTTGCATCGCAGTTTGGAAAATAGCCCAACCAAGTTGCCAGCCACTTCCAATATATACAATACTCATACGGCACCAATTTGCCAAATAAATCAAACTTACATTACTGAGAGAACACTGACAGCCAAATTAATGTTAGGTGAAGCTCACTTTTAAGTCACCTATTCATTAAAACCATTAGACTTTGGGTTAAGAACGCCTCACTATTAGGACTAAGACTCAAGACTCCCACTTTATTTTGCTGCTTATACACACATACATTCAAAATACAAATACAGAACAAACATGCTGTCATGATTAGTACAGATATTCATAACAATTGTTTCACCCATAAATTATAAACCAAATATGGTCCTTATACAGTGGTGTTCTTCTGCATACACTCCACAAGTTCTTGCCTTGGAGGGCTACACTTACCTCATTAGGATTCCTAAATCCATCCAATCCACTAATTAGACACATACAGTGTATTACCTTCTCCATTTTGCTATAAATGCAAATTAGGTTTAGGTCTAAGAAGTTTTCAAATCACACCAATTTCAAATGCATTCGTTTATAATATGGTTTTTGGACTATTTATATAGATATTAGACACACAGACACAATTATTGATTTGTCAGTCAGACACTATTGTTTTTTCCGGTATTCTTTTCCATACATTTGAATGTGCAGTAGTTGCGGCAGGCATGGTAGACTATTGTACTGTTGCTGTCTTGATTGCAAGAAAACGGGTATAAGCTGTTGACCACTTCTTTGTGTGTTCACAGAGTGTATTGGTATGCTAACAGGGCTGTGAGACACCAAAAGAAGTATGTTAAAACACTAAGACAAAACAAAGCAAAGAAGTACAGATCTTGCAGGAGAGTGCCTGCAGACATATCATGCAGGAACATCCGGGTCTCTGGGATGGGCTAATTGGCCAGGGAGTTAATGGCCTGCTCGTAACTTGTCTGACGCGAGTACCTTTTGCCTGCTTTTGCCTGCTTTTGCCTGCATTTGCCTGCTTCGGGGCTGAAGAAGCAATGCCGTATGCTCGTTAAGTGAATTATGAGCGGGAGACAGTCGCCGCTGATTCCATTTGTCAAATTGCTTGTGCTGGCCCCCTAGTGAGCAACCGACGAACTCCTATCGTCTGCTTTTCCTCTTCCTGTGGAGAGTTCGTCTGCCATTTCATGACTGGCAGCTCCACCGTGCGGCGGGAGGTTAATGCCTGTTGCCGTGCACGAGAGCAGGGCCCGCGAGGTGGCGGCACTGATGGTTGACCTTGGATGCAGCCGAGGGCATTGGGATCGGCGGGGAGCAGCTGAGCAGAGGCAACTTCCTGTCTACTGCTCATTACGGCTTCCTTAGCAAGGATGTGACGAGATTGCAACCCATGAACCTATTCATCAGGGACGACAAAGCCCGCTTGAGCATCTTCAACACATCAAAGCTTTTCCTCCGCATCCTATCATGCTTACTCTTTTTACATGTGAAGGTAATTATCGCTCACACCTTAATACAAGTCATATTAGGGAAATATCACAATGGGAGTTTAAAATGACCATTGTTCCACTTTACACCGCATCAAAACATCTCGTGATTGCAGCAGGGAACACGCGATGTCAGTTGCACCTAGCCCCTCTGACCATGTAGGACGCACCAGGACAATGCTAATTTGATTACAGAGAACACTGGTGTCCGGTTAGCAAACTACCACCCCATTGGCTGACGTGTGTCACGTGACTCCTAAGAGGTCCATTTACGTCACGTGACTGCTGTGCATCGCCATCTTCTGGTGTTTAGTTTCACCTCTGACAAAGCTCTGACCTGATTGATATTTTCGAACTCATTCTAAACATTCTCTAAAAGAACTGTTTGAAGGCTTCACTTCAAACGACCATTGTTTACTTAGTTGTCTAATTGATTTCATTCCATGGCCACAAATCAAGTTTGACACGAAATCAATTTGGCCAATATGTGAGAAACTGCAAATGGACAGGGATAGGCGTGAATACAATGAGACAGAAATGGGCTAGCTGAAAATTAATACTCATCATGTGAAATGTTATTGGTTTTACTGTGTGCATGGAGGCTCTATCAAATAAATGGCCTCAGTGAATCATCGGAGTTATTTGTGTTCATTGAAGCGTTGCAAAACACGTTGCCAGTACTAGCTAGTACTATTCAAGACATGACAGTTCATGATGTTACACATGTTAGGCAACATGTCAAAGTAATGTTCAAAACACTCAATGCATTAAAAATCCTCACTTTTTTCACTCAAAACACCGGGATAGGCTTTCAAATTCATCGGGTAAATTTAATGCTATCCAGCCGTGAATATTGTTTAAAGGGTTTTCACAAAACATGGCGAGTCGAAAACATGGCAAATTGGCAAACACAAAACGATGAAGTGTCACAATGCAATGATAGGCGTATTGAAAACAATCCCACGTTCAGGAAGCTGAGAAATTCCTGCTGACCAGTGTTCATTATAACTGACCACGCCATAACGGTGACCACAGGTGTGAATGACGTCATATCAGCGTCGTAATTAAATGTCTCCACCCTCTTTTTGCAACTTTTTTGTTTCATTGACTTGTGAGTAATGTCTCCAGCTGAGCTGTAATTGAAATGTACCGTGGGGATCCTCAACACCAAAAACAATGCATACTATAATATAGTCACTCTTTCTCTTTAATTAGAAAGTTAGTCAAAATAGCTGACTAAGCTTCAGACCCCAGTAGCACTGAGACATTAGACATTGGAGACATTTAGACATCTTGATTAACTTTTTAGACAACTCGACTAACTTTTTAGACATATTGACTGACTTTTTAGACATATTGACTGACTTTTTAGACATATTGACTTACTTTTTAGACTAATTTATTTAACTTTTAGATATATTTTTTATACTTTAATACAGTCACCATATGTCTAGAATGACTTACCACCATAGTCTCGTGTGACTAACACGTCATAGTAAGTTTCATCTGAGTTAGTCAGCCGTAAGTTGTTAGATGAAGCTGACTAGTTTTTATGTTTTTGAGATTTAGAGTCAGTCATTTCACTCGAGTCAAAAATGTCTAGGATTATCAATGTTCCAGAAAATATTTTATTAGCTAATGTATATGTACGGATGAAGCTATAACGCTACAAACATTCACTGCCATTAATCTTAAGTCAGAAATTAAATTAGTGAAAGTGTAAAAACATTGACCACATGTCAACTATACTATATTTAGACATAAAAAGTGGATTGGCATTGCAATAAGTCCGTAAGAGGACCTTATGCAATGAAATAGGAAAACCACATCAGACATCAAATCATCAGTTCACTTCAAGAAATGCGTTTTCATGCATATATCTCACTTACATAAAGCAAATTCTAGACTAAAATAAATAGTCCACCCAAAAATTAGTATTAAGTCGAAGATTTTTATAGTGCACGAATCTAAATTTCGCTTTAAAATTTAATCTATTCGTTTCTTGGACAGTTGATTCCAGGTTAGTCAGTTACAAGTCCACCCTAATAACTGGATTTGTGGTCAATGAAATTGCAGAATTATGATATTTATTTAATAAGTAGAACTGAGTTTTTAGGAACGATCAAAGTTCATGGGAGTCATGAAAGAGAAAAAAAGGACAACAGAATCGGCGTCAGATGGGCCAGCCTACTTAGTGTCCGTCAGGCAAGTTCAACCAGCAATTAATAAGGTTTATCAATGACCAAAGGGACATGGTTTCTGAGGCCTCTTGTGTGGTTGTTCAGTCAAGGGTGACGGTGACGTTGCCTGCAGCCGATCCTAGGGATCCAAGCGTTAAGAAGGGCATAGGGGGTTGTGATCAGGGTTTAAGAATTGCCCCCCAGTCACCCTCAACGACCTGTTCAGCTGACAAAGGATCAGCGCCATTTTGAATGTTCTTTCAACGTGGAATTCATGGGTAACGTTATACTCCGTGCACCTTACAAATGGATCTATTGAAAGGCAGCGTATCATACTCCAAATACTAAGTGATATTCCTCTACCCCTGGGGGTACTGGGGTCTACCAATTACCCCTTTGCTTTTCTCAATTCTTTCTCAAGTTTTCTAAGCACTGAAACTCAACCTAACACTTGTCAACACCAGAAAAACCTCATGGCAAAGATCTTTCATCAGCTTTTTTGTACTCATTGTCAACTTCAGAGTTTTGTGTTTGGAACAACAAATGACAGACCTCATCATATATGTTTAATGGTGCCCAGGAATGGTACACCATTGTTATTTCTATGTGTTAAAACTTGTAATTTAAATTTTTTGAAAATAATGCTTTATATTCATCACCTTTTATTAATAAGTGGTTGGAAAATTGGAGAGAAAGCTAAACTGTTCTTAATATAACCATTCATTCAACTGTAAGGTTTGAAATTAGAACCAGCCACAGCCAACAAGATATAGTTGTAATTCTGATGAGCTTAGTGACAGGGGGACCCAATGGCCATATCCAGCACAAAATACTCCTCTCTTTCGCCTCAATTTGTTCTCGAACTCTCTTTGTTCTGCTTCAGTCTTGCACACATATTGCCCTTGGCCAAGTTACGGGTTCATTTTCCCTCTTTCAATTTTGCTAACAAGGCTTAAAATGCTCCACACATGACACCGGGGCTCCCCTCAATTCCATATGTTTGGAGTCAGTGGTGGTGTACCAGGGCTGAAGGTTGCTTCTGGCGACTTTCTAAAAGAGCATCTTTGTTTAAAATATATAAATTATTTATTTATGGCAACAAAAGTTGAACATATACATTAAAAATACGATTTACATAGCGTATAGACTATTGTAAAGTGAATTAAGGAAATAAAAATATACTATTAAAATTTAATAGATTGTAAAGAAACATGTGAATATGAATATCACAGGTTGTTGATTACTTTCTGTTCTGTTTAAAACATGTATATTACAAGTTGGAAATCCAGTGATTTTAATGGTGTGGTGATCTTCTCAGCAAGGTAGCATGTTACAGATGGGTCAAAACTAGTTTTCACTTGCGATGTGGACTTAATGTTGAAGGGAGTATAAACCAATGAACTTATTGTTTGCTTTATCATCAATATTCTTCAGCATACAGGCTTGACATGAATTGAACTATGACTTGAGTTTTGGATGTCGAATAGCTCTTTATCTCATTTGTTGGGCAATATTATTATGACAGTGAATGTATTTATTATTGTTATACAATATAACACATTCACTGTCATTCAGTGTCAGCATTGCACAGCTAAGGTGTTAAAGTGTGTACAGATAAGTAAATATATATTTATAAGCAAATTACTTGATGCACATGGCTAGCTATCAACCCCACTGTGATGGGCCAGTGTCAAAGACCACAAACCAACTAAAGAAGATGATACCATTAGTTAAACAAAAAAGGACAAGGGAAATGCTACAATTAGCACCATGATACCCTTGTTAAGGGATTAACACCCTCTAAATCCCCATTACCCTTAGGGTTGGTTATTGTGTTGCACAGAAACTAGATATTCTGCAAAAAAGGGAAACGTCTCAGGTTTCAGTGGTGGACAAAACGGCATTGGCCCAAATGGCATCATCGCCTATTATCGCCCAAAGAAGATTCAGTTATTATGCAAAAGCTCTACTGATAATTGATACTTCAAAGGGAACCAGGCTATATCAGTTTCCATGGAAACTCCCATACACAATTGTAGCCAATATACAGGAAGTGCCTGAAGTCTGCATTTGTTTTATCAGATATTTTTGGAAGCTATTATGTAACACCTGCTTTACCAGGTATGAAAAGCATTTAAGGACAAAAACTATCCTCTGACATTATATTTAGATTTATTTTCACTTTAATGCAGAAAAATGTATACATTGAGTACAATGAATATTGCATACTTTTAGGAGGGAACTGGATAGTTTGGAAATTAACAGCTACATATAGGATATATACGGCACTTCGAAGTTAAACCTTAGATTAAATTTCTAGAAGGTTTACGAAACAAATCTACAAGGAAAATTAAGGATATTGGCTGGTGAAAGGGACTGTATATACTGTCTTTATGCCCATATTTTCTGGAGGCATCTATGTATTTAGTGCAGTATTTCGTTTCCTTTGCTTGTATTTAGGAAACTAATTCCATGTCTACCTACACAACACAGCTCATACACAAAGATGCTCAGACAGAATATGCAGTTGCTGAGACAAGGAACAATGATTAGTAAAGTGGAGAGAGAGGCAGGCACATGCACTCATGGCTACGGCATGCACTCCACATCTTTTCTTTCCATGTTTCAAGCCCAAAGTGCAGCCAATCCAGGCGTTTATTTGTGTAGGGACATCTTGCAGTTACAAATTGCTTCAACAAGATTTCATGGCGACTTGAGCAACTCAAGAAGCTGAATGGAGCGGCTAGCCAGCGCAAAATAGAATGTCAAAATTCCTTTGAAAGGAGGTGAAAATGCTTGGATGGTTTCATGCTGAATGATTCTGGGCTGATACCACAAAGAAAAACAAGCACTCCTCTCAACTCCCAGCATTCAATCGGCCCCAAACAATCAAATCTGTCTCACTTCCCACAATTCCTTCCGCTTCCGCTCTCTCTATAGCTTCCCACAATTCCATGCGCCCGTTCTCATGACAACCCTTCAAACAATAACACAACGATAAGGGAATTAGCAGTTGGGAGTCTTATGCAACGTCACTCAGTGCATAATTATGACGTCGACTTCTCCTATTGTGTGACGTAAGACGCACACCGTCTCGTTTTTGCTTACGTCATCGCTACGTCATGAAGATTGTGGGGAAGTGGTCAAGTGGAACAATGACTGACCATTGCTTGACCACTGACCACTGTGATGCTTCTGTTGGAATAGGATGAAATGTGAGAAGTGCTAATTGCACATTTTGACTTAGTGGGGTGCACTAGACACAAGAATAGGAAGATCCATTGTTGAACTAAACCCATTGTCACTATGTCTAGTGGAGCTCCACAATTAAAACCATGTAACATTGAGATGTGCTTTGTTTTTAGACCACTTCAGTGGGTAAAAAACTGATATAAGGAAACACTAGACTTTATTAATCACTTTCATAATGAAAACTTGTTATTCACAACTGTTATATTGACTAAAACTTCTTTCTGGTGTTGTGGCTGTGGTGGCTGTAGTAGGCCTAATACTGTAAAAAAAAAAACTTCACTTATTGCCACTATATATATAGCCCCACAATTAAGACCATCCTACATTGAATTTAAGACCAATTAGGTTAAAAAAAAGTTCCGTGATACAAGGGTACAACTTTATTAATAAATTTCATAGCAACATGCAGTTATACAAAAGACTTGAGATACCGTATTGACTGGAATCTCGTTCCTGGTGGCTGTAAAAGGCATAATACTGCAAAATAAACTTCCATAAAAACACGTAAGACCATTGGAATGATAATGAGGCTTGGGTTTGTCACAAATTTGCAGCTAGATTCCTCACCATTACCTTGGATGAACAGAGATTCATCCAAGCCATTACAAAGTATTCTGGAAAGTTTTGGAGTCACAAATTGACTGTCTGGAAGTTGCAGAGGGAGGAAACAGGAACAAGAGCCAAACATGACCTCATATCACAGCCAATACAATAACTCCTCCGAATGTGGCTGGGGGCTTTTTAATGAATTAACAGATCAAATAGCAGAGGCAGAAAATGCTTGTTTGCAGGGACTATTGGAGAGAAATGTCCCCCCATGAGAAAGACTGCCCCTGAGGCTGTAAAAGTAATCTTGCTTACTAAACAGATCTGGACAGGCGAGGTAGTTGGGTCCTTATCTGTCCCCCAATCCCCCAGCCCCGATAACTCAATATTGGGCCCCATCCACGATAAATTTTACACATAATTTGAAGACATAATATTTATCCCAAAATGGGAAGGGACTGGGCTGCTTGAGTGCGTTATCAGAGGGAAGCAGGGGATGCGGTTGCTGAGGGGGGTTACCATGGGAATCAGGGATGCTGCATCACGCATCTTCAATGCACAGCATCAGCAACATCAACTTATTAAAAATCAATTATGGTCTGGTTTACGGTTGAACTATGATGGGGTGGGAGGGGTATGGGGTATGGTGTAGAGATGAGTCAATTGGTTTTTGGCCAAACTGAATGCTATGATGAGAGGTTCCACTACTAAAGCCCCTGCAACGCATGCTATCAGTTTTGTTATCAAAATAGAATTTGATACGTTGAGAAAAACCTCAGAAATAGCAAAGGGGTTAGGATTACGCCCCCCAAAAGCGAGGGCAGTGGAGGGTGATACAGCAAATGTGAACTGTATGTGCCAGGGGCAAGGAAAACTCGAGTCCAGCCTTAAGTACGCGTTATTGAATAGACAGAATGGGGTTCGGACAAGGTGCCACTTTTCCCTGCGATTATTTTCCCGAATTTCACTCAACTGTCATGGGATAGCCTATTAGCAAAGGGGACATTTCACACTGGCTAGTGATTTTCCGGGGCACTGGAGCGCGGCTAATTAGGCTCGCTCTGGGCCGGCCCTCGCGACTGGCCATGCAGGGGACTGGGGGAGGGCGGTGGGGTGCTTATCGCATTAACAGGGGCACCAGAAGACACCCTGGCCCTTCTTCTTTACCCTTCCTTGTTTGCTAACCCTGTCTCTCAATTTGCTGCACAATGACAGTCCCTTATCGGGATCTCAGCTTCATTTGCTTCCGCCAAAAGACACAGCGTTAATCCGTACGGTATGCGAACGTCGTAGTTCGCCGGGGGCCAGACGTCCCGATAACACTCCTTCGTAATGTGCCGCGCAATCTTTCGCAGGAGCACCAACGAGCCCTCGTCATTTGATTATTTCCTTGACAGGTGAAACAAAAGTCGACATGCTCGCCAGGCATGCGTCTTGGGTGACCCGTGTCTGTGGGCGATAACAGGGGAAGCGAAATGAAAACATGGCGTCGGTCCTATTAGCGACAACAGCCGAGAGGGGGCGGGTCTGTGTCCTATCGGCAGCAAACATTTTGGCCAGGAAACAATTTGGAAATTGATAACAATGTTGCGATTTGTAGGGGAAAAGGAAGTCAGTGAGGCGTGAAACGGTGTAATTGTATTTGAGGGAATCCTTTTGTGGGCGCCACGATTCAATGATAGGCCTGGGGCGGAGGCACTACCCACTAATGCTGCAGAACAAACTCATCTTGAGAAAGAGAGTGGAATCCCAACGGACCCCGTCAGGCGGAAAATTAGTGAATGTTGCATTACAAATTGATTTGTAGCAAGCGAGCAAGCCACAAGCAAGCCAACAGCGAGTAGGTATTGCTGGGAGATGCTATAGCTGCTGAGGAGGGATCGCCTGACGTAGCTAGTTGCCTCGGATGACGTCACAGATGCTCATACACTGTGTTTCATAGAACTTCATACCGTCTCATAAAGGCTTTTGTCCCGTGTGCCTGTTCATAGTGATAACGTCACTGTGAAGTCAAATTAAGGGGTTGCAAAGAAGGGCGAATTCTATTGAGATTGGGGGAGAATTCTTTTGGGGGACTTTGATGCGCCGGTCAAAGAAGGATGATGGCAGACCACACAGGGGAGCAGGGTGCAGCAGCAACCGAGCACTCAGTTTGTCTGAGGACAGAGACTGACACTGTGTGCAGGTCATCCGTTGTCATCCATTGTCCTCATCGTCGGCATCCATTTGGGATGTGCCCTGCTTCCCATGTTGCTGCTGCTGATGCTGCTGCTGATGCTGATGCTGCGGCTGCTACACTTGACATCCTTGCCACAGAATACGAAAGCGAGGCTAAGAAGAGAATAAAAGGACAATAGAAGAATCGAAAGAGAGGCTGGAAAGCAGAGTAAACACACGGGCAGAAAGAAGGCTCATGAAAGACCCAGTGAGGGGCCCAGTAAGAGGCCCAGTGAGAGGCCCAAAGAGAGGCCCAAAGAGCCCAGTGAGAGACTGAATGTGCTGCAGATGAAGGGCAAAGAAGTTGATGTGTCAGGCGGTCTGCTGTCAACTTCTTGGGTGACCAGAAGAAGAGAAGTCCAGGGCCCTGATGGCTCACAATGCAAGGAGGGTGGCCATCTCATGAATTATGCAAGAGATCCTCTCAAATGCAGCAAAATGTCACAGATGAGTTTGCTCCAGACACCAAGAATTCTCAAGCACCAGAAATCACAATGGCTGCAGGGCCAAGTGCTTTTGCAAAGTATCTGCATTCTCCTTTCATCACCAACCAGTGTGCAGTGCGGATATTCACTGCAAAGACCAACATTTATAGGCCTAAATGTTAATAAATGGTTGAAGAAAGTTATCATGCTTAATTAGTAAAGAGCCACATTAACTGTTTCAGTTACCATTTGGAATTTTTGCATGCAATGTATACCATCTATTGGTCGCATGTTGTATTTTGTTTCTTTTGGGTATTTTCTATCAACAAGTTTCACTAATGGGCTTCACTACTTCACTCCTTGACGTAAAAAGCAAGTTTTAGTTTCGTCTTCCCCAATTTACAGAATTGCTTCATGACAGTAGCTGTTCAATTATGACATTCCCCTGTGGTGAAGTTCATTGTATACCATGGCGGATGACATGAATTTGACCTTAGCTTCTATTTGACCGGGCTGTCCCACCCTAAAACCACTGGTCACCATACACATGTCACATTCTGGCTGGCTTGTTAATGTTCATGAAGCAGAAATCCTTGGGTTTTGTAACATTCTGTTTGAATTCCCAGATAAACCACAATTTCACAATCCATTTGAGGAAGCACTCTTGGTGGCTGAAAGAAGTGGGTTTCTTGGCGTCCAGGGTGTCTTCATTTACCCTGGGGTGTCTTCATTTGGGTCCTGGTGTCCTCTTCAGAGTCTTCACACTTACCCAGTGCCCTCCTTGACTCCAGCGTGTCTGCTTCTTACAATGCTGGGCCCTCAAGAGTCCTTGAAATGCCCTTCCAAAGTTCTTCCCAATGTCCTCTCCCCCACCCTGCCACAACCACAAAAGGTCCTTCCCTGTCTGGTCACCCTTTTAACTCAGCCCCTAATTGCTTATAACTGGTCCTCAATTGGCCCAACCTGTCACTTACAATGGCCCTAAAATTCTGGCTTTTAATACAGATACACAAATAAAACGATGTCTTGTCTTTTTTACATTAATTGAGTGGATGGTTCAACAGTCCACTAATAAATTTGGAAATAAAATGCCCTGGAAGTGGAAGTACTTAACCACATCTGGCTGTTTTCTTTTTGCTAATTGTTGATGGACAAATTAAATGTAAAAGTATTGACAAAAAATCTCCATGGTCGAAAAACAATTAACAATTTGACATTTAATCTAGACTGACTAAATCTAACATCAGTAAATTCAAAACAAATGTGAATACAATGTAAGGGCAATGAGTTTAGTAAGGCATTCAATTTTGTGCACACCATTAAACTTATTGAATGACTAATGGGGTGAATTCAAAGAATACAAGCAACTGGTAGGGTACCTAGTCTCAGGGGATGCCGAGTACATCTATTTAAGATGAGGATGCGGCTGCTGATGCAGAGAATGGACATGGGTGGACACTAGCCACAGTGCTAGGGGAATTCCCTAGAGCTGTTATGCATGCACACATGGTTCATCCTGCCTCTGCCGCAACACAATTATCCCCCATTAAAGCCACCACTTGACCTCTGGTCAATGGAAGATGACCACAGACTAGTTCACCTCACAGCTCACAGAGGGCTCCACTAGCTGGCCTTTGTATCAATGGGACCATGCATTGATCTAGTATGGTGATCCACTGAATGGACTGAATGTCAATAGAATTGAATAATATTTTCCCAAGCTACTTATCCTGTCCATTTTAAGTAACAAGAGCACTGAGAACGGACTAAAAAGCAAAGCAAAGCTCTTATGTGAGCGATTTTGGAAGAGAGCTGGCGCCAGAGCAATTTACATGACAAAGTTCTTCGCTGGGTTACAGCCAAAGAAAGCAATTTGTAAGCCGCGCGTTGATTGGTTGGTAGAAGTCTATTGTAATGCTATGGGTTCCTCCGCTGGTCAGGCGGGGACTACTTGCAGTCACTTGATCACAACTAACAGCTATGGGCGCAACAATACACAATGGCTTCCAGGCTACACACGTCGATCACTCAGAGGAAAATTGCCCAGAGGCAAAACTACACGATCACTGACAATAATTGTGACAAAACAGAACACGTTTAGCCAAAGATGAATAATATAACGGAATATAATCATTGTAAAATTGCAAGCCAAAATATGAATGCACTAAAAATTGTAGAATCTGGTCCAACACACAGCTTCGAAAATTATGAACGCTTTTTTCTCTTTAGCTATTTCGTACCTTCCACACACATAATGAATGTAATAGTGTGAGACCTAGATCCCGCTTCACACAAATCGAATAAAAGAACTGTTAGGAACGAAGGGTCTTAGATGGTTGAGCAGAGAAGCAAGGAATTCTCACATGAATAATAAATGTGATTAAGTGAAGGAGCTGAGAGGTGCGACTGGTGCTTTCAAGAGGTGATAAAAGTCCTCTCTTGCTTTCAACACGTCCTAGCAACTATTGGGGGAGGGCGTCTAAAAAGACAAGCCGGCCCTTCAACACCAGCGTCGCCACGCCGCTCATCAGATTACGTCACCAGCGTCCTAACAATGGACGGTGCGTAATCACTTGACACAATGGCCAGCTCACCCAATAAGTTGCAAGTCTTGATTATGGTCTGCGCAGTTGTGATGTAAAACGAGCATGATGACCCACACTGAGGGATTCCCCACTTCTGACGTCATTCAGGCCACTTGCCACCAGGTGGCTACGGGTGCAGACGATAATGGAAGAGCTTTAAGTAAACACTTTAAGAGCAGCGTCTCTGTCAGTTGCTCAGATGCAACGTTAGGGGGACTCAGCCACCTGTCCTGGACTCTGGGGAACTTGAGTGAGGTCAGGGTTTCCAAGAAGACCTCTCGGGACATCTACATTCCCTTGGACCTTTCATAGCAACTTCCGCCACACAGCTCCACCTAGTGGAAGGAGGGAAAACCATGCCATAACGAGAAATGCCCTTGGACCACACAGGGACAACCATCTCGGCCAATCTATCTTACGTAATCTTGTCATTAACAATCACCAATTTTCTTCTCCAATTTCGAGAATTCTGTCGGCGCTGGGGTAGTTTCCGGCAATTGCCGAAATCAAACGACGAAGCAAGTCGGGGGCATTCGATTGGCGCGCCCCACTCTCCCTCTCAACAATCACTTAAGCATTCCAGAACGTCGCTTACAATCACCACAAAGTCGAAATTGTTCCCCAATACGGAGAAACAATTTCTGAATGTTGAGGGGGCAATTCCGACTAACCCCTTTTCTCCGTTACGTCATTTTTATCTGTTCCTTTATAATTACAGCCCTTTTTTGTTTGGGAAAAGCAGGGACAATTTGGACACATGTCATAACTTGATGGGCCACCAAGAGATATTGCCACAGACATAATGGGATGCCTGGATATGGAAGACAAAAGAAGTTTGCAAATCATGTTGGCCACAAGAGTGAGCACAAAAGATGTTGTATGGGCCTAATTAGCCAACTACAATGTGAGTAAGTGCTTCTAGGGGGCTTGTGCTGAGGTAGTTAAAATGATGATAAGCCTCTACTCTGGTAGATATATCACAAACCTAAGCCATAATAATTTACTCATTTAATCTGAAGTCAAGCATTATGTGCCTCATTTGGTCCTAACAATAATCACCTGCGTTTAGACCATATGTTGTCCATCTGCAAAGCATTCTGGGTCCATGATAGGCCTTTATAATTGGCTGATTTGTGAGCACTGTTCATTTGTTAACATTTCAATGCATATCAAAACACCCCATACACAAAAGCGGGCAAGCCAAGCAAGTTAATTTGCAAACATACAGCGTTGGACACTCAAATTACTTCCGCGTTCAGTTGGATGAACTAACCCCATGAAACGTCGGGGGGTCAGTGAAACTCTAGCACTGACCATATGGACGATGCTCTGCCCTCTGATAAGATCTTCGAGGGGTCGGGGGAACGGATTAACATGCAGATTTTTCCATGACTCAAAGCTCATCGGACTTTCTATTTATAATTCAGCGCATGTTGGACACTGCGCCAGACGCATCGAAGATGACCTTGGCCATTTCAGATGACCTTGGGCTATCAGAGCCTCATTTCGGGTCTAAAAACACCAGTGTCCAGCTCCACCTGTCAAATGGGGTGGCGAAATTGAGCAAAAGCTCGTTAGGGAAACATGCAATGTCGCCCTGTACAATGAGACAGCTGAACAAGCACTCTCAATAAATTGAGCGCACAATAATTGCTACAATTGGGCAGGGCGATTCAATAAGGCTTGGTCATTTTCACAAGTGTTGCTCTTCTGAAATTTCCTCTTCAATCTAGACAACCAATTTAACCGTGTGTATCAGTGGTTTCCCAATAGGCATCGTCTGCTGGGAGTTCCCTCCACACAATGTGACGTCATCTCAGCACGTGCTAGTTATCGTCTGCCACTGACAGCGTTCGTGATAGGTGGCGCCCCCGTCAGTGGACAGTATTGTCTTTTGGAGAGGTCATCTCGGCCATCAGACTTCCTGCCAAGGGTCCTGTCGATCCCGTGTGAAACAGAAGGCCCTTTTGTTTCTTTTAGTCAGAAAAACGAATGTTTTAATTAGAAAAGAAATTATCAATTTTTTCCGTCTGCCTAAAACTTCCTCCCTTATTGTCAAGAACAAAATTACCCATGAAGATCTCGAAACACATTAATATTTTGATGAAACACTACCTACATCAATGATGATTAATGGCAATGAAAATAAATTTAACTTCGGAAACAGCACTTGGCAAAGAGACAAGGAGACTGATAATTGAAAACAGCCACTTTTTGTTGAATTATTATACTGAGATAGTCAGTTTTGGACAACAGAAATCAGTGTGAAGAATGCACAGGAGGTGGAGCCACCAGGTAAACATTGATTTATGCTCCACCTGCTGAAAACATGAGCATAGTATTGAAATCTCACGAGAGGGCGCAAAATAGCAAGTGTCTCCCCCTGGTGTTTGGCCAAAAGACAAACACCTAGAACTTAGCCAAACCTATAGTGCTTCTGTTATACATAATTCGAAAATTGACAAACGGTATTTAACTTTTTTAGAATAATGAAAAAACTTAATTAATTTGGTGCACATATATGACATTCAGAATTTTAGATTGGAAAAATAACTGAGGTATTCAAAGAAGATAAACTGAATTGTTCCTGACAAAATATCACGAAATGATCATTTGTAACAAAAGAACAGTAGTGGTTCAGGAATGTAAACTATTTGTTTTTGTTGTGTTTCTGTGTTGATCATGAGTAACAAATACCAATTAGGTAAATAACGTGACATAAATCATGCGGAAAGTCCAGTGAGTGGGCCAGTTGGTGCGTTAATGAATGACCTGGGGTCACACGGACAATTAATATACAGAGGTCATTGTTGTAATGAAAACCAGGTAGGTTTGTCATCTTCTCCTGGAGCCACTAGAGGTCCTTTTCAGCATACCATGTGACCCTAAAGCCCTCACGAGAGGTCATAGGTGATACTTGAATCACAGTCACATGACAGACAAGGTCCTAGAGCTCTCGTGACTGCAAAGAAGTCCTTAGAAACACTGACGTCATCCAGCATAAGCGCTAGTATATATTGGAAGGACATGTGGAGGTCACTTATTACATCGAAGTTCCAAGATAAGACTGGAAATATGAACATACTCTGCATTGCAATTTTCCTGGCTGCTTTGTCAGCTTTGGTGCATTCACAAGGTCAGTTGTTTATGTATTTTTTAGCTTGATTATCTTAAGTGAATTGAAGTTATTGAACGTGTAATAATTCATTCTGAATATGGAATGCACTTCGCTATTCATGTACATGCTACGTGTGTTTGAAACTTTGAAGGTCCAGGTATTGTCAAATATCAATATCAATCATACAGCACAATTATTGTAGTTTACTATTGCCATTATTACCTCCCAATTAGGCACAATACTTATGTGTAATCAAGAAATTAAGCCATGCAATCACATTATGATGAGCAAGTAATTGACATGACCATTATTGCCAATTTGGGATATGCACATGTATTCATGTAGCTGGCGTGTGACTGTGATGCACTGCATACATGAATATGCACACCTGTGGCTCAGATAAGTTATCACTGCAGTCAAATTTTCTATATATGCTATGAAGTGTTAGTTTATTAAGCATTCATTCTATCAACATATGAAATTCCATCGATTAGAAAAGGGAAATTGTATAACACTCAAATATTTAGTAACATGATTTACGATTTCAACACAAATATGCCAAATATTAAATAAAATTGTTCAATGTTTTAGATGACTGTCGTAGTGGGAAGCCTAGTTCGGCTTGCAGGGCAGCTTTTCCCAGGGTTTATTTTGAGCAAACTGAGAAAAAATGCAAGCAATACATGGGATGCCAATTCCTTTTCAATTCAGTGACAAATGACTTCCCTAATACAGAGGAGTGTCAAAAAACGTGTGGCAAATATATTGGTGAGTTAATGTTTGTCTGGTAGCTGAACATATATGGTAATTTTGCAGATTTGTTATGCAGAAATGGCCCTCTAGCTGTCACTCTAGTCTCAAGCAATACTATGGATGGAAATTGTACTTTATTGTTAGATGGGCCATACAACCTTCAATTATTGCTTTTATGTATGGACCCAGGCAATTTACATAATATATGTATTTTTTATATATTTTATTGTAATTTTGTATTGTAATTGTAATTGCCGAAAATTGAATAAATTCAATTCAAATGGTATATAAATGTGTAACTCTTTAGCCGGTTGAATGTAAATTTTTCAGTCCATTTCTGGCTTTTTTTAAATTTAGATAGATAGATAGATAGATAGATTGACAGACTGACAGACTGACAGACAGACAGATAGACAGCTATATAGACAGACAGACAGATAGACAGACAGTAGTACATGTCTGCTGGATTTCTCAACACTGACACCAAAATATATTTGTACCATTTTGATTTCAGAAAACCCATGTCACAAAGCCAGGTACCAAGGATTCTGCAGGGCCTCTCTGCCATTCTACTATTTTGATGCCTCCGCAAATTCCTGTCTCCAAACTTTCGGTTGTTTAGCTCCATCTGGCGGACAGTACAACAGCTTCAGCTCTTTGCAAGAATGCCAAAATTCGTGCAGTAAGTTTTCAGTCCGGTTTTGAAACTGCTAGACATGAAAATTAAAAAAATTTCAGCTAATGAAAGTTTTTTAAATTTTAAATGTGATGTAATTTATAAATTGAGGATGGACTTCATTGCCTATATTGGTATGTCCACAAAATTCACCACACCGTAGTAGTCTTATTCCTATAGCAAAATACATAAACAACTTAGACCAATTAAATGAAGTTTAATTTAAAGTCATAATGACGTCAAAAGGAGCCAAAAGGAACAAGAGTTTCTGTAATCCCTAGGCAAATTTCTGTCTGCCAACCACATTCATTCCTTCCCACACTTACATTCTATCCCACGGTATATCTAGAGATGCATATGTCAGAAATTACTGTTTATTTTAAATTAAAGTTGCTATAGTAAATATATATCATATTATGGTTTCGTGCTATTCTGTGGTTTAATTGTGTACTTCAAAATTACCAAATCAAAACGTCTTACCCATTTACCCACTGTTGTTATCTTCAGGTGCAGGAACGTGAAAAAACATGGACATCCTGTCAAGTTTTACATTCTAAATTATCATAGAAATGATGAATCACAGCTAGAAGATCTCTAATTGTTAGTAATTGTGCACTTAACTATATACAATGTCTGATGTGAATTATGTGAAACACATATCACAACAAATTCTATTGCACTATTTTGTTGTAATTTTATACACTTGAATAAACTGGGATGTAACTTATAAGTACATGCTTTTTTCTCCTATGTAATTGTTAATCATATATAATGATACATATATGAATATCCATACGTTTTTCGTGGGAAATGCATTCGTGCCAAGGATAAATTCTTCTATAGCACATCCTGACAACTACCTTGAATGATCAAACCTGCAGAATGTGCTGCATGGTTTCCTAGGTAACACATGGACCAACCAGGTGCAGCAGCTGGGCCCAAGTCACAGATGGCAAACTGACTGTCCCCAGTGCTTCATTTATCTGGACTCCATTTATGCCTCATGTGCTTTGTCTCACAACTGGATACAGGATTAGAGGGATTGTCAGGCACTAAGATGGCTTGATTCTTGAAGTCAATTTCACAAGGATTGTGCAAGTAAGGAAGTAGACTGATACTGGTATCATGGATTTAGAACTAATATTTCTCTGCCTTTTGGCATCATTATTACCAGGGATTTATTCTCAATTATCACCCAAATGCACCAAAGAAACATGCAAGTTACCAGAATGTTTTTGTGCAAGTAGAAGAGGGCCGTTTGAACTGAGCATTCAAGAAACTCCGAAGATAGTCCTCTTTACATTTGACGATGCAGTGAATGAACAGAACATGAAGTTTTACAAAAGACTTTTCACAAAAAGAAGGAAGAACCCAAATGGTTGTAGGATGGTAGCTACTTTCTTTGTCTCTCATGACTGGACTGATTATGACATGGTGAAAGATCTGTACTTGGATGGTCATGAAATTGGAAGTCACAGCGTCACTCACAGACTACCAAGAACATGGTGGGCAGAGGCTAATTACTATGACTGGCAAGATGAACTAGCAGGACAGAGAGACAACATAGCAGAGAAGGCTGGAGTGCCTTATTCCATGATCAGAGGTGTGAGAGTTCCCTTTTTGGAAATCGGTGCTGATCGCCAGTTCAAGTTGATGCAAGATGAGGAATTCGAATATGATGCATCCTTTCTAAGTGGTCCGTACAGTTCCGTAGACTGGAGACAACCAGTGTGGCCTTATACCTTGGATTTTGCACCCAACTTAGAATTCTGTGACAGCAAAAACTGCCCGACCGGTAACTTTTCAGGCATTTGGGAGATACCGATGAACCGTTGGATTGGACTAGATGGTCGTGCGTGCCCTATGGTGGATGCTTGTACAACCCAAACACTCAACACCAAAGGTGATGCTTACAAGTACCTCAAAAGTAACTTTGATCGTCACTTCAATGGAAACAGAGCTCCTCTTGGAGTGAATATACACGCCACCTGGTTTAAGAAAGAACACCATTTTGAAGGAATGGATGATTTCGTTGAGGACTTGAGTAAGCGTGATGATGTGTGGGTGATTACAATGCATCAAATGGTTGAATGGATGAGAAACCCAACTCCTACTGACCAACTGATGAGTTTTGATCCCTGGATGAGTTCTTGTAAAAAGGGACGGATGCTGATCGGTAAAAAAGGAAAGCGGCCAAAGAAGCAAGATTCCGAGGAGGAGAAGAAGAAAATCAAACCGAACAAAGAAGATGACAAAGAAGCGGAAGAATATTATGAAGAGGAATATGAAGAAAGCAGCAAAGAAGTGACCAAAAGACCCAGAAACCGGAAAGGTAACAGACGTCGAAAACCAACTACAACGACAGAGAAATCCCCGAACGAAGAAGAAGATTTTGAAGAGGAGAAAAAAGAGGCAGAAGAGAAAGAATTTGAAAGGAGTGTCAAACCTAAGACCACGCGCCCCACCCAGCCTCCTCCAAGAATTGGGGTCACGACCAATCCTTATAGAATCAACCCTAATTATAACAGTTACCCTGCAAATAACCATAACACTCCGAACTACCGGTACAGGCCATGGTCTTCCGCAACATCAATTTCCGCTTCCGGTTTCATATTGACCCTGACTGTGATGGTAGCTACTGTTCTGTACATTTAATTGAAGTGGTGCCTTATTTAAATATAACAAACTTGATATCTAACTTATGACTACAGTCCAGATTATTACTGTAAATCTTTAAAAATTACTTAAATTCTTAAATTTTAAATACAGTGTGATTATTTATCTTGCTTGTCTTGCATTCTGTGACACGACATTAATCAATATTTATCATTGTTAATTGTTAATATTGAACAGGTGTACATAATTGGGTGTTCGTGCATGTATGCCTTTTTGTCATGTCTTTGATTTACTTTACATAACGTTTTCTTAAAGCGTATCTAAATGCTGTTTTTTTTTGTTTTTGTTTTTTACATTTAAGATTTATCTTACTTTGTTAATTGGATAGGAGTCAACTACACAGATTTTGTTGGAACGTCTTTATTAAAACTTAATTACAGCTGTAAATATGGATAATAAAAATATGTGAAAACCAACGAGTCATATCTATTTTCTTCTGCTTGGTAGCCTCTTTCTGAATTCAGGGAAGCTGAGGTATCCATCGCCATTTACGTCATCCTTTTCAAACATGGCGTCAATGATGCCTGGAAAGAAATGACACCATTATTGAAACTCTCATTTTTATTGTTGTAATAATATTAGACATAGATCACCTGTTTAATTTTAAATCGACTTTCGGGACATAACATTAGTGTTACATCTATATCGTATTGTGCGAATCAGAGACCAAACTGAGCTAAAACTGGTGGAGTGACTGATTTTGGGCATTTTCCACCCACTACAGCAAAAACATTAGAAACAGAAACAAAACAATCAAAACAAATATCAGCAAAATTTACAATATCATGAATTTTTTTTAAACCAACACCAACTGTCTTTACTGAATATAAACTTTTTGCATGCATAACTAAAACTCATGCCAGGGGGAAAGAACAGCATTCCTCAGTCGGTCTTATATGATTAAGGCTTGACCCAAACAAATAACTTGTTCCGGTTAATTTAAGATCGCTGTTTCAGATGAGCAAATCTGAGGTACAATGAATACACATTTATGTACAGCAGATTTCATAGATTGGAAACTAAAATCCAAAGGACATCATGTGGATCCAAGACTCTTTGGTTGAGGGACTGCCTTAACCAATGAGAGTCCATTGATTCACACAACGTCCTCTGAGGTTCAGTTTCCAAGTCTATGAAATCTGCTGTAAGTGTGAAACCACACTCCAACTGCATTGGACTGGCAGTGGCTCATATATACTGTGATGTCACACACTATGCTAAGCATCGAAGTTCAAGGAATTGTCTATACGTAATCATAGCTCATCACATGAAGGTTTGAACCCTAGTCCGAGCACTCTTTCTTTGCATCTAATGCCTGAAGTGGGTATATGAATATCCCATCTATAGGATGAAACTATGACATGGTGTGGACACCTATTTTATTTATTTATTTTTTATTATAATTTTTTATGTCTACACTTGTTTATTTTTACATTGTATCATATTGTTTGTTTTTTTTTGCCCAATAAATTCAAGTCAGAGTCTGAGTCTATCATCTCACGATTACACCTGTCTCTGGCAGCTGCTCCTTTAAGTTATGGCCATATCATGCTTAAACAGCATCAAGACACCAGAATTTATAGAGTAATGATGATGATAAGATAGCTTTGTATGCTAATTTGTGTTTTTGTATGGTCAATAAATGTTTTCTTTTAATATCCAGATACACAAGCTTTTACACATGATAAATATTTATTGTACTGTCTCATCTCACCTGTCGTCTGCTTGAGCCATTGTTCATGCCATTCCATGAGTCTCTTTTTCCTCTCCATGTAAGGGAGACTTTTGATGCGGTCCTCATTGGAGAAAAATGGCATGTCATGCTGAATCGCCTTGAGTAACTCCAAACCATCTAGCTGCCCATCATCATTGTAGTCATGCTCCCTATCAGCAATTGTATACACTTTAAAAGCTTTGCACAAAAAGGGAGACAGGTCTAATCCAGACAATTACAGGAAAATTACAATAGAAGTTGTCATGGGAAAATCTTTGACTCCATCTTAAAAGCACGACTTTACTTAAAAATGAGGTTCTTAATCTTGATGATCCCAGTCAGTTTGGGTTTATTCCAGAAGCAATCATAACTGACTGTGTCTTTATTCTTGATACTGTGATTAGATACGTAAACCTCTTTTTCTCTGTTTTGTAGATTTTACAAAGGCATTTGAATACATTAACAGAAGTGCTCTATACAATAAACGTATGAATCAAAAGATAGGCAATAAAATGCTTAATACAATAATGAGCATGTATAAGTTAATCATTTGGGCAATATTGGAGATCCGATCGATAGCAGCTAATGCCAGCTATGCCATTTTGTAAGGTGGAATTCTCAGTCCAAAGTTGTTTAATGATTTTCTATCTGACCTGCCCAATTATTTAAATGAATCAAATGGTGTAGCACTTAACAATCTCATGCTCACACATATTTAAAAAGCTGATGACATAGTTCTACTAGCACATTCTTCAACATCACTTTAAAGCAGCATACATTCTCTGCATGAATTCTGCAAAAAGTGGCATCTAATGTTGGAAAAACTAAAATAATTAAATTTGCCAGAGTAATTGAAAATGTTGACTCCTTTAAATATCTTGGCCATGTTAACAAACGTGACTTGCATGTTAAAATGACTGATTATCTTGTTACACAAGATCAAAAAGCACTTTTTGCTTTGCAAAGTGACACCAAGCAGATAATAGGACATATCACTGCTAAACTTGCCCTAAAAATGTTTGACACATATATTTTACCAAACCTTGAGTATAATTGTGAAATATGGTCCAGTAACAAACCTGTAAATGAACTAGAGAAGGTACAATTAGGATACCTAAAAAATATGTTAGGAGTTAGGAAACAGACTAAACTAGAAAAACTGCCAGCCAATATTATTCTTAAAAATTATTTAAATAAGAAAAAAGATATGCACACGTCTGGTAATGACGCTTGGGTTGGGAAAATTATTTATATGCTCAATGAAAATTATCCACAAAGAGACCATTCAAGACTTGCAAATAATGAGCTAGATCCATTGCGAAAACATTCAAATCTAAAATCTATGAGAAATGTCAGGAAACTATACTAATTGAAATTAATGACTCTACACTGCAGACAAAACTTAGAACTGATAAACTCATCAAGACTGATTACAGGCTAGAACCCTTCCTACTATTAAACCTTAGCAGAAATATCTATAATAAAATAGGACTATGCCTAAAATGCAATATGCATGAAATAAAAGATGAAAAACATTGTCTCATAGTATGCCCACATAACACACTTAGTCATGAGGACTCTTTAAAATAGCTATTGATCACACAGAAGATTTTGAGCAACTAAACAATGAAGACCAATTTACGAAAATCATGAAATCAATCGAGCCTGAGTTATTAAAATCCCTTGGAAAATTTCTAAATATTGATGCCTAAAAAATGTTTGTGTCATCATCCATCGTCGAGCATTAACCATCACTCCCCAAACCAGCAGTTTCTGCACTATAAGCATTTGTATATATTGTGATCTCTGTGCTTTTACATCTGTATTGATTCTGATGGTAGTGTATAATGATGAACATATGATGTATATATACGTTTTCATTATCTATGTTTTAAATCAGATGGCTATGGATATAGTATTATATATTGCAACTGTCCTTGATTTATCATGGCGATCTTTGGACAATGACTAGGTCAGCGCAATGCTGCTAGTTTGAGTTTTACAACTTTTATATTTTCATATGTAGCTGGAACCTTACTTTCTTTGGTTTTTTTCGTGCTGATATTCTTACTGTTACTTGCTTTTTTTTAATTTTTTTAGTTTATATCGTGACACAAATGTCATGAATGACATCCAGTTGTCAAATAATTAAATAAATGTGAGTGTGTGTGTGTGCGTGCGTGCCTTAGAAAACTTGCACAAGTTTCTATCTAAAACAATGTTTAATTTCCCTAAACTCAGTGTATGTATTATGAGAGGAACACTATGAAAAATTATTGTCCGTTTCAGGCAAACAATTGTTTCGCTGGTGTCCACTCAATAGTTCGTTTAAAATCAGCCAACATATTATGTGTCCTTAGACAATTACTGCATGGATCAAACAATTATGTTTGTTGGTTTAGACAATTAGTGTTTAAGAACAAACAATATAATGGCTGATTTTAAACAAACTGTTGAGTGAACACCAGTGGCAGAATTTGTCTGAAAACCGACAATAATTATGAAGAGTGCAATGATCATTCCATAATGTGGTGACTTACTTGAAATACACGAATTCCAACTCCCCCTCGTGCATATCATCCACTTTCAAGTCGGCTTTTCCTTGGTAATGTTCCTTTATATGCCTGAAATGTAATTGAAATGTAAACAGATTTATCTATCTTCCAATCAAGACAGTTTTGCTTTAACATCCTGCAAAATATACTGGCTTGATATCATTCGGCTAGATGGTTTCATTTGTGAGGTTGACATTACAAGGTGATAATGAAATTCGCTGAAATACAAATTAAAATTATTCTAACAGCGAAAGGATCTTTAAGAGGATGAGATATATTTTTTAGAGATTCATTGTGATATATTGTTACAATGATAAATATTTATATCATAAAAGGCATTTTGCCACTGCAGAGAAGGTATTGACTATTGTTGATACATGGATGACTATATATGGGTGTTTATCTCACCCTCGATTGTGCACCATATCTTGATCAAACTTCTCCCTGTTGAGTTGTGAAAAATCCTGCTGAAAATCTTCATCTCCCAAACCAGATGTAATGCAACGAAGGAAGATGCTGAGACAAAACCAACCCAATTTCATCCTAGATGGCATTTTATGTACAATCAGCCAATAAACTGTATGACCAATATGCTTCCTATATGTTGAATATTCAGTTAGACTCTTTTAAACAGGTTATTCTGCACAGTCACACATTGATAAGAAAACTCTTTAATATGAACACTTTAATTGAAATCACAAAAATGTCATGCACCTGTTCCACTCCCACAAGTATATAATTGTTATCTACAATTATATATTTCACAATATAAACAAAGTCTTATTTATGACAAGGGATCAAACAGCTTGCTACCCAACAGAGGCATTCCCATACACTGTATTTCCAGCTTACAGCCAGTTTCATAGAGATGGAAAACCAATATTGCTCATAGACTTGGAGCTAAACTTCAGATGAGAATCTAGGCCTCTCATTGGTCAAGGGAGTGCATTGGCCAATAAGAGTCCTGGATTCACATGACATCCTCTGGAGTAAGTTTGAATGGCTGTAATCCATAGACAGTTTCGAGTTAGTGCCTTGAGAGCATGGTTATTAAACTCCAGAGCATGTCATGTTATCTCAGGATAACTATCCATAGTATTAAACTCCAGAGCATGTCATGTTATCTCAGGATAACTATCCATAGTATTAAACTCCAGAGCATGTCATGTTATCTCAGGATAACTATCCATAGTATTAAACTCCAGAGCATGTCATGTTATCTCAGGATAACTATCCATAGTATTAAACTCCAGAGCATGTCATGTTATCTCAGGATAACTATCCATAGTATTAAACTCCAGAGCATGTCATGTTATCTCAGGATAACTATCCATAGTATTAAACTCCAGAGCATGTCATGTTATCTCAGGATAACTATCCATAGTATTAAACTCCAGAGCATGTCATGTTATCTCAGGATAACTATCCATAGTATTAAACTCCAGAGCATGTCATGTTATCTCAGGATAACTATCCATAGTATTAAACTCCAGAGCATGTCATGTTATCTCAGGATAACTATCCATAGTATTAAACTCCAGAGCATGTCATGTTATCTCAGGATAACTATCCATAGTATTAAACTCCAGAGCATGTCATGTTATCTCAGGATAACTATCCATAGTATTAAACTCCAGAGCATGTCATGTTATCTCAGGATAACTATCCATAGTATTAAACTCCAGAGCATGTCATGTTATCTCAGGATAACTATCCATAGTATTAAACTCCAGAGCATGTGTTTTCTCAGGACTCCCATTGGCGGATTGCAATAGTAGCTAATGGGAGTGTTAGATCATATGAAGAACATAAAAAGAAGTGATATTTTATTACCTTCACCGAAGATTCAATGTACAGTCAGATGGAAACATTTTTTACAGAGTCAATATCGATTCGCAATTCCATTTGTTAAATAATGTTTTAATTTTTGAAACATATTTCAATTTTATTGCCAAGATGTTTTAAAGATTTCATGGAGATCTCATTTCACTACTCTAAAGTCTATACCTTATAAGTTATTGAACAAATGTGTTAAACTATTTAATATAAGGAATAGTACAATATCTATTGCCAGTTCATGATGAAAACGTCGAGTGCAGTGTTATGAAAGGCACATACAATGTATGTATCCTATAACACACAGATTCGCATAATTGCAACGTTGACACAGGGGTGTCACAAGGGTATCAAATGGACAACAGGATTGTCAGTCAACAGTTGTTTGGCAGAAAAGAAAAGTTCTCATTATCCAGGCGATTTAGGAGCTTTTGTACTAACCTTTCAAAGCTATACACACTGAATGACCAACTTGACACAGGCTGATCTATATTTCTGTTTGAACCTATGGCGACACTGGTAGGTATAGCAGGGACATTAACGAGTCATTAACAGCCTTCAGTATAAACGGATTTTTTCTCACCATGTGAAAATTAATAATCATGTCATTTGTGAACATAGGTCTCCAAGCAGACCCTCTCTTCTACGCCACTATAGGTGGTGCTTCGAGAAGAGCGACATCCCTGAGGATCCTGGTGGGGGAGCAAGAATTTTAACAGTATAGAACAGATTATTTCAACCATACAAATACAAAACCACGCCTAACATTACTTAATAACACATGCAGCTTGTAAAGAACTAGGCCTATTTTGTTCACCGCTTCAATGCTGCGAAATCACATAGTCTGTGTGAACATACTCTTGGCTTAAGGAAATATAACATATAATACTTAGTAAGAATTTGCCAGGTGAAAATTAAAAGTTATCCTCACCTGTTGCTCGGCAATCTTTCTTACTGCCTTCCATGCATTGGAGACCACACTCGGTGTGGAATTATATGTAATGAATAACCATATGAAAACCATCTCCAAATGCAGAGATCGAATTTTCCCAGGATGCATTAACGACTCTTTTATGTTTCCTCTAGTTACCCGTGATTAAGACACCCCTTTGTGCAAGCTTTACCGGTCTCAATGGTGAAGTGTTCTTAAATCTGATGTAGTCTTAAAATAGCATTTAACTATACTACAAACGGTAAACACACGAGTAGGGGAGACGAGGGCAAGATGAACTATTAACTACTAATTATTTTACATGTTAAATTTATTTAGCAAGGCATTGGTGCATCTGTTAGCGTTTATAAAAATAATCTTTGATATCTGAAACAATAATTAGAGTATTTAGTTATATAAACATAAAATATTTTGTACTCGTGATCCATCTTTGGACAAGCACAGGCAAGATGAAACACTTTCATTTTGCCCAATACCATATCAATAAATATAAACTAGTTTTGTCTTTTCTGTTACATTATCCCATATCAACCAACAATTAAGCAGATGTGCCTGGGATGATGATTACCGAGTTAATAACAGGAATATGCAAATGTGACAAAAAATTAATAAATTTATCAGTTGTGATATGTAGGAGCCAATGACAGGAACCATTGCGACAAAACAAATTTAAACATAGGCTGTGCTGCAGCTAACACTCTGTATGGCCTATGGCAATGAGACCTCTAAAAGGCATCAGTGCACTATTTATACATATTATGACAAAGTTTTAAGCGTGTAGGTGCAGCAGTGTCAGTGTGTGTGTGTGTGATTAGGGCTTTACGTCCTGCATTTCTGCACCAGTTGGGCTAATTAGGACAGGCAGAGACCATGGCAATGAGACGAAGGATGAAACAGCCATCCAACTTAGGCTCGACCGGGAATCGAACCTGGGACCCAGCGGTTGGAAGCCCAGAGCGCTACCTCTGAGCTAGGCCCCCGCCCTGCAGCAGTGTCAGTTCTGCTCCGGAAACGAAAAAAAAAAAAATTCTATTTTTTCCACATTTTTTAACATATGTCAATACGACTATCAAAATATAATTATTATTTTCCCAATTTCGGAACATGAAAATTTAGACGAATATAATACAAAAAGGATGTCACAGTAGATGTACTTTTATTAACATTCATTTTATTCCATTTATTCATATATCCACGTTCAAATATTTATCTACTGAAAAAACTCATGGTTTCTGAGTGATGTGAGGAGACCCCACTATGAACACACTGCACTATCTCATTCATGAATCTCAACCCCTATTTAAATTGGATTTCGACAGAGATCTAGGTTGTTTCGCTTGTATGAACGTATTCTTGCTACTACAGTAAGGCCGTTATGATATCACGATGACGTAATTTTCATAGCCTGGGGGTGATATCATATTGAGCTGTGGCCCCTGATCCTGTGCCTCTCCAATTTTGCCCCAGGCGATGTTTTAATTTATGCTAATTAGTGTATAATTATCCTTTGATGTTTCAGCCCCCAGGCGTTAGTGTAAAATAATCAGACCACATGTCAAGTTGACAAATTAACAAAACTGATAAGATAATTAGAAGTGTTAATTATTTCAGAGTATGTTGGTATGAAAAAAGGTGTACCTAAAATTACTTTTTTTGTTTCATCAAAGTGTTGGAATTGAAGTGAACAACTTTTCACAAGTCACACTGCATATACTTGCATACTAATAACACCAAAAAAAATTTAAAGTCTGAATGTTCGTACATTGTATGTATACAATGCTTTAATGTTACATACTAATCTGTAGTACTGTAAAAAGCTTAGATCAAAAGCACTGTAAAAAATTAAAATTGAAAGTACATGAAAAGTGAAATGATTTGGTGCTGGTATGGATATCAATGGAATTCATGGGGTTAGAAAATTAGGTTTTTTCTTTTTATTACTATTTTCCCTTAAACAAAAGTTGTTATGTGAATTTATTTGTTGTTCTATTATCATCAGAGTGTGGTTTGAATTTTCTTTTTAAGTCAGTGATGTGGCACAGTATATTGTGTAGTATGATCAATACTTTGCACAGTGTTGGCTGTCACTGTAATGTGCACATAAACTTGTTCACTGTGGTGTTTCTGTCTTCCTCCTATTGATTAATAATGCCTACACAAAGCACACAAGCAGACCAGTTACATCTAAGAACTTATGCCAGCCAATCACAGCTGTCTGATAAAAACATTAGTTCACCCAAATGGAGTGTGCCTTGATTAATAAAGGTTATTTTCAGCTATTTTATGGAGTCTCAGAAATTGACAATTTGACGGGCAGTGCAGCTTTAAGTTGACATTGCACTGTTGATTTAAAAAGAAAAAAGAAAACATTACATTGATTAAATATTTTTAAACTTTATTCTTGTTAAGTGATTATCATATCACTCATTAAATATACACACATTGGCATCACTAACAAAGGGCAATGATGCATTCAACTAACTGTGCCGTGGGCATTTTTTGCTCCTCAAATAATCTTTCAACTTTGCACACATAGGTTGAGCATCCACACCTGTTGATTGTAATGAGCTATACAGACAACCAAGCACATGTCATGTTATCATATCATATTCTGCTCTGAGTGGAAGCCTGTTATCATATTTGGCTGTGCTACAAGCCAATCAAAGCCTGTTATCATATTCAGCTGTGATTGGCTGGCATAAGTTCTTCGATGTAACTGGTCTGCTTGTGTGCTTTGTGTAGGCATTATTAATCAATAGGAAGAAGACAGAAAAACCACAGTGAACAAGTTTATGTGCACATTACAGTGACAGCCAACACTGTGCAAAGTATTGATCATACTATACAATATACTGTGCCACATCACTGACTTAAAAAGAAAATTCAAACCACACTCTGATGATAATAGAACAACAAATAAATTCACATAACAACTTTTGTTTAAGGGAAAATAGTAATAAAAAGAAAAAATCTAATTTTCTAACCCCATGAATTCCATTGATATCCATACCAGCACCAAATCATTTCACTTTTCATGTACTTTCAATTTTAATTTTTTACAGTGCTTTTGATCTAAGCTTTTTACAGTACTACAGATTAGTATGTAACATTAAAGCATTGTATACATACAATGTACGAACATTCAGACTTTAAATTTTTTTTGGTGTTATTAGTATGCAAGTATATGCAGTGTGACTTGTGAAAAGTTGTTCACTTCAATTCCAACACTTTGATGAAACAAAAAAAGTAATTTTAGGTACACCTTTTTTCATACCAACATACTCTGAAATAATTAACACTTCTAATTATCTTATCAGTTTTGTTAATTTGTCAACTTGACATGTGGTCTGATTATTTTACACTAACGCCTGGGGGCTGAAACATCAAAGGATAATTATACACTAATTAGCATAAATTAAAACATCGCCTGGGGCAAAATTGGAGAGGCACAGGATCAGGGGCCACAGCTCAATATGATATCACCCCCAGGCTATGAAAATTACGTCATCGTGATATCATAACGGCCTTACTGTAGTCTTGCTTGTCTCTGGTCACTAATGTTTATCCTGTTATAGTATTGCAAAAGGTTCCTTACTAGAGTTCATCAGTTATCAGCACATTGTAACAATTCTCAATTTTACAGCTAAATCGACAGATATCATATACTTGGAAACTAGCATAAATTAAAACATCGCCTGGGGCAAAATTGGAGAGGCACAGGATCAGGGGCCACAGCTCAATATGATATCACCCCCAGGCTATGAAAATTACGTCATCGTGATATCATAACGGCCTTACTGTAGTCTTGCTTGTCTCTGGTCACTAATGTTTATCCTGTTATAGTATTGCAAAAGGTTCCTTACTAGAGTTCATCAGTTATCAGCACATTGTAACAATTCTCAATTTTACAGCTAAATCGACAGATATCATATACTTGGAAACTAAACTCCACATATCCAGAGGATCGACGTCATATGGATCTTGGACTTCCATTGGCTGAGACAGTCCCTGAGCCATTGGCAGACCTGGATTCACATGACATATGGTGTCAAGGACAGACTTGGGTGAACTTGACCTTCAACAGCTTCTGGAATTCCGACTTGGACAAAGCATAAATGATTGGGTTTGCAAATCCACTAATTTGGAATGTCATCATGGTGTATCTCTCCAGATAACGAATAGTGAGAGATGGCCCCATGTACTTCTTGCATAATCTCACAGCAACGAACAATCCCCAAGTTGCCATGAAGAGGCCAATGATGATGATGCAAACTTTGGCTGCCCTGACTTCATCTCTGAGTTTCTGTGACGTAGAACTATTCAAAAGTCCCCGTGCAGAAACCTGGGCAGATCTTTGGGTTGTGGTCCTAAGAAATTGAGCTGCAATTTCTCCATTATTTGCTTGTGATGTGACACTGTTTTTGCCATTTGAACTACGTGCATCAGTATTTGAACTGGGTGTGTCAGTTGTGCTACTTCCTGGGTGAATCATGTTTAAGTCATTTTGGCAGTTTTTGACACTTTCTTTCAAATTCTCTTCGTTTTGTACCTCGGCTGGTGTTGCTTGCGCTTGTTGCCCAGGACATTCAATTTGTGTTACTTGTGATTGTTTCGCAGGAAATTCAATTTGTGTTGCTTGCGATTGTTGCCTAGAACATTCAATTGGTGTTGCTTGCAATTGTTCGGAACATTCAATTGGTGTTACTTGCGATTGTTGCCTGGGACATTCAATTGGTGTTGCTTGCGATTGTTGCATAGGACATTCAATTGGTGTTGCTTGCGATTGTTGCCCAGGACATTCAATCGTGCGTCTAGTGCTACCATCTGGATTACCATTGCTCTCAGTACATGCCCTGTCATGGTTGATTCTTAAATGATCTACACGTAGAGCTCTGTCTTTGTGCAGTACAATTCGGAACTCTTTGTACATTTTATAATAAAAGTAGATTATTGCAAAAGTAGAAGGCAAGAATCCTAAAGATCCAGTAAATGTTACAAAAGCAAAGTCTGCAACATCTCCAAACCATCTTGGCCAGCATCCATGCAACCAAATATCCATCTCATACTCGTTCCAGCCAAACAAAGGTGGTGCAGTTAAAACCAACGCGTAAATCCAACTCTGCATCAACATGGCAACGGTTTTCTGTTTTGACATAATAGTAGAATACTGTAGCGGTTTCACAATGGCCACATATCTATCTAAACTAATCCAGAGCAGAGAGAATAAAGTCTGGAAACTCAATAGCCAGCTGAAAAAGCCATGTATCTTGCAGAACAAATTGCCAAATTTCCATTCCCCTAGAAATGCTGTTGTGTTGTAGAATGGAATACAGACAAGACCAAAAAGCAGATCTCCAAGAGCCATATTTGCAATGAAGCAGTACTTTCCATTACGGAGCGTCCTGTTGGTGACTATGTTGTAAAACACTAAAGCATTGGCGAAAACAGCAAACATACTTACTAATGTGCTGATTACAGTAATTTCTATTCTGTCATTGGCGAAGTCTTGCTCTAGTTTAAATATATTACCATCCAAAGCCGGGTGAACGGTTTTAGTAATACTTAATTCAGTAGTATTATCCATATTTCCTTCAGTGCGGGTGAAATGTCCCTTCTGAGTAACCAGGCCAGGAACTGAACTCAAGGTTTAACACAACTTAGCCAGCAGGCTGCGGGATCATAAAATGATCAGTCCATCATCACATGTCACCCAAGTGTGTAACTGCAGTATAACTGATATACTGAAACTTCCTTCCGAATGCTGCAACATCAGCTACATCCCTATATAGTACTTGTGATGTCACAGCACATATTATGTTAATAGGCTCGCAGCCTCATTATGCATAAAAGACACATTACAGTGCCCATAACAGCTTGTAATTCTCTGGCATCAGCTGCTCTACTACTGTTCTATTCTTGTGATCACAGGTTTCATAATATTATACCAAAATGTTCCCAAGAATATCAGCTTTCTGATGCTAATCATGAAAATTACATAAATTTTGTGCAACAAATTTGCCCAAAACAGAATATGATTTGACCCTTTGACCTTTTTCAACAAACGGCCGAGTTACAACATAAGGCAATAGCCCACAATGATGCTCTCAGAATTGTATATCATCATGGTGTCAACTGCCTTACTGTACTTGCTTCAAGGAAAAGAAAAAGTTATATATATATATATAATTATTATCTATTTTGTTGTGATTTTGTGTTACCATGGCAACTGATGGCAAGCCAGATCCAAATGACTTGGCTATCAAGACCCCTGCCCTAAATACTATCGCATCGTATGGTTGAACAGCACCTGCAAATAGTCATAGCAAAATAGTGCCATGAGCATTAAAATATCTCCTGTTTATTTTTACTAATTGGTTGCGATAGAAACTGTTGCCACTGGTTTCGCCCTACATTCATGCAATATTTGTGACTAGCATCAGAAAGCTGATATTCTTGGGAACATTTTGGTATATGAAACTTGCTGTTCTACTCTTGTGATCACTATTTCCTTAAATATATTGCAGTTTTTGGGCGTCAGCTGCTCCACTGTAAATTGAATGGCTGTTTCATCCACCATCTCCTTGCCATGGTCCCTGCCTGTCCCAATTAGCCCACCAGGTGCATAAATACAGGACTTAGAGCACATTCTCACACACTAGGGAAGGAGGCGCATTGTTAACTGAGCTGATGACGTCACCAACAGAGAACAAGATCTTCAATGTGGCACCACAGAGCTCAAACTGTGTTGACGTTTTAAATTTGCTCCATTCATTAATTATGACAGATTATGTGAATTATATTTAATACGTACTTGTCAGAACATTTCTAAATAAATTTTATTATCCACTAGGGGCGTTGTAGATTGCGCCTACTACTCCCAGAAATTGGGGAGGGGGGGGGAGGAGGCGCAGTGTTAACAATGTTAAGTATAGGGAGTGGCGCTTCTTGGAAATATTCTATGCCTAATCACCCTGTATCACACAGGTGTGCTGTGCATTAGAGGAACTAAACAGGTTAACACCCACTATATATGAACCACCATAGCTCAGTGGCGCAGTCATTACTGGATGGTATAAAATGAGAGACTCAAGGGACGCTTGATGACAAACAGTCTTCATACAAGAAATTTCACAGCACAGAAACACTTTTACTAAGTCAATGACAGCATTGTGACCAGTTTAGATAAAGAAGTAGTCATGCTCATCATGCTGGACATATCAGCTGCCTTTGATATAATTGACTAGGATATTCTGCAAAGATGAAACAAACAAAATACGGCATTGGAGGCACAGCGAATATTCTGAAAAACTGTTCAAACATGGTGGTTTAAAAGGCTCGAAATTGGGTCCAATATTGTTCTACTCGTATATTGGTCCTTCTAGCAGCATTGCAGTCAAACATATGGTGTCTCTGATCAGAAATATGCTGATGATGAACAATCAATTTTGTCATTTAAGCCACTCTTCTCAACCAAAAGCGTCATTTACAAACATTTTAATGTATAGAGGACACAGGGTAATTCTTGCTAGACAACGAGCTGTGCAACAACAGTGAAAAGACTAAGTTCTTACTGATCACCACAACTAAATAAAATGAAAAAATTAATTCAAGTTCAAGATGCTACTAATATGTAGCTGTCAATGCCATGAGTGAGCGAAGCTATGTATATTTGTGAAAACTTGAAGTTGCTGTGTCTCCAGATTTAGCACATTCAAGTAATTATATATACCAATGCTGCCTTCTTGTCTCATGATAGTTTTCACCATTACACATGCCCACTGTTGCAAGACAATTTAGTCTTAATTTACAATAATTTAAGTATTAGTTTTTCATGCCATCATACCCAGTGTGTTTCCAATGTTTTAGTCTGACTTTTCTCTCAATGTAAGATTTATTTTTAGTAATAATATCTGATAAAATCATCAGTTAATACCCAAATTTAGTATGCCCTGAATATTTCTGCTGGGGAATTTTGCATCCAACAGAAATATTGGCCCATTAGTACTATTTGATGAGTTTTAGCAAATTGCAAATTTGACAGACAGTGCCGCTTTAAATGTTACAATCTCTCATCTTTTAATTAGACTTCATGTAGGTTTTTTAATTTTCAAAATCGGACGATAGATAACAATTTAAGAGGCAAAAGAAGTCAGATAACTGTAATGCGTTTCTCAGCCATGCAATTGCTCAAACTGAAGCTTGTGGGTTCCTCTTCAACTATTTCTAGGCACCTTTAGAATTGTTATTTTCAGACAAACAAGTTTTCTCCAAGTTTGATGCTGGGTGTGTATTCGTTACGAAATTATGGACATCACAACTGTTGAACCGACGACGTTGTTTTGACGTGATGACGTAGTCTCGTTCTGGACCATTGGTCAAAAAGTGATATTAAGTTGATCTTCCATAGGATTACATGTATGTATTTTAGAAATTTTGAGACACTTCTGGTTCAGCACTGTGTAGCCTCATTTTTAACTCTCTCTTGATAAGGTGACTGTGAGATTCTCTGAGAAAATTTTGGATTATGTGAGTGATGCAGCATTTTTGAACACATGTCAGGGCTGCACTATAAATGTTGTATCTCAGTATTCAAAAATAAGCAATTAATCAGTCATTCTAAATATGTATGATATATGTAAAAAATAACTTCAAGCTATACCTATAAAAGATGTTGATTTTATTTTGTAAAGAGTGGATGATCTAAACTAATAATTTTAACCTCTATATGTATACACTTAAATTTGGTGGCTGGAACCGTCTGTAACTATAGCTCTTTGTTGTATTTCTTATTGTTGTTTCTTTCCTGATTGCTCATATGTTATTTTGCCTCCTCCCCCCCCCACCCTAAAAAAAATTTTAAATCCAGCTGGTGTCACTTTATCCACACCATCACAGATAATCATGCAGACCATCTGGGTTTGTTGCTAAACTCATTAATGAAGATACTTCAAATCACATAAACTCCTCTAGTTATTTTCCTCACAAACATGCATAATGTTTAAACTTGTTTTTACACAATTGATCTTTATCAAATTATTTGGATTATAAATGAAACAAGCACACAATTTTATTTAAATTGATACTAAACATGGTATAGTTATCTTTATTTGTTATCATAAAATAATACTATAAGATTCTATAAACTCCCCAAACTATCAAAATTTAAATTTACACTGTTCACTTTACCTCATCTTAAACAGCATTATGAATCAAAATATAAGATCCTTCTCCAAGACTGATACATACACTTGCTAAAATGTTAGTTCATCCTTTTAAGTCATTTTGGAAATTACCTAAATATTGCAGTTTATAACATATACCTTATCCATGCCTGTCTCAACTGCTTTGAAATGCTTACTAAATATTGCACTAAGCTAGCAGTATCCAAGACTTATTCTTTCTAGAGCAGAACTCAATCTTAACACTTATATCTACCAATACTCTTCAATTGCTACCTAGTTGTTCCTTTTTATAGTCATTTTAACATATCTCTGTTACTTTTTTTTTAAATTAGCCAAAAATTCAATTTTAGAAGTCAATCATTTTCGTTTCTGGATCAGACTGGAACACAATGGCACCGATAATGCCAGGTCTAAAACTTTGAATAGAATAGGTTTCAAATAGTGTAGTTTGTGTAGCTTTTTTAATCCCATGCATGTATGACATGCATATAAATCGGTACAATGCTCTAATGAGAGTCTTCATTTATTCAGATTTCACAGGTTTTCGCGGAGTTGGACTTTGAAATAGTCTTATTAGGCAATTGAGCACCAGGGCAATAATATCTTCTTTTATTTACAATTAAAGGTGAGCTGGCAGTTGCCCTCACATGCAGTTGAATCTCTTGCTCATTGCCTGGAACTCGCTCAGGCAGAAACGGTTATTTGCACAATAATGTATTTATCTTATTAGGTTGTTAAAGCCAGTTGTGTGGTCTACAATTAGAAACTTCTCCCATTAAATTCAAACCATTGTTGACAGAGATATGACTATATGAAAATCAAAGATTACTGATTTAAGAATGTGTCTTTTATACTGTCATTATAAAACTCACAAATACAATCAAATTAGGCTTAGATGATAGTAAATAGTATGGCCAGTAAAATATATTCACGGCTTGCTGTGGCTTGTCTGCTAAATATTAAGATAAGCAGCACACACTTCAACTGGCATTAAAACAGCAATTTCTCTACAACTGTCCATCTGATTCAATAAAACTTGTGCATTATTCATACGACTTATGTCCACATAATATCATACTCATGCAATGCAAATAAATGTGAAAACTGATAAATTAGTATATTTCAACCATTTTGTTGCACAATTGCCCCTCAATTAGAGGCAGGCCCTATGGACATTAAGCATCTGGCGTGACAGTGATTTTACCTTTGAAGTACCTTAGTGCCCTCTCCTGGTGTTACTCAATTTTTAGGCCTGCCAAGAGTATATAACTGTAAAGTCGGTTGAGACTGCTTGAGGGGTGTAATGGACAATAAAAAATACAATTATATTTATGAAATACTAGTCTAACTCATATTTTGCTTTTCCACTAGTGTAGGCCCTTTTAATGTTTTCTTTCCCTCTACAAGCTTGTCTTTGTTGTATGCCCATTACATTTTAAAGGCCGGGGGTCGCGTATATAAGGCCGCTATCGCGGCACCCCATCATTCTGGGTTTGGCCTTCAAGCAGTCAACAACTCCCACCCTCTTCAGAGAAACTTTAATAACTACATAAACACAGCATGAATGTTCATACTTTTGCATAGTTCGTTTCAGAGCACCAATCTCAGTCAAAGTGAAAACTGTTTAGTCTCAGAAAATGGTATTTCCGACATTATAAGCAAAATTAGTGTTGCTGGCATTCAAATGTTATTGATAGTCCAGGACTTGTTGTGATTGGCTGAAAGTCATGTGACATTTATGGCTCCACCTCCTCAAACACTTGGTTGTTTACAAACACCATGCTATCACATGCTAAACCAGTTTATCTCAAGCTATATGTAGAATGTTCAAGAATAGTATAGCTCTCATGTATACATTGCATAATCCAGAATAGCTATCAGACTTTTCTATGTAATTTCTTTGTACAAAGAGGCTGAACATTATGTTATCATATACACTGTAGACCTACCAGTATCAGTCATATGCGATTGCCTAATGTCATGAGATATAGCATGGGAGGATAAAAAAGCTCACCTAAAGTATCTTGACATTGAAATATATCCTCAACGAACTAGTCAAGCTGGAAATTATCTTTTAGTGTCACATAAATAATTCCAAAGCAAAGGCACCAATATCATTCCAATCAAAGCACTGCAATAATCCACATTTCCACTATAGAGGTATATCCAAGCAAAGTTTGGCAGTCGGGTAATTTCCTGCTAAATGAATGGTATGATGTTTCACTGACTGAACTTAATTCTAGAATGATAAATTGCAAAATAGCAGTTGGAGGGGGGAGGCATAAAAGGGGTACAATAGGGAGTTAGCAGTGAAACAATAGAACCCCCACACAGATGTTGGTTCTACATCCTCATGTGGCATTATGTAACACCTTTGAATTTGCCTGTGCATCCCATGTTTGAAGTGTACACCATTAATTTGACATTGTCACAGGGTTAATTAATAACTGATAATATTACTGTAATATTTTGAATATTCACAGGAGTCAAATTTTCATATCATATTGCTGCTAATTAATTACAAACTTTCAAATTCTAGCCACCATTCTCTTCTCACACTCAGCATTTATATACAGAATGTAAAATGCCACATATTTTATTGAGATAGATAGATAGATAGATAGATAGATACATAGATACATAGATACATAGATAATTATTTAGATACATAGATAGATAATTATTGTTTCACTGCTAACTCCCTATTGTACCCCTTTTATGACCCCCCCCCCAATAGGTAATTATCTATCTGTTTTTCATGCTTATCTAATATGATGCAATTTTGTAATATGCTAGTTCTTTAAAAAATAGAAATAATGTTCTGTAGAATTGTGATCATCTCCATGTTACAGCTAGGCTCCTTCAGTTGACAGGTGTGATAGCAGTCATCAAGGCCACAATACCCCAGTGGTCATTGGTCAGTCTGACGCAATGACCATTGCTGATTACCCAATGACTAAAGGGGTACTCAGTAGTTTCTAGAACCCCAACTACCTTATATGGTATGCAGCACTAATTGCCGACCCAGGGGTAATCGCTACCCCTAGACCCCCGGCCTTTAAAGATTTGAGATTTGTCCTCTTTCCAATGCAAACATAACTGAATTGTCGAGTATAACTAAAACCCAGATTTCAATTAGTTTTGTTACTTTTGCTATTTGATTAATGTCCACATATCTTGATAATGATAAATGTGACTCACTTAATAAGGAAATAGTACATTTCAAAAGCTCTACAAAAGCTTTTTTGGCCAAACTTTCATGCATTATGTTGCTTAAAGAAAGTTTGTACTGCAAGCATTGTCATTGGCCCAATATAAGCCTTTTTGAGAACCAATTTAAAAAGTATTCGAAGACCCAATGTAAACTGAAAACCTGATAAAGATCTTTTGCTGGTGCTGATGCTTCCTGCAGGTTTTTCGCTCACCCTCCCTGCTCAGCCATAGGTTGTTGTGCAGCTGATACCTATAAACTATATAGTAATATCTGTGTAGGGCCTACTGTCTTTCAAAGATATTGAAGTCAGTCAGTCAGTCAGTCAATCAGTCAGTCAATCAATCAATCAGTTAGTATCTGTGTAGGGCCTACTGTCTTTCAAAGATATTCAAGTCAGTCAGTAAGTTTAGTCAGCACGTCAGTCAGTCAGTCGGGCAGTCAGTCAGTCAGTCAGTCAATCAATCAATCAATCAATCAATCAATCAATCAACCAATCAATCAATCAATCAATCAATCAATAAATCAGTTAGTATCTGTGTAGGGCCTACTGTCTTTTAAAGATATCTAAGTCAGTCAGTCAGTCAGTCAGTCAGTCAGCATGTCAATCAATCAATCAATCAATCAATCAATCAATCAATCAGTTAGTATCTGTGTAGGGCCTACTGTCTTTCAAAGATATTCAAGTCAGACAGTCAGTCAGTCAGCACGTCAGCATGTCAGTCAGTCAGTCAATCAGTCAGTCAATCAATCAATCAATCAATCAATCAATCAATCAATCAATCAATCAATCAATCAATCAATCAATCAATCAGTTAGTATCTGTGTAGGGCCTACTGTCTTTCATAGATATTCAAATCAGTCAGTCAGTCGGGCAGTCACTCAGTCAGTCAGTCAGTCAGTCAGTCAGTCAATCAGTTTGTATCTATGTAGGGTCTACTGTCTTCAAAGATACTCAAGTCAGTCAGTCAGTCAGTTAGGTGTCCCATCAAACTCTGGGTTACTTGCCTGGCATGTCAGAATTTGCCTGTTAGACATCTTTGGTATCACTACCAGTGAATGCCACATAATTCCAGCGCCAACAGCGCCCAGCACGCCCAGAGACTAACCAAGCTAGATTGTGAATATTGACCCACTGGAATTTTTACCCCAAAAACATGAAGAATGTGACTGACTACATCATTTTGAGTATGGATTCATGCTTATGACTACAATGTTTGAAAGCCGAAGCTGGTTTATATGGCAATGTTCTCTTGTTTTTTGTTTTTTTTTGTGTATTTTGTTTTTGGTTACATATCTGATATAAATGTCCATATGGTTTCATTGTATATATTGTTATGATTTTTTATTTTTCCAAAATATTGAGTGCCCCTACCTCCACAAGATATATCGGCAATGTAAAGGTGCAATATAAAGGGGCAAAAATAAAGCATAATATAAAAGAGCAAATGATATTAAGAGTTATACACTTCATGTTTATAGAGAGTATACAAGTTCGGAAATTTAATCAATTAAATAATTATGAAAACAAAAATTTATGAATAGTGCATGCAATAAAACAAAAACCTATAATATTAAGTTTTTATTTAGAACTTCTTCAATCATCAAAGTTCTCAGTGTTAAGAAGTAAGAAATACAGATTAGGAAACTGTGGGAGATGGTGATAATGGTCAAGTGGACACTGCTGCCCTCTGCTGTAAAGTGGACACTGCTGCACTCTGCTGTCAAGTGGACACTGCTGCCCTCAGCTGCCAAGTGGACACTGCTGCCCTCTCCTGTCAAGTGGACAAAGCTGCCCTCCATTGCCAATTATTATATTTATAATGATTGAGAATTAGATTTTGTTATTCCAGCTCCTGCATGGGGACAGGGCAGAGAATGTTGAACTTGAGGTGTTAAACCTTGATCAGATTTTTTGGAGGTTCATGCATATTTTTGAGGAATTGTGTCAAATTAGTAATTGAATATACTAACACTGTGTTGATGTGGAGATGGCCTACGTTATTGTACCTGTATCCCTACAAACACAAAACATTTTAATCATATTGCACAGGGCATGTTGTGAAATTATTTATTAAAAATGTACCTTAAATGATTGTAGGAAACTTGCTGCAATCTTTAATAATCAATTTCACATGGTGAAATTATTTTGACAAGTTTATTGCATAATATAATTTATAATATTTCTGCAGGCTTTTCTGCAGGCTTTTTCTTCGTATATTGACATAATACTAGTTAACATGATAATTTAAATGTTGTGCAAATATTTTGGTAATATATGTGGAAATTATTATGCAAATATTGCTGAAATGTTTCATGAGTCCATGTGATGACCTTTGGACAATGTGTTCTGCAATATTAAATGTTGTCAAGATGTAATGGCAACCATTTTTGTGAATTTTGCTTGAAAACATGCCTGGCAGGTTTTTTAGGATCCACACTTTGATATCATGACAACATTAGTCAAATATTGTGGCTTGAATGTTACAGCCTATTCGTGTTTGCAGGGATTATGTTTCAAGACCTTCTCTTTCCTTTTTTTTAGGCATCAATATGTAGGGCCTGTTCAGGTGCAGTGCACCAATGCATCTGCTTTGCTTGCGTTGACCTAGGATCGGCCCTTAGTAGGCCCCTGTAGCCTCTGTATTACATACTGTTCATTATTATGTAATTAAGTCATAACCTGGAACAGTTTTCAACTTATTGCTGCTTGTAGAATTTTCTAAACTTGATGGTTTCTAAACTTGATGCCAGCTGGCAGAAAAATACAGTGGAGCTTGCAAAAATTTTGCCGCTGGCAGTTGAAATCCTAAGGATGGCTGGCATATAGTAACTTTAGTTTTGGGCTGGCAGATAAACATAAAAATGTATATCAGATGTTTCTTCACAAGCTCATCCAAATTCACATTCTACACATCCCAAAACGTATAGATCCAAAAGGGCACCAGAATAGGAAGTCACAAGCTGATCCAGCCAGTGGAGAGCCCCTGGGAAGTGAGCGAAGCTCGGCGCCTGTGGCGCCGATAAGCTTCGCTCATATAGGCTTCGCTCATATTAAATCAACAAAAACCTTGGAGTCATATTTGACAAGTCAATGACATGGAATCACATGTAAATTACATGTGCAAAAAAAGCATTCCTGAGCATAAGGAACATCTCAATGATAAGGAAGAGCTTGAATAAAGAAGACACCAAAACTGCAGTGAATGAATGCTCTAGTAACCCCCAATTTTGGACTATGGAAATGCTCTCTTGTACGGTATAAATGGGAAACTTTTGAGAAATTATAAGTACCCCAGAACTCAGCATCATGATTGCTAAAAAGATTAAAGAAACATAAATATCCATCTTTGCAAAATTCTCATTCCATCCTACGCGTGTTGCTGAAACAGAATGAAATATGATCCGCAACTGCATTTAATATGAAGTATGGCGGCCGTGGGAAGTTGATTCAATTGTGTTTTTGGCAACTTTCCAATTACTTAAAGACCCACTGAAAATGGCTTGACAACATGGTTGCAGTTCTGAATGGATCAGTTTTTCATTTCCTCTTGTAATTCTATCCTATTCGAACAATAGATTTCTTTAATCTAAGAGCTGGTGAGCAGAAATCCTTCCTGTAACAGGCGCTATACTGCCGCTGGACTTTGGCTCTCTGAATGTTGCCTTTCAGTTGGATGAACATTGGCAGCAGTTGCACGTGGAGCTCATCAAATGATTCCGGGTCGAGCGTCATACACTCCACAACGATGAAGTCTCCCAGCACCCGGATTCGTCTCTCAGTAAGATCTTTGGAAGGAGGAGCAACCATTTGCTGCATCGTTGCCTGGAGGACTCCGGATGAAGTTTTTCGCAAAATCAACGAGTTGATCCATGCCACTTTGCTGACCTTCCTTTCTTCGCTTTTTGTAGGGGCCACCCTTGGATTGCTCGGCAGGAGGGGCATCCATGGAAATGTCCGGATCGGAATTATCGTTGGGCCCAGATTCCTCAGCTGCAGTGGAGCTGTCTTCCAGTTCCCGGAGTGTTTTCTTGGTCTTTGCAATTCGCTTTGCAAGTATGTTGCTGCCCTGGCGACTTAGAATTCTTGTAATGTGGTTCACCAGGAATCCAAAATTAGCACATATCCACTGTTCTTTCTCCGTGGGATTCCTCTTGGCAGTACCGGATGGCCCCTGCTTCATTAGTTTGCCTGCACTGGTCCTCATTAATTCCAGCCAGGTCTTCAGTTGGAATCCATTGCAGGGGACACTCAGTTTCCCTGCCAATTCATTGAGGAGGGCCATCTTCCTGCCTAAATCCTTGTATTCCTTCAAGGTCCGGTCGTAAAAGATAGGATTGTCGCAATACCAGTAAGCGACATCCTGTTCATCACTGGCTGGCAGGAACAGCTTTTCTTGCTTTCTCCGACCAGCAGTTGAAGGCACATTTCCAGTAGATGCAGCTGCAGAATGAGCAGGCGAAGGAGATGCAGAACGATCAGGCGAAGGAGCTGCAGAACGATCAGGCGAAGGAGCTGCAGAATGAGCAGGCGAACGATCAGGCGAAGGAGCAGGTGAAGTAGCAGGAGCAGGTGCAGGAGAAGGTGCATGAGCACGAGAACGAGCAGCGGCATGAACAGCAGCACTAGCAGCAGTGGATTTCTCTGACTCATCAGTGCTGCCAGCATCTGATAATGACTTCGTAGCAATTCTGGAACGCTTCTTTCTGGGCGACTTGGAAGGTGCAGTCCGCTTTGCAGGCAACTTGGAAGGTGCAGGCAGCTTTGAAGGTGCAGGCTTCTTCATCTTTTCCTTCACAGGAAGAGCACTCTTCTTAATCTTCTTGTCTGATGCTGAAGATGCATCATCGCTGGGTCGATGTGAGGAAGAAGCCATAGAGGAAGGCGACTTTTCTGCATCCTCAGTATGAAGTGCAGGGTTCCTGGTCCTAGTCTTTTTCATCGGCATGATAACAATTTCTGGAGGCTGTGTATTGGTCTTCTCTGTATGGTAGCAAGATGCTGAATGATCTCATAACGAGCCATCAGGTTTACTACGGCTAAAATTAGGCACGGATAACTCGCCCACTTCCACGGGTAATCCACCCACTTCCACGGGTAATCCGCCGACTTATGACGGTTTTTGGACACCCGGGAGTTTGCCACGGGTATGCCGGCTCCGAAACTCCCGGCTTGGCCACGAGTCCCAGGAGTGATTGACGGGTATCCACTGGTAGCCATCAGGTTGGAGCCGGGAAGCACGTTGCGTAACTGTTACGTCATACGTGTGTGTGTTATTAGGGCTTTACGTCCTGTATTCCTGCATAGTTGGGCTAATTAGGACAGGCAGGGACCATGGCAATGAGACGAAGGATGAAACAGCCATCCAACTTAGGCTCGACCGGGAATTGAACTAGTACAACGGTCTTTTGGTCAGAAACACCATCGACAACTATATGCATTTTTTTTTAATTTAAAATGTTAGTCTTGACAGGAATTTCACAGGCTCTAATCCAGCATTCTGGAGCATTTTCTGGTAAGGTTTTCTTTTAAGAGTTTTAGTCTTTTAGTCATTATCTTCCAAACATGCATTTGTTTCGCGCCTCTTGTCCAGCGCACTTTTTATAAATTTTATGACATTCACATGTTGTCCGATACTTAACATTTTAATAATACTGATGTTCCTAACGAGTGTTTTTGATAAATGAGACACGAACACTTTCGAGTTTTAAAATGTTTATATTAAAATCATACCCTACATATAATTAGCCTACACCCATAAATAAAATAAATTAGGATTCCAGTGGAATACTTGTACATAGATCTGTGTGTCTGTCACCACCAGCAGTTCATACAAAGCATTTCACACAAGAATTAACAGTAACAAACTTTGAGAAACCCATGAACAGTTCGATGGTAGCACCATGAAACAACTTTCAGCTCAGTGCAATTTTTTTTCAAAAACAAGTTATATGATAATATCATACAGGCCATCACAGTGCTTTTCATGGCAACTTTCAAACAATGTTTAGTTTTCATCAATTCACCAAATTTGCTTTTAAATAAAACCACTATAGATTAGACCTATCTGAATAAAAATCTACTAAGAGATTCCAACTTTTTGTTCGGTCAAGAAAACTGCACAGCAAATCAATTACTGCAAAGATTATGTTATTTCAACCAAGGTCAAAAGTGACTCAAAATACACAAATTTATATTGTTACAATCCATAATATTAAAAAAGAAAAACCACAATTCATCAGGTTTAATAACTAGAATGGCACATGGAATCTGCCATCTAGCACTACCTCTAACATCATTTGCTGGAAATGCAAAACGCAAACGTTGATGATGCCGTTACATGGAATTCCCGGCCAAGATGCACACACTACAGAGTGCATGGCAATGAGAGAACCCCCTGCTGTATTGATGAAATATACGCAAGACCTAAAATTTTAAAAGGAATTAACATTTAAAAAGTGTTTGTTAATTCACCACCAATAAAAGTAGTGTCAGTGTTGCTGGTATTTGCATTTTCAACAAATCCCGTTACATCCAATGTAACCGTATAACAGAAAATCGGAGCAAAGGCAGCTGTAAAATGACCAATTACAATAATAACAATGACAGCACCTAGACCAATGCTTCACACGGCAACAACATGAATTCCCTAGTTGCATTAAATTGGATGCAACTCATACTATTTATTGCTTAACATGATTTCAAAGCTAATTGGTCTGCAGGTAAAGTCAATAAAGCATTGAAAACAATAACAAAATAACAAAACTGGAGACTAAAAATTTACAGGTCCAACCCCCCTCCCTTTTTATTTAAAATGGAACAGCCATTAGTATACCTTGGATGTCTTATATTGTCTGTACATGATTCCCTGCAAGTACATGATTTCCTGCAAATAGATGAAGTCTTGATTCAAGAAGTATTCACATGCTATTACTGCCTTCAGACCAAAGCTGTTGCCATGCAGAATACAATTACAACTAAGCTAAACACCATCACAGTTTACATCGACCTTGTTTTGTTCAAGTGACCAGTGCGTCTTCTCTCTGCAATTCAGTCTTTGTATCGGATAACCATGAAATTATTCTGATGATCATTCTTGTAGCCCAAGACTTCGTAAAATGGTACATTTTCATCCTTACACTCCAAGGACATTTTGTAACAACCCAGGTGTTTGCCTAGTAAATTCAAGGTTTCTACCAATCTGCAATTAAAATTCAAGGTTCATAATAATAAACCATCTTTTGTACTAATATTATAAACTGAAATCCAATAAATTTAAGCATGAAAGGGTTCTAAACGAAGGCAGTTAACCAGAATTATATACTACACAACGTGACCTTTTCTATTGTTCTCCAGAGAGATATAACCAACGAAAATGTCAGTTAACTCCCTCCTGCGTGCAAACTGTACTTTAATAGCTTAATAACAGCAGTTAAACAAATCAAACAATCAAACAAATTAGCAAATATGTCTAGTAGAGTATAAGTTAGTTATATCCCTCATAGTCGGGAGTTAAGTAACATTTTTGTTGGTTATATGCCTCCGCCTTCAGCGTCAGGATATAACCAACAGAAATGTTACTTAACTCCCTCCTATTCGGGGTATAACTATTACTTATTCATGAGCTACATACTAAATTAAAGAATTAATAAACCTGATAAAATTTCATAAAAAATGATTGACATATACTTACAATTTTCCTAATTGTTTTCCCCTACATAGATCACTGACAACAACATCTTCAATCCTTCCACGCTGGAAACACAAAACAATCATCATAATCCATTTTAATAAATATTAGTTAAGAAACTGCAATTTACTTTGCTATCAAAAGAATTACAGATCTTTGTACTAAAGTCCAACCTGGTAGACTTGAAGTAAAGTTCTTACCGTACTAGCCGAATGTATAAATTTTTGTTCAACAACTAGCGTTGCAGCACCAATTATCTGCGAAATAGATGTGTCCTCAAGTACAGTAATAAAGTAAGTGTCAGGACATCTTTTCATGGATAGGAACCGCTCTGAAACATAACATATACATACCGTCACTGCTATTCGTCAGAAGTTAACCATATCTCACGACTTAGTTTATAAAAGGGTTGAAGGTTAGAAACTGAACCTAGGATCTTTGATATATACTGAGTGATGTCAGAATATCAGTAAATAGGGCCACACATTTTTTGTCTCACTTTCACATATTTTTCTCAAAGGCCAGATGCGCATAAGATATTCTTTTACACTTAATGTATTTGGAATGAGAGTACAAGCTCGTAGCTATTGTCGTCTCTAGCCAAAAAAAAAATCACTACTGATAGACACACTGCACAATGTATTTATCTAGTCAAGATTCCGGAAAATTTCAAGATATCCTCTTATCACAATTTGTACTGACACTACAGTATATGCAAAGTAACTTGACTGATAAGGCCAGACTGAGAAGGAATTCAGATAAATAAAAAAAAAGTGAACAAATTTTAATCCTTACCTTTGAATGTTTCCTTAGATACTTCTCCTATGGATGTAAGCTGACTTAATAATTGCACATACCCTGAAAAACAAAATTATAATCATAGAATCAAACTGATTGCTTTTTTTTTAAAGAATACACATACACAAGTGCACAGTAAGTCAGCTGTCTAGACTCCAGATGCACAGTATGCTAGTAACAGTAGCATTGATAAATATAGTGAGATTGCCTAAAGCATGTAACCATTCATCTTCCTAAAGCAATCCTCCATCTCTGCGTAGCTATGCTAAGCGCCTCGCCAGATATAAACTCGATTACGTGGTTTTTGCTTACCCAGTTTGAATGGTTGCGGCGATCTGTGCCGTTGTTTATGAAATGTATCTATATTTAGCGCAGCAACGTGGCCTGCAGTAATGGTTGAGCGTTTTGAAGCGCTAGTGCATCACTTGCATTGGCTGACCTACTTAGTCACATGCGTGTTTACCATTAGAGGGCTATGCAAAAATAACCATGCTATTGCCATGAAATCTGGAAAGGCCATGCAACAAAACTTGCGTGGAGTAAGTGGACTTGCCCTGGGAAGATGGTAACCATTCAACTAAGTACAAAAGGAAAACTATTGAATTACACATACAGAACAAACTTTAAAATATTTACCAAGCTCATAGTCTCCCAGTCGTAAAGGTCTCATCACAAGATTCTGTCCAGGATTGAGAGGAGAAATTCCGTTTTTAAACTTGGCTTTACGAGACTCCCAATCCAGTTCACGCAGAAGATTAGCATCATATATTGCTTCAGACTGAAACAAAATATAAAGGGTATGCATAATCATGATAATTAATTAATATATGTTTAAATAAAAGAAAAATCAATACCATCATGTGGTATTAACATGAGAGACAATTTAAAAAAACTTGTCTGTGATATTAGGAACACAAGATTAATTTCATAAATCAACTAAATGTGGAAGCCAAAGAATCTGACATACAGCGAGAAAAATTAACAATTATCTCAAAGTAACAATTTGGTAGAATCTTAGCATTGGTGCAAATTTAGTATTACGACTACAGCATGCACCTCAGAACAGAAATATGATAAAACATCATATGCTAAAATATTTACCATGACTACAGCACAAAATGAATGAGCGATCAGCGATAGTCAACTGCTGCAAACAAGTAACACTCCTTAGTGAAATAGATGTGCTCTATATTATGAACACCTGTTACGCTACAAACTTAGTCCGTCCATCCCTTATTAATAACAAGACACCATATGGCACGGCACACCACACCCAGCAAAAACCATACTGACCATGTTCAACATATATATAGTGTTGCCTCGCATTAACTAGGTCAGTCTTAACCAATACATGGTCATTATTCAAATGCCATGACATGACGTCACATTGTCGCCTCTTATATCAGATCCTTACGCAAGTCAGTCCTCAAGATTAGTGATCAAAAAATTATCAGGTGTATCAAAATCTCAAAATCAATATAAAAACACGAAGTTATCATCATGCACACGTAACGCAACACGATTTGAACAGATCTCATATCAGTCCTTGAGGACTTACATCACTTACAGGCTCCATTCTAAGTGCCAAATATCTAAAGCAAATCAATAAATAATCATATGAATGTCAGCAATGAATCAAATCACTTTGACAGAATTTTTTAAAGAAATATATTACTGCGTATCTTGGTGTACACTCAGCGACAGTGATTTTCGCCACGACAACGAGATTCGCCACCCCCTAAAACAGGATTATACATCATTGACAGTGTTCTTACGCTGCGGCAGCCATCTAAAAGGTGTTTATTGTAGTTTTAGGGGGGATGGCAAATCTCGCTGTCGCCGAGTGTATAACTGTTCAGCTGCTTACTACCAAAGGGACAGCCCTTAATCTAAATCAAAATGGCTTCCTTCTATGTACTATTAAAATTCCCCAAATCATGTTTCCTCAAAACCTTATCTTACATGGCTTCTTAATTAAACTGTTTTCACCTAGAACTAAATTGGCAAACCAAGGCACCAACCTGGTTCTCTAGAAAGGTCCTTTTAGGACTGTTTATCTTTTGCTGAACCAGGCCTTCCTTCTGAGACCTTACTGCTGGTGACAGCTGTCTTTGATACACCTGCAAACGTCGCTGCCATGCACTCTTTAAATGCAATAAAATGACAAATAATGCCCTTGTGTCATTATTACCCAAGTAATTATGATAATGTACAAACCATGCACATTCAAGATAATTAAAGCTCAATCAGTTGCACGAGGCACTATCACATGACTTTGGTCGACTGAAAACACAGTACCACTAAAACGTCAGAATCTATGGATACCATGGCAATACATTGAATGGTCACTGGGAGCACTTGATTTGGCGAACCGGCGTGGCAGACCGGAGCACGCCAGTCACGTGAGAATTATAGGTGTACCTGGGTGGTGCGGTGTTTCGTCCGGTGTGAAATTAATCAAACCAGCAAATGCTGTAAAGATCTTGCAACCTGAAATATCTAAAAAAAGATTTATTAGCCCTATCGACTGAAATGTTTATAATTATTATATCGGCTGATAGTGGTCCATTGTTGTCTTATTTTTGGTAACCATAAATATTTACATAGTAGGTACATATATATATAGAAAGTAAATACTTAATTACACTTATAATCTAGGTGCTCACTGGAAAAACGGTGCTGGAAAACCAGCGAGATCTAGGTATATTGCGTGCGGACATGAACCGAGGCAAACAATTGACAAGCTGCTCACAGCGCCTCAGCTCATTTGCATGAGGCCCACGCGGTCAGAGCTGTCAAACTTTCAGCAGCAATTAGATGGGCTTGTCCTACATACATGGTGTATGATATTCACTGAATTGGAGTGTGAAAACAGTTTCCATTGTTCAGAATAACTAATAATAGCTACAATTAATATCTGCACACAGATCATTCTGTAAACAAAACCCACGTGTTTATGGCTGTTGTAACGTTATTAGCTGGTATTTTACCCTTTTCTATTTGTACGTAGTAATTTGAACTGGGACTTCGCCATGTAGATTAACGCCTTTACATGAATGAATGCTAATAGCGATCTCTCAACCTTAAAACTTGTGAAGTTCAAGTAATGCATGCTGTTTTCATGTTATTTCACCTTAAGAATAAAATAGATATATATCTTGAGCCGTATAAACTAGCCAGCTGTTTTCAATCTGAATGACCTAGGAACTATATATGTTGTGAATTGGCTCATGGCTGATCGGGTGGCGGCAAGGTTTTCAAGTAAGAAGGTCGGGTCTGTCAATCGGTGACGTCACAATCGGTGTATGCTAGATATCAACCAATCATCACAGAATTCGCCAACCCGAGTGTTGTTCACTGAGGGAATCAGATAGAGTGCACCCCTATTTCTACCACCCCCCCCCCCCCCCCCTCCGTTGTGAGCAAGTAGACAAATTGAACCGGGGTAAACCGCGTCACATCGGTCTATCCAAACAAATGCTCCCACTCATTGGTTACAGCCTGCATCAGAACTATTAGAAGATGCTCTCCCTTAATGCAGTTAAGCCAGAGCAGACGCTTGGCAGCCAGTACAATACTTACGTCCATGCCTGTCCTTGTCTTGAGCGTTAGACAGCCTTATCAGCTCTTATCTCCTTATCTCTAGACTCTACCTATCTCAGGATTATCTCTTATCACCGCTCTGTTTATCCTCCACGTTTCGTAAGTTGCAAATGCGCATGCTCAGCTTTCCGACTATACTCTCAAATACCTAGTCAATAATGTCCTTGCTGATTGAGAATCAACTCTGTGTCAATAGGGTCCATTAAAAACCTTTCATATACGTTTGCATTGGCGAATAGTATTCGCTTATGCATTAAATAAGTTTTCATGATTTTGGTTAGAGATTATTTTGATCAAGATGGCAGCCTCCAGGGCTCACGTTGTGTATTGACTTTTCAAATGACTTTTTAGTCTGGATAAGAGCAAAGCAGACATGGGAAGCATTATACAAACTTCCAAGATGTTTATGCCAAGCTTTTGCAAACGCTTAAAATTTTTGACGAACGTTTCATGGAGCGTGAGAGTCAATATTCGTGCAAGACTTTGCTGTACGTCAGCCGGCGTGTGGCCAGTGAATGTCAAACGTCAAAACAATGACATCGGCCTAAAATCACTGCACGAACACTCTCCCATGTCAAGGAATCAACGTTTGCATTCTTGTCATGGTTTATTTGCTGGGAACAATAATTGTTTACATCCTTATTCACGAGGGGGTGTGTCCAGTTTTCTACTTTTTGACCGGCAGTTTTCAACTACCAGCTTCATTAGATCAAACGTCCCTAACAATACAGATAAGCAGCCCACTCCTGCTAGTACTGCTGAGAAGATTGGGCCTAACTTGAAGGATCTTGTAAGTCTGCATGTCAGGAAAACGTGATTGATACCCATTACCCATAACATTTAAAAACCTTAAAGTAATTAAATGTTATATGCTAATGAATGTCTCAATGCTACTGGGCCAGAAGCACTTAGAGGTCTTCTGGACAAATTGAAGTAAATTATTTAAGAGTGCTGCTGGCATACATACAATCGATCCATCCATTTTATAATATTCTGCTCTTAAATATATGAATATTGTGTATTGAAGTGACAAAAATTATAAATCCATATATATAATGCATGGTACCTTAGTGAATTTGATATACTATTCCAGGGTGAATCAGAATGAATCATGGTCTTCTGTGTCTTTTTTTATTACAGAAAGAAAATGTGATGACTGTGCCTAACTTGTTGACAATGTCGAGGATGGTATTATCTCCTGCTGTTGGATATCTAGTTTTGATGGAATCTTATGCCACAGCATGTGGGATATTTGTGTTTGTTGGAATCACTGATGTGGTAAATAGAACTATGAATTGCTGCATATAAATAAGCTTCAGAAGTTAAGCTGCTAATTTTGTTCTATCCATATATATAAATGCAAAATTCTTTGAGTTACATGTTATGTATTATTATTTCAGCTTGATGGGTGGATTGCCCGAACTTTTCCCAGTCAAGCATCAGCTGCTGGCAGCTTTTTGGATCCTCTAGCGGATAAATTGCTAGTTACCGTCCTATTCCTTTCGCTAACAATGGTTAACCTAATACCATGTGAGTATTTGATATGCATGCTAAATTGGAATCCAATCGTGAACATATATACTGAAGTCAAGGTATCCATGAGGAACTCAAAACACCCACAGACAAGCCTGTTTTTTGGTGGTAGCATCTTACTTCTGTCATTACTTAGCACAATGGATAAATTGTAATTTTGTTTACTTGGAGGTTGAACTCAGTATAACGAAGTACTCATGAACCAGGGCTTTTTTATATTTACTAAAGATAATGAACAATCTCAATTAAAAAATTAAAAGGTCACTTTAGCCTGGTAAAGGAGTAGTACGAAATAGAGAATTATCATGATTATATTTTTCAATACACAAATGTACATAAAAAAAATTTGAAATATGTATGAACAGTGGTAATATTAAGTTAACAGCACATTATATCAATGAATGTTTTACTAAGTGTCAGTCTTTGCTTCACAACTACTTTTATATCTTACTAATTTGTACAACTATTTTGCTTTTTTCCACTGCATATATTATATTATTTTAATTGTTAATCGTGACTCGTAAGCCTGCAATAGGCTGGATGTATTAACATGTGTCACATTAATAAAAACAAACTGAAACTTTACACTTTTGTTTCAGGGCCATTAACTGGACTAGTCCTTGCAAGGGATTTCTTGCTGATAGCTGCGGCATTTTATATCAGATACATTACATTACCACCCCCAGTAAGTTTTCTCATAATTGAAGGCATTTTTAATCAGTATTTTAATTTGATTAGCCTGCCAAGTTCCAACTCACCAATGCTTGAATAATTTCTCTTTCAGAGATCACTATCAAAATATTTTAATGTAACAACTGCAACTGCCCAGCTGAAGCCAACTTTTCTTAGCAAGGTTAGCTGCGATATAATTCTGTTGCTTTTGCCCTTGTGATTTTCACTTGTACAAAATCTGCTTACATAAACAATTTCTACTTTTTTCTGCAGTTTAACACAGCTGTTCAACTGTTCCTGGTAGCGTTTTCACTTGGAGCACCAGTATTTGGCTATGTTGATCATATTGCTCTTCAGTGTCTGTGGTATGTTCTGTAGCAGCTGTATTTTGCTTCAAATTAGATATTATATATATGACAAATAAGTAATGGCAATTTCTTTGATGTAGTTTTGAGAGTTTTGTTTGTTTGTTTGTTTGTCCATCAGGTACCTGACTGCTGGCACAACCTTTGCATCTGGCTTGACGTACGTCTTTGCTAAAAACACATTTGAAACTCTTCGCAAGACAAAAGGCACCCCAAGTTCATAGTTATTTCAGACAATAGCAAATTAGGAGTTAGAAATATACAAAATGGGGCTGTTTACAAGCCATAGACTTTGTGAAAAGGTCATAATTTCATGTTACTTTTTCTGTGACAATAAAGTATTAAATATTCAAAAACTCATTCTAGGTAGTTTTTATATATATTTTTTTAACTTTATTTATTATTCTAACTTCTTAAAACATCTAACACACACTAAACATGCCAGTATAAAAATCTATAAAAAGCAGATCTAACAATTTTGTAAAGCGAAAGGAACAAAAATAGGAAATTGAATGTAAACCTCGCATGACCAGCATGCTTGCTATAAAAGAAGCGTACACTTTTAACTAGAAGACAACACATAATTTAACATGAAAAGATAATGAATTAGGTATTCATACAATCTGATTCCCAAAAAAACAGGGCAAAAACAGGATTTTGAGTTAATTCATGGCAAGAAAATTTTCCATAACCATGTTTTTTTTAGCACAGTTCAAATGCTGCTATTATGCAGTACAAGATAACTTGCATTTCCATAGAGATCTTCTACGACTTGAAGCACTGGTTTCCACTTGGAATATGAATGCTGGGAATATAACAAAGTCTTCCATAGCTTGAGCTGCTATTGCTTCCACTTTCACAAATGATTCACACAAAATGATAGTCATATCAATAATACTGACGAAGTGTGAAAAATCAAAATGCTACCAAAAATGAAGCTTAACATCATCATTACTGACTCAAAATGTTTACAAATATTGTGCTTTTTATGACTGCATAATAACTTTAACAAAATTATTACAAAATTGAAAGACTTTCAGTCTGTATACCTAGGACCAGACCAACAATCCATGTACAAAATAAAGTATGTATTAATAGAACTGAAACCACACAAATGGAGTTCTGACCAAATATGGCGTAGCAAGACATGCCATACCAGCAGTAATATTTTCATTTAGTTTCCAGAAGGTACCTTGTGCTCTTCGTTTTACAAGTCTACTATTATGCAATACAGAATCCATTGTACAACAAGTTGTACATTTTGAGGTCTACTACTTCTAAAAATATACAGAGTAACAAGTAATAATTGTAAAAGAAAATGTAAAAAGATATCTGTAATACTAAACACGTACATATAAGACTATAATAATAACGAGATCGACATAAATTTCCGAGATCGACATAAATTTCGGCTAATGTACAGTATCCAACATGACATGAATGCTCACTGAATAATGGACCTGGTTAACCAACCACTCGTGCCATTTATTCATTCAGCATGTTGGAAACTGCACTTGTACCTTAAAATTTTAATGTAAATAAAGAATACACCATGACAAGAATCCATCAGTTCCTTTTTGTAAATAATTCACATCAACATAAAATACATAAACCATATAATAAAGGAATGTAACTTGCTGACATGCTGTGTATTTGTGAAATAATAACGTAAAAAATAGAGGTAACTAAAAAATATTTACAGTCGGTATTAAAGTTCACCTTGCAGTATTATAATTAGTTTCAGATTAAACTCATCACATACACTTTTTAAGTGAGACTCACACCAAGGAGTTTAACTTTAAATATACAATATTCAATAGATCAATACCTGGAACTTCTAAATAGTATTTCTGAAGCATTTTACAGGAACTTATGCAATAGGAATAGGAAATCACTTCACTGACATTAGTGAGTCACAGTCTCTGGTTAATAATATTACATAAATAAATATTAAATATAATAAATATATTTATAAACATATAAGTTAATAGGAATAGGAAATCACTTCACTGACATTAGTGAGTCACAGTCTCTGGTTAATAATATTACATAAATAAATATTAAATATAATAATTATATTTATAAACATATAAGTTAGTGTTTACTGAGGCACATTGAATATCAATGTTTTTACCAAAACAGAAGCGGCATTTATATAATGACTGCAGGAACAATAAAAAAAACATCTGCACAATCTACCATGTAAATGTAAATCAATACATAACTAACAGCTTTTACTTCTATGTACATAGCACAAATCCAGTGCATAGGACTTGAGATCGGTAAATGCTGACTGACAATTTCACGGCCTCTCGGTCTGAGAATCTGGGAAGAATGTGTTGTAGTAGAGATACTTTGCTCTCATGTAGTAATAGTGGAGATCAGATTTCCAAGCAATACAAGACTTTGATGAGACGTCCCAACGACAGTATATGTAGAAGACGATGACGCTCAATATCAGGGTGAAGATGAAGAAAAGAATCCAGAGTAGAGTTCCGGAAATGCCCTCATCTACAAGATTAGATATACACCCGAGTTAAGCCATGCATTTCAACAATTTACACCTACTTCAGATAAAGTGCTACGTCTGCTTGACTTCGGCCCAATTTGTCATGCTATCAGTGCGAGCTTCGCCTTAATACCACCCAATTACAAATGAACATACTTGCACATACATATATAGTTCTATTAGATTTTAGAATAGAGGTTCTGTAAAACTGAGCTCAACATATAAACCACAAAATCACAGCCCATACTACATGTCTTGAAGACATTAAATTATCAATTTTGTTACTGAGGATACTTAACCATTAATCAAGATCGGACCTGGTCGGTTTTGAGAGATTTAAATACAGTGGAACCTCTCTATTTCACGGACCTAGGGGGACATGGATGGTCAACCGCGATATATCCGAGGTACTCTTGTTAATGCATTCATATATGTGCTGGTGGACCATAATAAGCAAGAAAATAAAAATGAGCTCTTATTCTTGCATAGATTCCACACAGACCTGCAAAAAATAGTCTCGGTTTGCAAGTTTCCCATTTTCGCCCTTTTTCAGAGTATTACAGCTTGAAAAAATTTCACCAATAGCCCTGATGTAACAGCTAACAGCCTAAATGGATTCAATACAACTTCTTTACCCTAGGTACAAAATTTCATGCCTACATTATGAAAAATAAGAGAGATATGGACGTCTGAACAGTACTGAACTTGGAAATTCATGCCGTTTGGCTTTTTCCGCAAAAAATTAATACATTTTGAAATTGCTGTACCTTCTAAACCATTGACACTGGAAACCTGAAATTTTGGATTTTTCCATTAATTATATAGACCTACAAATGATTTTTTTTTTTTTCAAATTTTTTGAGATGGTATGGATTGACTTATAGCGAGGTTCGACTGTACATGATAAGCGCACTATTTACTTAATCGCAATCTCGAAGTCTTTGATAGTGAGACTTACTTGGTGGAAGAACTTCCAGGGAGTCTTGTTCCTCCACCTGTGTTACGGGCGTTTCCTGGCTCGGTGAACTGATGTTCTTTGCTGTAACGCAAACAGGAGGAATTTAATGCTTGTACTGACAGCACTCCAGTAATTTTTACAATATCTATGCATTAATTTATTTTAAGGCCAAAAAACTGGAAGGAAGAGTTATAAGACCATGATATACATTGACAACCACTGACCCAGTGAATATCAAAACTTTCAGACCTGTGTGTTATATGCAAGTGGGTGGTCCCCACAAGTTGTAAAACATGGGTCATCTGTGGATCTCCTGGTGGTTACACTTTCTGGTTATTATTTTCTGCACAATTGATATTACATCGATGAATTTCAGGTTTGAGTGACATTGAGTTTGAATCTATCTGTATTTACATCAGCAGACATGAATCGCAAGTTTGTGTCTAATTGTAAACTTAATTAACCAGCTGATTATCACTAATTACTGAAATGAAAATTTTCAGGCAAGTCGCAAAAAATGGTACAAACCCATTGCGATCATTTCTTTCTCCTTCGCAGCTTCTGTTTTCTTTCTGTTTCTCAAATCGGAGGCAGGTTCAACTTCTATCTGGTTTAACATTTCCTGTGGCATTGATGAGTCCTCTGACAGTTTTTGCATAGATTCTGGAGTACAAGGAAGCCATGAAGGAAATGAATACCCTAAAATCATTTATTAATTTACAGTAAATTTTGGGCATAAGTTAAAGCAGAGGTAAAGCAGATTGTTGTCAGCCACTTACCCGAGTACAGTTGTTTCCCAACTTCAGCATAGATCACCGCAAAATTGTCCAAACTGTTCGCTGTAACAGGATGATTCTGGCCATAAACTTGTTGGCGAAGCTTTGTTGCCTGAAAGCAAATTATTTGTAAAATTTATGAACAGAACTGGGCTGCAAGGTCACATTAAATAGCACTATCATCACCAATGACAGAATCATACTGTCGCCTTTTTTACCTTTCCTTGATATTCCAATGCCAGTTGTGGTCTGAAAAATTTAATTTGATCATATTGTTAATATTTTAGCTAATTACTGATATAATATTGAGTTTATATAAACATTTTAAGCTATCATTTAGCGCACTAATTAATACATACTGGTTTTTGTCCAGACAAAGCTTGGCAAGATTTTCGTACTCATCAGCTCTGAGTATATCAGGGTTACTTTTCACATTTTCTTTATCCTCCAATTCACCATCTAAAGATCTTCTTTTTTCCTCTGAAATTACCAATTGAAATATGTAATACATTTTTATTTTAAAAAGTAATGAATTTCAAGCAAATTCTCCAACCAAGTACTTACCAACAAGTTTCTGTTTATGCGAAGTGCTAATCAGTGCAGTTTCATAATACATTTTCTCTGCCTGAATGAATTGGATCGCTTTATCGACTTTAAAATGTTAAGGTACAACAAATCCACACTTAAGTGTTGGTCATCAATAGATCATTAAATCTGGACATAAAGCAAATACAAAGGTTGTTTTAAAACCCAAACTTGCAATTTCACTTTTATTTTTTACCGCTTCAAAGGTTTGATGAAATTATGTGAGTTCAAAGGATACGTTCCTCTTTTTCATAGTAGATGTCAGCAATCTGAAATTAATTAATACGAAAAAGTGTTACCAGCAAACATTGGTGAACAAATATGCTTGATAAGTTGCATCTATTATTAAACTTACCTGATGCAAGCACTGGGGCAAGTATCGGAAACCAGCATTTTCCTTAAGGCCTGTAAGACAGCGCAGGAAACACCTCAGGGCTAAGTCTCGTTTTCCTTGCTTCAGAACGTTCACAGCTTTTTCGTACAGCTCCAAACGTCCCTCTTCATCTATTTCCAAAGGTATATCAATTTCTAAAAATCAAAAACGTAAAAATTCATTACTATGATTGTAACATTATGATTATACTCGCACCAACTTGTCATTTTAGTTCAGTACAAAGGCTGCTTAATTGCTCAAGATCAGAATTATTATCAAATTACCATCTTCTTCTTCATCTGCAATTTCTTGATTTGTTTCGTCATAAGGCGCAGGCTCCTCTTCAACTTCATTCTCTGTAAAATAAAAAAAATCACATGTACAAGTTTAACTGTTATATATGTTTAAGAGGTACCGGCGCACCTATCAGGCTATGTCCCATATAACATTTCCCCCAGATCAAAAGGGTATCTAATCACAGCGTAAAAATTGCAATATATCCAGTTTTAGTTTTAAAAAAAACTTGATTGACATATAATTTAGACCTTGCTAGTATTAAATGAAGAGCATTGGAATGTTTGAAAAAAAGGCAATTTCTTTACCCCTTATCATTTCCTCTTCCTGCTCCTCTTCCACTTCTTGCAAAGGAACCCATTCTTCAGCCTCCATTCCAATTTCCTCAACTAAAACTGCTTCAGAATTCTCTTTATCTTCCATTTCATCATCGAATGACAAACTTTCAGAAGGCGACAAATCTTCCACACGCTCTGCTTCCGGAGTTTCCGATTCTTTGTCCACAGCTCGATCTGCTTCTGGGATCTCACTCTCCTTAATTGGATAAGACAGTGATGCTGCAGCCACATCATTATCATCTTCCAGGTCCGCGGGGTTTTTATCAATTACAAATTCTTCATCAGCAACTTCCTCTGCTGGTGGGGTATGTTGCACAAACGAGTTCTCCCCATTACTTTTGTTCTTCTTATTCTTCCTCTTCCTCTTGTTTTTCTTCACTGAGCCTCGGCTGTAGTCCAGATAACCTTCGGCTTGATCAGCCATGTTCACCAAATTCAGTGTTGCAAATCAAATATCCTGCAAATGGCAGTATAGAAGTGGATATAAAATGCACAACCACACAGAAACTATTATTATTTGTATTTATAATACTATAATATGCACAAAATATGCACACGGCGCAAAGAAGTTTTTGTTGCTGTTGGAGAAATAAAGAATTTCCCATCCACACAATGCTAATCCACTACTTAATGTTGCTTTTCACACACAAGCCTGGGAATAAAGCCCTTCTTAAGTACTGCAATAGTCAATACTTATGAATTATAAACATTTACTTTGTCTAAGATCATAAGGCCTATTTTAGAAAGTATTTTTATTCGCTTTTTAAATAATATATCGACGTATAAATGCTATATATATGAATAGGGCTTAGCTTGTGTAGGCAAAAGAGACTAATTGGCAAGCAGCAAGAGTGCATTGTTGTGGCCTTGTTGTCAACAATGTCAAATTGCGCGCCACACCGCCAGTCAAAACAAAGCACAGATTTTTACAGAAGCGCTGCAAAACGCCGTTCTTTCACCAGATCAAACACTGTCAACGTTAGTATTGGGTGTTCTTCTGTGCTAGAATTTATCTTATGCGTTTTGACATAAATTTGACCAGTATATAGGCACATGCACCAGAGAAAAGAACAAAACATTACCATGGACGAGAATTTGTTGTTGATGGCGTCCAGGCAATTCATCCGGGTACTTAAGCGGGGAAACCTCTGCGCGGACTAAAGTATGTGCTGCCTGGCATTTCCCGCGCCTGCTGAGCTCTTCCAAGATAGAGCTTTTGAGAACTTCTACTAAGCAAATTTTTACGAAAGACCAAAACCCAGCATCGATATTTTTTACTATTTAAACAGTTTATTAACAGTTGATTTTATCAAGCACCGAGTTTACCTAGCAAATTGCCCTATACTTTGCCAATGTTGTATGACATATAGGGTCTACAGTCATGCCGTCAAAAGGTCCCGCCGTCAATTGGTCCCGTCGTACTAAAAATAGTTAAGCCGTCCAAAGGCCTAGTAAAGCCGTCCAAAGGCCTAGTAAAGTCGTACTTGACACTTGAACACCTTTTTACGTCATATGTGCAGTAAATATCCTTAAATTCGGTTATAACATTTCAATCGCCTCTTACCGGCTTTTTTCAATGAGATTCCTTTTCCCTTTAAAGAAATATTAATTATGAAACACGAAAAAATAATATTCTTCAGTTCCCATTAAGCATGGATTTGCACGACACAGCATAATATATAGATATATATATACTGTAAATATGAATACCATGCCGCAGCATTATGATGGTTTTAGGAATTTCATGAAGAAAAACATTAATTCCTATTGTAGTACTAACTGTAACATCATTACATATAATTGCTTGATATGCCACAGACACAATCCCTCTTAGAAAAACCATAGTCATTTCTCCTAACATTATTACTCTGAATATGAAGCCAACAGCGAATATATCATACATGTACTTAAATATATTATTCTAGTGTAATATAAATGAATCTCCCTAGGTGGCCCAATGCTAGCAATAATTATCTATTTTAAGGGAGTCTCCCAGCAATTAAATTTTCTGTCTACAAATATGATGAATTCAATGAAGGGACATGGATATTAAATTTTGGTTTTGATCCCAGTATTTTCTGCACATGCCGGTTAACGCGGTTGGAGCTACGAGGTAGAGGTTTTAGACCATCGCAGGGCTTTCCGTGACGTCATTGTCGGGATTCCCCCTCTTTGCAAAGAAAACAAACGCGGGTACTCGAAGTTGGTAAAGTTGCCGAAGTTCCAAAAGGTAAGTTATCTACGGTTTTTAGAGGGAGCACCTCTTAGCGAATCTGGTTATACTTTTATGAATGAAACTAACTGGTGAATTTCCAGCAATGGCATTGATCATGCATGCAGATTTGTCTGATAAGACCCCATCAAAAAAGACTCCATATCTGTATATAGATACTAGTCAACTCACCGCTTCTGCCAACTCACCGCCTGCTAGGGGTAGTCAGCTCACCGCCCTTATTAGTAGTCACCGCCTGTATGGGAACCCACCGCCGGGCGAGTTAACTCACCGCCTCCGACCGAGTTAGCTCGACTTAGGCCACCGCAATAAACTAACATTTTACGGCGTTGACTTGCTTTCTCTAGTCAAGTCACCGTCGATAAAAACAGGCGGTGAGCTGACTACGGCGGTGAGCGGTGAGTTGGCAATGGCGGTGAGTTAACCTGATACCCCCTAATATGGTGGGGGTCCTGGGAGGGTCCAGGGGCGTATAGGTAATTGGGATCGAAGGACTGGAAACGGCTCCTTCAAAGTTAATACATGTGGAATATGACACCATTGCCTTTGAACTGGCCAGCTTAATATTTTTGCACTTCTTAATATTTTGAGAAACGCCAATACATACAGTTATTACATATTTATTGCAACTGATTCAAGAAGGGTGATTCAAATTAGGTCCAATGGTTTTCCTGTAAAAGACCAATTTAATGCAGCTGCTTTGAATTAAATCATTTAAGCTAAAATATCAATAGGTGTTGCCAGGTGTTTGGATTTAGACTGGTGCCACTGGAAAAGCCAAATTGTGATCTACAAGATAGTTATTTCGCAATTAAACGGTAACAAACGGATTTTGTGCTACAGAGGCTTTCAGATTTGTAAAAAAATCTATTATAAATCACCACAGACCCAAAATATTACAATTAAAAAAATTTTTTTTTTTTTATATTTAGTCCTCAGATCGTTCTAAATATGTGATGGACCATTGACCAATTAGGGACTTTCGGGCATGCTCAGGATAAAACTGGGCCAGAAAATCACATAAATATCATGCTAAATAAAAATGATGACAACACTGATAGGGGAGTTTCCAGTCCTCTACTTCGTCCATGCTATAACTCTGGAAGGGCTAAATATCCCTTCCTTAGCCTACATTTAATATTCCCTCAGCCTACTTATAGTATATAATATACATACGGCCTAAGTATTATATTATATAGGCCTAATATAAACGGTAGTCACTGTAATAAACCGTTGTAACGACCGTTTAGCCTGTATTTCCGGAGATTGGACACGATTCAGTTATGAAGATGGCAGCGTAACGAGTGTTGTCGTTCGCTTGTAAGCAACTTGTCACTCACTCACTGTCCAAGATTCTATGAAGCTTAGATCTTGGAATACGCTTAGTCAACTGCGAGCTTTGGGAATCTGCACTGTCATTCGCTTGTTAGCCACGTCGTGGCTATCCAGCTGATTTATCGCTCTCGATTGAAGTCTTTCTACTGTTGCATCATGTCTGATTTATAAGCAAACTAAGATTTCTGCCACTCTTCGGGCCGGGAAGGCTCTATGACAAAGCACTACACCGGCTTTATGTTCGTCTTCCCCGAATATCGCCCACCCGTCATTGATTAGGAAATCTCCTTTTCAATTGGCTCCAGCTACTGGATTCATCATTTCAGCTATGGGAACTGATAGGACTGCAAGGCTGGGGAAATCTCCCTGTACCAGAACTTCTACAGTCATCCCTGGCAAGCTTCTGCAGACCTGTGACGTTGCCTGACATACCAACTGGCTGCTCACCATCCAGAAACATAGTTCTTGTCCGGGCTTCCGTGACCTCACTCACGAGTATCGCAGCGTTAGAGGAATGTCTGAGACTGGCTAGATCTAGGTCTCCTCTTAGGTCAGTAGCTACAACCTCTCGTCGCAGGTCGCCATCACCTTACAGAAGGCGCTACTACTGCAGAAGGAATTATCAAAACGACCCACGTCGGTCCCGTTCTGTTTCTCTTAGGCACAGAAGAGAATTGCCCGTTAATCAACAAGAACAGTCACCCAGAGGATCTGTGTTTGACCGTCTCGGCGCTAGGTCCAATGCCTCTTCTCTGTCGCCTGACAGAAAGCTAGCAGATATGGATGCCGAGCCAGACCAGGCAAAGACTACACGATGGTCCACCCTGGTTGATCTGGGCATGCTCTTTGCGGGGTTGCAACCACCCCAGCAAATACAGCCCACCACTTTGTCAGAAGGACTCTTAGCCTCATCAGAGCCCAAAGAGAGACCTACATTCACCTTCCCACCATCAAAGGAGAAGTGGATTCCCTAAACAGGGCGTTCCAGCACTTCACATCAGTCCCGGATATCCAAAACTTCAACCAAGAGGACCTACTTAGCGAAGCTTCAACAGGCAACTCCATTTCCAAGTTTGCTGGATGTTTCAGTGCAAGATTCCATGGTGGTGACAGCTTCTCTCTCTCAGTGCAGTCAGCTTAACCTTCAGCCAAGGAGCTATCCTATCTGAGATCATCGGCCGAGCCATTGGTGCCTGTGTCAAAACTGGCCGACAACGAGGTTGATCTTCGTAGAGCCACCTGCTCATTATCTACTTTGCATTGGTTGCTCTACACAGTCAGAGAAGTCCACAAATTACCTTCTCAGGACCCAGATGTTGTGGATGCTTTGTGGAAGCAGATTCAGGAATGCCTGTCATTTACCATTGATTGCGGCGGGAACACTTCATTAAATCCACGGATCCTATGGGATCAAAATCTGGGCAGCACTGAGAACACCATTTTCTTTTGGCAGACTTCTGCTAGGAGACACTTCAAGTGTACTTCGTAGGCTGTCAAAGGAGGAAAGAGATCATGCAGTCTTGTCTTCTCTTTCACATAACCACCACAGAAAGAACCAGAGCCAGACTAGCCAACGGCCAGCCGCACAACAACAGCAAAACTACACTTCTCAATCCTGAAAGTCTAGTTTCAAGCAACAGCAGCCCAGACAACACCCTAAGGATAATAGGTCAGCCAGGCAGAACTTCCATAAATCCAGCAAGTCTCAGCCTGCCCAGCAATCATCACAGCGTAGATAGAAGTTTGGTCGCTCCTCCCACTCCCACTGAATCCACTCCAGTGGGAGGATGGCTACTTTACTACTTGCAAGAATGGGCTACCACCTAACCAACTGGCACATAAAACTTCTTGGAATCCTCTCTCTGAATTTCAGGTCTCTCTTACCACTCACCATGAGTCCCAAACCGGTACATCTACCGAAGGACAGCTCCAGAAGATCGGTACTTCTCATAGAAGTAGAAGCACTTATCAACAGGGAGAATGGACGACAAGCATAGACTTTTCAGATGCCTACCTTCACGTACCAGTGGCACCAGAATTTCAAAAATATCTATGTCTCCACATCTTAGGCATGACTTAACCAGTTCAAGGCCATGTGCTTCGGCCTGAATATCGCCCCAAGAGTATTCACGAAACTACTGGATCCGGTAGCTTCGTTCCTCAGGTCCAGGGGCATCCACCTTCACCGATATCTCAACGACTGACTGATACAAGGACCATCACCCCAGATCGTCGAATCGCACACCCAAGAGGCTCTACATTTATTCAGCCGACTGGGTTTACTAGCTTCATTTTTCTGGGAATGGACTTAATCGAGTCAGGGATTCGTCCCACAGAATCAGAAATTACAAAGATTCGGGCCATAGTCAAGTTGTTACTGAAATCTCAGTCAACAAAAGTCCAACATCTCTTGCTGATAGGTCTCCTGAATCAGGCCTCGCAGTTCAGAAATTTAGGCAGACTCCACATCAGACCGTTATAGCTTTATGTGAGAGCTTGGGCACCCAATCTCAAGGAATCGATAGACATCTCGATTCCTCTGCAACCAATTTTCCATCAAGCCCTACTCTGGTGGGAAAACGAATCTCGCCTCGCAGCAGGAGTCCCACCACACTCTCCTCAATCGGATATAACCATATCCACCAATGCAAGCCTCCAAGACTGGGGAGCATTCCTGGAAGGTCACCAATGTTCAGGAAAATGGACTACTACTACACTCTACCTCTGAAGCTTGATGGCACTCCAACAGTTAGTCCAAGGCAGAACAATACATCTTCCGTGCGACAACACGACGGTGGTTGCTTACATCAGGAACGAAGGGTGAACTAGTTCTGTAACTCTGTTTTTTCCAAGATCCATCAAGAGTTTCCAATATGTTAGCCCATGCTTAGACCCACTGGCATGAAAGATAGACGCCCTGTCGATAGAGTGGGAACCATGGACACTGGACAGCTTATGCCTTCCCACCTACCAAGCTACAACCAGAAATGTTGAGGAAACTCAGACAATCTCCCACGAGATTAGTTCTCATAGCTCCATTCTGGACAAACCAAGCCTGGTTCCCAGAATTAGCTAACCTGCTTTACGACCACCCACGCAAGATCCCCCAGTGGCGGTGCCTCCTCAAACAGCCGACCTCGGACATCTATCACCAAAACCCAGGCCTGCTAAACTTACAGGTGTGGCCACTATCAGGGATAGAATCGGACTGGAGGGATTTTCAAGAACAGTTGTTCAATACATCTCAACCTCACAAAGAGCATCATCTCTTAGATTGTATCAGTCCTATTGGCATGCCTTTTCTTCCTGGTGTGAAGAGAGAGATCATGATCCAACCGATACCACTGTTCAGCAGATCGCTGACTTCTTAGTCTACCTCTTTGAAGTCAGAAATCTTGCCCCTTAGACAATCGCCAACTACAGGTCTTCTATTGCCTCAAACTTGGGTTCCATTGACGGTGTACCAGTATCACTTCATCCGTGCCTATCGAAATTCATCAAGGCCTTTTCTACTTCCGGCACAGTAGAACGCCCCAGGGTCCCGGAATGGGACCTTTCCAAAGTGCTAAGGACACTCAGATCGGAAGACTTCGAACCCCTTATTGGGATTCCTCAACTAGTAGAATGAGGTGCACTTGGAAACAGTCTTCCTCTTGGCCTTAGCTTCTTCAAGCAGGTGTAATGAGATTCAGGCATTCTCCAGAGACCCTCGAGACCTCATCTTCTCAAACGAGGATATGTTTCTGAGAACAGTCCCGGGATTCTTAGCTAAAAAATCAATCCCTGGAATGGACCCAACACCATTTTTCATCCCTGCCTTAGAAAGTGTGACAACGATTAGCAGTGCTATTTCCTCTCCAATAGCTGTGAACAGCTGAGTTAAACAATTCAAAAAGTTGTTTCCCGCCACTGTGACCAACGCTACGGTCATGCACCATAGTGCACTAGATCCTCCTTCCTCTCTCAGACGGACTAAAATCTAGGCTCTGAGGGGTGGAGGGTGGGAAAATCTGGTAATAGGTCTGTGGGCTATAAGCTCACAGAGATAGGTCCTATCCCCCATGGGGGGAGGGCTTTAACTCTATGTCGCTTAAGCCCACAGACCTATTGTCACACTGCAATAGAGTGTGACAACGATTAGCAGTGCAGATTCCCAAAATGGAGGAGAGAGAGCCTCAGGCTGTGCCCCCAGAAATAATAAATGCGTATTGTGGTCAAGAGCGAGATAAAGAGTGGTATTGGACCTTTGGGGCCTGGAATCAGGGTGAAGGTCACTCAGCTGTCCTCTCTCCACCTTTTTGTTGAGGAATCTCCTGTGAAGGGATTGAGAGACAGTGAAAATTGATTATTGATGATCTTAACGTTAGATGGTTATCTAAGTTAGGAGCTAGGTAAAATAAGTGACCATAGATGGGTTCTATGGTCACTTATTGTAGTGTGACAATAGGTCTGTGGGCTAAAAGCTCACAGAGATAGGTCAATCCCCTATGGGGGGAGGACCTTAAATTTGGGAAAAAAAGAAAGAATTTTAATTGGACACTGGGCAGAGCAATTGATATTAGAAGTCAATTATTAAACTGCTTTTAATTTCCCTCTTTCATATGAAATAATTGTGCATTGGAAGGTCACAAAAAAAATCTTCTGGCTTAGCTTAGTGGTTCATTAGCAACTGCCAATGCCGTTCATTTCTGATACTTCATCGAATGACATTATATTTCATTCATTGAATTAATGTGTATATATATGTCAACTGAGGCAAACAGAAGATCTGGTTCATGAAAATGTGTGCAAAAATATATTATTTAATAAATAATCGACCTACAACGTTAAGTATGTGCACATCTGTGAGGTTTTTGGTTGGGAGTGTCAACTTGTCAAGTGGCTCCACCTCACGTATTCATGCTATGTTTCGACAGCTGGAAAATAATTTCAAAATCATTAAGAACTCAATGGAACAGTCTCACCTACACGAAAATACATAATAAAGGTGTGACAAACCAGTGACATTGAGATATTTTCACATATAAGCTCATTTAATATGCTTTAACCTCTTTACTAAGGCCACCATCATGGTCATGTCAGAGAGGTTTTTGCTGCCAGGGAGGTTTCAACTACTAAATTTCCTCAAACATTCTATTTTCCAAAAATCTGTATTTTTTAATGGAATCAGGCTGCTTGGAACATAGCATTAATTATAATGGTAGATTATAATAAACATTAAGTTGTTTGTTACATGTCTGTTTGTACAGAGAGAGGTCACTAGAAAGTATAATTGCTCCATGCTTGGTGTACAATTTTGTTGTATGAAATACTGTGAAATTCACACACAAAGGGCAAAACTTAATATATTATTGAATATGCATTCATGCATGTAATTTCTAACATATATTACTACAAATGAACATGTGTATAATTTAATTTAAATGAAACGTTCAAAAAACATTTTTCTGAAGTACACACTTTAGAAAAATGTTTTTTGAACGTTTCATGTATGTTCGTGAACGTATGGTTCTGGCTGGGTAAACAGAAAGATAGGTAGATAGTTAGATAGATAGATAGTTAGGTAGGTAGGTAGGTAAGTAGGTAGGTAGATAAATAGATGGATAGGTAGATAGATAGATAGATAGCTAGGTTGACCGATAGTATTGTCTTCCATTTTTGGTAGATAGAGGATCAATGATGCACATCACCTCCTGAAGAGGTACCCAACACGTATCTTGTCTTGCAGGCCAGTGGAAGGATTTTGCTGGTCCATGCGGATGCATGAAATTGACCAAGATATCAAACCTGTTTAAGAAGGGATTAGCTGAGACTTGCTTTTTCATTTAGTATCTGTGCAATGAGCTAATGAACTGAGACGTGTCCAAAAATGTAAAACATGATGACATCATCCAGTACAACGAAAACATAAGTTACAAGACCATTGCTACTTGGAAATTTCCTAATTAAAATGAAATATATAATCACAGGAAATACCTTCCCATTAATTAAAACCACATATACAAATATTACAGTGAGCGAAAAGCATGAAAAATAAGTTATTTTCAAAAAATTTATTTATAAAGGAGTCAAATAACATCTTTGAAATTTTAATATGTCTGTATTAGATATTTAGACTGTCTTATAAAAAAAATTTCATGAACATCAAGATTACCCTTCATGGGAAATATGCTATCAAAATGTCCTTAAAAGTAGGATTTTTAGCTCTGCAGCCATATTTAGCAAGGTGTGTGGCCATCAATTTTTTAGGTATAAACAAATAACTTTTAGATAGAACTATGATAGTATTAGTCAGCATAAAAATTTCGTGGCAAAAGATTGATTACGGTTGGAGTTATAAATTTTTGAAAATGAAAAATTCTTCATTTGAGTAAAAAACTATTTATTTTTATTAATTCCATTACTGTACAAATTCTGCAGCAACTATTGCCATAAATACTTGCTACAAGTTATTCATAAGGACTCTTGGATATCTCAATCCAATTAAAAATAAGCAAATGATGAACCTAAGAATACTAATACCTAAAATCGCAAAAATGATCAAAATTAGTTCCGAGGGCTAAACTTCAAAAATTCATAAATCAAAAAGTATATGGAGTACAGCTTTAGGATTTTGCATAGTCCTGTGAAACCAATGAAAATTTTTATGCAAATTTTTTCAAGGAAATTTATGACATGTCCTGCGGAAAGTTCTGAATTCTGTGTGAGTTGGCATGGAATGCCCCGACTACCAGTTATTTTAGAACTCATCGTCCCACAATAAATATACAATTATTTTTTGGTCTTATTTTTCCGAAATAACACGGAGCAATGGACAGAAATGGTAGCAACAGTAAAATCCTAACTTTAAGCTGATAAAAACACCTCTGTGAAACAATTAATTAAACTCTGCTATGTAAATTTTGCTGCTTCTTTTTCACGATAACATGTGGGGCTATAATTATCATTATAAAGATAGGAAACTTTAATTTGAAGTTAACTGGTGCACAGTTTGACATTTTTGTAACATTTATATCTATATTGTGCTTCTCCATAACATATATATGTAAAAATAAGACCAAAAACAAACCAAACAACAATCGAACATTATACTGTTGTAATTGAGTGCTTCACATGGCTACCCAGCCTACCCTTTATTCATTCTGACTGAATAGGGTTTGACTCCATTTTGAAGAATGTGGAAAGTCTAATTGGTCTGTTTGTCACAGTTTTTGCAGTTTTCTGGCTTGTAATTGAGCCTACGTGAGTGATGCTGTGGCCAAGCCATCTGTGTAGATAGGGATGCGGGCAGTTCTGCCTCAGCAGCCAAACGCATCACATGCATCTCTCTTACATCTCTGTTTGTCAGTCTCCTCATTGATCAGATATGACCTTGCTGATAAGTGGATTATGGATATTACCACTAAAACAAATATGATCGAATCATCACTCTCAAATATAGGTAAGCAATATCTAATTAGTGACATTTCCAATATCAAGACTTATTGTTAACAGTTTGCAAGTAGGCCTATGTTACACTGGCCCAAAGAGGAACACTGTTACCTAATTATGTTCACATAACCAAAGTTATCATATGAGAATTTATGGATGCTTCAGATATTGTCTCTCCTATATATCGTGTATATTTTCCATATACAATTAACCCTCACATAACAACCAAATGCTTATTTATTTTAACTGGATTAGATTGTATGACATGAACTTAGTATTTTATGGCCATGACACCTGCAACAACAACAGACATACACATTGGCTAATAATCCTCTGAATAAATTCAATAAATGTGTGAAAATTTACAATTTGATCCAATAACAGTCACTGGATGTGTATTCGGCAGCTGGGTGCATAGGAAATTTTTCACCAGTGTCAATCAAGCTATGTATTGTACTGTGTTGGGCCTTTGATCAATGAATTTACTACTACTAATATTAAAATATAATGTAGACTTAGTAACAGGATTTACCATGGCATAAAATCCCCTGTGGCTGCATGGATGGCCTAGTGGTCAAGCCATTGGCGTGTTAGTGCACTGGCCGGCTCCACTGAGGTCCTGGGTCCTTATCCCTGTCTAGTTACTTGGTGTCTATGGTGAGGCAAGTAAAAGAATCCACCCATGGGGTAAATGTGTAACATGGTGTGGACTCCAGGTGTTAGCACCGAGACAGTACTAGACAATCTAATTCAGTTGGAAACTTGGAACACGACCAGCAATATCATTAATCACTGATCAGAACAGATTTCTTATTTTGTCACAATGCAGTAGTACAGCCGAATGCAATGAAGTGTGCAACGTCAGCATGGCTGTGCTTCTCTGTCCTTAAGTTTACTTTTAAAATCACCCAAACAGTAAAATAGCTTAAAATTAAGAGTACACTTAGTTTTATAAAATATGGTTGACTCCAGACAGCTGTAGCAACCTATCCCTGACTGTAACTATAGCTGGTTAAAGACAGGTGCTCCTGTCTACTCCTAGCTTATAGTCAGCTTACACCTATCACCACTGAACAAATATAAACCTTTGTAAATGTAAGAAATTTAGCTTATATATCATGAATATGTATGTACAATATACATGCATCTTTTCAACAAAAAATGAAAAATATGCGTAGGGCCTTACTCTCAACTAATGCACCAAATGGTGCTGCATGTACTTTTAGATCCAGCTTTGAGTAGCCAGCTATTCCAGACAGCTCCGTTTAGTGGCAGACAGTACAGAAGATGTGGTCTAGAGCTTTGTCTAGGTTCAATTCGACAGGCAGTGTAGGCCTAATGTCACAAGACACTGTTTGAACTGAATATGGCTTCACTTCATTGTATTTGGGAGTAAAAACATAGTTCGATCTTAAATCAAAGTCATTGGATCAGTTAGACTTATACAACATCAATGAGCACTTAGTCTATTATTTAACATGCTTATTTAAGACCTGCTGTGCAGTAACTGCACATTACAGGTTCTTCATTATTTATTGTTCATAGGTATTCCTATGGTTAATGAAGATATATGTAGGTAGGCCTATACTTTCAAATTGCTTGCTTCCCCAGTAGATCCTCAGACTTATAGGAGTAACGATTGAAATGACTGGCAAATGAGTATACTCCATATGCCTAGAGCTCAGGAAGTTAATTTTTCCCCCGACTTTACCCAATTATAACACTCATCTGTGAACCATTTTCAAAAGTCATGTTTAATTAATTTTGCTTCAAGGGAATATCTAACCAAGGTGCTTTAATTAAACGTAGTTTGTGATCCGCATGTTGAGTGGATTCATAAATGTAAAACTGAACTTGATAACTGAATGTTGTAGAATTTAACTGGAATTTGGATTATTACTATCGTTGTAATAATTACGTAGAATAGTGTTTCTTTTTTAGCTTTTTTTTCATCCGTGACATCATGAGGGTTTTACAGCCACTGATTGGTCAATTCTGTAATCTGCAACACTGTTGCAATCAGAAACAGCAAACTTTATATGTTAACTGCTTAACTATTTTGATTAGCCTAGGCATTTACAGTGTTATCTTGTTTGGCTTGAGTATTGTTATGTTACTTTAGGAAATGAAGCATGAAATTTATGCAAACACAACTGTGACGTCATGTCCTCAGAATCAAATGGAAATTGAAAAGCGATTCTACATAATTATTATAACGATAATAACTTCATTTAGCCAACTATACTCATTTGCCAGTCGTTACTCCTTTATTCCTTGAGCAGCTGAGGTGTAGGGGGGGGGGGGGGAATCACAGTGTGACATCTGATACACAAATAGACTTCATTAAAGTGATCTGGAAACCTATATTTTTAATTGAAAGTCTTAGCGTGTTGTTTGGAGCCCAAATCTGCGGTCAGCAAGTGATAACATTTCATTAAGCCAACAGTCAAGTGTGGATTAGGAGTAAGATATAGTGCAGCCCTGTATGAGAAGTTACAAAGGTTGGCTGATTGACTGATTGATGAGATGAGAGACAAAGGCTAAATCAGCCTCATTAGGCAGATTGATTGGTTTTTGCCTCTGATTAGACGTCTGCTGAAGGAAGGAATGAATGAAGGAAGGAAGGAAGGAAAAAAAACCGAATCGAATCCAGTATTATTAGAGATGCTGAATAACTGATTTCATAATCTAGCAGCGTTGGAGGGATGTGCCATTGTAGTGACGGTAGTGACAAATTGCTTAGCGGTAGTAACAAGGGCCATTGACCGTAGTGACACCTATCGGAGAGGATCAGAATAGCCAGACAGTCCTGCGGCCATGATGTTGCCCACACAAGGCAGAATGGCACCAGGCAACCATTGCTAACCAAAAAGTATAGGCAAAAATTTGTACACCCATACCTTACCTATAGCTCAAGAACAACTAGACACATGTCCATTCTTATGCTGTTACGTATAGTGACTGTTTTCAGGATTTTAGCAACTAAGTCTGGCTTTGCTACTCAGCCTTTAGTTCAGTGGCTGGTTGTTTCTTCCTCTTCTCCATTTGTCCTGGACCTGCATCTCCAAATATGACCCCAGCTTGGTTGCTTTTTTCATGCCTCGGAGGCATTTTCCCAGATAATTTGAAAATATTGAATATAGTTCTCCTTGAGGTGCACCTGGTTGCAGCAGATTGCCGAACGGTGTCATATCAGCATATCAGGTGTAATTCAAGGAGTCAGGTAATTAATAAGCTCATCACTTGACTACTTTCTATGTCATCCCATCATTCAACTTCCTGCTGCTGCAGCTGAAGTTGATGCATGTGGAGCAGTGATGCAGTCTTTTATCTGTTGGGTGTCATTGTTAATTATCATGTAATTGCATGTACGTCTGGATTTTAATAGGATATATATTTAAATGAATATCGTCAAATAATAGTGAACACTTGGAAACTCATTAGTTGAAGATGTTTTAGAAATGTCACTCTTCTGAAGTCCTACTGCATTGCTTCAGAGTGGATCAATACCATAGAATATATTCGGTTATATCTTTCATATAATTGCTCTGGTGGTTATTGGGTTCATATTTATTAATAGTCTTTTTTGTATCAGAATCTCAATCCATAACATATCCTATAATTAGCAGAACTCATAGAGATATAGATACTTACTAAGATTGGTTTTACAAATAATCTTCTGAGCCTTGTGAAGATTGCCAGTGACATCACTAATGTTTGTGTACATTTAAGCTTTGGCCAGATCACTGATCTTCACATCCTTGAAAATGGCTTAAATAACCTAACTATGGCACAATTGTCTTCCTTGAATAAAATGAAGCAACTTTGAATTGAGGACCATATGTCAAAAGTGCCTGGTTTTATTGTACCAAGGTATTTAATAAATCTTAACAGTTTCCCCCTCATCAATGGACTCATCCATGTCAGTCTGATTTCCTGGAAATTGGCGTGGTTAATTTTGGTCTTAGGGGTGAAAGCTTGTGAAGGTTTTCAACAAATATCTGTTGGGAGGCCCATCATATAAAATCCTTAGCAACTCAACAAAAGCTTAATATCTACTTCATTATTTCATTCTTGTGAAAACTAATGTGATTTTAATGGTAACTATAGTGCTTTGGCTGTTAACAAAAATCCATCATGAATTTGTGCTTGTGATGCTGCTGTTGTATGTCAGTGTGGCAGTGGTCACTCCATTGCAGGCATCTGGCTATGATTGGCCAGTTGAGTGACACACCCACACTCTGACCTATAAAATGAATGAAACTGGCCACACACACTCACTGATCTCAATCTTTCTTAAGTGAAACAGTGTAATTACACAAATTGAATTTGTCAATTTCTCTTTATGTTTCTGATAGCTGATTGCATTTGAAACTGTATACGGTAATTAATTTCAAGTAATTACAAATATACAAAAAGGCTAATGTTGAAATGAAATTATTTCTCAAACTGTTTTTAACAGCAGATATGCAGTTCAAAAATGCTACACTCACTGAACCTGTCAATTATTTACGTTAATGTGAAAACATGAAACATGATTATATATTTTTTTAATTTGTATCTGAATTATTCTATAGATTTACAAAACATGTCACATTTTTCTGAAAGACTGTTTTTGGCTGCAAATTACAGAATACTAAAAGTATTAAGGTATATTAAAAAAAGAACTATAAATAATTCTATGCAACTTAATAGCAGGAAAGTTTGTTATATATACTTTTTTTTTTTTCATAGTACACTGTATGACTAACAAGCAAAGGTCTCTTTTAATAATTACTAATACTATAAATAAGATGTCAATTATACATTAAATTGCACTAAAAAATACTGCTGCTAGGATGCACTCTGCCTCAGCCAATCAGTGTCAGTCTGGTCCTATAATTGCCTGAGCTACTGAGCTGTTCACTTCAGCGCTGTTATTTATTATTTTCTGCAGACGGTAGTAAATCTGCCTCAAGTGAACAGCAGAACGCTCAGGCAAGTCATATAACTAAGACAAAACTAGTAATACAATACACCGGTACCAAAATGTTATTAGTAAGTTCCCCAGAAGTAAGATAGCCTTGCTGGGGTGTCGATTTCTCTTGACGGGTGGGGGGGATGTAGGCCTACTTTGTATGTAAATTAATGGTGGAGTGATTGATGCCAAACTATAAACTGATACTGATATGTAATATCAAGTGTATTGTTTAACAATGCACAGATGTTCCCAAACAAAAGTGTGCGAAAAAGGGTAATTTTCATTTGTGAATTTCAAGGGGGGGGGGGATGATTGCATTGATCATCCCCCCTTCAAAAAGTGGGGGGTAGGGATTTATCCCCCACATCTGCCCCTGAATCGACACCCCTGCCCCCCTCGATATTAGGACCACTTGGGTGATTCCCAAATAAGGTCCTATTTGTGGAGTTCTATTGCAACTTGATCTCAGACTCAGACTGGTTTAATCTGAAAAATAATCAGGGAGACCCCAAAAGTCCATGCAAGGTCCCTGAGTGGGGATCACAACTGTGTATGGTAATGTATCCATTTTAAGCAAACTTTCATCTTTTTTGCAGAGTTAGAGGATGTTAAAAAGCGATGATGTTCCGAAGTCTTCCGACAAGTTTCTTCTGCTTCCTCCAAGAAAAGCCATGAGCCACAGTTCTGGTCTCAACAGTCAGGTAGGCATTTATTCTCATTCAAACTTGTACCTCCTCTGGATTATAGTTTGCATTGGATTCTGGTAGGTGTGGTCAATATCCGGACGATTTTATTGGTGAGGTTGCTTATAAGTATTAACAGGGGAAGGACCGAATGGGTCCATCTCAATTTAGGCCTCAAATTTCAACTTGCAAGTTTTCATTTGCTGATTGGTCTTAGTTGTCCAAATGAGAGAGCAAAAATGATGGTTGTACGTGTCTCAACAGAGAAACAGACCACTATGTACATATAGACAATAGTTTCGAAGAATTTGACTTAATTAACCGTGAAATCTGTCTGACAGCACAATGAGAAGATATTAAGGTGTAAGCCAAGGAGGTACATTATCACTGTAGATTTTCACACTTGCTTGCCTACAGTGCTCACCATGGCTACATCATTCATCAGTGTTGCTTGTTTACAACTCAAACCGTGCAGAGTTTTATGGAGACTATTCCCAGCCACCAGGAATGACAGTCAACTTAATGTATGTTATTATTGTACTCCTATATATATATTAATATTCATTAATGATGAATTCATGGTGAGGCTTGTGATTCTCCAATTACCATGGCAACATGACGTACGGTACTGGCAAAATTGAAGGTTATACCCAGAATTCTTTGCTCGCTGGAAGCTGTCAAGTACTTACTCTCAGGAGTGATTCTTCAAGAGACATTGATCGATCTTCCACCCGCTATTGTTCATTAAGCAATCACAAATTGCCTAATCTTTAGTCATTCATTTACCGGATTACCTTTGAAACTAATTATACTGGGGAATTAATGATGTCTCTTTCAAATTAACTGCTACATTTTTTTACGTAAAAAGACTGCTGTTTATTGGCTCATGGAATTTCTTTGGAAAAAGACCATGTTGAATTTCTTTGCTGTCAGTTTTCCTAAATTCGTTATACAACCGATAAAGCTGGCATACAAACATTTATTGGTAAATAGCCTTGACAGACATAATTTTCAGCCATTTATTTATTGCTCATATGTAAGAGATAGACAAACACTAACAACCAGCCAATCAAAATTTGTCGAGTGAATTGTTGTATTATGCTGTCTGCATTTAGTGGGAGGTTGTATGAGGTATTAAATGCTGAAATGATGTATATGTTGTTTGTATGAGATTGAAATAATATGTTGTTACATAAATGTAAGTGATTGCATGAATCGTTTTGTTTTGATCGTTTCAGTGTGACGTGCAGGTGATTGTGACGGATGCCGGCGAGACAGATGTCGACAAGTTGGAATACCAGAAGTCGGCATATGTTGCAGTGGCCCTCATCTTGGCAATCACAGCCGTCGCCGTACTATTCCCCATCATTGTCACCAGTCACCTATTCAGCCTCAATGTCAGCATCTTCGACACCCCACCGCCTCCGCCCTGCAACGACACTTGTCGGTAGGTATTTGCCAGTGTCACTGACGCTGCAAAATTTGTCCAAGTTAATTTAGTTCTATCAAGATCAGTTCCACACTGCCCACCAGCAATGGGCAACACTTTCACTAAGCATACTGCTGAGGCCATCTATTTGTTAAACACACCAAACAGCTGCTGCTTTATTTTTGTTTTAAGCTGTAAGTTTGTTCCTTTAACCCCAGGGCTACCTGTCAGTTCAGTTGTAGCTAGCAATGAGCTGGTTATTATTACAATTTTACCATTAAGGGCATATGAGAGAGCTCAATTACTTAGACAAAGATGTTTCGGAGTTAGGGCAAGGTCTGGTATAACTGATTCAGAAGATTGCAAAGCGAAAAATATAATCTATAATTCTATATATTTCAGTGTATGGATCTGCTTGTTATTGCATGTACCTCATGATATTAATTAGTTTTGGTCAGTAACCTTGTTGGTGTTAACTCCTAGCTAAATGTTGTGACATCATCATGGTCTATCAATCAAGCTTATGACTTTCCTCCTGCCATCTAACTTAATTGTATTTTGCTAGGTTTTCCTTGGTACAGTGGCTTTGATATTGATCTTGCTTATGGTGACCTCTTTTCATTTGTGACGTCACACTCTTCTGCTTATTCCATTCAGAATGGGGCTTTGCCATCTAAGCCGACCCACAATGGCTATACCACCTCGCTCGCCATTTGTTTATCCATCATTGAGGCAAAAGGCTTAGACCTGGCTTACTATCTTGGTCTCCTGTATCCCATGAGGCTTGGTAATGAAGTTTCTATGTGGCTTTGTTAACATATAGCATCGTTTGTCACAAGTGAAAGAGCTGTCTTAAACCTGCATAATAGGTCTCCAGCTGTACGGGGCAAGTCTCAAGCACCCTTTTCTGCCTTCATAATACCACAACAATTGTTGATCTGGTGCCCTTTGCCAATGAAAGTGTGGGAACGGCTGGTGTTACAAACAGCTGCTGGTTCCTACTTTTACAGCTTAATGCTTTAGTGACTGTTTCATATATAAGAGAAATTGTTTTGCTGTGTTTGTTGCTATAGGCTCCATTAAACCACCTACCTCAGGACTAGATTTCGTTTTTTCAGGTGGAAGGAGTTTCCACTGTATTAGGGCTTCCCTTAGTTCCAGGAGTTTGCCTATAATATCAAGTACACTGATTAGCCTGATATCGTGATGACTTGAATGATGGTCCTGTATGTGGTTGTCTTTAGTATTTGACAATTTGTTTATTAGGCGAAATTCCTTTGCCCAACCTACAAGTATACCAAAGATGTTCATTAATCTGCCTATACTCTACACTCCCAAATCTAATCCTGTCATCTGACTTACCTCAATCTTCATCAACCCGTACAGATAGATCTACAACGTATATATCTTTTGAGTTTCCATGAGAAAATTAGTATTTTGCCTGTTGTTTCCTTTTTTGCATCCCATCAAATGGGGTTATTTGCATTCAAGGCACATCTCATCCGCGCTGTGGTGTTAACAGATCGAGATGACTTTTCTGACTCCATTCTCACGTCTCTGCAGTGTGGGATTTTGGTCTTGCGAATAATTCCTTCCCAGTTGTCAGTCTGGCATTTGCGATGAATTAAGAATTGTATGGAATAAGGTGACACACCAAATTGACACAGACCTGTCTTCAGTCTTTAAGCATGGAACAGATTCCCAAAGCATGTGCTGATTATTCAGGTATCGCCATCTCCCATGACATTGTGAGCCACTCAGGAGCATTTGGTGGAGCAGTGTAATTAGCATGACATACAGCAGAACTTCATAAAAATGTCACTCAATTAAAACAAGTCTTTGCAGTACACTCTGCATTACTGGCTGCCCTCAATGGTAGTAGGGCCACCCCAGATATTGAGACCACGATCTACTTGTCTCAGTATAGAGGTGACTTTAAGAGGTCTGTGTATTATTGTGTATGTAACCTTTCTTGTCACAGTCTATCAACAATTGAGTCTCCCCTAGACCTAGTAACATATATAACTTCTACTCAGACAATCAGGCGCGTTTATAACAATGATAAGAGGTCACTGTCCATGAACAGATGATTTCCTATCTTTTACACCAGTCTCGCATGCATTAAACATGGTTATAAAAGTGGGTCCCGTTGCATCATTCACTCAGATACTGTTCCATGTAATGAACACTACTTTAAATAAGGTATGTTTATGGAGATCAAAATAGCCACTTTTCATCCATCTTCACATTCTCATCTCTTGGTTGCACTAAGCCGTGGCCTTGTGAGTTGCACTTAATACAATAATATAGGGCCACAGAGGGGGACCTTGCAGCTATAAACAAGTGCATCCACCCAAGCAGACAGGCAGGAGAGACCAAATTGCTTCATAAAGGTAAAATGTGCACTGGCTTGATTATAGCTATGTACCAGTTCAGTGATAAAGTGTTCTCTGAACCAGCAATGGCTGTTTACACTTGTAAATAATCTAGTGAATTAAGTGGTTAAGGCATTGATCAGTTGTGGTGGTGATGAGTTCAAGCCCCCACACTTTCTTTGTACAGCTTTCAGCTGGATATCATTCGAATGACATTATACTGGGTTCGACTGTTAGCATCAAATCATTTCACAGTAAGAAATTTTATATTATGTGCCAGTCAGATTCTTCCAGTTGATGCAGTACTACAGCTAGGGTTCTGTCGGTGACCTCATGGGGCATGCAGGAGTGTGTCAATAATTCTGGCTGATTTAACAAGGTCCCAACGTGTGTGATGAGAAGCTCCTGGGAATCTGCCCAAGGGCAACTGGGACAGTTTCATTCATTGTGGGACTGTGTTCCTCTCTTGTTGTCATCGCAAGGACATATCAATGACCTCTCTAGGACAAATCAAGGATACAAGAACCATCTCTTCTCAGGTCTGAAGAGACCTTCAGTAAATGTTGAGGGTATACATCTTCATACCTTTTTCCCTTTGGTCAGACCAGTAGTAAGATATATATATATATATAATATAGCACCAAAACGTATGTTTGCCAAAAGAACTCCAGTACACTACAACTATGTTAGTTTTATTTTGAGGGATTATACAAAGTAATTAACATCTTACATACTGAACTAAATGGAATTGATCTTACTTTAAGGCTGCTGCTATAGAGGGTATCCTGATCAGTGCTGCTGTTTTTCATTGAGGCCCTTTGAAGGCCTGTCCATTTACATTACATGTATAAGAATAATTTATAATTAATAACAGCTGATCGCTCGGACAATGTCTGCCCTTGATCAGAAATGTTGTATACCAATGAAACATGACATGAGGCTGGCCTCGCAGGTGGCCATGTCACTCTGATAGCATCATTTGTGACCACGTTGCTATGGTTACAGGAATTAAGCAGCTGCTGAGGATGGGGTAGGATGAATTGTGGCAAATGATGGCACCTGTTGCGGAGGCTGGTAAGCATCTTGAGTTGATGGGTTGGTCAGTAAGTTTACTGATAGGCCTATGGTCAGTCTGCCTGTTTGGGCGTTGTTGAGGTATTTTTAATATTAATAATTGGTGTTGACCCAGAAAGCCTTACCACTAAACTGTACGACTGCTGTTACATTAATTTAACCACAGCAATAGATCAATCCCTAACCACTTAATCCAAATGTTTGACCATATTTAGCGAGCCTCGTTGCCAGGCCTATGACGTATAAAAGCTTGAATTCAATGGATGTCATAAACAAACTACTGCGGTGATCATTTTCGAGGCAAGAACGTTATTATTTTCTTTTATAGAAGGCTGCTGTACCCAAACCACTGCTAGTCGACACAAATATTATTCTTATTGTTTGCCAGGAAAAATTTGGTAGGAAATATTTAGTGATTATTTTCATATTTCATGGATGCCAAATATGGGCATAAATTTGGGTCCACTGTACTGCACTAAACCCTATTAATTAATATGGAGCTTAATAAATGATTTCGGAACCTGAATCTGTATCTTAGGTAATAAATTGCTGAATTATGATGACAAGAAAAATTTATTACCAGGGGGCGACCAGAGTTAAAGCGGTGACCTCTCAATCTGCAGTCAAATGCTCTGCCACTGAGCTATACCCCCAAGTGTTGTTATATATATTTATGTATTTGTCTCGTAGCTTAGGTAAAAAATTGTTGTGTTATAGTGACAAATAATTAATACCAGGGAGCAACCGGGATTGAACTGGTGACCTCTCAATTTGCAGTCGAATGCTCAGCCACTGAGCTATACCCCCCAGGTGTTGGGCTTTTTTATTTAATATATTAGCCTATATGATAGCCCATCAGTAGCAGTGACAATATCACCTTAAAAGGGTTGCCCAGCTCTAAACCATTCATTTTTGTGTAGAGATTTTTTTTCTTTATATATTAATGGTAAAAAGTGCAGTATATTGGACCCAAATATATGAGCATATTTAGCAAACCTCGTTGCCAGGCCTATGACGTAAAAATGCTTGAATTCAATGGATGATGTCACAAACAAACAACTGCGGTGATCATTTTCAAGGCAAGAACGTTGTTAATTTTTTCTTTTATAAGGGGCCACTGTACCCAAACCACCGCTACTCGACACAAATATTATTCTTATTGTTTGCCAGAAAATTAGGTAAGAAATATTGATTATTTTCATATTTCATGGATGCCAAATATGGGCATAAATGTAGGTCGTTATGCTGCACTAAACCCTATTAATGTTTATATGGAGCTTAATAAATGATTGCTGAACCTGAATCTGTATCTTAGGTAATAAATTGCTGAGTTGTGATGACAAGAAAAATTTATTACCAGGGGGCGACCGGAGTTAAACCGGTGACCTCTCGATCTGCAGTCTAATATATAGATGCTCTGCCACTGAGCTATACTCCCAAAAAGAAATTCTCCTTGTATGATTATTTAATACTTATGTAATCTTTTAGTGCTTAATTATGTTGACATTTTCTTTATAACATCATTCAAATTATTGGTAACTAATAATGTGATTGAAGATAATTCAAGGGAATTTAAAACCTATAAACAGTATTTACTCACTTGATATAATCCTGGTATTGGTAATTATACGAGGTGTGAAGCACAGGTGTTGATACAGCCATGTATTGAATATGAATCGGTCAATAAATAATCTTCGTGTGAAACTAAACTTAAATATAACAAGGCGTCAATTTGAACTCTGAGGTCAGTATGGATTTTGGTATTACAGAACTTGTTTATACTGCTGTGTGTGTGTGTGAGTCTGTATTTTAATATGAAGTTTGCCGCATTGAATGAGCATTACCCATCTCACAGTAATCATGGACCAGTATAAATAGCCTACTGCTCTGTTTGTCCAATTTAATGTATATTTAATAGTACATAATCCGAACTTTGAAGTTGATGTATTAGCTACATATCAAGCAGTATGTTGAGTCACCAAACTGATGCCTTTCACATTTCACACGAGAGTGAAATTCTTTGATATTAGTCAATTATGCAACCGTTTATGATTATGTGTGCCATTTGTGTGGCTGCAGTTATGTAACTGTTTATGATTATGTGTGCCATTTGTGTGGCTGCAGTTATGTCAATATTTGCCGCGGAACTGTATACATAACATGTGACATGCAGTTACAATAAGCAGTACATGCCAAAGAAATTCTGTTGGAATTTTGAGTGGCCTTTGTGTAGATTAGTTTTAATGCTGTAGAGCTGTTACATATTCAAGATATTTTCATGTGACAATAAAAGCAAACTAATTCAAATGCACCAATATATGTATAAGGTCAACTCCTATGAAAGATCCGACTTCTATGTCCACTCTGGGCACCCTTTTGCCAGGTAAATCTTAGTGGATAGTTTATATGCATTTTGATAACTTAAAGATCTAGAACACTTTAAATTATATTATGTAGCATATTCTTTTAAAAAGGATGGCTTAGAAAGAAAAGTGAAGTTACGAATGAAGCAACTAAGCTCCTCCCATCAATAACGCAAATTGATGACGTAGTTCACATCAGGTTGAAACACTGTTGAACAAAGGTAGCTAGAGTAAATATAACAGTATGTACTACGAATGAGAACATATGCTGGCTTTGTGATAGTTGGCTACATAAAGTTGTATAATGCTATGTGCTATGTAATACAGTCATTTAGACTGCTCGTTTTGGTATTTGCTATGAGAAAGAAGGTTTGTAGAGTTACTTTCTCCTGAATGTTCTGGTATTTTTATTGGCTAAATCTTGAACCCACATGACATTGAACCATTACTTGGCGTTGTCCTTTCAGAGTTGTCCTTGTGGAAAGCATTCCAGAGAACTTGACCTTCACTCCTGGGTCTCCTTCGCACCCATCCATTTTCGGAGCCTGGATGGACCTCATCCGCTCCGCCAACAAATCCATCAACATTGCGTCTTTCTATTGGACCATGAAGGGCAAGGATATAGGGGTGGAGGACCCTTCAGTCTGGCAGGTGAGTCAAAAAAGTAAAAAGAACGGATAGAAAAAACCTGATTGAGTTTATTGGAGGTGAAAGTTGTGGTGGCATGAATGTAAAAAGGGCACAGAAGTTGGAAGGTGAGTGATAGGTGACACATGATGTACTGGTTCTGCCATCTTCAGGAAAAGAACTTCAACCTTCTGCTCATTAATTTTTAGTAGGTTCCTCCTTTGAAGTGGACTGCATAAAGGGACCTTGGTTGGTGTATTTCTCTGTTGCAATAAAGTCTTTATAATGTTTACTTCCTGAAAAAGAAGAGCCACAGGTTAGATTAGGTTTTTATTGTCAAACCGACCAAAAGAAAAAGTATCACAAGAAATCGACAACTTCAAACAAGATTGATAAAATAGGTTAAGACATGAAAACACACATTCAGGAAGTGTCTGGCAGACTGGAACTCAGTTTTTTAATTAAAATTCTAGTTACACAAACGTAGGCTCTTGTTGAGCAGAATAGGTAGAATGCACACATACTATTTGCTTGTAGCATCGGTTAAAGAAGTGTTTTGTTCCAAGGTCCACAGACATACTAAATAAATAGCCGGAGTGCTTTATTGACTTATGTTGATTTTTATGAACTTGTGATTACTGTATCACAGTCAAATTCAATGATTCTGTAAAGTGTAGTATTGTTAACTTACTACTACTGTAGAGACTTGACATAGTGGTGGGTCGAAATATCTAGCAAATACCAGTTTGTTCTACTTGTTCGAATAAGACAATGAGATAAAGAAATCTGAGAAAAATATAATTTGATTCGCTAAGTTAACTCCTTTTATTGGCTTTAACACATTTACTCGTAAATCTGTAATGGATGACTCAACCAAAATGACAAAACTCTTAGGACCTTGTCTTTTGTGAGAACCATTGTTATTGGCATTTGAATGCTTTTAGGAAGTGTCCCTTTCTGGGTATGAAACCCACCCTCCCTGAATTAATCCACCCAATGAGGGTCCTATAGTGTCTCTTGTGCCCAGAATAGCCCTGGGTCAATAGACGGTGTGGAAGCTCTTCTTGACAATTTATTGCTTCCCTCTGCATTTCTATTTGTCTTCCATTGTTTGTCTGAATTTCATTGCAATTACTTGGTCCCTTGGCTTACTGTGAATTACATTGATAGAGTTGTCTCCTATCTTTGCCTCGTTGCGCAGTGTTGGTCAAGTTATATGGTGCTTATGTAAATTGTGGCTTCTCTTAGTAAAGTTAAGAGGATTACTTATCCACAGCATTCAGTTTTACATTGCAGTTAAGAGCATGATTTAATGAAGAGACTTTTTTAATTGACATGCTGATTGAAATGTCCAAGACATTTTTAGTAATTATAATTATACTACTTCAATTTTTATTTTAAAAAATTTTTTATTGGATAGAATCTACTGGAATTTAATGGACTATGTTTAAAAGAGTCCAGTTCATAACTGGTTAACAATTAAAATAAAATATTGGATTAAAAGTTCATGAAATGAAACTGCATTAAGATGTAGAAATTGAACTGGAGACCTCCTGATATATATGATTAAATTGTATATATTTTTGCAATGCAATTCAAGCTGGCTTTTTGGTAAATAAACCAGTTGTTTGGAAGAGGATAACCAATGTTAATGCCCCCCCCCCCCTCCTGATTGCATTCGTTAGTGCTGTGTCACAAAGCTATATCTGTGATAGTTCAACGTGTACATTAATCAAGACCGTGTCTGTACGTTAACAAGGTTAGGCTATTTATTAATTTTATGTGAGGATTATGGAAATATACAGACTGAGAGCCATGCCCTCTTGCCTCCCTTAGGACATTAGATATGCCACTTAGTGAGTTTGTATTGATGGATGATGCATCAGTTTTGATGTATAGTGACATTATCTTCCAATGGCTTTATCATAGGATGTGAATTGTCCCAAAGGGGGTGACTCTCTGCCATCTGGGGAGACTGATATGTATTTATATTCCTCCAGTCAGCCATGTAATGTATTTTCCTCCAGATACTCTCCATAGTAAATTCACTTGAATCTGACCTTAGAGCACTAGCTAAGGCTACATCTTTTGAGACTACACGAAGTCAGCCCAATGTATATACAGTAAAACCCACAATTAAGTCCACCCTTGGCAATCACTAAAGTGGTCTTCATATCAAGGTGGTCTTAATTTTGAAACCATTTGAAAACCATTAAGGTGTAAAATAATCCTAATTCTAAAAAATGGGTGTCCACAAGATCTGTTGTTACAAAATAACAACAGTATTTAAGGCCACCATTACTTTGTTAGGGGCTGTGTAGTGAATTATAGTTGATGTTACTACTGGGATGGGGGTCTAGCTCAGTAGTAGCGTGCTGGGATCCAACCACTGGGTCCCGGGTTCAATTCCGGTCAAGCCTAAGTTGCATGGCTGTTTCATCCTTCTTCTCATTGCCATGGTCCCTGCCTGTCCTAATTAGCCCAACAGGACATAAACCCTAATCCACCCACCCATCAAGTTGATGTTACTGCCTTTATTGATGGTGTCTTGCCTGTAAATATCATGAAAACCATTTGAAAACCATTAACGTGTAAAATAATCCTAATTCTAAAAAATGGGTGTCCACAAGATCTGTTGTTCAGGTTCAGGTGCAAGAAATATTTATTCGAGTATAAAACAACAGATATACAAACTGACAAACTTGCACACAGACGCACAGTGCGTATTTTGTGTACAGGATCGAAAAATTACTATTTACAGATATAAAGGATGCAAATAGCCTGGTATTCATAAATAATTATACATGCTTAAAGTACATTCATAATTAGTCATCAACACACATATCATTTGATTTAAATCAATATATCATTGTTTAAGAGATGTCGTTTTACATGTTTTTTAAAGGTAATAGTAGTGAAGTTTAAGTTCACATGACTTGCAATATAATTCCAAATCTTGACACCTTTGTATCCAAAAGATTTTTGACATATAGCCAATCTGAATAATGGCAAATTATAATTAAACATTTGACGAGTATTATTAACATTATCACTAAGTGTAAACATATTTCTTAACAACAACAGCTTCTGACCTTTATAAATCTTAAACATTAATAAACACATATGATAATGATAAATATTATGAATATTGAAAATCTTCAAATCCTGGAAGAGTGATGCTGTATGAGAGCGATAAGGTACTTTACAAATCATTCTTACTATTTTCTTTTGCATTTTACGAAGAGAATTTAGATTGTATTGTGTCGTACTACCCCAAAGTTCTATTGTATAATTTAAGTATGGATAAACAAATGAATAATACAATGTTACTAAAGTGTCCTTACTAAGTATTTTCCTGGTTTTATTAATGATACCAATACTTTTTGAAATTTTATTTTTTATAAAGATAACATGCTTATCCCAGGACAAATGATTATCTAGGATCACACCCAAAAATTTAATGTCCTTGATTCGCTCAATTATCCTATTATTCACTTTAATATCTTCTGTGATATGAATATGTTTCTTCCTGGATTTGAAGATCATAAAAAATGTTTTGTCAATATTCAAAGAAAGTTTGTTTGAGTTAGTCCATTTCACAATTTTTTCCATTTCATTATTTACAACAGATATCATAGAAGACAAATTTTTACCCTGGATAAACATGTTGCTATCATCAGCATAAAGTATAGAAAATAATTTAACAGAAACAGTAGATAAATCATTGATATACAAAATAAAAAGCAACGGGCCTAATATACTCCCCTGAGGTACTCCACATGAAATTAATGACCACTCTGAATTATATCCACTATAGCTGACAAACTGTTTTCTATTGTGTAAATAGTCTACAATCCATTTTAAAGATATGCCTCTGATTCCATATTGATGTAACTTTTTCTGCAATATATTATGATCGATAGTGTCAAATGCCTTACTGTAGTCGAGATATATTCCTAAAGTTAATTCCCCATTATTAAAACCATTCAATATCTTGTCTATCAAAACTATTAGAGCTGTTGTTGTACTATGATTTTTTCGAAATCCAAATTGTGAGTTATTTAGTATTTCATGGCTATCAATAAACTTAACCAACCTATTGTGCATAATACGTTCAAACAGTTTTGAAAAAACTGGCAGTACTGACACTGGCCGATAATTATTTATTAATCTTACATCTCCAGATTTATAAAGTGGAATAACACGAGCAATTTTCATCTCATTAGGAAAGACACCTTGGGCTAAAGAAAGATTTAATAAATAAACCAGAGTGGAGAGATATATTTGATAAGTACATTTCAGTAATTTGCTGCTAATATCATCATACCCTGGACTGCTATTCTGTAGTTCTCTTATAATTTTATCAACTTCAGTAGCATTTGTTGGTTGTAAATATAAGCTACCAGTAATATTCTTTTTTGCTAAATATTTTAAAGGGTCTGTATCACTGTGTGGAATTTTTTTACTTAAATTAGGGCCTATATTTACAAAGAAATTATTAAAGCTGTTGGTGATAGATTGCAGATCAGTCGTAGACTGGTTATTTATCAAAAATTGACACTGAATATCATTTTTTTTCTTATTGATGATTTGCTTCATTAGTGACTTCATGACTTCTTTAAATTAAATTTGTTGGCAAGAAATTCTTTTTCATAGTACTGTTTTTCTGCTAATCTACAAAATAACATCAGTATTTAAGGCCACCATTACTTTGTTAGGGGCTGTGTAGTGAATTATAGTTGATGTTACTACTGGGATGGGGGCCTAGCTCAGTAGTAGTGTGCTGGGATCCAACCACTGGGCCCCGGGTTCATTTCCGGTCAAGCCTAAGTTGCATGGCTGTTTCATCCTTCATCTCATTGCCGTGGTCCCTGCCTGTCCTAATTAGCCCAACAGGACATAAACCCTAATCCACCCACCCATCCAGTTGATGTTACTGCCTTTATTACAGGGCGTATTTACTGTTTAGCTTATCGGAACACTGAAGAATCATGCAGAATACTAAACACAATGCTAATCCAATAGGATTTTTCATAAACTTTGACAAATTCTTTTTATTTCACAATCCTTGGCTACTATTAAAGGAAATACATAAGCAAATCAATAAAAGGAGGTGGTCATTTGTATAGACAGAGATTAGTGTGACCTTAAGAGGCTTAGCACCAACTGTGTGTTTTAGTTACTTTCATCCCAAACTTTTGATGCATAGCAAGGATTAAACAATGTCGTTACCTCATTTATTTACTTGACAACTTTAGGCCTTTGCTAAAAGACAGGCAACTTTGAAACAAGGATAAAAAGTGATGCGGAAGAGTACACTGGTTTCACGATGAATCAAGACCTTGCTTGTGATGTGATTTAAGGAGACAAATGTTGTTAATGGTAGGTTTGTCTGCTTTACATCTCATTAGCGCTGCCATTAGTGCTGGTAGATTCATTATTCCTGGATTATATGTAGTCGCTGCCAAGGGATATAACCCCCTTCACAGTTGCCCTGATTATTATAATGACTATATACTACATTTTGTCCCCAAGATACATTGCGTTAATGATACAAGCAGTTGTGTTCAGTCTGTTGTGGCCAAATGAATAAAGTTAACTTTGTTTACCATCGAAATGCATTATTACAAATATGACTAACCTGTGATTAGCCTATTTCTGAAAGTAAATACTTACATTTTACCTCGCATTTAATGGCACCAATGAATGTGGCCATAGTAGTAAAGTGCCATCTGGCAAGATTCTAGTGAATTAACAATGGAGAGTATCTGGAGGAAAATATATTACGTGGCTGACTGGAGGGATATATATACCTATCAGTCCCTACAGACGCTGGAGAGCATATTTCAGTTTATATATTGAATATAGTCAGAGTAGTGAGGTTCTAATGTACTTTCGTATATCAAAATTTGTTTTGAGGACTGCATTTTCTATAGTGACTGGTCCAGATACAAAATCAATAGAGTCAGTTACCTGCTTATAAATGGCTGTATCGTAGTCATTCTGGTGGATTACAGTTAATGTTTCTTATGTGAAGTTATGAGTGGTTTGCCACAATTAGGCTACAGTTACAGTGTCTATTCCTGAAATTCTGGCTACATTCAGCCTTGTATCTCCATCAACCTAAACCGGTTGAAAGGATATGTTCGTGAGGTTTGCAATATTACGTTTTTGCATGTCATTGACAGAAACTATTTTTGGCCAAGGACTACGGAAATCAGATTTCTGGCATTGTAGGAACTTACAATAATCTGCTCTCCAACACAAGGGCAACTGCGGCCCACCACAAATCCACATTCAATGATGCCAAATGAAAAGAAATAAAGATGTCACACAAAAATGTGTTGTTAGGCCACTAAAATTTGCTGCTCAAACTCTCCACTTGTATTGTTTCGAACAGCACAGTTGCATGTTGACACTTACGCAGAATTCAAACTTTTTCTTGTTAACTGATGATTATTTCTCTGTAGTGGAGGACCAAGGTGAGATACTTAATATTTTGTGGTGATCCACAGAAATAGATTCAATCAAATTGAAAGAAAGTCTGAATCAGTGTAAGTGGGATTCAAATAATAATAGATGGCCAGATTCACCGTAAATATGCTCTAAAAAAACTAAAATATAGAAGGTGTACTGCAGAAGTTTGGGGAAGTAATTTAAATAACTTTTTCTTAACCAAGAATGCTCTGTGAATGTTCTTCCCAATACCACTGCATTGGCAGTACCTACCATAGTAATCTGATTCTTTGCGCTCTGCTTTTTGCATTTGCCTTAGAGCCCCCTAAATGGATTGCACTTAAGCCCTTATATCTGGAGGGAAAGAGCAGCTGGTAGGGTATGGCTTGTCTTGTGCCTTTTCTCTTGTCAATTTATTGCAGCAGCAGTGTCCACTCTACCATAAAAAGCCTTACACTTGCCTGGTTCACATCAGCAGCTAAACCCTCAAGTTCCCTGCTGTCTGGCTTCTTTTTTTTTTTTTTTAGCTTTTTATGTGAAATAGTCCATTTTAATACTTTTTTACTTCTAATGGTTCACACATGCACAATTCAATCGTGGTGGTCACTTTTACTTATAATATATAATAATATTTATATCTACTGAAGTGACCATGATTGAGTTGAGCGTGGGTTGACTGGAAGTAGTTTTAATGACGTCAGCTTCTCAGAGGACTGTGGGTTCGATCTCTGATGTAGGGACTGATTGATCGGTCTAGGTTCGAACCACATGCAGCTAGTACAATACGAGCCACATATTTATTGTAGCTGTTATTAGCCATTCTCAGCTGAAGCAATAAATATGGTGTGGATCCAAGCCTCAGGACCTCAGCAGCTCTCAACGTTACGTCTATCTCTTAGAAACTACTGTATAAGTTGACAAAGCTTCAAGAATCAGATTGTGGGTTCAAACCCCATGCAGCCGGTGCAGTACAAGCTAAATGTATACCACTCCCAGGAGAATTTGACACATTAATACTGAAACATTAATGAAAAAAATAGATCGATGGAGGGACAGATGGATCTTTATTCACTGAGGGGTTAAACTAAAGATACTACTCTTGGGTAAAGATGTAATGTACTGTGAATCCTAGCCTCGGGGCCTCAACGTAATGTCTAACTCTGAGGTATAAGTTAACAAAGCGCCAGGTCTGTTAATTAGGACAATACCTGGCAAAAATACTCTGCAATATGTTGAAAATGAAATGGAACTGGCAGTCAGTGTGCTTGGTGATGGACTACATTAGGCAGAAAAATTTCTCCTGAGGCTATGTACACATCATAGGCAATGAATACCAAGTCGATATATAGCTGCATTATATGCGGGAGCAGCTCTATAGAAATGCATTTCAGTATTTTAGAGGAGACATTTGCCCTGTTCATAATACAGTCAACCCTCATTTATCCGGGCCTCACTTATCCTGTTCCCTCATTATCCGCACACAGTAGTTGGCTGGGGAAAAATCTATTTAGCAGCTGCTGAGTGCATTTATATATATTCAGTTATCTGGTTCCGTCATTTATCCGCACAGTTAACTGGGGGACGAAGGTGTGTGGATAAATGAGGGTTGTACACTGAATACGTCCAAGAGAGAAATCGGAACTTGAAAGTAACGGATCTTATACTCCCAACACATGACCTTTTCTATTGTTCTCAGGCGGGATATAACCAACGAAAATGTTAGTTAACTCCCTCCTGAGTACAACATGTACTTTAATTGCTTAATAACAGCAATTAAACAAAACAAAGAATTGAACAAATTAGCAAATATGTCTAATGAAGTATAAGTTAGTTATATCTTGGAGAAATTAGATCTAATTTCTCCGAGGTTATATCCCTCATAGTCGAGAGTTAACTTACCTTTTTCTTGGGATATATAACCAACAAAAATGTAAGTTAACTCCCTCCTATTCGGGATAACTATTATAATGTCTACTTTATCTTAGTTATGGCTCTCCATCTAGTAATCAAATGAATACAGTGATGCTGACATCAAGTATGACTTACTTTGCAAATAATGATTGTTAACTACCAGATATGCTCTTAACATCTCTCACTAACACTGTGTTCCTGTTCTACAACCAACTAAATAGTAAAATTAACTAAAAACTTTTATATAGTATGTTTGATTCCATACCTCTGCCAAGGTCAAATGGATAACATCCAGGGATTGCTTGATCATGATCTGACAGACCTGCCTTGGTTTCAGTTACCTTACCTTTGAAGACAAACCAAGCAATCTACTAATGTTCTTGTTTCAATTTCCCAGTTCTTCATTGTGGTTCATTTGGGGGCTCTTGTATGGTAAAAGCACCCAGGAAATGTACCCCAGGCAAATCTCGCAAAGTTGAGGTATTATCGTAATTTATTCATGTGGCTCACGTGGTCAGAGCTGTCAAACTAACAAAAACATTTAGATGGGCTTGTCCGCCGTTAACAGTGTATGATATCCACTCATATGGAGTTTTAAAACAGTGTACCTTGTTCAGAATCAGTTTTCATAACTTCAATTAATGTATAAACACAACTTCCAGAGTAAACAAACCCCCCCCCCCTCCCCCCCATGGTTCATGGTGGTTGTATCCACTGCAACAGATTTTTACCCTTTTGAGTTGAAGGAGTGACCTCATTGGCCAAGGGTAGGGGGTCAGGCCATGCCACTGTGGGGTCAACTAATTTAAATATAACGTTTGGGTCACTGCTGATTGGCTAGTTTGGAGCCCAATCTCGACTTATTTACTGGAGCCTTTGCTGGAGTGGGTAAAAGCTGCATTAGCTAGATGTATTGTAATCAACATTTCTCCTCGTAGTAGGGGTGGGAGTCCGTTTCATTCTCCAAACCAATCATCGGTTGTGGGAAATAGACCAGACCGATGATCAATTCTTAATCGGTCTGAACATCCAATGATATCCGTCACGACATCCAACATAAGACGGATGTAAGATAAATTATACATTCACATTAGTTCGTTGTTTGGGTAAAAAAATCTAATGAATTTGTTCTCCACTTAAGCATCCTGACTAAAATCGATTGCACATTTTTGCTTTTAAGCGCTTAATTAAAGGCGTGAAACGACTGACTTTCGACTCTAGTTGATCATCGTCCCACCACTACCTCGTAGTGTTCTCTTTCTTTGTATATTACATGGACTGACCTTCAGAGAAAAACAGTCTATTGATTTGTTACTATTGCTTGGTCTCAAGACTATACTTTGTTTCGATTGGTGTAAGTTAAATGCCTCCATCTTCCATCTTTTATTCTTGATAAGCTGAATAATAAAAGTCGCGATATTCATACGAGCCATTCGAACATCATTTGGTGGCATTTGCAAAGGTTCCTGTTGCATAATAGGAAGAATCTGCAATTGTGTTTCAAGGGCAATGTAGGACTGTAGCAAGTTGACTTGCATTGGCAAAGAGCAGTGGTGTTTTCTATAACTGGGAATATATATTCAGTTTAAATGCCATACAAATGGATAAAACTAGTCCATCGTCATGCAAAAGAAGTGCTAAGCATATGGTAATTGCAATTAAGTTGCTATATTAAATCTCAGCTGAAATCTCTTTGTAGGCCTATTTTCTTGTCTATGATGTGGCAAGTGCAAGATCCCACACACGTAGTAATTACTAATGCAGGGTAGAGCCAAGCCCTATTCCCCAACACATCAGTATACTTGTCTAATTAGGGGCTTCACTATTCCACAATTTTCCCCTATCCAAGATGTTTTACTGCTGTCTGGTGACATTACAAAACCGAATAGATATTGACAGCATTTATAACGAAATAAAGTGCATGGTTGTTATTGTATTTTAGCCCACACTGACATTGAAACCATGCTCTTTTTGTACCTTGAAAGAATTCTGGCTCTGTTTGAAAGAGGCGCAACCGAGAGATGCATGGAATGGCTTGGCTGCTTGGAGCTCCTTGGATACCCAAGTAAACATTCCATGTCCTTTGTCTTTCGTGTCATTGTTTTAATGCATCGACACACCTGAGGCCATCTGCAGTTTCTTCTTTGGAAAGTTTAGTATGCAGTGAAAAATACTTAGAAATAGATCGCCATTTATGACAAATAGCTTTGGGGCATGCATCATCAAGTTTATGCAATAGTTTTGAATCTTAAGGTTACACACATTTCTGCTTCTTTTACAAAACGATTGTCGTTTGAAAAGAGAATACCAACATACTCAGATCGGCACATGCTGCCAATTGCAATGACGTGCAGTCATGTCAATTTCAAATACTGTCCTGTGACATCAAACTTTTGAAAGTAAAGTCAATTTAAGGACAAGGAAGCCCACTGAATTGTCTGTCTCAACAGGCAAACAAATGCCTATTAGTAATAGTTATATCCCGATAAGGAGGGAGTTAACTAACATTTTTGTTGGTTACATCCCACCAAAAAGGTTAGTTAACTCGCGACTATGAGGGATATAACTATCATTAAGCAATTAAAGTACACAGAAGGGAGTTAACAAGCATTTTCGTTGGTTATATCCCGCTCAGAACAATATAATAGGAAAACTATCTAGGTGGAGTTTAATTTGGGTTCAGGTATCCAAAACAATGGTGATTTCATGAGCATACTTGCCAAGTGAACTGGACCACACTGCATTGCATTTGGCTATAATAGCCCACTTCATTGTCATTATGCAATAGCCGGATCAAGTGGATCAAGTAACGCAATGATGAAGATTGGAGTTTGCATGAACTATTTCCAAATGAGGGTAATTATTCTGAATTTAAACTAAATCAAGATTAATGGTTCAAATTCAAATTGCTTAATCCTGCTGGTACAGCGAAATGGGGGGCCATATTCATCAGCTGTCAGATTACATCAGCGTGTGTAATCAGTCTACCGAATGTTTAATTTCGTACTATAAATTAATCATAATGGTGAAATTATTCATGTCATTTAAACCCTATGATGATCTTCTAGTTTAGCGTCCTTACTAAATTATAACCAGATGTGTGTTAGAAATCACCAGTTCAAGCTGAGGCTTTCTCACCTTCTAGAGGGATTGTATAATTGGTTATCCTACCTGGGTATAGAACACTCTGGCAAGAAAATCTGTTCCTTGCCGCTTTGACATTTCTTCGAATCGAAGCAATGGGCTATAATTATCAACCATAATTACTTCTACAGGGTCACACTTGCTTTGTGAAGGAAATACAGATGGATCTTCTGTTTTCCAACTATGCACAGTTCCTGCTTTTGTCACAAGAAACCAGCCTGATCAAAATGTCTGATTCAGCAAGGCACTGAGATGCAGCTTACAAACAGTGCTGACAGGAGGGTTTGAACTCGTACACCCAAATCCACTGCTGGGACAACTACTGCCCATGCTAACCACTTGGCCACCCAGGGCAGCCTCTCCTAGCACATTGTATGGCAAGAGAAAATGCAGTGCTGTGTGCAGAGATGAAGTTGTGATGTGTCACAAATTCACAATGGTTGACACTGGATGGGATTAAGAAGTTACATTTCAACAAAGCTGGGGTTTATGTAGGAAACCTTAAATAACAAACATCAAAGTCCCCTTTGAGAATGCTGCTGACACCTTAGTTTCCGCTGACCATGCTGTTTGATGGTTTCCTTTGACCTGATCGTAGATGATGCTAGACTCAAAAATGTCCTTTTGAATGTGTTGTGACTTGTATGACCCTGTCAGGAAAACATGTCTGACCGAAAGTTTTCGTACAGATGTTGCTAAGGCGAATGGCTTAACTATATCGTAGGAAAAAAGTAATTTTTTCCCCTAAAAGCAGAGTAACCTTTAAATCATGTGAAAGGTTAAATTTTAACCGTTAAAATCTCTTTAAACATACCTAAACTGTTGCATATTTCAGCTGCCTTTATTTTGTTAAAACTGCCTTTAATTTAAAACTTCTACTTCTAAAGCATTCTACAAAATGGCATAGCCGTACGTTAATTTTGTCAAACTTAGCTGCCATTACCCAAAAATAGCTCAGCACAGTTAGATTTAATTTGTCTCCATTGGACGATTGCTGCCTTAAACATGTTTCTATTGCTCTGTCGAGAATGAAAATTCTATTTAAAATTAATTTGACCGTCTTTTTCCTTTTATTTTGCCTTAAGCTAGCCATCTGGTTTAAGCAACTATATATGTAGTATATAGTGCTGTCTCTGGTATTTGCATTAAGACTTGCAACTTTCAAGTGCCTGTTTTGATGTTCTACATCATCAGCATATATACTTTGTCGACAGGCCCTAGGATAGTAAGAATTGATAGTCCACATAACGCAGATGGCATTCCAAATCAGGGCCAGCGTCGTTTCTACATCGTTTTGACGTCGCCGTTATAGCGCTGACTTCGATACAATTTGGAATGCTATCTGGGAAGTACAATCTGGGATTTGTTCATATAGGCTGCTCAACTAATTAATTGCGATGTGCGACATAACTCTGCCCACAGATTCATTTGAAACGCTTGGTACTATGACGTCACATCACCGTACGTGGGTGTGACGCTCTTGTGCAATATGCATTGTTGTCACGTAACCACAGAAACACTTATATCTATATGGTTGGCACATCTTTGCAGACAACTTCACACAAAGGATTTCATGACAGCAAGTACTTAAGAACAGTATGGAATGTGTGGAAGATTCTTTTATCTACAAATGGGTATGAATTTGCACGGACTGCAACAGGGAGGTGTTGTGGCTCCCATATTACACAGACAATCATAAGAAAATGTTTGCAGGAAATTGTGTTATTGCAACAGGTTTGAAAATATAAGAAGCACAGTTTTCTTTAGATCTAACTGCCTTACCATATTCATTATTTACCATTTCCAGACTCAGTTGTAGGAGTTTTCTTTTAAACTTGTTTGGGTGGGTTGTCACAAAACTGAACATATTTAGTCGCCTGACATATCCATAGGTCTATGTTTTAATTCCATGTGTCTCCAATTCATAAATATGTGGATGAGCCAATGGCTAGATGCTGACTATGGAAACAGATATAGTTATCTCATATTCCTGCTTGCAGTTATGTTGAAAATGTCATTATCCTTCATTACTGCAATTGGATTTGGCTTCACGTGGTGATGTAGAGGCTATTTCTGCCTCTGTTAAATTGTTTGGTGATGCTTTCCAAATGTTGGGCCCAATCTTGTTCTTTATTTTTAATTAGACTTTTAGGATGGGCTAGGTTAAAAACTGCCTGGTGCAGATCTAACTTGACAACACAACACTGCTTGATTAGACCCAAAACATGTCTATTTCCATTAGAAATTAAATTATGAATGACAGATTTTCTAAATGTAACATCAACTTAGTGAAGTTGCAGTGGAGACTCCTGTGTATCATTCCCATCAGTTTCCTTTATTTACAAATACTGTCATAATAGTTTTATGCGAACAGGATAAACAAGAAACAATAGGGAGGCTATAAGACTATAGGCCAAAAAATAAAACAACTAGACAAACATTTTATCATCACTGTATCATACTTTCCTCCTAAAACAACCAAATGAACTTAATTGATGAAAATGTTTCAGACGAAACTTTCATCACTGTGATTACTCAATTTATTATTTGAGGCACTATTTGTAACATTGGCACTAGTAATGCATTCATTTCAATGTGTATCTCATCTGAAATATATAATTTTATGCAATATTTTATTGATTTAGTTGTTAAAAAGTGAATCAAGAGATTTGACACTTGTATTAACAAGTTTGATGTATCTATATTTTCCAGGGCGAAGCCGTTTTCAAGGCCCTTTTGGCAGCAGGAACTCAGAAATCTTTGAAAATCAACATCGTTCAATCCCAACCTTCTGATGGTGGGCCCGTGCAAGATACACTGGAGCTGGAAAAGGCTGGTGAGGCATTCTTTTTGTCTGTAGAGATTTTGGACTAATAATGAAAAAGTTATGATAGGCTGACATGGTCTACTCAGGCACAGACATCCTTCCCTGATAGCATTCCAAATTGTTTCAACGTCGGCGCGATGTCAGCGATGTTAATACGATGTTGTAACGACAGTGGCCTATATGAAAACGATGCTTGGCTAATTTGGAATGCTGTCTGGGTTGCCCATCGGCCCTGGTGAAAGGTAGGCTAACTGGGTTCAAACACTGGCCTTGCTAAATTAGATTATGGTAGACAATATGTGTTCATTACGTTAACTAAATATGTTTATTACGTTGACTAAATAGGTTTGAATTACTTAAAATCAAGAAACAACACATAAAAGAAATTGTTGCAGTGAAATTGGGTGGCTCAGTATAGCGCTTTGCATCTCCACCATCTTGTGAAGTAATCACGTCAATTAATTGTCGAGGCGAAAAACAGAGATTGAAATTGCGCCAACAGGAAATTCAAGAATCGTGTCGTGAAAACGAAACATTGGAACTGCGGTCTTGGTTTCTCCTGATGAAAAGTGTGTCTTTCTGCCTGATAAAATCTGAACAAAATTCTGTATTGTGAAGGAGCTGAGGCAAGAAACATGAATGAACTTCAAATAGGAGTCCTTGCTGTTCCCAAATCCACGAAAGTGAAAAGTGTCTACTGCTGTCTTCCCGCCCTTGGTATGTGTATAACTGACTACCAGAAGCTTAGTGATGTCTTTTAAGAAGGTAGCCATACAGTTACTGTATATCAGTCAGTGTCAGTATAGTAAGTAATCAGTTAAAAAGCATGGCTTGTGGACAACATGCACTAGTCTATTTACTAAGTATGATGGAGGTGGCTCTGCAGTAACCCTTGCCAAAAAAAAGGTTGTATGCTATTCTGGGGTGACAGCTGCATTTTAGGTGCGTGTTAAGAAAGATGATCGGCTCTTTGAGAGACACAGGTTCAATTTTTGTGTGTCTACCCTGGAGTTTGTAAAAGATCCTACTCATGGGTTCCATGTAGCTCCATGTGTAACATCTCTATGGTTACATTGTGTGAACTGTAAGCCTTATCATCTCATCATTACATCGGCTTGCCTTTGGTTGTCATATGGGCCTAACCTGACTAGGTTTCAGACCTGTAGCACTGAGGTTACACAATTAATTAATAAGACATCAACCGGGTGGCACCTTGTATAATTGGTGTAGCTGATCATATCGGGTAATGTCTAATGTCTCAATGCAACTGGGTCTGAAGCTGAACCAGCTTATATGACCAGCTGCCAAAAGCAGACATAATGAAGAGATGATAAGGCTTGAAGTCCACACCATGTTACACATTTACCCCATGGGTGGGGTCTTTTACTTGCCTCAGCATAGACACTGAGTATAAGGCACCTCCAATTTAACGTCTCATGCGATCGATGTAGCTCATGAACCTGGGATCGAACCTGGGTCCCGGGACCTTCAGCAAAGTTAGCCAATGTGGAATTGGCGGATGCCTTAACCATTAGGCCACCCAGCATCAGAGCAATAATACATATTTACACAGTGGGACTAACTTCAACAGAGTACAGTTTATTTTCACTTCAACATCTTTTCTGTTTAGCTTTTTTCTCGCAATTTCATTTATGAAATCTTGCTCAAGTTCTTATGGGCCCAATTTTAGGTTCTCACTAGCTACAAGTCCCCTGTCCACAGGACAGGGTTACAAGGTCCTGGATGAAAACATATTGACTTTTTGGCTTGAGTGGGAACTAGCCTTTTAGTAAACGTTTGTCACACAACATACACCCACTGTAGCGTTAGACATACCTTTTTTCTATTGTATCGCGCGCAGATATGGTTGATTTCTTCCCATTATCATCGATTTCTGCACTATTTTTGATTTCATGTTCACTTGATTACATGAGAGCATTATGAAAAACATGGCCGTCTAGTTCTGCCAAAACTCACAAGAGGGCTCCAGCGACGTTTCAACGCCCCTAGTGGCAACCAGAATAACGCTTGCAAGTCCTCATTTCTGTGATTGCTGGGGGCATTGCAATGGCGAAAGTTTAGTAAATTAATACAGAGATTTTTGTGCTTGTTGATGTACTTCTTGAGCGTTCTACTGTGAGATTCCGAGTGGACGAAAACTGGTCTGTGTAAAGAGCTATCAGCGCCGAATCGCACTGATGCGCCCTCTTGTGTATATTTACCACAAAAGCATGAACCTGCGAACGCGAATTTGAAAATGCTCTTGAAAAGGATGTTTTCACTGGCTTTTTTAAGTAAAATCTGCATATAAGTCGATAGTTAACAGAGTCGTACTCCTGTACATCACGACGAAATAAGGTATGCTAACGTGTTTATTGAGGAAAAAATTTCGTAAATGTCAACTTCCAAGAATTCCTATACAACGCGTTCCGACCCTACATCGCATCTAATGCCATGTAGGTCGGTTCTGGCTAGGTTCTCACATATGTTTTTACTGCAGCAGTATTTCATACATAATTCAATCTTATCCAATGTACCTGGAAGAAACACTATGACAACTGTTTGCTTAATAGCACCATGGAGCCACCAGATGTATGTAATTACATGTAACTAAGTCTAAGAGGAATCCTAGCATTCCTAATTGGTGTGTGACCCATTGGCAAACGTGGGACTTATGGGAAACATGACCCTCAAAAGCAACGTGATGGATGGCTGAGGAGATGTGAGGCTCTCGTTGTATCTTGCCTTGATCCACTTTTTGCATATCCTCATCGCTCTAATTATCTGGGATCGACAATAAGCCTCTTGCAACAGATAGTGACGCCACCTGATAGATATAGTAGCCTAGTGTAAATTTGAGAAATGATGCTTTGAATTGCCATAGGTCTGATTCAACTGCGCGGCAATTTGTGGTGGTCTAGTGGTTAATGCAAAGGCTGGCACCTCAGAAGGTCTTCAATTCGATTCCTGCTCATGGTCCTCAATTCGATTCCTGCTTGTGTTCGACTGGAAATGAAGTCTTATCTTATATGGTCAGGGCTTTTTTTATCTCAGCTATATGCCATTTGCATGAGATTTAAATTTCTGCTGCCTTATCGGATGAAGTTATCCTTGTCGTCTGTACTGGGGCAAAAGACTCCATGCATGGAGTGAGCAGACATTTAGAACTCACATTTCATTTCATCAATCAAGCCTCATTTAAGAGTGGATGATTCCTTCCTGAACTTCAATAAAAAAATTTAAAAAAAAACAGTTCAAACGATCCTTCTTGGGAATTCTCACTAAATTTCTTTCACTTTGTTATTCTTCGACTTCCTTTATGCATTGCATGTTGATTCCAAATAAATCAAGTCCCCTGTCACATTTTGTGCATCTCCTTTCAATTAATCTTTTTTATGACAGCACATTACTTTGATCTTCCAATCGGAAGAGTGTTTGAATTGATGAGTGTTTGTTTTCTTATCGAGCGACGTGTAGCTATTTTTAGCCACACGACGTCATGGTGGAATCTGTTGATTATTGGCACGTGACATTTTGTGATTGATAGCTACGTCTGCAAGACAGACTACTGCCACCTAGCGGTAGTTGCCCTGAGGCCAAGGGAGTCTAGTCGATTATTATACCTACATATATATCAAGTCCCCCGGGGCCAAACAACAGCCAAAGATATACACCCAAGCAGCTTGAGAATATATAGCCAAGCTGTCTTGCCAAGCACAACAAATATATATGGCAGTGGGAATCAAATGAACTTGCTAGAGTTTTATTTGTTGGGTTGTTTACTTGCCTAGTTACGCCGACTATAAAGTAGTTTGTGGAATTGGCGAATCACATCGTGTGATTTGCAATCCCATTAGTCTAGTTCTTCAGATTTCAATACCTTTTTGTTCTTGAGAACTGTTGTCTCAATGCTTCAAAGCTTTGGTCAGCTCATGTGACCAGCTGGTTGAGGGGGTGTAATCAAGTATCTTCTTGATGTAATGATGAGATGATAAAGCTCGCTCTTTACGTGTGCCATCTCACACTTAACTTAAATGGATGGGGGTATTTACCTACTGAACACCTAACTGGTCTATTAGTTTTACTAAGCATGCAGTTAATCAAAATGACTAGGCTTAATGACACTTGACTAAGGCTCACTACATGTAATTTGTTGGAGCTGTCAAACTGGTTATAGTCATTGCAAAATGGTTGAAATTTGTCATAATATCTAAGAAGGTGGTGATTTTCAGTGTATGAATGATTTTCAGTGTACAAGGGGCCAACAACCCATGCCTTACCCACTAGACCAACCAGCTGCATGCTGAATCTGCACCATTTTTCTCAGGGCCTGTTCTTCATGTCCCAATTAGCATGGCCAATTGAACACTGTTCATGGATCCTAGCAAGTGGATTTGTCTTCTTGGCATTGTGGATTCCTTTTCCCTATGATTGTTACATGTGTAATTTGCCTAAAGCCGATGTTTTATGACTGTATCTCCATCTTGTATGACCTTGCCATATTATTTGCAATTTCATTGCATTTCCTTTCCAAGTTGTGGCTTTTCGAGTGCATAACGTGCCAAATATTTAGAAATTAATATATTAATTTGTGTATCCATAGTGTACAATTTTACACACCACATGTTTTTTTAATACGTTGAAAGCTGTTTAATGTTATGCCAGTATTTAATATCATAAATTATTTATAAACTAGAATGCACATGGGATGTGCGGAGCTCTGCCACGGGATGTAGCGGAAGACGCCATGTAAGTTGTGTTATCACAGATCATACAGTTTTCCCCAAAGGCGACGTCATCTCGCGAGATCGATGTAATAACAAAACCTCTGCCCCTCCGGGGGCAGAGCTAATTATGCTATCATTGGGACATTCAGATATATTTCTTCTGAAATTAAAGTTATCAAACATGGGAAGTAAATGTTTTATGTATCTGAGAGTCTGTCTGCCACTCATACACTTAAGTATGTTATTGCTCAAATACGATGCTTTTCCTGATTGCCTTCCATGGTTTATATTCCTTATTGGCAATATCCCGAGCTATGTAAGCAATAGGTGCTCATGGGGACAACATTTTATTGCCTTCTGTGAAGTGTTATTAACCTCTTAATGTAGAAAGAGTCGAACTCCCTTTGTGGATCAATAACTACAATGAACATAGAGTCTGAAGGACGCCTGGCCCTGATGCATCATATAATATGAAGTTGTGTGGAAGGTAAAATGATCCTGACATCTGTGAGTCCCTTTTTCCTCATTTGTGGTTGCCCCCTAAACCAATTTCCAAATTCAATAGAGCTTTCTGCCCTGAAAATGTGATTGTTAACAGTAATTCTTTCGGGGTTGAAATTCCAATCTGTTTCCTTTAGTATGCCACCCAACACTAAGAAAACTTGCTGTCCGAAAAAAGGTGGTTGCAACGCCTTCGCGTTGTTCAGCGGGCGCGTCTTTTGATGAATCGCCATGTCTGATTGGCTGAACGGCCTATGAAATGGTTTTTTGATTCCATGATTCGACCACTTTCATACTGCTGTACATTGTCATTATACAAAAAAAAAGAAACTTTTTTGAACATAATGTGGAAATAGTCGAAGCACGGATGCGAGTTCAGTTAAGTTTTTCTTAGTGCCCAATGTACATCTTGGTGTCTCAATGTTACCGCTCTGAAGCCCAGTCAGCTTTGTATGACCAGAGGTTGATGTAACACTGAGATGATAAGGTCCACACCATTTACACATCTACCCCATAGGATAGGGTTTTTGCATGACCTAGCGTAGACCTCAAGAACAAGGCACCACCAATTATAGATCATGAAGATTGACTGGACGGTAGGATTCGAACCCAGCACCATCAGAGGAGCCGTCCAGTATACTAACCATATCTTAATCACTAGGCCACCCAGCCACCTCCTGAAGCCATTTAGCCAAATGGTCAAGTGGCCAAGGCACTTCTGCATCTCTCATACATTCCTGGGTTCAGTTCCCGGGCCCTATCATGTTATCGTGCTTTCTGAACTCAATCTCAGCTGGAATTTGTTTCAATTGAAAATAATAATCATATCTATTAATTGTTGTCAGTACCTATGCACAAGGCACATGACCGCCATACTAATGCCATTATGGGGTAAATGTGTAACATGGTATGGTATGGTATGGTAAACCATCTCATCTTGCCCTAAAGTCAACTATTACATATTGGCCATCCCAATTGTACTGCGGTATAACAAATTCACTGCAGTATACCATCAGTATAAGATATACAATAGAGCATTACTCACGGTTGTTTTGTTGTCAACAAAGAATGGAACGGAGTCTCGTGGGCAGTGGGAAGGCTCTTTGATGGCAAGTGGCAGAGAGTGGATTGCCCGCAGTTATAGCTGCCTGCTTCAATACTCTCACGGATGTCTTATTTAATCTCTTGCAAAGAGCCCAGAGGAGTCAGTTTCCCTGTGCGGTGTGTTAGAGACTAAGGCTCTAAGTCGTTCAATGTTCTTGTACAACTTCTGAAAGAGCCATTTTTTAAATTTAAAAAAGGAAATAGGGGAGAGTGGGTAAATCATATAACTATGCTACTAAGAGGTTGTGGGTTCGAACCTCCACCATCATGCACCGTAAGAGTTTATTTCACCTAACCCAGCATTGTCATCATGTGAGCATCGTCCAAAGACAGTTTTTAAAGCATAAGTAATATATTGCACAAACAGGAATATGACATAGCCTATAATAGAACTTACACCTTATAAGATTCTGATATATTCTGAGAAATAGCTATTCAAATGTCACCAGATATAACCAGTTTTAGGCTTTTCTTTGGCCTGTGTATTGCAAGGGAATGGCAAGGCTTTGAAACGTATCGCTTTGGCAAAGAAATCTAAATTCTTATAAATTTATCCCACACATTGTGTAAATAAAGGTCTTTCACTTTGCCTTTCCCGCACGTGCATATTTTACACTCACATAGAAAGAATCTGCAAGACTGTCAGCACCTCCACCTTGAGAATCCAAATGCATATGCCATGCAGTGATATTGTGATTTACATGGCATTTTAGCCTCTGACGCATCAAAAAGTGTGCAGCTTGTTGCCTTCAGAGATCTTCAGAGGAATTCCGTTGAATTTCATTTGCATCAGGTGCTTAATGTGACATTTCCATCTTCAGGAGCTGCTACAGTCAGGACCCTCAATATGACAAGACTGATGGGAAACGGTGTCCTTCATACAAAGTTTTGGATTGTGGACAACAAGCATATCTATGTGGGAAGTGCAAATCAAGACTGGAGGTCACTAACACAGGTCAGTGGGTTGTTGTGGTCAAGAACTTGCATCTTAGGGAACTTAGGGTTACACAGGTCTATAGTCCTATACCATCCTAAGTAATAAACATGTCAGGTGGAATATACCCAAATTTAATGGATAAGTACAGTAAACCTTACATAAATCGAAATTGCCTATGTTGAATATTGCACAACTCGAACCCAATTTGAAGGCCATTGGCTATTGATTCCATTTATGCATCTTTACATAAATTGAAATTAACTTTGTCTAACTTGAATGAAGTCAGATGGTCCTTTGAATTTGACTTATGCAATGTTTACTAATTCATTTCTTCATAAATCTATGATATGTAATTTAGTAATGATTTATAATGCAGCATAGTAGACTATTCATTGGTTCAATCATTTGCTTTGCCGAGTGGCCATTTCCTGACTAAACGGTAAATCAATAACAGTTTCTTACATAACTCTGAAAAGATGACTTGTGTACATTACATCCTGCAGCGCAAGCAACATTTCTGACGATACATTTATCTTTCAGGTGAAGGAGCTAGGAGCAGTTCTGTACAACTGCAGCTGCCTGGCAAGGGATTTGTCCAAGATCTTTGCGGTCTATTGGGATTTGGCTCTTCGCAATTCCTCCATTCCAGCAAAGTGGCCAGCTGCTTATGGAACGCACTACAACCAGGATAACCCCCTGAGTGTGAAGCTGAATGGAACAAGAGCTAACGTCTATATCAGTGTGAGTTCAATTGTAATTGATCACTTTTGTAGCTTGTTATTACCAACGAGGCGACGGCAGTCATTTAACCAAATGAGGACTTTTATGAAATGTGTAATATTGTGTATATTGTGTTCATTTTCTTATCGAAAGACATTCACAGAAATCTGAATCAATAATATAAATCTGAATCACAATATAAGCCGAGTGGCCATTTCCTGACTAAACGGTAAATCAATAACAGTTTTTACTATACCACCATCATGACCAACAAGAACTTGCCCTGCAGGGCTGCACTATCACAAAGTTTTAAAATAATTAGCAACTGGCACTAAGTCCAAATTATTTAGCCATCCACTACTCAGGGATCCAATATAACTTTTTTCTATCAAATATCACTTTTTTCTCTCGAATATAGCTACAAATCCCGTCCTGTGGACAGGGTAACACTGTCGTAGATGAAAAAATATGGAATTTCGACATGTGTGAGAACTAGCCTTTTAATAAACGTTTGCCACATGAAATACACCTGCTCTAGGTTTACACATACCTCTTTTCTATTGTGTCGCACTCAGATATGGTGGATTTCTTCCAATTTTAATCAATTTCTGTGCCATTTTCGAATTCACATTTTGTTGATAATGCTTGACAGCCATTGCTGCCTAGTTCCGCCAATACTCACAAGAGGCTGTGCAAACTTCAACGCCCCTAGTGGCTAATAAAATTCACATGGAATAACGCTGCCAAGTCCTTACTTCTGTGAATTTGATATTTACAATACATTAAAATAACATCCACATGATTCAAATTCAATAACAAGCAAATGGAGAAAATTATTCACTATTTTTCGTCAACAAAGTCTGAACAGGCAGTGGCACCACATTGTGTCAATTACGTCCATAGAGGGGTTTTCCCAACGCCTCGCTTTCATTCTGACGCCGGGAATCAGTCGTGAATGGCAAAAGCATGAACAAGCATAAGTAAATTTATGAAAATACTCTTTAAAACGACGTTTCTAATGACTTTTTCATGAATATTTGAGTATTCCTCATGCGGAAAACGATAAAACGAGGGATGTAATGGTATTTATTGCGGAAACTGATGCATAAATGTCAAATTCCACGAATTTTTATAGAAGCCATTCTGACCCTACATCGCATCTAATGGTCGGTTCTGGCTATCTCAAATATAACTTTTCTTGGTCCAATGGCACTTTTACGATGCAATATAAAGAGATCTGATTGGAGTAGCATATTTCAGTGGAGATTATTGTCCGCTATCCTAATTTGAATATATTGAGAGCATCACTGATAATTAATCAACTTTCTTGCAAATGTAAAATTCATTTCCAATTCCATGGATTCTTGAAATTTAAATAGGTTAGCAAAAAGCATAAATTCTAAATTTTTAACGCCAACCTGTATGTCTCTGTCATTTCTAGAAGTGCAGGTCATTTTGAGTGCATGTTTTCTCTTCACATTTTGACATTCAGTAAAATATATGAAGTACATTTCAACCTACACAATATTAGTGAGATCTGCATTATGGAGCAAACTTCAAAGACAAATTTAGCACTTCATATTTTTCTATCTCATGGAACAGTCACGCAACATGGCTGACTCTGTCATCACCCTGATGATAGCTTCATTGCCATGACAACTCTTTGTCAAACTTCTCACTTACTGAACGGGCCTGTGTCTAAATTAGTGATTTTATGACATACCTGCCCCATGTACGTCATTACATTGGAGTACCAAGCAGATAGACATAATCCGTTTCTTTATATAGGCAATGAATATGCCACAGATCTTGTGCCTATACATGTCCATCTTCCATGTCAAATGTGCGTAATAGTAATAAAAACTTGTATACCAAGTTCTAACAATGATTGTTAACATAAATGGGAAATGTACTCCTGAGGCATCAACAATTTATATTATAATATAAATTCATATTATAAATCACAGTTGAAATAAATTTAATTATATACATCAATCTTAGACTTGAATCTAATAACTGAGATTAATATTCATGCACAATCATTTTGCCCGATGTATCATTAGGTCCATGCATTACTTGTGGAAATTTTCGAACAAGAAAGCTTTCTCTGCACATCAGTAATGACAGTGCACAGACTAGCACTTCTAATTAATGTCAACTCTTGTTTGATGGCACAATACATCTTCCTTACAGAGCTCACCTCCTCCCTTCTCTCCCAATGGACGCTCAGATGACTTGGCTGCTATTCTCGACATCATCAACAAAGCAAAGAAGTTTGTCCACATCGCTGTCATGGATTATGTACCACTAACCCTGTACACACCGCAAACCAAGTATGCTGATTTTTGTTTGTTGAATTATATTGTTTCTAATGCAAAGTAACCCTTTTATATATTACATATTTAATACATATATATCTTTAATGCACCATGTCACTGTGTGCTGTCTCCTCAAAGCCAAACGACCTGATTATGTACATGATCAGCTCACTTACTCATCCAAACTAAATTAATCAATTTCTCTTATAGTCTACAAGCTGGCATAAATGGTACCAAAGGTCTAACAATGAAATTACAGAATAATCAGATGTTCATGTGCCGAGTTTATGCAATTCTTGTTCTGACAAGCAGGTAATTGAGAAAAACAACCTGAACTCAAAAAAAGAATCCATTTCTCTTGTATTTTTAAGAGGAGATTTCTTAAGTCAATACAAGGCCTATTGGCTGCATAGTTGAACCTATCATTTTTTTTAACTAGTTAATTAGCCACAGAATATCCATAATTAGGTCACTTGGTGAGGTGACAGCACACAGTTATGTGTGCTATCTCGACAAGCTTTCTCTTAACACCCCTATACTTCACAGAGTATATCTTATTTCCAATCAATGCAGAAAAGTCCTACTGATAGATATTCAGCCTACCACTCTGGCATACCACCTACAATGTAAGGCTCTTTTGATGAATTTGCTATTGTACACGATTTACTGAATCCATGCTGGTTTTCACACTAATGCTATATCTCACCCTGTGTATCTTCTTTGCCCATCTTTAGAGCTGCTTCAGCATCTTGCAGCATCTGTATGCATTATGTGGGCCTCATTATTAGTCTGCGTGTCTTGCTCCCTTAAATGAGACCTTAGGAAGTCTCTGGGTTGTTGGCAAGGAGCTGAGGTGTCTCCAACATGCTGATTTTGGAGGTCTTCTTCCCAAAATGAGACTCACTGTTAAATTCAAGTCAAATGGAAAAGAGAGTTTCGTGTTTCTCTTTAGGAACTTTTCATTCGAGAGAAACTGTTTTATATATTCTTCCATTGCTTTGATTGACAAAACTACAGAGACTGGGGCCAAAATTCTGTATGCTTAATTCAGTTGTCTTGAAATTGTCTTCTATAAGGTAAAGTGCACTTGTAACAAATGTCACAAGTTCTAATTTGCTTTCCAGAACGTTTGACAAAGTGCTTATCATAATCCAAATGTAATCATATAGGCACCCCATGTTAATGCCCTGAACCGAATATTATTTGGTTACCCAACCTCAATAATAAACATAGCCATATTTCTCAATGCCATACACGAAGTTACAACAAAGTGTTTTTGAAAGAAATAGGTACACAGATACTAGCTGTAGCCTTACTTTCAGTATATGTAGACAGTTTTTGTAAACTTTTGTGAGATTCAAGTTATAAGTAAAAGTTGGTCTAATGTTGCTCACTTCGATCTATATCAGCCAACGTCTGGCCGACCAAGCAATGATATCTTGGGACATATGAAGGTAAGGGAGTTTGTACACAATATATTGAGTTATCTGTTCTCCTTAATTTATGTTAATCTCTATTACATTACAGATTTTGGCCCCTCATAGATGATGCCCTGAGAAGAGCAGCTATAGAGAGAAGGGTGGAAGTGAAGCTCCTTGCATCATACTGGAACCATACTAGATCAGACATGCTTCATTGTCTTGCTTCTCTTAATGACTTAGCTGGAGTTCACGAAGCTGACATTCAAGTGGTGAGTGACACATCACAGCAGTTTCAGAGTAATTAGTGTCAGATTAACAAGATCCCAGATACCCAATTACCAATCTAATTAGCAGTAATTTGCTTCCATCATGGGTCTGAAAAGCAAAATTTAAAGTCTCTTTGATATAGTATTTGGTAATCTAAATGACAAACATCTGCATAAGCATCTGCTGTAAAGCACACTAATACATCAAGATATTTTATGAGGAATATCATGAAATTTATTAGATCACCTACAGATGATTCTGAATAATAGCACTGAACTGTATGCCCAGCTGTCATTTCCGAGCCTGTGAATTAAACTTTATAGAAACCAATTTGGTCCCCAGAGAAACATAGAGCAAAATATTACCATACCTGGTGGGATGGAATGAGAAATATCAGTACCGGTGAAATGGACACACATGATACTGTTACCAACGAAATTTTACTGTATATCAAATCACATACCATAAAAACCCTATCCCTAGTGAAATATTTTTGTACTCCTAATGAAAGAGACATTGATAGTAGTAGCAAGGTAAACGACCTCTGCTGAATGAAAAAAAAAATTACCATCCTCAGTGAAACACTGCAAAATGCAACCATCCTAAATGTAATTTGATGTAAACCTACTACCATCCACGGTGACATACACAGAGGTTTACCATCCCCAATGAAATACAGACATTATGAATCATTCAAAATCAACAATTCAACATGTATACGTAGCATCCCCTACAAGTTGAACTTTCAAAACAGAATAATCCTCATTATAATACATTGAAAAGTGTACAGGCATATATTTCATCTCCTGTAACTTTAAGCAGATATCAAGTTACAATGAGTTAACGTTTAATACACTATATCAAGGTGCCTGAAAGACTATTACCACAGTTTGTCAAGAAAAAGCTGTCACTAAGGAAGTGTGCAAGTTCTCAGAGCAGTGAATGTCACAGACCGCCCACCAGGGAATTAACAGTAAATGTACGTTGTTCGGTCGCGAGACAAAAAAGGTTGACAAGCTAATGCATCCGCCACTTAAAGAGAATGGCACACAGCAGGCGAAGTAAAAAAAAAAGTTTAAAGAGCAGAAGCACCTAGACAGTTGCTTTCACTCATCTTTTAACGACAGGTTGTTTAATTGTAGTTCATTAGCTCTTGCTTTTAGGCGTAATTTGCAAAGAGGTGTCATGAAATCTGCAAATAATGGGTCATTGAAGACATTTAAGATACCTAAGGAGTCATTAAAGACAATTTTAGATATTTGGGGATACTTAGGGCTTAATGAAGACTAATGGTTCAGTAGCAAATGATGGAAGCAGCACATGATGGAAAGCAATCTACTTGGACGACTGATTAGTGAGCTAATTTGGTTTGCAGGGTTATAAAAATTGGATTAACATGTCCCTAAAATAAGCTTGTAAATGGTTGTTAGAATAAATGGACGATAACAATTTTTTTTCCTTTTCAGAAATTATTTCATGTGCCAACCTACACGCCTGAACAAGCAAAGATACCATTTGCCAGAGTTAACCATAACAAGTACATGGTCACTGATCAAGTGGCTTATATTGGTAAGTGTGGCTGCTTTCAGTTTTCCGCTAGAGGTCGCACATATTGCGTTGATTATAGCTCCACCTGGGGAATAGGAGAGATACAGACTCCAGACATTTCATTTGCTGCTTATATATTAAATGCTTACATTCAACAATTTCAATCAAAATGTTATGACTAATGAAAAAAGTAATATGTCTCTGTCTGTGTAGCTATGCATATTTGTGTGAAATCCTAGAATTATTACTTGTTCCATAAATTATTCTATGTAACTTTGTCCCTATTGTCTGGAAGTCAAAAAGTGCAAAACATTTAAAACCTTTCATATTACATTAATTTGTTAATGTATTGGTTAATTTTTGCAGGTACGTCAAACTGGTCGGGAGATTATTTCATCAACACAGCAGGAGTTGGATTGGTGATAAACCAAACTTCAACAGCTGAGCAAACCAAACCCAAAGTGAGCACTGTTCAGAAGCAGTTGGCGAACATTTTTAACAGAGACTGGACGTCTGAATTTGCCAAAGCATTGCCCACTCATTCTTTGAAAGACTTTCTATAGTGACCACTGGCTCTTGAATTCTTTTTGAACAGTATTTCAAGCAATGGCTAGTGTGCATTCAATCTTATTTTGTACCAATGGAAAATATCAATCAGCATTACTGCATATCATCACATCATTAACATTTCACATCAACATTCCATTATATTGGTGACTTATATCAGATATGAGTTCTACTTTTAATGCTACCCAACTGTGGTTTTATTGATATTACGAGGAGGTCAAGATGTGTTGTAGCATTGATATTTAAGATGTTATTAAAATTATTATTTAAATTTTGTTTTGACAAGCAGGACTCCAGAGAGGGTTAAAGTCCCATTCGATAGTAATTGAATAACCCAACATCACGATTATTCCATACTCATCATTCCAATCCCCACCTAATATTGTATAGTGTCTACCTTCCTATTACATTGATTTTTTAATTTTTTCTCAGAGAAATTGTGTAAACACACTTTAATTCCACACGAAGTTTGTGAAAATGGGTTAAAAGTAAAATATATATTGTTTGCAAGATATTTTAAGAAAGTAACACTGACCACTTTCTATAACCTTTTGGTCAGATTATTCTGTTGGAGTGAATGACATTTAAATAAATGCTAAATCATAATAGCTTTTAATGGTGAATTAACTGAGTTAGAATGACAAGGAATTTGGTGTCATTGTATAGGTGATATTAACATGCTATTTTATCATGTGTGGTTGTAAATGTGCAAATGAATGAAAGAATAAACTATTCTGATAATATAAACAAGTTTTTGTTTACTTTTCATGCATAATCAATTTAATAAACAAATAAGACCACGTGGTGTGAGTAGCAACACGTGCGCCGTTGGTGGCGCTTCGATCGCTCAGTGATTAACGTAAACATGAAAGAGGCGAGTGGGTGAATGGGGTGGTTTATAGAAATATTATAACTGACAGTTTCACTGTAAGGATGGATATAGGATAATGTCAGGATGTGGTAAACAGGTGAGTGAAAAATATACAATTTTAAATAGATTCTGATGTCCAAAGCGTACTTTTCATTGCCAAACACACCTGCCAATTAGATCCATGGACGCCAATTTATTGATTAACAGCAGGGCAGCCTGGTACCCATACAGATGTTGGCAGGTTGGGTCTTGTTAATATTAACAACAGCCCAACTGCTCTAATTTAACCAATTGAATAACTAGCACTGTTAAAACGTACATTAATTGCACAGAGCATCGTAACACACCTGTGCTGCTGATGTTGGGAGTTCCCAGGTGTGATAAATCAGTGACTCACAAGTTTGCAGCACTATGCTTGATTTCTTTAATGAATGGAACCAGTCCTGACAGAATTACTGCATTATTGCTGACAGGCATGAAAGCAATTATTTTAAAAGGCAACCGAAATCAATTTGGGGCGAAAATCTAACAATGAAATTTAAAACAATATCATTATGCCCCTCATAAAATACAGATTACTTTATTTATTTTTTCATGTCATTATGTTTTTTATGAACTTTGTCAATTAGGCAACGTCGGTTCCAGATCAGAGTACTGTTCTCAATAAAGAGGTATGAAGGAGATATATATTAGGCTGTTGTGTGTATTGCTCCGTAAACTGAGAATACAATTAGAAGACCTCAGAAAGAGAAGCCAGAATTAATAAAAAAAAAATTAATAGCTTAGAAGGATCCTTAATATTGTGTTTTTCCCTTTATTGCATGGACACGCATGAATACACATTGTTCGCGCTTGACCTCACCTGCATGATAGCCTATTAATTAAGTCCTGGCCACGCTTCATTGATTTCAACTGTGAAATAAACGCCCCGATAATAAGGTGAAGATATTAATTTATCATGTCACCTGGAATATTGCCCATATTACGAGCTGAATTATAGACATACCATTCTATAATTATGTGCACCAAATATCAAAGCAGTTTGTCACATATCCTAATATATAATGTGTTCAATTAACCAGTGCAGTTGACACTGGAATGATCTCAACTGACTGCCAATAGCCTAACACTGAAATCCCATGTAACTAAGTATCTAATATCAAGCAAATAAGACTTATTAGACTGATCATTGGAATACACTGGACAATACATGTATACCACTGGACTAGTGTAAATGATCAAGTAAGATTTTTTTTCCATGTTAAAACTTTCAAGTGCACGTTCACTGAAGTTTTTTGCTTCCCGGGTGATCATAATTTTTTTTCTGCATTCCATGCATTGTTTAAATGTGGGAAAACTATGGAGTGTTAAATTAAATACTCAAATTCTGTTATTACAGACGATGTGTGTGACTGTTATCTAGAGTTTTGTTGCAAGGGATAACTTTTATTGAAAATAAGCCTACACAATTTGTAATAGTGAAACTATTGTCTTTCACTATATATGGGAATTTCATGGTTTGACTTGACGTCCACTGGATTTAATAAAAAGACAGATATCCCAGTTAGCCAATTAGGCCATCGTGTGTCAACCGAAATTTCGAGATTATAACTGGTATATACCCTAAACCCTTGATAATTTCACTTAGGACATTAATTGAGATGTTGCTTTTTAACAAGATGTTTTTTCTTTTTTAATCTAAAGTGTGTATTCATGCTCATTGTCAGGATCTTCACTGTAGGTATGTGGTCATGATAGAAATCTTACTTTAACAAAGAAGTAATTTAGATGCATACAAAAAAAAGTTAAACAAAATCTATCGTTTTGATAGAAACAGCTGTTTGTTATGTTCAATGACTAAACAATTTTGGTCACTTTTACAATTGTTTCATCAAGGAAGACATTAAATACATGCTGTTTGGACTTAGCAGGGAAATCCAAATACATGTATAATATATATGCTTGTAATAGGCTATTTTCTTTCGATAACAGATGATGTAGGAGAATGGAGGAGAGGGAGGAGAGGGATGTTTACGTGCAGCAGCTGAGGGAGGTCTTCATCAGTTGCATCAGGGATGGAGAGGACACCCTGGACAGGTTGCAGCTGCAGGAGCTCTGCATCAAACTGCAGGTGGAAGAACAGGCTGACAGGTTGATTGAGGAACTGCTGGGGAGCACCAAGGATGGAAGGGTAGGTGAAAAACATCAAACAGGTCATATTCTATGTGGCACATGGAAAGAAAGTGGGAAAGAAACTAACAAAGATATTATTCAATGAGAAAAGTTATAAGACAATCAGGGACAAAGGGAGAGACATAATAGATTTGGACTCAAAATAAAAACAAAGAAATGAAAAAAAAATACAACAGAGAAGGCAATGTAAACTTGAGAACTTTGATGAAAAGACCAGAGAAAAAGCATGAGGTAAAGATATAACGAAAGAAATTTATGAAGAAAGATGCAAGTTACAAGAACACTAAAACTGAAGGGGTAAAGATGCACTTGCGTGGTCTATATATAAAGACCGGAAATAAGTTTCTCTATCTCCATAAAAGAACATTGTAATGGATAAGAAACTGACACTGGAAAATGCTTTAGGCCGCGGAAACATGAGTTGACCACAAAACGAATAAGCAGCACATACAGTAATAAAAGAAGCAAAGACTATACAATGTTGCTTATATGTATGTTTTTCTTTAGGTTGATTTTGAGGCATTCAGAGATGGCTTTGTTAAAGTTTTATCTGAGATGGATGGGCTGGGTTCAGATGATGAGGAAGATTATAGGAATGCAGAATTTGGAGATACAGCGGACCAGAAAGAACTCCTCAAACGTCTACAGGAACTCACTGATTTTAGCGACAGTAAGGAATTTGGTCTTTGTCCTAACTTAGAATACATCACATCTTTCGAAGTTCTAATTTATATTATAACAAAGTACATTCTCTTTGTAGAGGAAGAAATCGAGCCCAAATACACATCAGGTGACAAACGTTATGGTCGAAGGTCACGGCCAGCTTCTCGGTGTGAAGATGAGAGCCCATTGACCGTGAGTGACCTTCCGGAAGCGGATGCTACATCCAAACTACCAATCACGAAACCCACCAGAGGGTACACTGCAAGTGTCGATGCAGAAGTAAGAATGAATATTCCAGCTTGCCTTTAGAATTTAGAACATAATTGTGGCCCTTTTTTGGTGGGCTCAGGAATGTCTAGAAAATAACTCATTAATCTTTCATTGACAAATTCCATTGGGAACTTGTAAGGAGTTTTTGTAAAATCAAACGACCAAGTACAAACCCCAAACGTAAAAAAAAACATGTACCCTTTTCAGGGTTCCTTCAAGCCAAGTTCATCCAATCTAGCTATATTCTCTTTTATTCTCCATTTAGTTGATATTTAAAAAAAAAGGACTATGATTCGTCTGTACAGAAAATCCATCATGATTAGATTAACAAGATGATGAATCACTGACAATGGGAAATTGTTCGATTGCTTTGAAGTTGTGCGAGTACAGAGGTCACTGTGCTATCAGTGATAATGATTTGATAACAATCTAAACAATCTAAAGACAGGTAATGGTTCTTGTTGTCATTCATTTAGATTCATAAGGATGAGGACAGGGATGAGAATATGGATAATGCTGCGGCTGATGCTGAGACCTTTGAGGCTGAAGGTAAGGTATTTTGCTCTATTATAACTATAAAAGTATGAAAACCATGCATAAAAGGTATTTACCTCAATGAGAAGCTATAACCTTGAGACCAACCCCTCATTACAGTCACATTATTTCAACCCAGTCTGAATGAACATTGATAGTGAATACCTACACTACAAGTAAGACATAATATTGTGGACATAATAGGAATGGCAAGTGTATGAATAAATGCACATGTACAAAATGTCCTAAAACTCATATACAGGTTCTGCAGTTGGGTAACGTATTAATGTCACAACTGCGGCTGATGTAATAATGAGATTACAAAGATTAGCACTAACATCTCATTCCGCATTAATCCCATGGGTGGAGCTTTCACTTTACAAACATCGTAATATATAGTCACTAATCAGTTTCAACATGAATCAAACCCTAGCATGGTACACGGAAGAAAAAACTGACCAGTAGACCAGTACTCAAGTGGAAACTATTTGCAGATCATCATGAGATTATGGTGAGACAACTTGACAATGATTGATATGACAATGGCCATCTCTATGACAAGGGGCTATCATAAGCATTAAGATCAAATACGTTGAGATATATGTAAGTATTGCAATGACCAGTCTATAAATCGAACCCAGGACCCTAGTTGAGATGCTTAACACTATAACCACTAAGCCAACTGCTTTAAACAAATTGTGATATATATATCACATTGCTACTGATAAACACCCTAGAGTATGGAACCAATAGAATGCTAATGAATAGCACATTAGACACAGATCACTTATCAGGCACCAGGGCTGATATATTAGCATGGACTTGCCTGGACTTGCTGTGACCAACAATCAAACACCTGAATACATGTTGGTCACAGTTCAGACATAGCAGAGTCCACTGGAACCCTAGAATGCACATGTCTGTGGTTATTTGATACAGCATGGATTTATAGAGCTAGAAAAAAATGGCTAATATCTTCAAAATACCAAAAAGTAAGTCGATAGCAACAGCAAGCATGTGTACTCCATTGGACCATAAAATTGTATAGAATTTAGTGCTCTATGACATGTCAACAATCTTTCAAAAAGATAGAAGTCTAAAATTAAAGGGCTCCTTGTATCGGATGCTTTTGTATTCAAGCAATCTAATCTGCATAAAAGAAGTATATTCTGTACACAGTCAATGTATTTTGCCAGTTATATACTGTAGACACAATGTAAAGCCTCTCTACTAAAACCACTGAAGGTTTTTGGCTAAAGTGGCCTTAACTACTAAGTAGCTTGATAGGGAGATGACTGATTATATAATGTACAGTATTGTGCACTGCACATGTAAAGTTAGTTTCATAAAATATGGTTGACTCTAGACAGCTGTGGCACCAAATAGCCAGACAGTTCCGTTTAGTGGCAGGTAGCATCGTAAAGCAAAAGTTGTCTAGCTTCGTCTAGGTTTTAAATTTTACAGGCTGTTTTTAATAATGAAATTAACTGTATGTCATTATTGAGTCAGTGTTAAGCTGATTTTGGATTTTAGGTTGAGGTTACAATCAAGGACTTCCATGATTGTTCACATTATATTAATCTCAATCATTGCATCCACAGGACAGCTGAACCAGGCCATGGCCAGCATGGAGAATGCCCTGGATCCTCTGAGTGAGGAGGAGCACCTTCGAGAGATATGGCGAGAGCTCAAGGTAGGAGCGAACGGTGCACTTTCGCAGTCGGAGCTTGTCGCAGTGTGTCAGCACATCGGGATGGAGGAGATGAATGAGGAAGAGATGCGGCATCTTTTCACTAAGTTAGATGTGGATGGAGATGGCCAGGTCAGTTTCCAAGAGTTCCTCCAAGGATTGTTCCAACACGGAGGACCAACGAACCCACCGACCCCAGTCAGCCGAACAATGTCCACTCCAAGACAGAAGCTGAAATTATCCATAACGATGGATGACAGGATGCACACTCCCTCATTCACATCAACGGAGTCAGGACTCTTTTCAATCATCGACCCTGAAGGCTCTGGGTAAGTCATGTATTGGTTAATGTTATGACAAAAGACTTGTGATGAAAACCTTTCAAAATATATCCAAATATCTGCTGTAGACCACCTTTATATGAACTAAATTGAAATGAATTGAATAGAATATTATTATTATTTTCTCATAAAGATGAATGTTAAAAAGGCATTGACCCATAAAAAATTGGCACAGATGCAGGGCAATGTGGTTTTAATGTTGGTGTCAACAGAATTTCAAAACTGAAAATTTGTCTGAAATTTTAATTTATAGATGGTCATGTTAATGCCATGGCATGTTATTACTTCAGGTATGCCATGCCTGATGCTATTGTAGAAGCTTGGGAAAACCTTGGAGTACCTCAAGGAGGAGATATTTTAGAGGTTTGTGAATACTCTCTTAGCTCCAATCTTGCTATACTTTCAACAATTTTTGTGTCATACAGACCTATGGTATTAAATTAGATTTCTTTTCATTTCTGTCACAGTACCTTCAGTTTGATCTGAACACCAAAGTCAGTTTAGGAGAACTCTCGACAGTTCTAGAACAGGAAGCGAGATCTGTGGAAGATGACAACGCCACCTACCAGGCAGCTCTTGCATCATTTGTTATGGAGATAAGGCATCTCAAGTAAGTTACATACATGCTGACCAAGTTCTAGATCAGTAACACTGAGATGAAACAGTTAGCAAGACTTTGGTGACCTTAGGCCTACTGGTCTAATCTATCTACCCTACCTTCTGTCTTTCCAGAACTATCAATGAGCACATGACAGCTCAAAGAGACAAATTACAGATAGACCTGGCTGAGGCAAATACTCGAATTGGGAATCTAGTCAAAGAAGAAGATGAGAGAACAGCAAACTTTGAAAGGTCCAGAGAACGAGAAATACAGTGAGTATCATACTTAATTAGCTATAATTGTACATTTTCCAAAACAGGTGCTTACCATCCAAACTAAGAAGCTACTTGACATGGGCTTTGTCATTTCAGAGACTTGGAGAAACGCTACCAAGATCAACTAAAATCAGTCATAAATGAATCTGAGACAGAAAAAGAGACTTTAATCCAGCAAACGAGTAAACAGAGACAAAAACTTGAGACAGAAATTGAGAGACTAAAAGAAGAGGAAACCAGACTGAAAGAGAAACTGCACGAAGGTGAAGAAGACATTGAGAAACTAGAAAAAGAAACTGTTGAAATGGCAGGAATCTGCCAGAATCTGGAAGAGAAATGTATCAGGCAACAAAAAGAGCTGGACCTTATGCCTGAACTGCATAGAAAGGCGAGTGAAATTCTTTATTTTCACACTGAATGATGATTATATAAATACTGTCAATATTCTAATACAGCAGATTACATAGACTTGAAAACTAGTACTCCAGAGAACATCGTGAATCCATGACTCCCATTGGTTGACCTAATGGGAGTCCTGTATTCACATGACGTCCTCCTGAGTTTGTAGCACAACTTTGTCACTGTACCCAGTCATATTCACTCCTTTTGTGACTATCACAATCTGTCACCGAACAGATAATTCCTAATTACATTGAGGGGCTAAGCTTATCTAATAACCCTGCAGGCGCATTGTTCTGTTGTAGTGTGATGCACAGGGTGTACAGCTGCAGTTACAAACTACACAAATTTATTATTTTAATGGACTATGTATATTTAATATGATTGAGTTATTTAAAAAAAATAACGCCTTTTGGTAAAAACCTACACTTACCCATCTAATCCCAGTCTTATGAATTGATTCTCTATATTATATTCAGAGTGCCATCAATTTTTTGACATTGAGGCTTTATTTTGATTATGCCCATTGACAAACAGTGTAAGCAGTTAAAGATGAAACTTTGGTATATACATAGTAAATACGGCTTCTTTTGTTTAATTTATATATATGCTTTGTTTATAATCCAACAGACATCTATACCGGAGGTGATGATTTTATTTCGGTCAATTAATATAATTCTTTGGATTGCTTGAAAATTGCTCTAAACTTCACTCTACGTTTTAGTTCAAGGACTATATTAAAGATGGAAAACTAAATCTACGTGTTTAGTGGCATTCTATCAAAAATCTAACTTATAATGTGATATCTAACTCATGCACTTCATCTGTTCAGGTGAGGATAATCTCTACAAATAGGCTGTGGGTTACTTTTGATGTCATATGTTACTTTTTATGTCATGTGTGTCAAATTCATGTCAGTGAAATTGAATCAATTGAATGACTTATTTACTGGTGCCTCGACTAAAAAAATGTACATGTATTGCAATAAAGCATGTGCCTTGACATCGACATTTACTCTTCAATGCAACTCTGAAAAATTACTATTTCACTGTAAGTTAACATGTAGAAATAAACAAGTTTTTGTCAGTCTAAACTATCACAATAAATTGTAAGATTTTTTAATGTTTATGGGTTGAGGTTAATTTACTTAATTAATTTTTTTTTGCTTTCAGTTAGAGGAAATGGTATCGAACAGGGAAGTGGTTCAAGATGAACAACAAAAATTCCAAGCTCAACGATTGCAATATTTGGAATCTGAGAACAAGGTTTGTCTGTCACTGCGGAATAGCTGTCATTTAAAATAAAATATGTTCAATTAAAAATCGTGAAATTTTGTACCAAATATATATATTTAAAGGATTTGAAAGATCGAGCAGACGAACTCACCATGGAAGTGGAAGATCTGAAACAACAGCTATCTGGCACCAGGCGGCGCTCGAAGACACTAAGAAATTCTATCGGGACTAGTGGCTCCACCAAACGTTGTGGCTCAATTCTATCTGACTATACTAAACCCACAATATTCATCAGGCGCAGCTATACCAGTGATAACAGTGGTTGAGTAAATTATATAATCCACAGCACACATTTACGTAATACAAACACACTCACTCACAGCTGTGCACTTTAAATGACTGAAGCTGTTTACCTACTGCACTATTGATGAAAAGAAAAAGTTGAAAATATAATATATTATGATAGGTCATAGTGACTTCATACACTGGCTAGCTTTAAATTTTTTGTTTATTTTTATTTTGCTTAGATGATCTGAGTGATGATGACAAAGATGCTGATGAAACTAGTCTATCCTCATCAGGAAAACACCGAAGACTCTTGCCTCAGTTACCTGGAGAAACCCCAGATGAAATTTCAGGTAGACATAGTGATAGAATCAAACATCTTTTTTTATTTACATTGATATGTAGGATATGTGTACACCTGTGTATCCACTACAAGGTCAAATGCAATACATGAGGGTTTATTCGATCATTAGTAAAATTGAAGTCAATATATTTTAAAGATTTTGGCTAATACTGTCAATAATAAAACCTATAGATATATATATTAAATCCAGGCACTTAGATATCATATGGTGCAAATTACAAGCTAAATATAAAAACAGATGCTAAGTATTAAAAAATTGGTTGTAGATCTGGTACAAAATATTTGCATGTATTGACCATTATTTCTAAAGACCAAAACCAGTATAGTTCTCCAAATACTTTATGGCACTTCCACCTCTATTATATCATACACCATCTTAAAGGCTATATCTTTATTTGGCAGAGACTCAGATAGAAGAACTTCATCAGCAGGTCGAAGAGGAGACCTCAAAAAGGACAGAGATGGAGGAAGCTTTGAAAGCAGAAATGAGGGACATGGAGGCAGGGTTCAAGGCAGAGATACACCAACTAAGAGAAGGGTTTGAGAGAGAAAGAAAAGAAATTGAGCAGGCATACAAAATGGAAATTACAACTATTGAAGAAGAGCACCAAAAGGAAAAGCAAGAGGTCCTCAGTCTGCTCACTGTGAGTGTTGTATTTTGAATGCTAATAGTAGAATTGAACTCATGACCACAATATCAAGTACCAAACACCTAAACAACTAAGCAACAATATGAAATGCAAATAATATACACATGGTTTTGTGTTTCCTTGTCGCCACTTGTCAAAAGCCAAATGAGTAGTTAGTCCTACTGGAAGTCAATATATTACTTGCCTCAAGTTAAACAAAAAAATCAAGACCCTACCTACAATGTATTGAGAATGCTTCTAGCTTATATTATTCAGTCGTGCACAACCTGAAATTGCATCCCAAACTCTGACCAGAGGCACATTGATAAGACTACTGTGCTGCCTCAACATGAATTTTAAGGTTTCAATGTATAATATTATTTATAATCTGCCAAGTGACCTTTTCTATTGTTCTCAGGTGGGATATAACCAACGAAAATGTTAGTTAACTCTCTCCTGAAAACTGCACCTTAGTCGCTTAATAACAACAGTTAAAAAAAAAAAAAAAATCGGTTAACTCCCTTGTATTTAGGATATAACTTATTACGCAACCGCCAAAATAAAATTGAAACTAAAGTATTAAGAGGTGCATTTTTTGTGTGATTTCAGGGAGGTAATGATGCTGGAAAAGAGAAGGCATTTGATGCTCGCTTACAAGTTGCGAAACATGAATGGGAAGCTGAAAATGAGTTGGAGATGGAAAAAAAATTGGAAGAGATGAAAAGAGACATTTTGATTAAGGCTGAGACAGAAAAGAACCTCATTATCCATAACCATCAAACAGAGAAAACTGCCTTGCTGAACAGGTATACTAAATTACTGTCTCACATCATAAAATTGCCAAGGCCATAGCCACAATTATGATAATTTTTATTTTAAAAACATCCCAACGTAGTATCCAGGGATTCATTATAGTAACTAGGCTATTTAAACATATGCTATGTATCTGCTGTAATGCATCAATACAATATGTTACATATTAATATGTATATCACTATATATCTTTCGTAACTCACATACCAACTTTACACCAGCTACTTTGAAATATGACTATTCAGAACAAAAGAGTACCACGTCTGAATCCAGGAATTGATATTTTCCTTTCATTGTTTTCAGGAGTGAGGATGAATTAGAGACTGTAGTGAAGAAGAGACTTGAATCAAGAGAAGAGATGCTGAGGCAAGAAGTGATGCAGATGCTGGAGGAGGACTCCAAAGCAATGACTAGCAAGGTTTGGCATAGATACTAATTCTTCACAGATAATGTCCATCATTGTGTTTATGTTTGCAGATTACAGGATATAATTTGTATACATTTTTTATATCAATGCACCAATGACAAACACAATTGACCTACACTATAATATGTCCGCTGTTCAGATCCTTGAAAATGTGTTTTCAAACTTTTTATTTATGGAAAGTAATGGACTACCTTTACAATAACACTTTCAAACAGTACAACTATTACTACACTAGTCCTTCTGACAACTTTGTAGAAGAAATAACTAAAATGTTCTCTTTGCCATTGTTGACATTCTTGGGAATACTACCTAAGTATGTGTAATCATGTTTAATTAGATTATTCTATAAATAGATTTACTGCAATTACATATGATCATTGTATAATCTGATCAATCATTAGCTATTATTACACCTGGGTATTGATTTATTGCTAAGCAACAGAAGTTAAGTAGACCACAACAATAACACATGGTTTATGCACAGGTGTCCCTTCAGTTGGAACAGGCAGAGGAAAGATTCAAGAGAGAGAAGAAAGAGTTGGAGAAAGAGCACAAGAGGAAAGAGGATCAGACGAAAGAGCAATTTGAGAAAGAGAAGAAAGAGTTGGAAGAAAGATACAAAAATCTGAAATTTGATTATGAAAGTCTCTTGTCAGAAGTGAGTATCTATCTATCTAATATTTATTCCCATGAGAAAATATTTGTAGTAAAAGAATTAAAAAATTTTGGAAACATTTTTTCAAAATCTGAAATAGTTGAGATGATTATGATATCATATCATATGGTAGCTTCTTAGGTCATAGACATTATCAGATATGATCTGTTGAAGTATCTATATCTAATGTGATATTTTCAGGGTGTTGAAGGTTTACAAGGACAGCTTAGAGAAGATTTCGATCGACTGGTGAATGAAAGAGTTTCTAATCTGAGAAAGGAAGTGGAAAGGAAAAAAGAAATTGAAAGGAATGAGTTGGAGGTAAAATCTAGAAGGCAGATTGATGAGAAAATAGAATTGGAGAGTGTAAAATTGAAAGAAGAAATGGAAAGTGAATTAAGACAAGAAAAACAGAGGATGGAAAAAGAAATTGAAGAGAAAGTAAAACAAGACAGAAAGACAATTGAAGACGAGATGAGAAAGATTAAGGAGTTGGAATCAGAGAAGATGGAAATTGCAAAGAAAGAGGAGAGAATGAAAGTGCAAAGAGAAATGGAGAAAAAATTCACGACAGAAAGAGAAAAGAATAATCAAGAAATAAGGTATGAACTGGAGAAGGAGATCATCAGATTACAAGGAGATTTGCATAATGAGGAGATGATGACATCGGAAATAGATCAGCATAAAATTCAAGGTAAGCAAACACAAAAACTTACTGATCAATGCCAATATTGTGTGATGACATTATCAATTGGTTGCACAAATGTCTTTACACTGAATGATGTACAGCATAATCTAATGTGCTATTAGGCATAGATTGCTGAGATTACAGATGTGCAGGTTCAATATGATGACATCTACTTATTTATTTATATTTCATCTCGGACTCGGTCTTGTTGCCTGCAATGAGCCCATTTCGTTCTTGCTAAGTATTAAGTTTGCATATAAGCACATATAAGCGTTATTGTACAGCATAATCTAATGTACTATTGGGCATTGATTGCTAAGATTACAGATGTAACAGGTTTAATATGATCAATTAAAGAGACAAATAGAATTTTGAAAGTCAACATACATTTTGACGTTTTGACAACTTCTTGTTGTAGTTGAAGAGCACAAAAGAGTAAGGGAGAGGCAGGAAGTGAAAATATTACGGTTGGAGAAAAGGATTTCAGAATTAGAAGAGCGTTTGGAGGGTGAGAAGAGAAGCAAGCTTCAAGACTTGAAGGACTTGAGACAATCATTGCTCAAGAAATATAGAGATGAGGTGAATTGCGACACAAGTTATCCATATATCGTTTGATCTAGAAGTGAATGGCCAAGTTCATCTTCACGTCTTATGCCATATTTCCATTGCAAAACAAGATCTCTTTAACAACAATAAATTTGGCCGATATCTGAAAGATGTAATGCCCTTACCATTAGCTAAGGAATTAAATAATCAAAGACGGTCAGCAAAATTAAGCAATTTTTATATTGAACAAAATTAAGCAATTATTTTTGTTCAATATCATAAAATAATTAATGTACTATTCATTACTAGGTAATGGAACTAGAAGGCAGAGTGGAAGAAGAAACTAAAAGGACACAAAGTCTTCGAGAAGAACTGACCTTGAGACAGAGTTTTGATAAAACAATCGAATACGATAAGGGAACACAAATGATCCAATTAACAGAGCAAATAAAACAACAAATGGAGGTTAGTGGATTAAAAAGACTCGTTTATCATAATTATTAGAACCACACAATTGAGAATACATTTGGTAGTAAGTAGGCCACTTGCCTGAATGATGATGTGGCTTAATTTTGTGGTAAAATACAATAGAAAGAATACAGTGCTGTTATTAATGGCTCAACAGTATGGTTGTCATTTGCAGAACTACACAATTTAGATTGCTCTCGGTGGTAGGTCACTGGCTAAAATACAATGGGAAGAATGTACTTTCATATTTCCCGAAACCAATGGCCTCCACTATGAGGTGGTCCTAATGTTGTCAATCACATTTCCATTTTACAACTGAAATCATATAACTCTGATTACCTGATAATGGTTTTCTCGATTCTCCACCATATTTTTTTTTACCTTTTCAGATGAAATTTCTGGATCAGCTTGAGCAACTTAAATCTGTATTCGGAGATGAAAAGAAAGAATTAGAAGCTCAAGTCCAACTGCTCCAACAAGAGTTAGATGAGATGACCAAAGTGAGTGATGCTGACCAAAGAATTCACCAAAAAGTGGTCAACAAGGCCCGGGAGACAGAAGAGAGGTTAAAGAGACAGATTGAGGAGCTGAACAAAAGTTTGGAGCAGTCGAAGAATATGGAAGCTAAACTAAGAGGACATGTAGATGAGTTATTGGCCAATCTTGAGAAGGACAAAAAGGTTTGTGTTATCTTTCTTTACACCAGAGGGCTCTCCAATGCTCATGATGTTGTGCTGCTGTGACACCACTGATAGTCCAATATTTTGTGCAGGGTAAAATTAAAACTTTCACAAATACTTCAATAAATTAAAATGACTAATGTCGCCCGTCATTTTTATTTCAGAATACAGGCTTACACTATGATAAAGATTTCGAGAAAAGAGAAACGAGATTTCTTATTTCGAGTAGTGCAGGCCTAGATTCACCAGACAATAGAGACCGGGTAAGACTTAAATGATATTTAAAACATTTACCAATGAATATAGGAATCTGCTTTACATTATCATATATTTCACAAATAAGCCATTATCACCAAGTTTGAAATAATAAACCGAAAGAAACAGTTTGTATTAAATACAGCTTGTGTTTCAGACTTGTCAAGTAGACTATGCATCTTAAAAATCACATTCTTGCTCATATTTTCAGTTTCATGATTTTCAAATACTTCGAATGCGCTTTATGTTCCTTTCTTTATCGATTTCCTTTTCAATATACTTTGACCAGAGCAGTAGCAGGACGGACAAATATGACGAGGCTTCAACTTTTAGTCTCACTGTCACCCCACCTCTTTTGTTCACGTCAATAAGTCTATTCGATGAAGATGATAACGAAACTCTATGAATCTGTTACTATGGGAACAACATAGGTATTCAGTGTCACAACAAATTTTAGAAAAGATAATTGTTTGGTATAATACATAAGAATTATTAGAATCAGTAATGTTAGGTTTATGCTTTAGAAAGGTAACTGTTACATTTGATTAGCTATAAAAAGGCAAGACTAGTCCTTATTTAGTGCATTAAGATCATAATAAGGCTCTAAAATGTTAGATCGTGTCCTTACCTAAATCTCAGAGACCTTGCTTTAGGCTCTGATTAGCAGGGTCAGTCCAAAATTTTGGACCAGCAACATAGTTTACAACATGCAGCAATGCCAAGAAGACAGTTTAGCCTGCCAAGATGCCTACAGCAAAGCCTACAATTCAGGTTTCAGATTATAATCCACTTTTTTGACCATTCGATTTTGCTTAATTGTTATCCAGGCTATCCTGGAAGCAATAAAAGGTCAGAGAACCCTTTTGGAGAAAATTACCCAAGACTTAAAAAGTCACATCAATGAAGTTGGTACCAGTGACATCAGCAGTTCTCTTATAAAGGTAGACCATAAAATAAAGCATTTGACAATACCTCCAAAACTTGTAGTTGGTGAGTAGTAAATAATTCTCTGGACAATACATAATGTGTTTGAATAATAATAGGAGACATTGCTACAAGAAAAACGAGTCCTTGAAAAAGCATTAGAGCAGCTTCATGAAAGGATGCAAGATTTGATTGAACATTCTCATGGAAATGAGCTCAAAAAGGTGACACGATAATGCATAGTGATTTGAATACACACATTGTCCTAACATTTGTGTGGATATCACACAGTAACCACGCAATAACCTCCAGAAGCAGACTGATCTATAATCTACTAAATCATCCAACAGTTGGTGGAACGGTTTCATGGAAGATTAATTCATCAGCAAAAAATATCTATTAAATAATTAGAAGCTATTTTTGGGTGGAATTATATTGAGATTAGCCTTTACAGACATAATTTAGTTTTACGTTGTAAATCAATTACACAATAATCCCAAATAATCCTGGTTTTTTTTGGTGAAATGAGGCTGCATGCTTTTGTACTTTTGGTTAGTCCTTGTAATAAAAGACCAGCACCTGCATAACTTTAATCTCCTGCAGTCCTGCACCTATGCACTTCCTCTCTATTTCACTCTTTGGTTTAATTTTGTTTGCACTAAACACCAATGCATTCTACAGATTTGATTACTATATTCTTATATCTTCTCACAGATTTTACTATCAAACTTCACTGATTAGCTTATATGTTCTATTTAGGTCAAGTTTGACCAATGGGAGGCAGAGAGAGACTTACTTAAAGGTCAACTTCATGCAGCTGAAAATAGGGTGAGTAATGAATACTTAAACGTTATAAATCGTATAAATTATATGATATGGACCCCATATATTGTAACTAATATGTATGTGTGTGCCTGCAATAAAGCCTAATAATAATAATAATAATCTGAAAGTCTTGTCTATTCAGGACCAACCATTGACTGTTGCATTTGCAACTGGCGTACTATCAAACGACCTTTCGGCCACCAGGGCCATGATTTGTGGCTAGAGTTATAATCGATAAACCTCACAAAGTCCTCAGATGCATAAGAAAAAATAAACACAATATAAATATTAAGAATAATTCGGTGATAATTTAATCTATCTGTGATTGTCAATCATTTGGGGGGAAAGTAGCACAATGCTAATTTGGTTCATGCCACTACTGTGACTGATCCGTTTTGTCATGACGACACATGTCAGGATTCTTTTATAATGAACTTCCTGTATCTCAGTCAGCGGAAGCCACCACAGCATTGTCACTTGCCCAGTCTGAGTACATCCGAGAATTACGGACCCTCCGAGAAAATATCCACAACATGGTGGACATTGGTCGCTACAACGCCCTTAACGCCCATCTGATGGAGGCCCAGGGGAGAGTTAGAGAGTTGGAAATGGCCCTCGAGGAAAGATCCAGAGACACAACCAAGATGATTGGAGGTGAGGATTAAAGGTCGTTCACTAATTCTTAAAAGAAACTGAAAATCAATGAGTGTTTCAGTGTTGATCTGAGTTTGACATTGTAGAAGAGAAACAATCATTAAGTAGCTTTTCTACAACTACAGGTACTTCGTTAAGTTGTGTATAAATATGAAAGGTGCTGTGATTGACCTATCTGTATTGTATGGACCGGCACAGCCAAACTATTTTGTTGATCCTAAATGGAATATTATTTGTTGCACTGATGACCAAGTTGAAGTGAATAAACTGGTCAGTAAAGATAAGGCAGTCTAGAAATTTAGTTAGATAGATAGATAGATAGTGCAGCCCTTTAACTTCTAAGGCATCTTCTTGCTGCAATAGAACCCAATGCTACTAAATAACTGGTTCACATAATCCCTGGATGTGATAGTGATACTAATGCAATATATATATAAGTTTGAGTCATATAATTATATCACATTTAAACATTTAATGACACTTGATTGATCTTTTATCTGAATCAGATGCCTATGGTGACAACAAAAGGATGATGAAGCAGGTGGAGGATGAGAAAGAGGAGATGAGGAGGAAACTGACCAACATGCAGCAGCTGTTGGATGAAACCATGACAAGGCTCAAGGAACAGGTAGGTCATAACCTTTTTAAACAAGATCCCCAAGAAATATTGTTAAACTATACTGTGTATAGATATTAAGCAAGATTGCTCCAGTTATTGTTTGTTGCAGTGTATATGTCAATATGAAATTAATTATGATCTTTGTAATTTCAGTTGGAAAGATGTGCCAAAACAGACTTGTTAGTCAAGGACCTTTATTTAGAAAATGCAAACCTAATGGAAACATTGTATGAGACTGAAAAGCGACAAAAGGATGCTTACAATCGGGTTTACAAACTGGAACAAAAATGTCGAGCCTTGGAAGTTTTTGTCAAGAAAATAACAGCTGCTGCACTTGAGTGATATATTTAGTTTTAGGATATACCTAAAATTAAATCTTTCAGAGGAGACACTTTTTGCTCTTGTTTGACCTTGAAGTTATTTCGCATTGTGTTTCAAGCCTTCAAGGTCATTCATATATGAGCAAATATCAATAAACAGTTGTTGACCTTCTAATGGTCACAAGGTCATTAGGCCATGACCTTGAACTTTGTACAAGGTCAAGTTTCAGAAATATGACAGGAATATTACTTGAACCAGGAAGTGCTATAAATTTTCGTCTAAAAAGGAAATGTCATGAAGACACTAAATTTTATTATCAAAAATCAAAATGTGACATGGAAAAGGTTTTATGCCTAGGCATGACCTTGAAGCAAGGTCAAGGACACACTGACCCTTACGCAGTTGGTTTTATATCTTGCCATAAAACAAAGTATTACAATTATTAGCTTGAAATCAAAATACAAGTGAATATTTTTGCTGCAGCGTATAAAATACAATTCATGTCATTGGTAAACACTCAATTTCCTTTCCATTAACTATGTACACTTTTATTTTCTATATTTTCGTATATCTGTGATATCTGAACACCACTTCAGTTTTTCTTTCTTTTTTTGTTTCATTCATGCTTCCATTGAGTATTTTTTGTTCTATCAACTATTTTTATGTGTAATTTGTATAACATTACGGTATCATCTCCTTGCTTGAATGCTTCATGTAAATAGGTATTTCTCTAAACCATAGAACAAAGAAATCTAATGAATTTTTACGATATGTTTATTAGAATGATCCATTTTTTTACTAATTCTAATGTCTGTATCCTTGGTTTCTTATTTTCTGGGACCAATTCTCTCATGTGAGTTTTAGGTGTTGTAATGTTTCAGGTGCTATACAATTTTTGAATTGTCATATTACATTGATTAACATTCCATTTTCTATGCACAATTGCACATGTATTTTATATACGCAAGCAATAACTCGTATGTTTTTAATAAAAACTACTTCATATAAGCCAAATAGTTTGGTGAGATGTACAAAATGTCAAGTCTGTAAACAGAGCAATTTTATGTCACATATTACCAAATATATTCATAAGGTTTTAAAAACTGAAAAATTGGGGAAAAAACTACATTTCAAGTTTTTTTTAATTAGTCTTTTTTTTAAAGAGAGGTCATAAATTGGGGTTATTTCATTTCAATTACTCTCCCTAGAAGCTGTGCCACCTGGCGTTTCGTGAATATTTAATACCTGACACCCGTCGCGGTTGAATGAACAGACATGGGGCACAAATGTACGATATCCTGTCAAGCAAATCGATGGACCCAAGGGTATCAGTCATGACCCTCTCTGATCAATAAATGTCATTAATATTTCACCCTTCCTGTGGAGTTAAGCTCTCTGCTATGATTAGACGGGATCCCTGAATTAATTAGAATTTTTTTTAAATATTATTACAGTAAGACTTACATGATTCTACATTTTACTTTAAAAAAATTGAGCAATTCTAAATTTTTTGAAATATGTCCAGTGATTGCCCATATGCTATCTGGTGAAAGTCAAATTAACTTGTCTCTTTCTTTCATTTTGTTTAATTGGGAAATGTTGTCCACATAGTATTTATATCTTTACTACTACTATTTCCATAGCTAAAGATAGATAATATCAGGGTAGCAAGACTATATGGAATAATTACTGGGGCTAATAAGACTGAAGTATGCGCAGCAATGTTCGTGCGAGAGGCCCACCTGGGCAAAGTGGATATTAGGGGCCCCTGTGGGTTACTATCGCGCCATGCGAATAAACCAAATACCTTTCTAATATTTATTGCAATTCCAAGTCAGCTATTACCCGTAAATATACTATCATATGTTACATTATCTTTCGTGATGATTTATCCTATCTATTCTGTTAGAAAACGAAAAATGACAAAACCCGCTTGGGGCCCCCAGCTACCTGAGCAGAGCGCCAGGTGAAACGTTCGAAGCAGCGCTCGACGTAACGGTCTGAGGAGCGTGACAGAACATTTTGACGGCTGTCGCAGACACTATGGATGTATTGAACAGCATTTCCAACCACTTTGTAACATATTTTTAACCTCTACACCAAAAGCTGACGATCCTAGGTTTGCGCAGCATTCACAACAAAAGGGCGGGAAATGATGTTACCTGGCTCTGGCAGTTATTGACAAGCTCTGCAGCAGCAGCTCTGCTGGGTAATCCCCATCCTCAAAGATTGGATGCGGCTCTCCAAGTCCAGGATCATATCACGTCAAGATGTCAGCAATCATGTCAATTCCGTAATGAAACAGAAAGAAAATACGAGAATGGCGAATTACCTTTCACCTGTGCAGAGTCGTGACTTGAGTTGATTAATAGGAGAGACAGGTGAGAACTTCTGCTTCTTTAACCCTTGTGAAATTCCAGCCACTACACGTCAATTCATTTAGCATGGTGCAATAAATAAAACCGGTGGTCTATAGGTGATATTATTTATTAAATGACCAATACAATTTGAGCATTTTACATACAGCCAGTTTAATTAAGTTATAGTATATAGAATATTATAAAACTATAGAACAGCGATTTCTTGGAATATTACAGACTTACAGTGGTGCTCAAATCAGACAGATATTAAATTTGACATTCACTACTTTATTATCAATAAATTTGTATTATATGTAATTAAATCTGATAGCATTTTACAAGATGCACAAATGGATCAAAATGGTGGCATGCCATGCCCCTATGCTTAAAAATCCATTTTAGGCATCCAGGTGTAAATTCCCTTTGAGAATGCAGATGCATAATGCTGTATAGACAACATGCAAGCCACTACAAATGTGTTCTTGGTTTACAGGTGAAAATCTTGTCTGTCACCAAACGAGCCTGAGGCTGATGCATTCTGCATGTTAGGTTGACCCTACCTGTAAAGGGTCAAAGAATTGCAAATGTTGCTGACAGACATTGTTTAACATCTATAGCCTACAGTATACTACTTATCCTAGCAATAACACCATTTTTATTTAAAAAAAATGTTATTTTGACTGATTATGTATTTATGTATCTAATGGAACTATTAGGCCTATAAGCATTTACACCCTTATCAGGAGGCTAAACAACTGTTACCATGACAACTAACCGTTGTTGCAGGTCATCATAATTATTAGCCTAAAATATGATCGGCCTAATATGGAAGAAATTCACATTACAAAAAAAGTACATGGCATTGCCTGATGGAACCTGCAAGAAATACGGATCATGAATGAACATGAAATTCTGACATTTGAACCTTTTTTTCCAATAATTTTCCCCGATGTTTTAAAATTTCTCTTGTTTTGTGCTTTCTGGAAAATCCACATCTGTTAGACTGTCACACAATATTACAATCAGGAGCCATAACCCCCCCCCCCCCCCCCCCCCAAAAAAAAAAAGAAGATTTTTCTGTTTCTGGGGCCATTATAATAAATAATCCTGCCACAAAAGTTTTTTTTTAATTTACACGATGAAAGGATAATGCCATGCTAATGTTGATGAACAACACTGAGCAACAGCCATCCATCACTGTCTAATAACAGCCTAGTTGCACTTCCTAATTAAACTGTCAAATTACTCTACCAACAACACATGGCCACACACAGGTGCTTTAATGTATGATGATGGACACTTAGGTCAAAGTGTCCACAAACACATGTGTACACTAGAGTCTCAATATAGAGAAAACCTCACCAATAAAGTTACTTCATATTTAAGGCCACACGATTGTGAACTGAGAATTGTGTCGTAGCATTTGGGAATAAAAATAAGTTTGTCTGCTAAATGTGAAAGAGTGTAAAAGATCATTTTGAAATCTTCTGGTGGTCGCAGTAGAGAGGTCCTAATTCATTAATGTTGGACTGGTGTTTAAGTAATTTCTGTTATGCATGAACATGCCCTTAACTTTAAAGGGGTGTGTCTACCCTTAAAAAAGAAACATGGCTACATTTATCTACAGGTCTACAATACTTAATGTAACATTGCTTACTGCCTGAATTTGATTGTTTTTTATTGTCAATTAATTGTAATTTGTACTATGATATACATTGTGTGCTTACACTGTAAATACACTAAATTACACAGTACAGTAGTCAAGCAGATTATGCAAATTGGAACAGAGCTATACATTATTACTGGCCATTAATTCACCTGTTAGCCAAGTCTCTTTTGGCCTGTCATTATCAAATCTACAACACTGTCACCTTCATTGCCTAAAAGCAAATATTTGACCCCTAGATGAAAATATTATCCCCAGAGCATTCCTAGAGCACCAAATGGCACTGCACTTTGACACTTTCAGAATATGACTTGATGTTCTTGGTCAGATTTCATGAACATCAGACTACTGGGAGGTTTAGGAATTACTTTACAGCTTTCTCTACAGAATGAAAGCTTTTAGCCATTGTCACATAAGCCACTCATATTTCTCACCAATGCACACAAGCTGCAACTCTCTATAAAATATGTACTTTGTACTATTTGTGCATTACTATTGTATTTGCTTGTGTTATACCAAAAAGTTGTTAAGTTGTATATGCCTGAAGTGTAACAACTGATATCATTATATCTTACTGCAGTCCATATAAGAGCTGTGCAATTACCCAATAGTGGTGCATTCTAAGCAAAATATACACAATAAAAGTGCTAAGATAAGATGAGATAAGACTAGATAAGATAAAACTTATTTATAGTCGGTGGTGATATAAAAAAAAAACGGTGAACACAAGCTGCAATAGCTTTTGATTGCTAGGCAACACAATGTTGCTTGATGAGGGAGTCAAACCCAGGACTGTTGGAAGAACATGACGATGCCCTTACTACCTTAACCATTTGGCCAATTCAACTGCAGTATGAAGTCTGTGTCTGTTCTTGGAGAAATTAATTTAAAATGTTTTATCTTTTATATTAATGGCAGTGATGTTTTCATAGATGCAAACAGTTTAGTGTATACATTCACTGCATGTAGGTTACTGCTCAGTTCTTTCAGGAAACTCACCCAATAGAGCCATTTGCTAATAAACAGTGCTCATTGAGTCTGAATTGAATCCCACTGGAATGCAATGTCAGTGTTGTCATTTGGGGTATGATGAGATAAACACTAATCCGATTGGTCTTCATAAGATTAGCGTCAGGAATCATTTAAGCTCTGCTTTTTTGGGTTGATCAGATTTGGCCTTCAGGACAAATATCTAACTGCAATGCTGTCACTTTTCATTTCTATTAGTAGAAATACCACTTTTATACAACATATTCTGGAAAATTGCTGTCTTTCCAAAGAATAAGATAAATATTAAGATATTTTATTGATCAGAATAAGTGAAATGTTGCTTACACTTTGGCAAGTATGTACAATAGTATTTATGATTTACTAATTATTAAAATACCATTCATAAAACAAAGAACAGTTTTGCTTTTCATAAAATTTCTGCACTGCAACATTTTAGAGTTTGGACACGTTTAAAACCCACTCTGCCTGTGTTTGATTGGATAACTATACAACCCTTTCACCTTGGGCTTCAACTTAATTTTAGAACCTAAATTCAACATTGCTTTTAAGTCCAGTATTACTAAGTAAACGAACACAAGTTGGACTTTCGTGCCCAGCAACAATACTTGCCCTGTTAGGACAAGTTTCTATACATTCTTTGTTTATTTAACGTGATTGCTGGTGTAGCCTATATTTGGAACTCAAACAAAATGGCGCAATAGAATGTTTGATGGAATCTGATCCAATCAAATGGTCAGCTGAACTCAAGAGTGGGACAAATATGTAGGTCATGGGTCCAAATCCCAAGCTCAGGGTGAACTCTGATGTACCAATATTTAGTTACAGTTATTGCAATCAAGTACACTGACAAATCTGCTTGAAAATGTCAGCTCAGAATGAATACAGTTTTTCTCAATGTCAAATTTTCGATGACAAATTTAACCTACTATTATACAACACCTCTGCAAAATAACACATTTTCTACTTTACCTCCATATATATAACTACTCTTTTTATCAGTTCATAATTCAACCCCCCTACAAGTTTTTGAACCCATGTTTGTTTTTCATTGACAAACATACAAACAATGGGGAAGTGATTGAGTGGAAATTCTTGTGTACGCCCCCAGTTCAGTCTGTGCCAGGAAAATATAACTAGCGTGAATGTAATTGCACTAAAGGTAATTAGTGGTTTAGGTTTCCTGGCTTCAAATGAGACACGTCACGAAATTGAGATTTATTGAGGTTGAACACGAGGAGGCTGTACTGTATGCATTGATTGGAACAACATTATATAAACAGCAGGAATGGGACAGACTGACAGGGATGTCAAATATAAACTTTTAAGATATCCACAGAATAAGTCATCCACAATGAGAAGATATGACTGACTGCCTGACTGACTGACCAACCAACCGACTGACTAGCTGACTGACCGACGTGCTGAACGACTGACTGACTGACTGTCTAGTTGACTGACTGACTGACTGTCTAGTTGACTGACTGACTGACTGACTAGCTGGTTGACTGGCTGACTGACCAACCAACCGACTGACTAGCTGACTGACTGACTGACTAGCTGGTTGACTGACTGACCAACCAACCGACTGACTGACGTGCTGGCTGACCGACTGACTGACTGATCGACTGACTGAACGACTGCCTGACTGACTGGAAAGATGGGGCAGGGGCCTAGCTCAGAGGTAGCGCTCTGGGCTTCCAACCACTGGGTCCCGGGTTCGATTCCCGGTCAAGCCTAAGTTGGATGGCTGTTTCCTCCTTCGTCTCATTGCCATGGTCTCTGCCTGTCCTAATTAGCCCAACTGGTGCAGAAATACAGGACGTAAAGCCCTAATCACACACACACACACACTGACTAGAAAGATAAGAAACTTTGAAACATACTTAAAATGTAATATAACTTCTAGTCTCTCCAACAAGAATAAACCTGAACAGACAAACATTTTAAAAACTAGTTTAATTGCAGATATACAGCCAGAAACACACTTTAGCAGATAGAACTGCCCCTTCACTGCGGATGGTATTAATTTACACCCCAAACATACTTCTACTATTGTAGTTTGCATTGGGGCCTACCAAACCAAATAACCAAACCAAACAGCTAAACCAAAACAGAAGTGCCTACCACACACAGAGGTTGTTAAGAAAACCTCCCAGCCTAACCTAACCCATTATTATTCATGAAAATCCGAGAAGGTGAGAAAATGTGAGGATTACAAACAGGACACAGGACTCCGTGCATGTAAAACACACAGTTGAGCATAAATATTCCGTTTGTTGTCCGTAAATCTTTTAGTCTGGTGATGAATCTCCTTTTTATGTCTCAGTTGTGTGGTATAATCAGGAATTTGTATCAAATACATTTGGTATTTTTCCATTTCGGTCTGAACATCAAATAGAGACCTCATTAGGATCAACTTATTATACATGCCCTGCACATAGTCCAGTAGGATAATTATACAGTAAGACCACCTCACTATTTAAACCACCTCACGGTTAGAAGACATCATCATTCATTCATATTTTACCTCACAATTAAAACACATCACCTTTATATAGGTGAACTCAGGCTGCATTGCATGATGAAACTATATATGATGATAATCATTTTCAAATTCTCATTCAATTACCATAAACCCGTGTGGGTGCAGTGGCTTAGTGGACAAGGTTTTGGACTTGTACGCCTCTAGTCCTGGGTTCGAACCTAGCCACAGCATAGAGGAACTGAGCAGGTCTTCCTTAAACCACTGCTTCACTCCACCCAAGTGCAAATGGATACTTGGCTATAGGCAGTGGTGAGGCCCTAAAATGTGAAATGTGCTTCAGTGCAATTTTTTGGTACAATATTTATAGTGATCCATGAAATAATGGCAATTGTTGAGTGCTTGACTAAGGGAGCACTGTAATGGCTACACAATGGGTGCAAACTTCCCAGGGAGTTGAGAAGGGCTCAAGCTAGAACAGGCTTGCCAAGGTTTTAAACTTCAATGTCGGCTGAGGTCGATAAGGTAGCAGAACCACATTTACATTTTAAATGTTGCATTTTAACAAACCTTTTTGAAAAAGAAAATTGCCAATAATTCTGCACTGAAATATATCAAAAGAGAATAGAAAACAGAGGTACTCTAGGCATCGTATATTTCCTTTCATTACAGGTTCTGCACTACAAATGTTGTACTTGTAAATCATATGCATGTCCTTTGATATGACAGTCTTTAAGGAAGGAGGGGGTCTCTATACTCTCTAAGCCCTGTTCTATACAGAGCCCTGACATTGATACGTGTGGGAAGGCCATATAGAAACTGCAATACCCTTTTTGTGTTGACTGAAGGTTGAATTACACTGAAGAAAATAAGATAAAGGAATGGTATGAAATACTGTATATTCATGTCAATTATGGTTAAGCCACCACAACGAAAGATAGGGATAGGCTATATAGGCCTATGCATAATTAGGGCTATGCTTCAAAGACCCTAAATATCCTGAAATATCATTTTGGAAAATATGAAGGAAGAGCTATCTTAGAATAAATTTTAAAGAAATTCCAACCTTAGTGCAAATAAATCACCCATTTGTGGCTTCTTGAGGAATCTATAGTATATTATATGTATTGAGTTGCTATAACTTCCTCGAACTTGATGCATAATTTACTACACGAGGCACATTCAGTGCAATACTTCATAACAAATTCTTAACAAGACAGATAGTCAGATACTACATGGCCACTGGCAGCTACTGGACAGTGCCACAAAAAGCAAGGAAGTATACGTCTGAAAATTGAATAATATTCTTAATATATCAACATTATGATGCATTGAGGACCTCAACCTCAATTCAAGCTGGTTTGTAAACTGAGGTTATATACATATATCTATATATTTATTCTAGCAAGTCAAACTCGACAGTCTGTTACGCGTCAGGCCTAAATTCAGATGGACAAATATCTGCAACAGCTGATAATATATATTATCGAAAAACACAAGAACTGGATCTTAATTCAAACTCAGTTTTAAGGTTAACATTCTTTTGCGAACACAAATTTTGGACTCCGTCTAGCAATTTAGAAGTCATGTTTTATAAATGACAGCAAATATATCCCACCTCGAACCAAAGTCGTTTTTACAATAATTTATTCACGCATAATTATGTATGATTTGAAATATGAATTATAAACTATAAAATGTGAATTAATAAAACAGAATTACACTTTGGAATCGAAGTGGCTTTATAGGAAGGTAGAGATGTATTAGGAGATAGATACTATTTATATTTTTCTAATCTGGCGTGGCCTTGACAAGTGACACTGTGCTCTATTCCATTGCCATCTAATACTTCATCATATCAGCATCCTTGCTGCATGAGCATCCTCCCACTGCTGCAGGGACCCTGTCTACCTGTGCGTTTCCATGGCAACGTCTTGGCAATATTTACGAGCAATTGTTGGACAGCCTACGAATTACTGTCAGTAATTTAATACGTTGCCATAGTAACAACTATTGTGGAGTATACACACGGAATAATGCGTTAACCAAACTAATTATATTATATATCAATTATTGTTAATATGACTACGCCTTCTGAATGCTTAACACCAAGGGTAGTGTTGTATAGAATGACAAATACAGTATCCAACAGGCCTAGCCATTGTGACAATATCAGCAGGTCATCCACGAATATCTGCATTGGATATCAATATTTTGCGGGTATTGACATCTTTTTGGCATTGTCATCAATCATTTCAATCATTGTGAAAATTAGGTCACTGATCAGCTGTTTGTTAGTTGAACCAGTGTACAGGTGACATAATTTAGATACAGGCAACAGCACACCTGTAAATTCGAAGAGAATCATGGCTGTATTCAAATTCCGTAGCCGACATTAGGTGTTTTAGGCTGTATTGCCTGTCTCTGAATTATACCTCAACACCATTATAGCTTACTACAAATAAAACCCTTGATCCAAATGATGTGTTCTATGAATGGCAACAAGTTACCTAACACTGTAATAATCAAAGAAACATCACCCAATTGCAAATAATTAATCAGAATATTTGATAGTTGCAGTGAAGAGCTACACAGACAAGCTGAATCCCCGTTAGGATTGGTTCAATAATAAATGCCCTAGTCTGGCTGCCTTTCCTTGCCACACGCAATCCCATAGACGCACAGAAAATGTAATGGTCAAAAGGAATTAAGAATTCATTGAGGTCAGCAAGAATCTGTTAAAGCCAACCAGATAGAGACCCTAAAATTATATTAAAAGCACAGGTAGCAATAAACATTTAAAATTGTAAATAGGGCCCAAAATCAACAGAACAAACCAATAGAAATGTTTTTCGCATGATTTATGGTGTTCTGCAAGCCACGGTGTATCAAAAAATAACGTCGTGTTTTCTATTTACAGGAAAATGCCAAAATTTCGTCTGCTAAGCAGTAAGAAGAAGAAAATGCAGGTGGCGCCATGAAAGCAGAGATTCTGCTGCTATCTGCCAGCCTGACTGTGATAATCTTCATGACGTTTCTTTTTCTTCTCTGCTTCAAGAAGAAAAATAAGTGAGTAGATAAATTATTCCTTAAGTAAAGATATTCAAAGAATCGTCTTTCTATGTAAATTTAGAATCTCTGTTGGGTCAGCAACAGATCATTAAAGTTTCTCATTCGTTCAAAATTATTCTAGAATTTCAAGCTCTGCATTAGAACGATAGGATATTACTTTAAATGACTCGAAATAAACAGCAGTTTTTCCCAGTCATTGATTTAACGAACGAGCAGGAACATGACGGGATAATGTGAACTTTTTTCTCACTCTCTTTACATTTCCATAAATTTTCCACAGAAATGCCTCAAATTAGGCGGCAGTGACATTTATGTCTTTAATACTTCATGGATTGACTGACATGAGTCATCTGTGGGATTACAATTATAGCCAAGGGTCAATAGTGTCTGATCAATATAATCAATGTTTTGCTGTTTATGTTTGTCTGTGCAGAGAATGATAGCCAATGCACTGTGGGGAAATCCCAACCCCCCTCCTCCCTCCATGGTTCTTTTTTTAGAGTTGTGCAAAATAGCAACAAATAAACAATACAAAATGTGCATTGTGTTTGATTATAATATCTAGATTGCTAAAGCTTTGTCCAGTGTATAATTTATAGTCTTTGCTATTATAAGGTATTAACAGGTAAATTTAGGCCCATATGTAAACCAAAGTAGGGATTAAGAAATTAGGTATTTGATTTGAGGTACAGTATAATTAGAAGGTCTAATTCCTCCTTACTTTAATTATAATCTAGCATTTATGGCGAAGGCAATCCCATTTTCATGATGAGGACCCTCTCCATACCATAAAAATCCATGCTGTATCACTTCTGTTGTGCTGCCATCAGCATCAGGACTACTGATCGTAAACTTGTTCATAAGTCTAAGTTGTTAGCTACGTGGTACTTGCTTGAATTTTAGGCACAGGCAGTTTCGCTGACCATGTGTTAGAGGCACAATGATGAGACGACAAGGCTAGAAAGTAGACATCTTATGACACAAATGCGTACGAGTCCAACACATTATCCACCAGGTCACGTCTCCCATGCATCAGCTTGTTCATCTTTAGTTTGTTAAAGGAGTGGACGGGTGGGCTTTACGTCCTGTATTTCTGCACCTGATGGGCTAATTTGGACAGGCAGGGACCATGGCAGTGAGATGATAATGAAACAGCCATCCGAATTTAGCTTGACTGGGAATTGAACCTGGGAATTGAACCCGGGACCCAGTGGTTGAAGAGCTAGGCCCCCACCCCCTAGTTTGTTAAATAGGGCCAAGAATCAAACTCGGGACCTTGGGTCTTTGTGTCTACCATGCACATTAACCACGAGGTCACTCAGCTGTTGTACCTTGAAGACGAAGCTTCAGGAATTACTGAAGACAAATCACATAAAATGAAGGTCTGTCATTGATCTGATTATATAAAGTGCACAATCAATAATAGCCCCCTGTTTGATTCCACTCATCTGCTGCTGAGGTTGAAGAGGTTACCTGGGTGGACTGAATAGCATCACTTCAAAAAGATGCTACCTGTAGCATTGCATCATCAACATGCTGTAACATCTGATGCTGCTGCTGCTATTGCTGCTGCTGCTATTGCTGCTGCTGCTATTGCTGCTGCTGCTATTGCTGCTGCTGCTATTGCTGCTGCTGCTATTGCTGCTGCTGCTATTGCTGCTGCTGCTATTGCTATTGCTGCTGCTGCTATTGCTGCTGCTGCTGCTGCTGCTGCTATTGCTGCTGCTGCTGCTATTGCTGCTGCTGCTGCTATTGCTGCTGCTGCTATTGCTGCTGCTGCTATTGCTGCTGCTGCTATTGCTGCTGCTGCTATTGCTGCTGCTGCTGCTATTGCTGCTGCTGCTGCTATTGCTGCTGCTATTGCTGCTGCTGCTATTGCTGCTGCTGCTATTGCTGCTGCTGCTGCTATTGCTGCTGCTGCTGCTATTGCTGCTGCTGCTGCTGCTGCTATTGCTGCTGCTGCTATTGCTGCTGCTGCTATTGCTGCTGCTGCTATTGCTGCTGCTGCTGCAAATGCTAGTTGTTACTGACAAAGGCATTATGAATGCTACTGCCAATAAATTCCACTATCGAGGGTGTACGTTCGTTATGACGTCACAAACGATGTCATGAGTATCTTCCATTGTACCTGTAGCATTGCTACAGCTACTGCTATAAATATATTTGCACACTGTATGTAGCTGGTTTTAGCTGGACTTCAAATAGCAAATCACATGTGTTACATAAAATGTAGGTGAGGCTATACGTATACCTTTGCAAGTCCAAATTAAGCAGGCAAGAAATTGTCACACACTTTTTCTATTTAAACAGTACATACATGTACATGTATGTGTTACCAACATCATTTAACAGGTGTTTAATAATAATGCCAAGGTACACTAGAATACTGCCTCATCTCATACAAAAGACCACCTCTGGTTTAAGACCAAAAACTATAAACCCAGCCCATACCTTCCATATTAAGGTCACTTTGTTGTTCATAGCCATGCCTATTTAGACTTTCAAGTCTGTAAGCTGGTAAGATAGTCTACATCCACATGGGCTGTATTATGTCCAATGTAATCTTTGACAAACAACATAACTATTATTATGTAAACCATAGCATTGTATTTCTTATTGGTATCATCATAAATATTTACTATTGATAACAAAATACTAATTTCCTACCATGAACGGATGAAAGCAATGCTTTATCAATTGGACAAAAATAATTGCTTGACAACATGTGCCAAAGGTCGTTATTCAAACCCAAATATTTGCACAAGGAATAGAGTTATCAATTTGCATTGGTAACAAAATATTAGAGTGTCATTTTCCATGGGTCTTCAATCCTCATACAATACAAGTAATACAGAGCTCATTCAAAATTATCGACCAAACCCACAAGTCCATACTTGTAACCTTGCAAGCCAGTATTCCAGTCTGAGCGCATAGGAATCAATGTAGCTGAACGTGATGGTAGGACACTAATATGTGTCATAATTTACACACAAAACCTCAGGTGTTACCCTAGGATCATATGTCAACGTGTCTAGACATGGAGCACCCTTTATTGCCTGCAGCAGGACCATCCGCTGATGACAGGCTACGGTCATGGCATCTGTTAATTGGTGATGAGCAAGCTGCAGCCACACAGTAGCTGCTTTGTGCCACCTGCTAATTGTCATGATACACACCTGAACATGTTTTGTAAGCCATCTGTCCACGAGCCAGAAAGCTAAGTAGTGCATAGAGCTACGATGGTGCAATGGATGACCTTTTTGACCTTTCATTGTTTCAGAGATGTGGTGGAGCCCTTCGGTGAAGATGGATGTACAGCAGAGGATATATATGGTGAGTAAAACATCTACAAGTCCAATCTATTCACATTTTGACTGTAATGTTATGCTGGAATTCAGACTGAGAAGCAATTTTTTTAGGAGTATGATTAGAGTGCAGCCCTCTAAAGCAGGTTCTTGCTGCTCCTGAGGTTGGTTGATAAGATTAGAGAAATATATCAGTTAAATATTGACTTTACTTTTATCCAGTAGGGATGTATATACATTGTAGATAATTTCATACAGGTATAACACGACCTTCAGTAAGGCAACTGGCTACATTCAGTTTATCCCTTGGAGTGTTCCGAAACAGCTATGTGTACTTTGTGTTGACTCCAGAGTGAATTTTGCATCTGTTAGAGCCAATCCAACACTCAGGATTTTCAGAAAGCAAAACTCAATCTTGGAAAATTAGTATTGTATGGATGCCAAGGTCGCGGAGTGTTTTACATAACCTCGACTGAGCCTGGAGCAAAGACCTTCTTTATAACATTAAACATCAGAGTTGCAAGGCAGATAATATAGTAATCCTATCCAGCTTCCCCTAGAGGTTTTCCAATGTCAATGTAAATTTGCACAGCATCAGTCAATGCAGCAAAGGCCATCATTGACAACTAGAGATGGTACATCAATAGATCAATAACCAATCACCGTTCAAGAGACATTGATCACTGCGAGTGATGTTGATGCAGTGTCCGTGAGCTCCGGTCAAAAATCAATGGATTACCCTGAAAAGTATTCATGGATTTCCCAAGAAAGTCTTTCAATCTCACTAATGCATTGTCGTGATAACACAAAACTACATAATGTACCAAATGGGAAATATACAGTTTAGCTATTTGTGTTTTAAGAGTAGCTAAAGTAATTTCCTTCTTTTTTTGTTTCTTTCCAGGGCAGTCTATACACCCAGTCCACGTGCTGCACATGGAACCACAGAATGACGTCACACCAGACAGGGCTATGACGTCATCAGTCATGTCTTATGCATCTTCAAGCTTGGAGGATCCTCCGCCATCTTGGAGCGCCTACAGACCAAAGGCAGGGGTGGCATGGGCTCCGAAACGGTCTCACAGCCTTCGAGAAAACAGAGACAACAGAGAAAACAGACATTCCAGGCTGAACAACATCCATGACAGTTTCGCTTCACTTTTTGGTTCAGTGGCCAGTCTTGCAAGGTCATCCGGCAGCCGACTGACCTCCAGCAGGACAAATGTCAAGTCAATGTCAACGACTAGAGGTCGTTCGAGTAGCTGGTCCAGTCCATTCGGTAACAACAGGGTGTCACCACAAAGTATCGCAGATGCCCACCGTGTTCATAGCACAACAGTGCTACAAAGACAGCAGTCCATCACTCACTCTTCGCCAAAATCAGACATGTCTGTGGATATAACCGATCTCTCTGGACCAGAGCTCAGACCAGGTTCAAACGTTTCGAAACAGTCAGCAGCAGGTTCAGACAATTCAAGATCAGATTCAGGCATTTCAAACTCTTTCAGACCCTATTCTGGAAACTGCAGACCCGATTCAGGGACCTCTAGATCTGAATCCAGACAAAAATTTCTACCCACCCCTCAAACTTCTCCAGGCTCTGAAAACTTGGAGTTGTCTGTTGAGAGTTTAATTCAGACCTACCAACAATCTCCCCGCCGAATAAGACCCAACAACCGACCTTTAAGAGACAAAACAAATGAGAGCATGGATGCCACTTCTGGTAATGATAAATCACAAGATTCACAATGTCCCAAAACTAGCACTCCTGAAAAGACTGACTCTGTCATAAATGAAAAGACTATATCTTTCGTAAATGAAAAGACAAATTCTTTCGTAGATGAAAAGACAAATTCTTTCGTAGATGAAAAGACAAATTCTTTCATAAATGAAACATTTGAGGATGACTGGGATGAAGTACCAATGAGCGAAGAAGCTGCTGCCATCTTAAATGACATATTTACAGATGATTCTCCGTGGATGGAATTTGACACCCCTCCCTTGACCCCATCCGATAATCCTCCAGGGGTGTATCTCCCTTACAAGTGCGCTCTTGACCTTGAGTCCATCCAGTCCGGATCGGTCAGTGACCTCAGTGAGGTCAGTCATCAGCCGTTCAAACGATGGCATTCACATCATGGCTATCCAAGCCTTGTCCGACAGACTCAAATGACCAGAGTGTCCTTTCCTAACACCACTGACCACGCTGACCATCCGTCTGCATCTGCAGCCCCAAAATCTCCTGGAAAACCCACCACACCCCAAGCTCGACGAAGTTTCCGTCGAAGCAGAGGTCGAGCATCTTTATCTCGAGAAAGTCTTGTGGCTGGCATGGAAACGGAAGATACAGAGACTGACCCTGGTGCTCTACAAGAAAGCATCACAGAAATGCCAGACTTACAATCTTTCCTTGACTCAAATGATCTCAGCTCTACATTACTGGACAGAGGTGATCTCCGCACTGGACGTCTTGTGTTCAAAGGTATGCAAATACTTTTGTTTTTCATGGATATTATTTTGAACAAAACATGCATATCAACCTGTTATTGTTTGCAATTTTGCATAAACAATATATCTTCTTTCAGCATCAAATTACAGTGTCTGCACCGGCATAATACGCAAGAACTGTGTTCAGTACCCATCTTACACTAGATCTGTCACTATACAGATTCACAGAGGTAAGACTATTTGCTTGATTGGCACAAGGATAGTGCAGTCCTTCTAGGCAAGTTCTTGCTGTTAACTATAGGACCTATCTCAGTTAGATGAGAGCAAGGAGTCATTGTTACTGTAATACATTTAACATTTTTCCATGTATGGGTTCTTCTACTTTAAGCCAGCATTTGGAGTGATTCCAACATAATGTAGCTCCAACAGTTCTTTCAATGCCAAACAGACATCATCTATTTTCATGACAATTGCCTGTAAACAGTTTTCCATGATTTTTTCTCAGTCACTCAATGACTGTTTGCTTACACTGAAGGGCAGCAAAGTAAATATGAAGCCTCATAGCAAATACAGAAATTGACTACTTATAATCAAACACATTTTTTTATCACAGGGTTGAATTCTGAACAAGATCGAATCAACTATTTGAAGAATGTCATGGTGCTCCGCAAACTGCAGCACCGCAATATTTTGGACATTCTCGGCGTTTGTGTGGAAGGGTCACAGGTCACGAGAGATGGGGTGGAATTTCTCATGGCAACAGGAAGAGTTCACTTCCATGTTACCTTAGACAGGTTATTAACATGGGCCAGAGACAACAACCCTGAGGTACTCCATCAGTAGACACAATTAAAAAAATGTCAATCACATAAATATATAATTTAATTTATTTGAAGTTGTGTTTACAATAACCCTAAGCATAGCTGTTCAACAAATTAGGTATGAAGCATAATAATTTTAATCGCATAAGAATTGTGTTTTATTGCCTCTCTTCAGCTTCTAACTCCAAGATGTGCCATTAAATTTGCCATGCAAATTTGTCGAGGATTGCAGTATTTGGAGAGAGTGAAAATACACCATGACAACCTTAGGGCGAGCACAATAATGTACGTACAATCAGAACACATCAAATGTATGATCACCTCACTTGTGTGTTGCAAGACCAACAGTCTAGTCTACACATTGATACTGATTATGATAAGGCCTCCTTCACACTGGCGTTCAAACATTTTTGACCAAATGGTCAAATGCAATTGTTGTTCTGTGAGTTGCCACTTTTGTTGATACTTAATCAGCTAACCATGACAATGTTTGGGTTTGATAAGACAAAACAAAGAGCAAGGCAGTGATCAATGGGTTTGGCCAACATTCGAAAATTATTGTATTATACAGGCAAATGTACTCATATCTACAACAATAATATCCCTCTGAAGAAAATAATACCAAAAGAAAAAAAAACCACCTAACCTTTATTGAATTATGACAAACAACTGGTTCAAAAAAATAAAAATAAAATAAAATCATTTAGAAAGGCATTGTAAGTGTGACATCTATCTATCTATTTATCTATCTATCTATTTCCATCGCAAACCTGTGCTTTTATTGTTGTATATTTATTCAAAACAAACATAAAATCACAGGTTTGCGATGGACAAAGATAGATATATAGATAGTTTTAGTATTGAGGTAAAATTACTAGTACTGGGTGATCATGATTATTCAGTACATTGTATAATAATACGTTTTTATATTTTCTTTTTGAAGGTATCTTTTTTCCTTTGAAAAAATAGTGAGGGCACCTTGCAAATATGAACAAAAATAAAAAGATGTTTTAACCATGCTTTATGCAGACAGTTGTATTCCAGCTAATTAATGCACTCGTTGCCAATAATGCATGTATTTTAAAATATTTTCTTTATGGGATAGGACTAAATCATATATATTGATTACTTATGTTTAAAACCAAGACAAAATTAATACTACGCAAAGAACAGTGGTGATGCGTCTGAGCCACCAAATAGAAGTAATTTGCTGTGCACTCTCCATTGATTCTAAAACAATAACATTGCCACAGTTGAACAAGCAACTGTCAATCAAAGTGACAACTGTGTGAGTTGCCAGTTGCACTTGACCATTTGGTCAAATATGTTTGAACACCACTGGAACCACATTGACTTGGAAGCATGAGTGACCATCAGGCATTTTACTACAGCAATCACTGCTGACATGCTGTGCAAGATAACAATACCAGCTATCTTTTTCTTCTTTTTTTTAACACAGGCTAGACAGCAAGTGCATCATCAAATTGTCTGGTATTGAAGTTCACCAAATCACCACTAAGCCACAAAATGACAGGTGGCTCCCCCTGGAAACTCTCAGTGACAATACCTTCAATGCCAAAAGTGTTGTGGTAAGTAAATATTTAAAAAAAGACCCTTTAGCTTCTTAAATGAGAATCTTGCCTAATTAATATAAAACAACACTGATTTATACGGATAAAAAAGGCAAATATGTGATGGTGTTATTCCCACCGAGCAGGTAACAAACCTCTACTAAAAAAACAAATCTTTATTAAAAACCTCTATTAAAATAAATTCAGTTATTCATATTAAACAATGTTGTAACTTCTTTTGAATAGTGTTCACAGTCTCCAGATTTTTTTGTCCTTTTTACAGTGGAGTTACGGAGTTGTGCTATGGGAACTAGCAAATTCAGGACAGTTGCCATACCCGCATCTTGCCTCAACAGAAGAGGTTCATGTTTACCTTGCAAATGGAAAGCGGCTGATTTGCCCAGAAAACTGCTCCAGACAACTGTGAGATTTGCTATAAAAATGTTACCAATTTTAAAAAGAATTTGAGGTTTATGATACTTCAATTGATATTGTATCACCCGCAACATTATACATTTTTATCTTATTATATGCAAAGTTTTGATATAAACACCATTCAAACAGAATCTGATATTTTTTTTGGGAATTTTCTAATCAATGGTTACATATTATTGTACATACATGGCTGTGTTACATGCTTTAAATTTTGGATAAACTTACGCATATTCCTAGACTTCTTACTACTTGCAATATCCTTTTTATATGAATAATGCATTGCAGTCTATTTCAATTATTTTTCCCGCTTTCAGGCACCAAATTATGTATGAATGCTGGCATGAAAAAGGAAGGGACAGGCCAACTTTCGAACAATTGTACGCAGAGCTCGGCAGGTACAAGATGACACTGCCACCATCAAAACCTCCAGAAAAACTGTTTCCTGACAAAGATGAGTTCTTGGAGGATGAATATATTTGAAAAAATGATTATAATACTAATTCAGCATACAACTGTGACTCATAAAATGAGATTTTCTGTATTTATGATAACTATGAAATGTCAAAGCAACAATCCATGTAAATTTTGTAACATACTATATGTACAGTAATTTAATTGTATATAAGCATAAAAGTCTAGTTTAAGCTGTAACATGTGTAAGTTGTTAGTAAATATTGCAAAGACCTCGCAGTTATTGTTTCCGTGTTAGCTTCTCGTTTCTTTAACTGTTATGTATTTTCAGATCCTGAAGTTGTCTTGGTTGTAACTAGCAATTTCTAACAATTAACTGAATGTACACACCTACACTTAACACATGCATTGCAATTGCAATAGATTCTTTTATTTCCCTCACTTATTTTCACCACTCATAGATGTCCTTCATAAAATCTGTTTATTTTAAAAACAAAACCGGTTGGTGCCTAATTTTTCTCGGCATTCCGTCCGTGCCTATTTCATCTATTTATTGCACAGATCTGACTGTGTATGTCCCTGTTGAGCACCATTATAGACGCTAATTGTTGACAATGACAATGACAGCTTGCATCGTGTTTCTTACTATCCAGAGGAAAGCCATAAGACTTGTGACTTGCGCTTAACTGCAATTTTGTATGAATATAACATTGCTTTGGCATACTCATTTTCCTTATCCAGCATTTCGATTTAATTTCCTAGAGCTTCAATTGTAAAGGCTATAAAAACATTCGCAAAGATATGATCATGGATGCTTAAAATTTCTAGTCGAACACATGCAAGCTGTCATAAATCTGATTTCGTCCAAGTTGCATGTTTGTGGTTATGAAATAAAATATCTTTTATAAAAAACCTTTTATTGTATTGATATTATTTATACAAAACATAACAATAGAACATCAAACTAGAAACCTTTCAATTTCAAAAATTCACTAACTTCATCCATTTTCTCTCCACGTACTCTGACTTTGCACGTAAATTCATCCACTTGTGTGTATATTACAGATTCCGTTTGACTTTCCAAATATTCTCGCAAGTCTTTTTCAAATTTCTGAAAAAAAAAAGGTAAAGAAGGTAGAATTATTAGCCATGTTGTATTATTAGATATGTATACACAGAGTTTTAATGAAAACCTCAATATCATTAGAATTATTTCATGCAAAAATTTTATGAAGGGACAAAATAGAATAAAAGTTAACAATTTTATGACTCACCCAAATATCACCATCAACAAATCTTAATTCTGTTATTTTTCTCCTTCCTCCTTCAATAATTAGGCATTTTATAGGATACTGATGAAAACGAGTTCTTTTAACAAAATATTGGTTCTCTGATGCCTTCGCTGGAACAAATAAAAAATTCATAGTTATATAAAAATTTCAGTAAACTGGATAATATAACTTATATGTGACACTGTCAACAAAGGTTGATCAATGGCAGTGACCCAATAAACTGCATAATACAAAGCTTAAAATCACAATCAGTTGAATTGCTGAATTGAATGTTTCTCACATTAAAAGAAGTTTTTCACATTAAATGCTCAAGGTGATTTCAAATAGTCCAGTATTTTCACCCGAACCGGACTTATACCGAACCCCCTGACAAATACTGCCTAGTACCGGTCCACAAACCTCTGGACCGGTCCGGAACCTCTGTGGGTCTTTCTTTTTTTTACCAATTTGCAATTTTTATATTTAGTAGAGGTTCTTATACTCATTCACTTGAACACTCATACTCAATGCTACTCATTTACTCAGATTCAATCATGCAGTATACTATAATCATAATGTACTTTCATATGCTAGGCAGTTGCTCTATATGTAGATTCATACAATATGTAATTCAGTTGATAACTTGACATTTGTGATATTTGTAAGTAATTTGATCTAAATCCACTTAAGTCACTTTAATGAACAATTTATATCATCATCATTGTCATGTTAATCTTAAATCGATACAATATATATTTTTCCTATACGTAGTAGATCAGGATGTAATCTTTATTCACACGTGAGCATATATTTTAAAGACAAATCTGATCTATATGCAGGTTCATTAGAGTACCTAAGTTTAAGAAAGACTAGAAAGTATATATATAAGGTTTGTTCTCATGTCCGGGAATATGGGCTAATCCTGGCATAACAAAATTCTTTTGAAGGACAATAAATTCTTTTGAATGAAGATAAGGTTTGACATTATTATTTACAATACACACATGCAAAAAAAACAAAAAAAAAACACCAATGGACCAGTCCTCACTGAGTACTGTACCCCTTTCTCCTGGACCGAACTTGTACCACCCCCATTTTGGCGGTCCTGGACCACCCCCACCCGGTCCAGTCCGCATCACTAATTTTAAACAACAAGACCATGACCTGGGCACAAATTAATAAATGCTATTGTACCACATACAAACCCACACTTGAAAATATATTAATGAATAAGAAAATCACTTCTGCAAACTCTGCAACAGAGCTGCTAAGCCCGCTATTAGAACCATGCAACCGCCTCAGAGCGGTCTCAGGGCCGGTCCCAGAATTAGACAGGCCCAATGGAAACAATGAGAATTTTTCTTCACTGAGGACCTTTTTTTCAGGCGTCAAAAAATTAGAGGTGCCTAATAGCGCCATTGCATGGGGCCTATGCAGGTAAGGAGCCAGATGACGCTGCCTTGACTGCATTGCCCTTGGACCGGTCCTGAGCGGTGTAAACCTAGCTGTTGTCACAAATCACAATACTAACCTGTTGCAGGAAACCAGCCAGAAGGAGTGGGATAGCTCTTATGTTCAGGAGGAGGAGGAACAACCTGCTTCGGCAACAAATGCTCCACCCATTTAAATTCCTCCGGGTCTGATGTCACTTCAACCTGAGGCAGCTCACCACTGACATCTTTTGGTTTGGATGCTGTTATGCTTCTGCCCACCTGAAAAGAAAGGTCAATCAACGCAATGAAGTTAAAGATTTATCAATTATCCTACAACTACAAAACTATAGTGACTGAGTGTGAGTTTGGTCTTGAAACTATTGACCACAACAAAGTGTGGGTAAAACTGGGCATATCATTATCATGTCAACATAATATTCAACAAGCTCAATGAGCTAATGCCAATGCCTTGTGAAGTTGTGTTGTGACAGAAGTCACACTCACAGAACTTCAGAAGCAAACTCACCATTAAGATTGAACTTTGAAGTCATAAAATGCTCATTACTTTGATAGGGAGTTCACCAAATAATGTTAACACTTACATAATGAAGTACAGGACTAGAATTCCTTGAAAACCGGCACAGAGACCTTGCAAATGCCATGCTGACATTTGCAGCCTTCACCTTGCAATCATTAGTAACAAAATTATCGTACAGAGGGCGTCAGTGGTAGTGCGCCACCTTGTGGAAATGAAAATAAAATCGGGCTGCGCACAAGGACAGAAACCACATTCTGAGGATAAACAGTGATTGAGAGCTGTCGAATAAGTTGAGGAAATTGTCAAATTAATCTATTGACATGCGGCTCACGGGACCATAACAAGGGCAACTTTTAGATAAGATCCAAAAGAATTCAGGAATGTCGGGACATTGCTATAGCTGCACCCAGCCCTTCAATTTCTTCAGGAAGGAGGTATGCTCTCTGAATGATTTGTCAAATCTGAAACAAGCAAGAGTGTGAATCAGTTTTACACGATATGTAAGCTGAATTTAAACGTGTGGATGGTCTCAAATCGATATATTTACTCCTGATAACAATACCAGAAAGTACAAGTCTGACAAGGACTATCCTGTAGCTGCAATAGACATACGGTCATTGTATGAAACATGCACTTTCTGGTGATGTGTGCAGTGTGTGTGGTGATTGGATACAAAGCTTGGGAGCTTCCTGTCTTTGGTTCTGTGTTTCGACTTTTAATCTTATTAAAAATATCCAAGTTGAGGTGTTAAGGAATAAAAGGCCAGAACAGTGGCACTGTGGAACTAATTGCCATTTCACATGACCATAGTCTATGTTCATGCATCAAGTAAGTGTTGGAACAATTTCAAGGTTTCAATATGGAAACAGTGACAGTAATTATTACCTTCAAAATAGTCAGAAAATGAAAAGCCACAACTTACAATGAAAGAATGGTCTTTGCTGTAGGTTTAAAGTAATACAAAAAAAAAATCAAGAACTCTGATCGAAAAATATGGTCTCAATACATGGCAGTCTGAGGCTACAGTAGAGTCAATGCTAGTGTTGTGTATCATTACAGCGAAGCGATATGATACGTATCATTGATATCTTGAACCGATACATGATACATATCGCGATACATAAATTGAGGTTGGCTTACCAAATTATAATTTGGGATGGCAGCATTACCAAACATTCAAACTATTGCTATAGGCAGTGGTCGAAATGTTGGGACTTCCTTGTGGAGCCAAATGTGGCTCCAGATGGTTTTTCTTCAGGAGCCACTTGAAGCTGGTCTGGCCAATTTTGCTGTTTTTAATGGCTTTTTTTTTTTGAAAGAATAGTTTTAAGAGAATGTAACAACCTGTAAAAAATATACATCTATGCACCCATCATCTATTAACAGATAAATGTCCTTTAAAATATATCTAGTTGTGATGGCTAATTACACTCCACACTTCACACCTTTATCAAGGCATTGGTAGAGTCTATAGATACTTGGGGTACTGATTTCAATCAACTCCCCTATATCCCCAAGTGGCTTCCCCAATTACAATTAACAATATTCCTGAACTTCAATTAATTGCTAGAGAGAAACCACTATCAACCTGTTCTTTCAATTATGAAATGTCGGCCCTCGCCGGCGCCGTAAGCAGCTCAAACTGGGCAATATTATATCGATTTGTAAGGCAGCACAACACCGGTTTCTGTATCGTTTAGAATTTACCGGTTTTAACGATATATTGTGAACCGGTACACAACACTAGTCAATGCATAGCAATATTACCATCAAAGTGAACACTCAACACACAATTCTCATGCAGTAGATCAGCAATGTTTCATAGTTTGATCAGACCAAATTATGAACCATACCGTCAGTGTGATGCCCAATCACAACTTGGTTGCTATCGGATTCGGGGATGTGATTTTTCCCAACTCTTTTAATTCTTAATTTCAATTGGAGGAGGGGGATATATGGTTTTACTTTCTGGAAACGTTAACCCCTCTGATTCTACCAGTTTTTGTGAGGGGGGGTGGGGGTGGGGGTGTATTTTTGGAGATTTGCCTGGGGGGGGCAAGCGTTAGACTTCCCTTTCTACAGGGATCGAAATAAGGTTCAACAATGGTAACCTGCTTTCCGGTTGCAAAATTATGGTAACTCTCAACTTATTTCTACTCCTGTTTCAAGGTTCTTTCGCAGTTTTTCGTTTCATCCCTGGCTTTTTGTGCTGTAATCTCACTTGGGGTGGCATATCTTGATTACTTTAAACTTTCTATAAATTTACTTTTAATTACACGAGCTTGGCATTTTTATGGGAACAGCCTGCAATTTATAGAGGGGTGACTATTTTGGTAAATTATTACTTTTTAATTTAGAAAATAAAAAGTATCAGTGCTAGTTATATCTTTGCATGAAAACATTCATTTTCCTGCCGGCAGAGATTGCTGTGCATGGGAGCTGGCACAGTAACCTTTGCCCTGAATGGTAAAATTTTGTGTGTGGTTGTTTCATCGCCTTTCTGATTGGTTTCCACAGAAACTCATTGCAAAGGCCTTACAAAAGAATACCGTATTTGAAATATGTTGTCATGGCATCATGGTTTAAGCTGATGTCTGATTTGCACATACATTTATTTTTTTTCCACCATAGGATAACATTGGCAAGTCTTTTCCATTGGTCCAGTATTTAAGGACTATTGCCAGCTTTTATTATCATGATTATAGGGGGCAGCAGTTGCAATCCTCAAGAAATTCACCTCAAGAGGTCAAGGTGAAGATGGAAAACATTGCAAAGTACAGCGAAAGCAAGAAATAATAAATTACATAATATGTGAATCAAGGAGCTGTGCAATAATACTGCCTTCAAAGCATTGCTGGACATTGAGAGTAATAAATTGTATTCATGTATGATATAGCACTGATTCGTTGATTATGACTTCCTCTATGTTTTCAGCATGGCTGCAAAAATTGTGGATATGTATTCTGTAAGGACTGCCTTGGAAAGAAAGCTGTTATACCAAAAATCAATAATGAAAAGCACAAAGTCTGTGACAGATGTTTCAACATTCTCTCTGGGTAAGTATCGTTTGGTACCTTATCATATGCTTAATCGCGACAGTACTTGCCAAGAGTAGAATATATATGATATTTAACATTGATTTTATAAATGCAATGCATTGCTCTGTTACACAGTGGTATTTCCATAATGATCCTGGCATTATTTATTTGAGTTTTGAAATTTATGCGGCTCTTTTTTTTTTGGGTCAAATTACTGAACCCCAGTCACTAAACCGAATCAGAAGCTTATCAAACAATATATTGATATTTGACCTGTTCTATGACCACAGTTTTTCATACTTTTATTGTGTTATAACAGTGACACAACATTTTTTGCATTGATGAAGTTAAAAATACAAGTAACCTGGAAAAACCGGATTATGAATAATGATATCATGATCAATCACATCTACTAAGGGTATGGAGTCAATTTTTTGCCACGCAAATTTGTTGACAATCAATGCCCTTGGCCCAACCATCTCGTTGTTGAAAACAATCGTGGCAATACCAACTCGTTGACACGTCGACCCCTGCTACATGGAGTGCCAGCCCAGTGACAAAGTGTTTTCCGGCCGTCAGTCTCCCCATGAATTGCCCCCCACCATCGCGGTTTATGCTATTATCTCCGTAAATACTTGGAGTACAGCAATTTTGTGGACATCCTTTTATAGATCTCATGTATATGAATGTAATCGTAGCAAATATAGCACGGTGGAAGCTTTATTAACCGAGTAAGTGCATCTTGAGAGGACTGGCATGACTAAGATAATCAGCAGCAGAACTTCCAATGGCCAAGGTGCCCGCGAGGGTGCGGCCTCGAATCCCAGTCTGGTTTGTTGACGAAATGGTCATTGGGCAGATTAGCTGTCAACAAGTTTGCATTAGTATGTCAATGAGATAGTAATGACCTGTCAACGAGTTGGTTGTTGTGGTCAAAAGTTTGTCAACGACTTTGTGTTTACCAAATTTATACAAGTTGGTTCATCAATGAATTTGTACCAGTTGTTCTAATATGTCAACGACGTGGTATGTCGATGAATTTGCGTGTCGACGATTTGACCTGTATTCCTTATTAGGGTCGATTTGATGTATTATTTTAATGCATGATCAGAATGCTTCTTCTGCTTGACTGAGTGGAAGCAGATAAAAGATGGTTACGCTAAGATAGCTGTAGTTCGTGATGCACAAATCTGATGTTTGATCTGGTAAATCCTGCAAATTTTGTTGTCTGGTAAATCCTGCAAATTTTTTTGTCTGGTAAATCCTGCAAATTTTGTTGTCACATTCTCATCTATGTGTATGATGTAATTGAAAGAAGCATGAACGTTATATCATGACATTAAGGAAACTACGAAAGATCACACTGTCACATGTATGCTTACTGGTCATGCACGAGCTGTTCATTCCTGTTAAATATGAAGTCCTTCCCTTATAAGTTATATTGTCTTTGTTGTCTTGTATGACTGTATATGGTTATGAGATCATCAGCTTTATACATGACTTTCTTGCTGTGAGCGATAGTCGTGTGTTTAAAAAAAATAAAATCAAACAAAGAACGAAAGTGAATGGGCAGATTACCAACTCCTACCAGTTGAAATACTGTCTTAAACAAATTTGCTCATGGATTAATGGTAAATGGGTATACTGGAGTGACACAGTAGAAATTACAGTTAAAATCATGTCAGTTGCGACCCTCGTTAAGCTACTAAGCATAGATCTTGTTGATGTAAAAAATTTTAATTTAAATTAAAGCCTCCCTCCCCCACCAGGGCTTTATGATTAATAGCCCTGCTTAGTTCTGTTTGAGATGACTCGGAGGGATGTTATGACCTTCTCTCATGACCCTCTCATTGTTGTTTGTATACCTCGCACCTGATCGTCACTCGAGAGGTGATTTAGGTTTGCCATCTGTCACCCTCTTGGTCAACTAGTCTTTGTCTTCTTTTCTGTTTTTTTTTGGCCGTTCAAGATGTTGGCCGTCACTTGTCGACACCTTGGGAGTAAGGTCCACACCTGTGGAGTTCGAGTCAATGACACTGTGACTTCTGCTCCACCATGTCGGTAGTCGTTCACTTATTGTTTACTCATTGTTACTTGTTTATTTTACTTTTTTTGGACCATTTCATTATTGTGTATTTTCTGTTGCACTTGGTTTGCGAGTGTTTACGAGTGGGATATTTTTTTGTATGGTCATATCTTCTGAAATGTTGGTTATTTGATGATTGGAATTTTACCTCAGTAACAAGTTAATGCCTGTAAAACCATTGATATCATCAAGAATTACTGGTCTCACTGATACCGACTCTGAAGGTCAATTGAAAGACCACTGAGTCTTCTGAAAATCCGCGGATAATCTCACTTCAATTCTGCAGACAGTACACTACAATATTAAGCATTTTACATGCCTTGGAAAGTGATTTGTTTATTTTTCTTACAGGAGAATTAAGCCAAATGATGAAGCAGCAAAGTATTCGCCTCCAGACGCTTATAAAAAGTAAGTTTTTGTTTTATTAGATATTTTGTGTTGTGTATAGTGTCACATAATTTGTGTCATTCAAGACTTGGATTAATTAAAAAGTAAGGAACACTGTGAGTCTGTGTGCCATTTGTTCCTTATTTGTATTCATCACCAGAAATAGATGATTGTAAATATATATCTAAATACAGTTCTGTGAACGTTGTTTATGTGACCACTAATTTGGGGGATGTTCATGATGTTAGGAATCATGGAGTCAAAGTCAACGTCATTATGATAGCAGATACTTTATGAGACTCTATTGTGTGATTCAGCATTGTTCAGTAAGAATCGCATTGCAAGTAGCAGTTTATTTTATTTCCATCAATGGAGTTGATTACATGTTCATGTATTTTATAATTTTTGCCTGTAAAATTTGTTATTCTTTGTATTTACCTTATAGGATTGAATTACAATAATTGCATAGTAAGTCATGTGCAGCTTATCCAATATTATAACTCCCTTTCATTTGAATCTTTAACAGACGTGTGGCAGCGTTAGCTGGCAAAACTGACAATGTGAAGGCTGTCAATACATTGTCAAGCAACGCAACGGCCAGCAATGCTAAATCGAATCTGAACAAGTACCGAGGTTTGGAGAAAGAAGATGTAGCGATTGCTGAGAGACTTGATAACCTCAAGAAAGCAAGGGCTGTTGGTATGTATTCTAATAAAGAACTCAATTTGTTTTGTAAAATATTATATTATATGGCAGTACTAGCAGAATAATACTTACACTAAGTTTACTTTATTTCCAACTGTAAATCATTTTGGTTTCCTTCAATTTTAATTCTTCTTAGAAGCTGGCCCTGTTCCTAGTCAAAATGAAATTGAAGACCGACTTAATGCATTAAGGGGTGAGTGTGTGTTCCTTTGTTGCGTGTATATTTTCATATGTAACAGGATAATTGAATTGCACTGACATTGTCATAGTATAGTTGAGGTGACTCTTCCGGGATTCTATAGTGCTTTTCTTGGAGCATTGAATTACCAATGATTTCTCGTAGTGAAAAAAGGAAATCTATAAACCTAGCATCATAATGTTTAATTATGATAATTAATTTAGGCATACTATCTATTAGATGCCAAAAGATTATGTTGAGAGTAAACTAGATCTTTGATATCTATTTTCAGCTGACAGACCCCCGCCTCCGTCAGAAGAAGAGATGAGAGCGCGACTAGCTCGACTTCAGGGTGTAGATCCTGCCAAAGCTAATAACAAGTTTGTGAGTATCTGACTATTATTTTGGTTTTAGCAAACTGATTGACTGACTGACTGGCTCTTTCATTCATTGTTCATTGCTCAATAATATTAACCAATCCATACTCTGAAAGAAAATTTGGACTCCGTCAATACGTCTTGCTAAGCTTTTATCTATCGGATGTGATTTTTCACCTGCTTCTTATTACAAATACTTTATTTTGCAGGTATACCAACCTGACAGAAGGCCTGAACAGCAACAGGTGGACGATCTACTTGACCAAGTGTACGACGAGTCTGACCTTGATCAAAACTTGCTCGACTCCATGTCAAGGAATCCCGACAGAACTCGTAATTTCTTCAAGGGCCAACCAGCACAAGACACCAAAAATGGTATGGTATTTTTGATTCACCTTTCATGATAACATGGAAGTGCTTCTAAGATTTTTTCCAATCTGTATTTTAATAAATAAAATGAGGCCTATTAGGTCAACAATTTTTAAGAGGTTCAATTTTTGTCGTTATTTATCATTTATCATGACAATTTTTAATTTTTTCATTATTATTATTTATCATGGAAACTTTATTCTAGAATCTTTTGCCTTGAAATGTTTCTTTACGATATATGTAGTTTATGTATGTGTATTTATTTCATGGTATATTTCATCTACTGGGATGATGTATTTATTCAGGTGTCTTATATTTATTTCAGTGAATATTTTTGAAAACAATCTGAATTTAGACCAGCCGATGTCGTCGAAAGAATACACAAAGAATATTTTACCCTCTCCCAACAATCAGTTCATGGATGGCGGCTACCAGTCTATATCTGGCGAGCGAATTAATTGGGGCGAAATGCAGAACCTGATAGTGCAGGTGGCGGCAGAGATGGACATGGACGCTCGGAGGGCCATGAGGGGGTTAATGAAAGATAACGAGATGCGAGAGCGCCTCACGAAGTTGAAGGATAAAAAGAAGAATAACACTTGTGGTAAACTGGTCTTAGTAGTAGCTATACTTAACAATTTACGTTGTTGCTGTTGGCAAAGTTCCGCATATGGTGTTATCCAAAGTCTTTGGTGCCGAAAGAATAATTTAATTCAATTCAGTATTGGACATTATTAGGGCTGTACACCGGTTCTCGATATACCGTTTGTACCGGTACAAGGATAACAATACGGATATTGATAATCATCGTGTAATGATAACGATACACTTAAACAGTATACAGAGCAGCATTTTTGAGCTAATGAGACACCTGCTACCCAGATGTTCCAGTGTTTGTGAAGAAAAGTATCAGCTGACTCTTAACTACAATGATGTTACACAATAGTTTTAAATCTGATAGTCTCTTTGCATTATTTAGGTTTATAATAAACTTTTATATATATATGTACTAAATTACTAATTGACATATATGTGTCATGATACATATCGTATCAGTTTTACTGTATCGTGATATGTATCGTAGGTGTACAGCCCTAGACATTATTCATTGTATCAAAATCTGCTAATATCTGTCATGTAATACAGATTAGACTGATATGAATACACAAGTTCTGGTATAAAGTGGAATGATATATTATAGAAGGATCCATAATAAATGTCCACTTGGTTATTGGGCATATTTTGCCATAAATGGCCTGGAGCAGTGCAAAATGGACAGAAATGTTAGCAACAAGTCAAATCTCAACTTTCTAGCTGATAAAAACTTTTTTTGAAGAGAAATGAATTAAAGTTTGCCATATTCTCTATTGTATTATCTGCTGCTTATGTGACATTATAAATGACTATAATCATGATAATGATATGTTATTTTGATTAATACTAGTCTATAGTTCAATCAACATCATAAACAAGATCATACCACTTTGTTCTGTACATCCATACCAGTGCAACTTTTGTATTGGGGGTTTGGTTATTATTACTAAAAGAAGTAAAAGTTATATTATGAACAAAATTTCTTAATGAATTTCGGGTTATGTTATTACTTAAAGTATTAAAAGCTAAAAACTTAATTTCTTATTGAATTTTATTGCAGTACCTGAGAATGGCGCACAAGCATCTCCAACCTCTGCAGCCGCAACCGCTGATGTGGAGTCTGATGAAGAGGACGAGGATGAACAGATCAAGAAAATTATTAAACAGGTCATTTGATAAGTAATTTTTATAATTAGATAATATGTTTTAAAAATTCACATGTATAAAAATTAGTCAGCAAGGTTTGGTCATATTCTCTGGCCTACATGGGTCTGTAATAATTGCCGGACTCAATATACATAGAAACCTGGAAAATTAAAAATCCATTTATACTGAATTTGTTGTGAACAATATGCTTTTTTCTTTTACTCAAACACCACTGAGCAGAGGTCATTTCTGAAATGGGCGCTATACAAGTTATTTATTAATTTAGATATAACATAATATAAGAGTTCTAATAAATGCCAATCTCATGTTAATGCTTGAGCAAAGTCTGAGTCATGGCTGACACTGAAAAAAAAAAAAGTTTGTGATAGTATTAATATGGCACATCAAAAACAAATATTCATTTTATATTCTTGGTTATATTTAGGCATTAGAGGAGCAAAGACTTGAAGAGGAACTGGAAAGTTCAGGTGCTGGATCTAATATTAACACAAATTTGAATCTCCATGTGAACCCCAAAGTCAACAGCCACGTACAACCGACCCTTGGGGTACCCCCTGCCGCTCCCAAGGCCGACGAGGTTTGTCATCGTTGTTCTGTCCTTTTAGTTGATTAATCTTTGAGCACTATTGCTTCATATTTCTGCAGTTGTCGTTTGAATGTATATAATGTAAATACTGATTTATATATAACTTTCGTATCCATGCTGCCCAACATTAAATGTACACTGAACATGATTTATTATGCCAGGTCAATGAGTCCGACTGCTTAAAATGTCTGAAAAGCCCTTCATTTTATGATCAAACTTGCTACAATGAATAGATTTAATGGTCCTCTCATCTACATGTTCGACAGTAGCAATATAATATGGAAGATGCCGCAATCACTAAGTGTTGTGATTATAATTATTGAAGCATTTAATTGGTTTTTGCAGTTTAATGATGGCCAAGACCCGGATGAGTTACCCTGGTGTTGCATCTGCAATTCTGATGCAACATTGCGATGTCACGGATGTTACGGTGATCTGTACTGCAGCCGATGCTACAAGTAAGTTGAGTAGGATTGTTCTTATTATTTTAATTATTATGGCGTATGAATTGGAATCATTTGCATGTAAACATGTTCTTAGTGGTGTCTACTTCTAGACCAGTCTTAGAATGGTTGTTTATTTGGAAAAGTTTTTGAATAAATTGTTACATCTGCCAGCATTAAGAGATGTGAACACTGAAAATTAAAGACAGGGGGCGATACTATCACACGCTAGCTCCCCCCATTGGAACTATCACAAAGCTCTCATATTAATATTTAGGTTAGAATATGTCCTTTTGGCAAATATATTTTCCGTACATGTATATTCTTACATTACTTTATCTTACATTACTTTATATTGTAATGCTGACACGGTGCTCTATACCACATACAGTGGTGTGAGCTTGAAGAATCATATTTTAATATTTTGTTAAATTTTCAGAGAAGGCCACGACCGGCAAGATCTTGAAGACCATCCAACATCACCTTACAGAAAACCGCCTCAGGCTCGGTGATTTTGTCTCTGTTTCGGAAAATGATAATTTTACCAGAAGTGTTCTGTGTTCAGCGCCGCACAAGTATATATATCTGAGTATAAAATAGAGTAACTTGTGCTCGATGGAATCGCTTCGTGGCTAGAACTTTGTCCCATGGACAAATCAATTTTTGTTTTATGTTGTGATACTTCAGTAGACAAATCTTCCCTGCATTAATGGCACTTGGGACTTGCATCTTGAAATCATTATATTTGAAATATATGCAAAATTGACCTAAAGTCTAAAGACACTACATCTACGAGTTATGAATTAAGGTGGCCTATGGCAATGTTCATTGTTCAAAATGTACGAGTTACATAAGTCATTTCATAATATTTCAATTTGCTGGACTTGTTATTTCTGCTTTCACGCACTCTGTAGCTCAATATCTTTTAAGTAATAAATTGGCATTTGTAAAGTGCCAAATCCAGATCGTTTGCTCTGTGTAGTGCTGTAGCATGTCCGAATTTTACTAAAATGCACACCTGATCTGATTTAGAGCATGTTACATCTACTCTCGTCTTTTCTGTACTACTATAAAACTATAAAAAGGTAATTTTGCAATGGTTTTTTTCTTTTTGCATGAAAAATGTATGTCAATTGCTTTGCATTTATTGGTCTGTGATGATGTTTAAACTGTGCGCCATACATGAGGCAATAATATAACTGTTGTGTGACATAATTAACACGAATAAGTATGTAATATTATTTATAAATGCATGGGTTTGTCTAAAAAATTCTGAATCATGGGAAAGAATTTTTGTAAGAATAACATTTTTGTAATTCGTACATAGGTCAATTGGACTGCTATTAATGAAGATAGTTACTGAGTTAAGGCTTGAAAGAGACAGTATTATGCTTGGCATGTAGAGAAACCACGTGCACATGTCCGGCAATTGCGCTGAATTCAAGCAGTTAAGTAAAACCCCTTTATTGTTGTCCATGTCGGACAATACATTTGTACCTGTCAAGTAATAATTTGTCGAATGCACTAAATAATGCTATGCCTTTTAAATTTGAATTATGACCTTTTGAAAGTACATGTAACTGTTTGCAATGTTGTGTATATATTAAATAACAATATGAGGGTAATTAGTTGACTACACCTTATGTAACAGTCTTTATAACTTAGACTGCAATGCACTGTACCAAGTTCAATGTACAATGTACTTTTCCGGTATATCCTTGCCTTATACTGCAAATAACTAAAGGTTTTTGTGACTGAGAGTCATTTTTAATAAAGAGTCTCAGTGTTTCATGTTGTGAGACCAATACAATAAGATGTGCACGGATTCCACATGTTGCTTCAAGTGTAACCAATTAATTTAATTAAATGATTTAAACAAAATTAGTTCGATAGACTTTTTTGTACTGAGTGATGGGGGCGAAATATATTTATAGCAAGATTGTTGAGTGCACAATGTCATCTTGTATTGTTGCATTGCTACGTCTGGTAGAGGTAATGATGACATGATAAGGCTTTGATTCTACCCAGGATATATACACTTAATCTGAGTGGTGCCTTTTGCCTGGAAACCAAGTGCAAGGCACTTATGATTTATATATTGTGGAAAGTTTCCCGCTGAGATCATGGTCATATAATATGAACATGAGACACCCAGTGGACGGCCCAGCACTTACCAGCTTAGATGTTTGTACTCATGGCCAGACCAATAGCGCAACATAGGCAAAGCTGCTACATTAGGACCTGTACTACCTTGGCAATAGGCTTGGTCTCAACAAACTTTTGGCCCAAAATTTTCAGATTTCCGGAGGTAAATTGTTCATTGCACAGGGCCTTACTCATGCTAAATCAGATTAGTTAGTCTTACCTTTGCTTCAACTGGCTGACCCGGGCTTCAACCACAGGCACCGTCCATCTAGCATTGTCAAGACATAATATATGTCGTGACACGCCAGCCTCTGCTGGAGAGTGCCTGTGCTTCAACTAGCTGCATAAACAATTTCTGTAATGTTGCATATTAACAATACGCATTGTCTGCGAATGGTAATCGGACTGCTATTGAATGAATGAAACACTAAGACAGTTGTTTCTAAGCAGCTAGGCTGCAGAGCAATTTTATTTGCTATAAAGGAACCATAACAAAGCATGTGAACAATTTAAACTGATGTTGAACCAGCAGCATCCAATGATCATAATACTTTCATCGATTAAGTGTTCAGCCTTTTCATAACAATACCAAGCAGCAAAAATAGAAATCCCGTAATAGTCCAGAGTAATACCACCGGTACAAGCGGACAAGGACTCCCTTATTCCTAATAACCCCCGAATCAGTAGTGTGTATAAATAAGACAACATGTAAATATAAATACTTAGTAATTAATACTTATATATATACAGGATAAATCACACAACGGAACTCGTAAATTCCGATTTTCAGAATGGCTAAACAGATTATTTCTTGAAATTTTGAAATGATACTTACTGAATTACTTTTTTAACATTTTTTAATTAATCGCTTGAAACATTTTCTGGCAAGTAGCCATAACTAATTAACACATGTCTTGAGATAAAAGGTTGAATAACATACCAATCAAGAGACATTATACATAAATCTATCTAAAATATACATCTTTCCTGCCTTTCAAGGTATTTAAAAAGTTTTGATGCTTGCCTCCCCCTTACCACTCAAGATATGCTCAACTTTCACAACTCGTCAATATATGTAATATATGTAATATATATTATGATATCATTTATGTAACACAGCTTAAGACAAAAAAACAAAATATTTGTGGAATGTGCTCAGTGTTTAACTGTTAATGATATGTGACTAACATAATAAATAATGTGCAAAAAAAAGTGGTAAATGCTATGATTAATGGATAAAACGTTTTGACATTGAACAAAATATTAGTGTAAATATATACTATATAATCGAATGTATGTAGTGTATACGTATCATTTGCAATGTGAAAAATATCATTTGAAAAAAGTTAATTATCAGCTCTTGTATTATTTATCTTAACAGCTATCACAGTGCGACTAAATTGGTAGACCAGACTGAATTCTTAACGGTCGTTAGTATACAAGATATCAAACTTGAAGTTTCACCTAGACCTGTGCACCAGCCATAACTAGAAATGTGGCTGCCTATATCATTTAATGGCTGCTTAGCTGCCTAATCAACCGTGGCGGCGCCAGTATTTCTGAAGTGGGGGGGGGGGGGGGGGGGACAACCAGGGGCCAAGAGATCCATACAGGGAGGCAATAGTACATAGATACAACAGTCCAAAACAGCAATTGACAGGTTCAACGGGGGACAAGGTGGAGAGGGGGAAGGGCCCCCCCCCCCCCCAGTAGCGCCGCCACTGGTAATCAAGATCCTATAGATATTCTATATTGATGAACTCAAGTGGTGGCTCACTTCTGATAAATATGGCTGGCTAGCCACCACATTAACCATTGCAATTGCAATTGCAATTGTAGTTATCTGAATGTTTGGTAGCTCTAATCAAACCAACTGAAAACTCAGTGAAATGTGGCGATTTACAATCTTTGGCGAATAGAAAGGTTTTTAATCATAAATCTAACTCAATTGCCTTCTATAAGCATGATAAAAATTTACAAAAATGGTTAATTGCAATCCTGACCACAGATGAAATTACAATGATCAACAATCAATGATATTTAATTGCATTTGGTATTTGGCTGCTTTTGGCTAAATTCCATTGGCAGCAGTTGGCTGATATTTTGTTTTGGCGGCAACTGACTGCAAAATATTAAAGTGGCTTAGCTGCTCTATGATATATGGCTGGATCGATAAACCATTATTATACGATTTTACGATATTTTGTATTAGATACTGGTACGATATTTTAATATACAATTTTCCTATATAAAGTAGCGCCGCTGCCAAGCACATTATCCTAAGAAGGCTGTGATTCACTTGGCTGGTCAGCATCAAAAGGTGTCAAGTTGACCCAACTTAACTGCAATTCACACGGGCATAGGTTAATATACTTGCTCAACTTGCTCAAACAGGTATTGTTTTCCTTCATTATGCATTTTGTATGAAAGAAAATATAACCCCTGTGATCAAAAGTGGCATTCTTTAGGGTAGATGATTATTTCAAATATATTTCATAAAGAAATTAAAATAAGATCAAAGATGTGATATAATTGAAAACAATGATTTAAAACTATATAGATAATGACAGAAAGTATACATTTTCTAAATCAATGATTCAAAGATTATATTATATCTATAATCGTATAAAATATCGAATATCGTATAAAAAGTATTGTTTGGAATATCGTATCGTATATCCAGCCCTACTCTATGGTGCCGGCACACAGGTCTAATTGCAGTCCTACAAAGCGGGGAATGCTTGAACACTCGATTCACATTGGTATGTGCTCACAAATGTATAACCAACATCTACAGCTGACATTAGGCAATATTGAAAAAGTGTAAAATGGCTGAAAACAGCTGAAAGTAAAGCGTAATATCAATCTGACAGTAATCACTCCATGGGTCTTAGTGAGATCTGGAAGATGAGGTTATCACGAACAAGATACGGAGTGCTGGGAATGCACAGATCAGCGACAGTTATTTTCTTGTTAATCTCGGTGTCAGTGGTGTACCGATTCTTGGTGAAGTTTTTCTTGCCGGTGACACTACAGAGCAACCTTTCTTCATCGACAACAGACAGCAAGTATTCGACTGGTCTTGGTTGGTCAAGAATTAAATTGGAGTACAAGATACAACGCAGGTCTTCACTGGTTGATGAGAAACCTTTGGGGTAGACTTTCAGCTCCCATTCCCACGTCTGGATTGGGTAGGAGGAAGCGCGAGTACTGAACCGCAAGCTGACTTCACCGCACTTTTGACACTGAGAATAATTGCGAACCACCAAGCGCTTGTCCCAACGCAATTCCGAATAGTTCCTCAACAGGAATGTGCTTGAATTGAACTCCTTAATGGATGTACGACTGGAGAGTGACAGAGCATTGTACTTGTAAGCCTGCATCATATACGGCATGTATAGTGAGGGATACTGCTCCATCAAGTGAGACGTCTCCAACTCATGCAACTGATCTGGTTGCATCATGGGGAATCGAATATAAGGCAACATTTCTTGGAGATTATCTTGCAAGTTAACGAGACGTTCTGGGTGAGATCTGGAGTAGAGCCACCGCACGACAGCCTGCCACAGTTCATATTCATCTTTAATCGTGAGATCAGAACATTTCAAGAACTCCAGCAACTGCTCCTTGTCCAAGCTGATCCACTCTTGTTCCCATTCGGAGGAATAAGTTATGTCATCCATTTTTTCTGAGAGAGCCGTAACACAAGCTGAGATCAGTTCCTGGTGATAACACTTGGTGGCGTACTGGAACCACACATGAAACACATCCTTGAGTTGCAGTTTTGGAATGATGTTGGTGCACGCAAAGTTGACGCACACATCCCTCAGGTCTTGCACATTGTATTTATCAGCCAACACCAAAACTGGTAGAGTGTTATCCGTGTTGAGTTGGACGTGGCAAGTGTACAGGAACTTCAAGAAGGTAGGGAAGATTTTGAGACACATGTTATCCTCTACCAGTTGCACCTCCTGCAAGGTAAGACAATCACATCTAAATTACAATGTAATAAAATCATTTCCTTCAGCAATATACAGAGATGTATTTTCTTAATTTATGGATATGGATCACTGAATAATTTTGGACAAAATATGGAAACACACATTCAAGTCAAGTTTACGTTCATTTATTGTAGCCATACTTTCCTAGTAAATAATACATAGTACAATAACTTCTTTATAATTTCCTTTATGATTATTTCATAGCAATTCAATTACTGCCTATCGGGTCACCATTTTGCGGTGATTTGTATACCTTTTTGTTTGCATCCTGCCACTTTGAGGTCAACATTTTCTCAAAGACATCACTCGCACGCGCCAAAACCAATTTATGAGCCAGATAAACATGGTCCCCAACTTTCAAGCGAACGTCACTCAGCATTTCATTGTTATAGAAGCGAGCCATGTCAGTGAGCATTTGACGTTCATTTCCATAGCAATCCAGTCCTTCTGTCAACGAAACCAAGTCACATGGCGATGCAGTCTTGGACGATGTCTGGGAGGAGGGTGGGGTAGTAGTACCTGCCATTGGTCCTGTTTTATGGATGCAAAAGCTGAAAAAGTATAAGAAAAAAGGATACAGCACTTTATTATAGCAATGTTAAATGTAGGTCTGGATCTACACTAAATGATGTATCACAAACCTTGTTTAGGTTGAGTCAAGTTTTCTAATTAATTAAAATCGAATTAATTGTGGCACACTTCTAAAGATACAGCTGTACTACAAATGCAAACATGAGTCAAAAATTAAAAGAACCCATCTTAATAATAAAACTTTAAACACAAGCATATTTTCAAAATAACAGCTGTCACAATTGCAATGTTCAGTGATATCAGTCTATCTAGACAAAGAAAACAGGAGTGCCAGAATCATATAAATTTAATTCTGATGTCAGTGATGAATGAACACTCTTACCACTGAGCGTCAACTAAAGCTCCCTGGTAGCGTAAACATGGATTGCAGATAGCTGACAAAACCTGAGGGAGCTTAATTTTGACGATGGTGTCTAAAACTCAAATAAACTGTCAAGATGTCAACAATGACAGGAGGATGTGATGAATGGAAACCTCCTTCTTGAATCCTGTCCCAAAGTACATCCCACCCAGAGCCCTCTTGTGAGTGTACTCGGAACCACAGATCCTGTGCTCAGAATAAAATATGAAATTAATGCATTAATAGCTATTAATGTATATATAGCAAGTTAATGTATAATTATGGCAGTGTTATATTATGTAACTGAATACATGAAAAAATTGACTTAATTAATTTTATCCAAATTCTTTTAGGCTACCATATTTTGGATTGGTAAAAATAGGCACTGCTTTAATATTTTTTCCAAAAAAGGAGCTAAGGACTCCTGGAGGTAGGCTGGTTCTGGCCTCGAGACACAGCTAGGCGCGGGAACCAGTGAATCCTGGAGGGGGCTGTTACACTACGGGTATGCCCCAAGGTACGCTCAAGGGTACGCTCTTTGGTCTTCCTCTGTGAGGGACTCCCTGGGAATCCCAGCGTTATGACGTCACAATTGAAGGAAAACCCCTTATGGCAAGACTAACTTCTGCGACTTGAGGTGATGAAAGGTGGATATTTGGCTGTTTGTTTCCAATCTAGCTGGTTCTTATGTATTCTAGAATGACAATAACTAGGTCCAATTGGGTGACGTATTGAACCGCGACATGATGTGTGTGGTTTTCATTGGTTGGAAAAGTATTAGTGTATGATTAGGGAACCATATGGAGTGTCATTGATGACTTGCATGGTAGATATAGGTCTAGAATGTGAAACTATTGAAAACTTTTAATTCTGTGAATGTAACAGACATGGAAGTTACAATACGTAAAAGGAAAACTTGTAATTCTGTAAGTGATCTCAAGCTTAATTTTAGTATATATATATATATATATATACTATATATATGTTTCATTGACAACCACAATATCATGAATTGATACATGTGTCAATACTATAGTATAGTACTACACCCAAAATATGAATTAATGAATGGTAGGCTTGATATTAGTATGATGTATCACTGGCTGTGTGATATGTCCTTTTTGTGAACATTGTTTTGTTATCAATTATGTGAACGAAAAAATGATATGCCGGTTATTTTTTTCATAAGATGACTAAACCAGAAAATGGAGATGCTTCGCCTGAAAAGACGGATGAGCAAGACTTTGACAGTGCCAGTGGTTTGTTGTTTAATCAAATTTTTTATCTATTATTATTTTTTTCTCGTGCAAACTGATATATAATTAAGATGTGGTGGCACTGGTGGAGTTAAATTTTCTTGTGCACTTATTTTTATAGGAATGTATAGGAAATTGATAATAACTTGCATATTTTCCAGGTGCTGATGGCACCGACAGAATGACAGAAAAAGTCTCAAGACCGCTTTTGGATGACAGAGGAGATGCAAGTGATGAGGATGCAAAAGAAGATGATGCAAAAGATGCTGGTCAAGATGATGACATGTGGGAGACAGAGGAAGAAGAACCAGTTGATGACTTGCAGGGTATTAACGGAGGTAGTCACTAAATACAAAGTTTTGCTAATGTGTTTTTAACTTCAAATGAAATTGTTATTTCCTGGTTTGTCACGATTTATCGTCAAACTTTTGTTTTGACTTCACACCTGCTTATATATGGACAATGCTAGGTCAATCAATGGCAAAAACATACCATACTGTACATGCTCATACACCAGTAATTTGGCTTTAAAATGTCCATTGTTATTGATAATGTAACACAGCTTGAAATATTGAAATTTGCTGAAAGAGTGAACGATTTAAAGAAATTTATGTGAGCAGGATGAAGGCCTGTCAAACTAGGAAGTGGTAACTTTTATGCAATATGAAGAGTGATGCTATTTTGCGTTTTTTACTAAAATTAACAAAGGATGGGCCTTGTGGTTTAGCCACATTTTCACTGTGGCCATTGGTTGCTGTCAGTGACCATTAGCTGTCCTCTCATGATGAATTTTAATTGTGAAGGAAGAACCTAAATTATATTTTTTTATTAGACTTACTCCTATGGTTTTTTTAACTTTAAAAATTTTGTATAACAGGAGCAGTACAAGAGGCCATGAGGGCGCCATATCCTGGAGAATATGTGATTCGAAAACCTGATCCAGACTTGCCTGAAACTGTCACAAGACTTGTATCTCCTGAAGGTGGGATTGTCTACGTTGTTGGGACTGCTCATTTTAGCGAGCAGAGCCAGGATGATGTGTCAAAGGTAATGGTCTGGTCACAGTGTTATATTGTTGATCATTCATCAATTATTGATGTCTCTTCAGGAAAGAAGAGCTTTTGCTTCCGTTATTCTTGAGAATGTCCGTTTTGAAATGTTCTGAGCACTTGCAATGGGACTCAATAAAATAAGTTCTCAAAAATTAAAAGCGCATCTTAAATTGCAACCATCTCCAAAGATCCAAGGCTTGTCATCCCAAACAGCATAAATGTTTGGTTAATTTTGTATGTCCTAACTTAATTTATTTGCATCTATTTACCTTTCATAATTGCATCTAATTTCATTTCATAATTGCAGACGATATGTGAAGTCCAGCCGGACATTGTAGTTGTTGAACTGTGTGCAAGTAGAGTGAACATTCTTCAGTTGGATGAAGAAACATTGTTGAAAGAAGCCAGTGATATAAACATGGAGAAGATACGCACTGCAATTAAACAGGTAAACAAATGCAAGCTTTTAATGCATTTCTTCATCAATGAGTGCAATTGTCAATGTATTATTTATGATGGTCAACATTGGTTTGTCCTTTTGTCTTTTCAGAGTGGTTTTGTTCAAGGTTTACTACATTTGCTGCTGCTGAGTATGTCTGCTCACCTAACCAAACAACTAGGAATGGCCCCTGGGGGAGAGTTTCGCAGAGCTTTCAAAGAGGTACAATCAAACCCAGTTGAAGGAAACTAATATGTAACCGAAGTCTTGATAAAACTTAATAAAAGTTTGTAATCTATTGCAAATGAAACTGACATGTATTAAGTTAGAGTCATATGTAATTACCTGATGGCACAGTGGTTTTCAAGAAATCTTCATTCACTGGATCATCAGAATATGATTTGGGGACAGATCACAGTTTAAACACAGAGAGGGTGAAACAGGGAATTAGAAACATGAGCATGGCATTGGGTCATTTTGGATAATGGGAAAAAATAGTAAAAAGGTGTAAAAGTGAGCACCCTAATAGCAACTTAATGGCATTAACATTGGCTTATCTAACTTTCAGGCTGTTTCAAAATGCTCTGATGATCTAGTAAATTATGGAAGCTCAGTCAAAAAGTTTCAAAAACTGCTGTCGAATCTATTGAGTCTAAACCACATATATTACACATTGATCCTATGGGCAAATTATTATACCTTACTCAGCATAACACTGAAAATCTTGCATATCCAAAACTAAACATATCATGAATTGCTGTATATTTTTAGGCAATGCAAATTCCTGGATGTCGTGTGCACTTGGGTGATCGTCCCATCCAGGTTACCCTCCGCAGGGCACTGTCGTCACTTTCCTTTTGGCAAAAGTGCAAACTAGGATGGGCTCTGCTCTGGTCAAAAGATCCCATAAGGTTTGTATTTGATTGTTTTTGGTACTGCTTTAATGCGGAAATTTGCTGCTGTTATTCAACGATAACGATATACTTTATTAATATAAATCATGAAATCAATAGTGCAAAAAAAAAAAGAAGACAAATATGAGAAATTAAATGTATAAATTTCAGTAAGGAGGACGTAGAGAAGTGCAAACAGAAAGACTTATTAGAAGAAATGTTGCGGGAGATGACAGGGGAATTCCCTGCCTTGAGTCGAGTATTTGTCAGTGAAAGGGACAAGTGCCTTGCTCATTCGCTCAGAACTGCATCACAACCTATTCCGGGGCAAAGAGGTAAGTTCTCTTCGTACCTGTTAAAGCTGGATTGTCGCTAAATATGACAGTGGCCAAAATATATTGCATTTACTTCATTGTCTTCTTAATACTGATTACCTACCATCCAGAGCATTGCTGGGTCCATTATCTCTCTATAAAATAATTAAACTTCACCTAGTATTTCATTTTTCATGCCATCAAAAATCCAATATGCAAACAAACCAAGTGATGACGTCACAATACTCAACAATGGGTGATGATGGCATTTCTATTGTATTTCCAATGTTTTGGTCTTGATTTCTTTCAATGTATATTTTATAATTAATGCCTGATAAATTCATAAGCTTACACTTATTTAGTGTGCCTTGTGATCAAATAAGGTGATTGTCAATCAATTGATGAAGTTTAGAATATAGTAATTTTGACAGACAGTGGAGCTTTAACGAACAAATAATTGTTGTGAATATTTCAATTTATATCTGTGCTTTTTCCAGTTTTTGCTATATTATGCGCCTCATCTGCCTTGACATAATTAAAACATTTTCTTGCATCCTGTTCAGGTCCAATGCCGGCAGTAGTAGTGGGGGTTGTTGGGATGGGACATGTTGCTGGGATCAAGGACAATTTTCAAGATGACATCGATATAACTGAACTTATGCAGTAAGTACACTTGAGTCTGTGTAGCCCAGTTTTGAATTAAAGTGGCAGGTGGAATGTTTTCTTTTGAAAAAGCTCCAATCTAGGTGGAGCAAATAAGTCACTACACAATAAAATAAAATTTGGTAACCCAGTTATGATAAATACATATAGGAGTACACTCCATGTAAATTTGTACTGGTCAGTACTATTTATTTGCAGGTACCTATCGTAGCTCTGTTTTTGTTTCCAGGAAATTGAAGTTTCACTTGAAATAATTGTCTGTTGTTAAATTTCAGAATTCCACCTCCATCGAGATTCAGTGGCCTGTTTTTATGGACACGAAGACTAGTTATTCTCACTGTGCTCGGCTATGCAGGATATAAAACCTTAAAATTTGGACACTATACTTGTGGATTTGTCTACAGGAGTATTCAAAGCAGTAGTATATCGAAGAATTTTACAGGATTAACCTAAAGAAATATGCTTAAGTGGGAGAAGATGCTATATATGTTCATATTTTTCTGTGATTTTTGTTACTATTTTTAATGTATTGATCTGACTTAAGATTTGTATTTTATCAGAATGTTCATGTTACTTTTCAAAACTTGGGAGCAAGAGGGCACTAAAATATAAAGATATAAAATAATATATTGTTTGTTTTTTACTACTATTGCGGCATTTGATTATCATCAAATTGATACATGTTGCACTATTTTTTGTCTGGTCTGCGAACAAAAAAATGACCCACAAACAAGGTAATGCAGGCCTGTAGTATATAGGTTCTACACCATGCAGGACATCCATTAATTCCAATATGCCACTGGTAGCCAGTGTGAGTCACTGAACAATGGAATGAATGATCAATGTGTTCACTAGCGCCAATTAACTTTTTTAATCTATTAAAAACAATTTGTAATTTCTTCTTGATTTGCCAAGACACTGCAAATGTTTTGAATTCAGCAACTGATGGTTCATAAGCTTCAGTGTTCAAAATGTGGGTTTCTCGGCAAACCAATATAAGGCGCAGGCAATGATTAATCTTTGCGAAGTTTTTTTCCCTCAAACACACATTGGCATTAGTAGTATTTGAAACAGCACTCACACTTTCAATGGTGTAGAGTTAAACCAAGGCATTTTATACAGCATAAAACTCAAATTATCAACAAAACCAACAATTAGCAATAAAAATATATTTATATTTTTACAACAGTATTATTTACAACCATACAGTGTGTTTCATATCATATGTACAATGTGAATTATATAAATGTATAAGTTTCAAGCAAATATGTCTCTCTGAGGCTTCTTTTTAGGCAGGTCTTCCAATTGTTGAATTTCTCTCAAACCCTGCAATTTGGAAACAAAAATCAGAATTTATTGTACCATTTCAAGTAGGCTCTTTGCACAGTATTAAAATTAAATTTGATACAGATTTGCAAGTACCACCATTTTATTGTTAAAATAATTACCTCTAATACTAGTCTGATGTGAGCTTTGATTTTTGCAGCATTGTTGGACAACTGGTCTGCTTGCTGGTTCATCATTTTTGTTTTTTTGTCAATATATTTCAAGGCTTCCGGTAAAGTCATTTCCAAGTAAAATCCAAAACCAATGCACACACAGACTCTACTTGGATCTTGCCTGAAATTGAAAATGAAAGTATTATATGACATATATATATATAATATATTATATATATGAGTGAAAATAATAAAGATGAATATGTGTACTAGCATACTATTTTTCATTTAAATTGTTATACATGGTTTTATAAACATTGCTTCATTTAACATATTAAAACTTACACATTAGCCTGTGCATAAAAATTGCATCCGAGATCAACCTTTGTCTTCAATGGTTCTTGGGTTCCTTGACTTTCCTGTAAGAACAAAGTATATATAATATATATATATCATCTTTATTCATACTCTTGGTATACTAATACAATACATTGTTTACACTATAGAAATAAAAGTGCAAAAATAAATTGAGACACATGTCCTCAATAATGGATTTAACTTCATTGGAAGTAAAAGTCTAACTCTGCAAGTCCATCTCTCACCATTGACATTTCACATACAGTGTGTGCTGCATGTAAATTAACAAGTGTTTTGCAGTCACATGTACATACTGTCCGAACACACTTTGTAACATCTTTGCATTTTGGAGTAAGAATCTCAGTTAAAGAGAGAGACAGTTCCGAGCTCTATTTGTTTTGCAGTCACATGTACATACTGTTCGAACACACTTTGTAACATCTTTGCATTTTGGAGTAAGAATCTCAGTTAAAGAGAGAGACAGTTTCGAGCTCTATTTGTTTTTATTGGGATAAATTATGAAGTCATTCATTGCATTCTACTTTGTCTGTGACTGCAGTGAATCAATATTATGCCCATCAAATAAAATATTGTTCAAACTGACCTGAATTTTTTCTATGACATTTTTCAGCTGCAGGTATTCAGACATATCAGAGTAGACCTTGTCTCTCTCGTCAAGGACATTTCTGAAATTGAAGCAATGTTAGGTGTGATGAAAATTAAAAATTTACAATTTTCATCTGTTAAAAAACATGTAAAATGTTACTTAGTTGTGGTTAACTAGTGAAATCAGAAATGTTGTTAGACATGTATGTCTTACTGCATATCTTTCTTCAGCGTTTCATTGAGAAAAGTTTCATATCTGACGACTTTCTTCGAAATGCCATCTGGTGAGTTAGCACTCATTTTGAAGACTACAATTAATCAAATCCGGTGGGTTTTAATAATTATTCTAGCAGCAGCTGTCAGCTTTGACATCTCATTCTTGAGGAAATCCCATGCTTTGGGAGATCCCCTATAATGACGTCATTATTTGCCGCGGCGGGAATGTTCTCTGTATTATGCTGATATATATGTAATTTAAAATATTTTAATCATTAATTTTGATATAGAAATTAATGAAAATTAAAAGTGCCATATAGATATATATCTATTTTATTCTTTTCATGATTTTGCAAAGAAAATCCCGCAGCAAATAAATTAAACATGGCGGAGTTGTTGCTTGATCCTGACATTCGGCTTTGGGTATTTTTGCCGATTGTAGTAATCACCTTCCTCGTAGGAATCATTCGACATTATGTAACGATTCTTCTATCATCAGAGAAGAAAGTGGAGTTGCAACAAATTGCCGATAGGTAACTTTAGATGTTCTTTTACCCTCGTAATGTTTTTTGACAGCCGACCCACAAACACATGAACACACTTTCAATGCTGATGCAGAGATTGTTTCACTGTGACTGACACACCCATTTGCTGATTAGCTAGCATGCAGTGTTTCAGAATAAATAAATGATCAAGGCAATTTTGGCATGGCCCTATGGGTACAGCACTATTATTTTGTACATGTGTATATTTTATTAATAATAGACTTCACTGACACTGTTCACATTATATCACAATTAAAAGTGCTAATCATGTTAAAAATTAATTTTCTTTTTCAGTCAAGCACTTATTCGAAGTAGACATTTGAGAGAAAATGGCAGATTTATTCCGAGACAAGTGAGTATCTAATTTAAGTATTTATATGAATCATATCACAACTTCTTTGATGGACCTTCAGTTGTTGCCAATTTGTAAATGATATTGTCATTATTGACCCTGATTTTTTCTTTTTTCAGTCATTTCTTATGCGAAAAGATTTCTTCAATAATGAAGCCACAGGTTATTTTAAGACGCAAAAACGTGAACCAGTAATGAAAAATCCCATGACAGGTATGTAGGACCTAAATCTTTTTTTTTTTTAATTGGTATTTCAATTGGTATTCCCAGAGAATATATCATCAAAATTTGCCGTTATTTTTGTCATGTTTCAATATTTTTTTCTTCCAGATCCCACCATGATGACCGATATGATGAAAGGCAACATTACAAATGTGTTGCCCATGATCATCATTGGAGGCTGGATCAACTGGGCATTTTCTGGATTCCTGACAAGTATGCAATATTAATTTGAAAACTTATAAATGATAATTATAGTTGTTCAGTTAGGTGGTTACATTATATATGTAAAATGGCTAATCTATATAAGCTATGTTAAATTGCTGACTTGGTGTTGGCCTTTCTGTCAAAAAAGGCTGTAGTGTGGTTGTCTTGATGTGCCAATTCTGGAAAGTGTGGCCCTTAAGTAAGAAATACATGTGGCTAACTGTCTATGACACGATTAGCCACAGTGGATAATTTTAAAAAGTCTACTGAGATCCAATATTCACCCCTGATTGAGTAGTTGATTGGTCATGAAATGTTTACTTGATTGGTTTGTTACATTTGCGTTGTCTTTCTCTACAGCCAAAGTGCCATTTCCTCTCACCTTGAGATTCAAGCCTATGCTTCAGCGAGGAATTGAACTGGTGTCCCTCGATGCTTCATGGTTTGTCTATTTTCTGTCATAAAGTTACAACAGAGCTCTAAATCAAACTAAAGATACAACTTAATTTTCCAAACTTTTGAAAATGCTCACATGTTTTGTATTGCTTTTTCAAGGGTGAGTTCCGCATCTTGGTATTTCTTAAATGTATTCGGACTGCGCAGCATGTATAACCTCATTCTCGGACAAGACAATGGTACGTTTCTTGACATCTATGATAATTGCACTTTCTTATGTTAAACAGACAGGTTCTGCATTATCCTCCTGTGAGATGTGATCATAGCATGTTTTTTTTGTTTTTTTTCAGCGGCTGATCAAACTAAAGTGATGCAAGACCAGATGTCAGGAGCAGCAATGGCCATGCCCCAGGACCCAACCAAAGCCTTTAAGGTAATTGTACAGCATTCAGCATGCTAAACCATTGACTTGTGCACTGTGTTTCTAGTGTCTTGATGTTGTAAAACTAAAAAAGAACAAATAGGAAAAAGATCTCGGCGGTGTGCATGAGTGTAAATTATAGATCTTCCCATTTAATAGATTTGTGTCATGAATATTGATTATCATCTGGAAATGTGTATAATTTGGCATGATGAATTTTTGAAGAATTTTAGCCTGCATGATCATCTATGATAATTTTGAAGTTCTTGTTCCTCACTCAATGACACAGACTGTTGCAGAGCTTTGAATCATTTCTTCTTGTTTATTATAGATGGAGTGGGAAGCTCTGCAGATTTGTGACCACCAATACGCACTAGATAACATAGAAGAAGAAGTGACTGGCTCTGCCGTGCCTCCCCCCGAAACTATTTATATCAAAAATAAAATGCTCTAAACTTATTTAATCCAAACTAGGTCTTGTGATATTTTTCTTGTGGTTAATGATTGTTATTGCCTCAGTGATTAACTATTATCATGATTATGAATGCAATGGTTTGCTGAATTTGTGAGCTGTGACTGAATCACGCTGTACAAACACGACGCCTCTAGGGTAGAGAAATGCAAAATTAGTCTGGTTTACCTCAGAATTAGGCAGGGATCACGAATGTAAACAAGCAACACATATCGTGGTTCCAAGATATATGAAGCATATATCAACAGTTACATCAAATGACAAACTATATTGGAAATGCATCTGCACAGTATCAGTGATGTTAAGCAGTGTTAAATTGCTTTAAATTGTGTCAGTGTTGAACTGTGATGCTCGGCCATTTTGGTCTTTTGACATTAACAGGCCAGTGCAACGGTGCCATGGTTTTATGCAATATAACGTGGATTTCACTGATGGACACAGTACAGTGATGTAGCTGTTGTAGTTTATCATTCAATACAATGTCATTTCAATAAGATTATCCATGCTGTTGGGTATAATCAGCAATTTATTTGTTTGTTTATACACGTTTCCTGCCGTTACGAGGTAAACCACCCAAAGTGATGTTTCTCTACCCTTGAGGCGTTGCGTTTGTACAGCATGTGAATGCTCAACAATTTTTTTCAACATTTCCATAGAAGTATGGGGCAATTTAGGCATTGCTGACAATGCTGTTACATGACGAACAGGTCTGTTCAACCTGATCTTGATATTAATCATACTGGGATAGTACAATTTGAATGCTTGAATCAATGGCACTAGTGTCTGAAAGAAACACATGCTTTAGCCAATCACAGCCAAGGGCGGGAACTTTTTTTCGGCCAATAGAATTGCAGTATGGTCATAGCCACCTGGTGGAAATATAGAGAAACTTTCATGAAAATCCACCATTGGTGGTGCCTTGAACTCTTGTCTCTGCTGATGCAAGTTACAGACCCCATCCTTGGGGTATAAGTTACATGGCGTGACCCAAGCATTATCCCATTCTTACATCTTCCTCGGGCAGTAGGTCATAGAAGTTGATCAATAAGCTTCAGACCAGTAGCATTGAGACACTGCATACAAAATTATCTTCAGAGAATAAGCAGAACAATCTTCAGATCACTTGTGTCTGTTTATTAACATTTTGTAAAATACATATAAAACTATTCAATGATACAAACTCTTGCACCAGTCCGCTTATAATATATACAACATGATTTGAGTATAGATATTCATTTATATAAAATTACATGTACCTGGCAAACAATAAAAAACATTTGAAGTAATTTGTGAGTGAAGGTGGCCACAAAACTGTACATAGAGAATAAATCATGAGAGCACAAATATTCACTCCTTTTCTAAGTGACAAGGAAAAAGAATTAACAGCTCAGCTGATAACTTAATTCACAAGCAAGCGGAAAGGACATAATTTAAGTTACAACAAAGAATAAAACGCCTATTCTTTAACATTTTTCGTAAGCCCTCAATTCTAATTTTCATCTTTACAATTCAGTCGGGACTACACTTTCTCAAGTTCCCTTGGAATGGATTAAGAAAACTATTGCACTCAGTCACAATTACCTAAGTCTGACATTATTAAATCTAAATTCATTCCATAAATGCATTTACAATACGCTCAATATGTTAATGAGGCCACAAATTATCAAAAATGTAAATTTTATTTTTTGTTAAAAGTAGTAGTCATTGGCTCAATGAAGATATTGAAATCTGGCAAGGCCTTTGTTGTTGAGTATTTAATTCAGAAGACATGATTTAAATCCACAGAAATTGCTATGTATAATACTTCAGTACATTACTTTTATTCATTAATCACACATATAAAATTATGTAATTATCATAAAATTATGTAGTATGAATGTTTCATTCAGAACATTCATCCTCTGTAGATTCTTATATCCCCCTAATGAAAGCTCATACCTCGAAAACAAAAATACAAATCTAATTAATTGGCAGTGTGCTAATTTTGATATCATAAGTGCATCTTTAATAGTGCCTTTCAAATGGGTGGGTACACAATACACAATAAATAAAACTCAAAACTCGTTAATAAATTGAAAACCTTAACCAAAAGATCACATTGATTCTGCCTCTCACAACTCAGTTTCAGCAGCTATAGTATCATCAGTATGAGACTGTATCATAAATTCACAATATATATATATATGTATCTTTAAACAAACTTATTAGCAATCATGCTATATTAACAGTGTGCAATGGACTTTTCAGTTGAAAACAATTGAGTTATTCACATAAAACGCGGTCTTTGTAGCAGACCAGCTTACTGCAGCTTATAGAGATGCACTAAATATATTTGACAAAGTCTTGGAGTTCCATGTGTCACCTCCTGTTGTGTGTGTGTATTGATAATGTGATGATATGATAACCAGTATTTTTTCCCAAGACTAAAGTCATAAGTAGAGATAAATATCATAACAGACCACTGAAATCACCAGAGGTCTCTACAGTCTTCTCAAGTGCCTTTCGTGTCAGGTGTCGCCACCTGGCAAACAATCAAGTCATGTGACCATCAGTCTCAGCATTTTGGCATCACAAAACCCATTGGGCAGGCACCCACTGGGGCTCAACTTCAAGGTGGTTAATCTCTTGCAATAATTCATCATAAGCTTTGTCCAGGTCAAAATTAACAATGATGTAGTCAAAGTAATGTCCATAAACTTCTTCAAGTTCGCGGGAATGCTCTATTATTTCCTTTAACTCATTCTCCTGCAAAAAAAAAATAGAGAATTTAATATCATAATTTGGTAATATTACAGCAAAAAAAAACATATATTCCCCGATTAATTTTATTTTACTTACCGTGAATTTCACCTTCTGTTTTATTCTGTTTGTGCGAAGCTTATCGATATTAGGAGCAGCTATAAACACTACATATGGCTTCAAGTCTGAGTTCTTCAATATTCTTAATGACTGTAAAGACAAAATGTGCAATGTCAGTAAAAACATATTAAACAGTTAATTGCGAAGGAAATCCTGAAATTATAAAATATGTTTCTCACCTGTGGATGAAGATTGAGAATGCATATTTTTCCCGACTGCACCACCGCTCGTATGGCATTCAAACTTGTTCCGTACAAATTCTTCTCATACTCCCCAAATTCAACAAACTTCTGGTTGGCAATGTCTTGTTCTAAGACGTGACGGGACACAAAATGGTAGTCTATGCCGTCCTTCTCATCTTCCCGTGGAGAACGACTTGTATCTGAAAGAAAGGAGTGATGGGGATTAGTGGTACTGATTATTGCTGGTGTATACATACATGTGGCAGGGATTAAAACAGCCATCTCCTGCATTAAGTGTATCACTTGGCAGGAACTAGTCAAATTTTTTCATTCCATCGGCATCTTAAAACTCAATTGGTATTACGCACTAAATGAACTTCATATCAGTAGCACTGAGACAATAACGAAATATTTCATTTTAATTACAGCGAAGGGAAATTGATAACTATTCCTACAAGGGCATATTTATGCAATGAGTAGCGAGACTCCTTAAGGAGTACTATTAATTATTTTTTTCTGATTTCTTATCTTTTTTTTTTTATCATTTATTACTAACACTGCCATAAATGTAATATGATTGTATAGTTATTTCTTAAACTGTCATGCATCATATACACCAATTAGGTGTCAGATACTATAGATCAATACTTAAACTTTAGGGAAAAGAGCCCATCTTTGGGATCCATTACTGAAACAACTCACAAACACGCACAAATAGTATACTCTTTTTTTGCAGTGTAAATATTGAGCCATTACTCACGTGGTACAGCCACTCCATATCTCTCCTGATCGCTGGTCATTAGGCGTGATCGTAGTTCTTGCCTCCCAACACCAGAGGGACCTATGAGAACCATGGGGCGTTTGCGATTCGGCTGTGGGTAATACAAGGCCACTTCTTCGTATGTTAAGATTTCCTCCGCTTCAGTGTCTGAAAAGTCCATATTTAAATCCTTATGAATTTATGCAAAATGTGAGCCCATACAAAATATGAAAGGGATACGTGCAATAGTGGCACAGATTGAATGTATCCCCCTCCGTGACATTTATGCATATCATATTCGGATACATGTAACATATTTTTCATTCACAAGTTCGCATTTTACATTTTACTAATTTGGCAGTGTGTTAATCTTATATATTAAGTTATTCATAGACTTTGATAGAATCATTAATTCCAAATAAAACATCTGACATTGATTAAAATCAATCATTTAAAATTATACTCTTGCCATTGAGAAACGGGACTGGTCAGACAGTTCCCCACATGTAGGACAAGACGCCTTACCATCATTAGTCGTGCCATAAAGCTGCTTCTTCTTCTTATTTCCGCCTCCTCGACAGGCGTGGCAAAAGTTCTTCTTTTTCCCTTTGTTATTTTTGCTGTCGTTCACTATAGTTTGTCTCATGGCTTCCCGTCTAAAATAATAAAAGAGGTTTGAGTCAAAGGTAAATTCAAGAAACTCTCTCTCGATATAAAAACTGCAGTGCAATGACAGTTGACCACTTACTGTTCTTGGAAGGATTTGCTGGGGATGAGTCCGGCAAGCGCTTGGTCATCTTCGCCTTCTCTATACGCTTGCCACCAATTAGCATCTTCCTGACTGATCACGTGCAGTATGTCTCTCTTTTGGAAAGAGATTCCCAACTCTCGACACGGGATGTAAATGTCATCCTCAGGGTCATAGTCAAACAAGGCTCGGAGGTGCAGCTGAAAGTGCACATTTGAGAACATCATAAGTTAAAGATGAACAATAGAGCAAAATTTGCACAGCTACTCTGGCAAAGTTGAAAAAAAAAAGACACCTCTATTCACACATGGTTGGTACTTATATTTAAACCCAAGGATGTAATATTATTAATTTGTTCTGATGACTAATATTATTCCATTTTAAATCTCAAAAACGGAAAAAGTGCAGCATGGCAGACCCAAATTTTTTACCATATTTAGCGAGCCTGGTTGCTATACATATGACGTCAAATGCCTGAATTTAATGAATGATTTCACAACCAAACAACAGCGAATTAATGCCGGATTTCCTTTACAAGGCAAGACATTTGTTATTTTTTTATTTTCCCCAAACCCCCGCTACGCTATACAAATATTATTCTTATTGTCCTAGCACAAATTGTGGCATAAAATAGTGATATTTCTGGGCATAAATTTGGGTCTGTTATACTGCACTTAACCTTCAAAAACATTTGAAACGCCTTAAACTTCAGCGACAAATTCTGTCAAAGCACCACACCATTTTGCTCACTAAAATTGCTTACATCACTTTTAAAATTTTGATTACTGTGGAACCTCGCTATACAGCGCCTCTTATTAACGCGAACCTCTGTTATTTGTGGTACCCATATGTCCCCCAACTGCTAGACATGGATTATGTATCCTTGGAGACTAGCATCAGTATGCACCATTTCAACAAATCAAAATGCTTCAAACCACACTTCTAATGTAAAATATTCATAATTGAAAGTTTGACTCATTCAAAGGGTGGTAATTCACTGGTATGTCATTAAAAGTATTTAAGGACTCTACTGAGGCATTAAGTATATAGTATGATGCTTTTTTTGGGTAACCATGGTACTGTTTGACTCAAACAAAATATCATACTATATACCATTTCATTCGAAGGAGTTAAATTTCAAACAAACACAACCAGTCACTGGCAAAAAACTTATCACCAAGCTAATAATTTCCTTATTATGAAACATCACCTACCCCGATATAGCTTGGATCAATCTTTGCAGCGAAATCAATGTAAATTTACATAAACATAAGCATAACATATTCATCGTAATGTAATGATTTCATGAGAAATGTAATCAATATACTTACAATTTTATCCTCTGGTTCGGAAGACAGCGTGTCAGCGATGTAGTCTTGGGCAGGTACTATAAGGAATGTTAAAGTTCCCGTCATATTAGCCTGAAAAGTAAACGACATAATAAAATACATACTATGTTCTCATAATACAATTTTATGGACACAATACTAAGAATCTTTTGATTAAGACCAGCATTTGTTTTAGGTCTAATTAGGCCAAAATATGAGTAGTCTCGAAGTGAGGTTATGACATAAAATGCCAAGAGCTAATGTAGAGGACTCAAATGAAACATCATATAATAAAGCAACAAATTATATGAGAGATTGGGCAGTAGGTCAATGGTAAAAACATTTGTCACAGCAGATCTTCCTGTATGGTTGATAATGAATTAATAAATACTTTATTACTCATACAAACATGTGGCATAAGGGGCTGAAATGTACTGGTCGTCATGGTAGCACTGCCCTTTTAGTTTATTTTCTCTCTCAAGTAACTTGCTTTAACATTAATAAACAACTGGTTACGTTACTCACCATGATGTCACAGACATCATTAACTGATTTTCCTCGGATGTCAATTCCATTAATTTCAAGGATCTCATCCCCTTCATGAAGCAATCCACTTTTCTCAGCAGCACCTCCTTTCACGATTCTTCCAACTATTACTGATTCACCGTTATTTCGCACAGTGGCTCCCTGGAATATACAATATACAATGTGAAATGCAGCAACCGAATCCAAGAGAATTTAATAAGTAACTCTCTCTCGCCTGCGAGAACTATTGAGCCCCAAGGACTCTGGTCTGTGATAGCTACATAGGGAATCTAATGTACATTAGAAATAGATGGCAGGTGCAACTCTCTAATGGAATTTCTTGCTGCTGCTTAATTATCGCAATGTATTTCCAACCTAATATAAGCTGCTAAGAACAGGAACACTCACTCAGCCCCCTGTACCTCATTTTACATCAATTTCCAAGAACTTATCAACCAGCTACAATGGGGATTTTACCATATAATCAAGCCATATGCTTTTTTCTAAGAAATCAATTTCTTAATGTACACACGTACCAATCTCCCCTTTATTTAATATTTGAATAACCATCGGGCAATTCAATTACTGCTAGGATAAACAGGTATTGTATTTAACATAAAGCCATTATGGAATATGGAATATGAGAGCTGCCATTTTTAATGCACTTGGAGCAATATCCCAAAAATATTAGGTATGCTCTATTACCACGGATTACTGCGACTAAAAACTTTGACTGATTGATACCTTACACATTGTCCCATTCAAAGGTCACAAATAGCTGTAGTTACCATCATTTAATATTCACAATAGTTGATTTGCTTTGCACTTACATCTTGCTCTGGCTATGGACCTTCGATACGTAGAGAGAAAACTCTCACAGGTCATTACAAAATGTACATTTAATTCCACAGCCATGAATGCAAATTGGATGCAAATGAGATGCAAATCAGTAGAGGCACACAATTCAATGTAATATGATGCCCCTGATGCTGCATCTTATTACAGGTGCATTTCTCCGCATCCTTCGTGAGGCATCTGTCATCTGATAACTTTGCTTGCATCAGCATCATCTCAGATTCCCTGCCTCCCAACTGCAGCACTTAGACACACAAATTCAATTTAACACCTTTATTGAGGAAACCCTCATTCCAGGATAAAGCAGCTTCAATAACCAGGTGCCCATAATGACTGGTTCACCCAAAATGGCAAAATATATTCCAGATGTAAGCGGTATCATATGGTCTTAAGTGAGAATCAATTAGCTCGCTTAGTTATGCAGTCTTGGCAGCATTGTACTGTATATACACACATGTAAACGCTCTCAGTTTCATCTTGTTCATTGTCATTATGGAAACTTAATGTAACAGAAATAAGACACAAACTGAGTCTATATTACTGAAAATTCTTCAACACCATTCATCTATGGATATTTCAGCTAATTAAGATCCTTGTCTTGCGATACTGGTATACATTGTACAGTATAAAAGAGTGCATCAATCCATATCATCTCATCAACATATCTACCTCTGAAAACTGACACCAGTGAATCTATATTTGGCAGTTGCAAGTTATCTTCTGTGGCACATGCTGCAACAGTCACTGAATAATGAGTATAAGGTTACATTGGCAATTCAACTCAAACAAACCGACCAACAGTCTTTTCACTGAACAGCCCTGAATTCAGCAGGACATAAGTCTTTCCTCTCCTCTTATTACTCATTTTGCTTTTCAGACACAGTAGGTAATAACTAACTGATTCCATAAATATAACTTTCTCAGAAAAATAACAAACATCAACTAAATGATAAAGTGTCAAATATACATTAAAATGCACTAAAAATACTGCTGCTTGGATGCTCTTTGCTTCAGCCAATGACAGTCAAGGGCGGGAACTTTTTCAGCCAATAGAATTGCAGTATTCTGTTTTAGCCACCTGGTGGAACTACAGAGAACCTTCCGTGAAAATCCACTAATAGTGTAATTACAATACCAAGTGCAGTCCACATTACAGCATTATTCATGGTGCTGTCAGCATCTGAGCTGCAGACACATCTCAAGTGGGAAACTTTGGAGTCACTCGATCCTGCAGACTGAATTAAAGCCTCACAAATTCTAAAAGACTCCGTCCATTCACACTCTGACACTTTTTCTCTTCTCCAAAAAGAGAGAAAGAAAAAATTACAAAAGCACCCTGGAGATGCTGAGAATTCTTCACTCTGAAAGTCGAGCTTGTTATGTCTGAGAGAGTCTCTGCTAAGAAGTCTTAATTTCTGTGGCAAATGGCACCATTACTCTCGTTTAAAATGTGCTTGCATTTAGGAAAAAAAGTTTGTGTCTGAAAGTAAAACCATCTATCCAAGAAACGGAGAAACAATCAATGGCAGAACCTTTGTTTTGAGCTCCACCTATATTACAGCAGTTTGAAGTCCTAATTAAAGTTGCCAAAGAAATATTTCTGTTAAACGTATTGGAGTTTTCACGTTAAATAAGCAACTATGTCCAAGGTATTTTGGAAAGGTGACTCGCTCGGTACAGATACATATACGGTAAGAAATAACGGTAAGATAAAACATCTAAACATCTAAGATACCTGATGATTACTTTTTTTTTAAAACACAGGCTCACCCAAAATTATGCATACTATTTCACGAAATAATTACTCATTACCCCCCCCCCCCCCCCCTTCCACTCTCTTCCTCCTAATGAAATTGTATGCAGCCATCACTAGCAGAATAGGATCACTTCCCGAGTGAAGCAAAATATGACTGATAACTACTTGTCTCAGAGACCAATCTATATCAGTCAGTCGATGAAAAAGAAGCATCACATATATATGAGATGAATCCACAAGTCATCATGAGCGGCCTCTGCAGCAGCAACATTGCATCCGCAGCAGGCTCAATGTTTAGCTCACTCTGCTCATTGCATACAAAAGGCTACTTGAACAACTCCCTCGGGACGGATTCTGCCATAAACACAGCTCGCTTTCTCCCATGCCACTTCCCAAATGGAGAAATAGTGTTTGTTTGCTGCTTGGGATACACCAGAGGAATTCCAGAACAGACAGTAACAGATATTCTGTCAATATGACTTCAGCGAGTCATTTGTCCTTATATTTAGATGATGTAGAATTATTAAAATGGACTTGGACATGCATATATCATATGTATATCTCCAACGAACATTTACTCCTCTCCATTGAGGCTATCCTTGACGGCAGAAGAGTCTTGGGATACCGGATCGCAAACACATAATTTGGGTTAAGACTCCGTGGCCTCTAAAAAAGAGGTGTTCTATATATAATAATAAATGAGGCGTTCTTAACAGAGGTGGCCCTATATATATGAGGTGTTTTTTAGATGTTCTTAATAGAGGTGGCCCTATAAATGAGGTGTTCTTAAGGCAAGTTAATGGAGGTGGCCCTATAAATGAGGTTCTTAATTGTGGTGGCCTTATAAATGACGTGTTCTTCAGGTGTTCTTAATACAGGTAACCCTATAAATGAGGAGTTTTTGAGATGTCCTTAAAATAGGAGGCCCTATAAATGAGGTGTTCTTAAGGCAAGTTAATGGAGGTGGCCCTATAAATGAGGTTCTTAATTGTGGTGGCCTTATAAATGATGTGTTCTTAAGGTGTTCTTAAGGTGTTCTTAATGCAGGTAACCCTATAAATGAGGAGTTTTTTTTTTAGATGTCCTTAAAGTAGGTGGCCCTATAAATGAGGTGTTTTTAGGTTTTCTAAATAGAGGTGACCCTATAAATGAGGTGGCCATATAAAAGAGGTGTTCTTAAGGCAACTTAATGGTGGAAGCCCTAAATATGAGGTGTTCTTAATAGAGGTGGCCCCATAAATGATGCAGGTTCCAATGCATTTTGACTATATGGTCCTGGACACATCTTATAAATAATCGGCCACATTTATTTTGATATGTTGTTGTACATAAAGGCTACAGCTAACTTGATTACTTTCCAAGAAAACAGATGTTGTTTTTCTCAGGCCAAATAAAGACACCTGAGCTGCCTGCTTCTTGTTTCAAAACAATATACACCATTAGCATATTAGCATGATTAACGGGATTAATTTCACCGTAGGCATAAAATCTCAGCAACACCACCTTTGTTTTGAACATCAGCTCAGCCAATAGATCCATGCAACATAAAAGCAATAAAATTTAGAGTATAAATAAGTTCACAAAAACATGAAAAGTAATAAATAACATGCACTTCTATACTGTACGCACTGCCGAGTATCAACTATGACTGCATTCATGAATAAATTACAGAATAAACTTTTTAACCTCTCTACAAAAACTACTCAGTTTCGACTTAATCAGTTAATGCTATTGAGATAGCCTACTACAGCAAACAGTCAAATAAAATTACAATCTAAATTTAAATTCTATGGGGCCATGGCTTCTTAGCAGGCTACTGCCATTCTACACGGTCTTTGCTACTGCACTTCTTGAGCAATGAGGTTATTGATTGCTAATTGATATGCAATCTTATTAAAGAGGTGGTCTCAAGGCAAAGTTCTGATGTTAGGCGAACGTGGCCATAATACTAGTGTTTCTCTATCAGGATATAATCATGTTTTTCACAGAACTAGTCTATCCAAACTTTCAAGCACAACAAAAACGAGATGAATATTGCCCGGTGTAATATCGTGTTTCCTCTGTTCATCACATTCATTGGAAAACGGAACAACAGGCATTAATGAACAGGCAGCATCTGTTGCATCAGAGACAGTGTACTCTGGTTGCATTAAGTGGTTCAGACACCAATCAAATCTAGCACTCTAGGCTATACAACCAGGACACTATTTCATGCCCAGGCTAGTCTGCTGGTCTGCCTCTGCCTCATCATGGATGTATCACCTATGACAAGCTGATAATGTAATTCCATAGGTTATTAGCTGTTATTACTCCACAAGCTACTTGCATATGACCACTAATTAACAATCATCCAGTAATTGCAGCGAATTGACATTAATCAAGACTGGCTCATGTGTATACACAATTCTGTGCAACCAAATCTGATACATAATGAATTCCAATAACTTATCTTATCCTTTTCATTCAGGGTATCCAGCAGTAGATGAAAAAAATATACCCTGAATTTTCCATGACTACAATAAGAATTTCAAAGACCGAACGTCGACAATTCAGATGAATCAAATTACAGAGATTTGAACAAAAATAGAATGGCAAGATCCTCATGTGTGTATATATTTCACTAAATAATTAACAACTAAGCCACACAGCAACAGTATAAGAAGAATGAGCTTCAACTTGGTAACTTGACAAATGCTGTAAAAGGAGCTCATAATGCTTCCCTCAGTTCTCCTTCATTGGGAAGTACACATATAATACTAAAATTAAAAAATTCCCTGACTTTTCCATGACCTTTTTTTCATTTTCCCATTTTTCCTGACCTACATCAAAATTCACTGACTTTTCTATGACCTGGAAGACATTTCACTTTTCCATGACTTTTCCGTGACCGCTAGATGCCCTGTCATTATTACATTCCTAATCCACCAGCAACACACCATACAACAAAAAAGCATCAGGTCAAAACTATATAGCTACACAATTTGAACTAAAGTCCAATGAAAAGCACATTAGAAGAAGCTGTTTTTCATCTGCGCATTTTAATGACACACTCTAAAATCTAAAGCCTCCAAAACACATGGCCCAGCATGGCTCAATAGCACCAGATTCATTGAAGCTATTTTTGGCAAATATTCAATATGAAGTCAATAATATAAACACTCAAACTAAACTGCTAAATGTCATTTCGGTGTGAAAAAAAAAAATGCAAAGAAAAAAAAAATCAATGCATTGATAGCCATATAACTGCTAAAACGGACAGCTTAGCAGTATTGATAGCTCTCTTAAATCAAGTCAACTGAAAATATATGCACCAACAAACCATTTATCATTTTCGAGCCAAAAGATACACCACAGTATGGTGTCAGTTGACTGATCTAGAGCAGGAATGAAATGACAGGTGCATACAGTTTCTGCAATTATCTTTTCATAAAAATGACAGGAAAAATATCTGTCACATACAGCATCTCTCCATTCGGGATCAATTTCATATTGATCTATCCTTATTTTTCCTCGTTTTACTCATTATTTATCAATCTTGCCCTCATAATTATATCATGATCATGATATTTAATCTATCAGTGCATGCACTAAGTTTTTGGTAATTGGGGTCGCACTAACCATTCAACTAGTTTTTGTTATTTCAGTCGTTTCCTGTTTTTCCCTTGAGGCTCAATATTAGCACGGACTGACTCCATGATTTTACTGTATATACTAAGTACCAAGCAATTAAATCTTGACGTACCAGAGGTTCAGCAGTTTTGTGTAGTCGAACTATCTTAATGCTGTCAGCGTTGTATTGTGAGACTCTTTCGTAAATATATTCCGGTTCTTCATCATCATTAGGTGCACTGGCCGTAAGACGAGCTCTGTTTGTCGCTACATGGTCATGTGTGTACATGAGCATCTGAAAACAAGCAAAGTTTTATTGAAATCATGAATATATATTTTACACATTACACCATTGAGAAAGAGTCTGAAAGAGCACATGATATGTCATTGAAATTATGGCTGCACTACTCTGTGATCTACACAAAATAAATTCACCAATATCATTGGATTTCATGAAATGTTGACTGCTGACTCCATGCTCCATATATGCTCTGCTCCTTTAGAATCACAGATAAATTATTTCATATAATTCATGATGACATATACATCATGGCAACAACAAAATACCCGTCATACTTATTTCCAGATTCCATCATTCCTGTCATACATTCACAGTGTCAACAGGTACATTCTGTCCAACTCAAGGTTGAGGGGAAAGGGGGAGGTCTGGCGTTAGTTTATTTTCACAATCAACAAAAGAAAATCTTTTGGAATTATGGGAATTTTGGAATGAAAAGGACGCCAAAAGTGGCTGCTCAGGGCAACCAGGAACATGTGTGGCTGTTCCACTTTCATGGTTTACATGTTAAAGGAGTAGTGAAGGGGGTAGAGGATCCGTTCATACAATCCATCAACAAGGGGTAAGGGGTCAAGGGGCAAGGGTCAGACCCCAGACATGTTGCAATGGAAGGAGGGGGACAGGGTGTGCTAAACTTCAGAATTTTTAACACAGTACAATATAGGAATATAGTCCTAGGTACAAGGAATGGAACAAACTTTGCACAAACCAGATTTTCTAAGAACAAACTTCCTAACTCTCTGAGTGACTCTCCTTGTTAGCATTTCAGAAGGTTTGTTATTCCTATAGTGTTCATCGCTACACATTTTCTTCATTCAAATATGGACCTTTTAAGGACTTTGATTCAAATAACTTGGTTATCACAAGTTTGTTTCAGTTTGTCCATTAAAATGGGAGTGCTCATTGTCGTGTCCACAACCCCACCCAAGATGAAAGTGTGAGATATCTTGGAAAGTGGTCACCAAGCCATATCATCTCATCATTACATCTGCTTACAGCTGGTTACACATCTGAACAGTGGTATGAAAACAATACAAAACATCTACAAAAAAGGCTCGGCTGGGTAAGGTCCTTAGTCTGTTGCAAAAACCACCGTCACATTGTATTGCGTTTTAGAGGACAAAGTCACCACACACCAGATGGTGCCAGTCTATCCATCCATGTGCAATATTTCTTAGTGACTAATGGATACAACACTCTATTATAGACACGTTTTTATCCATACACATGAGTGACTTTTGGAACTGCTGCATAACGCTATTTGGTTACCATAACAGCTGTTAGAAGTTTAGGAGGCCCTTTTTTGCTTGAAAACATTCTGTATTTTTTCACTTTAGTTTAGATTCTCAAGACGGGCTTGAAACTTTAGAACACAAAAATTTGTAAAAACAGTGATTAGCAACAGTTGACTCGATGCCATAGCAACAAAAACTGACAATACTGCCTGAAATATAAAGTTAATATGATCTTGGTGTTCTCTGATCTAGCAGAGAAATGTGTAATTCATTCATCTCTCAAATAAACGTTCGTGTTTACCCAGGCACAGTGTTGTGACCACAAAATGACATGACAGAAAGAATTCCATTTGGGAAGACATTTTCGCCAAACATCACACTCAACCAAACGTCACACTTCAAGCATGGAGTCTCTCTGGTGACTCCATGCTTCAAGGATGATGACAAGTCCCAGCTGTTATTTCTCATACATAACAGAACAATTGTCCCAATTTCCTATGATTTTGTAAACTCTTTAATGACTCATGTCTTAATTTGAGTATGATTTTACTTATTACTTCAGCATAACATACTATGCCAATAACTTAAAAGTAACATAGGCCCATGCCTATTACCAATAACAGTGACATACCATTTGACTGACGAAAAATCGGACAGCGTTCGTACGATCATAGTACATTCAGCATTCTATTGACAATGACTTCATGAACAATACACAGAATCATCTCCTCATTTTATGTGTTTTTACCTTAAAGTTTGGCGTCTGTAATAGTCCTCTAAGCTCTTCAGCCATGGGGTGACCATGAGCAGCATTTAAGGAGTTCATGACATCACCACAAAGTTCTTGAGAATTGTCGGCCACGGGTGACAGTCGGTGTCGCTGGAGGTTGACCTCCACCATCTGAAACACACATGACAATCAAGAAACCACTTCAAAAGATTCACAGGGAAAAATAGGAGAAAAATAGCTCAAGGGGCTTCACAATAAATACATTATCATGACAAACCCCAAGCACAATTTTTTACTTTAAGTGTCTTTTCATTATGGAGCATGACACATTACTCACTGATATTTTTTTTAGATAAAATCAGAAATGTAAAATGTTGTTTTACTAATTAATATGTAAGAATGGATTAAGAGAGGAGAATTGTACCAATTGTGGTACTTATTAGTTGATTAGTTCAAACTATTCAAAAAACATTGACCTTTACTATTTTTAAACATGACCAGTTGACTGACCCCATAAAATAGTCCATTTTGTCTGTATTGTGTGTCTATAACTCACAATACCAGTGTTATACCACTGAAATTAATGGGTTTATTTTTGCTGTTTTGGATTACACATGGACACAGGTCTGCATTGACCAAAGCCTTCCAAAGGGGACTGAATACTATGAATTATAATACAGTGCACATAATAATGAAATATCAATACAGACTCTTCTTACTATTCAGATATCTACAAATCAGGATATGTAGTAATTTACAACAGGTTATTGCCGTAGTACCAAAACTAAAAGAGGCTAAAACTTCGAAACGACACCGGTTTTTCACCAAGATCCGACCAATTCAGCAAATATTCGTACCTTATTGTGAATGCGCAAGGCCTGTTGGAATCGCGAGTTGTTGAACAATGTAGAGATTTGAGCCACATCTTTTTGATCTTCCGCTGACCTCAGCTGTTTCTGCAGGTTTTGTAAGGATGCAAAGAGGTCTTCTACGACTGAATTTGCAAACCAGAAGATTGATTAATCAGACATCCGCAACTCACAATACATTTATTTCACAAACATTTAACATGAAAAAGAACTCTGTAATGTAAGTTCCAACAAAATAAGCAGAAGAGGCTCCTAATTATAAATAATATCTCCACTGATGAGGAGCTACATTTAGGATTTATCACTTCAAAAAGGCTTCTAGAGAGCAAACTTTTGGTGTATTCATTGCAAAGTTGGGAAAATAGCATTGAAAGATTTTGAACAGAGCTTGGCGTTTAATTGTACAAGTCTTTAAAGCGAGGCTGTTGTTTTAAGGTGGGGTTCTACATTAGTTCTACTGCATACTATGAAAAGTCCCTTGCAACTGGTTCAACTTAATTTACTGAACAAAGACAGCTCTGGTTGACAGCATACTCTCTAAAAAAGTGTTTCCCATGATCACAATTAACTCCTGTTTTTATAAAAGCTCTATTTTGGCAAGTAAATGAGAACATGACCAAGCTTTTCAAAACATGACGAAGGTATGCAAAAAATAAGATCAAAATACTCGGAGGCTTTAGAACATGAACAATGATGAGGACCTATATCTGTTCACCTGTGCAGTCTATAAAAACTACATACCAAAACAAGTTTATTTATTTACAGAAATCACCAAAACAAGATATATTCATACACATATTCGGCCCCCAAGTATTGGCAAATAGAACATGCAGTGAATCATGAAAAGTAACATTTAAATTTTCCCATAAATATGACAAACATGAAATGGTTCATTTGAGGTGAGAACGTGGATTTAAGTCTTAATTAATATAAGCTCCACAGCAAATTGTTAATTGACTTGCAACATTTCATGGTGTCTACCATCAAATCATTATTTACTTGTGGGATCAGCTTTTATCCATGATTTACAAATAGAGAGGAGCAGCTCAAAGTAGTCCACTTAGAAATCAATAACTCAAGTGATTCAGTAAGTGATTGGCTTAACCAAACAACTAGTGTTTAAATTGATCACATTATTCAGTCATGAATCATGGCAAACAGCTGATTCAGTGGGAAATTACAACACATGTCAATAAATAAATAGCTTTTTGCATACAACATGATATTATCAGCTATATATTGAGTGACAACCTTGGTGATTTGGTAGTAGGATGTAGTGTGTATCAAACTTACCTAAGAGTTTTCTAGGATATGACGCCACAGAATGAGGTCTAGATTCAGTATCCTCCACATATGTGGGGTTAATAAAGCCCGGCTGCTGAGCTAGCTGAGCTTGCTCCTCAAGGGATTGAAGTTTTTTCGATCCCCGAAGGGAAGCCCTTAAGAATTCCTCCTCTTTGAGGTGTCTGTCCTCCTCCTCGCGTCTCTTGCGAAGGTCCTCCTGATACTTGCGTATCCTCTCCATCTCGTCTGCCGTAGCATCGTGAGTCGCAGGGGCCTGCTGCTGAGGCTGCTGTTTGCGAGGGGAGGACGACTTTGTCAATGTTGGAGGGTAACTGGGTTTCTCTTTCTTTTGACCAATAAAGTTCTCGGGCACATCGATGGCCATCTCTCGATGCGGCCGTCGGTCAAGGTCAGAGTCTGAGTCATAATTGAGATGGTCATCCGAACTGTGGTTGATCATGTATTGGTTGCTGTTTATGGCGGCCATCTTGTGACCTCCGGCATGCTCGTGGATGAGGCCGTTAGAGCGCCCGTTTACGTAGCCATTCACCATGGCAGTGTCCATGTTTTCCTCACTCGGATGGGAGGATATACAGGGGCTCCCTGAGGTACCCTTTGGAGAAGGAGCCTCTTTCGAAGGTTCTTCCAGGGCAGGAGTATTCTCTCCTTCCTGTTCTGCTGTATTTTCTTGATTGACCTCCTCTACCTCAGTTCCATGGGGTTCCTCGCTGTTGCCCTGTAGGAGGCTGATGTCCAACGCTTGAACTTTGTGCTGGGCCGTCAGGTCCTCCAGGCGCTTGCGGGCAGTTTCCTCAACTGCCACCACGTAGGCATTCTGGATGTCCCTGCCTTCCCGAGCTGCAAAGACACAAATGCTCACAATTAGTAAAGTCATTTACTGCACCACAATACATGTATCATGTACATGTACTTCAAAGCAATTAGACAATTTTTTCACAATGCAAATTATCAGTCAATGATCCTATTTTTGCAACAATCTCACTATATCTGACTCGATTACCAGCTGGGTCGTGATTTCTAAACGATGTAAGGATAAAACACCCATAAATACTGAGTGTATTGATTCTGACAAATAAAACAGCTGTACACACTTTGCGTGTACATATCTACTTGTAATCAGATACACTTCATGTACAGTGTATCACACTAAAATGCACCACCTCAGCAATTCAGTATATCACCAAAAAACTGAGTTAAGCCTTGAAAATAAACACAACTGTAATCTGCCAAAGTGGGAGGTCGTATTGACCAGTCAATTACACTGGCTGCCAAATCGGCCAATCTGAGAACAACCAAATGCCCAAGGCATGATAAGATGACCAATGAGTGTTTGCTCTAGACCCCCACAGTGGACAGAGGTGGTCAGCAGTGACCACTGGTCAAACATTACGCACTTAGCACCACAAAACTACCAAGGACTAAGCTATAATAATCCCTATTGCAAACTGAATGATCCATTCATTCACCTACATAATCAATGAATGAGGTGTTTAGTTGAATACAACACTGCAATTTCTGAACAGTCCACTTTGTAATCTATTTTTGAGTATTTTGCAATATTGGCATACGTCTTAATCTGTTTCATTATCTATTTAAGTGCTTTGGTGAAGCTGTGAAGCTATTTTTCGAGGCCTTGACGAATTTAATGCCTATGGCTTCCTTTAATATTGGAAACTATTTTCAATAGCAATAGATCTACCATTGATGAAAACATTGTCAACTTCTTAAGCAGCTAGCACAGACAATTCTAAATCTGATGAATATTGAAAATGAGTGGAGCCTATTTCCATGCGAGCACTCCTGATGCATTGCAGTTCTAGCGAAGTGACATTTCATGCAAGGACTGTGGTTCTGGGGGCACCAGGGACTATTCTAATTCTAAATCTTGTGAGATGACTGAAACCAGACCAGCTAGCACATCGATCAGGCCTGCTTCCTCCAGAGGCTTAAATCAATTTCTGGCACATTTTGTACTTGTCCTGGCAAGCTATTTCAAAGATGAGAGCTTTTCTCTCCAAGAATTTTTAAATGTCTTAACATTCCCTTCAAGTTTCCTTATAGTAAAAAGCATCCAGGCAAGTAAAACAAGATATAAATATACATGAGAAACAGAGCAGTTTATGTCTGTGATATTGAGCCTTGGACTACCAAGATTTCACTTGCCAAATTACCTAACACACACGAAGTTCTAAAGTTTGTTCATTTCGAGGCAGTCTTTATTTTTACTGAAGTTTACCCCTGAGTCTAAATGAGACCATGCAAAGTTTTAATTATACAAAATTAACATTTATATTTCTTAAAACGTGATGGTGGCCCCAGCTTCTAAACGAGACTGGTATCCACATACACCATGCTTGTAACCATGAAAATACGGTAGCTGATTGAGAGATCTGAAGGACACTGGTCATACGGTCAAGTACATTGTACAAGCAATTTATTATGCGGTTCAGAGGGAGTGACCACCAGTTCGTGACACATTGACATAAATGCAACCTGTCACGCCAGTCACAAGAAAGCTGCATGTCCAGGACAATTTCCTAGCAAAGATCTCTATGTGGTAAAAAGAATCAAGCATGAGTCTTTCTCCAACGTTTTTTAAGCATAACCTAATCAAACAGGAAGGAAGCCCAGTTCCAGGGAAGCACTTCTCACTTCTGATACACACGGATACATCGCAGTTCTAGCAAAGTGACACTTCATGCTTTGAGGGGTTGTGACGTTACTTCACTCAGTACTAGTGCAAGGACTGCAGTTGTGAAGGCCCAAGAGACCCTAATTCTTGATCTTGTGAGGTGACTGAACTTCCAAGCTGAAACTGACTGGGTAGACTTTTAATCTGGCTAAATGGCTATAAAGTGTAAAATTGGTATCCCACCTAAAGCACACACACACAGTGACACACTACTAGGTGTTTTGTAGCAGCACAATGTCTAACATACCACAACATGGACAAACAAGCACCATCATAGTCTAGTATCATAGTCTAGCATATCATCATTATGCCTGCCTTTTAGCAATAAGCCTACAATTTGCCTGGACCTCGGTCCTCTGGTGACCCAGACAAGAACAGCATGATCTTTAGACAATACTTAAAGGACAAGTGCGGATGAAATAGGAGATATTTTGCATTCTTGGTGTCCCAAGTCATCGTGGGAATTCGTACACACTATCCCAAAACAGTCTTTCACTGCTCAAACTGCTTGGGTATGTATTAAACTATACAATAGCAGGGTAAACCCCGTGACATTCTTGGCCACAAAATCTCGAGGTTGGCGAGATCAGAGCGCCACTCAGTGACCCAGGTGACACCGAGGATCAAATTCTGCCATAAAATTCCCTCGGAGCTATTGCAAGACTCCTTGCCTGTCAACATCATTGCAATCTGCACAAATAACATGACACGATCCAGCATTCACATGCTGCAACATTACTCCAGGGCTGCTTATCACAAATCACATGTACATTATGTGATCCATGTTTCGCGTTAGTGAGTGTATATAATCACTATAGTCATGACCGAAACATGACGTGTGTTTATTCCTGCAGTCACTATAGATATGCCTCTATGGTTTATAAAAACATTTTTGTGATGAATAGGTAAGTTTTGGTTGGGAATAGGTATACCAATTATTCACTCTTGTGATGGGGCTGTAATACAAGATCATCCTTACTTTTGGAAAGCAAAATTATGCAGAGAGTTTAATAATACAAACATGTTTTAGTTGGGCTTAAATGCATTGACAAATAATTCAACCATATAGATTAATGACGTAATTTATGACGTCATTAATTTCCACTATAAAGTCCTACACTTCGTGGTGACTGTAGCTTGTGTAATTTACTGTAAATGTTCTTGGCCTAAATCAATGACTTTTTTACATTGTGCCTTTCAGTGGTGCTTCTGGTTTTCGTTCATTTTCTTATTTTCATTAGCACACTTTTTTGTCGTCTTAGCAACCTCGTAAAAGCGGCCCTGAAGCTGTCACCGAGGCCCTAATTTTCACTTCGAAATTTCTCGTTCGAATAAATATTTTCGCAAACCTGTCTACAACTTGCAAGCATGTGGAATTTGGTCTCTGCCGACCTAGAAAGTGGGCAGGGTAAAATGGAAGGGTAAAAGAGGTCAGCCACCCCTGGGAGAGGGTAAGGGGCAAATTGAACATGAGTTGTAAGTAGCCTATGCCTTGAGTACAGAGCGAAGGTGCAAGTGTACTGCAGACAGGTGCAGGGCTACGCAGGAGATCTGTGTACACAAAAACTCCAAACAATCTTCAACATGTTCAGTGATCAATGGGGAATGGCCATGATATCTGCTTCCTATGCTTTGAACATGTGTTCGGAATCCACGCACAACTGTGACCTCTTCCATGTTCTCTTGTGATAAACAAGAATTACAGAAAACATCAAGATTGTGGTCAATACAAACAGGTATATATATGCTCAATTCAGGAAATACAAAGTATTTAAAGCCTATTTCAAGTACTTTTTATATTATATTAAATTCAGTTTCAGGCTTTCAGAGTGATCGCAACAGCTTTACAAAAGGGAAAATTCTCTCTAAATATTGAACTTGGCAGTTTTTAATCACCATTTTTGGTCTAACCACAGAAAACGTGTATTTACTTGCGATTGATGCTAAACTATGTTGAAGAAACCACAGCTAGGGCATCCAATGTAAGACCTAGGATAAGACAGAGCATCTGGAAGCTGTAAAACAATCATGAATCAAGATGATCAGCAGCAGCAGCAGCAGCAGAAAGCATCTTTCTAAATGATGTACAATTGCAGAGCATGCAACCAAGTTATCTGATGGTAGAGGCATACATGACTTGAGAAGGTTTCTCATGATAGCCTACCGCATTTTCTTGATTATAAGGCTCTATTTTTGGAGAGGACTCAATAAGAATTGCGTTGAGCTCATGTTAAAATCTATTACGTTAGATTCAGTTTCAGCTTCTATAGGCTTTCCAGCTGCCTTTATCTTAGACCCGGTACTTCAGATGTATCTCGTTAAGGCACTAGTGGAATTTTCAATTGAAAATCCATCTTGAACTTAAGACCTAGCCTATAAATGTGTCCTTGAAGGTAATTTTGACACTTTCATAAGTTTGAATTGCAATTGTCTAAAAGTCAGTGCAATGATGAGATACTATATATATAAGGTCCAACAATCAACACAACTGTTTATCACACCACAGTGTTTGGCAACATGAGAATAGGTTTACAGCGGAAAGCAACGAAGAAACCAATATTTTATGCAAAGAGTGGGCTACACTGCAGTAAGCTGAATGATTTCTTGCATTGCACTGCAAAATTTTGCACTATCTCATCTTCAGAGAGATGCACCACCAAGCAGCGATTTTGAAGCTACATCCAGATCTACATAGAGGTTTCAGATGTAAACAGATGAGGCAGAACAACAGACAAGAAAGGATATAGAAGATGGGCTCAGAGACAAGACAGAGATGTCACTTGAGATTGCATTAAGCGACTCACTCGTCTTCTTCGCTCATCATCCCAAAAAGATTGTCTCTAAAATGAGGCAGACTGGGTACACAAGCCTGGCAGTTGAGCCTATCTACAGCATTGTACAGTGATCCGCTACAAACTGGGCCATCATAAAAATTTACTGGTCTTTTTATATAGTGAGGTCGTCCAAATAATAAGGTGAAATGGGACCTGTTGAGGTGTGCATACAATCAATCAAGCAATCTTTCCATCAATCAATCACATTCCACAAATTATATATATTAGACCTCGGATGAACTAGACCTATACAATTTATAAAAAGCTAAAAGCAGTTCTAAACTCAGTTTATATTCCTTTTCTATCCTATAGCTCAGGTGGGTGTGATCAATATTTCATTCCATATACGAAATTTAGGCTACTGACGATCCCCCCCCCCCCCCAACCCCAAAAAAAAAACACACGTGCCGATATAGAATGTCTTCCGACCTGCTTCAAATTAACACAGTCAACAAGGCAACGCTGCGTTTCCATGGCAACCGAGTTAATCTTTCCTCTCATTGAGCTATTTGTTCAATCTGCCAAGAAACGAAGCTCGTGCGTCTAGTAAACATCTGATCACGTCTGGCAAAAAATTCCAAAACGAATACGAAATTTGCCGAAACGGCTAAATAAAAACACTGACCGAAACGGTTAATAAAAGAATAATATCAACTCGAAAGGAGCCAGTAGCAAAGTAGCACATAAACACTGCATTATGGGAGTGACTTTTTTTACGCGCTAAACTACTAACAGAAGTGGGCTAGAGTGGATGGATAGGCTACACAGAGTGCTCTGCTGCAGCAACAAGTGAATGATGAAGCAGGGGAGATGCAGACCAACTAAGTTGGTGTTTATTTGTTGTAGATGATGCAGCTTTGATGCTGTCACACCGTATCACCTGTTCCCTACCAAATGTATCCATCACCTATGTTTAGTGGGAGTATATACAATAACATTCGACATTTGTTTATTGTACAACATGATAGACTGCTCAATACATAGTTACAGGACAGTGCTAGACCGTATTAATCATGTTATACAATAAACACTGTATTTACCACGTTATACAATATACACTGTATCTATTGCAAAGTGTCAAGTGATAGGCAATAGAATGAACTTCCTTAAATTTATAGTTGGATATACCATGGATATATATACTCAGCAACTTAATACCTCATAGGTCCTATAACTTGTATGTGCCAAGTCTGAAATCAAGTTTATTCATAATCTATCTATCACTAAAAATTGACTATATCTAATACATGGTATGTGCCTTAAAGTTCTACTAACACATTACCTAGCCCCCATTCTACACGCTACATTTGTATGTACATTTGAAGGATTGAAGCACTCATACCCTTTCCTGGGGCAACATTGTACACCCCTCTCCCCACCACCGTCTGTTTTCTATCACTCCCCACGCTCTGCCAGACCAACCCCACGACAAAGGGTCATAATGTCCAATCCCCAAACCGTCCAATCTGAAATCATTCGTGTGATATTGTGCAGAGATGGCCTCTGATCCGGCCATGGTGCTAGCAACAACTTCAGGCTGTTGTGTCTGCCAACAAAATGCTAGAATGCCTGAGGGGAGTTGAAAATACACCCAGACACCAGTGTTGGCCCAGGGATGGTGCTTATCAGATGCAAAGAATGAAACTCATCATTCATCATTCATATACACCGCCTGTAATGTGTTTACATACTTCATATATATAGGGACACCCTACCATAAGACCACCCTTGAGAATCGATATAGTGATCTTTATTGATAGCAAAGGTGGTCGTAATTCTGAACATTTACATAATCACAGGTTTAGGTTCGTTCATTGATGTGGTTAAAGTTGATTGATCATAATATTGAGTGGTCTTAATTTTGGTGTCACACTGTGCAGGGGCGGATCCAGACAATTTATCACAGGGGAGTTGAAAATTAAAATGTTTTGCGAGGACCGCTGAATTTTTTTAATATTTTTCTAAATTAAAATGTACTTGACCAAAGGGGGGGGGGGGGTGGGTTATATAAATATTGTATAATGAATGTGACACATCCATATTGTCCTAAGTCTGGTAGACTTTGTATAACCAAATAACTTGGCCATAAGTCACATTTGCTAATATTTACATAACAAAACCACGGAGCTAAAGAGTCTTCCCCAGCCAGCCAGACCCGAGGTTTACATTCAATCTGTACAGACAGAGCAAAACCAGGAGTTTAAGGTCCTTAGCAAAACATAGCAAGCACCAAATCCCCAGAGTCTGAAGCCAATTGCTGACCAGATGACCACTTTCTGCCCAAATGACCACTTCCATTGCTTTGCCAGCAGTTAATTGAAAACACCTGGTTCAGTGGGCAGGTATGGGAACACATTGGAACTAGACCTACCTCAGACACAGTTTAACCTCTCCAATATGGCCTCCCCTCTCACCAGTGGTTCCTGCTGAGGTGGCCTATTATATTGAAGTCATCTAGATTAGATGATCACATCAGTGAGGTGAAAACAACACAAACTTCCACTGCATCAGAGACCCAGAAATGCAACCATGGATACCTCTTACAAAAACTTACTACAGCTATACTACAGTCTACGGCCTTCCAAATAACTCCAGCTATAGCCTATTCTGAGCAGCTGAGCAGCTATGTGGGATATTCCACACTTAGTGCTATACAAAGCTAATATACAGTATTTACTTCAGTATTACCCATGTGGTTCAATATATTAAAGAACATCTTCACTAATGAATCAGTAATCTCTGGAGGTGAAATTAGATTGTACAATACATCAGTTTAAAGCTGCATTGTCTGTCAAATTTGCAATAGTTCATAAAGAACCTTTATCAATCAAGGCACACTAAATTTGTGTGATCTAATGATTTTATCAGACATTAATTACTAAAAAAAAAAAATCATATATTGAGAGAAAATACAGACCAAAACATTGGAAACACAATGGAAATGACATCATCACCAATGTTTAGTATTGTGATGTCATCACTGGGTTTGTTTACATATTGAGTTTTTGATGGCATGAAAAACTAATATTTATATTATTTATTATAAATTAAAACTAAATTGTTGACTAAAAATGGGCATGTTATGGTAAGATATATCATGAAACAAGAAGGCAGTATTGATTTATATCATTACCTTTATGTTCAAATTTGACAGACAGTGCACCTTTAAGCTTTAAGCCACTTGGAAGTACCCTGATAATCTTGTAATTGAGCAGATACGACAATAGTCACAATAGCAACAGTACATTTATAATTGTATAGTGTGTATAAGAGACATTAGGAGCCATTATATGCCAGTCTGACCACTCCACACACTGAACTCTAAAATACTGACACTGACAGTCTTGCAGTTGGCACATCTTCAAGTTGAGACCACAACATATCTCCGATATCTGGCACCTGTTACACGGCCGACCACATGAAGAATACCAGTCTACAATGTATTCCTTTACAATAACATAGTTGGCACCAGACCAAGTCACTTCTACAAGTTTCTACTCTTATTCTATCCCGCCCATTCATTAGTTATTCACACGATAAAATAGCCTTAGAAATTTTTAGAAATCAAGCAGCATTTGTAACATATTAATGACTGCTTTGCAGTGCTTTCAATGTAAGGTTAATATAAACTTTCTACATTTACAAATACCCAATGGATAGATGGATAGACAGACAGACGCACAAAGACAAGATGATAGGTCATTGACCTTTCCTAACATCTACAGAAGATAAGTCCACCCTTCACTCCAAGCTGAAACTAAAAGCAAAAAACCTTAGAGAATATACCTTGCAGAGAATGACAAAAAATGCATCAATATTTCTGCAACAGCTGCAAAGAAATGAGTTCTTTCGTAGCTTCATTGTGAAGCTTTGAATCTATTGTAACATATACATGATATCTATAGCAGAATCATGCTCTCCAAGATGAATTTCATCTCAAATGCCTAATATCTCCATATCATTCATTCATGGCTAAAGAATCATCAGCATTTTTTACCCCATTATTCTCCTAATTCATTCAAATTTTAATACCTTTATTCTGACTTCATTACCACAATTGAGAACAAAAACCTTCTTATTGTCACGTGCTCACGTTCCAATGAGATTGTGACGTCATCCTTTTGTCACGCTGTCCTTAAGCAATCAAGCTTTAAGGCATTTTAGATTCAATTTGGGGTCATCCTTGGTTGGGGGGGGGGGGGTTTGGTAGGAGAAATCTGCTAAATACTGCACTAGGGACAACATAATATTGCTGTCACATGTTCTCATCATATGGTGTCATGAGTTATAACCGCCCAGGGGCGTACTTGTTACTTAATATTACATAATCTAGGTCATACCTGGCGAGTTCCCACCTCATAACATTTGCATCAAAATGACTTTGTCATTCCAATATACCGTATTTTCACGTTACAAACCAGGGGAAATAATTTATGACGATATTACTAAAACTGTGTCAATTAACAATACAGTCACTAATAAATCTATAGTTCTCTGTATTTCTCAAGACCTAGCTTACAATTGGGTAAAACAGCTTTTATAAGATTCTAAGTTAGTACTACTAACACCAATAGACTTATCAAGGTTATTGGATTGAATTAGCCCAACGGATACCACATGGGCACTAGTAATGCCACCATGTGAGTTGAAAGAGATCAGAGTTGGCTGTCACACTGCACTTACTGCAGGCAGCTGGATCTTTATCTGACCCAGGCTGCTTATCTGACCAGCCAGCCAGGCCTCTAATAATGACCAGATCAGCTACATAAGCTGTCTGATAACCTAGTACTTGTGGTAACTTAATTCCACCATGGAGTCACTAGAGACTCCATGATTCCACCAAGAACCTTTTACTCCAGCTCCTTGATTCCACCAAGTGAAAAACACACCAGGAAAAAATACAGCTGATATTTAAGTGAAAGTACCAGGTATTCCTATGCCGGGAATTGAACCCACAACACTCATGAGCTGGTGGCCAATTACATCATGTAGTACTAGTGGAGGTACCCTGGCGAGTAATGACGTCACGACTTAATAAGCACATGAACCAATCGCATCAAAGCAAGATTCAGGGGGAAAAAAATGAATTATACATGAACATTGTCTTAGAAATCCTCTGTTATCCACAAGATGAGGCAGTATAGAGCTTGGAAAATGCTGTGAAGGGCTTGTCATGGCTTGAGTTTCAGATTCACTTTCTATCTTGCATGCAACAGCTAATGGGCTCCATGCCGACGCTTAATCTCATTTGCAGCTGACAGTTGCAGAGATTCCCTGCAGCAAACGGGTCTGTCTAACACTGCATATGCAGGCAAGCCCTGCAGGATGTGCTGCAGCAAAGTAAACAACTGCCACTCTGGCTTACCTAGCAGAAACACGGTCCCTTTTATACTAATTGCATAGGTGATAGTTGTTCAACAAATGTCACCAAATTAAATGGAAAGTTAAATAAATATACAGAATGGACCACATAAACTCAATCTTAAATTTACTCCATAAACATTTAAAACTTACATTCAAATATTGTATATTAATTACAAGGACCAGTTTACCATCCTGGCATCCAATTCTGTCAATCTTTTTAATTCAGTGTCTTGAAAATACGACACCACTTGCATGCATCACTCCAGCACAGGTTTCCTGGTTGGCATGCATGCAAAAATTCACTCAAAAACCAATATACAGTATAATGGTCGGTATGTGTATACCAGATGGTCGCTAAATAGAGGTTGACCCACACTGCATAACCTTATCCAAAAGCAAAACTAGCCTAGAGGTTATCAATAATAAATGGCAATCAACTGAAGAAAGCAGAATAATTGACAGGAACAAGTCATAATTGATCAACCACTGTCACACAAATTCCATAATAGTCCTCTTAATTGCTATCATTAATGACTGGCTGATTGTTAGACACTCTGCCTCAATTAGACCGGCTTCCTGCAGCTAGATTCATCAACTCACCTCACTACAGACATGAACACCTGTTTACCTGTAACCATGGCAACGAAAAAAGTATTCCCCTCAGGTCTACTCCAAGCGTGACGAGGGTGTTTACAAGTTTTTACCCCTCAGCAAACTGAAATTATTCAACCGTGACTTCAATGTTTGGAGAACTTTTGACAATATTCCATTAAACATGGCTTCCTCCTTTTTAACAATATTAATTCAAATATAGTCCTATCATTTCATAAAATTTCGAAAAAATTAAAATTCTTGATATCATAATAATACTGCCCTTCTCAAAATGTCTAAGCATTGTCTGAAGTTAACAGATTCTTCTGAATTAGAGCCGCCCACTTTAAACTTAAATTGTGAAGAGGCTTTTCATCTTTTCAAGAATTTAGCAATTATTCTTCAAAGACAAAAGCAGAATTGTCTGGTGCATCTAAATGAATTATCGCCCATGTCATTTTCGTAATTCAAAGACAATTCCTTGAGAAATAAAGCAAACAAGCCAAGCTTTGTGTAATCGTTACAAAATTGATTGATTCAAAACGTGTCTGGCAAAGTCGAAAGTGTTGCCATGGAAACCTAGAAATTAATTGGAGGAGAAAGCTGTCAATTATGCTTAAGGGCAGCTCGTGTATGCTACAATATTCCACAATATCATATGATATGTAAGCAATCAGTAGATGACTGCAAGGTTCCCATGGACTTAATTGCATCCTACAATATCATGAGAACATGAATATGCAAGATGAGTGTTTGATTTGATGTTACAATGATGACGTTATAGAATCTAGATACACTCGGCAAAACAATACAGTGTAAATAACTACATAATGTCTAATAATGAATCAATAATTCTATGAAATCTTAGATGATCTATAACAGTGTGCCAGGAGGAATCGCCATTTATCCATGACTTACTCAGATACTGTACTGGTGGTATTGTGATGATCAGCTCCAGTATAACTGTATAACCGATTATTCGTATATCTTCTAAAGTCGATAATCGACTGAGCTGTCAACTTGATTATTAAAGTGCAGTCCTAATTTATCTAACTTGATATAAATATACATTTCTACTATATACATTTACAACTTATTACAAGTAATGTTTTTGTTATGTCAAAATACGAGCACCAGATCTGTCAAATGTAAGTTTAAGCCTATGAGTCACAAATATTCTGTCTGATATCACTATATATACAGAAGTTTTGATGCAGAACCACTGAAGTATTAAAGAGCTCTAGGTGTTTTTCCGATGCATATTATATTGACCATTTGACAAAGTGACTGGACTAGCCAGGGAGAGTCAGGGAAATGATGCAGTCACTATGGAGATCACAGATGCAGCATCCATTTATTGAGAGATGCTCAGCTTGTAAAGATGACAGTTGCTGAGGCAGGCTACATCACCCTTGACAACTGACTAATATACTTCTGCACTACTGATGGGGACCTGTCAGTTTCCGTCTTTGTTGCTGATGTGGACAGGAGAAATCTGTGCTTTTTTTAACTTGTAGCAAAGATGTCAGTAATGTCACCATTTAAAAGTAGAACATTTGACAGCCTATAAAGTGATTTTCTATAAAAAGGCTGCCTCAACAACAGAAAGTATACAACCACAAGTGTGTGAGTATATAACTGTCATAATTTATAATTCTGGCTCCATGTTAACATGGCGTGAATTCCCAAGTCTTACATCGGCCTCCGCTTAAAAAATACCATATCACAATATCATCTTGAAAATTCCATACCTTGGAAAATCTCTGGTTTATCGAGTCCTTACATGTACAAGGTGTATAGATAGTGTTAGATAATAGATACCTCCATCAATGAACCAAGCAATACGTTTTGTAAGTTAAAACACTGTTACTAAAACCAAAGGTCAACTGTCTGAAGTTGACATTTCGACATGACTAACAAGCTCGGGGAGATGACTAACAAAATAAATGTGAGTAGTCATCCTCAGAGTGACTTCAATTTACACATAACATGACCTTGCAAACACATGGTAACATGAATACACATCATAATGCACATGGGATGCAGGGATAGACATGTGGACATGACTACACATGTATACACATGTATCTACATGATTCATACATGTCAATATACACAGTCAAAGGATTCATTGTTGCCTTTTCTTCTATGGAAGGTTATAAGGCCTTTTTAGTGACTTATATGTGTAGGTTACCAGAAATATGCAACGACTGACAAGTTGACAACACCTTATAATTATAAATTGTCAAAAAATCAGTAACATTTTCATTTAAAAACTTACAGGGTCCTCTCGTTTGAAACAAGTGATGTGCTAATACATTATTATAATACAGCAGTCGTATTAAGTTATTAACATAAATACTCAAATAATCATTTGACATAATGCCATCTGAGTCTCTGCTAAATAATAACTACAAATATTAAATTTTTTAATCAAGGAAAATCAGAAACTTCAATCCATCTACTCCTGTCTCCATGCTTCAATTGAAACTTTAGAGAATCATAATATTAAAATGTCACATAGAACCAACCAGTCCATTCCTTATGTTCAGACCTTGGAAAAGTAAGGCCTTAATTTCTCCAAGTTCAGACTGACACATGTTTATCTGTTACAATTTCTTCAATTACAAACACATCATTAAACACGATTACAGGCTTACCACAGGGAGCAATTATAGGTGCTGATCACTTAGCACAGGACGGCAAAGATCAAACGAACGTCGTTGAGTTTGCAAATGAGGACATCAAAGAGATCTATGACGTCATCTGGTAGCGGTTGTAACAGGAGGCTCGACTGGCCTATCAAGAGTCAAGATGGGACCAGACTGTTTAGACAGCAGATTGGATAGCCACCATAGTCTAGAGTAGCTAACGCTGTATTTGTTTGTATTAGGCTATGGTAAACAACTAGCTCACCCACAATATCAAATACTTGCACAAACCAATTATGACGTCATACAGCACGAGACAACGTTTATTATTACGTATGACCTTACGTCATGAACGGTCTTATATATGACTGTCACTAACTTTGTCTGCCCTTTTAGTTTTAACCTTTTTTTTTTTATCACCAACAATGACTATTGTTTTTAAGGAACGAATATTTATACAATCATTTCCTATATATTTCCCACAATAAAACCAAAGCATATATTAGAAACAGCTGTAAAAAATAACATTCACTAAGCCCCAGTAAGCTTGTTGTGACGAAGTTTAGGACATATAATTCATCAAATACAAACTTTTCTATCCAGCAATATTGCTAAAAACGTATGTTCAACTAAGGTCAAGGTATGTAAAATTATCACTTTGAATCATAAACATAGTGCTATACGTCCATGCTTTGAATATTTAATGCCCTGTAGCCAAACCTTTTTAGACCATATTGTATTTCTCAAGGCTGGATCTCAACTTACAATGTAAGTGCAATAATTGTCCACAGCAGGTCTGTGTGATCAAATGTCTGTCTGTCTATCCACAAGGGTCAAGGGGAATTTACAGACAACCCTCAATTTCAAATTCTTGCGGACGTAATCACACCATACGTTCAAGATAACAATGCATGACTAACGTTCACAAAATTTTAAGAGCATTTCGTCACAGATCATTTATCTACCAAAAAATTTCTTTCAAAAGAACTTTTAGACCCAAATATAATAACTTCAGTGTTCACTAGAAGGTTACCTCATTCATAATACCATCACTAAATTCTGACCAAGAATTATTAGATTCTAAATTTCTAATCCATCTTTTCTCTAATAAGGCTACTTACATATATGTAGAACAAAGAGCAGTTTTATTAAGTTTGAAATCCACGCAACGAATTTGTAACTTGATTAAAACAGCCTCAATCAAAAGATTACTTGCTTAATATTTATGGTAACATCACGTTTGCTGTACATAGTTTTGACAGATGTTAAAAGTGAAAAGCTGTTTAAAAAAAAGGAAAAAAAGTCTTCCAAATCTAATCAGTAAAATATCCTAATTAAGTATTTATCAAGTTGTTGTGAAGGATTCAAAACAATTTCACACCAGATAAGAGATAATAGAAGAGCCTTCAGGAATGTCCTTATCTTATCAGCTCTTATCTTAGTGAGCATATCAAAGGCTTGACCAAACATTAACATCTAACAGGCAAATATCTCTTGGTTCTTGCTTGGGGGAGGGGGTGTAATTGATCTGTCAGGTCTAATTCTTGTTAGGGAAAGTTGGTCTTAATCATGGAGGTATTATAATACCTCCATGGTCTTAATAAATACATCAATCTAATTTGTTTACTAACAACTCATTTTTTGCTTTTGATTATCAATAAAATGTCAATTTCTTTTTACAAATAAATCAAAACCATATTTTCCCTTCTTTTTTTTTAGCATTTATTCAGGAAATGAAATTATTATGTTTTATAGTACTTACCTGAATTACTTTATTACAAAATACTCTAATTTTCTTTGCTATAATGACTTGTTTCAACTTGTTAGGTTTCGAACAATTATTCAGTTATAACACAAAGGGGTTCTAAGCTACATATTCTAAAGTATCACAATTTCATGCAATTTCCAAAGCCCTCCAATTACCAAAGAATTATACGTTATTAACTCATTCATGCATAGGGAACAGGCCATGTACACAGCCATAATCACCTGGGCTGAATTTTACAGGTCATATCATATATATTCAGAATAATAATTCAAGTTCTTAACATTTAGACGAAATTCCTGAACGACAGAAATAGGTCAAAAGCCTTATGCTGGTCTATAAACATTTTTCCACGGACGAAATTTGCTTCAAAACACACTTTACGTCTAGCAATTTTACATGTTTCGTTATATCAGGGCATTACAAAATGCATTAAAAAGTTTACAAACTACACTTATACCAAAGTTTAATTAAATATTATAAATGTCGTATTTTATTGATTAAAACCATTGTAGGTTTGGCTGGTGTTTATTTAATCAAGAAAATACGATAAATACATGTTAGTCATAAAGCCATATCTTTCAACTCAAGGATACATGAACAATGACAAAATTTGAGAAGCCCTTATCAGTACGCTGAAACTTGACTCAGCAAGCATGATTAGATCCAACCTATGCTAGCTTGTATAGAGAAGCAGTACTAAACTGTGTGCTATTATACTCATTAGCAAGCTAGAGTACTTACACCGATCAGTTTATATGAAGTGTCATTTTGATTTATAGGGCTAGGATTAGACCATTAAGCTTTCATTAATGAGCATGGGACGCTCCTAGCTGACCCTCCCAAAATATTCCCATCAAAATTTCACAGCTTCATCAGTTCACAGAGATAATTTTGTACCTCCCGTGGGCAGTTTTATTAGCACAGTGGGCAATTGATTGAGTCGTTTTATAAATAAATGAGAAAACATACCCCCCCATGCTAAGAAACTAAATTTATACCTCACTGACCTCGTTTAATGTTGGCATATTATCAAGATTATGAGGAATTAAGGATATACATTCACAATTAGTTGTCAACAACGTCATATAATCAGATTACAGAAGTTACCTAAATTAAACACCTACAAATTTGTCACACCTGTTCTAACTTCAAACAAAGAAGGCACGAAAACCACTAACAAATAGCATCTGATATTTTAAACATGACAGATAGACCTGTCTAATTTGATAGTCTAGCCTAGCTCTGAAGATAGTCTAATTTGTCTTGTACTGGACAGTCATCATGGGTCATAAACACAATCTGTTGACAGTCAACCGCCGCGCCCCAGTACACATCGCGGCCAGGTGAGAAAAATATCTTTCTGATTAGGATAGCTCAAAATTACACAATATTATCCAATAAACAGATAAAATGAGTACTTACCAAATAATTCCCCCGATAAACTCCTCCGAACTCTCAACTGAATTGTCCGAGTTTTGATGCACTGTAAATATAGGCCAAGATCATGACATCAGAAAATTACAGGTGTGCAACTGGAAGATCTCAGGTAAACTCCACCCAAACTAGATCAAAACAAGCAAGACACGTACAAAATACTCCTAAATAGTCTTCAGATATCAGGTAAAGGTAAAATCCGAGCCAAGAAACAGAGAGAAATGGTGTTATCACATCGCGCCACACTGGCCGACTACTGAGCCGCCCATACAATGAAGTATGCGAGAAATTCAAGATGGAGGCGGGTCAAAGGTCAGGCGGCCCCCTACGTCATCACTCACAACAAACACAACCACGTGGCTGGCTAGGTGGGCTGGGCCATGCTTTCTACAGCAACGAGCGCTTGGTGGCAGTGAGTAACATGTAGACAAGTGAATTATTAATGCCACCCCTTTATACATTAACTTACAATTACCAAGGACCTATTTTAAAGGTCCTTGCGATTACAGACACATGACTTTATACTTCGGAAATCTCATTATTACCCCCAACAGTTAATTGATCAATTGCATAATGATGACTTTCGTTAGTTACAATCATGTAAAATTAATTTTGGGGAAAGCAGCTCTCAAATTTAAAAGGAGCCCGCAATGGGGAGGAAAAGTGACAAAGCCTACAGGGGGGACAACAACCGTAATATATGAAAAGACAATATGATGATGTCACTAATAATTGTTACATTATAGCCCTAGAAAGAATAAAAGCAAATGACAGGACACCAGCTGTATTGGCAGAAGCAGATGGCCTACTGAACTATATCACTAAATTGGAATTTATTGTCTTGATTTTATTTTGGGAGGAGCTAGTGAGTTGCACTTTTGCTCTGTAAAACCACTTACAAAGAGATGCTTCAGAAATATCTCAGGCCTGAAACATGATACAATCTACAAAGAAATCAATGCAAGCAATGAGATCTGATGAGGCATGTGAGGCAAAATTAGCTATTGCCAAATCTGTTGCTGAAGATCAGGGCACGGATACTGAATATATACTATTCAACAGTGGGAATAGAAAATTAATGCCCGATGAATTTACCCCTGATGACCCTTTAAGGGATCCAAAGATCAGATTCAAAGTCAATGCGTACTTTGCAATATGTGACAGAGTGATTGCAGAACTTGACTCTAGGTTTGATGATTTCTTCACCATTGTCAGGAAATTCTCATGCCTTCTTCCTGACCAGCTAGGTGACCATGATTCTTTCAAGGACCTTGCAGGGAGGGACCTACTGTACGGATGTTGACATAGTGTGCGAGCTTCTGACATAGAGTCAACAAGAGTTGATCAATGATACATCTGTGCCAAAAATCTTATTATTTTTCAAAAAGAACAAACTGGATGTAGCCTACCCAAATGTGGCCATGTTACTCAGAATTTGTGAAACAATTAGTGTATCCACAGCAGGTTCAGAGAGATCATTCAGTAAATTGAAACTGATAAAAAGTATTTTTTAAACTTTGGGGAAATACCTTGTGGGTTGCCCCCCCCCCCCTGTCAAAAATCCTGGCTACGCCACTGCTTCTGAAACACCATTACCCTTAAATTTGGCTCAACTTAATCCTACTGCTAATACGTCCGGATTTTACTACCTCATTGTATTTGATAAGCAGAGAATACAAGAAATTACATTTGCCAAATCATTCTTACAAGAAATAAGTGTAGTCATTAAACGACAATTAAACAAGGCATTATAGGGACTTCCAGATGCCATGGATATAATGTAAATAACTACTGGTTTATAAATCTCTTTGTGGCATTGTTAAAAGAGATTTAGATGCCTTGCACTGATAAACATCAAGAAGAACTAGTGGCGAACCTGGTGGATGTGAGCAATGACCTCAGCATGTGTGGCGTCCTCTAGTGTGTGTCCATTCACCTCCACAATCTCATCCCCAATCTGCAGGTCAGTGTCCTCAGCTGGTGAACCTTTAAAATAAGAATCATATAACAATATAATTTTATGAATATGCATAGGAATATGTCCATTGAAATTGTTCAGTTCAGTTCAATTCAGTCTAAATCTATATTCCAGTTCAGTGGATCAGTTCCAACCAGTTCATCTGGCAGCCAATCTTCATTTGGTCACTTACAATGTATTATATTAAGACACTATGGATTCTACGTAAGTGCACATTATTTCTTCATTTTCTCATTATACAAATAGGGGTACAGTGGTCCAGTGGATACGGTGTTGGATTCATTCGCGCATTTTCGTAGGTTCAAATCCAGCCGCGGCATGCTTTGACTAAGAAGATCTGCCTTAATTAAACCAGTTCTTCACTTCACCCAGGTGGAAATGGGTACTTGGCTATATGTATATGTGATGGGTGATGACAATAGAGTGCTTGGCCAAAGGAGCGTTGTAATGGCTACACACTGGGTCTATACCTACTCCTCATGGAGTTGAGAAAGGCTCAAGCTAGAACAGACCTGCCAAGAGTGTATATTGTAATGTCATGAGTAGGATAGTGTCAAAAACTTTGTTACATATCTCCTCCTCCTCCTCCTCCTCCACCACCTCAGGATATTACCAAAGCAACTAAAAGTTATCAATCACCAGAGGTCGTTAACAATGATCAAGCACACACCTGAGATGCTATGCTGGACCAGGACGCCCTCTGGCTTCTTTATTAGAAGCAGAGGAGTTCCATAGTTCACTCAAAAGGATGTTTTAACAAAGCATGCAATACTAAATCAAATAGGTAACAAATCACAACAGAAAAGACAAACTGATACAACAAGCTATTGATTGTGACCAGTACATGGATGTGCAGCAGCAAAAATATACAGCATATTGTGTGTCCAAATGGTGATCGAAGGTTTTATGAAGGGGAGGTGCTCACAATACAACACTCCAGCCACCTTTCTTACCATAAAGGCGAATTTTACCATCTGAAGTCTGAACTACAAGTATGAGATATCCCTGCAAGTCCACCATTTTAATTGCAGTTCAATTTACTCATCATGTGATCAAAGGTGCTGCAGCCTGCTTGCCATTAACACATCTGTAAAAGGAAACATTTTAAATTAAGCCAAAAGTAAATCAAATTTAACAGCATGCTTAACTTATGAACCAGTATGGTGTCTAATATAAAAAAATAAAGATTTCACAAATAAAAAGATGTGATATGTTTGCAGATCAATGGACAGCCTGTATTGACAGACTGACCTTTCGTGTTTTAAAATATTGCAATTTCATGTGCAATATTGTACAGAACACCTGGATAATTCTTGAACCTTGATTGAAAAATCGTTTAACGAAGTTGTTAAATATGGCCTTCAGATTAGACAAGTCAAGTATTGTGAACATATTTAATACAGTTGCTCCCAAAAGTATAAGTCTGATGTTGTGAAAATATCATATTATCACTCTGTGTTGATTGCTTCACTGCTACATGTCAGGAGCTGAAAAAAGCCAAATACAGTCTCATATATATATATGTTATAAAGCTACCTTGTAGATGCACAATGTATGAGGAAGTTCCCTTTTTTTATCTTTTTGTTTTCGATTTTCCACCAAGCAACATTTTAATGTTGAAGTTATATTGATGATACAATAGTTGGATCACTCTTTCTACGTTGGCAGCCACAAACATCACATTGGGCTATATGGACTGCTCTTCACGGGGTGTTGAAATGCCCTCTCCTTGAGCTGGAGTCTCACTCATAACCCCAGAAAATTCAAAGCTTTCTACTCGTCAGCTCTGTGTCCAAAATTTTCCAACTGGTTAACTGCGTCATCCAGATAGATGAATGCTGGTTGAGAAGGAAATTCTGGATAAAAACCACCAATATTTATCTCTACATCCAGCTTATATTCAGCCAAAACAAATAAATAAAATAAACTATAATGATATATATAACACATAATTCAGGTTTGAAAGACCTAAATGCATCATAGTGTACACATTAAAGTGTTACACTGCACTTTGTTTGTTTGTCGACATGAATATTGCAAACAGTCAATTGAAGAACGTGGAAATTTATTAAGCATTTAGAGAACATAGCCTCTCAGCGTTGATTAACGGAGTTGTATATGCTTCAACAATGTTTGTTCCCAATACACAAAATATATAGTATTTTTTTGTGACACGTTAAGTACATGAACTTCTAAATGAAGAACTGAAAGCTTGCGATGATTTAAATCCAAGGTACCTGCCGACCTATGAAGCATTCAGTGCTTGTTTTTTTTGTTTTTGTTTTTTTACAAAATAACATTGACATTTAAACAGTTACGTTCATGTCGTTCAATAATGGTACAGATGAAAAGACCATTTCCCAGTCAAAGGTTGCAGTATTGCTATTCCCTGTGTGGGACCATGACCTTTGGAATGGAAGTATGACCTTTAGGAAGGGCCAGTTGCTATTCCCTTTTGCAGCCCTGTTCCATGACCAGTGCCCACTTACCACAGAGGACAGAGTGGTCAAGCTGCAGAAGCTGCTATCTCATAGTGAACAGCATCCCTGGGGAGGCAGAACTACTGCCCAATGTAAAAGATGGACTTCATCCTTTCTGCCAATCACAGCAGCAGCAGCATGGTGGATGAATCAATCCATTGAAGTCCCAGAATCACGCCAGACATCCTTGAAAACGCAGCGTCAAACGTCACAGAGAGCGTCCTATTCATAGATAATTGCAATTGACTGCCATTGTCCCATGTGCAAATGATGCCTTATTGCAGAAACCCTGGGTTCTGTATAGACTGCGACCAATTTAAGAAGTGAAAATTACTTTTCCAAGTTTGGCTCCAGCAAGACCAATCCACTTATTGGCAGAATTGAACTAAATCATGCCAGTCTTGCAGTTCCTTCTTGTTGTGTCATAGCACCGATTTTGTCACGATGCCAGCTAGTGGCAGCTACCTTCGAGAAGTAAAAGGGTTATGTGACAGCTGCTGTATGTCGGTCAAAAGCTTTATAGCTTGTGTTATTTGTTGTATTTGTCATCAAAATCTTATCTCATGTCATCTCATGTCATCTCATGTCATCTCATGTCATCTCATGTCATCTTATCTTATCTTATCTTATCTTATCTTATCTTATCTTATCTTATCTTATCATATCTTATCATATCTTATCATATCTTATAAACTTTCCATTTCCCTGGCCGTGTTGTATGTCAAAGTACTCTACAACAATTATTATATATCTACATGTCTACATGTATATCTCTGTATTGAGAGCAACCTTGATTTTAAAAGTGCCTTAATTGTGATGTGGGCTTATCATTTAGGTTATTAGGCCTACTGACAAATTTGAACATTTTGGCAGATATTTTGTCCTCGTATAAGTGGTGGTCTGATGATCTAGGTAACTTCAAGGCAGGGTTCTTGAGTACATAACAAAGTATTCGATATTGTAAAAAAGTCTTCGCTATAGCCGGGTTTCATTATAATGTTATGTGTGCTTTAGTGTAAACGATAGGCAAAATAAACGTTCCCGGACTATAAATTTGCTATAACCGGACTTTCTTTATAAGAATGCTCCTTAATAGAGTCATTATAAACGTATCTGGCTGCAGTTGTATGGCTCCCATGGTGATGGGGAGGAGGGTGGGATGCAGCATGAGGATTTGACACTGATCATCCATCTTTCCCCTTGTTCACCTGACACAAGCTGCAGCAGCATCTTTGTCTTGACTGGCAGGCATCCCCCATCTCCCCAAGTAAGCAAATGCTCTAAGCAATGCTCTGTCCCATCTCCACACCAAATACGAAGGATTACCCCATCCCAACATAATCACCTCACTTGGCTCCATGTCACGTTGCGACAAACTGACAATGTTTGAAACAAATTGAAGCAGGAGTTTTACCCTTGTAAGACAAACAGCAGCAGATTGCAGAGCAAAGAATCATGATGGGCAAGTTTCAAAAGATGGTTGCAAACTCCAACAAGCCTCAAAAAGCTCTTGCAGTGAGATAATGGAGGACCTACAGGATCCCCATTGTCACCTTACATTTTAATGTAATTTAGTCTTGACAGAAAACCACTTGTTAAGAATGATCTTGTTGTAGTTATATGTGACTAAGTGATTGTAATGGGAACCCATGATGGTCATTCAATGTCATTTCCTAATTTGTCCTACAATGTACCTATTGAACAGTCAGCTACCTGGCGCTGGCTACTTGGCATTTACTTGAGTGGCCTTGAAGATAGCTACTTGGCGCTGGCTACTTGGGGTTTACTTGAACTTGTCATATGTTAAGAAAATTTCATTTCACTTCATTAATGCAGTAAACCCTATCTATCTACTTGAGAAAAATCAGCCAAAAGTTGGTTTTCGGCCAACAGCCAACCGACCAACCGACCTACCAAAACTACTTCTAAGGACCCCAGAAACCATAATCAAGCATTAGAAGGAAGTTTCATTGCTTCATTTTTGCATACAAGCCCATTTACTTGAGAAAAATTCCATTTACTTGACCGAAAGTTGGTTTTCCGCCGACAGCCAACCAACCAACCAACCTACCAAAACTAATTCTAAGGACCCCAGAAACAATATTCAAGCATTAGAACTAAGTTTATTTGCTTCATTTTTGCATACAAGCCCATTTACTTGAAAAAAAATTCCATTTACTTGGCCGAAAGTTGGTTTTTGGCCGACAGCCAACCGACCAACCGACCTACCAAAACTAGTTTTAAGGACCCCAGAAACAATAATCAAGCATTAGAACTAAGTTTATTTGCTTCATTTTTGCATACAAGCCCATTTACTTGAAAAAAAGTTCCATTTACTTGGCCGAAAGTTGGTCGGTTGGCTCTCGGCCGAAAACCAACTTTCGGTCAAGTAAATGGAATTTTTCTCAAGTAAATGATCTTGTATGCAAAAATGAAGCAATGAAACTTAGTTCTAACGCTTGAATATTGTTTCTGTGGTCCTTAGAATTAGTTTTGGTAGGTTGGTGGGTCGGTTGGCTGTCGACCGAAAACCAACTTTCGGTCAAGTAAATGGAATTTTTCTCAAATAAATGGGCTTGTATGCAAAAATGAAGCAATGAAACTTCGTTCTAATGCTTGATTATGGTTTCTGGGGTCCTTAGAATTAGTTTTGGTAGGTCGGTTGGTCGGTTGGCTGTTGGCTGAAAACCAATTTTCGGCCAATTTTTCTCAAGTAGATAGGGTTTAATGCAATAATGAAGTGAAATGAAATTTACTGTGGCTGCTTTATAATTTCTTAACATATGACAAGTTCAAGTAAACGCCAAGTAGCCAGCGCCAAGTAGCTATCTTCAAGGCCACTCAAGTAAATGCCAAGTAGCCAGCGCCAGGTAGCTGACTTCAAGATATTTCAAGTAAATGCCAAGTAGCCAGTGCCAGGTAGCTGACTTCACAGATCTCTATTGAACTACAATAAAACATTGCCTAGAGGTGAATCTAAATTATGGCTTCATTGTTTAGGCTTTCTCAGCCATATCTAGATATTTGCCAGTATGATTACTTCGGAGACTATATACAGATTCACACTGCTTGGCACAGAACAAAAATGACAAAGGGGTGATATGGTAAGAGAGCTAGGATAAAAGAGGTTATTTATTACAGATATACTGTAAAAGGACCTCTCATACAGAAGTCTATATAAAATACTTATTGGTACGGTATACTTGGATAAAAGTGATCTTATTCAAGTGTAACTGTACTTCTTGGAAACAGAACCAACGGGAAAATGTCTCTCGACTAATATTAATTCCTACTGGCTGCGGTAATACAGGGACACTAAGTAATAGAGTCAGATGCAGTGCCCTTGAGGTACTCCTGTTACTCGTGGGCGTACAAGGAATGCCAAATGGCGGGGTCAAGGTCATTCACGTCGTGTTCTCGCAGTCAGTCGTGAAATGGCGAGAGCCATAGTGGTGTTTTTGCAGGCGACAGAGTGAGAGTGGCAATCAGCACTTCCGTCCGGCCCTTGTAGGTTGGTCTGCTGGATCGGAGTCGATGTGTCAAGCAACTCGGCAGTCTAGCAATGTGCCAGGGTCCAGTGGACCAATGTGCCAATGAACCAATGTGCCAATGGACCAATGGGCGGCACTCAATTCCCCTCGTATATTGTCCCCGGAATAGCCCTGCCAGGCAATATCGATGGGTGGGACCTCAATCAGGTCCTGTCGTTCGGAAGCAAAGAACCTCCGCCAATGTTTGATGTCTTAACTTACTTGTCGGCAAACAGCTGCTATAGCAATACATCTAAAAGCTGAAATAGGACACCGAAGTGTAGTACTGTTGATATATGCTTGAAATATTAGAATGGTGGGACCTTGGATAAATTAGCGAGTGGACTCTTTGGTAAGCTGTTTTAAAGCCAAGCTTTATTTATTGCTTACTATATAAAAGATAAAATAGTACTGTTGACCTATTATACTACTGAACTAACACTCTAAAGTTTGAAAGTGACCATTTTTGTATTATAGATAAGTTAGATTGTATTTCATGACTATAAGGTTTCGAATGTCACCCAAGCTGCAGCAAAGGGTCACTTTATCTACAACCTCTAGGCCCTTGCTGACAGCCTGTGAGCTCACACATGGTTGCCTCTGATCCCTTGTCACTTCACGTTGCCATGGTTTTCAGTTCACTGCTCTCTGACCTCCAGATGGATGACCTTCAAATCGTGTTGCTATGGTGACTTTATGGTGACGTCATTGGACATATTAGATCAATGAAAATGTTTACAAATTCTAATTTTATTAATTTTTTTTATGTTTTTGTAGAGAAATAACACAATTTTAGAGATATAACTTTTTTTTGTAGAGCTATTACACAATAGGGTTTCGAATGGTGCCTCAAACTGACTCTTGGTCACTGCATATGAGATACCGTGTGCAGTATTACTGATATAACAACTACTTCTGTAGATGTAGTTTTAGATAGACTTAAGCCCCCTTCACACATAGCTGGTTCAGACGCTGGATTGTCCAGGAGTATAACTCTGACAAATTCCGGGTAATGGCGTGTAGACCTCGTGTTTATTTCCAGCATTGTCCGGGGCGATCCATGACCACTGTGGGACTCCGGGAAAAAATTTAACATGTTAAATTTTTCATGCCAGAGGTCCCAGAGTAATTTAATCCGTGTTGATCCGTGTAGACTCCCAGTAGACTCTGCCAATCTACGGGAATCTCCGTATTGACTCCGGCATACTTCGTGGTATCTCCGGCTACGTCCGGCGTCAACCGGGCATGAATATTTCGCCGCCATTAACGTCGGAGAGTACAAGGAACAACACGGTTCCACACAAATGAACACAGTGTAAAGACCGGTTATATCCGCGAAGGCACTGTGTAAAATCCAGTTCACTCCGCACTCTTCCGGGACAGTCGTGTTAAATCCGTGTTGCTCCTTGTTGACATCGTATTGCCATCGTGTACACACCGCCAAACTTTTTTCTTTTTTGTTGACATTTTCAGCTCTTTGATCCCGGAACCCCCCGGAGTGAAAGAAATTTTACTCCGGGACACTCTGGCTGATCCGGCTATGTGTGAAGAGCCCTTTAGTGAGTAGAGCTATAGATATATTTGACATGTATACATGGCCAAATGTGCCACATGCGTTTTCCATGCATTTGGATAAACGCAAGGTTTTTGCCTGATAATATTTAGGCAAAAACCATGCGTTTCCATGCGTTTATCCTTTTCATGGAAAACGCACGTGGCGCATTTGGCCATGTATGTATCTTTTCTGATATGAAAAAGTGTTAACTACACATAATAAACTTAAGATTCCAAATAAACACAACATTTGGGATCAATTGATGTCCTGCTACTAAGATCACTTATATATGAAACCCTGGATGGTCTGAACTCAAAGGTCCACCTATATAAGTGGCAAATAGGCCTCAGTGCATCGTTTCTGTGAACAAATCAAAACAGGAGATGAGGAGATCTTTAAAGGCCTTTGATTTTCTTGAAACCTTTCAAAGCAAAACGAAAGAGGAAATTGGTTTGGCAGGCTACGGCGTTTGCTGAGACCAGCCTTGGAAGAGATGGCCTATTATGGGGGATCAAAAGAAGACATAGATCCACAGGAAATAAAGGATAGGACCTTAGTGTTCATCCTTTAATTTCAGCCTTAGATCTCTCTTGATTGTCACACCAAGGTCATGGGAGTTTCGAAAAAAGACTTCCATGGTCAACTTGTGTAAAACACGCATTAAGAGTATTAAGACAGATTTGCCATGGCCTTCTTCTCATGGTGAAATTAATTGAACCACCTGAGCTGCATTTCCCAAAGGCAATCTCCAATTTGTGGCTGATGAATTGCTTCACTTGTTTCCTGTCATCCAAGCATTCCTATTCATCTGAGCAAGGCCATTAATGAAATTATTTAAAAAAGTTCAAGCATGAATAGATACAGCCAGGTAATGTGCTTATGTGGTGTCCAATTAGTAATGCTCTATGCCATGGGCTACTTTTACAGGTGCACTCTTGGCCTTGGTTGTCAATCATAAAATAATTTTAAATAGATGGATTATCAGTTTGCTTAAACCTGTAATACCCATGACAGTTGAAAGGTGACAAATACCTTCTTCAATTTGACAAGGATAGTATACAGGCCTCTAAAGCTCGTTTTGCCACCATCAAGGGTTGATCAGTGAGGTGGTCATTGGACACATTTCACTTGTGCATGGATGTTTAAAATATCATTCATGATATATTTGACAACATATATTGGAACCCCGGTTTGAACATCTGACCCATCTTACCGAAAGAATTCGCCTTTTTAACACCTCATTGATGTTAAAACACTTTTATAGACTCAAGAGTGGTTAGGTGTATGTGCAGTGTACATTTAATTCTCACCTCTAAGCAAGCCTGTTGATGTCATGGGAATCCCCCTTGGGAGAAACCAATCAACTTGTGTTTCATATTGCGGAAACTGATCCCAGCAGAGCTTGAGGCAAAGTGACAATTCAATTTGTGTGGAGTGCACAGTAATCAAAGGAGAGGATAGCAAGAAGAGGAAACCGTCTCAGACAGCACTGAGGTGAGAAAGACTCAATTGGTCCTTCCAATCCATCAATCTGTATCAAACAGCCATGAAATGTGATAGGGTCGGGCGGGCAGTGTAGGCCTATGGGGAACATTGTCAAGTTTATCACAAATTTTGGTGAGCATGGATGAGCTTTTGTCACTATAGATAGATATTTTTAAAACAAATATATTATTGCTGGGCTGGATTTTTACTTTTATTTCTGACTATCCTTTATAAAGATAAATTTAATACACACTGGGATTCGATTATATTAGTAGCAAAAGTGTTGCATGAAGACATCATTGCAAAAAGCTATTTGATAAAACCCCTGAAAATTGTTTTAAATTGATTTGACAGAATTTGAAACCACATTTGCAAGGCAAACCTTGAAAAGTGACAAGACGTCAATTAATCAAATACTCCCAAACCCTGAGGAATGCATGTCGGAGATAAAATTAATGACAACAAGGACCCTTTCATTTGAAGATGAAGCAAATTGGAAAATTCAACTGGATTCGACCTGACACTTGTTTTGTTTTGATCATTGGAGTGATCAGTTTCAGGGTTTTCTGAACTGAAATTTTGAATAAATTCAGATGTCAAAAAGAGACCATGACATGCAGCAAGTAATCAAGTGGTTAAGGCATCAATCTGGTTATATTAATTAGCAACTATAGTCTATAGAACTTGCGTCAGTGGGCTGCACTGGTCTAATCACATTCCCAACTGAATATTACAAGATGTTATTTTCTGTAGTTCTACCGTCCTATGTGGAATGAAGAACTGTATTTGTTCCGTCTGACTGTATGAATGCATGATGAGCTTCAGCCCCACTCCTGGGCCCTGCTTCCATTTTGTTCCTGCCCAGTCATCATGGCTTCATTTCCGGTTCCTTGTGTCAGCCATGGACCACGCAGGACCCACGTGGCCTGGGAAGGTTAATCGTGTCTGCCTGTCACCCTCTGTGACACAAGTTATCCAGCTGACTAGCTCTGCAGCCCCCGAGGTCAGATGGCGCTGTTGTCCCGCCAAGGGTCTTCATATACTGCATGTGTAACATGAGCGATAATAAAGGGACTTGTTCCGGATATTGGATACAGGCATCTAGTGTCGTGATGTAAATGACTGCACCTAAGTTAAGTTACTTGCAGCTGCCTGCTTACTTAATTCGTGTCCTTGCTTGTCTGTTTTGTTGTTTACTTGAATAGCTAACTGTTAGGTTAATTAAGTTACTCCCTTTATCGCCCACCTATCTTGCTTTCGCAATTAAAGCTGTCCCAATAGTCTTATCGTCTGAGTAGGGGTTGGTTTGATTGATTCAGAGGCCATTTTATTCACTTGGGAGAGGTTTAACTCTCAGGTATTTTATTGAGCCGTAAACAAACCGTAAGTGGTGGGTCAGACCTTTTTGTGGCTGGACCTGAGTAGAACAATGGGTTGTCCTTGGTCATGAGGGATAAACAGCATTGGGGGATGAGATATTGTCTCATAAAGCTGAACCTTGGCTCTCTAGAGTATGCCATGAGACCCCAGGGCCAGCCCAGCTTAGTGGTTTCACTGAAAACAAGTTCTTTATTGTTCTTTTTCTTCCTTGATACATTGTCTTCTTAACTAGAACTGCAAGCGTGGGAGTAGAGTGTCAATGAGGATGGAGCACTCGGCTCACAACTCCAGTAATGGGGTCCTGCCTCCCTGCATGTCTGCCACTTAATGACTTTCTCTAATATTCTCCCTGGTCTCTGGCCATTTATCCAAAATATCATCAATTTTGCAAAATGAGGGACTCAGTTCGTAGTGCAGAACTAGAAGGGCCAAAGGGCCACTTCATTTTGCTCAGAAACAAAACCCTCTCAGACTGTCAACCATGGCACTTAGTGTGCCTGACTTTGTTTCAGTTTGCTGAAGTATCAGAGGTAGTGAACATAAACTCCTAATCCTATTTAATTTGAATATTCTCCTTTCTTTGCATAACTGGTGAACGTCACCAGAGCGAAGGATCTGATAGAATTCAAGGGGTGCGGGCCGTGCAGCAAGTCTAGTTGGGAAGCAAGCAACTAAACAGTGTATATAATAATAACAATAAGACCTATGCCTAATTAAACAGTACATCAGAATATTATAAAAGTTGTTTTGTTGGCTGCTAAAAGAATTTAGCAACCAATTTGCTTATGTTAACAAAATCGCTCAAACGCCTCACGCTAAAGCACTGACATTTAAAAGGTATAAGCGTCTGATATTCAGACTATATTTTCTTGCAGTTGAACCTCATTATGAGGCATTTCCTCTCGTTTATATAATGGACCTCAGAATTTGCGGCCAATGAATCGAATATTTGACCTTGCAAAACATACTAGTGGGCTAGTCATAAATATATCTGTAAATATTTGCTTTAATAAATCAAAAGTTTAGTTAACTGTCACTATTATATACTCACAGAGGATCAAACACAGTTTATGTTAAGCTCCTATCAGGAATATTGATTTCTCTTCACAATCCATCACAGAATAAGGCAGCAATCTATCCAATGCAACCGACACATTGACCTCTTAATCTCAGCCTAAATCTTGGGAATCTACATTTATGATTAATGGGTCTGCAGTAACAACCCTTCCCTGGTGTCTCTTTTGCGGCCATCTTGTCTTTGTGGTTTCAGCCTTGTTTTCAGCAAGTGACAATCGTTCCCACGGCGACCATTATTTTCCTGTGAGGAACTTCTCAACAAAGACGTTCCTGCTTCTCTGCAGTAAACAAGAAACGCACAGAAGTGGGCAGGTTGGCCCTACTCCCAACTGGGCAATTTGTCTGTGGGCATTTGCTGAGCATGTCACATTTTTGTAGCATAACTTTTGGCAGGTGATGTATTTTTTCTCTGTTGTTACTCTACTTCCTGTTGCAAGGAAATTAATATGTCAAGGGAAAGAAATGTCCTGATTTGTCGATGAAATGTTACTTGGCTATAAAAATGTCAAAAAATTGCTAACATGTGAAGGTGATCATGCAGTTTAGAAGGTTCGAGATGGCTGAGATGACTGCAAATATGGCTGAGATGACTGCAATCATGGCTGAGATGACTGCAATCATGGCTGAGATGACTGCAATCATGGCTGAGAGGACTGCAATCACTATGATGTAATATATCTATCAGACACGTTCACATAATTGTAATTTGTCCATTCCAGATTACGTTGACGAGAAAAATCTTTATTAATGGATAACCAAAAACTGACGAAACTTCATTGGCAGATATATGGTCAAGCTATGAAAAGTGGACCTTGAGCAATTCAGACTGCAGAGCTCAACCACTGAAGTGCACAGAGCTGATGAGTGTTGCTGTGGACCTGCTTTATTTGCTGTATATACAAGTACTTACAAGTTGCTTTTGGCCTTCACAGCATCCGGAGCAACAGACTTGCTGCGGAGGCTGGAGGAGCATCAATTGAGATGCGGGTCATGGGTGGATCTTCCATTTACAAGTGTATAAGAGCATCCTCAGAGGCAGATTGTTGTTTCACTGACATCGAATCTCTCCGTGCAGCATATCCAATGGTTCCCTATTGCTACGTGTGCTGTATTTCCTCAGTATTAGGAGGAGTCCAGGCTGCATCAATGACCAACTAACAGAGGCTGATGAAATGATGAGATGATAAGATTCAGCATCCATTAGTGCTGATAATTTACATCATTGATAAGATATTTCTCTTGCCTCGGGAACGGAGTACCTTTTGGACCCGTTTATAACAAGCACGCTTACAACGATAGTCCAGTGGACCGGTAAAAATGTTTCACACTTTTATGGTTTCGAACATAACAAAACCTAGCTATAACGACCACTTTTTAAAATTCCCAATTGTTCTTTATAACTAAAAACAGGTCCTACTGGGCTAAAACGAAATTTCAGTTGAGATTTGCATGTAGCATCTGTAAATGTTAAATAGTGCCCAGGCTGGCAGTGGTACCCAGGACCATCAGTGGAGCCCAGCAGCACCTTAACCACTAAACCAACATGTTTTGGTTGCCAGTTTGCAGAGCAGCAACCCTCTGCTACCAATCAGCATCTTATATCATGGATGCACAGACAGATGAGGGATTCAGCAGCAGACCCATGCATGTCTAGTCATTGATGCGGAAAATCAAGCATCTCTCTGGGATGCTGACTTGAAGCCCCATCCGCAGCTGTAGCATCTGGTGAATCATGTTTATAAGTGTTATGGTTTTTGCTGCTTGTGATAAAATTTTCAAAGCTTTTTCAAGGAATGGATTTATTGACAAAAAGATTGAATTTTGGATTGAATTTAATTTTTTTAAATGTAATACTCAATTTATGATTTATATTTTACTTTTATTGGACCCAGAATGCGATTCATCCTTATGATTAAGCCTTACCTAATACCTCTTCTCATAATATGTTTACCAAACAAACGCATCAGGCAACATAACGTGCTTGGTTGAGGTAATAAACACTACCAAGCTATGACCAAGGTATGATACATTGCTCATCAGTCTTAAGGTATGAAAGTGACAGGCTTATGAAAAGACTAATATAGAAGATAGGCTACAGCAAGGTCAGGTAGCTTGTCCAATTATTCTGTCATCATTGCGTCATATCCATCATTCGCAGCATCCTTTCATGATGCTGGGTATAGGACTGACTTGGTTTACAAAACACACATATGTTTGAATAGGTCCAAAAATAATTTTTACTAAGTCCTTTTAGCCAAATTCATAGAGTGGAAACTTCAGATGACGTCATGTGAGTCTAGCTGGACTCTTATTGGTTGAGGGTTTTCTTGAACGAATGAGAGTCCTGGATTCCCATAAGTGCATCTGGAGTTAAGCTTCCAAGACATCGGTTTCCAACTTTATGAATTTGGCTCAAAGCCATTTGAATGTGTCTAGTACAGAATGAATTTCTTCAGCTTTACCTTTTCAAGGTACTCAGCCTTCGCCAATTAAATGCCACATTTTTTTTTTCTTTTTTTCCTCTAAAATTCAGAAGTTATGGGCAGACATGTGTCCAAAAGTTTTGGTCAGAGTGGTTCATGGTCATTCAAGAAAATACATTTATGGTTCTTTATGGGCAAGCTATGAAAAGTGGACCTTGGGCAATTCAGACTGCAGAGTGTCTACTCCATAATGCAGCAACTGATATGCTTAAAAATACTGTGATTGACAATCATACAGTAATTTGAAAACTGACATTTATAATATTATGAACAATAATTCAATACGTGAATTTCTAATATGTGGATTTTTAACGTTGAGCATGATATTCAGGATGGTACGTATCAGTGAAAGTACTCTTTTACTTTTGGTTCACCATCATTGGTTTGCACTATATGTAATGTAAGACCGCAATCATTAATAAACTATCTGAATCTGAATCTTGTGGCAGTGCACACAAAACAGAAAGCATCCGATTTACAGTGTAAATATATGTAACACAATGCTTAATTCTCACTGTGGAACTGCATAGCATACACCACACAACATCCATCTCACCGTAGAGCTTAGTGTTGCCTTCAAGGGTATTAACCACCAGTATTGCGTAACCCGGGAGGTCCATTTTTCATCCAGCTGGTCAAGCACTAATCTGCGGCCATTTGGGGTAAAAAATGGCTGAAAAAGAAAATAGAAATAGTCATATGTTATGCGCAACAACAGGAGCCAATTAATTTTGTATAAGGACAAAAAGGGAAGTTGTTTATGTACAGGAACCGGAAGTGACAAGTGTGCTAGGTTGCCAGTAAATGTCAGATCAAAAGACCAATTTTGTGAGAAGTTACAAGATTTAGGATACAAGGAGCTACTGACTAATGGATGACATTAAAACTCGGCCTTTATATGGACACCTCATTAATAAGTCCACCAAGGAACAAAATGTTATAGAATGTTAGCCAATTCCATGTGTTTTATACGATGAAAATGATCTGGAACGACGTCACAATGCTAATAACATCAATTTTACCAGGAACCATACATAAGCCTAACTATTGGTGCTTTTAGAAAGGTGAATTGTAACATTTCTTTCAGCTATAGACTAGTAATTTCTTGAATTGGGTTCTTTATTTTCTTGAGATCTTTTCTTTGTACATAGTTAGTCAACAACACAATGCCCATACCTCAACCTCGTACTGAATATGTACTCCACACCTACATTCATACTTGCAATCCAATTCCAAAGATCTATAGATATCTATCAGAGAAAGTGTTGCTTCAAATAACCGCACAGCAATTTATTAAGATCCTTTTTAGTGTCAACAGTAGTTAAACCACAAACAACAGCTGTAAGAAAACATCTGACAGTGTATGCTCACAGCAGTACTTTGTATGCTAATACACGAATACCATGCAGTTTGATTGAACATACTCTAAGCAAGACAAGTGGATTGGATCAACAACAGTAAGCTCTGATCTAAGCTTGCATACCAGTTGCTGAGAGCAAGCAGCACATTATATCTGATGAGCATGATGAGATGCTATCTCTCCGCAGCAGCAGTGATGCAGGACTTGTACAAGGATGACATATACTGCTGAGCCAGATAAATGTGGATTGAATCAAAGACTGTATTGATCATGAGGATGGATGGCTGTGGACCAAGTATTATGTCCCAAATGGCTAAGGAATTGGGTCTTATAGAACTCACTTGATCGATATAAAGAGAGGTTCAAGCAAAGACCAGGATCACTGCAATAATCCCAAAAGAAAACTGACTGATCCACCCAGCTTAAAGTCCCATAAAGTATCCATAAAGCAGGATCCAAGAGACAATGCACCCATTTTACTCCCTGTAGATAACACTGAGGGCAATGCAGTGTATGTTAGGTGATTGTTCATGATGTACTTTCAGTAAAAACGGCCCGTCAAATTGAACTAGACAAAGATGTCACAGCTAGATATTCAAAACCGGATCTAAAAGTACATATTTATGATATATTAGATTAATTTCTTACATTTACTAAGGTTTGTATTTATCTGGTGATGGATGTAAGCCGATTATTAGCTATGGAAGTGGACAGAAGCAGCTTTCTTTAGCATGTTTAGACCACAGCCAGGTACAGGTCGCTACAGAAAGCTAGAGTCGACCTTATTTTATGAAACTAACTGTAGGCTAAAGACTTCAGACTAATAGAACCTGGTATCTGTGATTAAAAGCATAGACGCATATCAGACAGGCACTTGTCTATGAATGGTCTAGTGGATTGGGTGCTACTCTTGTTCCTCTAAGGGGGCCTAGATTCAAACCTCGACCCTGGCACCCATTATGTTCTTAATCAGTTAAAATACAGTGGTCAATGTTCTCATCTGTTTTGAGGGTAAGTAGAGAACCCACCAATGCTGTAAACTTTATCATCTCATCATATCCTCTCTCCCTGTGTTCCTTAACTTGAGTTCTTACCAAACTAGCATTAGAACTAGTTCTGAAGGTTTCTCATAGACTGCCATACGTAACTGTTGAAGTTTTTTGAGATCTTTCACAGCAACCTTGCTTTAAACTTGTGGAAATATTTAAGATGGGCACCTGTCAACGGTTGATAACCGCCTCTCCTTTTTTTCTTGTTGTAAGGACATTAAAGGCTTTGAGTCGCTGAAGCGCCGTCACAAACAAGGTTATCTCAATTTGAAGCCACTTGGGCAGGTTCGACTTCAGGGAAAGAAATCGAAGTCTTGGCAGCCAGAAAGAGTCTGCAGGAGTCAGAACGAGGCTTGTGAAGTCACGTGTTGAATGCCTGTGGCGACCTCTGTCGGGGGAGAAGTCCCACAGAACAAAGGAAGGACCAAATGTGAGAGACAGCGCTGCCTTGGGGTAAGGGTGGAACTGGCATTGGGCAGGTCAATGAACCCTTCAAAGAGGGCTTAACTCCACGTCTTATCACCCTCACTCATACCCCTTCACCATTTTTTCACATTTGTTTCTTTGAAGCAATATTTCTTTTCTTCTTCAATTCAGCATTTATATCTTGCCCGATAAATTGATTTTCACATGAGGACACTTTCCAAACCAGCTTTACCCCAGGGATTGGACTACAGAGCGTTCATCTGTCCAACAGAATGATCTGAAGAAAAGGAAATCTGTGTATTGGGCTTAGCTGATCACATACTGCATACGGAATTGCTGCATCAGACAGAACATTGGAACTACATGAAAACAACAAGAGAGTTCTTGGAACTATTACTGAGCAGAAACTTATGGTTCTAGCAACTAGTTTCCGGCTGTCAACAGCTCTTTGCTATTCATGGAAAATGTTACTTCTTGACGATATATTGACTTAGCAATTCTTGTGGCATGCCTTCTGTCAAGAAGCCATGTAGATTTATTATTCTATCTGGAAATGAGATGCAATGCAAACTTGTTGAGGACTCAAGTAGCCTTCATAACTTATAAAATGGTAAGCATGACGTTCTGTCCAAACATTACGTTTCTGTCAGCACATGGCCATGGAGTTGTTCACTTGCTCCAACAGACACTATACAAGACAGGTGGGTGGCCTAGTGGTTAGGGCATTTGCTAGCTAACACATTGACCAGATCTGCTGAAAGTCCCGGGTCTGATTCCCAGCCTGGTTACTCTTCATGGGCTACTTGTTTCTCAGCTGGATGTCAATCACATGAGATGTAAACCGTACTTTGTGTCTTTTGTGTGATGATAAAAGACCCCACCCATTGAGTGATTGTGTAGTATCATCTCACCATTATGTCTGCTGAGTCATACCAGCTGATATGACACATATTGATACAAGGACAAATAATAATTTTTTCATGGATCAGGAATTGAACCCAGGACCTTCAAGGCCATTCATGGTTCAGGCTTATCTACAAAGACAGCTAACTGCCACAACTCATTTTCATGACACATCTTTGACTACTTTACAAGTGTTTGGCCCATAAATCAACCGCTGGAACCTCATCATCTTGAGTTATGAGCAAAAGGAACAAGTCTGAAACCCAATTAACGAGAATTAATGGAGGGTCAGCTACCCTGTCAGAAAGAACGTCGTCAGAATGTCAAGTAGTTGCTAGTCCACATATGGCAGGTGCAACTGCGAGACCTTGTGGTACACAACGTTACATGTGACAACATGTGTCGAAAACTGGTGTTAGATATTTCATAAGGTGAATAGTAATTTGGGTTGATCGACGTTATTAAGGACGTTATTAGAATGTCAAGTAGTTGCTAGTAACAGCTAATCCCAATATGGCAGGTGCAACTGTGGGACCTTGTGGTACAACGTTATAAGTGACACCATGTGTCGAAAACTGGTATCAGATATTTCACAAGCTGAATAGTAATTTGGAATGATTGACCAATGACCACAATTAGTATGTGTCAGACAGGTTGCAGCATGCTATATTTGGCAACCATGGTGCGACCGAAACTCTATACATCAGCTAATTTATGAATATTTACAGCGGTAGCATGTACTTAAAACACTTTTGCCAAAGTTGGCAGTACTCCTCGTTTTTTGGTGAGAATGATTCTCTGAAACGTCTTTAATAGAATTTAATAGAATCATTCAAAAAATCTTGGAACTCCTGTGTTTGCTGTAAGTGCACTACGTCAACTTTGCAACACTAAGTTTTCACATGACCAAACGAGTTACCTGATATAGCTATTTATGTGACACTTAGACAAAGCATGATTTAAATTAATTTAACTCTGGATGTTGTTTAAATTGCTTTCGCTTGTTTTTGATACTTGTTTGTCACGCAAGATCACGACATTGTTATTTATTTATTTGACAAACAGTTTTAATTCTAACTGTCGTGATTAATATTTTACTGATTAATATTTGTGTCTTTGTAACAGCTCCTATTCAACGGCCATTAACTGGTCGTTCTATCCTGCTGCTTTTCTCCTAACTCATATTGTAAGAACTTTATTGGAAATAACAAATTCTGTGGCAATTCTATGGAGTTCTTTTTCGCGGAATTTATTAGCAAACTTGCTTATTAGAATCCAAACCTTCTAAGCATGCAATTCTAAATCTTTTCCAAATCCATTCGGTCCTGAAATATGATATTATGCGAAGATAAAAGAGCTCTCAAAGACGGGTAAATACAAAAGAAAAGCCAGAAGTAGGAACATTTTAATATACTACATATTGGACAATCTGTGAGATATGTGTCATTCACTTGTTTATGGATTTCATAAGCAGCTATATTAAATCTATATATAACCATTGTGTCTCCTTAAGAATGTTATATCCCAGCTTAGCTGAATATTTATGTCCTTTACATGTTACGTAAAACTGACAGTGCCTTGTACTTGTAATCTGTGTGCTGAGACATGGGGTAAATTTGTGACATGGTGTGGACTCCAAGTCTATCATCTGATAACCGGTACCAGTTTTAAAATACAAATTATGTATCTAAATCAGAGTTCTTGCCCACATTTGGACAGTCTCTATGACAGAAATAAAGTATAGGCTTATCTACAAAGACAGCTAACTGCCACAACACATTTTGAGAATATTAATATGGAGAGTTGAAGTCTTCTTTGTCAATGGTGTATCAATCAAAACACTTTCGGGTCACTTTACTTTGCAAATGCTGCCTTTAAATTGAAATGAGAGAAAAAACACCATTAAAACAAGATGAAGCAAGGAGCAAATGGTGTTGGAAGAAGTACGATGGGCATTACCAACAAATCACTTGAAGGCAGTATTGTGTTTCACATGGAACAGGCTCATTATTTTAGCTCATTATTCGGATAAATGAAAAGCCTTTTTCTGATGATTCATTTGCAAAGAATTTCTCCCCTGCTAATAAATTTCGCAGGGATTCAGATTGCAATGCACCTTTGCTTAAGCTGAAGTGCGAACGTGAATTTTGATGAGAAGAATTTGTTGTTATTGCAATGGGTAAAAAGAAGAAACACCTACAGTACTATTCAAAAAAAACGTCGCACTTAGGCTTAGATTCGACTTACATGTACAGTTAGTTTCATTAAACCGTCAAATCGAACCTATGCAAAGCTAGACAACTTCTGTTTTACAATGCTACCTGCCCCTAATATAATTATTATAAATAATATTAACGTACCTGTCTGGCTATAGCTGGCTACTCAAAATCGGATCTAAAACTACATATTTATGATATATAAGCTAAATTTCTTACATTTACCAAGGGTTTATACTTTTCAGTGGTAGTAGGTACAAGCCGACTATTAGCTAGATGTAGGCTACAGCCAGAAATAGATAGCTACAGCTGTCTATTGTCTTCCGTATTTTATGAAACTAACTGAATTGAAAACACTTTAAATGACTGATTACAATTGTGACTTGTGTTGTAACTTGAACACATTCCCTTAAATGAAATGTCAATGCCTTAGAATTTCGCAATATAAAAAACAGAAAAATGGTTTGCAAAACCCAATGTATAGTGCGGTTACTTTGAATGACCTTGGTGTAAGTCGTGAACTGACTGCAGACTTTAGTTATACACCCTGTAGTTGATATTAAAATAGATAAAATGATTTGAAATAGGTGCACTGGCAACATTTGGTCATATAGTTCATGTAATCTTCTTTTCATATGTGGTACTTGGCCTGGCTGAATAATCTGTATCTTGTTAATTTCCCTGTTTCACATTTGAATCTGCCCTATATCATTCTGACATTTAATTTCATCCCTGTCACATGGAACCTGTATTTTGATGTGACCGTGAGACTGCCTAATGTCTGTACCGGATTGGTCCCGTCACATGAGACCGTAGTGAACACTGCTATTTGCTCATCATGGGTGTACATATTTCGCTTTCAAAATGTCTTTTTTTAATATGAACACATCCTACTTCTGCCTATAGCTTGTCATAATAGCTTGTCATATTCTTGATATATTGGCTAGGTAAGGCATATAGTTGCATTTACTCGGTCCTGATTGGTGGAACCACATCACGTAACTGTTACGTCAAAGGTCAAAAGGTCAGCATATGACCTTTTTGATATTCCACCCCGACTGAAGTCAATCATAGCAAGGCGAGGCAACCCACCCACACTATGTCTTATGCAGATTGCTAGAAATGACTTGCTATTCCTGTATGCAGCACTAGTACTGTATGAAGGTGAAGGACTCTACTGGTCAAGATGTCCAGTGTTGACCAATTGACCACATCTGGCGGTAAGTGCTAATCATCTGACCAATGAATCAAGCTAAGAATCTAGCACCTGCTTAGATAAATACAATATTCTGGCCTCCAAGGTGCCTGACATAGGCTATTTAAATCAGAGAAATAACAAATATCAAGTTTGCACAACTAAATAATATTAGGCCTATAACAAAAGTGGATGATTTGTAGTCTAGCAATGAGTTTGTATTTCCAATCCCACACAATTCTATGTTGGATGACACAGTGCTATATTCTCAACATTGGAAACCTACAGTGCAGTCATCCAACATACCCCCCCCCCCCCAACATACTTAGCAGCTGTCACAGCTGTCCAATATACTCTACTGCTGTACAACATACACCCGTGCTGGATGACAAGGAAGCATTCCGATTGGCTCACAGTATGCACTTACAATAATGCCTTTTTAATCTCATCTTATGTCCTTCAAGTATCTAAGTTCATATGTAAAGAACACTACTTTCCAGTCCCCCTCGAATCTGTGAGACCTGATGATATTAACCTCCCCTCTTGCCTGAGCACAGATCTGTGGTAACTAAGTTAAAAGCTTGCCTGGGGGCCAAACAGAACACAATCACAGCTTTTGTCCAGAGGCAACTTCCATTAACACCTGGGTGGAGAGGTCTTAAGATTACCCCAAGCATTCACAGCACATCTTTTGCGGTACACTGCACACTGCTCAAGTATCTATAGCCCATTATGACTACGAATTTGGCCTGGTTATCTATCTATCTCTATCTATTCTATCTATCTATCTATCTGTCTGTCTGTCTGTCTGTCTGTCTGTCTGTCTGTCTATCAATCAATCAATCTATCTATCTATCTGTCTGTCTGTCTGTCTGTCTATCTATCTATCTATCTATCTATCTATTTATCTGTCTATCTATCTATCTATCTATCTTTCTATCTATCTGTCTATCTGTCTGTCTGTCTGTCTATCAATCAATCAATCAATCTATCTATCTATCTGTCTGTCTGTCTGTCTATCTATCTATATATCATCTGTCTATCTATCTATCTATCTATCTGTGTATCTATCTGTCTATCAATCAATCAATCTATCTATCTATCTGTCTGTCTGTCTGTCTGTCTGTCTGTCTATCTATCTATCTGTCTATCTATCTGCCTATCAATCAATCAATCTATCTATCTATCTATCTATCAGGATAATTCAGAGTTAAGTACATATTACGCAAAGCGCGTCCCTTAAATCGTTGATTATCATCAATTAAACATAATTGCCTGTTGCGTAAAGTTGATAAGCCTGTCAAGAGAGTCATAACATTACTCTTAATGAAAAATATTTCTTTGTATTTTAATTTGTGAAAATAATTTGCAGAATTTACTGACCTTAAATTTGAGGTGGGTCTTTTGAATTTTAAAGTTGATTGAATGTAAAAATCTATCTATCTGGTCGATGCAACTGCTGACTTAATTTGGTATATGGTTATTATCTCTTGAAACCTATCTGTTGGTTTATTTTTGTCCATATTCTGAAGTGGCCAGTTTACAGTAAAAACCTATTCAACAGAAACAGGAAGTCCTGTCACCCATTTAAGGCATAATGTTTCCTTAAAAGAACGCTTGTTTCCGGAATGACCTTTTTGATCTTTTGCGGCTTCTTTGATCAATTTTTTCCCCTCTATGATCTTGTTATTCTGCAGTCTAGTTCAGCTGCCTGTCATACACTACAACCTCTCTATAAGACCACATGCCGCCTCTCAATTGAGGTCAAAATCTTAGTCGTCAAACTTTTTCTGTATATAATCATTTTCAGTGGAATTCCACAATTATGACTGTCCCGTATTAAGATCTCCTTAATTTAAGTGATTACAATGTAATTAATAGACCACCTCGATATTATGGCCACTTCACTTCAGAGATTTCCATGTTTAGTCTCAATTGGAAGGATTCACTGTGTACCATCAATATTATTATTCTTTTTACTGTTTTTCATTTATTTGTAACAGGGCCATATTGTTGAAGAAGTCTTGCTCAAAATGTTTTTTCTTTACTCTGTATTTAAATGTTTTATAAAAACCTAATACCACCGTTCACTGCAGATTGATTTGCAAAGGAAATGTAGCCTTAATAGTGGGTTCTGAGTGTATTTCCCTGCATAAAATATGAAGCATAAGCCAACAGCTGGTGGATAATAGAAGAATTAGGTCTTTGATATTATCACAAGCTGACGGCTTTATGTATTTCTTTCCCCAAAGAGCACTAAACAAAAAAATTATGGCAATAAAGAGTGGCTTGGTACCAGGTGTCACACAAGAAATATGGGGTGACCAACACTCTACATATTGCAAAACTGAGCATAACTGAGCCAAGAGTGAAAAATGAAAAACTATAAACAGTTTCTATCATCGTTTTTATATTATTACCAAATTCAATTTGTACCTTCATTCATAATTGATATTTTTGTTACTGAAATACCGCTTTGTTTTACTGAAATTTGTTCACTGGATGTTACTCTTTGCTTGAATCAAGTTGAGGCAAGTAAATGACCCCACCCATGGGGTAAATATGTAACATGGTGTGGACTCCAAGCCTTATCATCTCTTCATAACGTCTGCCTCTGGCAGCCGGTCATATAAGCTTACTAAGCCTGAGACCCAGTAGCATTGAAACATTGGCTTTGATATTGGGAAACATTTGTTATGTAAAATTTTTTTTTTCAGAAATAGATGATATTTTAGCTGATCATATCAGGTGCGGTATCGGGAATTGACCATAGCTCGGCATTGTCATAGTTGTGGTAAACATGGTCACTCATGTTGCTTTTGAAATGTCTGTGAATTCGAACTGGAGTAAGGACGTCCTACCACCTAACAACAAAACCTTCCAAAAGTTTGGCTTGATTCTTCCCCTAATTGTGAATTATTTGCTATTGTAATTTATTTCTGCTTTAAGATGTATGTATATCCTTGTTTTGATTGTATCTCAGAAGTCCAAATCGTGGGCCAGTCTAGTTTTCTTTTATGGTACTGGTGTGTGTTGGTTTTCAGGTTAATGAGACTATTTAGAAGGCAGTGGCAAGCCGGTGCAAATATCAACGGAGCAGCTCAAAAGCCAACTTCGGGAGTTTGTGGTTGCCTTGCGGCTGAGGATTGGCCTGCATGTTTAGTTTTCCAATAAACACAACAGTAAACTGCCGTCTGCAAAAGCTGCGCTTGGGGGCTATGCACAGACGATGTTGCTTATAAGATACTGGTAGAATTCCTCCACTCCGCTTGTATCGTATATTCACTATTGACCCCCTAATGTTGGCAGACATTCCTGGAAGCAAAGATGGTATATGTAGACATAAACAATTATAGAACTTCGCCATTAGGCTTCTCGTGTAATGAGGCCCCCTCTCAATTAAAAATACAATATGATGCTATGTATATTAACCGTTTTGGTGTATTTAATTTTTCATTTTACCCTTACAAACAAGAACTATGCATTGTTTGTTCTTTATCTATCGGTTAAAAGCGACTGTAGCTCATGTTCTTTATTTTCACCACAGAAGCTCTTTTCTTATCTTATCTCATCTCATCTCATCTCATCTCATCCTTACTTATCTTATCTTATCTTATCTTTTCTTTTCTTTTCTTTCTTGGCAATATACATCTCTGAACGACTGGGTGTTGTTGGAAATGCCACTTCGTCAAATATGAAAGTAAAGCAATAGTTCCCTTTTGAGCTTCAATTCTGAATGCGCGCCTTCAAAGGACAGGATTTTTCAAGAAAAATCTTTTCCACCACAACCGTTGGCTACCATTTCAATGTTGCTCATCTAAAAGTCTTCAAAGGTGCTTGCGAATATGCTGGTGAAATACTACACCTTGCCTGTGCCTTTGTGGGATATAGTTTTCCTTCAACTTGGGAAGAAAAACACAAGGAACTCCTAGCGTAGCCTGTGGATCGAAAACTGCGTACCGTAAGCCAACACAAAGCAAATTCATTAAGGCAGCGGGGGAGGGAGAACCTGCCAGAAGAAACTCCTTAAGTAAAAATTGGGCAAGTAAGTTGGGAGAGGGACTGGTAAATAGATGTCTTGATTGCCTGGGAAGCTGGTTGATGAGGGGAGATATTCTATTTACACAGTCAATACTCGACTGTTAGCAAGCGACTGGCGCACTGGTAGCTCCTAATTGACAGACCGGCAAAGAAGTCTCGTCCAAGTCTCGTAGTGGGCGGCTAAATTCGTGAATGGGTTGCAATCAGGGCCATTGTCCAGGGCTAAAAATAACCACACTACAGAGAAAAAGACTGATGGCTGGTTTGCATTCCACCGCTGTCCTACAAGTTATTTGGAGCTTAATAATTTTAGTGAACTTCCTTCTCTTAAAAAAAAAAAAAGAAAAAAAAATATATATATATATATATATATAAAAATATTGACTTGCAGGTCACTCAAAACGATTCAATTCTTAGACTACGCACAATATGTGCTGTTTTATTAGAGTGAGTGGGTTAAAGCTCATAGACAGTATATGATACAACTTGGGGTGTTCCATACTTACAGGTGTGATTCAGTATATGATACAACTTAGGGTGTTCCATACTTACGGGTGTGATTCAGTATATGATACAACTTGGGGTGTTCCATACTTACGGGTGTGATTCAGTATATGATACAACTTGGGGTGTTCCATACTTACGGGTGTGATTCAGCACAATAAAATAATCAGGCTTGATATCATACCTTTCAATCTGTATTCAGGTATTTTTTGTAACTTTAGACGCAGGGTGTACTGTTTAGCTTACAGCGCAAACCTGTTCTCTCAACCCTCTGGAAGCTGCACACATCACATGCCTCCCTTCCAAGCAACCAGCACTCTACTCACATTTCCCAGCACTCTAAAAGCAAAGCTGGTCATGTGACCACTGCTAACCAACCACAGGGGGCGCGTGGGTCGCGTGTAAAAAGCGGTTGGAGCGGACTCAGAGCATGAGGGTCCGCTGCAGAGCAGGAAAGGTCAGAGAGAGATCGGGGGACGTCAATCAAGGGCAATCAAGGGGGTAAAGGTCCAACAGCGCCCCCTAGAGTCCACATCTTCCCTTATGTCCAGTCCTGTCAGCTTGGTACTTGAGATGTGATGTCATACAGCTACTTACTTTATGACTAGCAACAAGAATCATGTCAATCTCCATATACTGTATTGCAAGTAATATATCATATCATATCATATTCTCCACTCAGCTGCTGTGTACTCGAGCTAATCAGAATGCTTCATTGTTATCCAGCATGGATGTATGGTGGGTGCAGGGTATAGCTGCAGAGGTTGGATGGCTGCAGTTTATGTTGGACAGCTGCAGTGCATGTAGAGAATAAAATCGACCAACATAGAGATTTGTGGGATTCATAAAAAAATTTTTGGCTTCACCTCGCCAATAAAATATTCCTTATCCCACATAACGCAATGTTGGACACCTCATCGTCCACTTATCTTATCTTATCTTATCTTATCTTATCTTAGCTTATCTTATCCTTGACACATTATTGTTTTTAACGAGCTGAGGGTTGCCACCTGGCTCCTTATGTTTTCATAACTGGCAGCCATATTGATTTCCTTCCTGTCAAAAACGCCCAAAATCGATTCGCAACGAAACGGCAAAACTGAGCAGACATGAATCCTTAATCCAAACAGACTGCAAGAGCAATTATGTCCAAAAACAACTGAAACATTTCATGAAGTAAAAAATTCTCCATCTCCGAGTTGCCTGGCAAACTTTGTTTGACCTATTACGTAAGGCCAGCATCGATTTGCAGTATTAGAATATCGATATTATAAACAACTCTACCAGTACAAGAACTCTTTTGAGTCTATTCTTACCTATGTTACGCTGTAGTAAATCACTTCTGCAGTATAGTCTGACAAGTACCATAACAAGGGACATAATGAATTTGACTGTTGCTAAGCAATGAACAACTGTTTCTGTCCTTCGCATTTGGTTTATTTTAATGGCAAAGGTGCACTACTGTCACTTTGTTAATGTCCTTGATAATTCATAAGTGACGTATTCCCTATCTGGGAAGTCTAATGGTTAGTGCAATGCATTGGTAAGCTCGTCTGTTCAGGAGTTCAATCCCTGGCATGTTGGAAATCATCCACTTGGTTCAATCACTTGATGGTGAGAGAAGGTATCACAGTGAGATAATAAACGATGTTAACCCAAAACATTATCATTTGATATTTACCTTGATCACTTGTTACACTGTCATGCAAGCTGAGCTTCAGCAATAGCAACTAGACAACACACAATGAAGCTGTGTCATTTTGTTATGGAATATTCAAAACTGCAGGAGACCCACCAATGCCAAGAAATAGTTATTGCACACATCAGAGTGGTCAGTGCATAGAGTATATATCTTGTCACTGTCGATAGAGGGTGAGTGGGGGCGGGTGTGGGAGGGTGGGTGTGGGACAAGGCAGGTGTCTTATGCTTGCCTGTGCTGCTTACATGGTCCAAGGGTTTGGGCCCAATAGGTCATCAATGACCGTCCCAGAATGCACCTGCTCCTGGAGGCTCAACTCTGCCTTTGAAGCCTCTTTGGCGCTGCTTTAACTGCATCTGCCTACAGTTGGTAAAGGAAAATACAAGCTCACAATTTGTGCCCAGAAACACGAACAAGCGTTATGTTAGTTTAAAAAAGTCAGCTTTATTTCTTTCCAGAACATAAAAGACATGCAATCATCACAAAGTTTTAGAGGAATAATTTATGATATTAATAAAAGATACAGATAATCAAATTATTATATAACAGCAAGCAATCATATGCATGCTAAATCCCTTTCATAAGGCAATTTGATTATATGGTTATACTTTGTTGAACCCAGGGTTTTTTTTGTTCAGACAAACTCTTCCAGCCATGAAGTGGTTACATTGGAGAAATTTCATTTGATATTATTGGCACTTTTCAGATTAACACAGCTTTACCTCATGTCCTAAATTCAAGAAAATGCTATACTTTTACATTTCTTATGATTAGAAACTTTCATTTATGTTAACTCAATGACTCATCATTTAACAGTATCATTTTTTAATTACATGTTATTCAAATGTACTTCCGAAAATACAATTTAAATATTGATGTATTTTCACTGATTTATCACTCCGCCTAAAGTCTCTCTAAGCTTCGGCTGAACGGTTGACATTTCATGATGTATTTATGGAATGTTAGCCAGGGATAATTTCAAACTTTGATTATCTGGTGAAAGTCTGCGAAAAAGATGCAAACATTCACTATGTCATACCGCTACTGCAAAATGGCATGCAGTGAGGTTTGTATGTGCACAGGTTATGTAACACTACATAACAACCGCAAAGCAGCATCAAACTTTACTACCCACTGTAAATTATCGCATCTTAGATATTTGTGCTGATTGGATGTACCATTTCTGGCCTGGATAGCTGACATATTTACTTGCAAAATCCAATGCGCGTTTCCAAACTTTTGGAGGGCAGTGTATAGTGTTTAGTTTTTAGCCGTCAGCATGAGTCTATGGTGCCATGTTTTTTTCTCGTAAACAGAATTTTATCTCATCTCAACCCTAAAAATATTCAATTGAAAGTTCTGTTGAAGTTTTAGGATTTTACTCAGCCTTTATGACACAACTACGAATATCTGATCGTGACAAAAGGATAATTGTTGATAAGTTCCCAGCTGGGTGGCCATCCACCAATTAGATGCTTGCGTGGTGTGGACTTCAAGCCTTATAATCTCATCATTACGTCGACCTCTGGAAGCTTAAGCTGGCTAAGCATTGGACTAGTGCCTTTAAATATTGACATTGAGAAACTTCAATATGCGAACGACATCCAGCTTAGATTCAGTAAAAAGTGAGCCCTGTTTCAGAATCGTACCCAGGACAGACCGTAGAGTTGAACAGGGGAGCAGCTTCATTCTGATACACACCATGTGGGAGCACCTTTGCAACAACCTTCCAACCAAATAACACCAACAAAAGGTCCCTAATAAGAATCAGGGCGCGATGGGCCCATCAGAAGTGCACGCGAAGAGGTAATGCTGCCAAAGGAAGAAACAGTCACCGGAAGTGATAACCCCCACCTCCGCCAGGGGGACCCTGACACAATCACGTGATATCGCCATCATTCTGCTGATCTGTTTCAACTGAGCCATTTTCTCTTCCCCTCAGACACGTCTCTTGCCGTTTCTCCTTTGCTGGTCTCTAGGGCTAAACCATCTCATTTCCAATTCATTTCTTTTGAAGTAATTTTCAGGGAGGCTGATCAAAGAGTAGGGGAGACTTTCTCCGATTGATGATGTTTCTAATGTATACTCTCATCTACATGCTCCAGTAGTCAGAACAAAAGGACCGTAGCTACCAAATCACAGGCACCAACGATCATGCAGAGCAGTATTTGTCTTGTTCCTGATGTATAATTCTAAGACAGAAGTTGAGCCTCGAACTGAAATACTGAGAATGGATTCAAAAGTAGAACTCCGTTCACTCACTCTAATACCATTCAGCTTTTGGAATGTATCCAGAATTCAGTGGCTAGTCAAATAGGATAATGTCTGGATTATGATTAATTCTATCAATAAAACTTTTTAAAAATATTCATCCATATCGTTGCTGTAATTAGACAAACAAAATATGGAGGATAACAAAACAATTCTTTTCTAGTGGAAAGACGGGCTATTTGCCTGAACAAATTCTTTGAAGCTTTGTTCAAATAATTAATGGGAAGATCAGATCCCCCACACCCTTCCATGAAGGCCCTTTGAAGCCCCCATCAATTACATGGGGCTGTTGTGTCCCCCTCTCCGTTTCAGCAGTTGGCCACAAACTGCTCCTGTTATGATGTCTTGTTTGAGACTTTCCTTTTTGTTTTCCATGGCTTATTTTATGGCTTTTCTCTTAGTTTGTTTCATGGCTTATTTCTATGGAAACTGGCTTCTTTAATTTGAAAATGGCTCCTTTTCATAAAATGGCTGGGCCTTGTAGAGATAAAATGCCATGGTGATATGATGATGGCATTTTTGCTCGTTTATTAACATTGACAGATCAGAAATATCCAACCTTGGCTACTCTTAGAAACAGCTTTGTTGTATCGGATCAATATTCCATAAGTAGTCGAAAAAGAACTGCATCTTAAACAATTACCAGCCTGAGTAAAATTTGTATTTCCAATATTTAGGAAGGTCTGTTGCTATAAAATCCCAGCTTCGGTTTTATTCAAGCTGTAATGAATGAGATATGGTGCTATGAGCACAGATATAGACTATACTGGTTGGGCTTCACATAGTAATCGCACTATATTGCTTACCAGAATGGTGGATCACCCCTCATGTACAAATCCTCAAACCTAAGTCTTTCTAAGTGTGTTAAAAATACAACCCAAGAACCTACAATCCGCTGACAGCTGCATCAGCAATCACCTTGACACCAGATTCTAATTGCCATCTAATAACTTGAAAGAGCCCATTATGGTGTCATTTCTTAGTGACATGACAACTGACAATGAGAATTTAAAAAATCAGATGACCCGCATTGTGATCTCGAGCAGATCGAAGACATCTTGGTTCACTGTGCGGAGAGAGTGGTCAGAGAGTTTCAGATGAATAAACGAAGAAGTTGCATTGACACGGACACCAGACACTTGGTGGCTCCACCGTCACTCGCATGTCATGATGGATGGCGGTAGTGATTAGCCTGGGATCCCGGACAGCCAAAGATTCCCAAAGCGTCGGGCACATCACACTTTACTGCCATGGCGCTGCAGAGGTCACCAGAGACTGAATGATATTGCTGGAGGAGGGGACGTCGCTTAATTCCCCTGATTCAGTAGTAGAGTTACGAGCAAAAGTTGTAACGGCAGGCAAAAGGGGGCAGGATGCAACTGCAGCAATAGAGCCTCTTGCATTAGTATGCATGGGAGAGTGGTTTGTTATCTTTAACAATAATCCCCACCAACCAACAAGACTTTGCGCCTGTCTACAGGAAGCCAGTTCCCGATGACAACCGCAACCAGAAGTGGAAGTAAAAAAGTAATCGAGTCACATTCTCACATTGACTAGGTTCACGAAGTTGCTTGGTTATCAATGAAGAGCAGCTTTTGCAAAAGAACAAATATGTCAGATTGACTTGTCTTTTTTTGTTCAGGAAGGACAAAGGGTAACGTGGTACTAAAACTCTCAGCTATCTGTATTACCGGAAGCCTGCTTACTGGAATGACAACTACAACCGGAAGTTGAAATAAAAACTTTTGATTCCCCTAGCTATAGGTCACATTCTCACATTGAGTCTGTTCATATTATTGGTTGTGTAACTCTTCAATGAAGAGTATATTTTTTCTTCGTGAAGGACAAAGGGTCACATGATGCCAAACCCCACAAGCGTATAGAGAGCAGATCTGAGTGTGTGACATGATAGGTGAAGTTTGACAATGATAGCTTGTTTGCATGTTTGAACCAATCAGCCTAACAACTCGTAGGCGTGTCCTATCTGCAGATTGCTCTCAGTGGCCTTGAATCCAACAGGAAATGCTCTGTTGCATGAGGGTCATAAGGTGCAATTTAGGTCCATTCAGAAGCTGTGCAATATCCGTAATAGCACAATGTAATATTGTCATGAACTTGGAGCATGCGAGGTCACAGCAGTCTTTAGGAGAAACATGATTTGAATATGAAATTATCAATCAAACTGGGATTGTCTAGATATGGAAAACAAATCATGGTTATTGCAATAATGTTGATATAAAGATTATGATAGTACCGTCCTCTAAAACAAGTTAATGTCATTCACCAGGGTTGATTAATGAGATGAGCAAGAAATGGAAGGTCCTTATCATGACACACATCTACCCACATCAAGTGTAAAGGCACTTTCATCTGATGGATACAAAACCAAGTCAAAGATTTAGCTCATACGCCACCAAGACTGGGAATTGAACTTGCAACTCGCAAAGGAGCTGCCAAGCACCTTACCATTAGGCCACCCATTGGCACCCACCAGCAGTTATTTGGTAATACTACGCAAGTTATAGCAAAAGAGGGTTACGTCCTGGTTGAATTGTAACTCAAGTCACCAATTTCAGCTTTTATCTGTCAAAGTGACAGACGTCAACCTCAGCTGTTAGGGACCAACACAGTAGTTGCGTAGTAAAGGAGTGTAGTAATTCCAGGCTCAATAGCTGTCCGTATTCACTGTTGTGGGTTACAATATTGACACACACAAATTGACATAATCATAGGCTTCTTTGCCAAATTATTGACGGTTTCCAGCTGAACCAAATACAGCTACCTTGATACCTACACTTAGTTCTAGCTATGTACAGTGGCAGTTACTGAATGCTGCTGCCAAGGACTACTAGCAACCTGCATTTGTATGCCACTAATGTGGTTTGGCTTGGTTGGCCAGAGGAAACATCCCCCAATAAGCTTACTGCAGCCATGCATTTCATTTGTCCCCCAAATTAGCCACCCACCCCAATTCTTGGGCAACTGTGTTAGGGCAATTATGAGGCACTCAACCGCCTCAGCGCATCCCCTGGATAAATTGTCCTGCTGACCACTGGTCAAACTGACCCTTCAACTGTCGATATCAGCAAATTAGCAGGAGACCAACAGATGCGATAGAGCTGGTGGTATCCCAGCAGCTCTGTCTATACACATGGAGACACAAGTGACACACACTGAGCCGTATACCTTCAAATATTTCTGGTTAAAACAGTGTACAATATAAACCTATTTATAAAAGTACCCTTTGTGTAAATTGGTTGGTATGTAAACCATTAAAAACTAAATAGCTACAATGCATTTTAGAAGCTTCACCAGAGCCACGTTGGTGCTACCATTTGTTCTTATGGATAATTCAATTATTCTTTGGTCAAATGAGTGTTTAGTCACTGTCTACGCAAAGACACAATTCACCTACAATCTGTGACATGTGAGCAGCTTATAAGCCACCAAGTGTCGGGTGTTCGTGCCAATGCAACTCCTTCCTTTATTCATCTGCCACTCGATGACCACTCGATGACCACTCGATGACCACTCTCTGTCAAAAGAGGTCTCTGATCTACTCAAGATCACAATTCACGTAATCTCAGATCATTATATTAATTCATCATACCACCCATAAAAGGCTCTATTTCATACAGTATGTGGTGAACAGAGACAGATAATTGGTACATTAAGTAATGGCCGAGCCTTGGAGCTGATAGACTTTGCTTTGCTAGAATAAAAGGACCCGTGGGATCATCATCCCCAACAATGCCCCATAAGCACTGTCTTTAAATAGATGGAGCAGAGCTTGGATTATACAGTGTGGATGCGAGCAACTGTATATTATTTTTGGAAATAATAAACAATTTTGGCAGGCATATGTAGTATATGAACCCACTTTTGGTCTGACTGACGTTCATGTAGTGCATTTATATAAATGACAAATACAATTTTTTACATTAAACATTTTAGATGGATTGGAGAAGATTGAACCTATTTTCTATGAGCATTGTTTGAGTTAGTAAAATATAAATGATACATTTTCGCTTTGTTGTATCTGCTATAACTATCTTCTTTATAACTAGGAATTACCTAGAATGTGTCCAGGTATTATCTAGGCACTGGCAGGAATAAAGCTTAGATTCCAAAGTCTAGAAACTGACCAGGATCCATGCAAGGATTGGAGCTGGGAATTTGATTCAGTCACATGAAAAAGCAATCGTCTGTTATCATTGAACGAGTACTTAATCTAACCGGACATTACATATTTCATCAAGGAGGATTAAAAAAATGATAAACAGAACAAACACATATCAGCCACCCACAGTCTTTCAACAACTATTCAATCAGATGACAGAGATTAACGACAACCTGGATGTAGCTGTCTTATCAGGCCTTAAATCAGAAGCTGTCCTTAGAAGCTGTCCTTAGAAGCTGTCCTCAGCAGCATCCATGCTTGCAGCAATGATGGATGCTACTGATGGATTCCTTCATCTTCAGCAGCCTGCATCTTCTCCCACTACATCGCATCTATCACACAGCTTCCGGGTACAGCAGAGGATAGCTCTGCAAATATTTGAGCAATCATATAAGACAGAATCTGGCAGAGAAGGCCAGCACGAATCCATCAGAGCCAGGATGACTGACTTGGCAGCCCAAGGATATGGACTTCAGGATCAAGAACAAGATTCTATAAGACCTCATAAGGTCTAACCTTAATGATATGAGCAATATAAGGAGACATATCAGAGGCTAATGAAGTTGAGAAGTAACTTCTGAAACCTATGTAAGTTTGAGCTAAGGATATACAGCAGTCAGATACATTGCAAATGGCAAGCTGGCTGCTCCAATGGTAAAAGCACTGGTAAGCCTTTTTCTGAAGTTACTGAATTCAACCTTTTGATTCGTTATGAATCTTCATAAACCACAACTAGATGAAAATTTTATAACATTTTTTTTGTTTTACAAACTAGTTTCACACTCTGTAGTACATATTATAGTGACACTGATAGGCTGATTGATGGCTGATGGATGGAGCCCATCATAGAGAAAAAATCTCTTCATGCTGCAGCTACACTCTACAAACATATCGCAATGATCTGTAAACCTGATACGTTCGAGGGAATTGGGCCATTTTTATTTGCCAAACTAAGTCAATAAATCCCCAGATACCTTCTGCACTGCTGATGGAATTGGGAATATATTAACAAAGAGATTTAGGCAAGAACTTAAGAGATGCATTTGAGCCACTTTTCAGCAAAGACAATGCTATCTGCTTTAGGGGGAATCCCCTGATGGTCCCAACAATGAGAGGCATTCAAGCTGATTGAGACACAGCCCTGAGGAGACATGGACCAGATATGAATGCCTTGGACCACATTGGACCAGCAACCTGAGAATCAATGGCAATTCTGATAGACATCGAAGAGAAGAGGTGTCTGTGGCAAGCCTCGGGCACCAGTAAAAGACCAAGGGGATGAGTGAGACTGGGGAATTGGATAACAGTGCGGAAAAGAAAGAAAACTGAGAATAACCACATTCAAGCGTGAGAACTGACAATAACAAGCGAGAACTGATACTAACTATATTCAGTGTGAAAGGAAACGAGTGAGGACTGAGAATAACTATATTCAGTTTAACAGGAAACTATATTCAGTGTGAGAGTAAACGAGTGAGGACTGAGAATAACTATATTCAGTTTAACAGGAAACTATTTTCAGTGTAACATGAAACGAGTGAGGACTGAGAATAACTATATTCAGTTTAAAAGGCAACAGTCAAAGAACTGAGAATATTTCGGTTTGAAAGGATAGGAGTGAGGACTGAGAAGAAGTATATACATTGTAAAAGGAAAAGAGTGAGAATTGAAAGTAAATGTATATAGTGTACAGGAAAATAGTGAGACTGTAGTAGTGCACACACGGCAGAACCAGTAACATGAACGTCACCACCTCTGACACCAATTTTTGATGACGTCATTGTGTGCCACATGTCACTGTCATAGACTTGTACACTGTGACGTCATTTTATGCAACAATGGGTGATGGTGATCTAATCATCTGTTGATGGTAGGGCTTCCAGTGAGTCATGCCTTCTACTTGGTTTTATTGTGACTGAGTGAGGTGAAGAAATAAACAGGTTGTCTCTGAAAGCTAAGTTGCTTCTCTTTTCAATAATTTTAGAGTTAATCAAAGTCACAGATGCTGATGTGGAGACCAAATGGGAGAAGCTAAACATCACTTTTAGGTGTTAAATATTCATGAGGGAACAGAGTTTCAGTGAATGCAAAGGTCTTAATGGAGCAGCCGAACCCAGCAGTTAACGAGGAGCTGGTTTTTGGAAGAGCAGCTATTGAGGGGTGCAGGGAGGGGGTGGCTCGCTTGGGGCACTCTTTTCAGCAGCCCAGCTCCCCATCAGCATCAGTAGACCTGCAGCTGCACCATTGTCAAGCATAAATATTCCAGGGCTTGCACTAATCTGACCCTCCTTGAATGGAATTTGACATATCTGCAGGCTGGGAGTCAAAACAGACCAGAGTGTGTCATGAATTATGGGGATTCCCCATTATGGCTACAGCAGTATGCAAGCTACTAGCAGACATGAGCAGGGCAATATCATAGGTACAATGTACTACAAAAAGTGATCTATTCTAGCTATCTGTCTAGAGACTGAAAAGTAAAGATATCCAATAATCAATGTTTGTTTCGAGACAACTCAGACAAGTCAAAAATCCCAATAATAATTTCCGGCAGCGCAGGATTTTGTAATACCCTAGGTACATAAATTCTTGTTTTTACTATGATACTGTCCATAAGTTGTAAAGTAACTGAAACATTGTCAGTTACTTACAGGTAAAACAACTTTCTTGAATATAATAATACTTTGGTGGTAGCATTTCCATGTACTGTCATGAATGACAGGCACTTATAGCTGTAGATATTCTTGGAAAATAAAATAGGGTAGATGTCTCGTTTCCACGCCCATGATCAAGCAATATTTGCACCCACATTGGAACCCAATAATTACAAACACCAAACATTAAGATCACCTCGTATCTAGGACAATTTATGGGGTTCTAAAACGGTGATTATAGTATAAGGAGTTCCATCAGCTGGGTGGCCTAATGGTCAAAGAATCTCGTTCCTTTCCTGGTCCAGTCACCCTTCATAAGCTCCAGCATAAACATCCCAGCTAGATGTCGACCGCAAGAGACGTTAAATCGGAGGCTTGATGTACCGGGTCGGGTGTCAATGCTGAGGCAAGTCAAATGAACCCAAGCATGGGTAAATTTGTAACTCATCATTACGTCTGCCTCTGGCAGCTGGTCATATAAGTTAGCTAAGCTTCAGACCAGTAGCATTGAGACATTGACAATACGACAAAAAGGATCACCAATGTTAGGGCCACAAGTGTGATTCCCAGGAGTGTCTTAATTAGTGGGGAGGGGGGGGGGGGGGGGGTTAGTTTCACATAGGGAAAATTTGCATGTAAATACAACGACGCATGCAGTCTGTGCTCTTGCCTACTCGTTTTTCAGAATATACACACTGTGATATGCTTATCTGAAACTAACAGGCAGAGCATCAGAAATAGGTGGAATTCTAGTTTTGCAGAATTCAATTATGGTCTTCTCACGCCATGGAAGGACACGCACGTCTCACCAATTGGAGCAATGAGGGGCAGAGCAACTTAATTGGCTTCCCTTACTCCATGCAACGCCACGTAAAGAGTAAAGTGCTGTACCAGGAACTTCTTTGATTTAAACTAGTCGTTTAAACAAATAACATTTAGCCAACAGTTCGGTTAAACCTATATTTGTCTTTTGGAGTAAACTTTAAAAGTCGATGACGTCTGTATGAGGTTTAAAAGTATATCAACTGTACATTGCAAATGTAGTGCATGTGGCCTTAATAGTGAGGTACTCTGATAAGTGAGGTTTTTTTTTCGTAATGGCTAGCAAATATATACATATATTGGCACAGTTCTGTGGTTTAGTTAAAAGAGATGTGACCTAAATGTCAAATTGCCTTAAGGTGTGCCTCTGCTGTTGGTTTATAAACAGCATTCAGATAAGATAATCTGCGCAGTTTAAACAACACCCAAAATATCAGATGCAAAGAGCCCAGGCACTTCAGATCCTTGAGGAGTAGCTTTCGGTTTGTTTAGAATTCTCTTTGTTCCGGTGCTTAACATCAATTCTACTGAGATAATTCTGACTTCACAATGTCCATCAAGTTGCACTGGTTTACAATGGAATTACCTTAGTTTGTTAGAAGTTTTTAGTGGATAAATTGGGCCCAATAAAGAAGACTCAGACCTCGTTACTCCTTCTCCGTGCTCTTATTTTCCTTTGCCCCGTGACCTTGGCATCTAAATTCCCCATAAAAGAACCAATTACACAGTCACGATATAAGCTGATATTGCTTTAGCTGAGATTGAATTCTTCAAAATGTGGATTTAGTATAGATCTAAAGGGATCTGTAGAATGCAAGACCCTGAATTAAATACATTGATCACAAAACCCCGCCATAATTGAGCCTGACCTTCCAAAACCCAGGAGACCACAGCCAATTACATTTGGACATTATATGGATTATGTAGAGAGATGAAGTGTGTCTGCTTGAAGCTAGCCTTAAAGCTAGCCTTAATAAAGCTACCTCACTAATAGCCACAAACTTGCAACCCAATAATAACCCTGATAATGAGCTCATATAATATAGCCGCAATCTTTAACCCCAAGATATGACCTTGCCACTAAGACCCATAAAAAAAAAAAAAATTGGGAGCTTAACTGGAATGAAGGATTCAAATATTGCAGCTTTCTGAGACAAATCTTGTCTCTCCCCAATGGTTGATTGATGAGAATGAGGGATCCAAACAATGTTCCACACTTACCCCATGGTGGGGTCTTAAAATTGCCTCAGCATTAACACTGAGCACGACCTACTAATTGTCTGTCATTTTATATCAATGTATTTTATGGTTTTGCTTTATTACAGGGCCATATTGTAAAACAGTGTATTTTCCAACTGTATATGTTTTTATATATATTTCATAGATAAATAAATAAATAATTAATAAATTGTATCATGAGAACACCATCTTGCTTAGATGTAGCTCATGAAGAGTGCCTGGACTGGTATTCGAACCTTAACACCTTCAGTGCATCCAGCTAAAGTGTAAAAATGCAATTCCTTAACCACTAGGCCACTCAGCTGATTTAACAAATAGTGTCATCATGGAGACCAGATGTCGCCACAGAATAATAATATTACATAAAATGAAAGCCTGTATAGAACTAACTTGAATTCAGACGGTATCATGCCATGCAAAGGCAAATCAGCCAGTGTACATGATTATAGCTCACATGGAACTTGCGTAAATCAATAGTTCTGTCTAACATCAGACTCTCCCCTGTGAAACATCCAAAGTTGTAATTGGCTGTCACGAATGGCAGCAAGAGGGACGTTTGGTGTCTTTGCAGTACACTGAGACTAATTTCGGGTCCAACGAATGCTATGCGACTCATTTTGGGGTAGTTCACTTTGGAACTGTGCAAAATCCATGAGACTTCTCTAAATGCTGAGAAAAAAAGAAAGACTATAACATAAGTTTGGGACTGTGCATAAAATTGGAGGTTTTATTTTCTCCTAAGCAAAAATTGCGATTAACATTTGGAGACTCAGTTACAACAAACACTTCACGACAGTCCCAACTGGTTCATCATATATAAGCTGGCCTGACTCTATAATACAACACAAGCGCAGTGGGACTAATTTGAAGCTGCGCAAAAGTCACATGAGATTTATTTGGTGGCATGGTGTGATGCAATTATGGGGACAATTCCATGGGGAGAGGACCGTTGTGCATCTGGTGGGCCAATTGGAGACTAGGTGGGCCAAGTGGAGGACAAGATGGTCCAAGTGCAGGGACATGTCCTGCAAACAAAACTAGATCACCAGAGAGGGTACAGCAGACGTCCTGTAACCGGCTGCCAATGATAAAGGGCCTTTGATGTTACATATGTTCCTCATCCCACTTCAAGTTGCTTCTTATCCTCCCCATATCATTCCTAATGGCTCCTGACTGACTGCCGGAAAAAGCATACTCCAAAAGCAGTTGGCTATTTCCCACACATGATGTCTCGTGTCCCCTCTCATTGATCTGTTATGCCGCTACCAAGATGTGGCCCTGAATCTTTGAGACCAGATGTGGATGCAAAGTGATGAGAGACATTCACATGACAAAATATTCACATGACAAAACATTCACATGACAAAAACGAGTTTTGCACACGAATCTTTCACAATATGAGAAGAAAATATCGAGGTTATCCATAGGGAGAATATCAGGGCTTTTTTCAATCTATTAATATTATTTCATAAAGATCTGATTTCTTTTCATATATATATATATATATATATATACTTGAGTGCAAATTTCGCCACTAGCCCTCTAATTGTAATAGGCACACATGAATCATTATATCTTTAAATAATTATAAACCTTCAAGCAATAAGACATCAAATAAGAGCAAATCTCTAAGTTACAGGCTGCAAGATTGTAATGGGTATCCCAAAGAGAAATCGGGGGGACAAACTTCAAAATGTATCCCAGGAGAAAAAGCCAAGCAGTCAATGCATGGGACAGCAGTCCCTTTGGCCAGATATTGGCCAACTAGTGTCCTTCAGGGAGGGGAAATTGCAGCAATAAAGACTTATAAGAACTCCCACAGATCTTTCTGCAACTGTAACTACAGACATTATGACTTCGGCTGCCTGATAAGACCCAAGCCCAACTGCTTATCTCACAAAGTCCAAACGTTTAGCCAAGCAGAAGAAAGAATTAGTCTTTTTTGCAGAATTCTAAATGATTCTGGCTTGTGATGCGTTGGGGGACATCCAATATTGACTCCTCTGCGAAGTATTTTGCATAGAGATGGCCCTTTGTGGGGATGCAGTAAAGTCAATGAGATAGGGCTGGGGACAATGGTAGTGCCCTGAGGAACACCCGTTTGACCTCACTTGGCCCACAGTGTATACAATGCATAATGATCAAAGGGTGGGGAGCCAGAGTTGTTCTCTTGTTCATCTAAATGCATTTATTGATTTATCTAACACTAGCCACAAATCCACAAGTGTAAAGCCAAGTGAAGCAAAAGAACCATCACAAATACCCACAGCTGTAACCTACTGGGTACCTTTTATAAGATGTTTTATGGCTGTCATCAGGTCATAAAAGAAACAAAATACATCTCGTGCTTTCCAAATGGCAAATGTCTAGACATAGTAGAAAAATAGTTGATGTACTGAATGTAATGTAACCCATACACAGCTAAAGTGGCAACCACAAGTCACCATGTACAACTTGTCCTACTTCACAATAACACAAATTGCATATCTACCTTGCCATGAAAAACGTGACAATTTGTATTATGGTATACACAAGTAATATAATGCACCGCATTAGGAATATCCTGAACACTTTAATGAGAAATGCACAATTCTCTGCCTGGCAACCTTGCACATTCAATTTAGAAAGGAAACAAGAAAGGAAACAAAAAATAAGCTAATTCATTTGCAAATTGTGTCACGTGACACGAAATTATCCGTAAACTGCCACCGTGTAAATTCGTCTTAAATTAAGTTTACTCAATATTACCTGATCCAGGTATCTGGAGGTCAACATGTAAAGTGACACCTTAACAAGAAGTGGAAAACGTAACAATAAAAGATGTGCCACTTACCTATATCGTGTAGTTTGTGGCAGGTAACCAAGTGGGGTCTAATCCTGTTGAGCTGTCCTGTGTCACTGGTGGTATCCTGTGGCGCTGCAGTAATCCTGTTTGCCCGAATTTGTCCCGTCGGTGAGAACTACACAACTGCTCTGGAGAGATTGGTGTCGCACACTGTAATCCAACAACTACACAACAGTCTTTCGCAACTGCAATGTTTCGAGACAGTGACAGTGTACCAGCGATGTATATAAGGCAATGTTCAGATGTCATGAACTAGAGTGTGGACAGCAGCCAAGAGAACTGTTACCCTCAGCCTCCACAGCTCTAATGATGCCAGCCAAGACGCCGTGGCCATGGATACCGCCACGTGCCAGTATTGCCTTGGCAACCATGCACGTGCCATGCGTCGCAGGGTGCGCTGTTCAGAGGGATTCCAGGCAGTCACTAGGGGTGGATTGGAGTTCTACAGGGTGGGGAGGATACAGTGCTATCTGGATGACAAGCTTCCACTTCTAGCAGTGTTCCCATCACTTTTAATTTCATCTATAAGAGTGGCTGAAACTGGTGACTTCACAGGGTGTCCAGAAGTTTAAGATTAGAATTTTGATCTCCTACAGCACCCATGTGGTCCAATGGGTATAGGGTATAACTTAACATTCCTGTGGGACCTGGGTTCAAATTCAAAGCATTTCTGTAAGACAGCTTCATGTTTTTCTTACAGAAGTTATCTAGACTGGTACAAGTAGGCCTGTAAGACGCATCTTGACAAATTCGTTATCTTCTTGTCATAGCGCCTGCCTCTGTTGTGTGGTCATATTGTAGCATTGGGACAGCAACTCCATGGAGACTTATCACAAACCAGCGTGTAATATGATTAAAAGGATGACAACAGTCAATCATATTTATTAACCACTAAGCAAAAGATAGGAATGAAACATAAGATATTCAGGTTTGATGCCGGTATCTAGAAAAGACGTGAATTTATCTTGCCGTGATGTCCTGAAATCGGAACTCGCATAAACTATTCTATAGGTACATTATATTTGGTATCATTTATCCAATCAGGTTTCTCGTGTTTGTGACCTGCAGGATGAACTGAACTGAACTTGATTTCATTGAACTGGATTTCCCTGAACTGGGTTAAAATTAGTTGAATGACATTGAAACCATTTCCACATGTACTTATAAACATGCCTATTCACCACCGCTCACCAAAAATATAAAACCACTTGAGCATGAACATACAGGTCTTATAGTTTTGGAAAGTGGTGTATAAATTGACAAACAGTATATTGTAATTTGTTCATCTTTTTTTTCTTCTAGATGTCCATTCTCAAGTTTCCCTACCCCATGCAAGACAGGTCTGTTGTCACAAATGGGGTAAATATGCAGACTGTTACAACAACAGTATTTGCATAGGCCTACCCAAGCAGCTCCAGATTCAAATGTGCACAAACTTCGTTTTCCTCGCAGTTCCTAATCAAATACACTTGGCTTGTTAACGGCATGGTGGTGATCTTAGTTTTAACCAATGTTATTTTACTTTGGCCAGTGTTATTTGCTTTGGACTGTCATATAGTTATATAGAGCCTACCAATGGTTGTTATGGGACTGCTTTCAAATACACAGGTCGATCTAGCCTACTAGCAGCTCTGGATAATATAATCGGTAACACCTTCTAGACGTTTGACCTTTGACGTAACAGTTGCGGCAAGTATTTTATGTAATTCTGTCATATATGCAATATCAATCGTGTGAATTGATGTATTTTGCCAACTTATAGCTTACAATAAATGCATTAACTAGTAGGCCCACAGCAGCATAGTCCATTACTAGTATTTTGCTGTTCAATAACACTTCGTTAACCATGGCTGCATTGTGTGCAGCAATTCTCACAAGCAGTCGTCCTAGCTCTGAATTGCGGCGTCCTCTGGTGTTTTTGTTGGAACTAACGCAATTCAATGGAATCGCCTTAAGCATTTATGTTTCATTTGACGTTATTCAGAATGTGACAGGAGTGGTTATTCATTGAGATTCGATTACTGATAATCTAAAACCCATTTGGATTTTACAGATAACACCACCCAATAAAATAACATAATCCCCCCCCCCCCCCCAGTGGTTAAAGAAATTCTAATCAGAACCTATCAATCAGTGGAAAGCTTAGAAAAGCAAACCTTTTGTGACGTCATCAACACGTGGGGGAAATCCTTCGTCACTTCCGCCCATGATGCTGAATCCAAATCGCGTGTCAGTCTCACCCATCATGATTCTCTTCAGCATGACGATATGGTGGTTCTTCTAAAAGAAAAAAATATTGAAAATTGCTAATTCACATAATTGAATTTGCATCACAAAGCACTTTGACAAATGCATTGAGTTTTGCTCTTGTTGTCAGACATGATTGAGGTGCAGTTGTTGAATTTAAAGGCTGTTTTCAGTGGCTGTGATCATAACCTTGAAATCAATTTGATGTGCAAAACTGTAGACACCATCGGATGGCCAAACAAGCACTGACGCAGTAGGACGTCTATCTAGAGGGGGCCCCATCGCAATTTTCAACCATGATAAATATGGGACACATTGCTGTTATTGAAATGATTTTTGTCATTGACCGGAAAACCATTTGACTGAACTTTAAAAATATTTTTTCAATTTTTCAATCAGTCAATCTATTAAACGGGCTGGAGTATGTACAAATTTAAGAAAATTAATAGTGGATTATCACGGAAAGTTCTTTATATTTCCACTAGGTGGCTATGACAGAATACTGCAATTCTATTGGCTACAAAAGTTCCCGCCCTTGGCTATGATTGGCTGAAGCAAAGTGCATCCTAGCAGCAGTATTTTTAGTGCATTTAAATGTATATTTTATCGTTCAGTTGATTTCTGTAATTTCCCTGAGAAAAATATATTTATGGAATCCGTTATGTATGATCTATATTATGTATGAAAAGCAAAATGAGTAATAAGAGGGGAAGAAAGACTTATGTCTTGTTGAATTCAGGGCTGTTCAGTGATTTTATTGGCAATTTGCAGCATATAGATATTTTGGCTAGGACGACAAACGAACGCCCCCTTGCTCTGAGAATAAAAGTGTGAAATTTGATCAGATCTTGGTGGCTCATATTTTAGATAATTTATGTTGTTCATTTCGAAGTGAACATTGGATAGCGACTATATGGCAAGAGCAATTTGGGGCGCAGTTTACATACACAGAAGCGGAAAGAGGCCATCAAGAAACTCACATATGGAGCAAAATTCAAAGGATCATGCAATGACAAACCCAAATGGTTGGTCTATTCGCCCGAATAATGAAGTGCCCCAAAAAAGTGAAATGGCTCTTCCTAAAAAAAAAAACGAAGTTAACGCTAAATTGATGCCAAGAATCTTCCCATTTCTTGATCAATAATTTTCATTACAAATATTGATTGGCGCCATTTTTGTTACATTACCCAATTGCAGCCTTGATTAATGCAGTTTCCATGGCGCCAAAGTGATTATGTAATATGACAACTGAGGAGGAAATAGCACTGAAATGTCATAAAGTATGCAAAGATTCTGGAAACAAATTCAATGCACTTTTACTGCAGTAGATTTTCACCAAATGGCAGTGACGTCAGTTAGTGAAATTCTCACTAGGGGGACCAACTCCGACCTTTCTCAAAGTCCTTGGCACTGGAATTGCAAGGCAATTCACAATGTAAAATAAATTAATAATATTGTGCCACAATACAGTACAGTGCCCTTTGGCAAAAACAGTATTAGATACTATGGGGCTAAACTATGGAATAGTATTCCAGTATCAATAAAACATAGTCAATCGCTCAACACTTTCAAATCAGCTGTGAATAAGTGGCTGCTCACATGTGACATTGAGTAAATTGCCGCTACATCCATATTTCTTGGTTATTTTCAGATTATTTTCAGATAACAACTGATCTTGACTACAAAATATCATCAACATCCATCGGTAAAGCAGTCCAAGACATTTTGATTGTTAAAACAAATGAATTTTGAATTTTATTTTATTTTATATTTTTGAATAGTCGTGCAGAAGTTTCACAACTTGTATGATAGAATACGACTCAAAATAAACTGTACATACATACATATAAAAGCTAATCTGTCTTAAATTTAGAGGTTTCATTGAGCTTGGTGATGTTGAAATGTGAAGTCAAATTGCACTAAAAGTTGATGTCTATGAATATATTAGTGGAAGCAAATTTAATGTTCAATACAAAGAACAGTTTGATGCATCGCAAGTGATGAAGGATGAGCTAAACGATCTTCGCTTTATTGCGCAATAGCGCAAACTTCACTCTCTTACCCTGATTGGTCGAAGAACTCTCCTTTTGAGGACGTCAGACAAACTCCTGTAGTAGGTTTCCATGGGAACGGCTGTTTCTGCATCTTTTGCCGTCCCGGTTGTTCTGTTTGCCTTCCTTTTCTCAGGCTGGTTTCTTTCTTGCACTGGGTTATTGTCCTCTGTCATTATTTTGTTGTTGTTGACCAAATCGTCTCTTTCTTTTTGATTTCTTTCTCTGGTTGCTATGGCATCCGCCATGTTGGCAAGTGTTCTTGAAAAATCGTCTGCTTTCGCATTGTTGTTGCGCTCTTTACTTGAGGAGGCGCGTCTGTACGTTTCATTAGTGACGTCATCGAGGTCATGACCCTGGAAACAGGCATTCCAAGGCGTTTTCCCTTCAGTTGTTTCTTTAATTGGAGGCAAAGAGAATTTCTTCTCTTTCTGATCCGTCTGGGAGGGTTTCACACTGAGGAGTCCATTACGTAACTTAGAACGTCGTGTCTTCCGGTAGGGCACTTGTATGCGTTCCGCACTTCCGTGCTCCTGTGGAATAAAAGTAGAATTACCAAAAATGCTGCCATATACTCAGTATATGATGGTTATAAACTCACTGCAATTGAATTTGGATGGCCTTGAAGAAATTAATTCCTGCAATGTATAACCATTAATTAACAGAAGTAAATTAAAAACTATTGATCAGAATACACGGGCATCCAGAGAGCCTGGGAATCACAGGGGATGCTAAATTGCGTCATTTATAAAAGGACACCATGTTTTCGATATTCCATAATTGAAAAGCCCATATTTCAAATGGAGTAGTACATGTAAGTAGTAAGTGCAAGTCATTAATTTATTTCCTGGCAACCCAAAAATGGAATTTTATACAAAATTGATTAACAATTAAATAAGACTTTATAATAGAGCACACAAATATCATTTCTTATGTATACACCGAGTAGAGCTAGCCATGTCATTTTAGCTACTGAGAAGAAAATCTACAGCAGCTGGTCTGATGACCATCCTTACTTCGGGTTAAATGACTGAAATATTAGTGATCTACAAGTCAAAGTCAAAGGTAACAATATCATATACTCAGTTACAACTGTGATAATATACTCAAGTTAAAACTGTTTAATATACTGAGTTACAACTGTTTTAATATACTGAGTTACAACTGTGTTAATATACTCAGTTACAGCTGTGTTAATATACTCATATACAACTGTGTTAATATACTCAGTTACAACTGTTTTAATATACTGTTTAATATACTCAGTTACAACTGTTTAATATACTCAGTTACAACTGTTTAATATACTCAGTTACTGTTTATTAGTATGGCCCTATTTCTAACAATATGTAATACGTAAATCTTTTCAAATAATCCCCATCAATTGAACATAATATCCAATTGTGGTGGATTAGGGAATAAGGGAATAATAAAATTTATATATCCACTGCCAATATTCATTAAAATCATTCTTGATACATTTATATTTATCTCAAGATAGTTATAAATACTCCATTTTGTTAATATTGGACTTAATTATTATTTAGACATATTTAATTAAATTTGTTATTATTTTTGGACTTTGAATAAATCATATATTGTCAGAGACATTAAATTTGGTTTAAAATTATTCCCATCAATGAACTCAGGTTATTTATGTAGCCTAATTTGTTAAAGCTGTTAGTTTTAAGACCACCTATAGGGTTAATATTAATAATTAAGCAAACAATGTGACACTCTTGATGCTTACTGTAAGTTATGAGGGTAATCCTTTAATTCTTATTTTAACATGTCCCTAGCAGGGGAAATGTATACTCAATTTGTAATAATCAAAGATATTGAACATAGATACATATTTTAAACTTTATAAATTTTAATAAAAATTCTTTATTTCCAGGGGTATCTAAAAAACACACTCAGCCAAGAAAACATAGCAAAATAAAAAATATAAAAATTCGGACGTTTCGGACATATTTCGGACGTTTCGGTTTTCGGACGTTTCGGAAAACTTTCGTAAATTTCGGACTCGGACGTTTCGGTTTTCGGACGTTTCGACCTGTATTCGAACTTAAGACGCTATAGAGCTATACATTATGGGTGAAGTTAAGTCCAAAAATGACCATGGGAGCAAGGATTTTCTACCTGGTCTAGTTCGTGAAAAGATGCCTTAAAAGTTATCAAAATGTTAAATGGTTAACTGCTTAGATTAACTATTTTCTCAATAAGATTTTTTTTAGTATCATACGCTTTTTCTTCATTTGAATGATTTAGTTTGATTTTTTTTTCTTCTTTTCTTTAACCATGCTTTGTAGTATATTCTCTATTATGAAATATAGTAATAGTAAATACAATTGTGCATTAATGTGTCTATACATATGATGGTATCATTATTTGGTCATCTTAGGTAAAATGCCTTTCTGGTTGATGGTCCGACTTGTATCGTTGTAATAGTTATGTAGAATCTTCTTTTAAAATTTTCTTCTTAATCCGTGACATCATGAGGGTTTTACAGCCACTGATTGGTCAATTCTGTAATCTGCAAAACTGTTGCTGATCAGAACAGCAAACTGTGTACTGGATTTAGTTAAACAAACTGTTTACTGCGAAACTGTTTTGATTAAGCTTCAATCTTGTTTGGCTCGAGTATTTTTGTTTCTTTAGAAAATGAAGGATGAAATTTATGCAAACACAACTGTGACGTCATGTCCTCAGAATCAAATGGAAATTGAAGAGCGATTCTACGTTATTATTATAACGGTAATAATATAATGACGTACTATTAACAATGAATTTACGCAGTATTTTTGTAATATATAATATACACACACAGTTTCACCTTTCAAGAATATCAAAAACATACAATTTTGGATATACGGCATAGTGAAGTTATGGTACTGGAAGACTTTACATACCAAATTTAAATTGAAGCCTAATCCTTGTGGCATATAACAGCGTTATGCTCATTCCAGAAGAATATACAATATTATATTGCATGTGTAATTGTAAACATTTTGGTCATCCCAAATTTAACGAATGAGTAAACACAACCATTCTGTATCTGTCGCTAAATCCTGTTGCTATGGTAACTAGCTGAGTGACCAGTGTCCACTTACCTTGATATCCAAAAGAGTTAACATGGCTGTTTGTTGTATACTGGGCCACTAATCAATAGAGTTTACTAGAAGATGACTCTTAGATGAGGGATGGAGAAATCACAGACTCAGCATCGGATGCAGAGGAGCAATGTGGCCAGCATCAGGGATGCAGAGTGTCAGACTATCAACTGATGCGGCCCATGTCATCATTTGTTGTCTTCTGCCTCCCTTGCAGCCCAGCTTTTTAATCCAATCAACTCACAGGGTTCAATGTTTATCAAGTTGTAACACTACAGCCCTGGGGGGAGAGGCACCAGCCATAGAGCCTGTAGCCCTCCATGTGAAACACCAACTATACACAGGCACCTCACTATACAGACCACTCTTGGTTCCAAGCTTAAATGACTGATATGGTGGTGCCACCTCTTAGTGAAGATTAACCTTCTCTGATGATATGTTAGTTGAGTAGAAATGTTGGGGTACAACTTAAGAAATGGGCGGATTATATTGTTGGTCTTAAGAGGGAGGTACTAGGGCATCATTGTGAATCCAAATCATTGTGTTGTATGGGAGGTGGCACAAAATATGAATCCCACCTCATTCCACCCACAGATATTTAGATGGATTCGGAACACATTGAAATTCCATTTGCCAATCAAAAGTCAATATAACTTACTAGACAGGAGAATTACAGAATTTCATACAGAGATTATAAAGTCGGTAGACCTGATGGTATTTCTCTATGTCTGTCTTTCTCTATGTCTGTCTGTCTCTACCCTGCCCTCCAAAAGAACAAAACTATATGCTTAAGTTGTCTTTCTGGAACAAGGAGTGTGTTTCATTTTCTGTGTGTCTGTCTTCCTCTGTAATTTATGTCATAACATGTTATCTTATTGAATTTCCAAAGCTGTTCAGGCAATTAGAATCTATGCAAATCCCATTTAATGCTTTGTTGATGGTCCTGGTTGAATCACCAACATGTAAAACCCAGACCATTCGTCATGTCCCATTTGTTAATCAGAGGCATTAATCATGCAAATCATGAATGGAATCCGGTCATTTGTGCTATTGAAAACCATGCATTGCTCAGCTTTTATTGGCCAGCCTAATATTGTTACTCTCTTCTCAAAACACACCAAGCAAAATGAGCGAAACCACATATTACCAGACTCCATAGAACCAGACTGAACATCAACCGCTTGTCTTTAGTGCGATGGGACATATCCTGGAGCGACTGACAGATAGCAAGGAAGGTCCAGTGGGAGAGCAAGCAAATCAGCATCAAAATGATTTATATCAGCCACAAATACAAAATCAAATATAAAAGAATTACAAAGTCTTAATGCCACTGGTCTGAAGCTTAGCAAGCCTAGAAGAAGACATAATGGTGAGATAAGGCTTGGAGTCCACATAACTTAATCAATGGGCACATCGACCTCCCAGATGATGTCGGCTCAATGTCGGATCATGTAGCCCTCAACAGATCAACATAAGGCTGAACTGAAATGCTATCCAGGCTGACAGGACGAAAAAATGGTGCCATGAACTGGACATTTACTTCAAAGTTGGTCCCTGAAATGTTTTTTTATCCGCTCAAAAGGAACAAGTCACCACTTAATTTTTTTTTTAATGTTGATTTTTATTACAAGAAATAACAACTACAATTCATCTTTCAAATTTTGCAACCGAATAACAACGCCATCTCCTGGAGCCAAAGGCACAGCTTGCAGCGCCACCTCCTGATTTTCTTGTAGTATTGTGCACTCTGGTGTAGCCAAAACAACATAACCATTTGGTCCGTATCCTTCTGATTTTGAATAATCTTCAGTAGCAAGTTCATTGCCAACATTAATGGCTATCAAATAGGACGTAGAGCCATCAGAACGAATGTATGCGAATATATCATCTGTGATAACATTATATTCTATTCTGTTGTTTTGGAATGCAGGTTGTCGCCGGAGTTTGGCTGTTGATTTGTACATGAGAAGTGAGGAGCGTCCGGAAGGTGGCGCTTTTTGGCTCTAAAACAGAAAATGCATTTGAGCAATATCTCTTGCATATTTTTTGACTGATGAACATTTGAATATTGATAATTGAGTATTGCTTAGGAAGCATACTGTATGCATAGATAATGTTTGGTCACTCCATCAATGAAAATTTAATATTTACCAGTGACATATACAAATCATCCATACTTATCATCCAATTAAAACAATCTTGCCAAGTTACTATGGCAACAAAACGTATGTTGTATCAGAAATGTTGGATCACTGTAAACTTTAGAAATTTTCTGCGATACCTCAACATTTCGTGTTTTGTAATCTTCTCCCACAGGTAGCCATGTTTTTTCTGCAGTCGAGAATCCTGCGTTCTTGCTGCTGTCCCACTGCATGGGTGACCGACAAGGATCCCTTGAGAAGTTGACATATAGTTCCTATATAGCACAATAAAACAGAAACATAAATTTTAGGTCATCAAACTTAAAATGCAGGACTACTTGGAAGAACTTTGATAGATATCAGAGCGATATCGGAATGATGCCGACGCGATCTGGCATGTCATAAGAGAAATCCATTAAATTTAATTGGACAACCCTACGTGAGTTTTAGTTCTAACTTTTACATTAATACTAATTTTACTGTCTCATACAGGGCCATTGTTGACTCCCCAAGGGTCGACTGTTTCCTCATAAGTCAGCCAGATGTCTCTCATGGCGATCTCCTCCCCCTGGTAGGTGGTTGGGGTACCAGGCAGCGTCAGAAGCATCATGTTGAGGCAGTCTGCATAGCGTTCTCCTTTTCTGGTGGTGATCCTTTTGTTGTCATGGTTACTTAACTGAAAGTAATATAATTCATTGTTATTATACTCCACTTAGACTGTTTTCCTATTGTTCTGAGCGGGCAATAACCAACGAAAAAATTTTAGTTACTTCCTCTGACTGCAAATTGAACATGTTTTGTAATAAAGGAATTAAAACAAAACAATCAAACAAATTATTAAATATGCCTAATGGAGTATAACCATACTATAAGTTAGTTATATCCCTCATAGTCTAATACTTATATCATCTGTAATAATATTATGAGAGTTTTTGTTCCTAGAGAGTTAATGAGTGTATATATCTCCGACTCCATATGAGATAGACACATACACTTGGCGCCATCGTATGAAATTTCACCACAACATCAAGATTCTATGAAGCGGAATTGGTGTTATTTCTTGCTTCTCATTTTCGCCCAAGAACTTCGCAATTTATATTGGTTTTTTCGTTTCTTCACCTACAAACTTTGCAAAGTGTAACCTCTGCCTCGTTACCTCTCCCCCAAATTCGGCATTTAAGAAGAAGTGTCAATGGCCTAATTGCTATTGACCTGTCACTGCATGGTTTGTTCATGTGACACAGTGTCATTAAATAATCAAAATATTGGTGTCATTGTCTTAATTGTCACTCACTATTACACAAAAAGAAGCCTATGACGTTATTGCTGTCATCAATTAAAAGCAATGCGTTTTATTGACCGAACCACAAGTATTTAACTTGCAAAGTTCTTGGTAGAACAAACAAATAGAGAAAACATTTTCTTAAAACTTGGGGTTCGGTCAATAAAACGCATTGCTTTTAATTGATGACAGCAATAACGTCATAGGCTTCTTTTTGTGTAATAGTGAGTGACAATTAAGACAATGACACCAATATTTTGATTATTTAATGACACTGTGTCACATGAACAAACCATGCAGTGACAGGTCAATTACGAAGTAAGAAGGTTAATTTTTCACTTTGCGAATTTCTTGAAAGAAATAACGAATGTTGCAAAAAAAGTTTGGGGGCCAAGCTAGAAGACGAAGGTTACACATCGCGAATTTCTTGGACGAAAATAGGAATATAAATTACGAAGTTCAGCGGCAAAATTGCGAAGCGAAAAAATGACGCAAATTCCGCTTCATAAGATTCACTAAACTTTGGAAAAAGAATACACTAAAATGAACAATTTTAGTCTGCTTACCAGTGTCAAACACATTTAGATAGATATGCGAAAAGTTAGTTTTGTAGCAAATCATGAATTGCATTGTACCTCAGTTGGTTTGTTGTAGTTTAATGTTTAATTCTTTACTTACTACAAAGTTCGCCCATTTATCTTGAGGCATGAGGCTCATCCAGCTGTCAATGGCTCTGTGTAAACAGTGACCTCCACAATCAGGTAGCTCTTGTTTGATGGTTTCAATCAGGTTGAAATTAAATGGCATGTCTCCCCCAGTTTCGTAATATTTCATGCCTTCTATCATCGTGTAGTCGTAGACTTCCATTACTGTTAAACTGGGGTAAAGTAAAACAATACAATATAATTGAGCCACATGTAACAAACCTTCATATTATGGAAAGTTGTCCATGTCATATGAAGGTCATATAACTAACATATGTTAACCAGTTTTCCTTTTATTATGAAAAGATGTCCATGTAATGTGACTGATATTAGGATCGAAGGTCATATGAAGGTCATATATCACTTACATATGTTTACCAGTTTTCCTCTCAAAATCATCAAACAGCACCTTCCATTCCTTGATGACATCGTGGACTTCAGGCTGGTGCTCGGTGTTAGGGTGACGATATGACCCATACTGGTCCTGGGAAAGACATGTAGTGGTGTAGTGGGATTACATTAGCATCCAAAATAAATGAAAGATTCAAATCAAATGTCCACTACTCTTTCAAATCCTTTCTTTCTCAATAATGAGTCTATTTTTATACAGCTGTGCAAAAGTTTGGAAATGATTTTATTGTTGTGATCGAAATGGATACTTCTAATGTGAAATGTAGAAGTAAACACATCATCGTGTTTAGCACAAACATTTCAAATGTTACCTCAATAACTGGCTGCAGTCATTGTTTTGCTATTGTCAATCAAAATTGTGAAAACTTATGTAAGTTCCAAAAATTTTGCACAGCAGTGTAAAAATTTTAACAGCGAAAATGTTATGCTTTTTTTTTCTTACAGCAGGCAATTTGGGATCCCGAAGTACATCGTCAACATGAAAGTTATTTTCAAACATGAGGGCAATTGCATCCACCCTGAGTCCATCCACCCCTCTGTCCAGCCAGAATTTGATGACATCCTATTGAGAAAGACATTTGTTTATCACACTCACCACGAATTCCACATGCTCAATGACAAGCTATGGGTATCTTTTAAATTTAGGCCATGCCATAGACATGTTAGTTATATTCAACTCAACGTTAATGCCAATTGTCAGTTGAAATTTTCAGCCGGTTTATATGCATTACAACAAATTATATGACTTAAAAATAATAAATTGTGTGATTTCCACTATTGGAACTTGGACCAAGGAAGACTGTGGCATTTTAAAAGAAGAGGTCCAAGGGTGGGCATTTTTGGTTTCTTTTTGAAAAGCTACATTAGTTGGTATTAATTTAAAATGGATTTTAACTATACAATTACATATGCTGGTAATGTGTTGCATCTTCTGGCCCATTAACTGAATTGAATTGAATGGAATCGAATTGTCCCATACCTGCATATCCTTTCTTAGTGCTTCACTCCAGTAGTTCAGGTCGGGCTGTTCCTTCACAAATATGTGGTAGTAATAAGCTTGCCTCTTGTCAGACCAATGCCAGGCTGGTCCTCCAAATATACTGAGCTGGAAGTGAACAAATTAAATCGATAACAAAAGCCTAATCAGGTTCATTTAGAGAAACCACCCCTAGTTACTCACCCAGTTGTTAGGTGGCACCCTAGTACCATCCGGAAGTACTTTACCCTCATGCCAAACGTAGTAATCTGCATAGGGATTATTTTCTCCTCCTTTTTCGCTCTCCTTGAACCAGGGGTGAAGGTCACTCGTGTAACAGGGGACAAAGTCTGTTATTAGCTTTATCCCTGGAAAAGGATAAAGTTCATATGTGTTCCTTGGATGTATTTTGGGCTTAAGTTTTCACAGCCCAATTAACCAGGAATATTTTCTTTTTTTAATACGACAAAAAACTTTGATCAAACTTCTTGCCTCGTGAATGAATGTCTTGCACAAGGTCATCAAAGTCCTGCAGAGTCCCAAAGATGGGATCCACATTGGTCTGGTTGGAGGAATCATATCCAAAATCCCTCATGGGCGATTCGTGGAAGGGGCTGAGCCAGATTGCATCCACTCCTAGGAACTCCAGGTAGTCCAATCTGGACTGGATTCCTTGTCAGGGGGTGAAACATATCAATAATTTTATGTATTGTAACTTTATGTATTGTAATATACATTTCAGATCAATAATTAGATGCCATTTTAATGTGTTATCTATATATTAGGACACAGAAGAAATGGAATATTCTGGGAGGTCTAGTAGTAAGACGCTTGCAAGCTCCTCTGAAGGACTCAGGTTCAATAGTGGATATTCACGGAAGGTTCTCTGCATTTCCACCAGGTGGTTACGACAGAAAACTGCAATTCTATTGGCTGAAAAAGTTCCCGTCCTAGACTCTGATTGGCTGAAGCAAAGTGCATCCTAGTAGCAGTGTTTTTAGTGCATTTTAATGTATATTTGATCTTATCATTAAGTTGATGTCTGTTATTTCCAAGAGAAAATTATAGTAATAGAATCAGTATGTTATGACCTACTATGTCTGAAAAGCAAAATGAGTAATAAGAGGAGAGGAAGGACTTATGTCTTGCTGAATTCAGTGAAAATACTCTATCCCAGGCCCAGGCAGCCTTTATGAGCAACATCTTCGTTGGATGTCATGTACTCGGTGTCTCTGCTGAGGCAAGTAGAAGATCCCAACCATGGGGTAAAGGTGTAAAATATGTGGACCTCCTCTCCATCAAGCAAAACAATTCAAAATGGGGATTTTTTTTTTTATTGTTAAAGGATCTGCATGGTGGAAGCATGGGTATTTTGAGGTGAAAGCAGGCACGGGTATTTTGCAAAAAAACGTGGTGGTTGGGGAATAAGGGGGGGGGGGCAACCCATGTATATTATCTATTTGTCTCTTACAAAGCATGGAGTAAGTAGAGTGTATTTTTTTTATTAGCGTGGTGTTTTTACTACATGAATTGTTTTCTCGCAATATCGTGTTGTTATATGGAACCCTCCAAAAAGCCTAATAATCACACATATGAGATCCACGTGTGCTGTCCGTGTTATCAATAATTTGTAGGTCCTGAAATAAGTCAACGAGGCAAAATTGTCTGCTTTAGCTTTGAAACTATTCATTAGAATATGGTTTGTAATACCTTTTCAGTACTATTTTGGGTTTTACTACTACTACTACTACTACTACTACTACTACTGCCACTACTACTGCCACTACTACTATTACTATGCTGAGGCAAGTCAAAGATCCTAACCATGGTGTAAAAGTGTAAAATGTGTGGACCTCCTCTCTCTCTCATCTCATCAATCAACCCTACTGATATTCTGAAGTTTGAGCATAGACTCCTCGTAATCAGATATAACACATAAAATCAGATAAGGGAATTGAACAGAAATGTCACGCAAAAAAACAAACGACTTCTAACGGAGTTTAGGTCACGACAATTAAATAGGACTGGTATCAAATATCATTGTTTACCTTTTATGCATTCAGAATTGTCAATATGTAGGCCATATACATATATATATACATATATACATTTTTTTCTTGCCGGATCTAAAACCTAATAATATGTGTGTTTACTAATTTATATAAATGTATTTTGATACTATTTTTCGTTCTATTCAAATTTATTATATATAGCTAAACTTACAATATTTCAATGCATTTAGATAGTTCTAAACAATAATACCTCTGAGTACCATGTCTCACCTTTTAGGTCTCCTACCCCGTCTCCATTAGAATCCTGGTAAGATCTTGGGTAAATCTGGTAAACAATCGCTGTCTGCCACCATTGCAGGTCGCTGCTGTGTGTGCATATTACAGATATTGAAAATATGAGCAAAAGCATCCGCAGGCAAAGCACTTCCATGATGGACCAATCCAGCGAAGCGTGACACCCAGAACTGGATGATCTGTAACCATAGAGATACGAGATATTTCTGTTGTGTGACCTATTTTGCTGATTTGTCCCTAGAGGGCGCTTAATATTGATGAAAAAACATGCGTATCTATAGGTGAAACTCTAAAAAGTCTTTAACATATATTAAGGCTGTTAGTCCAACTTCCAGCTAAAGTACAAAGTACTGCGAGAAAATCACCAGGGTTTTTTTAATACCTGAATTTGATGTAACATTATGCATTATAAGAGGAAATCTCATTATAAGAGGAAATCTCATGCTTTTGAGAAATTTGTCTAATTATACATTACCCATGGAGATATAACTTTTTTCAACATGCCTGCACATGTAGGTCGGTTCTGGCTAGTTCCAAGGCAGTACTTGCAGCTATTTTCGTTTAAGCAGCAACACTTCTATCTTTTTTACAGTAATAAACCTATACAATGAAAAGTTTGGTGCAGTAAAAGCCACAGACAAGAGTTGTAAAATCATTCACCAACCTCCACTTCACTCCTCTGGGGCATGGAGTCACTAGTGACTCCATGTCTGGGGGCACACTTAATTACTCTCAATATTCGGTCTTAGAATTCAGTCTTTAAAGTAGATATATCAAAATCATGTAGTCATTGAAGGAGAATATACCCAAAATCCATTGAAAGATACATTTGACAGCAGTGTATATTACGTTTATATATATATATATTTATCAAATATTTATTGTATGTTGCTATACATTAATTATAAATTAATTGAAAAAATACCAATTAAACCCTACTATAGCGAATGTCACATGTTTATCATATTTAAATGTAGTTATTTTCATTAAAATGGCATGTCAAATTTAACTTAGACAAAGCTAGGAAACTACTGGTATACGATGCTACCTGTCCCTAAATGGAACTGTTTGGCTATAGCTGGCTACTCAGAACCCGGATCTAAAAGTACATGCAGCATATATATTTTTGGCGTAAGCCGACTATAAGCTAGGACAAGACAGAAGCATCTGGTTGTAGCTAGTTACATCTACAGCCAGGAATAGGTGGCTACAGCAGTCTAGTGTCGACCGTATTTTTGGAAGCTAAAATAACTGTAACTGCCTCTATATATATAGTTGTTTTGAAAGGAAACTTCAGAAAAAAGAAGAAGACTAACTATGAGATTATATAAGTGGGTTTATCTGCATTTAATTCGATATTGTAAACACAAGCAAACAAACAATACTGATTATTTTCGCATTGATTTAATGAATATTTGTCACGTAAGCTGCTACTTTCACTTCAGCGAACCTATACATAAATGCGTTAAGCTACATATAATGTAAAAAAAAGACTTTAATTTAAACAATTCAATTCAAATCGTAATCATGTCGACCGCTCTGTTGAGAGCATGGCAGACCGTAGCGAATTGTTTATGAACTTCTTGTTTTGTTGCTAAGGAAATGACGTCACCATCTTCGAATTCTAGTATTTCTCTCCGACAGAGGGCGTCGTTGATGCCAGGAAACATGGAGGAATAACTGCAGGTAGATTTCTTGGGCGAGAGTAGAACATGCCTGAAATTTTCAAGTCAGCATAGTAATAATACTTTAAAACTTATGAAATTATCCGATATATTTTGTATTATCTTACCTGTAGACAGAATGGTCATCTTTCTCCCATATATTGTCAATGAAAGCTCTCTCAAGCAACATCATTTGGTCATTGATTTGTCTCTGCTGATAAGGACTGTCAACAAAATAAAACATTATCATACAGCTCTTTTATTGTGAAACTACAGAAATAGCAATTATGTTTTACGATTTCATTCTGTAATGAGACTAGTTTAATAGATGATGTGCCGTTTTTCCTCAAATCATGGAGTGACACCATTGTGTAAGGGATAGGGTTCTTGCTTTAATTCCATCTGAAATATCTTGCTTAATACCATCTGCAGGAATTTTAAAATCCAACCCAGTTTAATCATGAGCAAAAGAAGAAAAGCATGAAGATGTAGCAAGTTTGTACATCTGCTTTAATTGTAGGTTTCTTTAGCTGTGTATTAGTGGATTTTCCATAAAGCTTCTTGATATTTCCACTAGGTGGCTACTGGCAGAATGCTGCAATCCTATTAGTTGCACAGCTTCACACCCAAGATTCTGATCGGTTGAAACAAGGGGACCCCAAGCAGCAGTATTTCTAGTGCATTTTAATATACATTGATGCCTTATGTTTTAAGGAATTTAGCTTCTTTTATTTAGTAAGTTGTGTTTATTGAATCAAATGACAACACTAATCGTGCACTGATAAGTAATGATGAGTAATAACAGAAGAAGGCAGACTTATGCAGTGTCACAGTTTGAGGTGTTCTGTGAAATAACCCTGAGGTATTGATCTGTGCCCACAGTTGCTTACATTTAATTACCTACAATAACAATCTAGTTGGGAATGAGGCCTAAGAATTACCTGTTGCAAACAACAAACATGTCTGACACTTCAAATGTGACTGTGAGTGAAGAGTGAAGTGTTACAGCAAATTTCATAGATTAGGAAATTAAATTCCAGAGGACGTCATATGAATCAAGGACTTCTATTGGCAGAGATTCTTTCGTAGCCTGTACAGCTGCTGTAGGAGCCCTGGATTCACATGATCTAATCTAGAGCAGTTTAGTTTCCAAGTCGAGAAATCTGCTGTAATAGCGGATTTTCAAGGAAGGTTCTCTATATTTCCACCAGGTGGCTATGACAGAATACTGCAATTCTATTGGCTACAAGTTCCCGCCTTTGGCTGTGATTGGCTGAAGCAAAGTGCATTCTAGCAGCAGTATTTTTAGTGCATTTTAATGTATATTTGACATCTTATTGTTCAGTTGATCTCCGTTATTTCCCTAATAAAATTATATTAATGGAATCAGTTAGTTATGATCTACTATGTCTGACAAGCAAAATAAGTAATAAGAGGGGAAGAAAGATCAATGAAAATACTCTATTACCTTGATATGGTCATTGTTTCCAATCTTGTGTTAAATGCATCTAGGGCATATGTGAAGTTGAAAACACAGTATCCAAGTTGTCCTGCAAATGTCAAATATATAAATATTACATTCGTTGTCATTCAATTTCATAATTACGTTGCAAGTAGACCGGATGTGCAAATGTAGGGTCATCCTGAACCTGAAGTACATATTTCCTTACCTATCATCTGGCTACCCTCTTCAGTAGCCATCCATTTGTTTGATTTGGAAGTTGCCACTTTGAGAGCAAAATACTTATATGCTTCCAGGACTGTGTTGCCGTAGTTACGGATGTCAAACGGCAGGATGAAGGCATCCGCAAGGCGATACAGGAGTCCCGTGAAGACTTCAGCCATCATGGCGTGGTATTTGAACGTGGGGTCCACATGCTGGGCGACGTAATCAAACGTGTCATATTGGGTGTGGTAGGCAGGGTATATTTGCTGCAGAACAAAACATAACACTTCACAATTATAAATTGGACTTTCTGATTATAAGATATAAAGATAAGATATATAAGATAAGATAAGATATGTATATATCATCTTTATTCATACTCTTGGTATACTAATACAATACATGGTTTATACTATAATAACACAAATGCAAAGATTAATTGAGACACATGTCCTCAATAATTGATTTAACTTCATTAGAAGTAAAGTCTAACTCTGCCAGTCCATCCCTCACCATTGACATTTTACGACCAGTGCATGCTGCAAGAAATTAACGAGTGTTTTGCACTCACATGTACATACTGTCCAAACGTTCTTTGTACCATCTTTGCATTTTGAGTAAGAATCTCAGGTAAAGAAAGAGACATTTTTGTGCAGCACCATTGCACATTGGGAGCAAAGATAGAAAGTCTTGCAGTCTGAAACACTCTGAATGCAACACACCTCAGGAATATCATGGTGCAGAGCACCAACAGCAAACTTTTAAAATCTTGACATAATGCATGACTCGAGCAAAAAGTCTGAGATAAACCTGCCAACACTCCACAGTGCGTACACCAGAGAAGCTTCCAGACAGAGTTTTCTGCCATACAACACTCAACTTCTCCATTTTGCTGTGCAGCAATAGCATACATCCATAAAATGGCAACAGTAAGTGCTAAATAATTCAGTTTGTGCAACTGAAGAAATCTGCCTAAACCGACAATGAAATGCGTTATATTGTCTATAAAAACAGCCAAAGGTGCTGTCGAGATCATCAGAACGAGAGTCAGCATATAATTGGTGTGAACTAGGTGAACTGCAAGCATTTGATTTTTTACTATGGTACCAAAAGTGTTGATTGTGATTTCTCTATTTGAGACCTTATCATCAAAGACAATAAACTGGCTCTTTGCTCTGTTGAATTGAACTTTATAATCCTGAGATAAGATAAGACAAGACAAGACAAGACGAGATGAGATGAGATAACATAAGATAAATTGTAAATTGTTTATTTTATATTGTAAATTGTTTATTTTATATAGCACAATCTTCAATAAAAAATAGAAATTGAATGAAAATTGAAAAGCTAAAAAATAAGATATAAGATAAGATAAGATAAGATAAGAAGATAAGATAAGATAAAGTCTATGTGCATATTTACCTTGGAGCCTGACAGGAATATGTCTGTTGATGGAATTCCTGCCAGGTAGTAAAATGCTACGAAGTCGCTGTAGGGCGCCAACAGGGATACTCTGAAAATATCAAGAAAATATATATATCAACACTATTTGTAACACCTGGAGATTAATATATCAAATAATTATATGATAGATTTACTTCGGTTCTTCTTTTGACATAGATCTCGCGTGAGTGAAGTTCTGCCAGGCATCAAACAAGGAAGGAAAATATGGATGTGTGGCCTGTGAATTAAAAACAATCGAACAACCTTATCTGTCAGTTATAATGTTCATAATACAAAACCCTTATATTAAGTCAATACTGTCAAAAATACAACCTTTGCTTCCAATTTTAAACAAAACAGTGAAGTATCATAAATGATGGATACATACAATAAGCCAAATATCTAGATTTCAGGTTGGTATGAAAAAAAAAATCTGCTTAGAAGAAGAATTTTATTTTGCAGTCTTACCTGTCGTGTTGCATCCAACACGAGGTTGGCCAATAAAGGACTGGCCACAGCCTCCACATGGTCATGTCCAGTGACCACAATGTCCAAGTTGATGTAAGAAATGGCCTTGTGGGTCAACAAACCAATGCGTTCCTAGGCAACAAAGTAAGTGGACTCATTTCTTGACTATTGTTCATAATAATGATGAGTCAAAGCATTTTCCGAACATACCTCAAACAAGCCTAGTTCTGATCTGTTATTCAGAAATATATTTTGGACGCCACTGTTAATGACCATCGATCTTATAGTATTTTAGTATTTATATTTGCTAGCTTCTTCTCTTACATTTAATTTAGTAATTTTTATCCACGTTGCCAGTTTTGAAAAATGTACGTGATATTGCATATCTACAAATACATCTGTCTTTTAATGACACTTTTGTCCTGGGGCTGAATGGACTTATTATGGATGAATTCTAGTGGTTATGTGATATAGATTACCTGCACCCATTCCGTGGAGCCAATTAGGCCGAATTCTTCTCCTCCCCAGCTGGCAAAGATTAAGGTCCTCCGTGGTCTCCAACCTTTAACAGTTCTAAATCTAAAAATTATGTACACTGCTGACAACCCTTTAATTTGGTGTTCTACTAATTATCTATTACACTTATGCTTCAGCTGTTTGTTCGTTACTTTGCTGCACTCTTTTTTTGTTTTGTTTAGATTTTATATGGCAGATTTTGACTTTGACTTACCCAGCTTAATCTGCTTCCCTATGGCTGCACTTGTTTCCAGCATCACAGCCGTCCCTCCTCCTGGGTCCATTGCCCCATGTCCCCAGGCATCCCTGTGACCACCTATGATGACCAGTCGATCTGGAGACAGATGACCACAGAGTAAAATGAGTTTAAATGATCATTATTTCAATAAAGTACATGTAGATGTTTCTTATTGTCATATCGTGTGGATATTTTTGTGACTATATTAACTATAATTTAATGATTTATGTGAGCACTCATGGCATCTATCAAGACCTACCAGGTTCCAGTTCACCAATGACCATCCCAAATGCATTGTAGATCCTTCTTTTTTCCAGCCCATTGTTGATTTCAACTCTTACTTTCCTACAACATTATGAAATATTCTTAAAAGCGGAGTCATAATAACTGGTGCTCATTATTAAACACAGGTGGTCTGAAGGTGAAAGGAACTGCTCTACCCTCAAATACTTTACTTTACTATTGCTTCACTTTGATACAAGACTGGTGAAGACAGAGTATGCAAACTTAACAGTGGAAAGCTAGGTTTGTAGTTGTTAACTGCTCATAAACAGGTAAAAAAATACACCACTGAAGGGAATTTGTCTAAAAATGTATATCATATCTAATTATATTTTGTTTTACTATAACCTTCTGTACCTGTTTGACTTCATAGCTCCCCCCAGTCGTTGGTGTTTGTTGGACAGCCCTACGACTGGGAAGTGGTAGGTCCAGTGCTCTGGCAAAAGAGGGGTCCCATCATCCACGTGACTGAGGAGGTCATTTGCCACAGCATAGGAGATGGGCTGCAGGGGCAAGGGGCATAGACCCTTCTTAGCTTCTGATAAGGTCTCTCTGTATGCGAAATCTGCAATTGAGATATTCAGATGACTAGTTTTGCTTTCCAAAAAACGTTATTTATTGTTGCCCATTGAGTAGAATCTGAATGGTTTTGATAATTTTGTTTTTGGGGCTGAATCGATTTTCTAATTGTGAAGGTGTCTTATTTCTGAAATGGTCTTAAAGTACTTAGGTAACGGTGTTAGCAGGTTTTTACCCTAGCACCAGGGAGTGAATCTTCGGTCAACGCGCTGACTTCAAGTGCGAAAGTCCCAGTTCCAATTCCCGGATGGTTGCTCTCCTATTAGATACATTACACATTTTTTGTTACACTTATAATGCCATTACCTTTAGCAGGATATCCAGGGGTCAGAGTGTCCCCCATATGATTCTTCACAGATCCTCTCCTCACGCCATCTCCTGGTAACCACCAATTCTTGGGAAATACATTGTCTTCTCCTTGGGGAGCGTTTGTGTAAGGATCAGGGAAAACCAAAATGGCCGCTGCGCCTACATCCGCTGCATTCTTAGCCTGTAAAAATGTAATATCTCACAATATAAACCACCCTAAGTTTTAGACCCAAATACAGCTGTAGAAGGCTGCGATGTTAAATAGGTTGGCTGGCCAGAAATTTCATAACCTTATTAATAAAATATAAAATATTAATATTTTGGAGAATAGCAGCCAATTAGAAATAGTTAACAGATAGAGTATAGGTAGATGCAACATGCGAAAGAATGTCATTATTGTGATCTTGTTGCACTTCATTACTCGAGTTGGCAAGTTTACCAATAGTGGATTTTCACGGAAGTTTCTTGATTTGTCCACCAGGTGGCTATGACAGAATACTGCAATTCTATTGGTTGAAAAAGTTTCCGACCTTGACTGTGATTGGCTGCCGCAAAGTGCCTCCTAGCAGCAGTATTTTTATTACATTTGACATCTTATCATTGATATGTGGTATTTCCCTGAGAAAATTATATCTAATGAATAGGTTAGTTATGAGCTTCTACGTCTGAAAAGCAAAATGATTAATAAGAGGAGAATGACTTACGTCTTGCTCAATTCAGGGCTGCTCAGTGAAAAGACTCTATTGGCCACTGTTATCCATCACAATGATGAGAACTTTGGGAGTGGGTATTTTTGTTTTGCTTTTCACAAGAATCACGTGGCTGTTGTTATGCTCCATGTGGAAACATACTTATTTGTGACACTAAAGAGATGGGTTTGAACCCTGGCCAAGTGCTTATCTCACTTCATCTGATAGCATGTTATGGCAGGCAATGACTCACCATTTTGTAGAGAGAATCCCATCCTGCCTTGGCCAGCAGGATTTTCCCATTGAGGTCAATAGACTTGTTACGCAATGTTTCCAAATCACTAAGGTCTGCGTAGTTGGCATATACGAGATCACCCTAAAAAATTAAGTATGGTATTTTGCAGGAGGAAATATGACAGCATTAATAGTGTCAACAATATGTTTGTTGAATTAATGCAGAGGAAGAGTGTTAACTTTACATTTATTTACTGCACGAGAAACTGAAATATTCCAAACAGAAATACTTTTTTTTATTGCAAACCTGGACAACGGTGCTTCCACAATATGCCCCATAAGGAGGGGTGTGGGGTTGGAAATCAGGAATATTGAAAATCCTGTCATCCTCTTTTTCCCAAGGGGCTTCGTAAACAACCTGCCCTTCTTCTGACAGTATCTCGATCTACGAAAGATGAATTTTGTTTATGTCTTTATTAATGAAGTCATAAACAATCAGCAAGGCAATTTTAAATGACCTAAACATAACCTATATAAGTTATTTCTGAAAGTTGATGGTGTAGTTTTAGAAAAGATACTAATTTTACATTGCTCAATGCTTTTCACGACTAAAATGTCCATGTGTGTAGTGTAGTGGTCTGCGTATGAGCAGAATGTTGCCTTCGCACCAGAGAGTGACTATTTGGTACGATGGTTAACATTCCGGCTTTCAGTCCCAGTGACTAGAGTTTGATTCCCACTCCGGGAGAATTGTTACAAATGGCGCCCGATGTGAGTGTACTTGTGGACCCATGTCCTGCTAGCCTGGAATTGGCTAGGTGTAACAATTGCGAGGCTCACGGTCGAGCCTCTTTGTGAGAAGGGAAGAATGTAGTGTAGTAGTCCTGGTGTGAGCAGAATGTTGCCCTCGCACCAGAGAGTGACTTTTTGGTACAATGGTTAACATTCTGGCTTTTAGTCCTTAGGAACCAGATTTGTTACACATACATATTTTGCAAACTGCTTCATGATATGCATGATTTACTTACAGTATTTGGGTGCGATCTATTTCCAGGGTATGACAAAAGCACTTCGTAAGATTCCACCCCAGAAGTGTCCAAGCCCTGGTTCTTCCATATCTGCTCGAGGGCTTTGGCTTGCAGTTTATCAGCTGGTGTTCCTGCTACTCTGGGCATCGCCGTGAGCCATCTGGAAAAGGAGGACTCCAGAAATGCATTATAATCTTCTGGAAAAGTTTAAGCTGAAATTGATTATGCAAAGGAGCAGGTAATATGATAATTTGGAAAGGTGGTAAAATGCCTAATAAGGGTCACACTACACGAGACACTACAAATGTACATGAGAATAATTAGGAAAAATTAGAATCAAAGATACAACTTTAGAAAGGTTGAAGTATGATAAATTATGGTTTTATGAAGACAAAAAAAAGTTTTGATAAGATGATTAAAGAAAGGGCTCACTTAAATAATTTATTCGCACATATCGGAATGTATTATTTAGTAAACAGGTTTGTGGGATAAATACCACATCGAAATTGTGACAAATCAGAAAAAGTGTGATAAACTAGTTTTTCATAGAAAAGGTAATGTTAATATGATATGATGCTCCTTAAAATAGCTTTTTTTAACATTTAACATCTTTGTTAAGAAATAAAAATATTTTTTTGAATCAATTGCAACAATTACTTGAGATTCTCCTTAATTGATTCTGGCTGGATGTGCTGCTTCAGCTGCTGAGAGATCAAAGGGTCATAATCTTGTTTCCAGTCTTCATTGTATGAGCTGCTTGAGCTATTAAGTGATTGGTTCTCCACTTTAATCCCTGCCGTGAACCAGCCAATCAGGAAGCCCGTTGCAGCTGCCAGACAAACGATCAGGACGCCCCCTAGCCATAGAAGAATGATGTGTTGGGACCTTAAAGGAAAAGGGAATATCGGAAATTGAATACGTCGATCACCACAATCAATTGATGAAAATTGCAGCCAGTGTGTAGCAAGAGTGGAAATTGACTGGCGCTAAATTCACTGAAAAAAATATCAATATAAACAAATTTGATTTCCTCAGTCCCCGGATGTCTCATTGGTATGATCTTCCACCATTTAAGTCCCAATAATTATATATTTTACTTTTTTTTTTTTTATCAGGATCTGAAACTATATATAAAGGATGTACAATCAAACATTTGGTCGTCGTGTTTAAAATGATTGTACATCCTTTCATTGCTCAGATTCAGGAGAAAACAAAGCCATATCCCAGGGGGAATCCTAACTGCGCAAAATGATGACGTAGAACACAATGATTTACCATGAAACACCTATAGTTTTAGATCCTGATAAAAACAAAAATTTACTGCATAAATAATTACGGACATCTCAATACAGTGTCATTTTAACTTTTGGACCGAAGTGTTAACCAATTAGCTATTTGATAGGGACATCACTTAACCTACTTAATGGGATGTTTTCATTATTATATTTTGTTAATTTGAATAAAAAATGTTGTCCGACTATGGAATAATTTGAAAGTGGACGTTTAACCTAATAAATTATGGCTAACACTGGTATTCTCCCGAGTCAATGAAACCCTAGCTATCTTATTTTCTTAAATTATTTCATATTCAATATCTCCCAAACTGTTCACGTGGCAATCTAGTGCTTAGTCAGATCTGGCGTCTTTTATTAGCAACAGTCTCCCTCAGATGTCTCTGGTGGAGGGTCTGTGTTGAAGAAATGACACTTTTTATTTTCAGAAGATCTAACAGATTGCATCAAAACATGTGTGGGTCACAAAACAAACACAATTTCTCCTCTCAGAGCCAATAAAAACCCCCTGTGAGTGCCACATGTTCCTGTCTTTATTGAAACTGACTCCACAAAATTAATCCAGCTTTGCACTTGAGGTTTCAAGCAGTGCCAGCCTTCACTGTTTAGCTTTTGAGCACTGCAATTACATCTCAGAGTGTTCTTTTCAGTTTTTTGTTATGTTTCCATTGTTGTATTTCAAAGTCACGTCTCCAAGTTTCCATTTTTTTTAATAGAGGATGTGACAACCTGACAATCCACATGTCAGAATTCACAGATGTTTATCAAAATATCAGAAAGTATTAGCATTTATTTCCCTGTTTATGCGTTTCTACTTTGCAATGTCAGTTAAAGTTTTTTTTTCTTTTTTAAATGTTGAATTTGAGCAAGTGAAAAATATGATTTTCTTGAGGTGAACAATAATCGATATGCCGAAAAAGTTTAATAGGACATCAACTTTTCAACAATATTTTAATTTCCTCCCATTCTCACAGTACAGAACAATGACACTGGTTTATAGCGAATTCCATGAGAGGCAAAAAAAAAGCAAAAAAAAAAAAGCACACAAGCATCATTAAAACTGTTCAGTGTTCTTCCGACAGACAGGAGGGTGGGTGTTACACTTTCATTTTAAGAGCAGAACTCTAACACACACTTTCGTTTCCAGAGCTGAACTCTAACACTAATGCACTTACCCTTATGAAATTTCATACAGTGACACTATTTGGCTTAGTGGTGCCTTTTTGTCACACCGACATATCTACAAAATTCATAAAAATAGTATTTACTGAGTGTTTATATAGTGTGTGCATGAACCAAAACGATTGCCACTTGGCCTATATAGCAATGCTAATAAAGAGTCCAAGAGGACCTATATTTTTAACTGTGAAAATATTTAATAGCAATCCATTCTGTTCAGAGGGAAGCCAAGTGAGCATCAAATGTATTTTATATCTTTTTCCTGCCATTTAATTTTTCTGTTTCAAAGAATTTATGATATTATCAATTCAAAAGCATGTTTCCTCAACTAAACTACATCTCAGATTATCATTACTATGTTCAAAATAGGGATATATAACAATGCTTCCTAAGGGATATATATATATATATATATATATATATATACGTTATTGACAAAATTTCATTCATGTAGGGTAAATAGCGTCTTTGGTATGGAGGTTTGAAAAAGTAACCATTTTCCCTATTTTTCCCTTATTTGAAAACTCTAGTATTTACAACCACGAGACCCCTAAAAGGCACCACTACACTATTTTAGACACATTATGACAAAGTTTGAAGCATGTAGGTGCAGTAGTGTCAAAGTTCTGCTTCGGTAATGAAAAATTATGTATTTTTCTATTTTTTCCACATTTTGTAAAACATAGCCAACATATGTCAATGTGCTATAAAAAGGCACCACTAGGCCATAGTGTATACGAAATACAGGGAGGCCCACCCACCCTCCCGTCCACCAACTCGTCGGACGGACATTGTTGAACTTTGTTCGCTGAGGGTTAAAAAGATACTGTGTGTTTCTCTCTTTCAGCTAATGTATATGCCTCTTTAGTGCTCTGTTTCTTCTAAAATTCCCAGCCACAAGTCAAATACAAAAAGTGTGCGATGAGATTAACAGCAAATACATCAGAGAGTGCAACGGTTTTTGGAAATCCGCTTATAGCTCGTTTTTCTGTTTCAGTTAGTATGCACAAACTACATGCTTTTATGCGTATTGCAGAAAGTTGGGAAATTTTTGTGAATCACTGCAGTAAAATCATTATAGAAGGGATGTGGTCTGCAGTATTTTTTTTTTTATCATTTGAGAGAATATGAATTGCGAATAATCAGATAATGGGCTGCTGGCAATAATCGGGTACCAAACGTTGAAACATGATGGTGGTATTACATGGCAATAAAAGGCTAAAGCTTTCAGAATTATTGTATGATTATTATATAATTTTAGTCATTTTTTGTCAGTGAGTGATATAATGACATCGTAGTAGTGGTACAATTTGGATGGTCAAAATGATGAGGGTGTTCTACTGTAATTGCTGTGGTAATTTTTTTTTAATTAAAAGGTTATATTGTAACCTTGAAGTATGACCTTGAAGGTGGTCGTCGGAGAAACCATTTTTGGACCAAATGTTATTCTTAAATTGTCTTCTATCTGTCTATTAAGACCACGTCGCCATTAAGATCAGTAACAGCGCACCAAAGGAGGTCTTAATGGTGAGGTTCTAGTATCAGTCAATCAATTTCATTCATTATGCCCACTGCATTGGAAAGAGCAGGGAACACTGAATTGTCCTAAATAGAAGAGGGTTACTATAGCAACACAAACAGATCACCTATTATTCCTGACTGTAACTGGCCCACCCAGTAGCTCTGTACTCTATATTTCAAAAGGATGAAGTGACCCTAGCACCGTTATACTAACACAACTGCCCCAATTTCTCCTAGTAGGACGGTTTTATCTCAGTAAGTTGGCACCATTACCTTAAATCTTCTTGCTATCTTCCTTTTCTTTCATTCTTCACATTCCCACTATAGAATTCTACCAAAGTGCACATGTACTTTGATTTTTATAAGACTTTAATTATTAATTACCATTAAGGATTTAGTTTCAGTTTCATATACTGTATAATGTTTAATGTTGAATAAATTTGAGTTTGAATTCAATTGAAAAAATTTTAATTGATCAAGGAAAAGGCCTAGTTCAGCTTGTAGAACAACTTCTACAAATGTTCCAGAATTTAACCATCTCAATTATAAAGCCACCTCAGTGATCTTAATTACCAGGACATGTAACATGTAGCATTCTTGATTTTACTAATCTTGTCGAACTTTTTTTTTTAGAGATCAACAATTTCCATGACAGGTTGACTTTCACAAAATCTCAGTTTCCACATATTTTCACAAAATCTTGTTAAATTATATATACACCCAGTCCTCATTTTTGGACTCATTCAGCGGTTGACTTAAAAAATGAAAAAAAAATATTTAGAGGGATTTACTGCAACTTGCCTCATGGCTTTTTACCAATTACATTATTTTAATGGATCACATTTTCTAGAAATACCTGATGAAAGACAAAAATACATTTTTATCATATGATTTTTTGTTTGTTACACAAATGTATATTCCAAACAGAAACTTCTAAAACCACTCTGCAAATAATTCTTGCAAATCGTTCCATTTTATAGATAATGTATTTTATATTTTACACTAAAAAGTCTCCAATAATTATACATGTGCATTGCCCAGTCTTCCACGCAGACCCTCTGCCAGTAGGGGGCTTTTAGCGAAGGGCGACAGCTCTGAGGGTCTGCCAGATTTCAGGCCGAGCAAGAGGCAGGGTGGAAGAGCACAGAATTTGACTGTGTATATCTGTTTAGTTTAAGCATGGAGGTATTATAGATAATACCTCCATGGTTTAAGCCACATATAAGACCTATGTAGTTCACTTTGCGAGCTAATCCGTAGAAAGCTCCTGGTAGAGCTAAATCATCCGTGACCATACGTAGAGAGGGCACATTTTTTAAACATTTTTAAATGCATAGTTTAGTCCAAGGTCTTATCCAGGACAGTGTGAACGCCCATTTAGAGTCCAAAATGGCGACACTCCATGCTCAACAATAACACTAAATAACGTCAGATTTGGCGATGGTTAAAGAACTATTTTGTTCGCCGCTACATTGAATTCAACGGGCGCAGTAATATACCTAGTTTTTATCGCCGGGCGAAATCACATAGTCTGTGCATTGCCATTAACGTTAGCAAGAGCAATATTGCATGTTATTCTACGTGTATGTAGCACTAAAGAGAATATCCTGTAAAAAGTTACACATTCTGCTCACTATAAATCACCAAATGTCACAATCAAGCATTTTTCTCCTACACCATTATTACTCTGCATACATTTATGCCCATTTATGCCATATGTGATGTATGTATTTGGGAATATGAACCATGTGTACAAGAACGGCTACGAAGCTTGCGACGAACTGTATGACCAATCCTGAGTGGGCAAAGTTCCTGGCTGTTCGCCAGTCCTCTGATAATAGATAATTTTTAATTAGCATATTTTTTTTGCAATTCTACGATCTTTTTTCGTGAGGTGAGGAGACTGTTAGGATCAGCTACGATCTCAATACGAACTCTTACGACACACCTACGAACTTCTATGAACTCCTACGAAGTGCATACGAACTCCGACGATATCCGACGATATTCGACGATATACTACGACGTCCTAAAAATTCGGAGAAGGCTACGATGATTTTTGAACAGGTCGAAAAATTGTAAGAACTGTGACGAACTGTGACGAACTTTTACGATCTCTGACCAACTTTTTGACGAACTAGCTAGTTCGTGGGAGTTCGGCAAGAACTTCTGTTCTATTAATTTAAATGAATTTCCTAGATTTCTGATGGTAAATTATACAATTCTTCCTGACATTTATTTTGAATTAATAATTCTTTTTATCAAAGAACAATTGTTACACTCACATATAGAAAGCTGATATAGACTATTAGACCATTCAGTATGAATACTGCAATTTGCTACACCTTTTTTGTTCTTTCAAACTTCTTTGTACATATACCACTTTATACTATATAGTATCATATTAGTATGACAGCTTTGTGATCATCAGCTACTCTTGGCCCAATGCTGTACTTTTAAACACCACATCACTCCTTGACCTGACCTCCTTGGAGTCCATGCAAATTCACTATTTAAAAGTCAACTGACACCCTGACATATAAGAGGGTGCTAAGAATAGTCTGCTTACCCTTTTGTGCCCTCTTCGCGTTGTGTGGGTGCCCCGTTGGATTCTTTAGCTGGGCAGTCCAGTTCTGCTTCTGGACACCCGGTTTCCTCTGAACATTTCATAGTGTAATGATGACTCCCGAAGTAATTTCAAACACACAATAGCAGTACAGGTCATAAATCAAAGTCTATGTCCAATTGATGTAATGCATGAGATCAGAGGTCCATAATTGATAAAAGGGGCATCCTAATTGATTGTCCTTGGTATGTCAAGTTGCAGTAATATGTATTAACTATTAAGATAACAATGACTGATTCCTCGATACACGCCACTGCCAGCATGCTACATGATATCATGTCACTGCAACATGCGTCCCAGAGATGTACGTGTGGGGTAAAAGGATTGGAATAAAACCCCTGCAGTCTCATCTGGCGCCCCCGTCGCCAAGCAACGGGTCACTGGGGTACTAAACTTGCCCTGGTACGGCAGTCCCAGTTAGTTGGGGCAGCTTGAAACATGAGCTGGCGTTATCAATGCTACTGTTACTTAACGGATCATTCAGCTATCAGTAACACACGTTCAGCTATCAGTAACACTCGCTGATTGATACAGCTTCAGTTTCCCTGTCACATTTCACCCAGACTATCTGATACCGCAGTTGCTTGAATATAAACCCTGAAGTTAATTTAGAAGGGTTGGTCAATGCAATGCAATACTGGAGTCTTGTTGTTATTAGTTTAATCATGGTTTAATTAACCAATTTGCAAGTTTTCGTTTTGCATCTTTCAAGCTCTTGTCTCCTTTATGTGAACGACACTTTCTTCAGGAGTAAGGGTGATGTCAACGCAATTACAGATTGTTTTTCCCAACCATGGAGATATGGAATGAACATGTAATTGCATTGTAAACACAAGTAACAGCTGTACATTGCAGTAATTGCACTTCCGCTCCCTCTTTGTACGTGGAACTCGCATCAATAAACAATAATTTGATTGTTACCTTATCACGTGACATGCAATCAAACCGTCGGCCACCGATTTCCTGTCTACCAGAAAAGTCAAAAGGTCAAATCTTGCATTATGTCTGATCGTGGTGTTATTGTGACTCCATGGTCTGGTAGACCCTACAATTTTTATTTTCATTTTTTTACAGTCTTGATTTATTCAGTCTTAATGGTGTTAACGTCTTCTTCAGCTTGGAAAACTGGGTCACTGACTCCTAGGTCGGACATTTTGCAAAAACAATGCTGATAACATCCTAGTTAGTCTGTGCATGGACGTAAAAGGTCTGTGCCTTGCTGCAGTGCAGTGTAATTTGTCGATTTGATTTTACCAAAAATATGGAAAATGATAAAAAGGCCAAGTTTCTTCTGTAGGGTGGGCATTAGAATTCTCATACATGTGAATCATGTTTGTTGCACTGAATGAACCATTTTCAAGAATGAGAGCATGAAAAATGAAGAGAATTGGGTTAACAGGTCTACTGTTTAGTGACCACATGCCCAGGGGTCAGGAAAACACCACATATGGAAGTAATCATGCGCCCGGGATAAACAAATAAATAATGGCTTGTTAAGTTAAATGGGATTATAAAAAGTAACACACAGGTTATTTATGGCTAACAAAAGTCAAAAGGGGGAAAAAATGGGAGAAACTGCTAAGAATGTCACCCACATTTGGTGACATATTTTGGTGATACCGCATCAATCATCAATGTCCTTCAGATTTCTGTGTCAAGCTGTCTTGAAGCTAGTCCAAGCTTGAAGTGTCTCATGTTATAATCTGAAATATTTCCATTCATTCCAACACCAAGTATCCAGCACATCTGTAAATCATCACCATGGCACACTGTCTGCACTTGTCCCACAATTTGACCTTGAGAATCCTCTGACATTTGATGACCGTTGACCGTCAGTCAAGGTCATGCTAAATAAATCTACTATTCAGTTCTTTGACAGCCCGGATTCAAATGAGATGATTGTTTTTTTTTAATTTACTCCAAGCATTAACAATTATTATTGTTGTCTTTTCTTGAGGCAAATTGGTTTTGGCTCAACAACAATGCATTTTGAAATATTAGTAATAGTAGTAATAGTAGTAATAGTAGTAAAATACCATTGACACAGTCATGGCCCGTGGTTATTGTCATTTATTAGAACTATAGATGTTAATTGCATGAGAGGTATACTTAGTAACTTGAAAACAGCAAAAAACGTGTGTAACACCATGGGGTACTCTTGTCTCCATGGTAACACTAGTTTGTACCAATTTCCACTTATAAAGACTGTTTCCCTTATTTTGAGCGGAATATAACCAACAACATTTTTAGTTAACTCCCTCCTATTCGGCATATAACTATTACAGAGTATATTCGTCATTTAATTTTGGAAAGCATCTAATAACTTACACCATAATGACTGCTTTTGAATTGGTATTTTCTTTGTGAAATAATGTTTGTCTTGTTACCCTTGTCCGTGGTTCGTATTAGCCTCAGCCAATTTGGCCAGTGATTAGAGTGTCCAGCAGTGGTGCAAATTGAGTTGGGCAGAACTGAAAATAACTTCTGCCAAAGTCCTTAAGTGACACAGATTGCCAGCCCTGAGTTTTGACCAACATAGAGGTTATCCTAAATGTTGATTACTGTGTTTTAAAACAGGATTGGCTGGAGATATTCCACACTAATATGAAAATGTTTCACTGTTTCCAGTGTTACCATTTTCTGCTGGGCACCAACCATAATAATTAGTTCAAATATTTTGGGAGTCATTCGATCTGGAAGCCATCCATAAAGAATTTAACAACTTAATCAATCAATTCTTTAGTGTTACATGACGACAGTATGACAATAGAGGTGGGAAAAAATAGTTATCTATCATATATAGTTATCTATCATAAGTTATCTATCATATATAGTTTCCTGATGGACCTATATTTATTATAGTTTACAATTCATAGTTAACATCATGTAAATGTATTACTGTATAATACTTTTTGTACCATTTCCATCAAAATAAAGTATTTATCTATCTATTTTTTGAAAAGTATCATTATATATTATAGGCTATTGAGAGGATATTACATATGTCTATTGTTTAGCACTGATTGAGAATAGACCGTGTCTGTGTTGTGATCTGTGATATTGTGGTGAAGTTTCTTGTGGCATCTAGTTAATGTTTATCTCCCTTTCCAATTGTTAAGTGTTGTGGGTTCTGGCCGTAGCCAAAGATACCTCGCACTAACACTAATTTTCTTTGGCTCTACCAACTTTCTTGGTACTACTTTCTCTTCAGAATACATGCATTCCAAGTTACTGGCATGTGTACAACCTGGTTTCCTGAACCAATGTATACAGCAACTGCTGTGTCATTTAAAACTAACATAACTATCCCTAGTATTCCCTAGAGCAGCATGGACTGAGTTAATGGTCGTAATTTAATTATTAGGAAGTTAATAGGTTTTAGATCTTATTTATGCAGAAACAAGTTTCCTATATCAAGCCAATTAAGAGTGAGACTAAACAAAATACATATTTGTTTTTATATAGGTAGCAGAAGTTGTCATGAGGCAGTTAAAGATACCTGTAACACCAATAATCTATAAAAAGGTTGTAATATTTGGCATTCAGCAGTAACTATTTGCTATCATGTTATCATGTCAATGTGTGTGGCCTAGTGCAGCACCTAACCCAGTAAAACAATGCAATAATTGTTCCCTGATGTTATGTTTTGTCATATTTCATATTTTATTTCCTTCCCAGGTGGCCAACCATAGTATTGCATTGCCCAGTAGGCGCAAGTAATCTATGATATGCTCAGTTGGATACATTGTACTAACTTTATCCGTAAGAGCAATAGATTATGGAAAGGTTGGTGACTTATAGTTTCATGTCAGTTGCAAAGAAAACGAAATGATTGAGGAAATAAGGTGTGAAAGTTTTGGTTAGTTATTAACAATAAAACTTATATGCTGCCGAGAACTCTTGAACAAGATGCCAATGATTTCATTTGAAATTGAAAATAATTTATTTGGCAATTAAACAAGAATACAGCATGATATATATATAATGCTGCCGAGAACTCTTGAACAAGATGCATTTATCATGCCAAAATATATATATATATATATATATATATATAAATATATATATATATTTTGGCATGATAAATTTAAAATTATTTCATATATTCTATTAGTGTTAAATTTGCCAGGAGATCCCAAAGAACCTCAGTGGGTTGTGTTAGGGGCCACCTTAAATTGATGCAATATTAATATTATTCATGCTTCCACTTGCACACTTAAATCTCAATGATTAGAAGTACTATGTCACGAGCCACAATGAATAACTTATTGGCCAAAAACAAGTTATAAGATTAAATTAATAAGTTATCTAGACACCATGAAGACATCTAGCCAATAACTGGGTAATTTTCCTGTGCCTGTTGGTCATACAACTGAACAATCAACCAAATGAGATAGCGTAAGTGGTAACATTGAAGTAGAGATGTTTACTTGACACAAGTGCTTCCACTTCTTGGACAATACAGTACAGTGTAACGCAGTCCCATTTTAATAGAATTGAGTTCATTGATGATCTTAGCTACCTTGACCAGTGTTTGATAATTAGCTCTACCATTTTTGAGTGCCTTTTTAACACCAAAAACAGAATAATATACATTTTGTATGGGGTTTATCAGTCAATTTGCACTGCAATTTAAACAGCTAATTCCACTTTAAAAAAAAATATGACAATAGCTGGGGATTATTAGTTATCTGTCTTATCTTCCCTTTGTGTTGTAAATAAGAAAACGATGGATTACAATAACTTTAACTGCTTTGGCCATGTTCAGAAGAGTAGAAAATCCATTGTGTCCTTATTATCTTTGCCTCTTATGAACCGGGCCATTATGATTCAAAATAATACCATTATGATATATGCATGATGAGAAATTAGCTTGATTTGTTTCAATAACATATCTAAATTATAGTATTTTCATTTTTCAAACTTCATTTTGATATTAATTTCATGCTATTTATATAATGATGGAAAATCTGAAAAAATGCTAAAAATTGCGTTAAATTGTGTTTCTGGAGCAGAACTCTAGCATAAATGCACTTACCCTAACCAAATTTTGTATGGTATATCTATATATAGCTAATTTGTGCATTTTGATAGTCACATTGACATACCCCAGCTGTGTTTAATAATATTAAGAGAAAAAAAAGTGAATTTAATTCTTCCATTTCCAGAGCAAAACACACTGCTGTACCTACATGCATACAACACTTTGTAAGAATATGTCTAAAATATTGTAGAGATACTTTTTTTTGAGTTTTATGACCATTAATGACAGATAATTTTATATAATGAGGAAAATATGAAAATTTGGTACTCTTTCAAACCCTCATATCAATGACTCTATGATCCTTACATCAGCGACATTTTGCCAATGATATATCTAGATTACTTTAACTTTTTAAGCTACATTTTGACATTTGCTACATCCTTTTTTTCATAATAATGGAAAATCTGGAAAAAATGCTAAAAATTGTGATGCTTCCTTCATATTCCTTAGCATCCCATACTTAGCAATGACAGCCATAAATGTTGTAGAATTCATGTGCATACAATTCTTAAATATTTAATCATAGTATTGCCATATTCAACCCAGTCAACAGGTATTGTTATAATTAGCAATTTCATAACAATCAGTTGCATAATGATCTATATTACTTTCACTTGATTCCAATACTTAATATTGTTTTATATATACACCTGTAAAGTGGTTATTGATAAATATATATATAAAGATAATCAGCATGCAAAAAATATTTTGACTTATGAAGGCATGAAAATGGGTGTGTTGAGTATCAGTCCATACAAATAAACCTTTAAGATTTGTATTTATTTGTATTAGACTTTATTTATTTAAATACAAGTAAATTAAATACAAACCTTAAAGGTTTATTTTTGTATGAAATTATACCCAACATCTTTATGTGGCATAACATTGTTGCTGAATTTCTATACATTTCTTGGGATCATTGCCATTGCCCATATATGACTGTAGATTAGTTTAGGAACATGCTATTGTGTTGATAATTCTAGCGAACTGAATACTCCTTATTGTGCATAAAATATTTGAAACTGAACACTTAAAATGATAGACAATACTTTTCATGCTCACTTGGCTTTACTCTCAACAGAATGGATTGCTGTTAATACAGGGTTCATGCAGTTTTACCTTCATAAGAAATACGATTTTTGTAATTATGATATCATGGGCACATGAAACATAAGACCACTGATATAGTAATATACACCAATAGCTTTAATCTTATCATCCCAAAAAAAAAATCAGGATGATGGCTAAACAATGCAGTTCTTGTGTTTTTTTTAAGAAAGTTCATTATTTCTATTCATTTATATTTACCAAGATGTCTGAATATTATACAATGTGGATGTTAATATCCAAGTACATTTGAATCAAAATAAGATAAGACTTAGTGGACAAAAGTAACACTTGATATGCCCCTTACTTTTTACAAGAATAAAGTAAGACTTTATCAGACTTTGTAATAACCCGCAGGAACACTGTATTATTTCACACTTAACAGAATATAATGAACAAATGAAGAAATTAAAGAGTTAAAAATAGGAAATCTTGGACTCTAATAAGCATTGCATAACAGGCTATGTAGCCAAGTGGCAATCGTTTTGGATCATCGCACACACTATATAAACACTCAAGAAATAACGTTTTTCCAAATTTTGTAAAACATAGCTGAAATATGGCAGTGTGACTATCAAAAGGCACCACTAGGCTAATAGAGTGACACTCTATGAACTTTTTCATTAGGGGAACAGTTTTAATGATGCCTGAACCCTGGAATATTGGGTTGGGCATTGGATGGCCTATGTCTTGGTGCATGGTTGATTGTTTGTAAAACTGTGTTAGAGTTTCACATTAACAAGGTGGTGTAACGAGATTGAGCCTGTGCCAGAGACCTTACAAGGTCAGGGGGGAAAAGGTTGGAAAGTTTTGGAGCTAAATGTAGTTGGAGTGCCACTTTCAAGTGGATTTCCATGCCCTCAGCAGTGTCCCCAACCCACGTGGGTATTGGAGGCACTGGGGTGCCCAGGTTGATGCCTGCAGACCACGAGGTTCGTGGCAGGAAAATGGCATCACCTCTGCTGCCAGTGGATTCACAACTGGATACTAAGGTTGCTTCTTTGTCCTTTCTGAATAAGCCTGACTGGTGAATGGATGGCCATAGCATAGGATACCAGTAATGGTTCCTAGGTTTCAATCCTGAACGTAATATGTTGGTATGGTGATACAATGTCTGCAGGGGCTTCGTGCACTCATTTCATATTTTTTTGCAATATGTATATAATCAATTTATGTTTTACTTAATTTTATTTTGTTGGTGTCCCTATTGATGTTGGTACAGAGTTGCAATATAAAGAGCGTATTATCTCAAGTCACTTTCCAGTGACTGAGACTGCTTGTACCGGTAATCAGACTGGGGAGCCACTCTATGGCTGTGTCCCCTGTCTTGGGACCTATGTGATTGGATAGGGAAACATGCAGGCTGAACCAAGGTTACTGTGGTTGAAATCCTAGGTTGGTCGATGACACCTCGTATAAGCGGGCTCTGGGTGTATTGTGCTATTTGCCAAATATCACAATGTTCATCAAGACCTTGTCTTGCCAAATTGTCCTGCCAGACATGTTGTCTTAGTTGGATGTTTGGGTTGGCTACATCACCAAAAGTGTTTACTTTTCAGTGTATTGCAACAGCTCTGCACTTGTTTTTGTGACCTCTAGGGTCAGGCTGACCTTATCTTTTCCTCTGAGTTGACCCCTGCCTAGGTCGTCATAGTTCTTTTGCCAATATGAGCACATCATTGTGTTATATTTGGTCGGTGGCCCCCTTTTTCTTTGTTTAATTGGGGGGGGGGGGATGGACAGTGACAAGGTCACGCAGGTTCTGGAGGGCGGCATGACGCCTCCATGCCGCACACCTTCCAGGGACTTCAAGTGGCAGACATTGCAATTGAGTATACACGTACAGACGAAGAACAAATTGGGAGATGTCAATGGACACTGGACCTGTGGAGCTAAAAATGGCAGGTCGGTTATTTAATGATCGAGTGGTATGGAATAAGCAACTAAAGTATCTGATTCTCTGAAGTAAGAGATATTGACATGGTCCAGTTGCCTGGTTTATCACTCGTAGTTTTAGTTTTGTGTTTGAGTGAACTGAATAAGCTCCAAAAGTGTTTTGTCAGCTGTTTTAGGTAGTTTGAGAGCTGAGCTCCCTCTTGTTGGCCAAGAGTGTTCTCTCATTTACCTGGTTGGGTTCCCGGCCCCCCTGCAAGGTGGAAGATGGGAGTGGCTAAAAACTGCATTGCTATAATTGTATTATTAGGTTAACACAGCTGTCGCGAACCACGTTGTCGCTGTGCACTGTGTAAAATGAACGAGGCCAGAGAAAGTGGTCGCCATGACAACTGAAGCAGTAGTGGCAGTCTTCATGTTGTCACATTGACCACTGTAGGGCACTTGAATAAACAGGAGTACATTGTACATGTCTCATGTTCTGAGACTTGGATACCACGGTTTAACGTGGTATGGATGGTTACCAAAATTGTGATTGTGATGGAGGTTTCAATGCAGAGGCTACTGAGCAAGTGGGTTTTGTTAAGAACCTTACAAATTAAAGAGTCCTTTCTCTTTCAATTATCATGCTGTTGGGATGTGATTCTGGGGGCTTACTGTCGCAGCACGGATGTTAAGCCTTGGTTATTTGTGATTGGTTGTGCTGACTTGGACTTGTGAATTGTAGTGCACTTGCATGTGCTTGCATTGTTCCCTGGCTCTGAAGCAGTGGTTTTCCACTCATTGTGGTTACGTGGTTGACCTTTGCACCAAGGTCACCAGTCAGTAGGGCTGTCTCTGGATACAGGGAGGCAATCGTTTGTGGACTTTGTTACAGAAGAAGATGGCTCGGACACACCCTGGGGGACCCCTCTGCTACAGACATGGAACAGGAAATATGGACATAAACTGGCTGTTCCGATTAGGCTAGTTTGGGAGAAAAGAGAAAGAGAAAGAGTCTCGCCAGGCTTGGTCTAAGAAGCTGCTTCCCAGCAGCAGTAGCAGTGGCTTCCCAGCCACAGTGCGTACGTGGTTGACCTTCGACCAGAGGTCACCAGGCAGGAGGACTGTTCCGAGACATAGGGAGGCGATTATGGTTTGTGGACTTCTTGGATAAAGAAGATGATGCTGTAACCATCACTCTGGGGACCCCTCTGTAGATATGGAACAGGAACAGGAAATAGGATGCAAACTTGCTGTATCCTTGGATTGCAGAACCATTGAGACAACTGTGTGATCATGACGAGGATATGCTGATTGTGACGATTGGACCTTTCTTGTGGACTATCAGTGATTTTGTGAACTTATTCCCAGAGACTGGGGTGTGATGTGTGTGTGATTTCCTGGAAATGGAGCGACTGTGCATTGCTGTGTTGTGTTCAATGTCTTGCATGTACTTTTATGTTTCAAGTCATTGTGTTGTCACATTGAATGTACTGTATTTCATGCCATGTCTACCTGAATCAAATTTTCCTACTTGATGTATTAGTTTTAATTTTTGCAGCTGTGGTGCAGTTTTTGTGCAAGACATGAGAACATGTCTTTTTATATAAAAGAGGGGGTAATGTAGTAACCCCAGCTAGGTCAGTGACCCAGTGTACTGGTTGCCCTCTGGCCTACGTGACTGTGGCCAGGCAATTTCGCAACCCCATCCAGAGTATATATAAGGATGTAAGTCACTATGAGTCAGTGCTTGTAAGGTAGTTGTCTAGGATGGACATGAGGCAGAGCAAGGCCTATTAAACTATTCAAACTACATATTCCTTGTCATGAGTCAAGTCTGTTACATTGGGGGAACTCAAAGAACCTTACACCTACAATAGTTGGAATGCAAAGCCTACCAAGGTGTAACAAAAAAAATGTCCCTCTTGATGTTCAAGAGGAAAATGCCGATTTCAAATTTCTTCGTTAGAACTGGTGGAGAAGGTCAGTATATCATAAGCTTTAGAAAATAAATCACAGACACTACAGCATGCAGACAAAAACGTCTCAGGCATTATCTAACCTCCAAAAACAAATCAAGTTTCCAAGAATTATTTTCTTTTTCTTAGCTAATCATTTTACATGCATGGTTCCTAACACTTGGTTGTTCATACATTATGTATATTACAAGAAATGGCCAAAGAAGATATTTAAGGCTGATATAGCTTGCCAACTATGAATGAAGAGACTTTGTATGTAATTCAGTCATTTTGTTTCATAGTTTCTTTTTCTTTACATCTGCGAATGGCCTGTAATCTATTCCCCTCATCTTATTTGGTAAATAAACTTCCCTGAAAAAGAAGACTATATTTATAGGCTAATTAAAACCACTAATTGTTCAGACTTACTTACTTTTCAGATATCATGACTTTCTGAAATTCTTCATTGATGTTATATATATATATATATATATTGATTCTGTCCACTGACCCCTACCCCTCTCTCACTTACTTCATGCAGCTAAGTAGGCAAATTATTATGCCCGTAATATTAACATGGAATGGAATTTCTCAGTTGACAGCTGACATCATGCATTTCAAGGCATGTGATTGGACAGTATCATTTCTGATGTTAAGATGACAAAAACAGAGTTCAACAAATCATTTGCATTGTTAGGTTGTTTTATTGTATATTGTTGTTATCTGTTTTATTGTTTATAGCTATACTTTTGAGATTTGTCTTTTGTGTTCTTTAAATTGTTTACCTAGTTTTTCCTGAAGCTTGGAATCTGTGACCACCAAAAAGTGATTAAAATAGGGTTTAGGCGACAAGTTTTACTCCGAATCTGTGCAAAATTTCAATTGGAACTCTTCGTAATTATTACTGGGATAATAAATAGAGGTCATTCATTCCAGATACTGCTAAATAACAGTTGAACGGTAAATATTGGACAGTATATATTCTTTGAGGCTGTGTGGGGAGATAAATTATGTTTGTACCACAATTTCCAGGTTGTTCACACACTGCTCGCTTCACACGACAAGCCGGCATCCATCCAGGTTCAGTCGAAATTATATCCTGTTGATCTAATCACTCGTTGGACTCCGTGTGTGCCCATCTCTGTTACAATCAAGAATGGCCAACCTTTCTTTTGCTTGTATGAGTTCAATTTGCCACACGTTGGCAGTTACGATACTGCACCAGGAATGTCATCCTACAATTTTGACTTTATGCTGAATGGTGAACTAGATAACCAATATGAGTATGTTTTGATGTTAAACAAAGGGACTTTTAATTTGTACAGCACATTACATTTAAATACACAAAAACACACAATTCACATGCCTGGTGTTAGCACAGTAGAATATGTCTCACACCATGTCTCAATTACATAGAAATTGCTTAAGAATGTAAACTTTAACAACGAAACTTGATATAATAAACATGAAACTTGATATAATAAAGGCATGATGAAAAATGATTTTTCTGTCCGTATGCCCGAAGCCGATGCCAGAAGCCGCCATGCCAGCCACTTTCCATGTTTGGCTGAGCCAGCCACAAACTTTCTGAGCCAATTTAAGCCATTAGCCGCCATTAAAATTGTAAGTCCTTGCAATAGTGAAGATTAGGGCACAATTTAATAGGAGTGGGGCAGGACAGATCGCAATTGACTCTGTGCCATCTTCAATTGAAGTGTCAAGTTCCATGCATTAATTCTAATTGCAATTAACTATTCAAAGGATAGCTTTGTAGATATATGTGAAATACTGCTTGGGTAAATTACCCACATTATCTTTCATATTTCTTACATGTACCATTATTTTAAAGAATAACCCAGATTAAAAATAACGAATCTCTTTACAGGACTCTAGTGTGAAGTATGAGCAAAAGTGTGCATAAAAATGCCTTCCTGTCAATTTTGGAAGTTAATTATTTTGAGTTATACCAGAGAACTTAGAGCAAGTTCTCTGGTTATACCACACACATCTACTATTGACTATTATCACACAAATCTGGATTTTATCTGCCAAAAGTACTGTACAAATCTTGGACATAATGTACATCTTATGCTTTGTTGTTGACGATACCACCAAGAAATCTTGATACAACTTGCGCTTAAACAGAGTCGTCATCTTGTGGGACATTCACTTGAATCTTCCCTGAGGCATTGGTTCATTTTAATATCGCTCAGATATTTAAATCTTCTTTCACCAAAGTTTTAAGTATATTTAAGTATATTTGTGCATTTTATGATGTTCATTCTCATCGTCAAATCGTGCCCTTCTCCTCTGGACGATTATGCCAATAAATAGGCCTATACCCCATGGTAAAAGTTTAGTTAGGAGTTTTCAGATATTAAGTACAAATTATGTACAAAGGGCTTTTTATGGGTTAGAAAGTTGAATTGACTTATTAGTAACATTTCTGTCCCATTTTGTGCCGCTACAAGCTCATATATGACATTCAGACTAAGTTACATCAAAGAGGTGTTCCTTGCTGGCTTACAAGACTTTATAAAGTCACAGAAACTCTAGATACAGATTCTGACAGTTCCAGCATAAACAAGCACATTTTATCCTTGTTCGAAAAGGCTCATACTAAGATGCTCACTGAGATAAATGATAGTACGCTAAACCCAAAACTCAGAACATACAAAACCTTCAAGAATGATATTCGAATAGAGCCCTATCTGAATTATATACCCAAATCTGTCTATTGTAATATAGCATGTTTTAAACTAAGCTCACACAAACCTTAATATTGAATTAGGCAGACACAAACGTCCTTATGTTCCTGCAAATTAAAGAATTTGTGAAAATGCAATCTGAACCAAGTAGAAGATGAGTTTCATTGTTTAATGAGGTGTAAAAAATGGAATGATATCCGCTTAAATCTATTCCAAATTGCTTGTAAATACATCGAGGGCTTTACTATTTTCGATCCAGCTGAACAATTCTTACAAATATTAACAACTAAGAACACTAACCTTAACTTTGCTCTTGGTAAATTTCTACAGGTAGCATTAAAATTAGACAGTAAAATATAAATGTTTTATATAAATAGTAATTTAATGTCTCCTAGAACTGAGTGGCTGGCGGCACATTGACGAAACTGCTTCCATGTGTGTATGAATTTGTACATTTGTATATTTGTAAATATCTACTATTGTATGTCACTTCATATTGTATGTCACTTCATATTGTATGTCAACATTCCCATCTCATATTGTATATCACTTCATATTGTTTACCATGTTGATGACAGTCATGTATATATATATCTATATATATCTTATGCTTAGTGTTTAGTATTGTTATTGAACCTGAATTGTTGTGCTAAAACTATTTGTTGGTGCTTTTTTAAACAGTATTATAACTATTATTTGTTTAGTTCCGGGTGCTTTAGAATTTCTTAGACAGACTATGTAGTGTTGATTAGTCATAATATAGCTCTACTTATTTAATTAATTTTAACTGTTGATCCATGTATTTCTATTATCTTTTTATTTTTTGCCATTTATTATCTTGTCATGCTGACACATATATCAATTTGATATTTAGCTGTCAATAAAAATCTATATATGATAAAATGACTAAAACGTGAGTGGACATTTTTTATGGCCACTACGAACTAGTAGATGGACCAGTACCACTGCCAGCACCTCATTAAAGATGGTGGTCCGTTTGGGCCAGTATGAAATTTCATGAGCTGCGGACGCTGCTGTATATTATAAGCTGAAAATATAAATTTTGAATTTCGGAAGGATTGTCAGTGAAAAAGTCAAAAAAATGATAGCTATAATTTTTCTGCAGCTAAATTGTAAAAAGGTAAAAGACCAAGTTAATTCTTTGACATACAATATTACATCTACTTTTTTTTTTCTATGTCAATTAACAAAAGTTCATGAGCCACTATCAGCCATTATATCAAATGGCTCAGTCAGCTTAGCATGACATTTTCATGTTAAGCCAGCCATCAGGGTAAAAATAAATGGCTTCTGGGTCTAAAAACCCACTGCCTTGTTAATTTTTTTTTTTTACCAATTTCAAATACCGGTGGAGACATGAATTTAGTATCAAGTGCCAAAATTCATCGTTTGTCACATCTTATGAGAACATTATGTTACATAAAACCAAAGTTGAATACATTACTGCTTCAATGGTGTGCTTTTTCTGTTATTTTGATGTGTATTTTGTAATATTCATTCATTTTCATCAAACTTTTTTGGTCAATTCTGACTCGTTACCCCAGCGTGCATAATAATTATGGACACCTAAATTTGACTAAATCTCTAGTTTAAAAAGAATGCTGGCTCATATAGCAACGATATTTACAGAAGATGTCTCTACACCTTCAAGAAATACACTAAAATGTTTGCAAGTCACAATGAAGCTTTATTGCTAAATATATATCTTCAAAATAGTACCTTGCGTAATTAACGTGCGATGCCATTAGGGTCAATTCTAGGAAATATAATGTGAATTTGTACATAAAATAAGTCGAGAAATAGAGAGTGCATGAAAACAATGTCGGTCATCAGGGTTTTTCTTACCTTGCATATTTGAATCACTGGGCAGCCTTTTATTTCATCTATCTTACATCAAAGGCTTTTGTCGCCTTGCTTTTTGCACGATTTTTGTTGGTCCTCCTAATATCGTCAATATGAGGTTACTTTTTACTTACAGCTGCATCTTTTAATATTAAACAAACATTCAATTATTTTCAATTTTAAAACCATATTTTATAATAGAGTTATCAACGTGCAAGATGTGCAAGACTTTTATTGATATCTCTCATAAGAAAAATTCATAAAGGGCAGTTAATTTTCTTTTATATATGACTAGCAGTGACCAATTCTGGATTCCCTACACCTCTACACACCTGTAGACAGTGACGCAGATTTGCAATTTTTCTTGGGGGCTAGTAAGAGCAAAATCACATATGATCACCACATATTTTTGATGATTTCAGTTCTGTGATCCTTGTTTAATCCCCCCTGTTTAATCCTAGTCTAATTTTTCTACTAGTGCTGCCATCGCCGTTTATTTTTTCACTGATATGTGCTGCCATCTGTCGGATCGGCAGTTTCTTTTCCTCCTCCACATTGAAGAGTTTCGCTGATGTGTTTCCGTTTATGGCAGCAAAAGTAGGAGGAGTCGTGTCATACCGCGACACGTAATGCCTCTGTAAACACAGTCATTTTCAACTGAATTATTTCTCACACAACGTGAATTTACCGTTCACATTATTTCCCACTGCTGAGAGACTCTAGAGCGGTGTAGAAAGTCTGGAACGGACTTTTACATTCATTGACAAGCGGCGAGTCACGCCGTGTCGAAGGGGTTCCCCCCTGTTTTGGTCAACTCAGATTGCATGGGGCCCTAATTTAAACATTTTACTGTGACATATTGAATCAATTTAGAATGGCCAAACCTACCCCGACGAACCCAGCCATTGTCAAGAAGGTGATTGAGAACCTTCAGTGTGATCTGAGATCTCTGTCATCAGAATGCAAGAGGAAATACCCACCTGTCAAAGAGGTAAACATTGTCAAAATGACAGAACATTGAGCTATATCCAATATTCTGGTGTTATGAATTCCTGCTTCAACAATTCCACTTCGCAAGCCATCTAATCTCCTATTATTGCATTGAGTGGAATTGTTGAAGCTAGCCACGAGTGAATTATAATGAGCTTTTTTTGATTAATTAGATTTTTAAATGTCTTCACAAATATGGCAATAATACAATAATAATAGTTACCAAATGGATGCATTTTAGTCTGCAGAGGCTGGAATCCTGAAGCTGAGATACGTGATGGCGAAACCAGACCAGGAGATAATTCCAGGTAAAACAAAGAAAAAAACTACTCAGGAATACTGTATGATTTAATTAGTCATGAAATTGTGAAAGACATAATGCAATGGCATGTTTTGTATTTTCTTCAGGCCTTGTGGCATGCAGTGTTGAAGTTATCCAACCATTTCTACTGGGCTGTGATACCAAGAATGCCAAAATAGTGCACCAGTGTCTAATATCCATACAGCGACTTATATCGCACGAAGCCATATCTCTAGTATGTTCTCAATTTCTATGAATATATTGTTGAATCTGAGTGTAAAGTGAACTTCTTTTATGGTTATGCAGGAGTGGTATGGAGATTTCTAAAATAAGATTGTTTAATTTTGATTATCAGGATTTTATAGAAATAATCAAAATTTTGCCTGCATAATCAGTGAATGATTGTACACGGCCAACTAATGCATGGAGAACTTTTTGTTTTCTTTTCTTTCGTGTAATACATGAGTATCTTGCGAGATTGTATAGAATGGTGAAGTTTTAGCTGGGCCCATATGGTGACAGATATGCAATTAAATTTGATACTTTCATTTATAGAATGCTGCTAACAATATCATCAATGTGCTGTGGAGTCTTATGGAGGCTGGTGTTGAGGAACTGAAATTGTTGCAGACTGCTACACTTCTTATTAACTCTAACTGGGTGGTACAACATGATTCCTTGGCTAAGGTAACTAGCAGTTCATTAAATTGGATTTGACAGAGCTTGGATTAGAGGAAAGAAAGGCTATTATTTTCTGTCCTTGTTATGCCCAAACTGATGTGAATTGTTCTCATCACTGATTGCACGGTCATAAATGATACCTATGAGCAGTTTATAACCTCATCAATGTCAGTTTTGCCATTATAATTATCATTGAGCAATTTTTGCTTTGCCTTAATTTCAGGCACTGGTGCTTTGCTTCCGATTGTATTTTACAAAAGATTCAACCACGATTAACACCGCAGCTGCTACTGTCAGACAACTTGTCAGTGTCGTCTTTGAAAGGGTCATAACAGAGGATTCTCAGCCTCCAGCTGGTTAGAATGAAATTTGTTTGCATAAATATATATATTGTTTTTTAGTACAGCTTTGATGTGCACTTGAAAACAGTAGCTTGTATGCTCATCTTATAATCTAGAATGTACCAGACCATTAATTTCTTTATTAAGTTTGTATAAAAGCTAATTAAATAGTTGTTATATTTATAATGAACCTGAGATTTGCTTTATAATACAGTTAATTGAATGCACTGACATTTCGTATTTCTCCAGAACCTCTTGAAGACATGAATTTAGAAGCTCTGAAAGCAGGTGGAAAGCATCCTCCCAAGTCGCTACGTCCATGTGCTAAAGATGCTTATCTGCTTTTCCAAGTAAGTAATATGATCATGCATATTGCTTTTATTTCAATATGTTCAATGTCTCAATGCTACTGGGTCTTGAGCTCAGTCAGCTTATTATATGTATGAGTCATATGACCAGCTGTCAGAAGCAGAAGTAATGATGAGATGATTAGGCTCGGGAGTCCTCACCATATTACATGGGTGGCATCTCAATTACACTTGCCTCAGCATAGACTGTCCATACAATTGACCGTTCTTGTAACTATATTAGTATTACATTACTTCACTGTAAAAACTTTCAAATGTTTTTTTTTTCTGTTATGATAGAAGAAACAGAAAATACATGTTTTCATTTGAACTGATTATTATTATTATTTATTATTATTAACATCTTTATTCACGCTCAAAGCGTACATGTGAAAAATTGATCAGTTACGTTTTAATTAAGAAATACAGATGAATTCAATTATAACATATAGTTCATTTACATTTAAAACAGTTGTCATAAGACCATCTCTGGTGGCACATCTTTATTCTTGACATTTAGTAAGTGATTCTTTCAAGAGTCTGCTAGTACTCAGCTATTGTCGTGTCTTATTTATGAGATTAAAATCTGTGTATTTTTCTTTTTCTGCAGGACCTTTGCCAACTTGTGAATGCCGATCAGCCATATTGGTTGGTAGGAATGACGGAAATGACCAGAACATTTGGCCTTGAGCTAATGGAGTCCCTGCTTACTGGATTTTCCAAAATATTTCTTCAGGTAAACTAACTGTCAGTTTGTTTATGTTGTGTTGAATGGGAAGAAAGACACTAGCATTTCCAGTTGATATTTTTCGAAATATTTTGCATTTGCAGTGAGCATTATATCTCTAGTTGTGCAATTGACTTTGCATTCGATAACATTCACAAAAGTCATTTTGCAAATGGAATGCATAGCTCACGATTTGTTTTTACTTAAATACATTTTGTATAATGCAAAACTTTTGCTGTCATTTTTAAATATGTTGAGTCGCATTTGTCTTTACCTTGTCAATAACAGATGTTCTCGAAAATTACACTAGCAGATTCTGTAAGACTGCTATGTACACGTAACTTACATTTGTTAATTGCTATATACATTACTTTCAGCATCCAGAGTTCAGTTTTTTGTTGAAGGAGAAAGTATGTCCCCTTATTATCAAACTATTTTCTCCGAGCGTCAAGTATCGACCCGGTGGACCCGCTCCTCCTTCTCCATCTTTGGTGGATAAACCTTACTTTCCGATCGTCATGAGATTGCTACGCATTATCCATGTCCTTATTCAGAATTATTACAGTCTACTGGTGAGTGTAAGATCATAGTAACTATTGACATGACAAAATATAATGTCATTATTATTATTACATGTTATTGTACATTTACTGTAAACAAAACATCCAAATGTACTTGAAAAGGTAAAGATAAAATCAGTGTTACCTATATAGGTATTTTAGGTAAAAGTTTGACATGATATATTTATAAAATGCGGGGAAAGATTGAGTTGATATTAACATTTGAAGGGAGAGTTATAACACGTCTTATACAGTGTATTGAGACTCAGTAAAAAATATGGCATTTGCAACCACCCAATATATTGTTTTAAATGGATGAATCATCTCTTCCCTTTAGACAGGCAAGCTAATTTTTTCTTCTTTGAAAGTATAATTCATATAGCCAACTGCTTTGTGTTCTTTTAAGTGAACTTATGAAAACAAATGCGTAAAAATGTGCTTTAAAGAAGAATTTTTGTCCTGCTCTAGGTAACAGAATGTGAGATTTTCTTGTCCCTCCTCGTAAAGTTCCTTGATCCAGAAAAACCAACTTGGCAAAGGGCCTTAGCGCTGGAGGTCCTCGAGAGGTTATTAGGCCAGTCACATCTTGTTAAGTAAGTGTCTACTGTCCACCTTATCATGAACTTGACTTTCTGAACTTATCGATATAATTATTTTCTATGAGATTTATTTATAGTATTTTCATTCCGATTCATCTGGTGTAAATGCCGATCTGATATTTGTGGTTTTAGGTTTTGTATGTTTATGAAATCAATTGTGTTATAATTTCAGGAATTTTTGCTTGAGTTATGATATGAAGGACCATTCCACTAAAATTCTCCGCGATATTGTTAACGGGATTGGCTCGTTTGTCCAATCTCAGTTCATAATGCCGCCTTCTTCTCAAACCAGTCAGACAGGTAGGTAAATCATGTGGTAATGTGTGTGATATCTAAATCATCTTCATACCCTAATTTTTATTAAGTAATATGATAGATAGACATGTGGAGCAGTATTTCACTTCGCAATTATTGTTTATTTTCAGGAGTGAAAGCACAGGACGTACAGGGTCAGCCGCCTTCATTGGTAGGTGGGATGCCAGTGGGAAGTGGTATAACACCTCAAGCTGCATTTTATTATCGCGGCGTCTGGATTCCTTTAGTCGTTAATATCACTGCCTCCCAAGGAAGCACGAAGGCTATTTTGTAAGTTGAGTTTAGATATTACATAAGCTGTAACTAGTATAGCAGTCAAATTCAACAAATTAACACTAATTCTTTTGTCATGGATAATATGAGCGAAGCTCGTCACGGCCGTAGGCCGTGAGCGAAGCTCACTTCCCGTAGAGAGAGGTTTCAAAATGAGGCTGCACAGTGATCATGCTGAACCGGAAGTGTCTCAAAATTTCTAAAATACATGTAATCCTATGGAAGATCAACTTAATATCGCTTTTTGACCAATGGTCCAGAACGAGACTACGTCATCACGTCAAAACAACGTCGTCGGTTCAACAGTTGTGATGTCCATAATTTCTTAACGAATACACACCCAGCTTCAAACATGGAGAAAACTTGTTTTTCTGACTGTAACAATTCTAACGGTACATAGAACGGGTGTCTATGTTAACGGGGAGCCCAGAATATTTGACGAATAACCTTGAATCGATGACGTTCGCGCTAGTCACGCCACTGTTTGGCGATGACGTTTTTTCACACCAGGGGGCAAGTGTAAGCGATCGCAGCGCCCCTGGCGACTGAAGGTACGCATTACAATTCCTGAGCAGCTCTTAACTTATTTTGCCTCTAAAATCATTATTTATTGTCCAATTTTGAAAATTCAAAAATCTACATGGTCAGTACGATGTGTACTAACGTTATAGTCAGTGTATAGTTCTGAAGTCATGACAACTTAAATGGGTAGCAGGTCGATTCGTCACTTTTTTTTTTCTTCTTTACCACCTCAAGACTAATTTTATTTGACAAAATGGTCAGGGTAGGCCTACAGGTTGAATGGCCTCTGGTCATATACATATTGTATAGCTTCGCTCACTCCTGGCATTGACAGCTACATATTATGTGCTTGTAACAATTTCCAGTTTGGAGATGATAGACAAAGTAGACTCCCCCACAATCCCTGATGGATACAGCATGTCGTTGGCATTCTTGTGTCTTCTTCATGTCATCAAGTGTGTGCAGAATCTCATAGAGGGCGCTCTTGATGCCAAACCTCCACCTGCAGAGCCATCTGCTGGGGACTCTGCTTCTGCAAATGGTAAAGTTTATAAATTCATAATTTATTGTATCTTTTTCTGAGGAAAAATGTTTTTGTGGTTACAACCGTAATATATTATTTCTCAATTGCAATAACTTTTTATTTCATTTTATTTTGATTTGTAATGTTGTCAAGTATGACTGAGAATGAATTTTTATTATTATAATTTATTTATTATTATTGTTTTTCTATTTTTCAGAGGAAAAAGTGTTCCATGTACAATTGGTGGATTCGTCATGGTGTGGCATATTGGCCGCATTTTCATTGCTGCTTGATGCAAGGTAAGATAAGATATTTATAAAAGCTCAAATTAAAGAGATTACAGTCTACTAGTGATGCATTATTTCCTTATTTGTGTGGATAATGATTCATTTTTATTTTCTTTACAAATCTGTAGAGGTGTTTCATGTTACTGCTATATGAAACTCTGCAGAACATTGTCACACACTTTTTTTTCCCCCCATGACATATGTATTTATTATTGTTCACGTGTTGTATTTGTCTTTTATCTTCAGCACTGATGAGACAGCCACAGAAGCTATCTTAAAATCAGAGCAGACCTATGCAAGTTTGTGTGGGAGGTTAGACATGACAGTTCCGAGAGACGCTTTTATTACTGCTCTTTGCAAAGCATCCCTTCCGCCGCATTACACATTGACTGTTTTGTGCAACACTCAGACTCCTTCCCATGGATTGACTAGAAGTAAGTGAACTGCAATGATATCTATGACGTACAAATCGCCACTCATTAATTTTGTTTAATATGTCATTGAGTGGACAATAATGGTAGACTTGATGCGACACGAAAAAATATGAAAGAATTTATTATTTCTTGATTTTGCTTCGTATGTTACCCTCAATGCCATAAACTTCAAATTAGTAGCAGTCTTATTAAGGAAATAATCTTTTGTTGTTATTGAGATAATGCAATAAACGTGCTTGCGTCTCTTTCAGTGCCTTCTGGTGGAAGTAGTGGATCTGGTCAAGATTCTAGTCACACAAGTGGCATGGAACTCATCCAGGGTAGTCAGGTCGTTGCCGTGGGTACACCGTTGCCAACCACCTCTCACCCAATAGGGGTGCAGCAAGGGCCTGTGATGGTAAGCGTAAGAATATGTGTGACTTCAATATAAGTTTGTGCATAAGATAACAACGTTTCATTATGATATCCGAAATGGGGGTTAATTTGGTAACATCAGTGTTGCATTTTTCACGCTTTAATAGACCTGCAGTTTACAGTTAATTTGACAATTTAAAAATGTCTCATCCTGTTTTCGTAATGAAGATCCTACACACTGTCTGCTTGTATTCTGTGACAAATATTTGTGCTTTTTTTTCCGTAGTTGACGGCAAAGAACATCCAGTGCATGAGGTCTGTTTTGAGCGTAGCACATTGTCATGGTGCAATTTTAGGCACTGCTTGGCATATGATCCTTACAACTCTACAGGTTAGTAACTGATGTTTGTATTATGTGGTATTTTGCTGTATTATATGGTTGTCCCAGTGCTGCTGGAATCAATCATAACCAGCTTTGATGACTAACTACCAGAGGCCGATGAAATGACTAGACAAGGCAAGCTGGGTGCCACCCGCCTAATGATTGAAGCTACTGGGTGGCCTAATGGTTGAGGCATCCGCCAATTCCACATTGGCCAGCTATGCTGAAGGTCCTGGGACCCGGGTTAGATCCTAGGCTGATCACTCATGAGCTTCATCCCAGCTGGATGTCGATTGCATGAGGCAATAAATTTGAGGTGCCTTGTACTCGGTGTCTATGCTGAGGCAAGTGAAAGACCCCACCCATGGAGTAGATGTGTAGCATGGTGCAGACTCCAAGCCTTATCATCTCATAATTACATCTGCCTCTGGCAGCTGGTTATATAAGCTGACTAAGCTTCAGACCCAGTAGCATTGAAACATTAAAAAACATATATAATAGGGTGGATAGGCCACAGTGTGCACCTTTTGGTGGAGTCTTTAATTTGCTGAGTAAAAGATGATGTCATCTGGTATTTTTATGATATTGTGTATTGGTGATGTTATGCACTGTGCTATCTTTTCTGGTTCCTAGCATTCTGATAGTTGCATGGAAATAGCCATATGTTTTGCATGTGATTTGATCACGTAAGTGAATAATCATAATATTTTCTCTGTTCAGCATCTTGTTTGGATCTTAGGATTGAAACCATCAACAGGAGGGAGTCTCAGAGCAACACAACTAGCATCAGAATCAGCAAACGCAGTCCTCACCACTGCCGTCATGGCTGATTTGCCTGTGCTCTCAGCCATGTTGTCTCGGCTGTTCGAGAGCTCACAGTAAGTTCGGATTAAAATTTTTTGAAAGATGACAGTTTAGCAATTGATCCAAAAAAAGTGTATTGGTAATATAATTCACAGTCTCAGGTGACCCTTGTGTTTAACTGGGTTAAAGTTGTTCTCTGACTACAATATTATACACCAGGTGTCTAAATTTATATAGTGCTCTAATATTATGCCACCTGGTAGACTTTGTTTTAGGAATCTTCGTGCATGTAGTTGATATGTGGCTACATTATTTTTATCTTAACTTGTTAATCCGTATCTTTGGGTATATACAAAGCAATTACATTATAGCATTTATTTTCATAAAAATATCTGTCAAAGGTTTGAGTTGGATTTGAAAGACGTCATGTTGCTCGATATCTTGAACTGTACACCTAAACTTCATCCGTAGAACTGACTCGAATTTATTGCTGAAAACAGAGATAAGAAATTAATATGTCATGGCAATGTGGGATGGGGCTTTTTGGTGTAAATAACAGAAAGGACAAAGATATGTCCAAAATGTGTTTTACTAGTGAGGTGATAAAATATTAAGGTAAGGCGTTGTCAGAAACGTCCATTGAACATTTTAACATTTGGTCAGCTTTTGAATACTAGTTATGCATACATAATTATGTGCCCGGTTTTCCAGATGCATTGACAATGGTGATTTAACAATTTTACATATATATTTTAAACGATTACAGGTATTTGGATGAGGTGGCTTTGCACCATTTGATCGATGCGTTGTGTAAACTTTCCGCGGAGGCCATGGAATTAGCATACTCCAACAGGGTAAGTCTAACACCTTTACTTGTTTACTTGATTCACAATTGTACCTGTGCTAATGTTTTAGGACTAATACACCCTTTTCATGTGGCAGCCATGTTGGCATTTTTTGCCTCATTGACCTCTTTTTAATTACGACATATATTATGACATCATTACTTGACCATTGTTCTTGCAATCTACGGCCTCACCATGGCCACTGTCTATTGATGACGTCACAATACTCATATCTGAGTACAAAAAGAGAGGTCAAAGGGATAAAAATGCCAACATGGCTGCCGTGTGAAAAGGTGTATGCAACTCAACAGAATGCACATCTAGACATTATAGAGCAACAGTCACTACTTTGAATTCACCATCGCATTATGTTAAAGATGCACTTGATAATTACCAATGAACATCAAACAAGGAGATAGCTTTAGTGCAAATTAGCTGAACAAAAGCAAAAACCTAAGTTGCTTTTCAGAGGTTTCTTCATTATTGTAGGCCATTAGAGATTTCTTGTTAGCGTGTACAGGCCTGAGCATAAGCAAAAAGATGGTAAACCACACATCGTTCTTCTGAAAATGTGCCTTGGTAACTGCAAAAAAGCACGAAGGGTTGCAACTAGGGCAAGGCAAACAAAATTGCGTTCGCGGCATTTCAGGTTAAGGTTACCGCAGGAGAACGAAACGATTGTTCGCCTGTTAAGCTCAGGCCTGGTGTACATTATAATCATTGGAGCACCCTGTACTCTTAACTGCACATCTTATAATGATTTTAAAATTTGGTTTGAGGGCAGTGGGGGCCAGAGGTGGTTTGCGAGGTGTTCATCATCATAGAAACCAGTAGATGGTGTCAAATTTACATAACAACATGACATATGTACATGCGATGCTTTTGACATGTCTCACTTTTGCCTCGTCCAATTATAAAATGTCATAACTGGTTGATAAAATAGATTAAAAATTAACAGATTCAAACTGAGTGAATTAATAAGGATATATGATGCTGTGATCCATATTTTTTACATCACTTTAATGGCAGCATTATGGCTGCTGAACTGTGAAATGTACAGTGGGGTATATTATTATGAACATTTTATTCGCACATAAAGTACAATTTGGTAAATATGTATCAGGATATGCATGAGAAATAGTTCACTATATAATGGTAATAAACTACATGTAATGAGTGAAAAAGTGAAAAGAAGATATCAGTATATTGGATAGCCTTGTGGTTTAGGTAATAGTCAGCTCCTGCAGATTCAGTTTCTGACTTAAAGGCTCCATGCAACTAAGTCATGAGCAACATCTCAACCGGATGTCTGAGCCTGACAATTTAACTAAGCATCACTTGAAACTGGTTTTTCACTGTTTTTGCTATGTTGTTTTATTGTCAGATGGGTGGAATATGTCAAACATCCTTCCTTTGAGGTGGGTGCATGGACTAAATATATTTAGCATGACTTTCTAACGCGTCAATGGCAAGCCAAGAAGGGGTCATAGCGGTAGATTTCTTATGAAGGTGTATATATTTAATTAATTGTTAATTGTTACACCTAGCCTATTCCAGGCTAGCAGGACATGGGTCCAGAAGGACACTCACATCGGGCGCCATTTGTAACAATTGGGAATCAAACTCTTGTCCCTGGGACTGAAATCCAGAAAGTAAATCATTGTACCGAAGAGACTCTGGTGCCAGGGCAACATTCTGCTCACCACATTACAACTGCAAAGGAGGTTCAATTGCCCTTGATCTGAACACTGTCAAAGTGAATCTCCGTCTTTTCCCTCTGCAATCTTTTTTTTTATTTTAGATAAAGTTTTATCTTATCTTATCTATCTTTTTAATCATGCTCTGTGGTATCAGTGTTGATGGGAAATGTGATGTCCTCATCACACTGTTTCAGTCAAGCCTGCTGTTAATAATTCTCTTGGTTCCAAAGTAGCTAGTCTTAACAGTAAGCTGGTTGTTGTTGGCAGGTAAATCGCATTGACAAATTGTCCTGTTGGTGCAGAATGAAATGTTCTCAGTGTTGCAGCCGCCTTCCCATAGCGATCAGCTGTATACAAATATTTGTGCCCTCTACAACTTTAGCAAAGTCCAGGGAATGTTTAGAAAGATGACTCGCTGATAAACGAGGTATGATTTATGAGGAACTGATCCATTTTTGTTGTCTCTGAGTTTGGCTGACTGATGATCAATCATTCTATGTCGAGACGACATCGTGTATTTATGCTGAGATTTGTTGCCTTTTATCCTATTCACATATGATTATACTTTTATGTATCTGTTGCAGATTTCTCTATAAATATTGATGCGGTCTGTTTCCTGGTTGTGCTTTGAGACCGCTTGATTTGCTTTTCATGGATTCGCCAGACTGTTAGTGTCTACTGAGTAACTAGTTACTTATGAATCAGCTCAGGGAACTTCTACTTTTTAGAAAAAGGCTAATTTTTTTTCTGGTATACATCAAATTGACGCAAATATTTTCCTCCATCATCCCATCCATTAATTCATTGTTGAAATGATTGAGCGGTGCGCTTGTCTTTAGAGAATTCATGACATTGTCTGCTGTTGTTTTAGTACCTAGGTGCTAATGCACCGAACAGGAAGTAACATATTTAAGAGAGTCATTTTTTCAAGTTGACAAACTCTTGCTAATCAATTATCACATTCCTCAATTTTGTTAACAGTCTATTGGTTACCAATGGGGGGATTGTTATTCCTCATTTTAAGTCAAGTTTAATTGGAGCAAAAAGCAGTAAAAGTCACCATGCCCTTGAAAATGCAGCTAATTAATGAAGAAAGCAATTTAACGTGATACGATGATTGATAGCCGAGCCAATTTACAGTCATGAAAGTTCGCAAGAAAAACCTCAGTAATGGATGGCAGCCAGGGTTGGGTCTAATCTAATTCTAATCACGATTAATGATTAATTCTGATTTGATTAATTAATCTAATTTTATTGATTAAATATATTTGGCAACTTAATTTATTTTATTTTATCATGATTTCTTCTTTTAATCAGCATTTAATCATGATTAAATATCTGAAACAATAAAATATTGAAATAAAATAAGATCTCCTGAGATGCATATAGCCAATCAGTTCATATCCAAATCACAAAATATTTGAATATTCCATGTGTTCAGCTTATCCTGCCTGCGTTGCCAGTTCTCTGTACTCTGTCCCGCAGGTTCATATTTACCTCTCAAAAGATGATTGCATTTAAGGCATGATCTTTTGTTTTTAATCTTTGCAAAGACAGCTGTCTTTCATGGCAGATTTTACTTATTAAAATGGACTGTATTTGTATTTAGTTGCAATAAATGGCAACTGAACTATTTTTGAAGTTGTTTTTGACATATAGTCGCATTTAATCAAATTTAATCTCATTAAAATTGACATTAGATTTAATCTAATCAATGAAATTGTGAAAATACTTTAAATTAAGCATGCTTTGCTCCTGTCTAATTTATTCTAAAAATATAAATGATCCAATTGACTGCATTTTTTTTGGTGTCTTTTACATGCAATCTCCCTGCAGAATGGCTAAAAGAGTCTGAATGAAAAGTTTAATTCGAACTGCCAACCTATTTGGCTTCCCCGTCATAACATGCACTTTAAAAGCATCCTAATTAAGATGAACTTGCACCGAATAAACTTGTCAGCTTAGAATAGATTCGTTTTCATATTTTGTGTCTGTAATGAAAGAAATTTGTTGTATTAGTTCATAACATGGTCTTACTACTTGATGACTACTATATTATAAAACCAATCATTAAATTTGTTCTAGGATGATTGTTTGATATATCTAGCCTTTAGCTTGGTGAAGTTTTTTTTTTGCAAGAGGGTTCTAGTTCTACTACAGCACATAATGTCTTGCAACTTTAAACTGCATTGTCTGTCAAAATTACAATTTTCTGAAAATTCATCAATTAGTTTAAAAGCACCTTATTCACTCAAGGCACACTAAATTTGTGTAAGCTAATGATTCTATCGGGCATTAATTACAAAAAAAAAATCATGCATTGAGAGAAAATCAAGACCATTGGGAACACAATGGATTTGGCATCATCATCCATTGTTCAGTATTGTGACGTCAATAGCCACGTCATCACTTGGTTTGTTTACATAGTGATGGCATGAAAACCCTATTTATATTATCTATTGTAACTTAATATTAAACGGGCCTGTAATGATAAAAAATATCATGAGACAGGAAGGGAGCATTGGTTTGTAAAATTGTTTGTATGTACTGAATCTGGATACAAACAAGCTTTAAATTAAGTGACATGCCATTACATGTAAATGAATTTGTACAAAGTTTCTGTCGTTAGATGGAAACATTCCGTTTATTTTTAAAGCTTGTGTGGTTGGGACACTCACCAACCTATGCACAATGAGAGCTGAGAAGTACACAAAATTCAGTCAATCATGTTTGGAAGGATTGTGTTACGAGTGCTGCCCTCTATTGAATTAGGCTAACGTACGTGCAGGGATGCTTCATCAAATAAGCCGAGTGATGAAATTATGTCGTCTAGAAATGGAGTAGGGATATCGATGTCCAAATGACATGAGCGGTCTTCATCCATATCCAGCGCTTCGCTCAGCGGAGTAACGCTTCATATTTCCAGTCACGAATAGCGGCTTTTTCAGAAATCCCAAAAACATAAAGCTGTCACCGTGGACCAGTCAAGCTTGATTCACTGTATGATTAAATTGAAATCATCATGAATCCTAGAAAGTTATCTAAACATGTCCGTTTCGAATAATAATTTGAGTTTGCCGTGTTCTCCAATCATCGATTATCACAGTCGTAAAAACTAATAAATCTAGAAAATTGTTTAAATATTTAAATTTCGATGATTCACAGGATGATTGATTAGCTGTAAGGACAGTTTGAGAAGAGTTATATGGCCGTTCAGTGGTTGACTTTGCTTTGATGTGAGTGTCATTACATCATGCTGTAATAATGTCATTTTGATTGTGTTGGGTCTTCGGAAATATAACAGCAATAAATAGGAGTGCTTAGTATGTAACCCTGCAAAAACTGTTTTATATTTATGACCTCCCATATATCTGTCTTTGGGTTTTTCTAGGTTCAGACAGTTTGCTGAAACTGGATTTCAGACACTGCTGAAACTGAATTTCTCATTTCATGTAAGTCTCAAGATATTAATGTGATTTTTCCATGTGATATTCCAATGATTTATTAGTGTCATGGACCTTTTAGACAACATGATATATGAAATTGATTTGGAATGATATATAAAATTTATGTAACGGAACACTCAGTGATAGCCATAAATCATCTTTTTCTCCTTTTTTTTTAACTGGCAAAAATAGATTAATAATACTTATAAACTTAGTGCCATCTAAAAGTGCTTCATTAAAAAAAACAATTTGTTTAAACTTTGTTAGAGCTGTAGACAGCAAAGGCCACTTTAGATGATTTGTACGTTTATGATTTAATTGATAGATTCTATTGATTAGGAAAGGAAGTTTCACAATATTTAATTTCATTTTCAGCGCAATTAGTGAAGACAAAGGTAGCTGTCTTCGAAGGTATTTTGTGCGAGGTTTGCATTGCTCGTTTTAAGATTTTAGAAACTTTAATGAAATATTTTCAGACCAATGCAGAATCGTGAGACTTAAATTAATTAATTTGTTAATTTGCGGTTAAGTGAGTCGTGTGCTGTCTGAGTGTGATCATCTTTGTGTTGTTAATGTGGAAACCGAGATGAGCGAACTCCTAAAAGCACCGTTATCCGAGAAATGTCTATTCTGGGCTAATTTTCATGAACATAATTTAACCAATTTTTAAATAATTAGCTTTTCGTAAATTTTCTTGTCTTAGTGAGGCATAATGTGCTTTTCATAAATAAAGATTGTACATTAAATGTTAAAATGTATGGAAGTACATAAATCATTTAAACTCTACAAAATGCATGTATCAGAATAATATTGCCAATCTTACTTGCATTATTAAAAAGCAGGTTAGGACCTAAGGGGTCAATAAATTCTTACACATCATTTGAAGAAAGTTTCAGACTGGTATTTTTTATGGAGAAAGCATCATAGGGCCATAAGCAGCAGCCAGGGGGGGGGGGGGGGGTTAACTTGGTTCAAAGAAACCGTCAAACTTTCAGAAAGTTTGTGAATGAGAAACACTTATGATTATGGAGTTGAGCGCTTTCGACCCAATGTAAGGACTCTGAGTTAGTTACTATATCTGACTTTAACTGCTCATGTAAGGAAATAAGTTAGAGTTTTTGATTGTATTAAATTAATTGTATTTCCAATTTGACATCATATTAGAGGGCACTTAGAGAGGGCACAAAGAAGAAAAAAACAAATAATTGTGAAAACTTGGCCACATTGACAGGCATGATTTATTATTTCAATAACGTGTGGCTCCTGTTGTCCATGGTAATACATTTTGCAAACGAATAAGTAGAATAGGATTTGATGGGATACAGTATATCGAATTACCTGCAAGATTCAAGAGTCTTGAATGTATATTGTTGTCATATTTCTGTAAATCGTTTCCCTTGCTCCAACAAAAATCGTTCAAACGCTGTGTTTCGACATTGATGTTATGCATTATTAGTGATATATCATTAGACAGGGACCTTTTTGCTGCCCGGCATACTGGAGTAACAAGGCCCTCGGGCCAAGCGTTGGGGTGATGAGAAAGGTGAACCGCATGGAAGCGACATTTTGGAATAATTCGCGGAACTGTTCCTAATTGACATGTGTCCTCTGCCGCTTCATGTAATATGCAGTATTAATGGGATACCCCACACAACTGCCCCTTGCCAGTGCTCCCAGATGAAGCAAAGTGATGTATTATACAGCCAAGAGGGAAGTTATGGAATCGATCGCAAAAAGTTAACCTTTATGGATGTCGTCAAAGTTAAACCCATCATGGATGTCGCGAATGTGTTCGGCCAGTTTCAACTGCACACACTCAACTTGTGTGTACAAAAACATCATGTAGATGAAATAATAGGAACAAACAAAGTCCTTATGACATACTAATGTTTAAATTTTTACACAGACTGCACAATGAGGTGATGACTTCTGTAGTAGTTATCTATGGTTGTTGAGACATGTTAATCCTGACTTCTTTGTTGGTAGAAATTGGCAATGCTTCATCTATGAAGCCCCTCAGTTGTTAGGCTTATGCTTCAGTTGGACCACTTATTAGGGAAGTGCCTTAAACCACTTTTCCATCTCTTTGACACAAATGTAACAAGTAAGTCAAGTGGTTCTGTGTTTGTATCTGAGTTCACAGCATCTTGTAGGTCAATCTACTTAGAAAAATATAACAAATTTATGGATATATAGTAAACCAGTTAGGTCAAAATGGATATAAGTTTTTGTTGCAATGTAAATAAAACCTTGTATAGGCCAAGTATAAATTTGCAAAATGTTTTATCATAACATAGTTGGCTGGGCTGCCTAGGACCATCTTTAAAAAGAATTCTGCTAGTTTTACTCGCAAGTTTTTTAAAAATTGTATTCTTTAAATTTAGGACTTACCATTTTTGGCAATTGAAGTGTACCCCTATTAAGACGATCCCATGACAAGTGCCACAAATAAATGCATGGATAGTTTATGACATCTGGAAGTGACCTATAGCAGGGATCTCTCCCAACTTTGAAAATGATTAGCCACGGTTGGCTAGATTGTACAGTAAAATAGTCATCTGAAAACTAGCCAAAAATGATAAAAAATGATAAAGTACAAAATTAGATTAGCCACGTGGCTATTGGATTAGCATAATGCTAGGTGGCTAAAGCTGGAGAGGTACCTGCTATAGATGCCTTTGATTTAGTTACCTCCCCCCCCCCCCTATCGACGCCAAAATATTGTAAATTTTGTCTGAATATTTCTGCCTAAGGGTGGTCTTAAGGAGAGATCCTGCCTTGTTTATGTTGAACATGACCTTGTACTTGCATCAGTCAAGGACCTTGTGTCCTGGATCATTCCATGTATTAAAATCAATGACCTTTGACCTTGCTCTCTAATGAAGGTCAATTAGGTTCCTTAAGAACTTCCAAGCGACTTGCCTGCCTCCAAGTGGCTGATTATGAAGGCAGGATGTCACATGAGAAGCAACTCTGTTTATTTGTGACTTGTTTTGGTGATCATCACTTATTTGAAAAATATCTGTGTATGAAATCTGGTTAATATGAACAAAATGTGAGTATTCCTTCCAGTGATGGCAATTAAACACTAACAATTCTGTCAATTCACTTAAAATCTCTTTCACTGGTAATTTTTTTGTCATAATTTAGTTTTGGTATATGATTATCGATAAAGAGTGGTGGAAAACTTTGCAAGGTTAAATTGAACTCTGTCTTGCACCCTTGGTCACAAATAAATTACAATATTACCCACGTAAGGGCAATTACAAACTGGCATTAGGTGAAACTGCTAAAGGCATAAACCATTGTAAATTAATTATACGCTGTAGGCCATAATTAGGGTATTGTTTCATTCGCATGTGTTTTTATCTTTTAAACTCACGAGTGTCACCTTGTCTTAACTCAAATCGTCTCAATTGCCAGAAGAATGAATGTTTTTTCCTCATTAAGCATTTTGCGCTTTAGGGTTCAACCGGTTTTTCCGCTTTTCAAGGTTATGTTCCGTTATTCCGCTGCTGTTTTGCAGATTTGTTTTTGCATAAAGCCTCCAGGGAGCCAATACTGGAGCTCTCTGGGAACTGCTAATTATTTGCTTTGTTTAACCCTTGACAGTAGCAAAACCTTCTTCAGACGGTCACATCCATTGAAACAAATCATACCTTTCATTACACAAAATTGAGGGTTGCTGCATGTGTGCATTATGTTTTTGTTCACATTCTGAAGGTGTGTGCACAATACTGTGCATTTAATTGTGTTTAATGAATCCTTTGTATCCTTAATATCTCAAGATGTTTGAGTTAAAAAGCAGACGATATAATGCAAGATGGGAAACCCCACTGGCTACAGGACTAGCTTATTATCCATCTTTTTAGTCTTCAGTTATGCTCTTGTTTTGTCCTTAGAGGAGACCTGGGCTTTAATTCTTACTCAAATCTAAACATCAAAATCTTGTTTTACTTTCCCAAAATGCTGTCTGGAATGATCACTTAATTTTTGATAGCTTTTATGACCTTTGACAAAACCATATCACTTTGTATAGTAGTTTGACTATAAGTTGACTGTTTCTAAAACGTTTGCACCCACCCCTTTTCTTTCTTAATTGAACACCATTTATAAATATAAATAATAAGCGAAGTAAAATTCTTTCTCATTTGGGAGACCCTGCATTTCATGTGGATTTTGTCTGAGCAACTCACCTTCAGTTGGAAAATATATTTTTTGATATCAACATAGTAACTCTAAGTGATACAACAATGATGGGAAAAAGACTGGAGTTTTCAGCTGTCAGATTTGGAGGGCGTCTTTGTGAAGGCCTCTAATTATCTGCTGCGTGGAAATGTTGACAGTCTTTGGTTTTTGAATTCACTTTCAGCTAGCCTCTTATTGTCAATTTGTTTGATGTTGTGCTCTACTTCTAATATCTTAAAATTAATGACCAAATTAAGTGGTGGGCGGATGCTACTTAAAGTCATATTATTGACTCTCTGTTAGAATGGTCTGGTGGTAAAGGCATTTGGTCTGATCCTTCGAAGGTCAGGGTTCGATTCCTGATTTGGCAGCCTATAAGGTGTCCATAGATTAATTTGGCTAAATATTGGCAGTGTGGATAACAATGGCTACAACAGTATGGCTACTGGCGCCACAAGTGGCTACAGACAATTATGGCAATTTTTGATACTGTTGATGAAAAGGCACTTAAGTGAATGGGCCTGCCAACTAATGGTCTTGCGGTTATGGGCCACAGACAGAAATGACTTATTACACGTGTAATGATTTCTGCCCTTGGGCCAGGATTGCTCAATTCCCAGCAATGCCCTTAAAAAAATAAAAGTATTTTATTATACATTATTAATGTAATTGAATGTCCGATATATCTATAAGCCTGTGTTGAGAGTTCTCTACCGTGAGCAGCTAAAATAGACATTTAAGTAGTGGAGGGAATATTGCTACCTATCTACCTATCTACCTATCTATATATCTTTCTATCTGTATATTTATCTATCTATCTATCTATCTATTTTGATTGACAGTTGTTTTCAATAGAGTTAAATATATGTTACGTAACACGGGTCCCTTAAATAGTTGATTGTCAACAATTAAACGCAATATGTTGCGTAAATAAAGTTGATAACTGCCTTTCAAGAAAACCAAAACATTACTCTAAAATTAGAAAGAACTATTTGGCTCGTGTCACTCTTTAAAATAATTTATTTACTGAATTTTAGGTACAATTGCGCCCAGCTATTTAGACGACACTATTTTTACTGGTCTTTTAAATGTTAGGGGTTCTTCTAAATTATGAAGTTGATAGAATTTTTAGAAAACGTATATCCATCAACGGATAGATAGATAGATAGATAGATAGATAGACAGCCAGATAGATAGACAGATAGACAGATAGATATAGGTACGTAGGTAGGTAGATAGATAGATAGATAGATAGATAGATAGACAGATAGATAGATAGATAGACAGATAGATAGATAGATAGACAGATGGACAGATAGATAGATAGATAGATAGATAGACGATAGAGATAGAGAGACAGATAGAATAGATAGATAAAATGTGAAAATCCTTCTAGATAAACGATGGATATTTTGGTATGATTTAAACTGATCTGAAGGTGAGAAATTAATTCTGTATTGCATTTTATTGGGATAGCATGAAAACTACATCCTGGTTGTTTGATACATAAATAATTAATGCATTGTGGATCCAATATAATGTAATAAAACCACCTTGAAGTAACTTAATACATCATTTTGGAACCTACCGATATTTTTCCAGATGACTTAGCAATAGGACAAATTGGGAATACCCTCTGACATTTGCCCTTTTTTTAATAAATTAAATCAAGAAGTTCTAAGTCTTAACCCCATGGGAAATTAGTCTGCATAACTGAACACCCTTTGGTGGTGTCCGTGATCTTCCTTCAGAATTTCATCTTTTTTTGGGAGGAGAAGGAGGACTCACTTTTGACAAGACGTATTATTCAAGAAATTTAAGCAATTTATCATTAAACTGCCCAAAAAAAAAAAAATTCAAATTACTTTAACTGACAAGAAGGAAAGTTGAAAAAGAAACTTTATGCAGACGTTTTCCCAAGTCTCGCATGATGTCGTGTATGTTCTCGTTGTAGTCACGTGATTGCCTCTGGTATTATGGGATAGATTGTATCACGTGACTTTCAGATCAGTTACACCGTGGAATGTCTTGCATATCAACTTCAAGGAATTTAATTATCATTCCAGAAAATTCTGCTCAGTGAGATATACCAGTTTGACATTTAATAAGGAAATTTAATTATCATTTTGAACCCTTTTTTTTATGGATATATTATGGAGCAACAGAAATCAATTTTCATCATGCTCAAGTCGAGGTTACAAATTTTAGGATTATTTTTTCGCAGATACATACATATATATATTTAATCATTCTATTTAAATTCACAGGCCACACATCAAATTTAAGCCTTCGAAGTTCAATTTAATTTTGTGTCACCATGGCAACTATGGGACCTTGGTGTGCTATATTCGTTAATAGGTAATTCGAAAACATCATATTTGCAATAAAAAGAAATTACCATTTCACATCATCGGAAATGAGTAATTAGGCGGCGACTCAGTGATAACATTATTAAAAACATTTTAATAACTTCAAGCAAAAGTTTAAATTGCCAATTCACTGCATAAAAATAAAGATTGTGGAAAAATAACAGCATGTCAAGATTAGTAAAAGTGTGTGCACTCATTATTTTTCAGTATAAATAGATTCAAGTAGGTAGGAAGGCTGTAAAACCGCGTGCACATATAATCCCACGGAAAATATTAAGACTGCTGCCTGGTGTATGAGGGCCATGCTTGCTTGGCTAGGTAACAACGTGATCTAGGTTTTTTATATATATTTTTTTACTTTGTACCGATGGACTGGACCTTTGTATAACTCCAGTAGACCTTTTGAAATGTGTGCATGATACTTTTTTGTGCACTCTTTGAGCTTATTGTTTTACATGTATTATTTTTTCGATGTGCAACATTTTTGGGTTCTGTATTTCATAGTAAACTGTCTTTTTTTATTTTGGATTGTCCACTTTGTTTGGTTTTATGGGCACAGAGTCATATTATTCATAGATAGAATTTGTTATTTATAGAACAATCTGATTTAACTAATTGCGTGTCAAATCCATTTTGCCTCATACCCCTGGAGAAACTATATCTTTTTGATGAACAAGCCATAAAAACAAATTGATCATTTAATATCCCCTACAACTATAAATATTGTTGTTTCCATCATATTTTGATTATACTATTACTGATTTTACATAAATATTTTACTCGGGGCCATATTTAGTAATAATTATGGTGGCCATCTTTATTGGTGTTTAATTAATGGCACATTTTTTCGTAAGTGTTACCTAGATGTTTACATGTCAGCAACATCAGCAGGCAGCATGTCCAACATTATACAAATATTGGATGGCAAGGAGTCCAATATAGTTTGGATGAATCAAATAAACCCATATTGAACAGTTTTCCACCATTTATTATAATCTCTCCAATGAAATGTCACAGATGAATATAAATGTGAATCATTTAATATAAATTTTGTAAATGAATCTCTCCAGGTGGCCTCATTTTAGCGATGAAATGTGTTGTCTTATTGTGTAAAATGCAAAAAAAAAAAAAAAATACTGATTTTTAATATGCAATTATGCTAAATAGAATAATCTGAATCTGACTATAAGTGTAGTTTCAAAACTAACAAATAACATGACAAGTGATTTAATGAACTTCTTTTCTGTAATTTGTTCAATCCATTATAACAATATATTGGACAGTCACGTGGTAGGAATGCAGTGATATAATTGGATAAGCACATTTCATGGGAAAATATATTCAAGTATGTCTGAAATAGGACTTGGTATTTTCCCCAGATAGCCTACTTATATCATTTTCACGAATTCAGTTTAAAAATAAATTTTTTAGTTCAGCTTAAGGGCGGCCATTTTTGTCTTATTTGAAAAATATTTTGGTCTCTCGAGTGTCCTTCACAAGCACAACTGGTTCAAATTTTTCTGTGATAGGATTACTTGTATTATTCATATAATTTTATTTGTCACGAATTCGGTTGCGAAAAATTCCTTCTTTTTGTCTTGTGTTTAGTTTGTTATTATTTTTGTTTTATTGCCTTATTTGAGCAGCTCCTTGGTCTCTTGAATCCAATGGATGTCTTACTGTGCCTTTGTTTCTTCATTATTATTATTATTATTTTGTCCTGAAAAGCGAGTATCACAATGCTTTTCATTGGTAATTTAATATTGTTCGCCAATATTGTGTTGTATTTGGCACCATGGAATTATTTTGTTTTAGCTGTGTCATTATGTTTTAACAAATGATGAAAATGTATCAAAAGGTATTTGTGCTGAGGCGTGTTATTGGAAATGTGGAATATAACAAAAATCAATAAGACGTCTTTCGAAATTCTATGATTTTTTATTTGATTTTTCAAAATCATGACCAATGTATTTGTATGAGAAAATGTGACATTTTTCAATTATTGTTTCAATTTTGATCATAAAAATTGTTATTGTTCGGATAAGCACATGGTCATGGCAGGTAGAATTATCTGATTTATGACAAAAAAAATTATGAAATGGCTTTCAAATTATTATCACAAGCATTATGATGTTTATTCACAAATTGAATGTTAATCGAATGCTAAATAACTCTTATCGTGCATTCGTGAGAATTTTATTAGCAATTTCAAGTTTGATTGTTGATTTCACCATTGTTCATCGTTTGGATGATGAATTTCCTCTGTGCCTCGTTTTCATTCTGTCACACAATGGACAATTCCTTTGTGTAATTATTGTTTTGATTCCTGTTAGTTATTGGAAGTGAATGGAAATTACCAAGGACGATTAAATCACTGAAATCAAAATAATTTTTTTTATGAATTGTGTGATTCCGGGACAAGCAATTGTATTGATGGTTTAGAAACTGAAATTGTCATCTGATTTTTTTTTTAGTTAGTTGAATGAAGTCAGTATCTACGTATTTCACATAGGTCTATAGCCTTATTAGTCTTCCTGGACATAAAGCATTGGTAGTATTTTTGGGTTGACTTCAGCCAATCCGTTTTATTTGATTAGGCATGCTGGGATACATCCAGGCAGCCATTTTGAAACGAGGAACTGTGCTCGAATTTGGAAATCTTTTTTTATTTTTTTACTAGCCTCCTAGGTTACCACTTCTAAAATGCTTAAATCAATGTCTTAGACATATTTGAATCGGTAACCATGGAATTTAGCGATATAACCTCATGATTCTTCCCGCCGATTGACTGCATATATGGTGTCATAGCGTCATGGTGTAGTATTTTTCACTTAGGGCAGCACCTGCAAGCCATCTCATTGGCCCAGGAATGACCTTTGCCACCTCAGAGGTCAAGGTGTCGCTCAGTAATAGACACTTTGACAATGTGAAGATGTCTTAGTATTTAAATCAGTTTTGCACACAAAGCAAAAATACACGATTTCAATTTTGCTTCCGTTGTTGCCGCTACTTTTTTCTTGTAGTACTATTATTTCCACTACTCTTTTTAGAACAATCTCCCCCTTCAGGGCAGTTACTTGTATTAAAATCTGACTTATTGATGTTATTGTGATTTGTTTTTTGAAATTACATATGAGTCTCCCCTTTGTTTTGCAATAATAACAATATCAAAAGAAATATGTACATAAATAAACCTCACCTATTGCACTTGCCGTCTGTTGATATCCTGTCCTACGAGTGGACAGTTTGGTCAAAACTCTTTGTCTGCAAAGTAGATTGGGTACATAAATAGTGATGCTGCATTTAACTTTTCAAGGATTATACTTCAAGCATTCCATGTTTCCTTTGTACATACTCTTCAGAGATTTGCCTATTACAACAGATGCCAGAAAAGTTTCCCCCTGCAGGGGCATTTAATTGTGTAAGGAGGCAAGTCTGATCGTATCCCTGGTGAGAAGCGATGGGTCCTTCAGGGGTTTTTAATAAACCCTTTAGGTGCTAAGTTGCAATTGATTGAATTTCTGCTGCTTTTTGTACCCTTAGAATTTTATATGGATAGCTACTAGATAATAAGGTTGTGTAAGAGACTATTCACATCTGAAAATGGTGTATATTTCTTGGAAATAGTGTATAAATATTTCTTGTAAATAACATATATTTATTGAATATAGTCTAGATTTCTTGAACATAGTCTAGATTTCTTGAAAATAGTCTGGATTTATTAAAAAAAGTCTAGATTTATTGAAAATAGTCTGGATTTCTTTCTCTACACTTATTAGACACCAGGATAACATCGATTGAAAACGTCATGTCAGATGGGATTAAGAACAGTTTTCAGGTCTCTGTTTATGTCTTCACTGTCTTCACTGTCATATTATGTTGAGACAAAACTAGATAATTGGATATAAGATCAACAACATCGTTTTTTAAAACTCGCTTAAATCTAAGTTAGTGAAATGTATTTCTTAAATTTCTGACAGGATTTTCATTAAATTTTCTTATGAGGTAATTTGAAGAAAATGACAAGGAAAGAAATATTGAAAGAATAAGGAGCAGAGATTAGATGGGCAAAAAGAAAGAAAAATGAGAAAGAAAAGAAAGAAATTAGAAAGGAAGAGCGAAAGCTTTTCTAGGTTGCTTGCTTATTATATGAATATAAGGCTTCATCTCATCAAGGTATTGTGTGACGACAAAGCAAGAAGGAAAAAAACTGCCTTTTGAATATTTTGAGGAGTAATAAGCCTTGCAAGGTAATGCACTATGTTACAATACTACCTAAACAGTTTTCAAATTATAAATATTAAACAGTTTTTCATACACTCCCTTGATCTGAACCTTCTTTCATGTTGGTACTTTGTATAATCAGATACTAGGATTTTATAGACATTTTTGGTATCGTCTGTTCTCTTTTTTGTCTTTTTTTTTCTACCGAGGAAAATTTTCCAGTAACAAAGCATATTTCATAAGGTTTTCCCATCAAACTCCTTTACTTTGGCCCTTTAACTTGAATACCTTGGAGCTATCTGGAAAACCTTGAGTTTCAAATCGATCAACCCCGAAAAATGGCCATGACCTTGACCTTTGACTTTGACAGTCATATTACCCGAGTAACATATTTATTATCACTCAGTTGGTGTGGTAAGGAAATATAAAGAAAGAAATATGAAAGTGTTACTGAAAATACTGGTCGGTTGCTATGGCAGCTGATGTTAAGCTTGGCCAAATAATCTTACTTTGGTTAATCATAGAGGACATGTATAGAGCTAACACAGATGGACTTGTATTTACTTCGTTGGCAAAGTTCAGATAGGTAGGTGATGTAATGTGGAATATCAACTTAATGGACAAAATGCCATTCCAATGGAGCATAGACCTGCAGCAGGAGAACAAATCCACCCAATCCATCAATGTGGTTTGAAAATTCCCAAATTACAGTTGAAAGCCATGGTTAAAGTGAAAAGCAATCAATAAAAGCAAAATCATCCATAACAGTCAAGAGTGCAGACTGACATTAAAAAGGCAGCAAGCAATTTAGTCCATGGGAGCAGCTCTGCTGTTTAATGCTGTATGGACACTTGTGATAAGGCTAATTTGACAAGGTTAGAAAGGGGGCTTTGTATTTCATGATGACTTGCTCTGAAGTTTCTGCTTGTCATTTTGGTCTCCTGTGCCTGGGGGTCCAAAGAGGAAGCACCCCAGGCTCTGAACTTGGTTTATTTGTAAATTACAGTTGATGCCATTAAGTTATTCTCCCCTGCCTTTGGGACCTGTTCCTCAGCCTCTGGAACTAGTTCTCTGCCAGTAGAGCTATCATCTGCCAATCTGGCCCACAGCACATTGTCCATCTAACTCACAGTTTTTCTTTTTGAGCTCGCGGCGGCTTTTTTTATCTTTTGACTCGGAATGAAATTGCCGAAAAAGAACGCTCCTCGACCGACGGAGGTTCCTCTTGCTGTCAAGTGCCATTATGGCAGCGGCTCTCTTATGTTGCCATGACTACCAGTGAAATGCTTGTCTTGTCTTGCCTTGTCTTGATCTCGCTAGAAGATTTGCTCAAATTATCTGCTATTTGTCGAGCAATTTTAGAAGTCACTGCCCGTCAGCCTGATTGTATGAGGGTAACCAGTTGTAAGACCTGAATGTATTGGTCACTAAATTTGAGCACAGTTTGTAGAGTTTATTAAAAGTAGATCAATCAAGTGTCTTTTTTGTAGACTTATTGCATCCGTTTGGATTATACCCAAGGGCGGGCTGGCCCTTTGATTAAAGTGCCTAGGAAAACTTGAAGCAGGGTAGTTATTCTGTTCATGCATTTAAAATCATCCCTTGGTTGTGCAATCACTTGTTATTAACCAGAATTACTTAATTTTAGATGTCAGTCTTGTCATCTTCGAAATTACCAACTGTAACAGATGCGGCTCCATATGTGTGCAACGTTGAGGTCGCTGACTGCACTACTGCTATTTATGTAGACAGACTGGTCTGAAATAGAATGTTTGTGTGATTTACATTGTGTGTATAAAAGGACCAAAGATAATCTTATCACCAAGAAGAGCCATCACTCCATCTTGTAATAAATTTTTATTTTTTTTATGTTAAAGATGTTTGTGCAAGCAACAAACTGGTTCAACTATACAAAATGTACATTAGTGCTTGCAAAACCTTTTGACAGACCTAACAACTTTTCCATTAGAGTATTTTATGAATATTCCAGGAACATTGCAGGTATATGTAATGTGAAGCTTGTTGCTTTATTACGCCTTCTTCGAACCTTACCAAAAAAAATATTATCTTTTTATAAGTCATCATGCAAGTCATCAATTGTTTTGATGGTGATTTTGGTGTCTGTATATAATCTTTTGTAATAAGGAGGAACTACTATTTTCCAAGCGTGTAATACCATACCTTTGCAAATGCACATTCGATACCAGTTACTTTGTCGGAATAACGAGTATATTTTGCCATTTTCAAGTGACGTGGTGTAGATTCTTTGGCAAGAATCCGTAAACAGAAAAAAAAGAAGAAGTTATCAGCGACAAAAAACCAAGTGATGTGCAAAAAGGTAACTGTTGTAAAAAATCATGTGGCTGCTCAAAGCAGATAAAGTCATATCCGGGGAGGCAGATAAGCTCCCGGATGACTTTCTTTGACCTTTTGACCTCTGTCTAATTTCCTCTCAGATGTGGCTGGGGTGATATAGATTGGACATGACCCTGATGTGACTTTCTTTCAAGTTTTGTACTATCATAATAATATCAGTGAATTGACAAGCATAGAGTGAGTGCTGGACACTTCACCACTATGTTGGAGACAACTTGGAGTGTTGTTAGACATCTCACCGCCAATTGGAGCAGCACAATACTTGCATGATCATGGACATTTCGCCTCCAGTCATTTCACCTCCCTGAGGTATGAGTCCCAAGGTGGTGTCTGGCTCTGATATGGCCATGGTCCCAAACTAACCTCCAGATGGTCCCAACTGCCCCCAGGTGGTCCCTTTCATGATCTCTTGGCCCCTTGGGACCCCTTTTTGGTCTGGTGGGTGGATTACAGATGCCATTGTCCACTGATGTGTAACATAATCCAGCATGTCTCGTGCAGCTATTTTAGGAATGGACGAAGCATGATATAATCGTCGTTGTTATAGTCATTTTTGGGCACTTTTTTTTTTCTTCTGAAGTTGTGTTGTCTACAGCAACTCAATCAAACAGTTACTGTAGTTCCGATTGACTGCAAGGAAAAAAAAAGACAATCAAAAACGTAAGTGTGTATGTTCAAAATATTCTCAAAATTAGTTGTGAGGTTTTGCCATGATGAAAAACTGCACAATGCTTGCCTGTTATTCTAGTGAATTTGAGTGAAACCTTTTGAAGTTTAGCTATTTATTTATTTCAGCATGGTTTACAGGTTGAATCCACAAGCATTTAAACAAAGAATTATAGTTTTCATTGTTTAATGCAGTAATGAATAGAGAGTGCAATTCAACCGTCTTCCACTAGTGTTAAGATAAGTATGGGAAAAACCTCCAAGGAGTAGCAAGTTTGGTCAGGGCCCTCCACTGATTTAGGGCATCTTGCAGACTGACCCTGGTGGTTCTTTCTCATTGCCCTAATGCCCAAAATGTCCTGCCCATGTAATCCTAATCCTTGCCTAGGCAGGGATATGGGTGCAATTAGGCAAGGTGATGGGTCTTTAATCCCTGCAGGTCTGTGCATGCGCTTGGACTAGCCAAAGTGACAGCGCGATCACGTTTTACACCGCTCATCAAATGTAAGAGTTATGTTATCCGATGATTTCGCGTTATCGGTTAGATGAAGAGCGCATTACCCACTTCATGAACCGATACGTTTCTTGTCAGTCGTATCAATCTTCGCGACTGCGTTGATTTGGTTCAGTACTTATCTATCCATCGTGCTTGGTCACAGAGGTTGCTGCTCAGGGCTTCATTGCTAAAATGCCTTTCTTCCGATGGTGGTCTTCGTGTTCAGTTATACCTTGAGTAATATAATGCTCAGGTGGTTTCCTGATGGGCTCATATTTACAATAGCTTACAATGCATAGTTTATATCATGTAAATGTCTTATTTTATAATAATTGTTTGTACCTATTCCCATCAAAATAAAGTATCTATCATATCTATCTATCTATCTATCTATCTGTCTATCTGTCTATCTGTCTAATCTATATCTCTATCTATCTATCTATCCATCTATCCATCTATCTATCTATCTATCATAGTCACAATAGATTCTGTAATGATTTTAGATGCAATATGAACAACAGAATCCCACCATAGGGCACCTTACCAACGTATCAACTTCCCCATACAATATATTTGAGGTAATAGATAGTGGTCCAAATCCTTTATAGTATCCTTAATTGTTAACAATTGTACTTCTTCAGAGTAGAAGTTGATGTTCCACTTGCATTTCGTGTTCGCGTTGTATCGATCTTATTTTCCAATTGTTTCTTCGGTCGTGTGCGTTGTTTTGCCTGGAAAATTGAAAGATTGCATCCTTCAATCGCTCTGTAATGAACACCCTTTTGTGCTGGCTCAAAGGGGTCGGTCACAATGGCTACGTGGTTCAATAATATCAGTAAGGTTCTGCATTAAGGCACAAGCAATGTTTTTGTCGTAATATTATTAACCTAATATAATGGAGAGTTGCCTGATACAAGGGAAATGTTCATGCAACTGTAATATATTTTCCACAGTGCCATTTGAAAAGAGTAGGAATTTGTATTTACTATATTTGAAACTGCCAGGGAACCAAACGTCTACACAATTTGAAGTTCTGCTGAATTACCTGCTATAAAGTTTTAATGAAGTTCGCTGCCCGAGTTACCCTCTACATAGTTTTAATGAAGTTCTCTGTCAGAGTTACCCTCTACATAGTTTTAATGAAGTTTTCTGCCTGATTTACCCTCTATACAGTTTTAAGTTCTCTATCTTGGGTGATATCATCTCATCCAAAAGCTTTGTTTGACTTGTCTTCTCACCATCAAGTGTCAGTTGACCAACTAAACAAAGTGACCCTTCTAGGACCTACTGGGACCCCCTGAGGCCTTATGGGGCCTCTTGAACCAACAGAAAAGGTTAACTCGGGTTGTATACTGCAGATGGACTCTGTTTGGATTTGTCAATGGGTATGTCTGGTTCTGCTAGGTGTCATTTTCACCTCTGAGTTCAACTGGAGTGAAATTTCACTATTAGAAATCTTACACTTACATACAGTTCCTGTTTTCTACAAAGTTTTGCAGTTTTGCATAGATTATAACTCATTGCTTATTGTTGCGTGATGGTATATCTACACATATCTTCATCACTTTGTGGTATCATTTAATTAGAACTGCGCCAGAATCTCGTTATAAAATCTAGTGTACTTCCCGTCTGACTCAAAGTGGATAATTAAATTTCAGAACATAACTTTGGCATGCAACAAGCATGGGCAACATGTGTTATGAGAAGGTGTAAATGCTCGAGTGTTGCAAATTGACTATACACTTGGCAGCTCATTTTTGGCATGCACATACAAATGCCATTAAACCTCGACAATATCATGGGGTGAAAAATTGATATTTCACAGAAGTTCCAAATGGATTTTGATGCCTCTAGATTTTTTTTGTTGTAAATTGATAAAAAAAGTCACAGTTATAATGTGTCACAATATGTACACTGATTTGGAAGCTAAAAGACTTAGTTTTCTGTGTTGAATTAAACTATAGGCAGTTAAAAAGATAAATAGATAGATAGATATGATTTGATTGATTGATTGATAGATAGATGGATGGATAGATAGATAGATTGATAGATTGATATATAGATAGATTGACTAATTGATTGATTGCACGATGGAATCTGCAAATCCTCCAGTTCCACAAACCTTAGACCATTGAGCATATTTGGCCGTTGACAAGTTATTATATTTTAGTTATTGTAATTCTGAGTTAGTTTGGTCTAGTGGTCATGGTGCTTTGTTATAAGGAGTCAAGAATTAGGTTGGATTCGTTTCAGTTTATTAAAAGTGATACTGAAACGTATAACTTTCTTGACTGATGGACATGCATTTGGTGAGATGCATTCACTGAGAGGTGTGCCAAAGCTTTTGAGCAATTGAGGGGCCAGCCAACCTTGTAAAAGCAACTGAATGGGAGTGAAAGAAAAGTGAAATTGCTCTCAAATCAAATTATCTGTGCTCTGAAACAAGGTCGATGGAAGGTGCAAGAACAGTAGCTACCGCTAAAAGCGCGGTCCCCTCTGGAGTGGAAAACTAAAAGCGATGGAGTACCATCCGAAATTCTGTTTCTCATCAGTGCTACCTTTATAGGATTAGAGAGAGCTGGCAGGACAATAGAAGTACTGCAGCAGCACCACTGTAGCACCACTGCAGCACTGCAACACCAATGCACACCACCGGTGCTACTCGCGTTTGCCAGTTCCCATCTAAATTGATCTTCTCTCTGCCAGAGCTCTTCCAAATGGAAACATTGCTAGAGCTGTTAGGCCACAAAGGGCACTTGAATATTGAATTCAGCTCAAAGGATTATCAGTTAAAATGTTTAAAGCATTAAGGGGGGTTTAATTTTTTTAGTCAGTCGATGCTAAGATACTTGCAGTCGTGGTTATGCTTTTAGAATTCCAGCCTTTTTAACCATTTGAACCATTTCAGAAAACTGAAAGAAGTTAGAAAATTTCAGAAATATGGAAGAAGTTAGTTTCTAACTTGTGAATACATTTATTTTTGGTAATTGATGAAAATGTCATCTCCAATTTATTGCGATTTGAAGTTTTCGCAATCATGTATTCGCTTGTCTCAGTATGGACACCGTGTACACATCATAACCAAGTTAATATTTTATTGTTAAATGTTAAAATGTTATGAGTTTACAGTCTGCAGTACATTGTACACACGACCTGCCAACTTTACAATTACACCTTCAGTAGGCCAATCCGGAGTCTTCCTCAACACCATGGGAATCCTTCAAAAGGGTTATTTACATGGGCTTAAGAGCTTAGACCAGTGTCACCACTGCTGCCAATTGCCAAGTACCCATTGTACCTGAGCAGGCTGAGGCAGCGGTTTCAGAAGGATCTTCCTAACTCCGCTATGTCATGATGGGGATTCGAACCCGCTACCTCAAGATTGGCAAGGGAACATTTTAACCACAAGACAAGGGCATCCATGAAAATATCTCAAACTGACTGACATTTCGCTCCATAATGTCGCTTTGGTTTATTTATTAACATTCTCTTACATCTTCAAAGTTTCGGTTATCCGTTTATTGCTATCCAAAGACTAATTTGTTTAGTGAATTATCTTTCTGTAGTATGTTGTGGTACGTCAGTCTTCAGCTACAAATCAAAGCTACCTGGTTTACATATTGTAGCAAAGTTGAAAGTTACCAACTCATATATCTGACTGGTGACTGATTCAGTCAGGAATCTACTCCCTGCATATCCAATATTTGAGTAGCCTTGTCTTAAATTGATTTGATATGGAGAGACAGTGGGGGAGCCATATACTCCGGGCTTAATATTGTAGGGGTGGTGGTGTTGTGTATGGTGTTGTTGTGTATGGTGTGCTACAGTTAGTTTAGTAAAATACGCCCAACTCTAGCTGTCTGTAGCGACCTGTACCTGGCTGTGGTCTAAACATGCTAAAGCCAGCTGCTTCTGTCCACTTCTTTAGCTTATAATCGACTTACATCTATCACCAGATAAATATAAACCTTGGTAAATGTAAGAAATGAATCTACCATAAATTGTACTTTTATATCCGGTCTTGAGTAGCCAGCTATGGCAGCTTTGTCTATAGTTTCAATTTGATTGTCTTTTAATGTTATAATCATATTTGTTTCAAGCCTTTTTTTAGTTTTGTTCTTGTATGCCCTGGAGTTTTTTAATGTTGTGTTTTAAAATGTTCCTGGGTCATCTTCTGGCTGGTTGTATTGTTTTATTCTTTTGATAGATGACATTATATGTCATGTTTTCAAATGTTCTGTGGATGTTTTTTTTAATTAGTTCCCAGTTTTGATGTTTTGTTTATGTGTCTGTTTTAAAGCTGTATCCTTGGGTGTTTTACTTTTGTTGCAATCTTTGGTCTGTTTTATGTTTAGTGTGAGTTGCTCTCGCATTTCTTAGTTAAGTGACTTTGTGCATTGTGACATGTGTTGGTGTTGTTTATTGATGTGTTCTGGTGTCTTCAAGATTTTATGTGTTATGGAGTGTTCATGCACTGTTGTGTTCTAGAATGTTCAGGGCTTTTTTTTTGTGTTCTAGAGTGTTCGAGCATTGATTTGTTCTAGAATGTTCAGGCTTTTTTTTGTGTTCTGGAGTGTTCAAGTATTGATTTATTCTAGAGTGTTCAGTCTTTGTTGTGTGTTCTGGAGTGTTCGAGCATTGATTTGTTCTAGAATGTTCAGGCTTTTTTTGTGTTCTGGAGTGTTCAAGTATTGATTTATTCTAGAGTGTTCAGTCTTTGTTGTGTGTTCTGGAGTGTTCGAGCATTGATTTGTTCTAGAATGTTCAGGCTTTTTTTTTGTGTTCTAGAGTGTTCGAGTATTGATTTGTTCTAGAGTGTTCAGGCTTTTTTGTGTGTTCTGGAGTGTTCGAGCATTGATTTGTTCTAGAATGTTCAGGCTTTTTTTGTGTTCTGGAGTGTTCAAGTATTGATTTATTCTAGAGTGTTCAGTCTTTGTTGTGTGTTCTGGAGTGTTCGAGCATTGATTTGTTCTAGAATGTTCAGGCTTTTTTTGTGTTCTGGAGTGTTCAAGTATTGATTTATTCTAGAGTGTTCAGTCTTTGTTGTGTGTTCTGGAGTGTTCGAGCATTGATTTGTTCTAGAATGTTCAGGCTTTTTTTTTGTGTTCTATAGTGTTCGAGTATTGATTTGTTCTAGAGTGTTCAGGCTTTTTTGTGTGTTCTGGAGTGTTCGAGCATTGATTTGTTCTAGAATGTTCAGGCTTCTTTTGTGTTCTGGAGTGTTCGAGTGTTGATTTGTTCCGGCAAAATCGCATGTTTGGTGTTGACGCTCTCGGGTGTTCAGGTGTTTTATTCTGATGTGTTGTGGTGTGCAGTGTTTCAGGATGCTCCGTGTCACCATGTGTCATGACCACATGAAGGCCCGTCTCATCATGTCACCATCCAACTTTTTCCTGACGCCTCCTCAAATTTCCTCACGATACAAGTCTGGCTCCAGCAGACATGATGCATGTGTTAAAGGCTAAAACTATGAAAAACACAATGGTGATACTTTGAAATGTTGTGTAGGTGTCCACAGAACAAGTGTCATGTAGCTATTAAAATACACGCTGAAATGGATACAATGTGTTTTGGAATTAGTTTGAACTATCTGAACAAGATCAGCATATTGCAGGTGTCTCACTACAGGTTTGTTTAAATATTCATGAATAAAAATTCGTTGATGGATCTACAGCTTAGGGGATGCATTTGCCTATTTGATATCTTATTTGTAAATAATCTGTTGTATTGTAATTTCTAATGTTGGAATTTTGTTGGATCAATGAACGATTAGAAAACTTAATTGCCCACCAGCTAGATCATCACATTATTTCGTTTATATTTTCACAGTTATCTTGTTGGTACTGGCCTGATATTGTGCATGCATATACAGCCAGAGGCAGGTGTAGTTTGAAGTTTGATGCAATTGACTTTCAACACAGATTGGCCTTGAAACTACAGCTGCTTGTCGTTGGTTTAGAATTGAATCCAAAACCCTTTTAAAAACTGATATTTGCTTTAACCACTGGGCCACTCAGCTGTGAAGTACTTTAGATGGTAAACTGTGATATATTATTACATGTATATGTATTCCCTTCAATTATAGTTTAACATTAGTTTTACCTCAAATGCAATCAAAGCTAGTTTTAAATTAAGAAATACCAATAAAATATTACCTATGTTCCTTTGCAATATTATTCCTGAGGAAGATGTTATGTTTTTTTTTGTGTGTGGGTGTCTATGGGCCACTGTGATGAATGGAAGGGTCTTGGGAATAATTTTGGGTCATTGTTTACATTAGCATATGAGCACATGGAAATATTTTGCTTTAGATCATTCCTGATTTATACACTAGAGGGACTCTGAGTACCGATAGACAAGTGTATTGGATTGTGACGAATTAATTCGTCAGGGATTAATCGGTGATCTGCTTTATTCACTGGTGAATCTATTGTATGACATTTGCAAGCTAAACTCTCTACCAAACTCCTTCCGATGTCTTAATCGGCTGCTGGGGTATAGCGGTTAAAGTGTTTCACTCCAGTGAGAAAACACGGGTTCAAAATCTTTTGAATGTTTTTAGGGTACACGCAATCAGTCGACTTTACAGTTACATCCTTGGCAGACCTGCGCTCTGATTGGCCGGTCTTCGGGATCGGCTGAAACGCCTACGCTATGACTTCAAATGGCTGCAGTTCCCCTAATATTGGTCAGATTTTTGTCAAATAAGGACTGAATTGTTCAGGAAAATGTGTAGAAGTTATATCTGCCTTCAATCGCCAGGTTACAGTCTTTATTATCTTTAAAATAGGTTTTAAAAACTTTTAACGAAAAGGCAATTAGGGAAAAAAATGGGAAATTTAGGTTTTTCAGTGATAGTTTTTTTCTACTTTCAGAACATGATATAATAATAGGGCAATGGTAATTGAAGCAAGCAGTTGAAAGAAAGAAATTCCAATACCTGTCGTGGGTGAAAAAAATTGCTCTGCTACCTCAAATTTTATTTTATAAATCCAGTCTAATGTGACATAGAAATTGTGTGCAGTTGATTAGAAAAGTAGTGAGGAGATAAGGTGGTTTTTTCTGTGAATTGTGTATGTACACTAGGGTGTGGCTGGTGCCCAGCAAAATTGAAAATATCAGATCCAATCAACTTTTTTTGTATTGCCTTTTGATCAAAGGAACATGCATGTGCAGTTTTATTGAAATTGATGCAATTCTACCTGTAGCACAACTCATGTGAAGTTTTACCCTAGTTTATATAGGATTTTTCATTGAATTTCCGCTATTGTCAGATTGTACACTGCTGATTTTTCATCTGGTCATGAGTTTAGTCATTAGATGTGAGGTGCAGGTGCTTATGTAGGGCCCTGACCACTTCAACAGGTTTCAGCAGCAAATATCATCAGTGAAATGAGTACGAAAAATAGTTTATATATTTTATCGAAGCAAGTATGATAGGAGAGTTTCAAAAGCTATATTATAGATTTATTAGAACTTTGGCATTTTTCTTTATGCTTATGATTGGTATGGAATACAGCTGCATCTGTTTTTAACCCTCGGTTGAAGAGGGTTATTGTTATCACTGTCGTCTGGCAGGCGGGCATAACACTTCGTTTCCGGAGCAGAACTCTAACACTAATGCACTTACCCTTACAAAATTTTGTACAGATAGTCACATTGACATATGGCGGCTATGTTTTACACTAATTTTTCCGTTTCCGGAGCAGAACTCTGATACCACTGCACCTACATGCTTAAAACTTTGTCATAATATGTCTACAATAGTGTAGTGGTCATTTTTGAGGGTCTAAGTGGGGTGTGAAGCTCTGACACGATGCTGTTCCCATTAGGTGTTTAGCAACCCGCCCCACAAATTTCCCAACCGCGGTTCTAGTATAATATTACCAGTCGGAACGTCAGACCCTCAATCTGGCCTTCGCAGAAAAGGGTCTGAGGAAATTCAGGGCGGAAACAATCCTAGTGGGGGAGTAAGGGAGTAAGTAAGTGTGTGTATCAGTTTATTTTAACCATAATTATACATTTCGTCTCTTCACAGTGCTTCATAAAATGGTGCATTGTCTTATTCGACCAGTTTAAAAGAACTACTTTGTTCACCGGGAAGTTGAGGTATATCTACGTGTATTCATATCGCTCAGACTCTCAGTGCTAAAGCCCTTGCACAAGATGTTTCTGAAGTGATATGGCCTGATTAAAGGTTGTGGCTTATTAAGTTGTATGGTTGTTATCCCTGCAAGAGGCCATATGTGGTAATGAAAACTAAAGTAAAATGAACCATACTTTATTTCCAGGTGTCCTAGTTTGCCATGGTAACGGGTCGTTTCCTTTGCTTTAATTATTAGACGAATGATGTTCGTTTTCCTCCGATTGTTTCACGGCCATTGTGTGGTTTTCAAACAAACGACGCAGATATTGTTTTCCAATGAAGAAGAGTCAATTAAATTATAAATTGCTAAATTTACGCTTAATATCCTGACGCTAATAAAATCTAGTTCACCCAGTTCATTTAAATTAAGCTGGCCACTGAAGTTACTTCGGACTAGTGGAACCGGGTATAGCTAATAAAATTAACTTGAAACATGACATACCAAGCCAATTTTACTTACACAAAAATTAACCAGTTAGTGCAGTTATAAGGTGTTTCTACACCTGTGGCTGGGGCTCTTGCTGAATTCAGTGGACTCCTAGCCTTATCTCATCATTAAGTCTGCTTCTGGCAGCTAGTCTTATAATCTGACTAAGCTTAAGAGTCTGTAAAATGTTGAATTAATGATAATACGATACAATTATGCAACATTTTTACAGAAAACTGAGTGTTTGTCAGAAACAGATTGGCTCACCTTAATGATTTAATAAAACTTCCCCAGGTTTGTCAATTTGAGGAAACTCTCACAATTGCAAATTAATGGGAATTAAACTTTCATGAAATAAATGAAGTTATACCGGAATGGTCGACCGTATTACAGCGAATAGAAAATCCTTTGTAGTTTTGCAGAATTAAAGAATCACGCAATTCCAAATGCACTTGAAGTTGTAATTTAATATTCGATGGACAGAATACCATCCCTGGCTCAGGCATTTTCGCTGAATTCAGTGTAGCCGATTTCATTTGAAAGGGAGTGACAAATGTGGATTTAAAGAAATATTTAAAGAAATGCAATATGAAAGATGTGGCTTTAATTATATCAAGGGAATAGAAATACAAATCAGCATTTTAGCGTTATGGAATTTGAAAAAGTGTAAATGATGTCAAACTAAAATAAAGCAGTTGCCTACACAAAATACATCATAAAGGGTAAGATCAATTACTTCACTGTTTCGTAATGTAAAAAAAGCTATTTTTGGAATTACCCCCCAGATTCCAATATATCCGCTATGTAGCTTTTTTCGCTGAAATCTTGAAAAAAAAAGATTTTATTTCTTTTAATATGAAATGAGATGGCTCTGAAAATATCCACTTCCTATCAGGCATGCACTTTGATGGGTCTATGATGTCTGGTTTACAAAAAGTCTAATTTTAATTTCAATGCGGTTTATAGGAATATTTGATTATACAATGTGTATTTTTTTGCTTCATTGTCATTTTATGTTATACGAGAAAAGATGAATCACAGACTTAAATCCCACGTTGCCGTCAACTTCAATTTGCATTTGTTGGCTGGTGGTCTTTGACACTGACATGATCTTCATTTGACATTTATACCTGAAAACTAGAAACTACAATGTTATTTCCATGACCTTTCTCTTATATATGAAATTATGACAATACAGGAAACTTAACCATTCATTGGAGTTGTCCAGTGACCAGGCCAAAGTGGATATTAAACCTTCAGTAAAGGTATTGAAAAAAAAAAAAACTCATCGCGGTACTGCTTCGCAACTTAGATAAGATAAAAAAAGATAGCACTTTATTATACAAGAAAATGGAAATTTGGTGTACATCATATGGCAAATTTTTCGGGTGGGGGCCTTGCTCAGTGGTAATGCGCTGGGCTTCCAACCACTTGGTCCCGGGTTCAATTCCCAGTCGAGCCTAAAGGGGGTTTCACACATAGCCGGATCAGACGCCGGAACGTCCCGGAGGACAACTCCGGAATACTCCCGCATACTCCGGGGGAAAGCCGTGTAGACATCGTGTTCATGTCCGGGATTGTCCGGCATTGTCCGTCATTGTCCGGGGCGCTCCTGGACCACCTTGGGACTCCGGGGGAAAAAATTAAACATGTTTAATTTTTCATGCCGGAGTTCCCGGAGTAATTTAATCCGTGTAGATCCGTATAGACTCCCAATATACTCCGCCGATCTCCGGGAATCTCCGTATTGACTCCGGCATATCTCCGGCTACATCCGGGCATGAATATTTCGCCGCCATTAATGCCGGAGAGTACAAGGAGCAACACGGTTCCACGCGAATGAACACGGTGTAAAGACCGGTGATATCCGCGAAGGCACCGTGAAAATCCGGTTCACTCCGCACTCTAAACGGGACAGTCGTGTTAGCTCCTTGTTGAGACCGTATTGACATCGTGTACACATCGCCAAACATTTATTTTTTGTTGACATTTAACAGCTCTTTGATCCCGGAACCCCCCGGAGGTAATAAAATGTCACTCCGGGACGCTCGGGCGTCTGATCCGGCTATGTGTGAAACCCCCTTAAGTTGGATAGCTGTTTCATCCATTAACTCATTGCCATGGTCCCTGCCTGTCCTAATTAGCACAACAAGTGCCTAAATACAGGACGCACAGTCCTCTAGACGCACAGTCCTACTAAAAGCCCGCCCACCATCAGTTGCCTCGGCGTAGACCCTGAGTACAAGATACTGCCAGTATATGAAAATGTCTGGACTGGAATTCGAACACAAGAAACCTGGCTTTAGCCTTAACCAATAGACTGTTCAGCTGGAGATGATGCAATGTGACACACAATGTGACAATCATATTTGATAATGTACACACTGGGGCACACAGATATAAAGGAAAATTGTTAGACCCCCATTGACAAATGCTGTGGTATTTTGGGCGGCTAGATTGCATCATGTGTGTGTGCTACAAAGACTTGCTGAGGGAGGCTGACATTAATCAAGTTTGCCCAGACTGTGTGACAAGCAGTGGACGCTCACTGGACACTCAGTGGACACAAGGTGGACATTGGCTCATGTATAATGGACACCACACATTCCAGGCATTTCTTGCCTCTCAGTTGCCATGGTTTCCAAGCAACAGCATGTTTAAGGGGTTTTCCTTTCACGTCAATATAAACAAAACAGTAGCCCAAAAGAGACTGTATTAGACAGTTTATGCGTTATGACATGCTGATGCATCTTGATCCAATACTGTTGTCTCACATAATCTGGACAGTTGTCATGACAAATTGGCCATTTCCTAGATACAGTGCATCCCAGTTGAACCCACATAACTAAGAATCACTAGTAAGAACACCAGTTTTTTTTTAAACCAATTGCCATTCTTGGCATTGTGTTTTTACTGTTTTGTCTACACTGAAACCACCTCACCATTAGACCTTGACCATTTTGTCTTTTAGGTTATCAGATGAGGCATTGTACTAAACCATTAGATAAATAGGAAGGGGCGGAGGCCTAGCTCAGAGGTAGCGCTCTGGGCTTCCAACCGCTGGGTCCCGGGTTCGATTCCCGGTCGAGCCTAAGTTGGATGGCTGTTTCCTCCTTCGTCTCATTGCCATGGTCTCTGCCTGTCCTAATTAGCCCAACTGGTGCAGAAATACAGGACGTAAAGCCCTAATCACACACACACGCACGCACATACACACACACGCACACACACAGAAAATATATTTAAGAATTACTTGCATATGTTGTCTAGTGCGAAGTTACTAGGTATGTTATCCACTACTCTCATGTAACACATCTGGGTTTTTTGTTCTTTTTTCCTTCTTCTTTTTTGTCCTTATCCGGCTACTTGATCAGGATGTTGCAAACTTTCTTGCTGATTGCAATCTCCTGTCTGTAAATAGGAGATTGCAATAACCACAACTTAGCAGCAGCTGAATATATCAGCAGATGGTTTCCTTAATTACTGCCTATCTCCTACAAACATATGTACAGTCAATTGGTTGGTTACGCAGAACTCGTTGCTTGGTGTTCGTTATGGTAGCAACACACCATAGTTCATTTCCTATCTTTCTGATTAAAACCACAAAATCTCCGTCCTGTTTCATTCTTCACATTGCTGTGGTGGGTGGGTGGCTTAGGGCTTTAAGTCCTGTATTTCTGCACCTGGTAGGCTAATTAGGACAGGCAGGAACCATGGCAATTAGATGATGGATGAAACAGCCATCCGGCTTAGGCTCGACTGGAATTGAACTCAGGAGGCAGTAGTTAGAAGCCCAGCGCGCTACCACTGAGCTAGGCTCCCACCCCTCTTCACATTGTTGCACCATATTCAATATCTTCTTTTTGTTCAGTATCTTCATTTACACTACTGTATAAATATACCTCTCCAAAAGCCCTAGGAAGCAATGCAAAATCCAATGAACCCTAATCTCTTGATTTGCGCTGATCAATCCCGAAAACAAATAATCCCATGGGTGTGATTGTCCATTAGTTTCTTGCTCTCTGCTATTCCCAAGTGGTGAGGATAGATAGAAGATTCAGTAAATGTATTTGCATATTGTGTCAGAATGTCAGATCATGTCCCAGTTCATGCTGTGTTTTGCATGTGGTTAGGAATCAGTACTCAATACAGGGCACTGGGAAGATACAGTTCAGAGTTTATATTACAGTAGGTTGTCTTGCCAAAACCAACGCTTGTCATTTGCAGAAGTTTACTTTGTTCCTGCTTGTCTGGTGTGTTCCCTTTTTCCACCATATTAAGGAATAAAACTTACAATTTACTTTTATTTGGAGACGAATCTTTGCCCAAAGATGCCAATTCTGATATAATCATCCAATCAATATCATTTATTTCATCAACAAATCGATTTTAGTTCAATCCTAGCCTATTTGTAATATTTCATCAATAGATCAATTATTCATCCAGTTTTTTTTACTTTACTTGTAAACCTCCTGCCACAGGTCTTTTGTACAGTTTGCACATTATATTGACCAAGATTGAGCCTGTTATTGAGCTTTTGGCTCGTTGGTAAATTTAGATAAATATGTTTAAACCAAAACTGTTGTACCCCAAATAGGAGCTAGTTAACTAAAAGTTTTGTTGGTATCTAACTCATGTTAGTTAACTCTCTACTATAAGGGATATAACTAACTTATATTCTATTAAACATATTTACTAATTTTGTTTGACTGTTGGTTTGTTTAAATGTTCATATGCAAGTGCACTCTCGAGTTAACACACATTTTCGTTGGTTATATCCCTCTCAGAAAGATAGGAAAACTGTCTAGGTGGAGTATAAGTATTTGTATATTGGCTTTACAAATCTAACTAAAAGCTGTCTACAATTTGAAGCATTGTGTGCTCTTAAAGAAACTCGTTACCTTAACACCAGCCTTTTCAACTCATGTGGGGTCAGTGTTGCCTGATAGACCCTCCACTGGCCATGTTTTAGGCACCCCTCCTGACATCTAATTAAAAGCCCTGATTTAAGGGTAATGGGGTGTCTAGTCTGCCCTGTTCCTCTCTTTACTCTTTTGTTGTAAATTTACAGTTTGTGGTCAAGTGAAAATACTCTGTTAACTGTGCTCTGAAAAGTGTAAAGAGGGTTATTTGTCAGTATTAAGGGTTTGAATTGGTCCTACGCTAATGTGTGCCCAGATAGCATAGAAAGTGTTCCAACCTAGGATATGTGTGCCTTTTTTGCTTCTGTCTAACAAATGAGTTCATTAGTGTGCCATTTAAGATCGGGAGTTTTATGGTTAGCAGAGAAGAATACAGTTGCTTCCGAAAGTAAGCAGCACCCCCAATCTGACTCCCGAAATTTCCCCATTGACTAAGGAAAATCAACAAAAACGTTTTTGGGAGCGCCTGTGACATGGATTTTACTTGTAATATTAATATCTGTTTCACTGTGACAGCTAGCCTAGTATTATACTATTGGGTGTGAAACTTTGAATTTACTTAATAATGGTTAAGGTGGTAAAACTTGTTGTTTTGTGACATCAGACCAAGTATTGTTTTAAAATTGAAACTACTGCATATTTTTCATTCCATATTTGTTGATTGTTTTGCAGGAGCCATCGTTATTTGCCGTAGCTAAACTTCTGGAGACTGGACTGGTGAACCTGCCAAGAGTTGAAGTCTTGTGGAAACCTGTGACGGCGCATTTATTAGAGGTACGCCTTTCTTTCTTGTACCTTGTGCCTCTAACAAGCTTTGATCAAGCCTTTACGAAGTAAAGTATGAACGTTACTGTGGGTAAATGAAGGGTTGACAGCACTAAATAAAGGAGAAAAACTTCGCCGAAGATCAGCACCCTTACTTCCGCCACAGCACTAAATAAAGGAGAAGAACTTCGCCGAAGATCAGGACCCTTACTTCCGTCATTTCGTGCCAATTTGTGGATTTTGTGATAAGCACAAGAGGGCACTATGTAATGAACCACATGTTCAACAGCTGGTGTGGTATTAAGCATGCTTATCATGTTACCGTATGGGGTAGGGGCCCAGCTCAATGCTAGCGTGCTGGGCTTCCAACCGCTGGGTACCGGGTTCAATTCTGGTCGAGCCTAAGTTGGATGGCTATTTCATCCTTCATCTCATTGCCATGGTCTCTGCCTGTCCTAATTAGCCCTTCAGGTGTAGAAACACTGAATGTAGAGCCTTAAATCCCCCAACCATGTATGTATGTAGTTTTATTTTGAGTCGTATTCAATCATACAAGTTGTGGAACTTCTGCACGACTATTCATAAATATAAAATTAAAATTAAATTCAAATAACGCGCAGGTTAAACGTAGCATTTACAGTATTGTTCACTCCAGGCATTCATTTTGTAAATTCACGAACCAATCACTTTTCTTGGTGTCGTTGACCTCCACTGGAAGTTAAACGGATGTGACGTCATATCCTGGCACTCAACATCCTGTCCTTCAAAGCAGGGTAGATGAATGTTGTGGGTTGCGTTAAACTGTTTAGACTACATGGAGTTGTTGCTAAGTTCAGGAACTACATCATTTGAAATGTTTACTAGTTTAATAGTTGTATTTTTAATGCAACAGTTGTTCTGATACAGTTGCTGTGTTTGATGAAGTTGCTGATGCAGTGTCACAGCTGATTGAGATGCCCATTAACATAATGGGGTTTATCACTAAATGGACTTCCATTCCTTTGTCACTTTATAGTTTCACTGCCACGATTTCTTGGATGTGTTTAATGGAATGGAATTGAATAGAATGGCAAATAAAATAATGGTTTATATGGTCACGAAGCTCAGGGCAATTACTGGCTGAGATTTTGGACATCGATCTTATGTAGCTAGTGCAACCTATGTTTCGTAGGAGTGTCCTAATTGTAAAGAAAAAAAAAATACAGATTTTATTAACATTGCAAGGAGTGTAGGTTTGGATTAAATGAGCATTTTGAATCTTCTGTTGAGAACTTGATGTATCAGTGTTAGGAACAAAAAATATGTATGATTTGGGTTGTTATAACTTCATCTAATTTTCTAATGTATCTCATTCAGACCAACTTGATGAGCATAATACAAGGATGTCCTTTTAAATGTTCACTTAATATTGCTGTCAGTGCAGTGGGCTCTTCTCATCAAGAAAATATGATATAAGGCAAATAAAATTGTCTGGGCTTTTTTCCATTGTTACTTTAATGTATGTCTTTGTCACTGCGTTGGTTAAATTTATTGTCATATTTGGGAAAACATCGAGATTATCAGTTATCAGTCTAGACATGGCGCGCGTTGAAAGGTATTGAATCAGATACAAAGGGGGAAATATCAAAATATCAGGTTAATAGAAAACATTTTTAATTTCTCATATTACTTCATACTGGTACAATTACCATATTTTACATAGCGAATGAAATCGTTAGTTTTTACCGGCAAACAAGCAAATAAACAAACAAACTCACCATTGCCCTGACATATTCTATACATGAAAATTCATTCTTACGTGACTTACCTAATTGTCACATCAAGAAATTATGTATATATATATATATGTGTGTGTGTGTGTGTGTGTGTGTGTGTGTGAATGACGTGCATTTAAAGTGTGCATAACACTATTTTGCAAATAATGCAATGTTTTAAGAAAACTGAGATGCATTTAAATGGAAAATAATCCTAAAATAATTAAGGAAGGGCTTGTTACGATATCAGGATCAGAAATCTGACCACTGGAAAGAGCGTGATAATCGATTTATAGAAATGAAAATGGTCATTACATGGTCATACTGTCCCTACTGCGTGTCCCATTATCCCTGTAATTATCTTTTTATTTTTGCTCTTAGACTTAATCGCTTTAAATGTAAATATGGGTGGAGATATGCTTGCATTTGTTTGGTGGGCAATTTCGTTTTCTATTTATTTAATATTTTGCTGTCGGCAAAGGCATATAGATCTCTGAGATCTCTCATGTCAGCCTGCCATTGCTGCTAGATTTTTACCTGTGCGGCATAGCTGAGCACTGGTGTTGGTATACAATAATAAAATGTATATCATTTGAGGTGTTGACTCCAAACATAATCATCTCATCATTATATCAACCTTTAGTAACTGGTCATATAAAATGCTTGAAGAATATGTAAAGTAACTAAACCTAATAATCATTTAAGCCACATCTGGGAAGATGCCAAACGCCATTGTGAATTTTCAGTGTGGCAAGAACTATGCTCTCTGAAAAAGTGAACAGAGTCAGGGGAGTCCCTCAACCACTGCACCACTCCGCTGCTGCAGCTGATGATGATAATCATGACCATGATGTTTGAACAGGCTTTGTATCTGTATTATTATGATCTTGATGATCTTGATGATCAAATGGGCTTTGTATCTGTATTATTATGATCTTGATGTTTGAGTGGGCTTGTGTTTGTATTATGATGATCTTGATGTTTGAGTGGGCTTTTATCATTATGATCGTGGTGATCTTGATGTTTGAGTGGGCTTTTTATTATTATAACGCGATGATCTTCATGTTTGAGTGGGCTTTGGTTTGTATTATGATGATCTTGATGAGAAAAAAATAAGTCATATGGTCAACTTGGTTTGGTAATTCAAGCAATAGTGGTGCAGATTGTAATATTTATGTCAATTAGTCACTTCCCATAGATTCTGAATAAAATAATCAATGCAAACACAGGCGTTTGCCATCATGGCAGCCCTTAGCAAGTTAGTATACTGTAAGACCAAGGCTACTGACTTTGTCAAGAACAGCTTTTACTCCCCCTGCGTAACTGCCTTCAATGATGGGGCTAGTTTCAGTCAATAATATCATACTACACATCAAAAATGGCTATATTATACAGAAAAATAATTTTCCTTCTTATTCGAAGTGATAACTTCCATTATTTATGGGTATTTACCACTTATATACAAGGAATTCCTTGCCTGTACGCTGGGAAATGTTCAATTCTCATCTCTAATGCCAGATTTGCATATTTCACCATCTACACACATGATGGCGCTTTCTGATTGGCCAATATCTCCCAAGCACAGTCTGCTGTCAGCTTTAAGCCAATTAAGTGACCTAACTGAGTAATCTTTGTTTAAGAATTGAGTGTAATCAATGCAAACAAAACAAATTGATATGCAATTTCACTGTTAGACATTCAATGCCATAAGCCAGCCTATATGCTATTAAGCTAATTTGTTTGTATTTAACTGGTAAACTAGCAAAATAATTGCTGTCAAGCTCAGGGCATTTCCTAATGTATTCAGCTACATTCTGATTGGCAGTTGCAAATGACATAGGGGGCTCTTGAGATGAGAAGCCAATTAAGGCAGTCAGTAGCCTTGGTATCAATTGAAGTATAAGTGTGTCATCACAGAATTTTTGGCGTGACCTTTTCAATTGACTGGCATCTTGATTTGCCTATTCTTTCGCAGGTACATTAAGAATGTGATACTTAATTATCTTAAACTGCCAATTAACCGAGTCAGTTGCTTACTTAATTGCTTTGTGACATCTATCCTCGTGACGTCACGAGCGCCAATTAAGAGCTGTGTGGTTTACTGAATAACAAGTAAATTGCTCCAATCTCCCACTGATATTTGATTTTATGTAACAGAAGAATATGGTATTGCCTAATTTGATCACAAGGCTACTTATGATTACCCTTACGCCTATCGTATGTCCCATTACGTCAAATTGGAGAAGTTTAATTACCTTAAGTACTTACACAGTGTTTAAATGATGTGCAATTCACATTTGGATCGTGGTGAAATTGTATGGGGAGTTTACACTATTAGCACAATAACAATAACAACAACAATAACATGAACATTTGTTGTTGTTGTTAATATTTGTTATTGTTGTTATTGTTAATTTAGAGTCACTATTTAAAAAAAGCGCTACCTCTGAGCTAGGCCCCCGCCCTCCGCGGGCTTAGAAAAAAAAAAAGCAGGTCGGGTGCGGGCATCAATTCTCGGCCCGCGCTCATCTCTTTCAAGTATACTTTTCCCAATATATTTAAGTTGTGGAAACTTTCTTTCCGTCTAAAATCTGATGGAGAATACACTGACCAGCTCTGTGAAGATCCTTGGTTGATCCCCGGTACAGGCATTCTTCATGACAATATCTCAGCTGGATGTCGGTTGGCAATGCATGAAATGCTTAATTGGTGGTACCTTGTACTAGGTGGCTATACTTGGGCAAGCACGAGACCCCACCCATGGGGTAAATGTCATTATGTGTAACATAGTGTAAATTCAATACCTTATCATCTCATTGCAATTGCCTCTTTCAGCTGGTCATATAACCTGACTAAGCTTCTGACCATTAGCAGTGATCTATACAATAGAATACAATGCAAAAATACAGAAAAATTGAGTTTCAAAGTGGCTTGGCCTTGATATTTATATAAATCTCGTTATGTTTGTGGGAATACTTTATGAAAGTATGTCATCGACTACCACCTACTGTGTGAAGCTTCTTTTCCTTGTAAGTCCTTAGCTAACTTTGAGAAGAGTCAGTGCTTTGTCAATTGCTGAAAGCTTCGCCAGTTTTCTGTCCTGTTCAAATGCAACTTTCGAGATCACTTTTAAGTCTTCCAAGGCCTCTGCTGTCTTCTTCATGGAAAGATGTTTCAATTTCATGAGGCTCCTTTTGGCTCCCATCAGATAGCATGAACGAGGTCAGTCCGTCAGCTTTTGTGTTGGACTGTCGCTGTTCCGAAAACTTCCCCGAAAAGACTTATAGGTGAATTCGAGGCATTGAAATGATGTCCTTCCTCATCTGCCTAGTCATTCCAAGAATTTAACCCATTTTATGACAACATCTTCTCCGAACTTGTTTTGGTTTGTACTCAGCGCCTATTCAGAATCAGCAACCGTTGGGATGACGTGAAACGGTGAGTCTTAGTCGTTTCTTCGTATCATTACGTCTGCCTTCGAGTCATGTAAACCGCTAAGCGCCTATATACAACTATTACTGAGATCATACAGTAAAACAAATAAATATATTGTGCCAACTTTAGCTATAAGGTGCTTGACTTGTCTTGCAGTATACTACCTTCTTGTCCATGAAACACAGGGCTCTGAAACAGATCAATTCCAGGAATATGTATCCTCCTGCCATAAAGGAAATCTTATGAGAGGCGCTGAAATGGACAGGTCATGTATGGCGCCAGGCACGATGAGCTTCAACAACAAGAGGTGGAAAGCCTAGCAGGAAGTGTAATCAAATGTGACAGAAAGGAAAAGACCCCACCCAGGATGATGATAATTCAGATATGGCTACAGCTAAATATGAATGTATGAAATATGTCGTGTGAATCAAGAAAACAAGATGTTTTTATTAGCTTTTATTTGCGGTGATCAATCAAAATGATGTGTAGTTTTAAAACTTACAGTCTAGCCATTGTCTAGACACAGTGTTAAAAATTGCAACTGGATATATTAAGCTTACCACCGAGGCTTTCAACCACATTGTGGTCTGGTTCTAACCAGGCTGGGCCAGTCTTAATAAATAATAAATAGAATAAATACCGTGCGCATGACGAATTTTTACAGCTTGAATTTTTTTAGAGCTAAAAAAAAACAAAAAAGAGGTCTTCAGTTTGAACAGTTACGGAAAGTGGGTCAGATAGGCCCTGCTTTGTGTGTACTGGTTAGTTTTATATTGGTATTTTCTGAGGGTAAAAAAAAAAAATCCTACCTACCTGATGGGTTTTTCAAGTGTCATGTAACCCACAACAGAGATATTTTTAAGGCTGGCCCTGCAAAACAATGTTGTTGCATTCCAACCAGGCTGTGAAACAATGTTGTTGCATTCCAACCAGGCTGTGAAACAATGTTGCTGTGGTCCAACCAGACTGAAACAATGTTGTTGTATTCCAACCAGGCTGTCAAACAATGTTGTTGTCCAACCAGGCTGTGAAACAATGTTGTTGTCCAACCAGGCTGTGAAACAATGTTGTTGTCCAACCAGGCTGTGAAACAATGTTGTTGTTGTCCAACCAGGCTGTGAAACGATGTTGTTGTTGTCCAACCAGGCTGTGAAACAATGTTGTTGTGATCCAACCAGGCTGTGAAACAATGTTGTTGTAGTCCCAACTCAACAAATTACAACAACAAAACCCGGTTACAATGAAGACGTTTTGATAGTCCCTTATAGTTAGGTTTGAGGGGGTCTGCCTGTAGCTACTTGAGTTTATTTTGCTAATTTGAGCTGGAAATAAGAAATAGTAAATTGTACAACTACTTCTGATATGAAATGAATGGATATTCTTGGGATGCTATGAAATATAGTTTCTCCATCCTGCAAATGTTTTAGTTTTGTTTTTCTCTCATTGTTATCTGTTCTACCGAATCTAAGTGACTGTGACAGGCCTGTGTCAGGTGTCCAGTTGTGCCTGTAGCATTTCATCTGGGAAGATGCTGAGGTGAGAAAGGATGCTTCAGCAATTTCTGAGACAAAGTAGTCACGAATTCCATAGTTCTTGGCAAATATAAAGAGATATGAGTTCTTTGTGTTGATTTGATATGAGATATTATCTAGATTAGCCTCATATCTCTAAGTGGTTCATATTAATCAATCAACTCTTGATTGGACCACTTGTGATTGAGAGTTCTTTGGTCCTAAAAATAAAAAAAACTTAGGTAAGAATCTTCTTTAGGGGTCTTATCTCCTTGTTTGCTGTTTAAATCCAAATTCGGTTGTGAAATTTAATGAAGAAGAGTCGTCAAAATGACTACGGGTAGTCAAATATGGCATCTAAGGTAGTCGACTGACCTGTTAGTAATAGGTGTCGTTTATGACTATATCTGACAACCCTTTGTTTATTTAACTATCTAGTGCGTCAATGTGTCAATGCTTTATGCTAAAAACGAACCATATGTTCTGTGCAGTTTAGGCAGACCTCAGCATTAGGACCCTTGAACTATGTTGTCAGGTTGTGTTGTTTACACACCAAATGGTAAACAATTAATTAGCATAAGCTGAACTTAGTGTAGGTTAATGAATCTTTTGTTATTGTACAGCCCAGAACATGCTGCATTTGTAAGCCTACATTCAATTTAGTCTCAATTAAGCATGTTTTGAAGAGTTGCGACTGCTGCAAATGTAGTTAGTTGGTACAATTTAAGTCTAAATGGCATCCTGTTGGTAACCAAATAAGCTTAGTTTCCTCTGACCCAAAGTCCATGGGGGTAATTCTGTATTTTGCTATTGGTGGACAGTGGAGATAATAAAGTATCTGTATGTTAATGATTTAGCTGATAGATTTGCATTACTTTCAATTGCTAATAGTAAGTGAATCAGCTTGCCATTAAATTAGCTTCACTGCAGTTTCCATTGCAATGGTGCACTGAATTTTGCAAGTTAATTGCATTTGGCAAATAAAGACAAACAAATTAGTTGGCTCAGGGGGGGCTTAGTTGGCTTGACTGACAAGTAAGCGAATGGATTTGAAAAGACGAGGACAGAATGAGGCACCTTGGGGCACACCATATGTCTTGTTCTGGGAAAATCTTACACTCCATTGTTACCTGAACTTCTTCAGAACTTCAATTCGGACTTTTTTTTTTTGCTATTTTTTTCTCCAACTTCTTTGTGGTATTATATTGGCTGGGTGGATAAGGGCTTTACCTCCTGTATATCTGCACTTGATGGGCTAATTAGGACAGGCAGGGACCATGGCAATGAGCTGATGGATGAAGCAGCCATCCAATTTAGGCTCGAAATTCATGAGTACTGGGACACAATCTTTGACTAAATATGCTTGATTCGTAAATTTCATTACTTGTTCATGAATGTTTGCAAGATTACGCGCATACTTTGTCCGGTGTCTATCTTTTTTTTTTTTTTAAATATGTTTATTCACACACATGCATATACAATTCATGGTGTATAGTACAAAAAAGAAATATTGGTAATCAAAATATATTGTAAATGTTATAAAACTTTAAAAACATAACAGATAAAAACAAAAGTGAATAAAAACATAAGTGAACAAATAAAAATGCTGCGCTTTATGCTGTACATATAAAGTGCAATATGACTTTTAGGTCATCTCTAGTGAACCCGTCTACTGTGGCTGCATTTGTGCGAACAATATTTAACAATTCATTAATCTGACCCACTACTGGCTCTACATCAGCATATCTTTTATATAAGCACCTTTTGGTCTGACAAATACTGTCATTTAACAGTTGCTCAGTACTGCATCCAATACCTTTTGAGATCATTGTCAAATTTGAATAAATTATACTGTTTACATCTAACAGTGCTTTTTCATAAATAAATTTAACTTTAACATTTGCAGATTTTAACATAGTTTGTACCATTTTAATAAATCTACAGTAAATTTGCTCTAAGGCACTTAGTCTCCCAACTAACCCAGGAAGCAAATTACGATGGGTTGTTGATGGAACCTCTAATATTCGCCTTGTACATCTGTTCCACATGGTTTGAAATTATACAATATTACTGTCACATAAATTCCATGCTTGAGCACCGTAAAAATGACAACATTTTGAATTAAATACATTTACAGTAACTTCTTTTCTACATTTCCCCAATGTTGAGATGGTGTGATTAACTCTATAAACAAGGTCACTTCTTTTCATTCTGACATCAGTCTTTTCTGACATATCACAGTCTAAATAGTTACCTAGATACTTTACAGTTTTTACCCAAGCTAAACGTTTACCATCCAAAGATATATCTATGTTGTTTTGTTCTTTTTTACTGAATAGCATACATACAGTTTTATCTGGATTATATTTGACATTATACTCATTACTGAACTCCTCACATATCTTAATCATCTTAGACAGGCTTGATACAGTGGGTGCTAAAAGTGTAAGATCATCTGCATAGCCTATAGCACCATAAAACTGGTTTCCAACCCAACAGCCTTCACCGCCTTTCTCTAACCTTGATAATAATTCGTCTTTATAAATACAAAACAGTACTGGGGATATAACCCCACCTTGTCTAATACCATTGGTTGTACCAAATTCATCAGATACATACCCTCTCCAATGCGTTCTCATACATTGTCGAACATATAAGTCTAACATCACTCTTACAATAACAGGGGGTACCCCTCTGTCTATTAATAAACAAAATAGCTTATCATATTGCACTCTGTCAAAAGCCTTTGTTGGATCTACGTAACAAGTATACACATCTGATCCATTATTCATATAATATCTAACAACTTCTTTCAAAACTAATGTACACATCACAGTGCTGTGTTTGCGTTTAAAGGCAAATTGCATATCATTTGTACTGAGCTTGTCTTTGTACCTTGATAAAATAATAATATCTATAACTTTAGAGATGGAGTTACACAAAGTTATTCCTCTGTAGTTACTACTATCACAGACATCTTTCTTGTTATCTTTTGGAATTGACTCAATAGTACCAAGGAGTACATCCCTCGGTTGATACCCATGAGTTAAAACTGATGTTAGCAACAATGCAATATTGCTAATAAATCGATCACATGATAATAATAGATGATTGGACATAAATCCTTCATGACCATCACTTTTATTAGATTTTAAAGCTTTAATAGCTTCTGCTACCTCAGAGTATCTGACAACTCTATCCGCATCATCAGATGACGTACACTCTTCTAAATACTTGTAAATATATGACATATTGTTTGCATCAGATGGCACACTATTTAACAACTGATTTGCAAGTGCAAAAAAAAAGGACTATCTTCATTGTAATCAGTCTGCCAGATTTGAAAAAAAATGCTTTGCTGATTGTTTAGGCAGGATATGACATCGAAATATTTATTTAGATCATAAAAATTGTATGGAATTTTCATATATCTGCCTATTTCTTTAAAATAATCGATTTTCACATCTTTATATAAAGATTTGCAAGTGCAAAAAAAAGGACTATCTTCATTGTAATCAGTCTGCCAGATTTGAAAAAAAATGCTTTGCTGACTGTTTAGGCAGGATATGACATCGAAATATTTATTTAGATATTAAATCTAAGGTTTTCAATTTCGGGTCTGTTCCTTGCATAGCTACTGGCGGTCTCACGGCTGAAGGTTGCCATAAAAATGTCCAGTCCTTATCAGCAAAATTCATAAAAGCATGTCGCCGGCCGACTAAGCCTAAGTTCTGTTCTTTACTCGTAATCATGGGTATTAAAATCATTGCTCCGGGTGATAATATAGCATCATAGAAGATAGCAAGAGTTCTGGTAAGATTAATATCTGAATGTGAAGAGGGTCAAAACACAACCAGTAGAATGCCTCAAGGCATGTTTCACTTTTAATGGTCAATAACCTGGTTTATAACCTCATATCAAACTAAATGCCATTTTGTGTCATTTGGAGGTGTATAGTTTCAACACTCCTATGTACTTAAACCCACTTTTGAGCTTCTAAAATATTTGGCACCTGTCATTATGCTCATGGTTAGTCTGGTAGCAGGTGCACATAACAATGCTCATGGTTAGTCTGGTAGCAGGTGCACATAACAAGTCAGTATAGTTTATCCTGTATATAGATAGATAGATACTTTATTTTCATCGAAATTTAAACATACATGGTTATTGAGACATTTCATTATGACACAAATATTTCGATGAGGGGGATGCACAAGAGTTTCGTGGAAACTATGTTTAATTGTGCATCCCCGCAATATTATTATACTAAATAATTAACAAAAGTTATATATAATAATAAAAAAAATAAAAAAATAATCTAAATATAATTTATTACATGTCATATCATAACATGCAGCTGGATAGTCTCGTGGAAAGACGCTCGCCTGCTCGGCTGAAGGACCCGGGTTCAACCCCAGGCCCGGGCATCATCCCAGCTTGATGTGGTTCGGATGAGACAATAAATTGACGGTCCCTTGTACTCAGTGTCTATGCTGAGGCAAGTAAAAGGTCCCACCCATGGGGTAAATGTGTAACATGGGTGCACTCTTCTCTCTCACCTCATCAATCAACCCTTGCTAGCGGCAAGAATTTGCCTCAGAGGGTTGCACTTTCCATGTCTAACATGTAATGTATTGACTTGCTGGGAAGTCTGCATCAGGCAGACAACCTGAAGCGGACCTATCCACACCTCTCTGCTGGTGGCTGGTACATGGTAACCCTAACCCCATACCAACAAAGAACATTTCCAACACTCAGTCAAGCCGTCAGTCAAGCAAATCAAGCAACCATGAGAACATTGTATCAGGTGCAACCAACAAGAATGTTGCTTTGTTTTTCAATTAGCAAGGACAACTGTCTGCTGGTATTGAAACATGCTCAGTTAAAATGTCAGGGGCCATCAAAGCAAACAATCTCATTACGTAAGCCATTATGACGTTACAACTGTTGGGTAATTGCAGATGGTAAAGGTCCCAGGGACCATCAGTGGTCATTACCAGGGAATTACGTAAGGTAAGACCTTTGGACAGAGCCTGATCAGTTAGTTTCATAAAATAATATGGTTGACTCTAGACAGCTATAGCTACCTACAGGGTTTATTCCTGGCTGTAGCTATAACTGGTTAAAGCCAGCCACTTCTGTCTACCACCACAGAAAAAATTTAATCTTTTGTAAATGGCGGATCTTATCACCAGATGGTGCTGCATGTACTTTTAAATCTGGCTTTGAGAAGCCAACTATAGCAAGGCAGTTCTGTTTAGTGACAGGTAGCATCGTGTAGCAGAAGTTATCTAGCTTTGTCTAGGTTTGAGTTGACAGGCCATTTTTAATGAAACTAACTCTACAGATCATGCGGACAAGTGTAGTGGTACATGGCAGTGTATTTCTCTGTTTTGTTACGTGGTCAAAACCTTGTCTTTAGCTTATTAAATTTTATAAAACTTTCTTTTTTGGGCTTAGATATGGTTGGGATAGTGCAGCCCTGAAAGGTACGTTCTTTCACTTAAAAAGGTCATACAGCATTACACAGTTAAAATTTCAGGACAATGCAGGTAGTGCAAGTGATCTCCCAAGACCATCAGAAAGTTATTTTATAGTTGCATTCTCATGACCGCAACTGTTTTTTTGCTCTGGGCCCAATTATTTTCATAACTGCACTAGCTTCGATGTGGACTAATAGTTTGTCCTTCCTTATTTGAAATAAATTAATCTGCCAATGGACCCAATAAACAGTAATAAGCAACATTGAGTTTCAAGTTAAGCAGACTTTATTTTAGTACATTGAATGTGAAAATATAACAAATCAAACCAAACAGTATTAATAACAAATTCAGAATTTTCACACAAACAGCATAGTCAAGCACAGGCTGTTGGTCTTAATTGGCACTCCTGACCAACTGTTTTTTAGTGACACTGGTTGGCAGATGTTTGAAGGGATGCTCAACAGCATGGGATAGTAGCTGGCAGTAAATTTCGCATTGTTAGGAAGTACTTTCTAGAAGTCAAAATTGAATTGACTACACAATTTGCATATCCATTAACCACCTTCAAAGCTTGAACACTACGAAGTCTTCCATGCTGTAATGTAGTCATTGCACTTGCACCATGTGACGAACAAAGCGCCTCCAAGAGGTTGATAGAGTAGTGACTCGCTGAGTACTGCATGACCAACGATGATATAGAAAGGTTCTGGAACTCAGGAATCTTACCAGAAACAGCACTTTGAAGAGATTTTGGAATTGATCTCTACATTGATGAAGGCAGTGCTGCAAGTTAACATGCTCACTGAGATACCACATTGGCAAGAGGATCTGTATTAAACATTCTGCTTCACTGGCATTTGTGTTGTCAACTTGCTTGTAATCTTCAATCAGTTGCAACATGAGCAACTGCCACCAGAGGTGCTGCAAACAGCCTGTGGTAACAAACAAACATCTATTTGTTGTAATTTCAATCTCACTTCAGCTAATGTAGAATTGATAGCAAGTTAAAAATGTTTCAAAACAATAAGTGACCTTACATGGTGAGGGGCACCAGGAGCAAAAAATCCAATGTTTGTACATTTTTTTGAAGTGTGGGTCCAGCAAATTTGTGGTTATCCATATAAGATAGGAATTCTTCAGGTGTTTGTTAAAGGTTTTGAACAACAATAGTTTGATGAAATTGAAGACATATTATCTCAGCCACGTTTAAACAAACCAGCACTTGCCTCATCACTGCCAACAGAATCAACTTTGAACTTTTCAAAGGATGACACTTGGACTGCAAAGAGAATGCCTCAAACACACCAGCAGCACGTGTAAGAGCAGTTGTGATAGCTCCTGTGTGAAATCCAGTGTTACTTGCTGTTTGTCAGCAAATGGGTGCCAGATGCTCCTTAACACTTGTCCACTCCTGTATGAACTCAACCACCTTTTGACTCATCATTGGTCCTATTTGTTTCTCCGCATCTAAGCCAGATACAACAATAGCCAGAGTCTTGCGTGGTTCCATCCAGATATTAGAGTAATTTGAAATCCACCAACATCTGCAACAGGTGGAATTACCATATTTCACAAACTTGCATGAGAGAAGTTTGTGAAAATGACAACCGATTGGTATCAGCTTTACAGCAGCTCCTAAAACAACTTCATTGGCTTCCTGTTCACCAGAGGAGTAAATTCCAACTGCTCATTACAATTTGTAAAAGCCTTGACAATAAGGCTCCTTAATATCTGCAAGAAACTTATCACTCGATCTACACAAACAGCATTCAACAACACCAACGATCTCGCAGGCCCTAGACTCTGGAATACTTTACCTGCAAACATCAAATCCTGCAGAACCTTAGATCTCTTTAGAAAGATATTTAGGACTTTTCATTTAAAGCCTTTTTATACAGACTCTCCTTTTACTTTTGCATACATTTTATATTTGACGTTGATTTATCAATTTTATTTAAAGCGCTCTAGCATGTGTACTTAAATTACTTTAATTACAGGCTATATATAAATATACTAAATTCAATTCCATTGGCTGCAGTAAGATAAAAAATGACACCAGGTTGACATTGAGCCAAAATGGAGTGTCCCACGGGAAGTCCAACTTCAAAATACTGGACAGTACTGACAGCAGCCTGTAGATCTGGAACTACGGATCCAGTATTGCCAATGTGGCCTGTCATAACTCAGTGAACCTTTGAGATAATTTTCATTTTTATGAACATAGGAATGAAATCCATTTGGCACACGAACTATATAGTAGGCTTTCCTGCAGCAAGTTAAAGTGGCATATTGGTCTACCATGCAACATGCTGTAAATTTAACAAGAATCAATCAGGTGAAATATTGTTATGCATACTGAAGATTTAACTTAATGAAGTTATATTGGGCCTATTTAGAGGGCTCTTGGAGACCACTTAATAATGTTTGATTGCCTTGAAATTATTACTGTGTTTTTTTCTCACCGAAGCTCCTCAAATGAGAGGGTGTGCAATAAAGAATAAGAAAGATGAAATTTATCCATATAAATATTGGCCACCCTACTAGATACCATGTTTGATTACTGGGCATTATTATTAATAGTCTCTTAATCTGGGTTAGCTAGGCTATTTAACTAATTAGTTTTTGGGAAAATATTTATTTAAAGTTGTACAGTATAGGTACACACAGGGTAATTTCCGTGCCTTGTTTATGGACAAAAGCCAATGGTATAAAACTGTAATTCAAGAACACAGGATTTCTGCATGTTGCTAGCTCGATTTTAAACCTTTTTTGTTGTTGTAAATTTAGTTAGTTTTATCGTGTGCATAGTTAAAATGTCTTTGTTTATTGTTTGCATGTAACATTTGCGATTTGTTTAGACCCATGATCACATTTGCCAAGTCTGTCAAATTTCCTGTTTTAATCATCAGAAGCCTGTGAAGGAAGAAGAACTTCCCCCGTTACAAACAAAACTAGCCCCATTGATACAAACAAAAATAGCCCCATTTGATTTCCTCCTCTTAGTTCATAATTTGTGCCAATTCAGATAGACAGACCAATCCATACATCGACATATCTAATGAAGACAGACACAACGATAGACTGACAAACAGGGGTGGGGGGCCTAGCTCAGTGGTAGCGCTCTAGGCTTCCAACCGCTAGGTCCCGGGTTCAATTCCCAGTCAAGCCTAAGTTGGATGACTGTTTCATCCATCATCACATTGCGATGGTCCCTGCCTGTCCTAATGAGCCCATCAGCGGCAGAAATACAGGACATAAAGACCTAATCCACCCACCACCCAGACTGACAAACGGAAGATACACTGTCAGATATATATTGTGGTGTTCACACCCAGACAAACTGACAAACTGCTAATGATGAACTGTCACATAGATTTGCTTGACACATTTCACATTTTCACAGTTGCATGTAATTTGTTTCCTGCCTATCTAATTTCTATGAATTAAAACCAGTCCACAAAAAGTATTTGATGTGTTCACTTCAATATCCATTATTATCGTAAATGAAAAATCTGTCTTACTGCACCCAAAAATGCATGGCCATAATTAGTGCCCTTGTTTGGCCTTGACCCAAATTAGGAAAAAACCCCACAGCAGGGTTGCATAACAGAAATCTAGAAGGAAATATGGAGTCCTTAGAAGAGGGTATTTCCCCAGGGAGGGTGATTAGTGGCGCAAGAACAAGTTTGATTATCTGTCATATTCCTATCTGGCTCATCTGCAGATTTTTTGGTTGCCAGAAAAGTTCTGTGGGGTTTTTTTTGCATCATTACAAGCTAATCTGCAGATCCGCACATCAGCCATTAGGTACCACACTCCCAGTCTGATTTAACCAATAAGTCTTTAGTTATTTCGCTCTGGTGACGTCACCATTGTTTCGAGGATCATGTGACTAATTGTGACATGTGATGTCCTTGTGGTGAAAGTTTTATTTGTGCTAGTTGTGTTCCATTGTGGTAACTAGAAGCTGTTTAATGTGGTATTCCTCCACAATGTATTGATTTTCATTTTTTATGAGTAAAGTGTAAGCCAACAGTTCTCAGTATCTGGAATCTAAGTCTTTGTCATTTAGTTCTTCAGGTAATTTTTTTCTTTTGTCCTTTTTTCATGTACTGCAGTGAACTCATTTCTCAAAATCCATCATGTTAATGTGTGATGCACATTTATTATTTAGTATATTATAGGTCAGCATAAGCTCTAGCATAACATATTCGTTTTTGACATGCAAACCTGCATGATTCATTTGCTGTCTTTTGAACGACTTTCACGACTTTTTTTTCTCTACTGGGGATAGTTTCAGCTTCAGTGACGTCATTCAATATATTGTGGCCTGACAGAACAGATTTTGATCTGTTTGATTTTAGCTTGAGGTGGTATGTGAGAGTAGACAAGAAAAACAAGGCAAGACTTTTGAAATGCAATGTTTCATTTGAAAAAAAAGTCATTCAACAAAAGACTGGTGACAAAGCTGGTGGGAGGTCATCGTTCATATGGCGTCCTTGTTTTCCCGCCAAAAACTCTTTGTCAGACGACAGTTGTCTGGCGTGTTTGCAAGCTCTCAATTTGTAAGATAATCAGTCCCTCAATAAGCTGGTGATTGGCTCAGTCTTTTGAGTCCTTGAGGCAATTTGCTGGGAATTTTAATTTAGAAAAAACCTCTGTTCATTTCTTGACAGGTGAATGGAGGATATGAATAATTAGCGAATAATTTGACAGGCATAATGAATTTGAAAGAGGGAGTGGGGGGGGGGGGGGGGGGGGGGTGGGGGAGACGACATGTCTACTCAATGTTTCTTCTGATTAGCCAAACAATTAATTCTAGAATTGCCTTTCTGAATTTCCTACACTGATGATTTGCTGGCAATCAAAGATATGTTTCTGGAGAAATTTTTTGAAATACGTCTTTTTTCCTCAAGGTTAAGTAATGTCTGAAGTGCTTCCAGTGCTTCGGTCTCCCAAGGCGTGTTTTCTTCGTGTGTTGTGAAAAACTGAAACTTGTAATGCATCAAACTGTGCAAACCACTTCGCTATCTCGTGTTTACAAATGGGCAGTAGATGGCAGTTAAGTTGTATGGATAGTTTTTGCTGCATCTTTTGCAAATCTCTGCAGACGAGTTTTGCGCGCGTGCATAAAACCGCTCACGTGGCACGAATGAATGATGTTTGTTTTTAAGACGGACGTTTTATTTGGCGATAATTAAGGAAAATTTGTTAATCATAAGAGGAGCGATTAGATGATGCCACACAAGATAGATAAACCTTGTGATTTGGAAAGATTTTGTCGTCGAAATGTTTTCCTAACTCCTGATGAATTGAATCGGGTCAGCTGCATGACAAGCGCATCATTATCTTCCCTTTTTTTCAGCTCAGCTAATGGGAGGAAATTCTAATTGGCGGAACTTAAACGTGCGTTCTCTATCATTGTTGTCTGCTTTAAATATTTGTACTCAATCGGCGTGTTGTTTTTCTTAGCTTTTTAAAACGACCATAGCTCTTCCATACTGTTATTATTGGCACGAAGTGCCAATTCTTATGTTGCTTGGTGGAGGCGTTTTCGCGTAATGCGTCTGGTTTGCCATTTTTCGAGCGGCAAATTCGAACTTACATGTTAATCCAATGAGGCCAGTTCGGGTATACGTTCAAGCGTATATATAGCATACTTCTACACGTCGTAGCGCCCTGCCACCTTGTCCGTCCATAGTGTACTGCCTTTGGAGTGTTTTCCACTTATGTTTTGTTTTATGTGTTCCATACATTTCTTGAAATCGTTGTTTGTTGCCTCCGCGAGTACCTCGGCTGTTTCCGGCCACAAGATGGCGAACTCCGACGGAAATGTCCGAAGTGCGTTTGTACAGCTTCGTGCGTGTTCGGGGGAGAGGCTGACATTGACATTATCAAAGCGAACCGGAGCGCATAACTTCGTCAAAAGTTGATCAAATTTCTCAAAGTAAACATTAAATAAAAGATAGAAAGTCATAGAATACCTTTCTGAACAAATACGGTATCCACTCCCTCTGAAAACGGCAAAATTCGCCTTCAAAACGTAGCTAAGACCGTCGTGATTTTCAGTGACAACCGCCATTTTGATTACTTTGTGTTATGCGCTGTCATTGGTCGAAATGGGTTGACCCAAAATATAACAGCCAATCAGTGATTAGCTTGCTTGGAGCAGTATCAAAAACATACTGTATAGGATTTTCAACCTCTTGGTACACACGTTGATCTTGGGTTTGCCCTGAATGTTTAAACTTGGATAAACCATAGTTTTATCCAATTGAGGTTTAAATAACTTACTGACATTTTTTTGTAGACAATGAAGTGCATGTTGACTCAGCAAAAATATGGTGTTGCTTAATACAACATGACATGCAAATATATGTACCACGAAAACAACAAAAAACTCATTAAGTAATTAATAAATTCCTTCTTTTTTTTTTCATGAAATGATAAAGTGTAATAGATTGGAATAGTTCTTCATGAAAAAATAAAATTATTTTACATCACAATAAAACTTTCAAATATTTTATGTCCCATTACTTGCTGAATTGAATGACAAGCAAATGTGAAAAAAAATATATATATATATATATATATATAATTAAAGTTTGTTACTTTCTGATTAATCAGCTGATCATTTTCAATAATACAAGTTAATCGTATTTTACACATTCTCTTTTTTCTCTTTATATCTATGGCGCCGAATTTACCGTTCGCCAAATTCACTAAGCCGAGTTCACTGTTTTTTGCGCAGAATTCACCGTTCCAGAAGCACCGAATGTGTATTTGCGCCGAATTCACCCGAATTCCTTTTATTCGACAGCTTCATGCCATTCATGACAAACGGACATCTCTTCAGATATGACTTCTATGACGTTCTGCCTTTTATTTAATGTATACCTGCGTGCCAATTTGCACATTTCTATGTGCTCTAGTTGTTTAATAGTACCATGGTATATCTTTATTTACATGGTTACATTGACAGTACCTAATAGATTCCTGAAGTTAGCATGTTCAATGCGCAGACGAATTCTCAGCAGACGAATCGTCTGCTGGGACTGCAGCATTTTGGCGGGAACCAGCCAAGACTTCTGTGCGGTGCTTTCCATGGATGACATGTCGACTGTTAGCTGTTCTGCTGCCGTATGTGAATTCGGGAGTCATGCCTAGAGGTCTGTCATGTCTCCCCCTATAAACAAGTTCATAACAAGCTGTGTCCTGCCTCTAGATTTTTGCAGGCTGTTTTTTCCTGCTGTAAAAATGTCCAGTTGTCACTGGGCTGTGTTTATTACAGTCGAGAAATGTTTTAGATGAAGAAACAGAAAAGAAAATAGACAGGTAGAGGGAAAGACAAGAAGACAGATCAAAGAGTATTTCCTTGTACAGACATACAGACAGATGCATTAAAATAGGAGACAGATAGGACAGAACACAGTAAAGAGATTTTTTCAGGGCTAAATGTGCCAGGTGCGTTTTCAATGCGTTTAGATAAAACGCATGGAAAAAGCATGGTTTTTGCCTCATTGTAATTAGCTAAAAACCATGCGTTTCCATGCGTTTATCCTTCTCATGGAAAACGCACACTTGGCCATGTAGGCTAGTAAAAATTTACATGAATTTGGGGTGACCCTGGACCAACTCATGACAGGCATTTTATTCTTCCAAATGATAGCCCAAACTTTGTAGTTTCACAGAATGGCAATTTTTTTTTAGATGCAGTAATGGTTATGTATGTATGATTTGAGTGCATGAAAGTCTTCTTAGAAGTGCTAAGTTCACTGAAAACGAAATTATGCAGGTGGAATGGGCCTGATTTGCAATTCAAATGGTAACGAAAATGTCTTTGATAAGTACAGCAGCAGCAGCAGTAGGAGCAGTAGGAGCAATGTGGTTGTTGATGGACAGACATACAGAGACTTATGAAGGCAATGACAGCCTAATGACTGCAAATTTAAGAGAGACAAATCGATTGTATAACTTGGCATTGTTCCCTGAAAAAGTACTTTCTTTGAAAGTCTTGATGAGCATGCACAATACGTCTTCATGTGATGCTGTAATCGTACATTTGGAAGAAAAAAAAGGCTAAAGGCACTTCCTCGAAAAACTGTTCTTTTTGAGAGCTTTTCAAACTCCCCGGCTGTACTTAACATTCTAAATTAAGTCTTAGGGGAAAGCCGAGTGTCTGTACTTTTTGTATAAGCTGAATGTTTTTCAGCATGTATTCCCAGAGTAGAAAAAAGAAGATTTTGAGATTTCAGATATTTTTCTGCACATACAGCATAATAAGCTTGTTTGTCAAAGGAAAAAAGTGCCACTAATACGAAGTTTTGCATTATTTATGTGCTATTTATTGCTATATTTATGTCCAATATTTCACGATGTTTTGTTGTGAAGGCAATGATGAAGCATGTGGATTATTTGAGATAGTGTTTCAAATTCATGGTTCTCAGTCTGGTGAAATTGCCTTTTCATTATGGCATGTCTTACATGCAACTCATCTCGCCATGTCTGTACAACATGATCCCTGATCATCATTCATAGCATGATTCAATAGATCATGACATGTTCAGCACGTGGTCTACAGGCTGTGTGGCTGATGAAGTTACATGCTATAACATCGGATGTTATTCGTTTCTTTTTTCATTAAGCGAAGGTTAATAACTCACAGAGCCAATATAGGGTTGGAATCATTCCCCTTTATTGGCACCCATAAAGAAGGACAAGACACGGATAGTAAGAACAAGAGGCTCTTGTAGATACTCCACACCCAATACATATTAATATAGAATGTACAGTACGTGTACAGTAATAACGAGCAGATAAGGCCACTATACATGTGTCAATTATACCCGCAATATAATGAACTAGAAACCCATGAGATAGAATGGGAGTCACATTACATAGTATTACAATAAAGTGAATTATAAGGGGTTAAGCCCTCACAGTAGTGGCGGCCCAGAGACCTTATAATAAATGGTAGCAAGCGGCCGCTAAAATATAGCGTTAATTATATGTGTTAGCGAACGCATAGCAAGGCAGGGTCCTGGACAAATGGAGAAAAAGTGAGACGAATGAAGCAGAGGACCTGCGTATTGAGCTGTATAGGCGTCCTAATCCGCTTGGCCTGCCCACCTCTGATGAGGAAGCGGATGCCCACTATTGAGGAAATAGAGATACCAATATGGCTACATTCATCAACTTAATTTACGTATTGCATAGAAAAGTGGTCCTCCTTAAATTGTTATTGCTAAATCACTGTCTCTTACGCAGACCTCTCCTGTTACTGCAACGTTATCCCACTAGGGGGCGCTTAGCAAGTGCGATAGACCTGAGGGTCTGCCAGATTTCGGACGGAACAATACCGTGGCCCAGAAGTACAAAGTAGTGGCCAAAACAGAAATTACTTCCTGCACCCTATTTCATTGTTATTGCACGCCAATTACAATCTGTTTGCTGCTCACTACAAAACTGTTGTTGCGCGCTAAAAAACGGTTGCTGCGCACTACAAAACGGTTGTTGCGCGCTTAAAAACGGTGGCGTAGCCATGGGGGGGGGGGGGGCTGGGGGGTTTACAAGGTTTATCAATAATATACACCTATTTACAAATGTTGCTGGTTTATCACACAATACCAGCTTTTAAAGTCAGTAAGAATGCAAAACGACTAGATTATTTGATATGGACCCTTAAGGTCGTTTTGGCCATGACCAAATATACCTGCACAGAGTTTCAGAGGGCTGAAATACTAATTTTCTTTGGATATTCCAAGAAATATAATATATAGTTTAAATAACCTATACACTTTTTTGATCTTTACATTCTCTGCAAAATACTGGCATTTAAAGTTACTAGCATGTTTACAAACATGTTTCTCAGACTAAAATATGTTACCCTGGATAGTTGCAAAAATGGACTCAAATAACATTTTCACATTTATAAGTGCTGGAGAGCAATTTCATTTTAGCTCATTTTGGTATTTATCGGTAAAATTGGAATTAACCAACTACAAATGTTCTATCAATCACTATTTGGCCTAAAAAACTGAAACATTAGTGAAGTGATTTTACGCGCAACAACGATTTTTTTCCGTGCAACAACGATTATTTTCAGTGCAACAACGCGTTTTTCGTGCGCAGCAACGTTTTTCTACAGCACAACATTAATTTTCTACCGTGCAGCTTCACAACTACTTTGTACTTCTGGGCCACGGTAGAACAACGATCCTGGTGGGGGAGCAAGGAATTTGACAGTGTATATCAGATTATTTCAACCAAAAGAATACAAAACCACACATAACATTACTTAATAAAACGACGCGGCTTCAGATTCGGCGATATTTAAAGAACTATTTTGTTCGCCGCTTCATTGGAATCAGCAGGCGCAGTAATTGACCTAGATTTGGCGCAGTTAGAGCAATGCTGCGTAATCACATGGGTTGGCTAAAACAAATCAGCATTGGAGCATTGGGTTTAATTGTTTCCGATAATTGTTATGACGTTAGTAGCATGGTGGTGACTTCTGTGCTAACTGGTGTGTTTATGACCCTGGGGGAGTGCTAAAAAAAATAACAACCTGGAACTCGTTCATGAAAGATAAATGATGTGATGCTTGACCTGTCCCACAAGAAGCATGCCAATTTTTGCCATATTTTAAACATCTTAACCCACCAGTAGATATTTTGACGTCTAGTAAATCCAGGACTCTCATTGGTTAAAGCAATCCCTCAGCCAATGAGAGTCCTGGACTCGCATGACGTCATCTGACGTTTAGCTACCAAAGTCTATGAGGTTTGTTTCCAAATCTATGAATTTGGCTCTAATAGGAAGAATTACCTAGTCGGAATTGAGCAAAATTGTCATTACTTTCCACAGCTTACACCTTACCTGATTGGAGTAGATAGAGCAAAGAGAATCAGCTCAGCTCCTTCATAGCATTGTAGGAGTTCGAACCCACAACCTTGGGGGTCAGTAGGCTATGGCCTTTACTATTGGGCTAGGACACTGAACTCTTTATTTATGAGGAATTGTTATGTGTTAGACTGTTAGTCCAAAGGAATCTTCTTGTCCGCCATTTTGAGTTTTCTGTCCTTGAAAAGTCTTTAGATGAAACATAACAGGAAGTACACTCACTAACGCCCTCTAGGCATGACCTTGAGATTTTCACTGCGCTCTGAAATCTTCGATGTACAATTGCAGAACCCTTGACCTTCAGCTAAAGTGCATCTCTCGTAGTACGCCATGTTTATTTTAAAAGCAAATTTTGCTTTTGAGAGTGGAGGGGTAGAAAGTTTCTGCACAACTAATAAATGAGCACGATTTTGTGGTAAAATTGGCTATTTTGAAAGTGCAGTTTATAAGGTCAATTTAAATTTAACCAATTTAGGGCGTAACAAAATGTAGCTGGTGGGCTATAACGGTTTTTCAGTGCCAATTTTTCCACGCAGTTCTGTGTTAACTCTTGAAACGATATAGACTTATAGATAATGTCTAATCTAACGTTCAACAGCACATCTGTCACTTTCTTAATTCAGCCTTCTGAACAAGCATAATTTGTGTGATACATTACTAAATAGCTGGTGGTAGGCCCTAGTTGGTCACTGGTGATTAGGCGGACCTCCTATTCAAATGGTGCTAACTGTGAGTGAGAAGATGCTTTACTTTGGTTTAATAAGCAGGATTTTGCTGAACTGTGCAACTCTGAGCATACTTGAGTGAGTAAACAGGAAAAAATGAGTAGGAAAATAAGAGGAGAAGAAGACAGGGAGATATTGGGATGGATGAAAAAGGAAGAAATGCAGTCTATGCTTGAAGAACACTTGAGACCCCCTTGCCACTGGGCCATCGGACTCCTCATCCTACCAAGGTGTCTTCTCTCGTGATGGATTACTCACTAAATGGAGATTTTCTCCTCTTGGCATAAGTTTCTTTTCCTCTCCAGAAGAATGATTAAGACTGCCTGGTCCAGAGTGAAAGGACCTGTCCTGCTGCTTCTAGTATGTGTCATCATCATCAGCATCACAGTGAGACCTCAATTTAAGACCACTGTTATCAAAATCACCTTGATATTAAGATCACTTATAACTTGTAGTTAACTGTATGTACTCCATCATTGTAGGTTGCATCAGCACTAAGACCACCTTAGCATTTAAATGCTATATGTATTGCACTGATATCGCACTAATATTGCACGTAAGGTCGTTATAGTGAGGTACAATTGTAGACATTCTTTTTTTCTCTCATCCAGAGCATTGGCACAAAACACTTGCCAAACAGGAGGCATGTCAGAGAGAATTAGACTGATTCACAAGAAAGTAGTGGGACCAGCCCATCTCCTTGAGGGACCCCTTGCCAATCTTTGGGCCAATGGCAATGTCATGCCCCGTCTATCACAACCCCATACTCTTCAATTTACCAATATTTTGAGGGTTCTTTGGTTTTTTTTTTTTTTGTGGTCATTATTAGGTGATTGCCTCAATCTATGGGCTATTTCTGTGTCTATCTGGACACTCTATGCAATGAATTGATGGCTAATGGTAGAGATATATAGCGTACCCATCGCTGATGAGGTGGTTTCATGAACCTGTATCAACATTATCATAATAGCAATAGTGAATGGTGAAGGGTTCGACATGCAGTTTTGTGGGATGAGGAAAGAATATATTGCAGGGGTCACCGTCGAGTACAATTTACTCTTCCTGATTGGTTGACAGCAGCTGATCAAATAATACAGTGGGCCTAGTGGTTAAGGCTTTTGTCAGCTGCTGATGAAGGTTAGTTAATCTGCATGCTGTTGGAATGTTCAGTACCTTCTGTATGACGTCTGTTTGGGCTAGTGAAAACCATATTCAATATACTCATGCAGTACAGTGTGTGTGTGTATTATGCTTTGTGGACACCTAAACTGACGATCTCTTTTCTTGAATAAACTTTCGGAAAGTATCACTTCAGACAGTTGTGGTTTGGAGGGAGACATTAAACTTTTTTGGCTGGAAACGGAATAAATGTGTTTAATTTACCCAGATACTTGAATATATTTCCAAAACCTAAAATGGGTAGGATCGCCCGTCGCTATGTATGATAAATTATAAACTTGACCTTTTAGATATGCCTTTTTTTTTTTCTTCATATTTTGTTAATTGCATTTTTTTGCCAAATGGAGAAGAAAGATATTTTAATGGCTGCATTGGCTGGTACATGGCCAAATGTGCTACGTGCGTTGTCCATGTGTTTGGATAAACGCATGGTTTTCACCTTATTTTAATTAGGCAAAAACCATGCGTTTTCCATGCGTTTATCTTTCTCATGGAAAACGTACGTGGCACATTTGGCCATGTATTATTTGTGAAAATTTGTCATGGTCACACTTGCCATGTTTAGGCTTCTTGTTTATCACATTCTTGACAAGTGTTGGGCATTCCTTGTAGTGATTATCTTGTTTGACTCTATAACCACGTTAAACATGCTATCTATGCTAAATATGTGAAATATGTGTTTCAGTAAGATATAAATTACCAGCTTTTGCTGCATTGTGCTACGATGCACATAATGTGAGAGATGTTATAAGATGCTTTCTATCTGACAGTGTGATATTTGATACTTCTCTCTTTGTATCTTATTCAATTCCTTTATGTGCGCGATGTCTGGACAGATAACTGATAATCTCTAAGTTTTCCAAATATGACAATAATTTTTACAAACGCAGTGACAAAGACATACATTGACGAAATTAAGAAACAATGGATAAAAGCCTAGACACTTTTATTTGCCTTATATTTTCGAGATGAAAAGAACCAACCGCACTGATGGCAATATTAAACGAAAATTTAAAATGACATATTGTAATAAGAATCTCTTTGTCAGCAGAAGACCTAAGGGAATATAAAGGGCTTAAGGAACAGACCATATGCCTGGTCACATCTAGCTTAAGTGACTTTTTAATTGCAACTGAAGTTCGTGACGCGATAGCACCAAAAAAAAGAAATGAAGACTTAAATAGAGGACCATTTTGTGGGTCTTCATTTATAGTGCCTAGCAGAAAAGTGGGTACAGTGGGCAAACAGTGCAACATTTTTCATTCTTTCAAAGTGCTTCTGCCACGTCACATTGGTTGTTCTTGTTTGTAGGTTTTAGCAGTGAAATACCCTTGAATATCACCAGCCAACCTTGACTGTAATCAACATTTTAGGATAATCCCTGTTTTATTTATTTATTTTAATATATTTTGACAGCAACACATTGTCAGCAATACAACTGTTTTTCAAATGGTGCTGTTATAAAAAAGAGATACATAAAAATAAAAATATAGTTAAAAGTACAAAAGTTATGACATTCCGTTTAAAATCACAGACATCAGCTAAAACCTTTAAAGAATTAGGAAGGCCATTCCATAAAATAGCACCATTGTAGTTAAAAGAACATTTCATGTTGGTCTATGTCACATGAGCGCTTTATATAGTTGTTTTCCGTCAAAAAACTGACACTTGCAAAATGAATTTGATTTTCCAATTTCATATGGGTGCAGTAAACTTATAGTACTGGCAATGGGATACAAGGGCTACTAAAATAACACTATATGTGTAAGCTGACTATAAGCTAGCAGTGGACAAAAGTGGCTGGCTTTAGCCAGTTAGGAAACCCAGCGGATCGTAGATATTTGATTTTTTAGATATGCTGTCAAACCTGTGTCAAGCGATCAAGGGAGGGAATTAAAAACATTTGGCATAGAACTACTACTGTTTTATGTCAAACATGCGGACAGTTGCTTGATCAAATTTCCAGGCCACTAGGGGTACAGAATCTAATATCATTCTTATTATCATTAGGACTACAAATATCCATCCAACAAAAGAAGATTATTTGCAATTATAACCATTCACCAAGTGTTCACATGGCCCTTTAAGACAGGTGGCAGTTTGATAGTGGCCGTTTACAGCAGGTTACCGTTTTTTAATAGGTGGTATTTAGGGCAGGTTTGATTGTAGTACATTGTACAGTAGTCACACTGGCGGATCCAGCCTTGACTCTACGGGGGGGGGGGGGCACAAGATGACCCAGTCATTTCATAGGCCTATGATATATTTTAACAGACTTTAAGGTGGGTGGGGGGGGGGGCATGACTCCAATGTCCCCCCCCCCCTGGATCCGCCAATGAGCAGGCATTCGAATATGATATGTCACACATTTATTGACATAAATGAGAATGTCAAATTTCTCCAAGCATCGTTTGCCCTGATTTGGTAATTTAACACTAGGGTATCCAATTTGGAGAAGCCCGCGAGGCTGTCACGACTGACATTTTCTTGCACCGTTTTTCCCCCTTAATTGGTCATGAATTTTTTCCAAATTGCACTGTTTACAGTTTTACAATTTGGATACATTACAATAGATACATTTTCATGATTGAATAGTCACGTTCGCTATAATTGAGTCATGATTACCCAGATCAAATTTGAGCTTGCTCAGGAGAAATATTAGGGTCACTATGACCCTACATAAATGATCCCTTTGCGCCCTTGTCTAGATCAAATATTTATACAAAACTAAGATAAAGATTGACGCCTATCTTCATAGTCTATGTGACGTCATGCTTTCTGGGCTGTTATGGCGTTACCAGCATTGCTCTCTGGTTTACCAGCAGAGCCACCTGGTGGATACACATGCATCACGTGACTCTAGAAAGTTACTTCCGGTTGCATGTGCATCAAGTGACTTCCGGTCTTCCCCTAATTTCGCTCATTTGAGAGTGGAGCAGTTGAGTGGACAACTCAGTTCTCATGGAAAGTTTGTCTCTAAATTACTAGTGTTGTATACATGGTTCATATTGAAAAAAAAAAAAAGTACTAAAGCAGTTTTTATAACTTTCCCAGATAGTTCCCAGATAGCATTCCATATAGGCCCAGCATCGTTTCCATATAGGCCACTGTCGTTACAACATCGTATTAACATCGCTGACATCGCGCCGACGTTGAAACGATTTGGAATGCTATCTAGGTTATTACCCACAGTACAGACACTATTTGCTAATTTCCTATCTAAGTGATGATATGACCTCCTTGCTTGTTTTTGAGTTACATTTATCTGTAGAACTTATGTCTGGTAATTCTCAGTTGTGAAGTTCAGTCCCTTGCAAGTTAGGCAACTTCAAGTTATTAGAGTATGGAAGTACTATGGATGGAAACACCAAGTACATCAAATGTTTCAGAAGTACCAACTAAGAATGCTGATTTTCTGATACCCTGCCAGCAACCAGACAAAAGCATGAAGCGGATATAACTCGCTTTAAAGTTGGACACTTGAAAGTGAATTTTACATTTTACATTTGCTGCTGAGGAGGAATTCAAGGATGCTGTGTGCACCTTGTTCTAGACATTTCAATGCCTGATTTTATGTCGCGTTTGGTCGAAAACCAGATGAAGTACTGTAGCTTAGTCTCTTTGCCTTATTGGATGCTTCTACTGTTTCTAATGGCTATCCGAAACCTCCCTTGGGTGTATGTCAGCGTCATGTTTCTTGCAAGGGTTATATGTCATTCTTATTGGTCAATATAAACTGACCGCTGTCCACCTGGTCCATTTTATAGCCAAAGCCTCACTCTGTTTCAGAGAAATATTGTTGCGTCACTGATTATGCCTCCCTTTGGGGTTGTTTTTGTCTGTTTGGGATATTCCTCAGTAAACAGTTTCCTTATTAGCTCTTATTGTGATATAATGTGTTAGGACACTTCGCCATGATGATATTTATCTCTTATGGATGCGATATCTTTTGGTTAATGGTGGACATTATCCATTTCTTGTGTTACTTATGTTACCGGATATGACATTAAATACCTGTAAAGGAACCAAGTACAGTGACTAAGCTTGTGCGTAATTAATGCTGCAAATATGAGTACCAAATGCATGAGAAGTGCAGCAAACCTTAGTTTTTATTCTTGTTTATGCGTTTTTTGATCAACGTACAATATATCAAAATCCATCTTGTCAGAGATTGATGTTTGGTCGAGATCTCTTACGTGACCTAGGAAGGTTCTCTTTGCTACTCAGTGGGCTGGCTGGCACATCAGGTGTATAACTCATGAGTAAGCATGATAACACCAACGAATGCAGATGTCAGAGTGAAACCTGACAATTGGTGCCGCCATTGCGAATGACTAGAGAAGCCTTGTCATAATATATTCTTAGCACCTGCGAAATGTTCTCAACATTGATATTGCCTTGATATCAGTTGTAGGGTTCCACCCTTAACTTCTGTGTCCTGAACTCACTGGTATCACTACTATGTTGCAGTGGCCATGCATTCTTATGATTAATTCCTTAGATATTAATGTATAATGTAATGGTTAAGGCATCCGCCAATTCTATATTGACCAGCTCTGCTGAATGTTTCGGGTTTGATCCCCGGCCCAGGCACTCTTCATGAGCTACATTCCAGCGGGATGTCATTCGCATGGGGCATTAAATTGGTGTCTATGCTGAGGCAAGTAAAATACTCCACCAATGGGGCAAATGTGCCTGTGGCAGCTGGTCATATAAGGTGACTGAATTTTCAGACCCAGTAGCGTTGAGACATTGAGACATTGACATTGAAACGTAATCTCATGGAATGGTGTTTTCCCAGCCGCTCTGTTAGATAAATAGCTTGGTGACATGTTCAGGAAATGTTACTTTCCTATAAACTGAAACGAATGTTTGTAATCTGTTGTTGCACGTGTCATTGCATGTTATGCAGTTCTAGGCAATGTTTTTCTGAGAAATTTTTAAGTATTTTATGTATTTTGTGCGTTTGAAATATGCTTCTTGGCTTGATAAATTGCGTTTTATTGATATGAGGTTATTAACCAGATCCAAGATAACCCTTTGGAAGTGACATATGCCATGTGGCATGCCTCAGGCTCTGTCATGACCCTCTGTACTTGTGAGTATTAATTCTGAAAGAGCTTTTGAAACATTCAATCATATTAGACCTGCAGTAAGAAAGAAAGTGAAATGCAGAAAACGAAGTATTATTTGATGTTATTTAAAAGTTGAGTTAATCCTCAAATAGAGTGAGACGGGCAATTGAAGCAAATTGTTCCTAGTGGTTTTTCTAACATCTGGAGGCTGATTATATTGACACCATTGTGAAAGGTGTTTCTCAAAAGATACACCAATAGAATATGTTATACATTGTGCTAAAAGAATTGACATGACGTTATACATTGTACTGAGAGAACTGACTCAATTTGATTTACATCAGCTTGGTATGTTCCACTGTATAGTCAAACTGAGTGAAGCGGTCACCCATGGTAATTGATTAATATGACCGTTTAAGACAGGTGAAGGTATGATAGAGGGGTAGGCGCCCGTCAGTAGCCACCTAAACCTGAATTGTGGCAACTTGAACCAAAGCCTTGTAGATGTATGAGATAAAACATCAATGATATAACACAAATTGCACGGGATTCATGGTATAACTTGTGACGTTTAAGCAATTTAATTTTGTGTCGCACCCTGCTAGAAAGGCCCTATGCAGAGTGTTCTGTCTCAAGCACCCCTTGCAAATGACAGCAATGTTTCGATCCAACCGCAGACAACAGATGGTCATTTAAGCAGTGGTTAAAAACAATGCAAGTTCTGTTTAGGGGGAGGTGGAAATGTCTGTTTGCATTAGGGGACCGTTCCAGACTATGTGATTTCGCAGCATTGCTAGATAGGCTTGAAAGTTGGTAAATTGCTGCACCCATTGGTTTCAACATAGCGGTAAACAAAATGATTCTTTAAGTATTGCCAAATCTGGCATTACTTTGAGTTGTTAAGCATGGATTGTCGCTGTTTTGGACTGTAATAGTTGATAAAAACTGATGTAAATTGTTAGATTCCTTACTCCCCCACCCAGGAATGTTGCTCCTACCGAAATCTGGCAGACCCTCAGGGCTATGGCCCTTCGCTATGCGCCCCTAGTGGCACAAGGTAATGACAGGAGAGGGTCTGTATAGGAGACAGGGACCGTTCTATACAGGTGGCCTCTCGGACAGATTTCACTGTACCTCATGCTAATAGAATTGACATATGATGTTATGTTATAAACTGTGCTGAGAAAGTGGACATCATATGATATTGTGTTATACATTGTGCTGAAAGAATTGACATTGTTTTGTTTTTGATCACAATCATAAACACTGTGTGTCGTCACCTCACAGCTCATGTTGTGACATAATTATGTACATGTTTTGTTCGTTTACTCATCTGAAGTTAATTAATCAATTTCTCTTATAGTCTATAGGCTGGCCTGTAGGCTGGCTTATAGTATGGCTTATAGTATTAAAGGTCTAACAATGGAATAACAGAATTATTAGATGTACATGTGCTGAGTTTACGCCATTCTTGTTCTGACAAACTGGCAATTCAGAAAATGTGCCTAAACTGAAAAAATATGAATCCATTTCTCTTGCATATTTAAGAGAAGATTTTTTAAGTCTATACTCAGCCTATCAGCTACATAGTTTAATCAAACATTTTGTTCAACTAGGTAAACTAGCACAGAATGTCCATAATTCGGTCGCTGGGCTGCGAGGTGACGACACACTGTAAATTTATCATGCTTTCCACTGCCATCTGCCAATTATTGATAAATATTATTAACGTTTTAACATTTTTCAATTATGTCCTTAAAAATTCATGTTTCTGCTGCAAAGATGTTAGTAAATGAATTTTTCTTTTGCAGTGCGCTATAATTGATGTTTTTTAGTCAAAACGGTAATTTATAGTATTTTTAATTCTTTTTCAGGTAAGCACTCAATTATTTGATGGCTGCTGCTGGTTTTGTGAGTAAATGGCTAAATGCATCTTTATTTGATTCTTCTTCGGTGTTATTCTATCGATGGTGTGGGGAGAATATGGTAAGAAGAAGCAGTTTAAGAAATAGGGATTGTGAACAAAGTAGTTTGCCAGAAACAACAGGTTGATTCCCAGAGACGTGAGACAACCTATTGTATTGTCAAGGCAATAAAGTAATTGTTTTGTCTGGCTTTGTCAGCCTGGATTGTTGCTATTGTTGTGTCTACTGCGACGTTCTTTGTATTGTATTTCTTTTGTAGTCCCTAATTGGCCACTAGCAGGTTTTGCCAGACCTTACTTTTGCAAAGTATATGTCTATGAGTTCTTAGTTAATATATTATGGGCTTAAAATGTCAGGTTTAAAAGTAGATGAATGATACAGCAATTGTGCTGTGGTAATTAATAAGAACCATCGTGCAAAGACACATATGGGTGTGAAATATGTCAGCGCTTATGGAATAACTAAGGGTGTGCAATAAATGCTATATAATTATATATCAGTCGCAAATTTGGTATCAAATATGTATTAACCTAGCCAAGCAAGCATGGCCCTCGTTTGTATCCGAGTTCGCAGAATGAGGGCCATGCGGCAGTCTTTATATTTTTTCGTTGGATTATATGTGCACATGGTTTTACAGCCTTCTCGCCTACCTAAATCTATTTATGCTGAAAAATAATGTGTGCACACACTGTTACTAACCTTGACATGCTGTTATTATTGGCGCGTAGCGCCAATTCTTACGTTGCTTGAAGGAGACGTTTGCGCGTTATGCTTCCGGTTTGCCATTTTCCGAGCGGCAAATTCGAACTTACATGTTAATCCAATGAGGCCAGTTCGGGTATACGTTCAAGCGGAGTGTTTTCCACTCATGTTTTGTTTTATGTGTTCCATACATTTCTTGAAATCGTTGTTTGTTGCCTCCGCGAGTCCCATGGCTGTTTCCGGTCACAAGATGGCGAAATCCGACGGAAATGACTGAAGGGCGTTGTACAGCTTCGTGCATGTTTCGAGCGTGAGGCCCCAGGCGGGGAATTCTTGCGGTGTCTTATACCTTTTATTGGTCATTCAATTTTGAAAATCCACCGGGGGCCTCTTTCCTTACTTTAATGTATTAGCACATGTGCAGTGACGTGTCTAGATGGCTATGTAGGTCACTGCTACAACAAAACCAAATGGCCGTGCAAAACTGCCGCATAACACGGCAAATTTTGCCGTTTTAGAGGGAGTGGATACCGTATTTGTTCAGAAAGATATTCTATGACTTTCTGGCTTTTATTTAATGTATACTTCGAGAAATTTGATCAACTTTTGACGAAGTTATGCGCTCCGGACGACGTGGTTTGGAACGTTCACTTTGATAATGTCACTGTCAGCTGTCAAATCGTACGGACGTCACACATGTATACAACAGTCCTCCAGCCACCTTTGTAGCACATCTAAAAATTAAAATGCTCAAGTATCATACGGTAATCCATAAAATACAATTATTCTGTTCCTGAGAAGCAAAAAATAAACCAATTTCCTTTCAAAACGTAGCTAAGATCGTCGTGATTATCAGTGACAACCACCATTTTGATTACTTTGTGTTATGCGCTGTGATTGGTCGTAATGAGTAGTCCCAAAATATAACAGCCAATCAGTGATTAGCTTGCTTGGAGCAGTATCAAACACATACTGCATGCCATTTGCACATTTCTATGTGCTCTAGTTTTTCCTCAATCAGCTTCTTAAAAATTCTTAAAGTTATCACTGAATGACTTTGTCGAACGCCAATAAACCTAATTACTCAAATTCAATGATGTGAACTTGTGATAGGTGGCACTGATGCGTGTTTACTGTCCGGACAATATTTATTGAATCTGTTGAAAAATACAACGAAAAATGACAGGACTGCTGCTAGGCTAGGATTAACCATGCAGGTCGAGCATATACATTAATATTGTAGAATGAAGCTATAACAAGATGAATCAATCAAGTTGCAGACACTGTCTAAAAACTATGTTATAAGTTATACCAGTTGTCCTGCTATTAAATAGGGGTGGGGGCCTAGCTCAGTAGTAGCACACTGGGGTTCCAACCACTGGGTCCCGGGATCAATGCCCGGTCGAGCCTATGTTGGTTGGCTGTTTCATCTTTCGTCTCATTGCCGTGGTCCCTGCCTGTCTTAATTAGCCCATCAGGTGCAGAAATACAGGACGTAAAGCCCTTATCGACCACCACCACCATCCTGCAATTAAATATCAGTCAAGCTATGTCCATAGAGTTTACAAGAATCTGATGAGTCAATTGTGCTTTAATCTTAGCTTCCAGAAGACCGCTATAGGCTGATCGAAGGATGTGTCAGTAATGGTCCCCCTCATTCTAGTAAAATAAACGTAAAATTTGACGTAAACTGTTCCTTCTGACCATAACGAGCACACTGAAAAAAATTTAAATAACAGAGTTTTCCTAATATGTTTCATAGCGTGACTTGGGTTATATTTAGACAAGCTATATAAATCCAGTTTGATGTAGCTGAAACCTTTTTGAAAGTTTTGAACTCGTTCAATGAATTTCAAGCAAAGTCCCTACAGATTACAGTTTGCAGCAACTTTGCGGGCAGCAAATTGCCATATTCATTGTGTCATCAGGGTGTCTGCTGGCTCCGTGTCTATAGTTGCACTTGGCATTCAAGTCCCTTGATTGCTTCCTAAGTTTTTCTTGCGCTTAGTCCTTGCTGCTATATATGGTTCGGAGAAGTTGTCAGATCGAGGCTTGGCATTGATTGCGTATTGCTTATCGTTTAATGCGCAATTAAAACAAGAGGGGCCGTCAAATTGGACGTGTTGTGGACTTTAATCTGAAAGTTTGGGTTCATAAAAATGAATGTACATCATTGTCAAGTATAACAGTAGGTTTTCTTTTGCAAACCTGGTTTATTTTGTGAGTTTTATATTCATTGGTGGTGTTTTGTGTTCCTAAAAGGAATTCTACATTACTAAATACTTAATTTTCTTGCTGAAGATAAGTTGAATTTGAATCTATTGCCAACAACTTCAGTATAAAGTACTGATTAAGACAAATTTATACATTATGAAATGTATACCGGACGCTAGGGGGCGTATTTGGTTTACAGGCATAATAAAGTGACAGTAAAATAGATGATAATCATGAAAATTAAGTTAACAAAGTTCGCAAATGTGAATGATAAACTGTTATATTCTTAGCTTAGTTTTTTTGTAAATGGACTCGATTTTGTGTCAGTAATTATCGTATGCCATTCTATATTGGCAAGCTCTGATGAAGGTCCCGGGTTAGATTCCCAGCCGGGTACTCTTCGTGCGCTACATCCCAGGGCTCTGGATGTCGATCGCATAAGACGTTAAATTGGAGGTGCTTTGTGTCTTTGCTGAGGCAAGTAAAAGACCCCACTTATAGGGTAAATGTGCAACATGGTGTGAACTCCAAGCCTTATCTCATCATTGCGTCTGCCTCTGGCATCTGGTCGTACAAGCTGACTAAGCTTGAGACAGTAACATAGAGACATTGACATAGTATACACTCTGTAAAATAATTCGAAGGATACACTTTCAGAGAGACTTTCAGATGTGTAGTTTAAGTTGATCTAATTTATCTTTATTTTTGAATAAATATTTTGATGAATATATTGTTGATTTATATTTTAATTAAGTGAAACGACACTTTCATCCTTGAATATAATTCTTTCAATCTGTTTATACTGCGTTTCGTGAATCGTATGCAATTTCATGCTCATTTTGAAAGTGACAATTTGTTTCATTTTGCTAGTTCACAGAAACTTCATCCCCCAACATGAGACCAGCACTCCCAGTGATGATGTTGCAATTTATTGTGTTACACGAAACTCCTGAAGTATTTTTTGTTCATCTAAAAAAAAAATAAAATAAAATAAAATAAAAAACGAGATTGATAGATACATCATCAGTGGAATTTTTATTTGTAGGATGACATAGGTTTGATGGATTGTGTTGTTCAAAAACTGCGAATCAATCCATCATTCTCTAAATGATATTGCAGAGTATCAAATTGACCTAAAGGATTGTCATTAAAATCACTATGCATCATAGACACACAGTTTATGCAGTTTATGTGTTGTTTTTAAAATTAGCTTCATCTCGTATGTGGTGGTGCAGATAAACACAGGCATTATATGTGACATATTTTCTGCACATGGTGGCTGCTGCACAGAGTCACACAAGGTTGTGGGTTTGAGCCCCCACTGCTAGAGGTGTACCAATATCAGGATCGGGTATCGGTATCGGCCGATACTGGGCCACTACACCGTCCACCTGTCATAGAGGAATTGAGCTGATCAGTGGCAGTGATCTGCTGTAACTCTAGCTGGCTATGGACAATGATGGTTTTCATAGAGTGCTTGGTCCCTTGTTGAATATCCTGTGTAATAGACCATGCATATGCCTAATCAGTGTTAATGGGATGTTGAGAAAGACTCAAAACTGGTGTGCTTTAAGTGCCACTATTACCTTTATTATTACTACCATCTAAACCACCAGGAACATCTACTACATTTATGTGGCTAATAATAATTTCTCAAATTTATTTCTTGTTTTTAACGAACAATTTCTGATCCATCAGTCGGTGTGGAGGAGTGAACACAAATGACATGGCTTCTTATGTTATTTGACACATCTTTCTGATTGTTCTTATGAGTTGTGCCCAAGGCCTCATCTTTGGATTATGGCCTTGCTTTTGAATATGACCTTCATATTATCAACTGTCATATCTTTTATGTCCTGTTGGCTGACTTATGTTGTTTGCAGGAGATTACCTAGACTACCTGTCTCCACGAAAGGCTATTTTACATTGTACATGACATTGTGACATTGTGTGTTCTCAGGTTTAATACTTGATAAGATGCCTCTCATCATTGCATGATAAATGATGGTGTATAGCAAGGACGTGCTCTAACACCTTTAAAGTATGCGTCTTGTAAGGCAAAGAGAAGTGATGCCTGTCTCACACTTGGCTGGGGATTAAAGTTACAACAAAGAAATGACATTGATAGAGTCAAGAGCAAAAATCTGACGTAACTTGCAACAACATTCTTCGGTGGTACTTAGTAAGTTTTTTTGGAAACAAAAACAATCTGAAGAAAACTCTGTATGAGGATTTGAATAAATATTTGATCATATAAATTTCAGTTTTGAAGCAGTGTTACTTTACTTAATCAAAAGTAAAAATAAAAAAAAACCGTGAAGTACCACTTTTGTAAATGACTAGTATTACACAGAAATGATCCGTACACACAATATAGCAACCTATATAATCTAGATGTGAGGAAATTTTCTAAAATACATTTCTTCTTTTTACTCATTTCCTATCGCATATAAGCCTATGCGTTAGCTTAAAACTGTATTCATGATATGCAGTGCAATTTGCTCCTGTTGTATCGGACTTCATTGTATGGCCACGAAAAAGTCCCAATAAACAGCTAAGTAAGTTAGTGGCACAAAAATATAATGGTCTCTTTGGTGGTATTGCATTGTTTTGGGTGTATTTGCATTCAGTATATTAGTGATTGTTACTCTGAGGCGAGTAGGTAGTAATTGGCTGAGGGACTGCTTAAGCCAATAGTAGGTGTGGATTCATATGACAGCCTCTGAATTTATGTTTCCAAGTCAATGAAATCTGCTGTAATTTTCTGCAGAGAAGATTGCTGTAGATATGACCCAAATTTTAACCAGGTGGTGGTGGCTGGATTATGACTTTACTCCCTGTATTTCTGCGCCTGGTGGGCTAATTGGGACAGGCAGGAACAATGGCAATCAGATCAAGGATGAAACAGCCATCCATCTTGGGCTCAACCGGGAATGGAACCCAGGACCCAGTGGTTGGAAGCCCAGCTTGCTATCACTGAGACATTCATTTTTTTAAAGTTTCCATTTCTTGCAGTTTATTTCATGCAAAACCCTTGCACTAATTGCAGATGGCAGAAAAGTGGCTAGCAGGAAATTTCCATGTTTATTGTGTCACAATCGTATTTTATGAGTGTGCCCAGCTCATGGTCTGTTGTTGTTGGCATTTTTTGTTTTTCTTTTGTTGATCCATTGCAGTATATTGTATAAGTTGAAAATACACCTCCCAATTAAGAACACCAATTCCCGGACCTTTATATTCTTACTCTCTATTAAGACCACCTCGCCATTAAGACCAGTGAAATTTACACCGAGGGTGATCGTTATGGCAGAGTTCCAATATCTTGTGATTTTGTTGTAAAATGAGGTTCAATTTTCAAAACGACAGAATTCTATGACCTTTTTGTGACATTGAGAAACCGGAGGGGGGAAATGTGTGCTTCATTGTTGCATCCTGCTGTTCAACTAGAGTTGCAAAAAAAAGGCCTCGAGGCCAAATTTGCATTTTGTAGCAAGGTGAGAGATTTGCTTGCGGTGGTTTAAAAAGTTTTGAATTGTAATTTTTCCAGCATTGTGTGACTTTCAGTTTTTCAGCCTATGGCTGGCTGGCTGATTCGCCATTGTGTGAGCTGAAAGTCATTGTGCTGTGAATCACTGTGTATTTGATAATAAAATGAGGTGCGTTTTGCTTCAAATAGTATACGTAAGTGGCACAATTAACTGTAATCCATTGCGAGTTTCTTTCAATTTTATTATTTTTTTTATTCCTTTTGGCATCAAAATCCTTTGGTCTTAAATCATGCAATTTTCTCCAAAAGCTTCTAAATTCATATCCCGTCCAGTAATTTCTGTGAAATTGAATATTCTAGACGTCCATTTTATTTGTAATGTCACCTGTAGCTACGTATTTTCATTTTTTATTTTACTTTGTATTTTTTCTGCATTGTAATATTTATTTATGTGTGACGTCTGTAATATAATGACAACGGATGACAGATATCATCAGATATTTAATATTTTTGAACTGCGATGACAAAAAGGCTCATTTAAGCCCATTTTAGCATCGGTTTTGTATTTCCCCGCCACACGAAGACAATATGTCAAACTTCTTCGTTGAAACTGGTCCTGGCAGTCCCCATGGCAGAGGAAGAGGCAACCAGAATTTTTACTTTCAGTTTTTTGAATTCCAAACAAACAGCAACTCGCATTGTAGTCTGACAGAATTCTTTGTTTCATAAATGAAGTTTCAGTGTGCTGGAAAAGTAGCATTTAATAAAGGGGACCGTCAATTTCACACGCAGTAATTTCTGGGTAAAGTTAAGGTAAAGGTAGATTCAAGATAGTTTATTTCCACTGAAATACAAGTATTAAAAAAGAATATAACTCGTCAGACCTGTACAAGCACTAGTCTTTCTCATGTGTAAAACCCCCTGGAGTATATGGCCCATCACGCAGAGTACCTGCCGGAGGGGGGGGGGGGGTTGGCACTGTAGCCAGGTACCCATTTACACCCAGGTGGAATGGAGCAAAGAGTTACAGGATCTGCTAAGTTCGTGCATGCTGTAGTGGGGGTTCAAACCAACAACCTTGCAATTTACAGGCGAACACCTTGACCATTAGGCCACAGTATCTCTTACATGGGAATTAGAGCTGTAGATGTGTTAATAGATCCAAGTCTGTCATTGAGGTCTCCAAGCAGTAATTAGTTCACCAGTGTTGCATTATTAGGATGATTAACCTACATGATGGATAACAAAAAAAGGGGAGTGCTGATTTAATAAGAACATTGATTGATGCATATCTGCTATTTACAGATGCAGGTCAGTGGTTTGTCTTATTATGATAAAATGATGAATAATTATTTGGTATTTCCGTTCAAGGTTCTTCGGTGCGATGGATTTCAGATTAGTTAAAATTATTAGAAATAATGGATTTCAATAAAAATCTGGCTAAACAGGTGATTGATATTAATAGTTAACAATTAAGTGACGTCAAACATCAGGAGATCAACAAAAACATCGGCGCATGGCCATCTCAGGAATATTTTAACACATTCAGAGAATGAAAAGAGACTTGTCAGCTACTTCTTCAGTTGTCAGGATGTCGTTCATTTTAATCATGTTTTCTTGTCACTTGTATCTGTAGTGTCCCTTACCTCGCAAGCAGGAAATTATACAGCTCATTGTCTTTGCTTATTATCTTTTCAAGAGTCATCAAATTTTAATCTATCATTTGATGCTGAGGATGTAAAATGCAAGTGGCACTGTTGGGTTGCGTGAGGCATCAGCACTAATTAATTTTGGACCTGAGATGGGGGGATCAAGACCATTTGTTTTTGCTCCAGGTCTCATCATCCCATTTGACAGTGTTGACAGGTTTCATTCCTTTGGTGACAGATTGTCTTGTTTTCACAGTGTGTATTGACAGTATTGACAGTATTGACATGACAAACGGGTTTTCATTTCATTGTGCTTTAAGTCTGTGACACTCATGGTACAACAGAGCGCTCTCTTGCTCATTGTCAGTCATTAATTTGATTACTGGGTGTCACTTCGTGGGTGCTAAACTGTCAGACAATGGGTTTCGGCTTTATGATTTTGTCTACCACCCTGAGCATTTTTCTTTCGTTTTTTGTTTTTTTTAGCATGTGCTCAGGACACTGGCCACTTTCAACATTGGGCTATCTCAGTTATTTGTCAGGAGAAAGTTTGTGTAGACTTTCAATGAATTTCTCATTTGACCAGATTGCTTACAGCCATCTTAATTCAGGGCTCTCATTGAGGGACTGCATTAACCAATGAGTGTTTTGGATTCACCTCACATCTGGAGTTCAGTTTCTGTGTCTATGAAAAGGGGTGGGGGCCTAGCTGAGTGGTAGCGCTGGGCTTCCCACCACTGGGTCCCGGGTTCCATTCCCGGTCGAACCTATGTTGGATGGCCATTTCATCCTTCGTCTCATTGCCATGGTCCTTACCTGTCCTAATTAGCCCGTCAGGTGCAGAAATACAGGACGTAAAGCCCTAATCCACCCACCACCACCATGTCTATGAAATCTGCTGTAATATACAATACAATTAAATAAGCCTGATGTATGCCGCATCATCAGTGGTTTAGAAAAACGTCTAAAGAAACTAACAAGAACCACAAAGGTGTGAAATTCTTGGAAAATGTGCTTTTTGGTTGCCTGAATCAGAATGAATTTGCATCATCACAAGCTCTAAGAGACTACTAAGTGGTGTCAATTGGTACATCTTAATTCAAGGTGTTAGTAATTAATTTTTTTTATCAGCATCGCTGCCATGGCAGTTCCATTTAATCTTTCTACTTCATTGCCTAAGGTTATTCACTTTTGGCTGTAATTTTGTGCAAGAATGTTCATGGTAATTTAATTAGAAGTATGGAACATTTCGTGTTCATTAAGATTCGTTGATTTGTAACACTTTTAATCGAAATGGGGTCTGGCCACATGAACCTCATCAGCATAACATGCATTTAAAGTTTTTTTGCATGGTGATTTTTTGGTAATTAAATAAATATGCTAAAGCATGGTGTTAAATCTTGTAATTCTGTTGACTCTGAATTTGATGTTTGGGTATGAACACATCTCAGTTATCTTAGTTAACCTTTGATTTGCTACTATATTTGTAAGTGGGTGTGTTTAAGATTGATTTAGACAAATAGGAAAACGATTTTGTATTGTGACGCATATTGTTCAAAAGGTTTTGAAATGTCAGATGAAATGCCTTTTCAGAAGGGCTACAAACACGCGAGTCTTCTCTCTTATAGGTTAATTGTTAAGTGTTAAGGAGATACATAGATGCATAGATAGATAGATAGATAAATAGATAGATAGATAGATATGGGAAGTGCAGCTATCTTAAGGCAAGTTCTTGCCGCTATCGAGGGTTGATTGATGAGGTGAGAAAGAGGAGGAGTCCACCCATGTTACACATTTACCCATGGGTGGGATCTTTTACTTGCCTCAGCAAAGACACTGTGTACAAGGGACCGCCAATTTAACGTCTCATCCGAACGACATGGTCAACTGTGCAAATATGGTGTATTGTATTACTTACAAGGCACAGTTTGTGTGTATTTCGAACTGGAGACCACATTCGCATCCTAACATTTTCTTCGGTTATAATTTCTGCTGAAATTGTTCTATTATCCTAGAATCGGTTTTGAAAGTGTTTTTATTCCACCAGAAAAACATCTATCCATTATCATAAAATGATTGTTTTCAATATGGTTTTAAGCGTAAAAATATCCATCTGAGACCAAATGGTCTGGGATTGAACCCAATTATGTGGCATGAGTGCTATTGATTCGAAGCTTCCAACTGGATTAAACTTTGTGGTGTATATGGGCTGTAAAATGTCTAAGATTGACCAGTGTGATGCAAAAAGAATTTTTTGAAGAGGCATAAAAAGAGAACAACAGGAGATAATCTCTAGTTAAGAGCAGAAACTCATGAATGAAACTCATTGTTGAGATAAAGAGGATGGGACGTGACCACTCAATGGACAAGTGGCTGAGCTTCGACTTCATAGATTAGCATCCTTCAAAAGAAAGTTAGCCTCGGTCCAATCACCTCCTTGTAAGCTATTCTAGGGTTTAATGTGGACCAAGGTCCTTCAAGATGGTCATTCTGGCTCTATAATGGTGATGAAGTGATTCTTTGAGGAGGACGTTTTCATGTTTGATGCATTTGACTTTGAGCTCTGGCATCGCTTAAAAGTGTTAATTTCAATGTGGACTGCTAGCTGTGCCTTTTTTTAAAACAATCAACTCTTCGTGAAGAGGTATTTACTGTCCTTCCACACAAGGTCTTTCAGCAATTCCATTCATCGTTGACATTGCATCAAGAACCTAAGATGGTACTTTGTCTCTCTTGGTGTAGGAAATAAAGTATTGTGTTGGTGGTTACTGAAACTCTTGAATGATTCACGAGTTCTTTATGTAACCTCATATTCTGTGGCTTCATCACACTAGGATACACTAATGCAGCACGAAGAGAAGGTTGTTTCACTGTGAGATTTATATGTCTTGGACAAGAGATAACATCAATGTATGAATAAGATATAGGATGAGGCTAGACAAAAACCTTTTGTTGACAGGTCAAGCTAGACACAGGGGGATCAGCCTCCACTTCTTGATATTAATATTCCATGAAAGTTGTGCAGGAAAAAGTGACCCCTGTGGCATGCCCCTCTTAACGTTGGTGGTCCAGGATGATGTTTATGGACACAGTGGATACTTTTCATGGCATCTGACCAGCTAGTGACCAGACAGCAGAGGGTGACCCCACCCCGCGTAATGTCCCAGGGGACAGCAGACACTCTTTGCATAAATCTAGTCACTCTTACCGTGCTCTCATAAAGAGTCATATAAAGGACTAGGTGTTTGCGTGAGAGTTAGTCTCTATCTGCTGATCCTGCTTGTTCGCAAGGACACTATGGCCTTGTTTGAGTTGTCTGATATATTATCCCTATTCATGAATCTCACTGTATTAATAACTTGCGAAGTCCCTTGATACCAAGATATTGCTTCATTCATAACAGCAACCAGCATGGTGTAGTAATTCAAGAACTTTAGCAGACTAGGTGTTTCATTTGTTTGCACTGCCACCTTGTCTGTAAGGTTTTCTCACAATTTAGTGAGCTGAATTCTGTCATATTATTTTAGCTCCATATTTATATTGCCTTATATTTAGAGCAGTCGATACTTTACAAAAACTGGTGAGATTTCACTTTTCTTCATTTAATTACTGTGCTTGACATATTCATTTTCCATTACTGCAATTGTCCACAAGTTGATATTTTACTCATTTAGGATAATTGAGGAAGGCTTCGTAAATACCCAATCCATAATTATTATAAATCTGGTAAGTAGAATATGATTGCCTCCAGATTTTTTTTATCTTTACTATCTTGAACATTCTCCTGACATGATTGGTCTTGAGCATGGGGGATATCCTGGTAATAAAGCTTCTTCATATAACCCCAGAGATATATCTGTCTGCTTCATCCTATCGGCTTTCCGGTGGTCTTCCAGGCTATATGTCATTGCTTTGTGTTCTAAGGAGAACTGTAGGTCATTCTTATTGTACTGACCATTGTCCACCTGGGTCCATTTTATGGATCAAGGTCAGATTTATTCTTAGGACAGTATGTTTCATATACTATACTTATCATTAACATTGTTTTGGCCCATGCAAGAAGAATTTTCTGGAATGGCAACGCTTTTGATTTCAAATTTCAAGATAGTTCATTCACACTCAGATAGTACATACCATTATATTATTCTATTAGAAAATAATTATATATTACTCTGCTTTGTCATATCATACTGATTATATCGTTAACCATTATAATTGTAGATGATTAATCAGAAGTCTATACGTTGCTTGACGACTAGACATATATACCGTTGTGAAAGCAATCATCGGATGCTACAAGAATATCGCAGCTATTCGGAATAGAACGCAGCGAACCCGAGCCAGCTGTACTTTCTTAGTCCCTTGTTTTAGTCCTTTTCTTGTTGTTCCTATCACTGTTTGGACACTGTGTGCTATGTCTTTGTTTGTGTTTTGAAGTCTTCCCTTGATCAATATACAATCTCTTGGGATCCGTGTTGAAAGGGTTCGTTTATTATTTGGTCGAGATCTATTACGCGACCCAGGGAGGTTCGTTTGACACTCAGTGAGGTTCTCTTTACTCAGTAGGGACAGTAGGTGTACAACTCCAAGTATAACTCTGACGAAAAAGACGAAGAGGCATATATTATATGTTTGAAGTCTGAAAGGGTGGTTCGTATTACCTCCATGTAACATCACTGGTGGCTTTGGATTTGTAAGAGAATGTTTTATAGATAATGTATAGTCACAAGCCTGGTGCTTCTCTGAGCTTTAAGGCATTGTCTGGCGATATGTGTTGAAAGCATTTTCATATTTGGTTACATCTGAGATGAACATTTATTTTGTTGTGTCAATAGCAGATCATCTAAAATTCACATGGTGTATGTCCAAAAACTGTATCAAAACGACAAGTTGAAAACAGAGGATTTGACTATAAATTATACCCGTTTGTTCATGCTAGAAAATGACATTAATGTGGTCATAGTTTACCAGTTTGTTACATCTGAAATGTAGAATGAGTGTGATGTTTTGTATCATAATGGATATTTTTTTAATTTTTATGTGGCTGTGTGTTAGCAATATGGGTATTGGAGGTAAATGTGAGTCTAGAGTACATATAAAAAGAGAAATTATTATTATGTCTTATTATGTTCGTCGTTTTATGGTTTGCAATTAAAGTTTTCATCTGTTATTGAATTTACTTTTTCTGAGGCTAAAACATTGAGCAAACCTTTTTTTTCAGTCTGGGTAATAGCTAATTAACTCTAAACAAGTATGTGTTTTAGAGCAATTAGTTTTTAATTGTTCATTTGTTTGAAATGTATATCTGCCTGCGTAAATTTGCCTTTGATTGATTTCATGCCTAATTGGCAATAATTACCTCTTTTTATTAGCAATTTTAATGAGCATGCTTTTTCTTTATATTTTCAGGTAAGATCTTAATTACTGGAGAACTTCCGCTGTTTGTGAGTAAATACTTTCTTGGCTTCATTTTCTTTAATGCGCAAACCCACCACACCATCGCAAACTTCCTATTGTTTCATAGCTATTTGAATAATGACTGAAAATGTGCTTTAATTTTGTTGAACATTCTGAGAATGAAAATTTCAATGCCTTTCAGTAAATTTCGGCAAGCTTAATCTTGCAGGCAGCAATTGCCATATTCATTGTGTCATCAGGGTGTCTGCGGGCTCTATGTCTATAGTTGCACTTGGCATTCAAGTCCCTTGATTACTTCCTGAGTTTTTCTTGGAATTCTCTGGTATGTTATATTTGATTTTGATTTAAGATCTTAAGTGTCGTACGATTGAAAGTTTCTGTTGAAATATGAAGAATTGTCTTCAAACAGAAAAAGTTTAGAAGTTTGCCAAAGTGTTTTTGGTGACATTTCATAAAACATATTATAGTACCTTCGAAACTTACCTGTACTGCAGTATCATATTGCCTTGTCAAAACCTGCTTCTTGTTGTTTGTGTGATGTCATTTCAACCATTGTTTGTTTAACCACGTTAAGAAGTTGTTCGTTGGTAACAATATGAAATTTGTTGATAATAACATTAGTTAAATGGAAAGGTCTGAACCTGTTGCGGAGCGGTTAATGCAATGATTTTGGACTATTTGATGTATGCAGCTTCAGTTTTTACGAGTTTCATCATGTACAACCAAAAATTTGAAAAGCGTTAGAAAATACTGATAATAATGACTGTATTATGAAGAATCTGCTTATTATTATCAGATCGATCATTGGCTACTTAGTGTCACATGATTGATCGATTGACCAATCAAATGCCTCATCACTCATGTGGTTACCATGTGAACATAGAAAAGATTCTGTTTGACACACATTGTTTTCCCAAATGAAATAGAGTCACTATCTTACAAGGTAAAGCTTGGTTTTCATCTCCTGTCATGTGCAATAAGAAAAGGGTAATTTGGTTTCTTGGGTAATATTTTTTGGCATTTGAATGTTTTTTACTCAGGAGTATAGTTGTGATGAAGTGCAAAAATAATTTCCTCGAGATAATTTGTGTGATGTTATTTAACTTGTATCCCATTTATTAATGGAATAATATTTGACAATTCAATGTTTTAAAGGATTACATTTTCAGTTGCACTAACATGTTTTATACGTGTATTTCAAATTATTTTTCCACAAAAAAAAAAAAAAGATTTTCGGAGTTAAGATGATGGACCAATAACACCATGGTCATCAGTATGATTTGCCAATTTTCAATTAATTGTTTGCTTAAGTTGTTTTCAAGGCTACATGTTTTGATCTGGCCTTGATTACTTCACTTGTTAGGCTCTTTTTCCTGCTGACAAATTCTTGTCTTCATCCCAGAATTTTGGCATTTTGAAAGATTACTTCCAGAGAGAAAGATTACTTGAAGAAAGAGAGATTGGCGTGTCGTTAATTCTTTGTGAATTTATGAGAGGTCGAGTACCCCATCCGGATAATGCAAAGTCAGATCAAACCAGTATTAATTTCTTCAGCTTTTGGTTGATTATTTGATATTAATCAACACATAGCATTATCAATGGTTTTCCTTATTTGCACCTGTTAGAATTTCAGTAATTGGAATAGGTAAAATGTGAAATCAGGTGAACGTAAACTCATTATGAAGCAGAAAATAATGAGCATCATTACTTGAAAATAAAAATGATCAACCATTAGTTGCCATGCAGCTGCACTTGGCTTTGTCAGTGTCCTACGTGAATGTTCTCGCTTTAAAACATAACTCATTTCCTAGTGCATATAAGCCTTTGCGTTAACTTAAAACTGTATTCATGATATGCAGTGCAATTTGCTCCTATTGTATTGGACTTCATTGCATGGCCAAGAAAAAGTCCCAGTAAACAGCTAAGTGTGCTAAGTTAGTTGCGCTGAAGTTCTGACGAAAAAAAGTACTGATTATGTTGACATAGCTGTTGTGTGGATTTACACGAAGTTATGTACTGTCTTTGTTTTGTTGATTAAGTTTCTTAAGCGCTTTTGAATAAATATTTTGTGTACATTTCCTGTTGTTATGGAGCCTACACATTATGGTGCCTACATAATGATGTAATTTTTTGCCAAGAGGTTCTGTTTAAAGTTCAGCAAATTCAATTGTTTGGCTGGCTTCTTTTGTTGAATTTGAACAATTGGGAATGAACAGAGGATGGGTATTATATTTGTTTATGGTGACGCTGAATGAAACATTAGGAAACTTATATGTTACCACATCCTGTTTTTATTTTGTGTTTTTTTATTTTAATATATCCTCGAATGTGCCTCCAGAAGTATTGATTTATTATTTACATACATATATCTTCATGAATATAAATCACCAAAATTTGAAAGTGGCTTTCTCACTTGTACTTTTCAGGGATTTGTATCAAGTTTGGCTGAAATAAGGCAATTTGTAAATATGATATTGATGGAGTGATGAATGATGTAAAGATGATTGTTCTAATGTGCTCTGTGGCCTTCCTTGGTTCTATTCTCAACGAGAAACTGTTAATGAATTATATATCAAATAGGCGTCCATATTGTTGGACTTGAAATTTGAGGTATCATTGGTGTATAATACATTAATACAGTATAGGCGGCCACCCCTCTAGGTGTTGTCTTGCAAATCGCATGTATATGGATGCCATGAATCTTCCTCAAAGGACTACAACAATTTAATGTAATATAAGTTTGCTTGCAGGACCAGCAGTGACCTTCTCTTCACTCGATACTGTTAGGTTGTAGATTTTAAAGTTAGAAAATACTTGCAAACGCTGCAAGTTTTATGAAAACTTTTCCCCGACTAGGTGGTCTTGCTGTTGTCTGGACACCAGTGTTATCAGCACTGTCTGGAGGATAAGACCTCATCAGGATGTATCTTAAGTTTAGGACATGTCACTTTGACAGTTTAGACTGACTAGTTTATCCCATTAAAGTGGCAATGATGGATCGTTGAGCTTGCGACAAGTGTGATATTAAGGAAGAGAGTATGAGATTAAAGTAAAAGGGATGAAAAAAAGTCTTCGATAAGAGTTGAAACTCATTGTTAAGATAAAAGGATGGGACGTGACCACTCAATGGACAAGTGGCTGAGCTGCGACATCATAGATTAGCATCCTTCAGAAGAGCTTTAGCCTGGGTCCAATCGCCTCCTTGTAAGCTATTCTAGGGTTTAATGTTGACCAAGGTCCTGCGAGATGGTCATTCTGGCTCTACAATGGTGATTGAGTGATTCCGGTTAAGGATAATTTCATGATTGATTGATGAGCATTGAATATCTGGTTGGATTGAAAGTATTCATTCCAGTGGTGACTTCGATATGTTTTCCTTCTCCAATGTGATAATCATTTTAAGGCAATATTTGTTTTATCTAGTTTCGCAAGCATATCCACAAATGCTAATAAAATTCATAAAATTCTAATTATGATTTATCAAATTAATTTGGTTTAGAAAATCTGCCTGATGCTTCTTGTAGAACCTGAACTAAATCATCGGATGTTGTGACGTTTGCTCATACTAATGTAGTGACAGTTTGAAAGCCCTTAGATATTAAACTTTCTTCATATATATTTAAATTTACACTGGTCAGATATATTTCTATAAACCTTGACACTGTTGTATTTTGAAAGAATATTTCTCAGGATAATATTGTTCTATTTTGAGATGTTTTATATGGAACAGAAGATATGACGCAAATAGCATGTACATTTTGGATGACATAATGGTGAGGACCTGTTGTTCGGAGGTCAGGCTTCGAGGATCAGCCCCCACTTCATCATATTAATATTCCATGTAAGTTGTGCACGAAAAAATGACCCTTTTGCTGTGTCCCTTTTAACGTTGCTTGTTACAGAGGATGCTTTTAGACACCGTAGCTACTTTTTATGGCAGCTGACCACCCAGTGACCGCACAGCACGAGGTCAGTCCACCAGTGACCGCACAGCAAGAGGTCAGTCCACCATATATGTTGTCCTTGAAATTTGGGACAGTGGTCTAAGCATAATTCTAGCCCATTATGGAATGATGATGAGGCACTAAGAGGCCTAGAAAGGACAAGGTGCTTTTTGTCTACAGGAAGTGTATATTGGACAGCTAAGCTAGCTTAAAGCGGACGCAATGCTCTGTCGCGGTGAATGTGACTGAGATTTATTTAGGCTTTTATGACATGGGATATCTCTTGATAATATTATTTTAGTTCCAGTTCAATAGACAGACCTTGGTGTTTACATTTATTTGGAAGCAAGAAGTGGAATAATCTTCCGTTTGGTATGTGTAAAAGCTGGATTGTAACTCAATTGTGGCCAAAGTCTATTGCATCCACTTCATTGTCTTCTAAATACTGATCACCTACCATCCAGAGCCTTGCTGGGTTCACTATCTCTCTTTAAAATAAATAAACTTTACTAGTATTTAATTTTTCATTCCATCAAAAAAGTGATGACGTCACAATACTCAACAATGGGTGGTGATACCATTTCCATTGTGTTTCCAATGTTTTTGTCTGGATTTCTTTCAAAGAATCATTTATTTTTTGTAATAAATGCCTGATAGATTCTTTAGCTTACACATATTTAGTATGCCTTGATCAAATAAGGTGATTTTCAATCATTTGATGAAGTTTGGCAAATAGTAATATTAACAGACAGTGGAGCTTCAACGGTTATAAATCAGCGCAAGTTGAAAAAGATGACGTAGAATTTACCTTCGCATCTGATGCTTTCATGTAATGGCTTTCTTTGTATTTGAATGCAATCAGAAGTCTGAATAGTCCTTCGCACGACAGATATAGCATCTACTTTAATCCGATGCAAATTGTACGGCTAAAGAAACTCTCCAATCTCTGCGAAATGGGAGTTGTAAAATGGGAAGACAGAGCATTAGTAGGTACTTGTGAAGAGTTGAGACCTTAGATCTGCGATAACGAGGGGAAATCTACCTCATCTATGATTCCCATTGAAGTAAGAGTTGCTGCTGCTTGGGTGCCATGTCTTTTGAATGTACTGCATTCTATTCTCTGTCTCCTGTTTATTTAGGTTTTGTTGATTGTCATTCACACTGCATGAGGCAGCAGTCATCTAATGCATAGTCTGCACCGAATGGTGTTGTTTGCTCTATTCAGGAAAACTATGACCTCTGCTGAGAGCCACATCATTAATATGGCCGTGATATAGCTTTGTTTTTGTTTTTAATATTGAATTACTATTGGATATATGATGCTTTCATGTATTTGAATGCAATCGGAAGTCTGAATAGTCCTTCGCACGACAGATATAGCATCTGGAGGTCCCAATCATCCACCTCTCGTTCCCTTCCAAGCTTCATCATTTGCTTCATTGCCTTGGCACCTTCCTGTCCTGATCAGCCTTGGGACGTAAAGCCCATCTCACCCTCCCACACGCATCTGTGTCCAGCCAACTGAGGCAGATGTAATGATGTGATGCTCTTGCGTTAACTTAGATGTTGTGTGTCAAACACCGCTAACTTAATTTCTCACCTTAAAACAAGAAGTTCTCATCAAACAAAATGATGACAGTTCTAAACATGACTTCATGGTTAGTTCTGTGCTGGGACTGACCCGAATGAACTGACCTCAACAGACTGGTCACTGACTAAACAAAGTGTGAAAGTCTGGTTAAGTGTTGTGCTTGAAACTTAGCTGGGAAAATAAGTCGACTGATCTCAGGAACTAGTCTGGAAGGCACACATTTTGAATACTAATGTCACAAGAACTAGTCCCTTGCTTGTTCGGATGAGCAGAACTTGTGAGGTTGGTGTCATCTGTACCAGTTGCACTTGCATACAGATCAGGTATATATATGTCTTTAAAACTAGCAGAACTTACCCATAGGTAGTTGTTGTATTTGGTGTGTCAGCATCACACTGGCAGTAATAGCATCCGGATGAAACTAGTGTTGCTTTGTTGTGCTCTTTCGCCTATTGTCATCAGCTAATGTGTATATTCCGTGCACAGTCATGAATACATTGATAATGCATATATATTATATCTGCACATTGGTCACAGACAATATCTGCACCATAGCATATGTATGTTAATAAGTGTCAGGGTGTCCATGGGCGAGTAATTTGTGGCACTATCCAAATTTTCAAGAATTACAAGGTGTGCATGATGTACACCTGATAGTGTAATTAATTTATGTATGCATTGCATCATCAAAGGCTTTAATGAATGATGCCTATTTGATAAGCATATCTGATAGTGTGTTGTTGCACTATTGCCCAGTTAAGCAGTCACAATTTGAAGGATACTAATCAACTGCAGTCACCAAAATATCACCAATATATTCCCATCCCAGGATCAGATGGAATATTATACTAGCCATCAGCATAATACACAGAAGCTATTTGTCTTAGTTTTTTTTCTATACTTTTGAACATAGCATGCAGCTTCCCATATTGTTATGATATATTTTGTTCTTGTAAAGGTAATTTTATCAAGTAACATTGTTATCAACACAAATGTACATTTGAAACAGAGCAAATACAGACAAAATGGGATATAAATGACTTCATTTATTTTTCCTTGCGTTTTTCTAAGTCTGGTTCTGTCTGAGTGTTCCTCCAGGCATTGTCACATTGTGTCACAGAATTCAGTTGTTGTCTACTTGCAAATGCACTATGTAATGCAATTGTGAGCCCTTGGCAAAAGTATTTTATAGATGTCATTTCTCATAATAAGAAGTTGCCTGAGGTGCATAGTAGTTCTTTTCCAAAACTCTCATAGCCTAAAACATCCTCAGAGAGGAAACTGAAACTGTAGTTAATGTCACTAAAATGGGATGTATGTTGGGCAAGCAAAGTAGTTTGTACGAGACTTTGGGAGACTCGCCAGCAAATGTTTGCAAGCAAATAATGACAAATAATACAAAATTAGCAGTTATGGGATAATTTTCAGTTGTTTCTTTGGGTAATTGATAATTGAATTGTTTATGTGCACAGCCGATTATGTGTTAAACAATGAATTTGCCTGAGGCAATGGAAAATTATCCCATAACTACTAATTTTGTATTATATATATATATATATATATATATATATATATATATATATATATAAACACCATTTATCGATTATTCTCACAAACAGCAACTGACGAATCTGCCCATGTCTCGAAATAGCTCTGACCCAAATACTTCCCATATTTTATGAAATTAAAGCTGGATTGTCACTCAATATGACAGTGGCCAAAATCGATTGCATTCACTTCATTGTCTTTTTAATACTAATTACCTACCATCCAGAGTCTGACTGGGTTCACTATCTCTCTATAAAATAAATAAACTTCACCTAGTATTTGATTTTTCATGCCATCAAAAATCCGATATTTAAACAAACCAAGTGATGACGTCACAATACTCAACAATGGGTGATTATGCCAATTATATTGTATTTTCAATGTTTTGGTGATTTTCTATTCTGGAATAGAACTTCTTTAGTAAGAGAGTAATGACACATAATATGAAATTGAGTGTTTTTAAATTACCGCAAACCCACTTTCAATCCTATTTTCCATAGCTGTGGGACAATGTTTATGGAATAATTTTCAGTTGTTTAGGTCATTGATAATATAATTGTTTATAGTTTAGGTGAAAGGTTTAGAAATGATGCAAACACAGCAGATTATGTGATAAACGATGAATGTGCACTGTTCATTGTCACTAGCAGCATTTGCCTCAAATTGGAACGTATTGTGAATATTGTTCACTTGTCTTGATGATAAAACAAGAACGGTATTTGACAAATTAATGTAAACTACTACAGATGTTTGTGTTTTGCTTTTAAAAGGGTCAGAAGTCAGTAATATTTATCTCAGAGAGTATTGTTTATACACACCATCTACAGATTCAACAGCAAGTTGGTCAGATATATCATGTTAAAGATGTGTTAAGATGTGATGGGACCCAACACCATGCTACCCCTCCCCCCTCCTTTTTTTGTTTTTTACTCCTGATGATGTTAATGATGATGATGATATGTTAGAGATGATAAAGTTCTGGAGTTCAAGTTCTGAAGTTCATAAGGTCATTCATGTATGTGCCTGGTATGAGATAGCTTGCTAGAAAGGTATAACTCGAGTGTGCATTGCACAGAGCCCTGTGTTTGCCACTGGGGTTCGAGGTCTTCACCCCCTACAGTGTTACCACCCATGATGCAACAGCAACAACAAGATGTAGTTGAACAGGAATATTTAATAATAACATTTTCAGTACATTGTCTGCAACTTAAGGCTGTGTGAAAATAATGTTTGCTTCCTCAGCAACTTAGATTACCATTGAGTTATGAGAACAACGACTTTGCGAAGCTGATATTGTCAGAAATTATATACATTAATTTATAGCTTACTGGACAGTTGGAAACCGACACGTGACGAACAATACTCAATTATAATATGCAGTAATAATCCCGAAGGTTTCTATGGTGAACTCCCTTGTTAATTGTTCAAACCTGGCATTCATGTACAGTCTTATCCATTACCACCCAGAGTCATAAGTAACATCCTTCAACCATAAACATCACGCTTCAGTCATAAACATTGTCATAGACATTGTTATAGACATTGTCATTTTGCAGGAACCAGATATGCATTCATTAGATGAGCAGTTGAACAGTTCAAATGAATCAAACACCAGTCAGTGACACAGGTTCTACCTGTAGATGTAATAACGAAAAGGCACAAAATAATGCAACAGACTGGTAGTAATGTGTAATGTTCCTATTTGTACAAAGAAGTATTTGCTCCTCATAGCTTAGTGGATTGTGTGTTTATTGTGCTGTATTGGACTTCCGAAGGAGTCTTGGCCAGATGCTTAATACACAATTTGAGAATAACTTCCTGGAAAGTTTTCCTGAACTGTCTACTCATGATGCAGTACAGCAGGAAGTTAACAGCACTGTTTACCAGCACAATGATGTCCCATACATCTCCCAAGGGGACATAGACATTGACGAAAATGTTGGAGTCCACACCACTCAGGAAGGCCAGGATCCCTTGGGGTAATTCCGCCACGACGAAGCAAAGGACGACAGACACCAACATGGCGGTTGTGCGGTTGTGTTCGCTTGTGCGTTCGGACTCGGCTCGCTTTCCCATCGACTTGAGTCTTTGTCTCTTCTTCTCGGCCGAATGCATGGCTCGGATGAGCAGTGAACTTAACACAGTGAGTAGGACACAGGGAGCCACCTTGAGGACCACCCCGAAGAGCCAGAAATTGAAAACCTTATGAAAGGGAGTGATGTAATTGTTGTCCTCGAACCACCAGCCTCCCTTATCTGTGGGCACCGGCTTGTACATCACATAGTTTGGTATGCAGAATATGACAGTGGCAAAAAAGACGGCGATTACTGTAATCTTGGCCCTTCGCAAGTTGCATAGCTTGGGGCCTAGGGTGTGGTGGCACACGACTATGTACCTAAAGACAGCCAGAGCGACAGTCAGCCACATGGCAATCGTATGGCAAGTGATGATGAAGTTAGTGTTAAACAAAAGGTAAATAATCCAGCCTTTCGGGTGGTTGTAAAGCATGTCTGGGACTGTAGCACAGTAGAAGTACGTAGCATAGGGTAAGTAGGAGACCATGGTCAACATGTCAGCAATAGCCAATGCTACTAAAATGTAGTTAGTGGAAGTGACCATGTTCTTTTGAGTCAGCACAGCAATGTTCATGATGTTCGAAATAATGCCAAAGACACAGACCACAATACTGACATAGCCATGCTTACTTTGGTACCAGACCGAGAATTCTTTGAGAGGGGTGTCTGCCTGCATGTGAACCATGTTCTCTTGGGTCGTGGAGTTATTCCAGGCTTCTGATCCTGTGACGTTCCACAACATCGTGCCGTTCATTGTAGCGTTGAAGGTAACGTTCATCTCCATGGTGATAGCGCTAAGGCACTGGCGTCTCAACAAGTGCTTAAAAGGGGACCAATTGGTGTCATATAAGTATGGCAGTCATAGGCGCCAGCTGCTGTCGCTGCTGTTCAGGATGCTTGGATGCGGGCCCATGGCGCTGCTGTGATGAAGTGGCGCTCCGGAGATACTGTGGTCACTGCTGATGATGCTGCTGCTGCTGCTACTGCTGCTGCTGGTTATAGAGTGATGATCAGGCTCCTCCTCCCACCTTCACCTCCTGCAACAAAAGAAAGGCTAATGCAGATTTGATCAGCACAGGAAATATCATTAGCAACTTGTCATATTTGATGCGGTGAAATGTCTCGTGGAATACAATATTTGAGAAAGACATTAAAAAACATCATTAGACCCCGGGTGATGTTTCTGCCGCAGATGCTAATAAAAACTGTCAACTTTAATGAACTTGGCTCGGCAAGGCTTTGCATGCATCCTCTGATCCTTACTACTACTTTATCAGATTTCTAGCCACACCTTTTGTTGTGAGGGGAGGCGACGACACCTGCCTCTCAAAGCAGTGGATTGTGATGGAATTAGATCCTAGCTGTTTGAGTTGCATAAAAAGGTTTTATTTGAAGCTGGTGGCGAACCCAGTTTTTGAAGGAAGGTTGCATTAACAAGGCAGGTTTCAGCTTAATTACTGTAATAACAGCGAATGGATTGAGGAAATGCCAGGCTTTGCTGTGAATCTGCACCGGGCTTGGTGGTTTCGTTTATGAGAATGGATATTATTGTTCAAAGCATGCTGTTTTAATGATGTCCGAATTGCTAAATCTGTCCCAAAAAGCCATGTTAGTTTCATTTCGACTAGTTCACGTCTACGTGCCTTTTACAGTGTGTGCAATGTGGGTCATAGTTGTTAGAGCATGCCTTCGAAAATGGCCTGCCTGTTGCTTTGGCATTTTCTCTTATGCTTCCTCCTTCTATTTAATGGGCTGTCATGTGCCATCAGCTACTGCTTCTCTGCATCACTCATTCTGCATCCAATCATTGTATTGATGAGATCAATTCTTTAATAATTTTTGTTTTTCTCGTAGTTGACTGCACTGTAGAAGTGAGTCTTAGTAGTACCATCCACTAAATTTACCTCAGTAGAATGAGCTTACACTGTGTGAAGCTTGATGAAGCTTTCTAATAAAGCCCAGCAAAGCTGAGAACTATCCAGGGCTGAATGACAGGCCTTGCACTAAGAGAAGGACTACTGCCTTATCCTTAGTTAGGACCAGCCATAAAGGATGCTAATGAAAGAGCAGCAGGAGGCAGTTGAATCAATGTGATGAAGACAGCACTGCTGCTGCTGCTGCTGGATTGCATCCAGAGTGATGCCCAACAATGCCAAAACTCCTGGACCACACGCCAGCTGCTCGCAACCACAAGTCAGCCTTGCCACCATAAGAGTTGGAATACAGCTGGACCAACTGCGGCCCCTTGAAATACTCCATGATAGCGTGACGCCCTTACGTTTTCTCTTGGCTTGATTATGTGAGTCTTACTTGATGTCCTAGTGCTATAGTTAATACTCCACAAAATATGCCTGGCATATCGTATCTACTGGTGTCCTATTCTGTCGTTTCTATCATGTCCGATCATATCCTATCATGTCCTATTTTGTCTTACTTTGTGTCATATCTGAGCTATTTCTAGCTCACTTTCAAGTTTTCCTTTGCTATGTTATGCTATGCTACGGTATCCTATGCTACGCTATCCAATGCTACGCTATCCTATCCTGTCTTATCCTATCCTCGTGTTCTTCCAGTCCACCTTGGTCTTTGACCCCTTTTTCCATCTTTCCATTTTGGTAGGTTATCCCCAGGCCTGCATGCCATAATAGTTTATGGAGCTTTTTAACTGCAATTCCTCGGACTTAAGCAGCTTGCCTCTGGACGCAAATGCCTTTCTGGGGGCTGCTACAGCACTCTCCCATCTTTGCCTGACGTGAAAAATGGCATCTGTGCTCGAGGTTTTCTGCTGGAAAATGAAGGCAGCCTATTGGTTCACCTAAGTAACTTCTAGTCCTATCTGTTGTAAATACATAACGTCTGCAATGACACTATATTTGTCTTCTCTGTCATGGTGATCGATTGGTTGAACTTTTGGTGACAAACTAAGATTGTAAAAACACAAGGGTAGTATCCTTGAATGCTAATCACCTAGTCCTTGCCTCAGGATCATTCTCCCCCAAATTAATCTAGTTCATATCTTTGTGACTTTGTAATGACACAAGGTTGCGTTGGTGGCCCAAAAACATCTTTCAAAAACCACTAGAGTTTTCACAACCTTTGTGTGATATGACAATGACTCCAATTAATCTACAATAGTACAAGACAAAGGATATTTCTCATGATATTCTTCATGTTGAATTATTGTAATTGTCAGATTAAAGTTTGGACTTGTTTAGTTGCTCGAATCATAAGGTGTTGGTGTGCAGCAACAATGGAAACCACGTGTAAAGTTGACGGGTAGGGGGCTAGCTCAGTGGTAGCATGCAGGGCTTCCAACCACTGGGTCCCGGGTTCTATTCCCGGTCAAGCTTAAGTTGGATGGCTGTTTCATCCATCATCTCATTGCCATGGGCCCTGCTTGTTCTAATTAGCCCATAAGGTGCAGAAATACAGGACGTAAAGCCCAAGCCCGGCCACCGACCCTTAAGTTCTTTTTGTTCACCCTCACACGTAAATTTGATATGATAAGACACTGCAAAATGGGTCTTGGTTTAATTTTAACAGCTAAAGTCATCTATAAAATGTTAAATGCTTTGGATTGTATAACATCAAACCCTTCTGACCCATTAGCACAATGACCTTATCATGACCCACATAACTGTTGAATGTGCTGTGCTGAATGAGAACTAGGTTTGTTGATGAGAACACTTGCTCAGGGCATTCCAGTTTGCCTTGCCCACAGACATCAAAGAAGCCTGAAGAGCTTCATGTCTCCAGTGATGTTTGACTATAGACTACGTCTGATAATTCTTGGACACCCATTAACCCCACATGTTGTCTATAGTGCAGATTCTTGTAGGTGCCAAGGGTTTAAAGTGCGCATGGAAAACCTCATTCTAAACCTCTTCAACTGTGATGGTGCCCCAGATGGAAATGTAAGCTTGTGGGCCACCTGTTTTGTAGCTTCTGTGATCAACTAAGATTTGTGGTTGACTGAAGTTGATAGAAGACAGATAGCACTCGCTATGGCAAATTGAGATCTTTTGGAATGGAAAATACCAGCAAAATTATGCACTTTTTCACCAATTTAATACCTTGTGGAATGATTAATGTGGTTTTCATGTCTAAATATCAACACTTCTTATGAGTTCAAACCTATGTTAATAATACAAACAAACCATAGCAAATACAAAACTGAATAATACTTGTCAGCAATGACAGTTTCATAATATTAAATCATGTCATATCTCTGAATCAAGACACCTGACCTTGCACATGTGTAAATCTCTCCTACCTCTGCATATTCCAGATATTTCTTATGGGTTTTATGACCCTTTTATCAAATTAGAAAGCTTTAAAAAAACCAACAAAAAATGTCAGCAATGGCTGCCTGATGTCAAATCATATCATTATTCATTTTCAACCATTGACTCAAAAATAACTATCAAGAAAGAGATCAAGGAAATAAATTAAACTGAGGACGAATACTTAGTAAGTAAGTCAGTAAGTAAGGGAGTAAGTAAGGGAGTAAGTAAGTAAAGTAAATAAAATAAGTAAAGTAAGTAAAGTAAGTAAAGTAAGTAAAGTAAGTAAAGTAAGTAATCAGATTGTTTATGAGTAGATGCAATTATATGTCAATTAATAAATTCTTCATATTTACATCATATCCCATACCTGAATGTAACTATTTCGTAAGTTTCACTATGTCTAGCTCATGTAGCTGTCCTTTTTGTTTATTTTCTCTTTTTTTTTTTTTCGCTGAAACTGTGTGAACAAGTGACAGCATGGAAGAAAGCAAGAAGACAACAAGGCAAGAGTAGCAGCAATGTGTGCCTTGTGCTTGTCAGTTGGGCTTGTTCACTGGTCTTAACCAGCAAATAAATGGTGGGCTAAATTGCTCCAAAAGCAAAGTACGCCCTTGCAAAGACCAATTTGTCATTCAACACACCCAACAGGCTTTGCTTCTATTGCAACTCAGTCTTTTACTGCACTCGTTTGAACTTATTACAGTCTTATCGGCTTATGATGAACTATTCGGTGAAAAAGGGCTTTCGATGTAAGCGTGTTCCGTTATATCGAAGCTGGTTTAAAATGTGTTATAAAAGGGTTTCCGGGCAATGGTTTCATTGTAACTGGACTTAAGTTATGAGTTATCGGTGTAAACATGTATGACGGTAATGTTGAAGAGGTCAAATTAAAGGGGTTTATTGCTATAGCAACTTTGACGTCCCTCTTAGTGACTATTTGATGTTTGGATGCTTTGAGTATAGAAACAGGAAGCTCTTATGAACTGAACTTAGACGTGTGAAGGGTGTCTTGATAGTGCAGTGGCTCTAATACTGAGGTTTGTTATAACTGAAAGTTGGAAGGTTCTGTCATATAATTTGGTGTTATAAAGAAGTGGACGTATAACCTTATAAGAGGGATGTCGTTAAGATGAAGTTGTTGAGAATAGGTTCAGTGTGGCCAGACCAGAATTTAGAAATTTGTGTTAGGTTTATTCAATTATAACGTTTTCTTGATTGCGTGTAACACTTGATAAATCAACAATTGATATGGTGAAGATTTTGGGAGGTAGAATCTAGATGGGGATGGGAGATCATCAGCAGCAGCAGCATCCATTGCAGACAGATAAGTGATGCGGGAAACCCCAGTGATGCTGCCCTGCTTCTGAAGCCAGGCTGATTAACTGCAGGCTACAAATGTTGCCTGATCTCCGCTGCCAATCTTTGGAGTGTCATGTCAACATGCGGCACATTGTGTCACCCCTGGTAATTATACCATATTTGCATGTATGTAAGATCAGGCCATCAAATTTCTCTCATGTATATATACATGTGTAAAGTTGTACATAAGAAGTCTGCCCTCTTCTCTGAGTGAGGGAAAATAGAAATGAAAAATGGGATTTTGATGCTGGGACTGCAAGATAGGCAGAAAATTAATTTGAAAAGTTGTTTCAAAGTGCACAAAAATGTCATAAATATTGTACTGGAATGACATTATTATTCTGGACTGATTTGCTTTTGGTACACATTCCCCATGCGCAGAAGAAAGAAATTGTAAACATTTTGTTTTATCAATATTGACAGTTGTCGTTTTAATTCATTTGTGGGGATTTCACAAATGCACAAATTTGACTGGTGGAATTATCAAATTACGTTTGCGTTGCAGATAGCGAGCTTGTTTTGTCGTTGCACTAAACATTGAAGAGTGGCTCATTTGTGCTCTTGGGCAATTAGGCACAGCTCATCAAATTTGCCATACTCACTTAATAGGCTCGTGTTGTGGTGAGTATGGGCTGTTCCTAGTTTAATTGCCGTCTAGCATGTGTTTTGGAGGGATATACACTCTCATTACTTCGTACCAACTTCCATTTGCCTCTAATTGGTAGTTGCAGTGCTGTATGGCAGTGCATGGGTACGAAAATGTATGACGTCATGGAATTTTGTGCACTAAGCCGTTCCGTTGCTATGTGCCTTGATTACGTGATGCAACCTAAGCTAAGCTCCCCACCATAGGCACATGTCACATGTCTGGTGCCTGCAAGTTTAGTTTGGCATCAATCAAAGAAGATAAAAAAATCTGAAGAAATAAATCGTAATTTGTGCGAGCGAACGTCTGCCATTTGTTTACCAGTTCTGTAACTTCAGCAGTTGACTCTTGCAAGAGACTCAATTAGCCTTTTGAAGCTGACTTTTTAAATTTCATGAAATTTCCTGTCAGTCTCATTGGAAGCATCGGAGCAAACATGGAGATCCAATGAACGTTATTAACCTCGTGTGTAATTCAAGACTTCAAAAGACCATGCGGGGAGTGAATTTACATGCATTTACATGCAATTTGCCTGAAATCACGCCACGATTTGCTTTAAGCATCTGCTGCTGAGATTTCTGCTCGTTCCTGTGCTGTGCAACTCTTGCTCAAGGGACGAGATGACCGGTCGATTCCTTCTGGCGATATGACCAGTCACTTCGTCCTCAAGCGTCAGGATGTCTTGTTGTCAATGAGGGATGTGGTTGCCCTGGCGACAGACCGGTTGCAGATTGCATAAGAGTGTTATGTAACACCTCAAATTGGCAGATGTTTTTCTGCACTGAATTTGTGTTGGGTCCTGGAAACGTAATGCTGGTCTGAGGTATTACTCTATCTTGTTATGAATATAGTAGCCTAACTGCACGAATTTTACAAGGAACTTCAACCTGTTGGCCATGTGTCCTATTTTCTATGCTGTGGCAAGTAAAAGATCCCATCCATAGGGTAAATATCTAATTTTATGTTTACGAACTGGCAAAATGTCCTATTGTCTATGCTTGGGCAACTAAAAGTCCCCACCCGTTGGGTAAATATGTTAAGTTTCCTCAGTAGCAAGAAATACCCTTAATGGGTAACTCTATCCTCATTTTAATCATGCCGTTTTTGCCGATCAATAGACCTTCTGTGCACTTGTCAATCTGTATTCATGCTGTATTGACCACAATGTTTGTATTTCTATTTGAAAAAAGCTTCTCAAATATTTACTGTTTCATTTTACTGCTAATGTAAACATCATTATTTACTTCAACCTCCTCGCAAATAACATAAGTGGTAGACATGTTTTATGTAGGATCCAGCCCAGTGCAAAAGGATCGTACGACACAGATTCATCCAAAATATGAATGTTATGTAAAGCTAAATATGATTCCTCTCCTTTAAGATTGCTTAAAATATACATATGCCCAGAATATTGTCTTATAACCATGTGATAATCGTGTAGATTTTTCTGACAAGTTATATTTTCGTCTTCCCATATATAGAGCTGTTTAAGTGTGATGTTATTAAATTTACATGAAATGTTCGACATAGCTGGTTGGAAATATGGTATTGCTAAAGGTGAGATTCGATGAATTACTTTTTAAATAGGGTTAACATCGTATTTTTATGTGTCCAGATGTGTAAATGCACTTAAAATATACGTGTAAATGCTTTTCCATTCGTAAAAACTAAAGTTGCTCAAATTACTAGACATTTATGTCTGCTGGTTGTAAAGGTATTTTAAAGGGATATTAAAGAGATTTTAAAGATATATTACACAGGTATTTAGTAGATTTGAAAAGGACCTAATATTTTTGTCAGGTAGAGTCTAATGTAATAAAGGTATAAGGAAAATATCTATCACGAAAATATAAAAGATATATACCGGTACTACGAAAGTAAAGAAGAAAGTCTTTAAAATGACTGTCAGGTACAGCGTGATGGGGCGAGGTTGTTGATTTGAAAATCATGCCAATTTGCTCTTAAATTCTCTCTAACGCTTGACACGTTTTCTGTGAAAATTTAATGAGTTCATAATTTGTTCAGAATGGGTGGTTTTTTGCTTAGGGGTAGTTCAAGGAAATCCACTTGACCTTGATGTACTTGTGGGACTGATTTGCTGTTGATTTGTAGCCAGAAGAGCATGAAAACATCCGCTCTGCTTTCGTTGACATCTGTTGGGCTGTGTCTTTTTGAATTATTCAATCTTTCTCTGATGATTTATTTGGCCCCATTTCAATTATTCATGATACATAGCGTACAAAAAGTAAGCATGCCATATAAAGATGGCGTATAGCGAATCACTTTAATAGCACCACGTGACTAGAATTATGTCCCCAGTGACCTTAATCTTGTACTTAGTGACCTTAAGGTGACATTCCCGTGTAATGACTAGGACAGTGCTCTTGTGTTAGTATTGGTTTTACTTGGGAGACTTCATGAAAGTTTGATCAAATGTCCACACCAACAGAGCCATTTGGGAGAGATGTCCTGGGCCATGCAAGTACACAAGGTCGTAAATTCCAAAGAAGTGGAACTTTTTCCATAAAACAGGAAACGGAGGCTACAAGTGCTTCCTGCTATAACTCTTATGATGAAATGCCACAAAAATGTCTGCATAATTGATTTTGGTAAAAAAAAAGAAGTTCTAAAATTTCGGCAGGTGTTCCAATGACTTAGATGTTATTAAATCAACAATAAAAATAAGGGATCATTTGGGTTGTTTTTGCTGCAGAACCATCCATAGATCATCTCTAATAATGTATTGTCAAGACTTGGGAGTTCGGGATTAAACACCAGGTGTCAGGCCATTTACTTGCGAACGAACGTTTAAAAAGTATGTTGATTAGATTCAGCTCCTTTTTTTTCTCTTGTAGTTTACTTTTTGTGGTTGTTTTGTTGTTTTCAACCTTAAAATGACACACCCTTGTAGAACGTGCCCCTGAGCATCACTTTAACCGAACCCAGTTGCTTTGCTCGTGTGTTTTTGGTGGCGTGTTTTTGGCAGGACTAGCAACTAACCTAGTTAGTGCTAGTGTTGAAGGGCGCCTCTGATGGAGCCTTCCTTACAAGTGTCCATTAGACGAACGGCCTCTGTCGCTTGCTTTTTGCCCTGGCCTCTTCTTTATGGCCTTCTTCGGCAGTGGCTGCTTTGTCCTGTGGACTATTTGGTGGCTTTTGGAGAGTTGCTATAAACAGGCTCCTTATCAACATCTCACACAACCATATAGTGACATCGTTTGTGTGGTTTTATCAGACAGTAAACTAAAATCAGATATTGTCATCACATTCAAAGTATGATCAACGAATGTTTGAATTATGAAATACTGTATTCAAACAACGGATGGAACACCTGGATTACCCTCAACACACACAAACGAGCAAGCAATGTTTTTGGTTGAAGCAGAGACCTATATATTAGCGATTCTAACTGAAGGTCTTTAGCTTCCTGAAAACTTCGTATCTTGAGTGTTCTTAAGGCTACTGGTGATAGGTTGTTGATTAATTTACAGGATATTTAGCTAAACGCTGAAATAAGATGGTGTGGTTCATGAGGCAAAACATGGTTGAGATGAGATAAACCAATGGATTAACCGGTTATTCGTACTCATGGTATTTTGCTCAGATTAAGAGATGCTCTTTCAACTGCTCCAACTGCTGCTTGGAGGTGAAGGGGTCCTTTAACCGAACATCCTTACATGTCTGTGAGTGGACATCGGCCACTAGCGGTCATCTGGTTGTCATCGAGTGACCACTTGACCTTGGACTGTCCGGTGATTGATGAATGGACCATTTGAGTAATGGCAAGGGGCTCTGGAGTGGCCGCCTTCCTCTGTCTGCCAAAGATGTGCCTCAGATTATGTCCTCCATGTTAAGAGTCACATGGAATTCCTCTAATACGATTTACATCCTAATTAGGGGGACCTTGAAGATTCACTGTAATCTGCATTGAATTTTGCTTGATTCAAGTTTTCCTCTTAACAAGGCATGGCCATGAAAATAGATTGAATTTGTCTTTCTTGTTTCAGAAAAACTTTGCCACAGAATGAACGGAATGTCATTTTCAACAGTAAACTACCCCGTTGTCATTTTCTGTTAATGTCGTTCAATGTCACACTGCTTTACATTGGTGGACCAAAGAATCTGATAAGAGTGAGAATGTGATAAATGCCCTTATGAAACTTTGAATTATTACTACCTGCTCTAGAGATGTATTTTCGCTTGTATTACGGCCTTCTTACAGTTACTCAGTGGTGCCACCTGGCTGAAAGTGCACTGTGTGGGTTGAGGGGAAGTGATTTCCAGATAATCTGCAGATTAGCATGTCGAAAGGAGCAAAGGTGATTTCCATAAGAACTGAACTCTTTACTAAATAGTAAAAATACAGACCCTGAGGCATAGGAACTTTAATAAGAACAGCTGGAGAAGATTGAAGAAAGGAAGTTCTATTGGCTATTTATCTTTTACTATCTTCTGTCAAAGAAATTGCAGTTTTTTGGACGAGGGTTGAAGAGACCCTTGAAGTTGTTTGTAAGATGGAGGGGGCTGTCTTCACTGTTCAACGACCTTCTTTATACCCAGTATTCAGCCAGCTCCTGTAATTATGGCCAATTGTGGCGAGCAGTAGGAGCTCTTAAAACAAAGTCCAGCCCAGAACAAGACAAGAAACAGGAAAAAAGGATGAAAAAAAGGCAGACAGAAGCCTTTATGGGGACACCAAACATGAGTAATTGTATCTGAGGATAATAAAACCTCTTGAAATAGTGAGAAAGGGACGGACAGGCTGTCCTCTGTATCTGGGCTGAGGTGTCAACTTGGAGTATTTAGGAGCAACCTTAAAAGGATAATCTAGCAACTATCTTGCCAACTGAGGCTTGCTATTGCTCCACTCATTCGCAAATGGCATCTAGATCATCACTGGATGTGTGGGTGTTTGAGGTGCTCTCCAAATGAACTATAAAACGCGAAGGAGTAGCAGGCCCACACGAAACACAGGCACCAATGCTGGGCAATATCCATTACTGGGCCTAGTAACTGCTCACAATATCTATTACTGGGCCTTATAAGCATTGGCAATATCTTGTAGTAAGCCCTATATGACAGAAGCATTTTGGGTCATGTGTTGCCATAAACCCTTATTAAAGTGCATCTGGTTGGAGAAAACAGGAAGTCTGCTTTGTCCACTATTGTGTAGGAACCAACCCTACTATTGTCACTCTATCTGTAGTGCCATATTTCTGGCTAGCAGCTGATTGTTACTAGATATTGGGTGCTGCAAACAAAGCCTTACTTAAGAAGTTACATCTGGTGTCATTGTCTTCTCTCTGTCTTATTGTGTCTGTGACATACAGTGTCTTGGTGACACCTCTCTCCACTTGTCATCAACTTTGTCACCAACTTTCACGCCATCTTGTCACCATATTGTCAGCACCTTTAATTGTCACTATGTCGTCACGGTCTCGTCACCATCTTGTTACTGTCTCTCTTTGTCACTATCTCGTCACCATCTTTGTCACTATCTCGTCACCTTCTTTTCACTATCTCGTCACCTTCTTTTCACCATCTTTGTCATCATATTGTCACCATCTTTGTCATAATATTGTCACCATCTTGTCATTAGCAGTGGAACATGACATGCTTTGTTTACTTGCTGTCTATTCAGGGGACAAGTAACATACTCTACCCGTGTAGTAAATGTGTAACTCGTGAACGAAAAGCCGTATCATCTCATCATTACGTCTGCCTGCTGTTTGTCATATAAGCTGCATAAGTGTTAGAGCCCTGAGTAAACAATGCAAGGTGAGACAAGGACGAGTTTTAATGTCAAAAAGATGTGCAGTGATACGAATTCTGAGAAATAAACACTGAAAATCTCACACCTACACTGTGTGCTGCTTAATAACTTCACTAATAAGGGTAATTCTAAAGAAAGGAAATTGTCAACAAAGGTGCTTTTTTGCTTGCATTGTTTAATAGGTGCTGAGTGGGAGTTTCTAGCGAACCTTCTAAAACTCTTCTTTGAAATTACTTCATGAAAACCAAGTAAACTGGGTTTTGCAGCTCAGGCTTATGATCCTATGATTACATCTTTACAGGTTTAGCTGACAGTGCTGGTTGAAAGGAAAATACCTGATTGGTTTAACGCGGTCTTTGTCAAGCTAACACAGAGCTGCCTGATATCCTGGAAGATCTCATAAGAGGCATTTGGGTCTTAATGATCAAATGTCCTTTGTGTTGTTACAAACAGACTACTAACTTAGGATGCTTAATATCCGTTGTGAAAGCTAGAGGCATTGAGTCAACCCTGGAAGCAAAGCAGTCCTGGTGTATCATTGGTGGAGAGCACAAATGCTTTGGTGGAGAGCACAAATGCTTTGGTGCTCCTACATGTTTAGGAACTGCTTGCCCATGTTTAGGAGCCGCTTGTCCATGTTTAGGAGCTGCTTGTCCATGGTTAGGAGCTGCCAGATGGTGCGTGTTTATGATTGGTCACGCTCGTGCCCCTGTGTCTACAAGGCCCTTTATACCTTCTACGTTTGACATGAGCTTCACAGTTCGCTTTGAGCTAACTACTACAGAATGGCAGTCACACCATTGAGAGCCATGGTTACTCAATCTTGTGAAGCAGCCACTGACTTCGTTCTGTCAGCTGCCTCAACAACGCGACACCATGGTTTAATATTGTTCCTAATATTCCCTATTTGAAAAGCAAAATGCCACAGACACCAGGGGAGCTGGCTGTCTTTGAACATTAATCACAATTTAATAATAGCTCCTGTCAATACTCCCTGTTAATTCTTGGTCTGGTGGTTGACAAGGAGCCGTTCTGACAGCTCCCCCAATATGGTGTCTGCGGGTGCTGGGGTTTCTGTTTTGTCATAAGGATGGCAGTAGCATTTGATATTTGCTGCTCAAGCACATTGAGAGATACGTGTGGACCTGTCTCTCACATCACCTTGTTGATCTAGAGTTTGTCACACCGAACTTTGCTCCCTAGCAATAAATGTCAGAGTTGTGTTGATGCAAGGTACTGACCTGTTTACAAGATCCACTGAGTGCTGTCCATTAGCTTAGCTTTGGTGTCGTTGATTTGGTTTTGTCACTATCCATCAGATGACCCAAAGGACTAAATGACCAATCAGTGCATTGGCTGTTCCTTTGATTATGCAAATTCTGGTACGACTGACCAGGTGTATGTGTCCCCTTCTCTGAGTATCCGTGTGTTTCTCTCTTGCTGGCTGCAGGCAGACTGGGGGATGTGGGGATGAAGCGCTACATCACACAGCAACAGCAGCAGCAGCAGCTGAGCTGCCAGTCCTGCTCCAACCATCCGCATCCTAATTATCATCACATGGTCTTCATCATCATTAAGAGTGCATGGTTAGGTGTATGCAGACTACCATGCAATTATTGCACTGCTCAGTATGTCAGCTTCATAGTCATGTATCTCTGGTGCCTTTCTGTCAAATCAACTGCTCCCTTGTGTGCCTTTTAGGAGCTGCATTCTGTGTTTAGTTAGTTAGTTGACAAATCAGGCAAATCCAAAGCAAGCAATACCAAGTAGGATACTGCAGAAGTATGTGCACCCCATCACAGATAGTTTACTGCTTGCTTGTCAGCTAGTCGATTTTTGTTGCCTGGTTTACTTTGCATCGTAATTGGTTGCTTTACAGTTTAAAACCACTGAATCTGCCCTGAAGCCCATATGTAATTGCGTTTCAATTGACCTTTTTAGGAGGAGTGATTATGCCTAATTTTGACACAGACATTTAGAATTTGAAGCACGTTAGTCTCGTATATTTCTTTTGCTACACATGATGCATTTAATGGGGCACACATATTAAAACTTCTCATGAAATTTACTGGACATTATTTGTGATTGTTACGAAGAGTATTTTGCCTCAGATCATAAGTCATCTGATGTGGCTGTTATGCGTTTAAAGGGAGCAGTCTGATGTGTAATGGATGGATGGATTAGTGCGCCTGTTTTGGCTTGGCAAACAAAAGTAAATCACTGATATTTTATATCGTTGCAACAGATAACTAGGTTTATGTTTTGGGGAAACAGCTGAGTAAAGTGCATCTCACGAGTCCCAGGAGCCTGGTGGCTGCTGATGAATTTTTTTGATGAATCGGTTGTTTGTGCTGTCAAAAAGTCATGGCGCTGATGCCTTCTCAGGTGGACTGTTTTAGTCAAGAGGCTGACAGGACATGGGATCTTTGTGAGGATGTGACTCTGTTTGGCCAAGGAAGCAAATGCCAACCAAACATTTGTTGGGTTCTTGCTGAGTGTTTGGTTTTGAATGTGGGTTTTTTGGTCATGTTTATTCACAATTCTTGTATTGTCTTGTGTAATATCAGATGTAATGAAGCATAAATGGTGACCTTTGTAAATCTATACATGGAGTCATTGAATATTTTGTTTTTGGGTGTGGCGGTGGGTGGATTAGGACTTTACGTCCTGTATTTCTGCACCCTTTGGGCTAATTAGGACAGGCAGGGACCAGGGCAATGAGATGACGGATGAAACAGCCATCCAACTTAGGCTTGACTGGGAATCACAAATCATGTCCAGCCTGGGACCCAGTGGTTGGAAGCCCAGCGCGCTACCACTGAGCTAGGACCCCACCCGTTTTTGGGTGTGGAGTTATTAATGAACTTAAGTTGTAAAGTGTTTTTATTTCTTACACTGCAGTGCTATCAGGTAAGTCAAATGGTGATCCTTGTGATTTATTGTTCAGATTTCAAATACATCGGAAGATACTAGGTTTAACTGATGAGGTGAACGAACCAGTAAAGCATAGCCAAAGCTTGCATTATAATGTTAATGCTCAGAGCTATCCATGACGATACACTGTCGATACAGTATTATTTTACCATCTATATTTGTCATCTAAAGTTATACACTATATCGATCCCACGAAATGAGACTCACTTGAATTTCAGTTTATTATAGATTTATCTTCTTTTGGTGTATTTGAATCAGTGCGTCTTTTCTGCTGCTTCTGTGATTATTTTGCCCCTGGCATCTTTAGCTTTGTGGGAGTCCTGTTTTGCTGTCATCCCCCATCCCAGTCAAGGTGATCCCCCCTCCCCCTGGTCCCCTCCCCTCCCTGGTCCCCCCCCCCTCTCCATGGTCCCCCCTGTCTGTAGGTCGCTAGGGACAAGGTGACTCTGTCAGTCTGTCTCGGGGACACCCTGCTTGACAGATTGTCTCTTCTCCATATCTTCTCTCCATTTCTTTTCTTCCACTCTTTTTCTATTCTTTCCTGTCGCCGGGGACACATTCAGCCTCTGTTGGAATCTGATGAAACTCAATAAGATGAAACTTTCAAAAACACTTCGTTACTTATTCTATTTTAAAGTCAAAAGATTTTTGTGAACAATTTGTTACGTTGGCATCGTATATTACGACAGTACTTTCAAGTCTTTGTTTAAGTTGGTTTGCTGTTTCATCCATCATCTCATTACCATTGTCCCTGCCTCTCCTAATTAGCCCATCAGGTGCAGAATACAGAGGACGTAAAGCCCTAATCCGCCCACCAACAGTCCTTGCAAGTCTTTGTTACATATTCTATGTGGTTCAAGATTTTGATGAATAATTTATGTTGACATAATATATTTGTTATGTCTTTGGTCTTCAAATGTACTGGATCCATGCGGTCTTACAATTAAAGTATAACTTTTGCTAAAACATCACATATAGTCTGGATTTTATATCTACAGTTTACAAACTGTACTTGCATGTCATTTCTATTCGCTCATGTTGTTTTTCATAATCCACACATAGCCCACAAACTTTAGTAGGCCACTGTTTTTATATCTTCTGGTGCAGTGACTTGTTTTTGGGCTGTTTAAAGTAATTAGCCATAAATTGGGCATTAATGCACTGAACGCAAAAGGTCAGAGTAAATTATTCTTGGTAAACAGGCATAGCACCATCTTATGAAGTAATTAATGATGTGAATCCGGTGGTGCACGGTGCAGCATCATGCATGGGAATACTATAGACCACCAGGTGGCTGGGAATACGTACTTGTAATTGTCCGTACATTGACACACAGTTGCAGTGAATGATAGGTTTTGAATAATGCACCCGAAATAGTTTGTGTTGTTCTGACGACTGAATTGTGGAGTTGGCTTTTTTTTTTTTGCTTTTTTTTTTTTGCTTTTTTTTTTACCAAGCCATTAAATATTGAATGGCCACGACTCTCCACAACGACCTTTGGTAAACAATAGGCAAACAGCACGATTTTGGCATAAGTACAGTTTGGCCATTTGCAATGCAGTATAGTTTGTAATGAAATGTTGGTAAATCTCCCATGACCGTTTGGCATGCTATCTGAGAAAGAAACATAACACTATTCATCATTCTCAAGTTGCAATTCTCACTGCCACAGTCTCACTGCTTCTACAATAACTGTGAGAACTTAGCATCTGCATGGGTCATATGGATTCCATCATATGACCTTATTTCACCATTTGTAATTTCTTTGGGACCTGCTCAGCTGGTTGATGGTGCTGCTATGGAGAAGCATTGTAGCATGTGATAGCTCATGTGTGAATTGCCTGTTATTGTCATACTGTCGCCATTTATGAATGACAAGTGCCTCATATTGTGAGTGAAGTGGGTGCACTCTTTCCTACACTCCAGAAAAAAAAGTTTGGGAATACCAAATTTGGCTGTAAATTAATCTCGAGAATTTGACAAAGAAATCATTGGGTTACAAATGCACAGGTGCCAAAGATCAATGGAATATTGTATAATAGTATAATTTGTTTCCAGCTAGTAATGATTTGAATCAAGCTCTATTGAAATTGTGGTGTTAATGGTGCAGGTTTGTCTTTGGTAAATTGAGATGGCGCCAGATAGTTTGGGTTATAAAATTCCTTTATCCAGAATACAATTTATGTGCTCTGGTCAGGAAAACTAGGTCACACAAGCCAAGATTGAAGTGATTTTCATTGATCAGAAAATGCTGGGATGAAGGACAAATGCTGCAGGAGTTGGTCTTCTCTTTCTAGAGTTCGGTTATCCCCATTCTGAAATCCATTGATTTATGGATTTGTGACGTTGCAATTCTCCTGCTCTCTGCACGCGGAGGTACAAAACAGCAATTGACGGAAGCAGACGACAGCACGAGCACAACACGAGGAGAGCACGTTCAGCGACACGAAACTTCAATCGAGTAACTCCGGTTAACTCCGTGGGCATTTTAACCCTTGACTGACCAAAATCAATGGTCAATGGCACACGCAATTGCTCACCGCTGGTCAGCCAATTATCTACCTTATGCCCACTATCGTCCACCTCCATGCTCTGGTCATTCTTGACCATGTTGCATGACTGGTCATTAGGTGGACATTGGCTGTCACTGTTACTCAAGACTGGTCATTCCAAACCAGTGATTTTGTGGAGATGGCTCAGTGGTCATGGTTGCTGCTGTCTGTGCTTATTCTAAGAATTGAACTACAATATATTTGCACGTAGATTATGAGTTTAAGGCCTTATTTTTCGTCTATTCTCTAAATTCACGGTGTCATCACCTTGATTTACAGTGGGATGGGCCTAATATCTGACTCTGTAAATGTTGTGAGATACGTTTTTTCAGATTGATGAATTTTTTTTTAAAGTTTGGCCTATATCGTTATTTTGCAACCTTCAACATGCCAATTGCTCTACTTTTTTTTTCTTAAGTTTCGAACTAATGACATTTATTTCATTAAAAGTGTTTATTGTTGTTTTTGTGCTCATAGATCATTTTCATGTTTTTGTCGCATATGATGCACAATAACACCATTCATTTTTAATTAATAGAGCTCTGCATTTACTCACAAACATTGTCCATTATCGCCAATAGGGCCGCCCCATTAAAGCACTCTGTTTGCTTATTGTTTCTTTTTGTTAAATGACTACATGGCCAAATGTGCCACGTGCGTTTTCCATGCGTTTGGATAAACGCATGGAAAACGCATGGTTTTTGCCTCATTATTATAAGCTAAAAACCATGCGTTTTCCATGCGTTTATCCTTCTCATGGAAAACGCACGTAGCACATTTGGCCATGTAGGAAACATTTTGATATCTGTTATCACATGCCAGGTCTTTGTATTGTGTAATATCTTTTGTAATATGTTGTTGCTCATTATTAACATGTCATAGCATGTTGCTCCTATGTAAGATATTCTGGGGGAGGTATGTTTACGAAAAAAAAAATTGTGTGAAATTCCTTAAGACATCCCAATCCGCTTAAAACGGCATAAGACAATAAGTCCCTTTTTGTTCATCTTCCGAAACACCACACTAAACCTTGTAATAGGTATTTCTCAACAGTATTAACTTGAAACTTCACAGTGCTTATCCGTATATAATTCCCTAAAGTTCTCTTTTTATTCTGTAAGTATATCTTTGCACATGATACCACTCATGGCAGCTCACGAGTTGTCATGGAAACATGTCAATGGTTCACCTGTGTAAGTTCACTTTAAGGTCCTTGTCGGAACCTTGCCATTATGAACACCCAAGGTGTGAAATATTCTGGTCTTAATGGCGAGGTGGTCTTATAAATGAAGTGATCTTAAAACTGGTACTTCATCTCCGAAGAGAGTTAATTATTTAATTTCTGCTCTGAATTTTGTCTTAATTATACCTCAATATATAAAGACCACCTCACTATTGAACAACTTGTGAGCCGATTGTGTTCTTTATCTGGTAAGACACTATCTTGCATGGGCAAATGTGCCACGTGCGTTTTCCATGCGTTTGGATAAACGCATGGAAAATGCATGTGGCACATTTGGCCATGTATGTACAAGGGGTTATTTAACTATTTAGCAGTACATGGTGTGTAAGGTCCATTGCGGAACAAGATAAGATCCCACTGATTCGTGGTATGCCCTGATGCAGTGTTTCCTGAGTGTGATAAACAAAACCAAATGATCAGCTACTATATGTAGCCTTATAAGCCTATGAAGTAAATGTCTCAACGTCTCAATGCTACTGGGTGTGAAGCTTAGTCAGCTCATATGACCAGCTGCCATATTCAGACGTTATGATGAGATGATAAAGCTTGGGAGTCCGCACCGTGTTACACATTTACCCCATGGGTGGGGTCTTTTACTTGCCTCAGCATAGACAGTATATGCCCATGTCATTAATGTCAAACCTCTGCACCACCCCTTTAACAAATTAGGTGTCTCATTATTCCAGGATACCCATGCCATCATTGTGACATTGCCTTCTATTTGAGTGATCCAGTGATCCTCTATAAACTCGTCAGAGCACATAGTTTTTGAGGCAGGTTTCATGGATCTACTAAAACGTAGTACAAACCATTTCAGGTGAAGACACAAATCAATTATTTGCTAAGAGTTCTTTATTTACTTCTTAAAACATCTGACAATCAAACCGTCTTATTGAGAATGTGTTCTCTTGGTTTCTATATGAAGATCCACAGCTACAGTTTTTGCTGAAGAAATTTAGTGAATTCTTGGTAGTTTTGTCTTCTTCCTAGCTTCAGATTTAAGTACTGTATTGACCTTCATGAACTTATTTTTAGCGTGAAGTAACTGTTTATTATTGTTCAGTATGTTAAATGTTACTGCTCATATATGTCTAAAAATTGAAAATATGAGTAATTTGTATTATTTCTTCTTATTTTTTCAGGTGAGTTCATTTCCCAGGCAGTTTTTTATGGTGCTAAATTGGTGAGTTAACGTTCATTTTTGAAAGGTTGTCCTACAATTGTTGTGGCAGAAATGTTTATTTTTGATCACATGTTATTTACAAACCATTTAAACATAATGTCGTGAGACTTTTCCCTGTTTGAAAAAGCCTTGTTTATCTAAGATATATGATGTATCAGTTTAAAAAAAGTGTGGCAATTTTGGTTGTTTTCGAAGGTGTTTTTAATCAGGTGATTATTTCAGTATTACTTGAACTAGGAATGTTATCAAAGAAAATGGTGTGGGATTACCTGAATTGCAACGCAATTTTATTGTTTTGCAACCGCGCTAATAATTATTCTGTTATTGGCATTCGTTTTAAAAATAGCTGAAAATTGTGAAACAGTCATAGGATCTAGTGATGCCTTGTAAAAGCACATGAGTGGCATAGTAGGTTAAGCGTTCACATCTATTTAGATGTCCGGGGTTCAATATATCTTTTCCTGGACATTCTGATTGAGCCAGAGCTCTGATTTAATTGATTTTCTTTTGAGAGATTTTAATGATGTGCATTTCTTTCATTATCCTTTTATACAGTTTAAATGGTGATCGCTCGGTTAGTGTCTGATACAGAGAAAAAGTAAAAAAACACCACAACTACATGGCCAATTGTGCCATGTGCGTTTTCCGTGCGTTTGGATAAACGCATGGAAAACGCGTGGTTTCTGCTTCATTATAATTAGCTAAAAACAGTGCGTTTTCCATGCGTTTATCCTTCTCATGGAAAACGCATGTGGCACATTTGGCCATGTAGTGTGTAATAATGTGAAGCCTTATCTTTCACGTATCACCGATAAATTGTTATGAATTGTTATGATTACTGATAAAGATCCTATAAGTAGTGCCCAAGAAGCAATACAATGTGAAGCATTACTGGAACATATATTGAACAAAAACAGCATTGAGTCTCAATCTGATTTCCTCTGCAAACAGATGTCCAACCAAGTCTTCTTTTGTGAGATTACCTTAAATTACCTGTAAATGCAGCTTTTTCTAGGAATTCAGCATATTCATGGCTTTTTCTAGGTAGCTGTACAGCTTCTTCACACGTATGCCTTTCTTATTTTGTGTAGGAAATTATCTGCAATGACATGCACTTCTAATGGTTCTTATCCCATATACAGGGGAAATGAAATGTTCCTTATCAGTATTAATACCACTGATTATAGAATGATTATAGAACTGAGTGTTGTTGCCATTACATTTACCAGACTAATACTACCTTACTGATAAAGACTTGGAAAAAAAAAGTGGACAAAGTTATATATGAAATATATTTTCTTCGAAGAAACAGATTTATGGTCTCTAACGTGTTTCCTTTTTCGGTGTTTTGTATGAATATGTAATGCATATTTTTTCTCCATATGTTTCCACATAAAAAATTAGCATTTGTAAGAGTTGCTGTAATACCAGGGTTGTTGTGTGATTCCCAGAACCTCAGAATAGAAGGATATATATAGAGTAGGGATTGAAGAGTAGAGTCCATGGTAATAGGAGACTTCCTCTATTCACATTATGGTGGAGTGGAAAATATCAGAAATAGACTGTGCTGGCTACACAATGCTCTGCTTGTCAGAGCACATGGCATGAGCCAGGGAGAGAAATATCACCGCCTCTATTGCAGCAGCAATTTTATTGGATAAATCTGCGCTTGTTATTGGAGATAGGCATATGATTGATCGCGGACATATTGTGATTTTTTGTTCCTCTCGGTGGAAAATCGTTACGTCTCACAATTCGCAACGTTTTTCTAGGGATTTTCGGGCAATATATGTAACCAATTCCTCATCTGTTCTTGCTCGGCCGATTCAAGAGCAATCAGCCTTTCATCGCTCTTGCTTCAACTTTGTTCGCTGAAAGCTTTTCCGATGCCCTTTTGTGCCGCCTTCTCATAACTACATGGCTCTAGGCTAAGTGGATAGGAAGTGCGTTTCCTCCCTGACCCAAGTTCAAACCCTGACCATGACCTCAGGCGATAGTTCCCATTACCTGTACATACACAATGGAATTTTCGTAAACAACAGTTGCTACAGTGTTGCAGTTTCAGTACAGGGAAGTTTTTACATCTATCTGAAGTCACAAAATAGAGGATAACGGTTCAGTAGCGTTACAGTAGTATCTGCTACCTATCTGCTACTTGTGATTTTTCCAACTTGTAACAAAGGCAATAGTTATAATGCTCTTCTCCAGTTAAGAACATCAAAAGAATCAAGATACATATTGTCACAATCTGCAGTTCGATTTTTTGGTATGAGTTTTTAGTATCACAGCTGAGATAGAAAATGTTGGGCAGGCTTACAAAATTCACCTTTAAACTATACACAGTAATTTAGTTAGACCTCGATTAGCCTGAATGACTTTGTGGTGTGTTCGAAACTGCATTTTGAAAGTTACTTTATTAAAACGCCTGACACATTGACCGTTGTGGCTGTCATCGTCTTAGTTAATCACAGTAACGCGACTGATGACAAATTGGGTCACTGTGTTTCATAGGAAGTTTTGAGCTTCTGATATTCGTTGCTAAAGTTTGGCACAGTAATGAATGTATTGTTTTTGGATTGAATTGAAAAAGTATCAGTCGGACTGTCGCCATTAACAAATTGCAGCACTTGATTGCTTGGCAGGCTGAATCAAATTTCAATCGTTAGTTTTCCTGAGCTCGGGAGAAATTGTCCAATTAGACAAATGTCAGTTTGAGGAATTGAGTAGGGGGATTGAGAAAAGTGTCCAAGTTACAGAATGACTGGCAAGAAATGGGAATCAAAATTCTGCTGAATTCTCCAGACAGTCTTCTGAATAATGGGTGTTGGTGCAGTGACCCCTGTTAACTCTTGGTGCTCCTGCAATCCATTCAAGTTGATTCAACAGGTCTTTTAGCATGCATACAGTGTGCAGTGATGGACGAAAGTCTAATGCTGCAGTATCTGTCTCAAGGCCAGACCATATAAGGTATCGTATTATTGAATATTAAAATCTTTAAATCACCTTTAACAGACCATTGTTAGTTGTTTTTCCTTGTATGGTTAAGTTACCATATTTTGAGATGACGTAATAATCCCTTCCCCGGTGCTTGCATTCCTAGAATAACATTCGTGTCTATACTCAATAAGCTCCGGGCTAATTTGGCAGGCGACATTAATTTTACTTTGGCTATGTGGTTCACATGATGGTTAATCTGGTAGAACCTTGTTGCTTCAGACAAGATCTAGTGCTCTGGGGTTAAATCGAACGCCTCGCCCCAAAAGCTATGCTGTTCTTATATTTAAGTTTCAGAAATTTGGTCCGACCTTATTTGATACTCCATTATTGTTTTTATCAAAATAGAAATGATGATTATCAATATTTACATTTTCCTATTATATTTCTAAATGAAGTGTTATTAAACGCACATTTCTTATATCCATTTTTCATTATTTTAATAAAACCAAATTATGGTGTAATAATTCCCACTTACTTGTAAATCGTGTCTTCATTTTTATTGAAATATATTGCCATTATTCATATTACTAGACTCATATTACTGTTGCATGGTAAATGAGTCTTTCATTGATATGCATAATATGTTGTACAAGCAGAAATTAGTGCATGATTTTCTTGTCATATTAAATTATTTTACATTTTCCTATTATATTTCTAAATGAAGTGTCATTAAACGCACATTTTTAATATCCATTTTTCATTATTTTAATAAAACCAAATTATGGTGTAATAATTCCCACTTACTTGTAAATCGTGTCTTCATTTTACTGTTGCATGGTAAATGAGTCTTTCATTGATGTGCATAATATGTTGTACAAGCAGAAATTAGTGCATGATTTTCGTGTCATTAAACGAGGATTATTGGCAATTACAGTGCAGAATGCATTTGTAATTTGAACATAAATAAGTAGAGAAGACCTTCGCCTTTAAGACCACATATTGTTGGCCCATCCCATGTATTATGGTGACATTCAAAACGCATGCTCACATGTTTTGCAGTGATATATATTTCACACAGAAATGTTGGAAATTAGTCAAATCCAAACTTTCTGACTGATGATGACATCAATAATTGTGATTTACAGTTTGGTATTTTTCCATTTTTGATATCTGATGTTTCTATGTGACGTGACAAATGGCCATGATTATGACAAGAGGGCAAAAATTATGGTTTGAAGGATAGGAAATATTTGAGTTTGGTGCAGAGAGGTATTTCTGAAAATGCTATTATATGTTGTAATATGAAATTGTCTGAAGTCGCTATAGGGAGTACATAAAGGGGCTCCATTGCAACCTTGCTTATCGGGCTACCTGGCGCTTACGAACAATCCGAGAACGTAGAATCTGCTACGGAGAGGTTTATGTGTGATTGAAGAAAGCATCTTCGGAGTCTTCGGTCGGTTGCAGTAGGAAGGGATTTGCAATGATCTGGTCATCTCTCTTGGCCATTTCTCTTGCAGATTGCGTGTCAGAGTGGACACTGGTCAGTCCCTGGGCCCTATCAAATTGACACTCCACCCTGGTCCATCTCTACCAAGGCTCCATGCAACCAATCACCCTGAGAAGAAACTCTAGACAAGTGACCCAATTAACGGCCAGACTCTCCATTTTAGTTTTCCCTGAAAAACTACTTTCCCCATCTATTGGGTTTTCTTGGTACTCCCCATCCATATGTATCTGATTTGCTGTCCCCCTAAATAGCTTTGCAAACTTCATTACAAGTAAGGTTGGCATGCTGTTGCAACTGCAATATGAATATCACATAGTGTAGTTTATACGATGTATCCGAGTATGTCAACTATTCGTGTGTGTGCTTGATATGTCTTAAGGCATTCGTGTAATGTTGCATGGTGCATGTTAATAGATTTCCTCAAAGTTGTGTCACTTCAGTTAAGATTTCCAGGAAATTATTTCTAATGGTAATGTACTACTCAGAACTTAAAACTCCGAACAAGTTTATTCGACAGAGCTTATAAAAATATACAAGATCAGGAGGGCCTACTAAATCTTTTGTCTTCTGGCTTTATTTGAAGAGTATCCTATTGGTGTGTTGTTTGCTCATATCAAAAGTATTCATGAGTGTATTTTGAATTTAATTTATTTCATCATCCGTGGCTGAATTTGGTGTTTAACTCTTAAGTGAATCTTTGACAAATAGTCTGAATCGAAATTTTGTGACTTTAGTTGAAAGCTTGCACTTGCAAGTCCTGGGCCTCCTCTTGGCAAGGGGTTGGATGGCTGTTTCATCCTTCATCTCATTGCCATGGTCCCTGCCTGTCCTAATTAGCCCATCAGGTGCAGAAATACAGGACATAAAGCCCTAATGCACCCACACACCCACCCTCGTGGCAAGGGTGGCAACATTAGGGGCGAAAACCGTGAACCGCAGTGGCCAACACAGCACTGCACAATGCACATTCCAGTTATGCCTAGCTCTCTCTAGCTTTGTACAGACATTTATGACTTTATAGATTGACATTTTGTTGAAAATAACACTCTCTAGTTGACGGGTTGTCGCATTAGTGAGGTAGTTTTAAGAGATTCCTTGAAACTGCAACTGACTGTAGCATCACGTATCAGTTCAGCATCCGCGACAGAAGCAGCATCTTTCATCACCGTCAGATGAGAAAAGGGGTTTTTCGAGGCCACTTTTTTATGGTTTTGTGATTGCGGGCAGCTCAAAGAACAGGAAAGAGTAGACGGGCAGAAGGAGAAAGCGAGGAGGGGCAGAAATCCTTTCCATGTACAAAGAAGAAGCCGAATGAAGAAGCCAAGAGAGGCTGAACCATTTGGATGATGGTCTGTAAAAAACTAAAGCTTCTGAGTCATGTCCATTAGTCGTTTGTTTGTAAAATGAATGGACTAAGAACCAAAGAAAAGTATGCTTAGCTTTCATCAATGAACTTAACGAGTGCTTCCTTGTACATAATTATTGTATGGATCACAGTAAGTGTTCTGTCTGTCTGTCTCTCTATCTGTGCAATGCCTGAGTGCTGTATAAGGTCATAGAGTGTGGGTGAGATTAGTCAGAAAACATGTTTTCTGATTTATCACATAAGTGAAAGGTAGGAGGTTGATCAAATATTCGCCTTATTCACTAACCCTGTGTTCCAGAGGCACAGAAGCACCCCATCAGACATGGGTGTAAATAATTACCCTGTGATAAATACACTAATTCCTTATTATTCCATATAGCCTCTGTGTAATCAGCAAGTAATTCGTTCGTTATGAACCAAGTAATGTATTAGCCATATTCATCAGCATAAAGCAATTAAACATAAGCATCCAATTCCCTATGAAGTAGAGGTTATGTACCTGTTAAATATGCATTGGTCTCTAAACATTTATCATAGTTGCATTGCATTATATCCATGCTTGTGGTATTAAGCTTAATCACCTTATGTGATTGCTTGTGTAAGTGTGGTTACAGTAGCTGTCTACTGGAAACTGCAAGTAAATTACTCTACAATATAAACTCTTGTTATAAATGTATTAAAGTCATGTGCATTTTGAGTGCCACATCATGACTGGTGTTTATGTGGGACTACAAAACCAACTACATTGTATAAGGTATCTCTGGCTAAGTACAGCTTGTTTCAGCTTCGGATAGTTGGCTCCTGATTCTGGATAGCTACAATCGTACATTCTTCATGGTTAGTAGTTGTCAGAGAATTATGTGAATTTTTGTAGCCTCAATTATAGATAAATTTCCGCTGTTTATTTCACAACACCCAAGAAATAAGTTGAGAAATTTGTTGCTGATGTTTTACACAATAGACGAATCTCCTGCCCTCTCAGGCATTGTGACCCGGATTAATAGTGCAGGACGTGAAGGTTTCTAGGAAGCAACTCCGGGAACTTTTCTGTACTTGAGGGAAATAGATTTCTCGGTCGATTTGCTTCAAATTTTACCACAGCAAAGAGTTATGTTGGAAATGTACTCGTTACTGGAGTGCTGAACTTAAGGAGGAACTTTAAGAGTTTGTTAAGTAACTTAAAGAGCAGGTCGCCTATGAATAGTTAAGGGGAGTACTTAAAAGCATGTTTATCTACATTTAAGGATGTTTAAAGTTGCTTCTTAAGGAAAGATGAATATGATGATAGGGAAACATGAGATTAATATTTAAAAAGATAACTGTCGTGTCAGTGAACTTTTAAGACTTAAGTTATGAACTTGCGTCAAGTGGTCTAATAAGACTTCAGTGATGAGGCAGCTAGTGCATGTAAATGATGGATATCTGCAGCAGGACCAGCTTCGGAGGACCATTGTCTGTCACCATGAAGTTGGTGAACTGACTATTGACTAACCCTCTAAATAACTTATTTGTGGTCACTATATTTATTGTCTAACTACATGACTGACAAATACAAACAGGCAGTCAATTACGAAAATGCCAGTCATCATGTGGGTATAATAACGCTGATTAGGAGCAATATCCTGCAATATTGCTAAGATATCCGCATAATAACTCTTATGAAGTAAGTTACACATAAGTATGGTCAATAAAGATTGGAGGTTATCGCCATGATGTAGGTTTATTGGAGGTCTTGCGCAATGTCTTATAAGGTGGAGTGCATAGTGAGTTTACTGGAGCCATAGCGTGTGTTCCTTGATGTCATTTGAGCATTTCTATACCACCAAAGATGCATTACAAAGTCAATCAAAGCTCTTGTGGATCCGATTGCTATGCCACAGCATCTGACATTTGATCCTGGGGTCCCGTGCCACGTGCATATTTCATAAAGACTGGCTGAGCATACCAAATCATGCATCCCATGTCCCCACTGCTCTTCAAGGCTTTAGTGTATGTCTCAAGAGGATCTAGTGTCTGGAATACAGCCAACGCACTGTTTTTGTTATGTTTCTGAACACTTTTTTCCATCATCCCTATTGATATTGGCATTGATGTATCGTTTTAGAATGATTTATTCTTGTCTTGATGAATGCTAAAAGCCTGGAGACCCGCTCTGGACCTGCTTTGAGAGTCTTTGTCTTTTAATAATTCATGAGAGCCATTGTTTTGACGTGAGACACACCATAGCTTTTCAATTTATCTCTTTTCAAATGTTTCAGACCATTTGTAAATTGACAGCTTTGCACTTTACCGAACTGCTGCCATTTTCCCTTATTGATAGTTTGTTTCCTTTGTCAAATAAATGGATGTATAAAATGTTCATTCATTTATCTATTGTTCATTGGGAGCAACTTAATATAGTTTTTTTAAACTCTGTTGTTTCCCTTCTTGACATTGAGATATTAATCAGTGTAAAATTGTGTGAACCATGTGTCAAGAAAAAAACAAACTTAAACTTATTAACGAGGTGACATATTTTCATACAGTAGGAGCACAAAAATGCCTGCTATTTCTGGATTTGCCTTTGCTGTATAAATTGACCTGGTATTTTATGTCCTCCTTATAGCTAATTGAATGATCGTAAAAGTATTTTCCATTGAAATCTAAACATGAGGCGTTACTGTTCAGTTATCTGAAAGGACGCTTCTTAAAAACACTGCCGGTTTCTTCTTCGTGTTACAAAACAATGTTACTTCTTGCTGAACAATGTGACTTTCCCTGTGTAGAAAAAGTACTCAAAACACTTCTGGTGGGTCATTAGGGGCTCTTCTTCTGTTACAATACTTCAGAAGTGAAGAATAGTAAAACAAAACAAAAAGATTAAAAATGCTCAGTACAATTTGACACCTTTGTACCCTGGTTGGAGATGTCCCTCAATTAAGCAGCTGCTACAAAGTCGTTGTCACTCTGGTGTTAGTTTCCTGTGATGTGGAATGTAAATGAAAGTCACTGCTGCTGCTGCTGCTGCTGCAGAAGAACTGTGATGTTTGTAGAGATGCTGATCACAGTGAAGATGCCAGTCATTTAAATAAGAGACATCACGACATGAATTATCAAACTGCTAGTAAATTTAATATATGTCACTACTTAAAGATATTGCTCAGAAGTGAGTCGATTATCTTTCATACCAACTAATTTTCTACGAGTAATTTCCTCTCTTTTAACTCTATCTTCAACTTGCCACGTACATCGTAAGACTCTTATTGCCTCAAGAAGCTAACAAAGTAGTTCCCTTGATATTTAAGGAGTTGCTGGCATTAATTTGACATTCTCTTGTCAAGACTGTCTTGCCTGCATTAAGAAAGTAGTAAACAAATGTTGGAGACTCATATAATGGGAAAGACACTTTATGAGTGTCTGGGATGTAAGAGCCATGCGAGTGGAGATTTTATGAGGTTTTTTAAGCTGCTGGTTGTCTTGGATGAAGCTCATATGGTATGTTCATCCTTCATACAGTCGAATCTCTTTTAGACCATCCTATTATGGGAGACAACCTTGCAGTACACCCGGTAAATTTCAAGCCAGGCAGCGTTTGTGTGTTTTTGATCAACTTCAGAAGTTATCACATCATCAGTAACACTACAAAATAGTGTTTTGTATTGTATTGTTGCTTTGTATTGCTCATGCCTTTACGGGGGGTAATTGGTAATGGCAACTTAACATTAGTGATCAAAAATATTACAATATCTGTTAAGTTTTTAGTACATGTCTTGTACTTAAGCATAAACACCTACTGAATGAGTATTGCCTGATGTGCAGTAAAGTAGTAGGCCATAACAAACAATTTGAAAGAATGCAGTGTTTCAACTTATGTTTGACAGGCCACTTGCCAGTAGTAATTCTGATTAGAACTGCATATGTCTAACAGAAAATTACGAACAGTTTCCTCGAGTAAAAATGCCTGTATTTCTGTGGTTTCTCTAACCATGGCAATTGGCCATAATGATAACAGGAAGGCCAAAAATATAATTTTGAAGATCGAAAGCTTCGAGTAACTTTTAAAGAGAGGTGCTTTACTTCACATTTCATGCTAAACGGGCCAGCTGGATCTCAATACCCGTGGGTTCTAGTGTGACCACTCATCAACTGTTGGAGACGTAAAGATGAGATGGTAAGTCCACACCATGTCACACCTTTATCCCATGGGTGGGATCTTTTGCATTCCCCAGCATAGACTTCGAGTCTCATGCACCAACATCTAGTGAAGATATAGCTCATCGCGAGTGCTCGGGCTGGGGTTAGAACCCACTTCGATGAAGCCAGTACACTGTACAAATGGCACCAACTTGAAGGATGTTCTTTGGTTTGTGGTTCTTTTGCGCTGTGTAGATTTGGTCTTTAAGTAAAGTCCTCGTGTGGAAAAGTCCTCTATCTCTGTCCAGTGGGTTGAGGAGGTTCTTTGTGTTCCTGCAGACAGATTGACAGAGGTTGCCCCGTAGTACTACATCACTGATGAACCATAGTCCTACCACTGGTCCCACCTAGCAAACAAGGGACAAAGAACAATGTACAGGCCCAATGGGTGTGACCAGACGACCAAATAGTCACCACTTTCTTGATTATGATTAATAGAGCAAAAGTGGCCACCAGCTTCCAAGTCCACTTCTTTCTTGCCCACTCAGCACATCCAGTCTATTGTAGCTGGCTAGACACAATTCTCTGGGATGACTGACCACGCCGGACACTGGTCAGCCCTTCTATTACAGCCGCTGACCACTGGTCTTTATGTCCATGCCGTGTCCAGTCAAGCTGTATTCTGTCTCACTTTTTATGGCTCTGCTGGCGCCCAGATTTCTCAGCATGACTGATTTTGCAGATTTCATGAAGTCTGTAGACCCTAGTCCTCTCCACTGTGTGATATTAAATTCTCAAAATGAAAAACTATCTTCTCAGCCCTGGAGATTTAATACGTGTCATGTTATATGTTATTCCTTGTATGGTGGCCATCTGTAATTGCATATTAATTCTGCAGTCCTTGCTCGAGATATTAATTTCCTTGGCTCGTTTGAACAACAGTTAGGCTAAGAGTTGCCCACAGTGATATGCACAACTGATGGAATTTAAGCGGCTAACAGCAGCTGCCATTGCTGTAGAAATGACTAGGTAGAAACAGATGGCCATCTAGATAAGGAGCAGATGGCATCTGACTGGTTGGGTGGTCTTTTGTTGACATTCAGAGCAGATGAGTGTCCCCTTTTCCTCGCGGTGTCTTGATGTCTTCGATGTTCTGGAGACGGATCGCGGTGTCGGACCGTTTCCTCGATTTGTTATATGGCTTCCCTCTCCATTTTCTTCTCATTTTGGCTTCGTTTTTTCTTGCAATAAAGATGTCGCCGTACGCTTCTGCTTAGAGTCTGGATTTGTCAGAGATATTCGTAAGTGATATTTAGACCTCTGTCAGACGCTGAGACCGGCAGCCAAGCCGACATACAGACCAGTGGGACATCCGGTGGCACATGCACTCTTGCCATCAGAGACTTCGCGGTCAGTTCATCTTCATAGTCTGGCATTAACGACAATTACTGAAGACTTAAGATGCACTTACTCCTAACCTTTTTTTGTTAAGCAGCTTGTTTATCACATCGTGAGGATTATTCTTGCTGCGTTAAATTGCCCTTCACACCTTCGGCCACTGGCTTGGTATTGCGATATCTTGGGAGGTCGGGTCTACTTGAGAATGGACCGTAGGGCCTCTCAGGATGCTGCGGAAATGAAGCTATGCTGTAAAACCTACACGGCCTCGTTAATCTACCTCTGTGCTCCTTATATGGCTGGTGGGCCAAGTAGTGAGCTAGACCTGGGCGACCAACGCCAAGTTCCTTCACCTTATTTCCTGAGTCTCTGAGGCACTGTGGAGGTTACTGCAACCATGGCGCTATAGCTCTGGGCAGAACACCGTCATCTGCTCACTGCGTCTGTGTACTGTAGGGCACTTCATCTTCTGCCATGTTTTTACCTACCAAAACGCATTTAAAGCATGACTGACCTGTCACTGAGTCTGATTATTAGTATGATTTAAATTGGTGGGATTAGATGAGCTCAATCCCAATATTAACGATATGCTTGTCTGAGCTGGCTTTTCGATTATTTGCCATTATTTGCCTTTGAATGGCTGGAGGGAATGAGGGGAGACTGTGAAATGGGAGTCCCCACTCGATTTAAAGTTATTGCCCGTTAATTAACTCATTTTTCTTGGGGCTTTAATGGCAAAATTATGCGAATATGTGGAGGCTAAATAGATTATGTTTCGCCTAACAGACCATGATGGGATTGGAAGGCAATTTCCAAAGGCAACGGCACACTGTCTATTGGAATTGCAATTCTTTTGCCATTTTTTTCTGATTGTTAATTTGGGGTGTGACAGGCACTCTGGCAGCGGCTGTGACTGGTGTGTTGGATGAAGGAGACCGGACAAGCTGCCTTATCCCTCTTCCAATAAAGATAGGTGCGGGTAACCAAGGCAACACATTTGCCTGGGGTATGTGGGTTTCTTCTAGTGCCAGCAACTTGTAGCATTTTGTCATTTATTTGTTTATTGCTCTTTCACTGACTTAGTTGTTCTGAATTTTAACTCCTTTGACCAGCTGATTGAGACAGAAGTAATGATGAAATAGTATAACTTGATCTCCACTAAGAGGCTTTCTTTTGGGTGGGGTCCTCTACCTCCCTCAGCATAGATACCATCTGTAAAGCGCTGCCAATTGATGCCTCATTTAATCCGAGCTAAAATTGTACTGGATAATAGTAATACAATGTGGTATCTAACCCATTACCAAGTTGTGTTCTTTAGTACATGTATGACGTTAATTTGCAGATACTATTCATTAACCCAAGCAATTGGATAATATGGGGGCGAATGAGATCATGCTGCTAATTGCCTTTTCCGGTATCTCATTGTCTGATTGATGCTCATAAACTTTTACATACGTGTAGTAATGGAGACTATGGTCTTAGCAGGCCAACAAGATTAAATTTGTGGTTAAAGACATACAAGGCAAGGTCAGGAGCGTGTTCTATATTCTTCAAGTTGTGAGGCACCAGATAGCTTCCTATTGAATCTTGGCTTTATCAGCACGCCCTGTGCACAGCTTCCTACTTTAATGTCTCTACTTCATCTCTTTCCTGTTTCGTTTTCATGAAGCATCAGCCTGTTTTTTTTTTAGTTCTTCCCTGACTTTTTTTTGCTGTTCTGCTTCTTATGCATGTTTAACACCATGGCAGTGTTCAGGCAAGTGTTTACTGTGAATGATTGTGATTGTTTTACATTGGAAATCTACCGATTTGTGCTATTAGTAACTGAAAGTTTAGAGAGCACTTTGTCCCAAGTTCAAGTTTTTTTTATTGCATCCCCTCAGTTTAAGTAAGCTGAAACTAAAGATATCATTTTGGCTCAATACTATTGATCCAACTCACACCAAAGTCGTGTGAAAGTTGTGATTTAATGAAGCAGCTGACAAGGAATATTGGCTGTTGCTTAATGTTCTGTTTTGCGAGTAGCCAATTGCAATCAGTTTGTCTTGACAAATTCTCTAGGCTGCAAACAAAGTTTGTTGCACTCATTGACCATATTTATGTCCACTCACGCATTCTGAGCATCAAATGCATAAGAATGACTCCATTACGTGTAATGATCAGTGATTAGCCTCACGAAATGCTTTCATTTCAACTTGTTAAAAGTCTGCTTTTGTGTCAAGTCTCCCTGGGCATTTTTACTGTGCAATTTCTGATGCATTTTCTGATGGAATGGTCATAGTGACCCTGAGTAGATGGTTTGCTTTCATTCAGTTTGCAAATGAAGCTGTCGAAAACGTGTTTCATTTGAAACTGAATTTGTTTCATTTGAAACTGAACCTGTTTCATTTAAAAAAGGCCATTTTCGTGTGAAAGTGATGCCTACGAAAACCTGGCAATATTGATTGAGGCCATTACAGCCTGTATCAGTTTAGTTTTATGATGAAATTAAGAGGTTGTCCAACATCATCTGATATGCAATCTTGACCAGGTCATTGGTCAGTTATCAGAGTGGACAAATGACCGGCATGGTCAGCAGATTGTCCAGATATTGCTCGAGATAAGCATGGTCTGAAGTTCGTTTGGTCAGCCTTGTGACCAGTCTAGTTATTCGTGTAGGATATGCAGCGTCAGGTCAGTTGGTCACTCTAGATCCATGAGGGACCGAGGGACGTAGATGTGGTCACTTGGGGCAAGGAATAAGGTGGCTGACCAGTGGTCAAGTAGTGGACAATTACGACAGGACTACAACCTACATATATATACAGTTGAACGATATAAAACTCAGAAATAGGCATTTATACTTTCCTGATAGCACTAGTGTATTGTATTGTCTCTTTACTGCAACATAAACATAGAAGTAGTAAAAATATACTTTTAGTCTATCCTGGGTTCGCATTCTGCAAATCTCTTTCAGCTTGCAATTAAATGTTATGCAGCATCAACTAATCTTTGTTGAGTGCTGTCATGTAACTGGTTGAGGAATTCTCACCAGACCAAATGGATTTATCAAGTGTGTTTCCGAGGTAATGGAATTAGGGCGGTATTTTCAATTTCTATTGTAATCTAGAGGGCTAATGAAACAAATGAAGCCAAATGAGTTGACATCGAATTTTAATGGTGGTATTTATCATGGGGCCTCTGTTTGGTTCTGGGAATTTCATAATGGAGTACTTCAGGGTAGCGTGATCCTGCCCATTTTTGTGTTGAGGTTTCATTTCTTTTGTTATATTGGTAATTATACACATGCATCATGTCACGTGCTTGCATGTTTTAGGCAATCATAAAGAGCACTAATATGAAGTAGCCTGAAATGTGTTTGATGACCATATAATGTGAAGTAGCCTGGTATGAGATTGTCAATCTGTGTGTAATAACTGGTCATTTTTATTTCCCATGCGGATGAACTGGCAAGTAATGTTAAAGAAGATGGCCATGAAGCACGAAATGCATATTAGGGGCCTGATGAACAGATGATTTGTTATGAGTCTGGACAGGATGACATTTCAGTAATCTGCTGCAAAACGTGATGAAGCCAAAAGTTTCCAGCAATAGAATTGTCCCATCATTCCACATCATAGGATTTGGCATATGCAGCCTGGCAGTTACAGTAGCCTTTCATTTCTGTAGAGCATTGCACTGGCCTTATTCCCATCATGTTAAATGCGCCTTGGATCTGCCTGATGTTGTGGGCCAGATTTAGACATGATCTGTCAGCTCATTATCAGAAAATCTCTCCTGTCCAATGCATTATGTTACCATAGCGATGGAAGTACCTTTAGTGAATATCGATGATAGCCATCGTGCAGTGAAACTATTGGTGTAGAGTACTGTGCATTCTGTGTACTGTGAGTGTACTGTGCTGTGATTTGTACATTTGTACATTCCTCATGCACTCAATACACCCACTGTGTAACAGTATGCTACCTTTGAGGTGATTGATTCAATATAGCTACTCGAAATGAGTATATATATATAAGGAATGTGTTTTTGGTGTATGGTCTTGTACCACCTCTGCACACTCCTGTGTACTAGGGTTGCCAACATTTATAGGGGTAAATTTCATCTTTCTTATTCTTTATTCCATACCCTCTCATTTGAGCTAGTTTGATGAGAAAACAACACAGTAAAAGTAGGCTATCACACAATATTAAGTGGTCTCCCAGAGCCCTCTCAATATGCCCAATGTAACTTCATTAAGTAAAATCTTCAGTGTACATAATATTGTTTCCACTGAATTGATTCTTGTTACATTTACAGCATGTTGCATTGTAAACCAACATGTCACTTTAACTTGCTGCAGGAAAATGTACTAGTAGTTCAGTATGCCAAATGGATTGCAATCCTATTTTATCAAATTGAAAATTATCTGACTGATTTATGACAGGACACATTGGCAATACTGGATCTGTATGTAAAAGTAAAAAGGGAGTCTTTACATGGCCAAGTGTGCCATGTGCGTTTTCCATGAGTTGGATAAACGCATGGAAAACGCATGGTTTTGGCCTCACTATAATCAGGCAAAAAACATGCGTTTATCTAAACCGCATGAAAAACGCGCGTGGCACATTTGGGCATGTATAAAAAGGCTATAAATTGAAATTAAAATGTTGTTATTACATTCATTAAAATGTTCATTAAAAAGGAAAGTCTTAATTTTATTTCAAAAGAGATCTGAGGTTCTGCAGCATTTGATGTTTGCAGGTAAAGCAATCCAGAGTATATTGCCTGTTAGATCATTGGTGTTGTTGAATGCTGTATGTGTAGATCGATTGATAAGTTTCTTGATCAGTAAATCTTGCATATATTCAGGATCCTCATTGTTGCGGCTTTTACAAACTGTAACGAGCAGCTGAAATTTACTCTTCTGGTGAACAGGAAGCCAATGAAGTTGTTTTAGGAGCTGCTGTAAAGCTGATACCAATCGGTTGTCATTTTCACAAACTTCTCTTATGCAAGTTTGTGAAATATGGTAATTCCACCTGTTGCACATGTTGGTGGATTTCAAATAACTCTAATATCTGGATGGAACTAGGCAAGACTCTGGCTATTGTTGCATCTGGCTTAGATGCGGAGAAACGAATTGGACCAATGATGAGTTGAAAGGTGGTTGAGTTCGAACATGAGTGGACAAGTGTTGAGGAGCATCTGGCAGCCATTTGCTGACAAACAGCAAGTAACACTGGAATTCACACAGGAGCTATCACAACTGCTCTTCCATATGCTGCTGGTGTTTTTGAAGGGCCAAGAAATAAAGCTTTGTTGCAGTCCCAGTGTCATCCTACTGAAAAGTTCAAGGTTGATTCTCTTGGCAGTAATGAGGCTATTGCTGGTTTGTTTAAACGTAGCTGAGTTAGCATGTCTTAAATTTCATCATACTCTTGTTGTTCAAAACCTTTAGCAACACCTGAAGAATTCCTATCTTATGGGGATTACTGCGAATTTGCTTGACCCACACTTCAAAAAAATTTACAAATGTTGGATTTTTTGCTCCTGGTGCCCCTCACCATGTAAGGTCATTTATTGTTTTGAAACATTTTGAACTTGCTATCAATTCTACATGAGCTAAACTGAGATGGACATTACAACAAATAAATGTTTGTTTGTTACCACAGTCTGTTTGCAACAAGTTGACAACAAAAATGTCAGAGAAGCAGAATGTATATTAGTCCACACTGAAGCAAGTGCAGTTATGAAGATAATTGGGCCAAAAAACATCATAAAATACCTTTCTGATGGTCTTGGGAGATCACTTGCACTTGCTGCATTGTCCTGAAATTTTAACTTATTTTTTCATCAAACTTCCTCAATTGATAGGGTGTGCGATATGAAATTCAAACATTTTCATTTTTGGTCCACCCCTTCTGAGCACTCTTGTATGCCTCTATATACTCATGTAGCCTCCCAATATGTGGTCTTTGAGGTGTTTACATCAATGCAACCACTCCAGCACTGTTTAAATGAGATAGGCCTATCACCCCTTAACAACTGGTGGATGTGGTGATGTTGCTGCAACGTGAGATTCCATCACCAAACAAAAGCTGCTGGTGCAGAATTGCTACTGTATTGACTTCAGTGTGTACCCGAACATGGTGTTGCAAAAATAACAGTGTTCAGCACCAGATTAAATACTTTCTCACCTGAATTAGCATCTTCACAAACGTCCGCATCAGTTGCTTTGATCCTCATGTAGAACAAAGGATAGGATCTCTATTATTTTATCATTAGGTTCGGTCGAATTCCCTTATAAGGTTGTTTACTATAGAGGAACCTTTGTACTAAGACTAACATTGGTCCAAGATAATGACATGCTCTTGATGGTAAGGTTAAGCACTGATTAGTATTTGATTTACAACATTTAAAGAAGAGTTTATGAATAATTTGATGGCCTTAATTGTAAGTGTTCCCTGTAATGAGGTGGTATTTTAGTGCTATGACGTCACAGTTGTTGATATGACGTCATGGAAGACTATTCGGGCAACCAATCAGGCAGGTGAATGCAGACATCTCTAGCTTTGGTGTTGTAGACTGTTTTCTTGTTTTCTTCTTCTTTCCCTGCTGTGGGGTGTTACTCAAGATATAAATCAAGACTTTAATCAGGTATCCTTGGAGATGCTGTGTTGGTGCCCCAGAAATGGCGTGCCTGAAGCCAATTTATACTCGGGGCACACACAAATGCAGTAAAGTGTAATTAACACCATAGAAAGCACTTTGTGCTTCAGTCCTATTATAATGCACGGTTCTTTTATATGCCTATAAATTGTCTTAACACCTCCAGACACAAAAGAGATTCAAGCTCTGATGCAAACTTGAAGCTGCAGAGAAGCTACAACAGCAGCAGCAGCAGCAGCAGCAACCGCATCTCACTGCATCATCTTCATCACAGCTTCATCATACACTCCTTTATGCCAAGCATAATACATACACCGGTACATCGTAGCTGTGGGATAACTGTGGGGGATAGATGTGGGGGATAGTTGTGGGGGATAGATGTTGGATAGCTGTGGGACAGCTGTGGGGAAAAGCTGTGGGGGATAGCTGTGGGATATCGTGTGTCTGCATGGTTCATGTTATGGCTCATGTGTGGTTAACTTGAAACCACAAGAGTTTTGTCACTACTAACAACATGGCAGAAACAGGCTTGCAAAGTAGTTTGGTTTCTTTTTAGCTGCTGGCATATTTAAAACTCCAATTTAGCTACAGAGAAAGGAAGCTTTTATCGAGGCAGCCACTGAAGTTTGAAACTAGAAATGGCCTGAACTAAGACTGAAAGAAAAAGTAGCTTGAGGAAATGCTAGAGGATGTTGCAAGAAAACAATGCAGCCAAGAAAAGGCAGGAAAAATGAAGAGACATGAAGGGAATCAATCAACGAAGAGAACTACTGTGTGGCCTGGAGTATATGTTTCCTCGCTGACTTGAATTACCCCTTTCTGTTTCCTTGATTTAACGTTGGAGCAGGTCTTTCAAAGGATACAGTTTGCGAGTCACATCTTGCTACAGTATCTAAATTGGTCTGTTAGCCTCAGAAAGAGACCTTCTTCGGGATTTTAAATGGATAGTGACTGGATAGTGTATGCGCACGTGTGGGCACTATATACTCATCAAAGTAGTTGACCACTACACTCATGCTCTATTATATGTTGCAATGGGCTCAATTAGTCCTACGTGTGTCCATGATGAGCTTGCAAAACACTGTTTTACTGTCACATGGTGTCAAAGGAGGCTGTGTGAAATGATGTTTGGGTGCTGGAATGAAGGCCTGAGTGGAAAGCTGGTGCTCTTGGAAGCAAGCTTTATGAGCAAGATGGGAGACCCCGAAGGGCCTTGTCCACAGGGTAATGAAAGGAGGACACTTGTTGAAGAGCTGTTTGGTTGTAAATCCCAGCAGGACAAGCTGGACCACACAACTCATCCTTCATCCTGCCATGCTGCTATACGTGTCTAGCTGCTCAAGAGCCAGGCTGCTTGGGCAGAGGTTGTAAAACTGCCAACCTAGTTTGCCCATAATGACACTTGTATGTATGATAATATATGGTTTGTTTGAAGCAATTCTGTAACAACGTCAATGGCTTATTGGATGGTTATAGATCCCACTACCCCTCTGCTAGTGTAATGTGTGATAACATCTAATAATGTGTAAAAACAGTGGCAATAGTTTCTGTTTATAAATAGCAGAGTCAGTTTTACAGTTTGACCTCCCTAATGACCAGCCATTATGGCTAATATTGGTAGGTTAATCATCATTCATATCTAAGTGGATATCTATATATATATCATGTAGGTTGCAAATGTATAGATATATGACAAATATTTGTGTTAATTATAGATAAGTGGCTTCATGCAGAGGTGTCTTGGATATTTAGGTTTTTTGTTTTTTTTCAAGTGCAAATAGACTACTCGTAAATTGGTCCTCATGGCTAGGTCATTTGTGAGGGACATAAGCATTCTGGTCACCACTTTTACTCCTTGTTTTGTAGGCAATTATGAGTAGAGTCAGGAAAGCTGTATGTCATCTGTGAAGGCCAGAAGTCGATGGTGGTCATTTGTGGAAGATGTGATGCACAGCTCTGATGGTTACTGAAGGCTGGGACGTGACATCTTGGCTTCTATGAGACGCCAATCGTTGCTACTGGATAGTGTAGTTCTTGCAGTCATCTGTGGGGTGAGCAGAAACTAGGCCATTGCTAATTGCCCTGCTGTCACACACTGGAGATGGGGCATGTGGTTTAATAAAAGGAATATGAACATGATATGCTGCTTGTTTGGATGTCATGGTGGTGCACTGCTTACCTAATGCCTTTTGGGTGTATATGACACACCAGGTTCTGGTAAACCAAGTAGACCAGGAATACTGCAAAACAAATACAAGAGTATTTTCTGATTAATACCACCCACAAGCTGAAATGTAGCGGTATTAACAATGAATTTGCCTTCTTTTAAAGTAATTGTAATAGTAAGTTCACAGTTAATGACACTGGGCAGTTTAAGGAACAGCTTTGCCCGAAGTTCAATTCCCAATGCCTTTTCTATGTTTTTCCAGGAACTGTACAAATGGTTAAACAAAATAGTTCAATACACCCTTTTTGGCATGGCAGCCATGTTGGCATTTTTACCTCAGTGACCTCATTTTGATTACGTCATATATTATGACATCAATACTTCTCTATTGTTATTGTACTCTGTGAACTCACCATGGCCATTGTCTACTGATGACGTCACAATACTATATCTGAGTGCAAAGAGAGGTCAATGAGGCAAAAATGCCAACATGGCTGCTGTGTGAAATTATACAGGTCGCATGGCTAATGGCACAACATTTTGGCTGCAAAAGAGTCTTTGTTGTAAGGGTGGGACCTACTAGGCAAGCATTAAACCTGGTCTTTCCTTATAAACGTACTCATTATAAACTGGTCCCATTGCAATATATGTTCATATAGTGGCACACACAGCACAGTAATGGTAGAGTGACACATGTATATAGAGGGTGTTGTACCTCTGGCCATAGCGATTGAAAAAGGCAGGGGCGACCAGTGCAGCTTTCTTTGTGAGGTCTCTAGGTGATTTGTCAATTAGGCAATAGCAGAGTAGTGTGCACATAAAAGGTCTTTTTGCATTGATACATTGGGAGCAAGCAGGGTGGGTCCAGGCAATGTGCTCCTTGGTTCTGTGGCTCTATTAGGTTAGTGCAAGGGACTGCTCACGCGACCTGCCAACACAGGCTTTTGCAAGGCATTTACAGGAGCTAGCAGGCTTTTGGAGCACACCACACATTTGCTGCAGGGTGGGCTCTACTAGGCAAGCATTTTGTGGGGTTGTTATAACACACATACTTCTGAAGGGCGCGTAATTGTGAGGATATGACATGGTGGCCAGGCAGCCTGGAATCTGGATATACAAGAGACTATGCATAGGGAGCAAAGCAAGGCAAATGGCCTGTCACTCGCTGTGCAATTTTCCTCTCTTCATCCATCTGCCGTAGACTAGGGTCAGTGAGTTCAGTGCCAAAGAAACACGCATCAGCCGTCATCAGCATCCCAATCATCTCTTTATCCTCATCCCTGGCCATCTTTCATGTCACTGTATCTTGGCACAGACCTGCTGATCAATGTACATCATCTTCATCTTAATGTGACATGTCAACATCCCCTTTTCTCCATCTCAGCGAATGCAGAGCAATGGGCCAGACCCCTTGCATGGGTATAATCCATTCACGCAGACCATAACAAAGTGCCAGACTGACATTTTGACTGGTCGCTTGATGTGCTCTTGCTGCCGTTCCCTCAATTATGACGTCACTGTGACGTCATCACGACTTGACCTGTTTCATTTTCCCAGACAGTTGCTCCTTTTTGGTATTATAGTCTATGTATAGTTTTTTTGCTTGTTTTGTTTTTTACTGTTTTATAATATAGTATCTGTCCTTGTTCTTGACAGCCAGTAGACCTCTTCCAGCTCTACAATTGCCATCACCCCCCATAGGCACTGTCCACAGTTCTGTGGGGGCTCGAACACACAACCTCGGGGTTAGCAGGCAAACACCCTAACCATTAGACCTAGGCAACTTAAAAAAATCGATTCCTCTATTGATGGTATTTGCTGTAGTGAATGGATGGTGGTGGTGTTATGAATGCTAAGTGTCATTATATTTATCCATGCATTAAGTTCTGGACGCCAATCACAGTGATGTGAATGAGACTGATTGATGACCTTGGAAATAGGTTGATCTGTTGGATCATCTGTTTGGATCATCTGTTTGGATCATCTGCCTGCATCTGTTGCTTATTTATCATTCAACAAGTCCAGATGGGATTATTTGCCTCCTCTCTGCTAGATGAATATTGAGCTGTGGTTTGCAGGGATTTGAGGGGCTGATCATGGTCAGAATAACAACCAATAACAAACGGGGGTTTTTGTAATCCCTCCATGACATGCCATCAAACATTGCAGAATGAGTTGTGGCTCAGACCTTCAGCCATAAGCTGCTCCAAATGGGTCCTAAGAAAATTTCCTATTTATTTTAATCTTTATCCCCACAGGAAGGCGGCTTCTGATATAGCATAGGGCAAGACATATCTTTTTATGATGGTGAGACATACATATCATGGAATGAAATATGAAATTCTAGGTCTTTCATTGAAATCAACGTGGTAGCTCCCTGTAAAGGTCGTGACGTACTTGGTCCCAGGCCAACATGACCTTAAAAACAGATTCATCTTCATACTGTGATTGTCATCAACTGTAACTGATATATTTCATGGTATTAAATGGAGTGATCACCTTCAATAAGATGGTCCTAAGACTTATTTCTAAGGTATGAGAAGTGATTTATCTAACAGTCTGACATAGTGACAGTAATATTACCCCAGGTAGTATGTGTTGTGGAAGATGCATAGGTTTTCTTAAACTTTTTCGAAGTGTGTATAAACTTTACACGCGACCTTTTTGCCTTTGTCTTTCTCTTGGCATTTGCCAACACCATGTGTTGTCTTAAGCAACACTGCATAGGTCAAAAGTCCAGCTGAAGATGCAAGAATATGTGTGGTTTCCTGGGGCAAAACTCACAACACATTATGCCCTTAAAGGGGGTTATATGAGGGTGCGTTATGGCATAGAGCAGCTCCAAGTGGAGATCTGTGCTTGAGTGGTGGGGAGTAGTGAGAAAATACTCTCGGCATCCTAGTTCTCCTGATGCTTGTAAAATACACAGCTCAAAAGATTGAGTAACAGAGGTTCGCCTTGCTGTACTCCTTAGCTGGTCCTCTTCCATCTAAAAGCAGAAGTTTGGAATCAGTGGCATCCCTAGTACTCCCTAGGGACCCATCTTCTCTTGGCTGCTGCTGCTGCCACTGCTTCTGCTGTTACTGCTGATGCAGGATCTTAAACATCAGGGCATTTCTCCGGTCTGCAGTGGCCCTCTGCTAAAGCTGTCAACATAAGTCTAGTAGAAGTAGCTGAGAGCACACAATGTCTTCTCCACCACCTGCTACTCTCCCCATTGATTACAAGTCTCAGTTTAAACATCAGTGTTTAAGGACTGGCCATGAGTGAACTGGTCCAGTACTTCGAGTCCTAACTATTGGCTTTGTTTTTTCTTTGTACTTCGTATTTCTTCTATTTGGTGCAGCATTTTTTGAGGCAAGAACTTTGCAATATTCCCCCAGTGCTACTGCTGTTAGCAACTCCTTCACAGCTTCAATATACTGTATTCTAGCCTTCTTTTTTTTTTTTTTTAAGTCTAGAAAGCCTGACTGGCGAATTGTTGTCTCGCTGGCAGATGATAAAAGGACCCACTTCCTGTAGCGCATGCCAAAAGACCCTCTGACCTCAGTTGACAGATGCCAATTTTTTTTTTGTTTTTTGTTGTTGTTGTTTTTTTTCACGCCAGCAGCGGCACCCAAGCCAAATAAACATTCATGAGACGACGTAATGAATTAAGCAAATGATTAGATTAACAAAAATACATCTGCACATAAACACGAATTGTTTTGTCATTGGAACTTTACGGAGTTCGTGATGAAGTGGGAACAAATAGAAAACTTGTAATTCCTCTAGGAACAGGGAAATATGGGAGTTAAAAACAACATTTGAATTGCAGGGCTCTTCATTAATTCCTTGTTTTCGGCAACAGTCAATATTTGGGCAGAAAATCGTGATTTAAGCAAGCATGCCTTTGGGAATTTATAGGAGGCTTGAGGACATAAATTAGTTGGAATTAAAACCATCATAAATAGGGCAAAGCATATTTCTGTATTTAATCATTTTCAGTGACAATAATCCAGCCTTATGTTGATCATAACATTCAGATGATATAGAAGGATTAAGATAATCTTTTATGGCCGGGCCATATAAGGGTTTTAGTGTCCAACTAATCTTCGTTTTAGTGACAGTGACATGGCTTAATATTATGGCAATATTACATTAATAATTACAACGGATTTTATGAGTTATACTGAGATTAATGGATGGCAGTTTTAGTGTGATATTTCGCTCCTGCTTCTGGCTATGGTGGAGCATCATTCTGGTTTTGTGCAAATATGATTGTCTGGGAGTTTTTCTTTGCAGCATGTATGACAGGTTGTGTGAAAACTGTGTTGGGTTTCATGACTTTCATCATCATCGCAATTTGCGGTTTTGTGTTGACTTGAATTACCTTTTTCCATTAGTTGTTGTACAATAAAATGGCAGCCAATTTCCAGTGTGTTTGGTCCTGTTTCATGACATTCCTTTCACTGAATATTGGCAGTCACTAATTCTGGTGTGACTACTTCAAAAGAATTCTCTCACCTTTCTTTTCTCACTCGCTCATTATTCTTTCAAGGGCAATATATTTGGTTCCTCCGTGGTTTTATGGAGGCTTTTCTTGGCTTGTGTTTTTCTGTTTCTTCAGATGCAGTGGATGATGACAGCTTTGTAAACTATACAAACTTGGTAAGGAAATGAGTATGAATTCTAGGTACATAGAGCCCTGTCATCATTTGTCATTTTTTGGCAAACAGATGTATTCACTTGCCTTTGATGAAACAAGCACAACTTTCTGTGCTAGCATCCAGAAAGGCATCTTAAGTTGTTGCTGCTGCTGCTGCTGCTGCTTACTCTTCCTTTGCCCTTGAAAGAATAATGAGCGAGTGAGAAAAGAAAGGTGAGAGAATTGGGAAGCTTTTGGGCAACATCTCACGTTGTTGAGTAAAGGAAGCCAGGAAGGTGTTGCAGCAGAAGCCCTTGAGATGTGAAATGGAAGATGTAGGTTCGACTGATATGACTGAAAGGTGCAAAAGTTGGACAAGGGGTTGCAACAGGTATGGCACAGTTCGTAAAAGAAAAAAAAAGGCGGCATATTTGTCTAAAACGAGACTAAGAAAATGGTATGATTTATTGAAAGATATATTGTAAGAGCTGTGAAAAAGCAGATGTATGTTTTGGACGTGTTCAACATATGTATGTGCAGAAGAGGTGCACAAAGATGCCTTGAATGCGATGTGAAAAAGCAGATGTATGTTTTGGACGTGTTCAACATATGTATGTGCAGAAGAGGTGCACAAAGATGCCTTGAATGCGATGTGAAAAAGCAGATGTATGTTTTGGACGTGTTCAACATATGTATGTGCAGAAGAGGTGCACAAAGATGCCTTGAATGCGATGTGAAAAAGCAGATGTATGTTTTGGACGTGTTCAACATATGTATGTGCAGAAGAGGTGCACAAAGATGCCTTGAATGCGATGTGAAAAAGCAGATGTATGTTTTGGACGTGTTCAACATATGTATGTGTGGAAGAGGTGCACAAAGATGCCTTGAAAAGATGTGAAAAACGTATGTTTAAGAAGTATCAATGTCCCAATGCTGCTGGGTCTGATGCTTAGTTAGCTATATGACCACCTGCCAGAGCAGACATAATGATGAGATGATAAGGCTTGGAGTCCACACCATGTGCACACAAGTGTTCAACAAGTGTACGTGTAGAAGATGTGCACAAAAGATACATTGAAAGAGATGTGAAGAAGCAAATGTATGTGTTTAACCATGCCCATGAAGAAGAGGTGTGAATGGGGTGCACACACGATTCAAATATGCAATGATGATATGCAAGAAGTGTCCAAGAAATGTAAGGGTTGCATAAAGGTGAATATGAAGTACATAGGTTAAACTAAAGGGAATTGTGTCAGGCAAGTCACAAATAGGCCGAAAAATATTTTATCTTGCCATTAGGGTAAATGTCGGTATAGAAGATCAGGTGTGGAGTCAGAATTACACAATAAAACATACAATGTGGGAAGTATTTTCCGATTTTGTCTCTTTGTGTTGCACATATTGCAAGATGAGGACTGCAAGTACAATGGAACACACTGTAAACCAGTTGCAAGTTGATATCAACAGTGCTGTTAGGTTGCTTTATTTGGCACATCATTCTGTATTATATTAATGTGCCCTATGTGCACATTTTCCCTGAAGGGTCAAGATTGCATTTCCAGGTGACTTCGGTGAACTGACGCTGGATGACCGATATATCCAGATGATCTGATGGTCATTGTCATTTACTGGTGTCAAGGGGACTAAGGTGAATGGGAGATGGGTCCATTTAATTTTAGTGTGTTTCGTCAAGGTGTGTACGGGACTTCATGCATTGCATCAAGGAATCCATGTCACTTGAGTACTAAGCATTGATATATTTGTTGACTTTGGCACCCGTCGATGTGGAGTCCTGGTAACTAAGGGACCTGCCCTTGAGTTCTGCAGGTGACTTGGTTGTCATTAACTGGAGAGTCAAGGTGATTTGAGCATCTTGCCGAAGTGTCCAGCTAACTGCAGTGCATGTCATAGTATCCAAGTGATTTCGGTGCTTGTCGATGAAATTTCTAGGTGACGCAGGAACCTGTCGAGTAAATCTTCTGGTGACTTTAAGAGTTGATTTGAGTCTCCCAGAGCGCCAGGCACACATCTCTGCACACGTTTAATTACAGGTGTGCCTAAATGAGTGCTTGGAACTCTAAGCTACTCTCGGTTGATGCAGTAATCACAGGGACTGATGCTAGCTTCGTCTGAGGCAGTGTATCAATTACAAAGGCAACTTCACTATCTTTCGCAGACTGCTTATCATATATGGCCCGCTGTGTGCTTCTTTTGCATCCTGCGCAAGGCATTATGGTGTGGCGATATGAAGGGATGTGAAGAAGTATGAAAGATGCAGCGGGATAACTTCAGATCTTGACTAAAAGCTGGGTGCTGCATGCTGCCTGGCCCAGAAATCTGGCACCATGAAAGTCTATTTGTACCTCAGAAGAGTTCTCCTGGCCTCCGTGATGTAGTAAAAGGCACAGGGCCCTCCCGTGCATCCAATACGATGGGCCTTTGTGGTAGGGTGCTGCCCCCATCAAAGGTCTTCCCTTAGTTCAGGCATACTTGTAAGGTTTCCAGCTCCGATTCTCCTGCCGATTTTGTCACAGCAATTTCACCCTTTATTTACTTTGGAATTGCTCTGTATTGGTCTGTATTAGGCCAAATGGAGGGGGGCTGGCCTTCCTAAATGATGGCGGAGTCAGCCAATGTCATGCCTCCTCTGAATCCCAGCCTCGCCTTTGATCTTTCAGAATATGGTCACTCCTATCTAACGTATTTCTGGGCTCTTTCTACCAACCAATTGAAACATCCATGCTATGTCAATCAGACGAAGTCTTCTTAAGGTATATTCGGAATTTCACATCTCTGCACTAGTCTAATATGCCATTTGTGCAATTTTTAAAATCCGTATTTGAGTCTAATCATAAACTTGCGTGGTTACAGTAAATTCAGTTCAGTTCACAGAGTGACTTGCATCAAATGAAAGATATTGTGAAAGCTCTTCGTTTTGCACTCCCATTGTTGTACCTTGTGACCAATGTCCTTTTGTTTCTTTGTCGCCTGAGCCATCCATTGGTAACCATTGTTATCACGTGATGCGTTGCCATGACAACAAAGTGTAGCGTGAGCATGTCAATCCCTCTGTGCTGTTATTATCGCTCATGTTATTGATATTTGGAGGTTGGTGTGTCCATGGTCTGCCATTAAATAGGCCCAGGCAAAGGAAAGTGTTTGTCCAAGTACAAAGGCTATCTCTTCTACTGAGGTCATCACTTAATGATCTGCCTGCTCTAATTACAGTCAATCTTTGTGTATAGTGTTCCCCACTTATAGCGAACTCGCATTACAATTGAAATAGTCAGCTAGTATAGTATTTTATTGTATTTTATTGTATTTTATTGTATTTTATTGTATTTTATTGTATTTTATTGTATTGTATTGTATTTTATTGTATTGTATTTTATTGTATTGTATTGTGGTTTGAAGCTTAACGTGTATGACCAGCTGCCGTGGCAGACATGATAAGCTTTTAAGTCCACATCATGTGACACATTTACCCCATGGGCGGTGTCTTTTACTTGCCTCAGCATGGTCACCTGGTGCAAGGCACCTCCAATTTAAACATATCTCCCAGCCAGGAATCTGACCTGGGCCTAAGCCAGTAGCCACTGTGCTGCAAACAATATTTGTTTCTGGTACTGCCCACCCATTATGTAATGGGCGGGGGCCTAGCTTAATGGTAGCGCTCTGGGCTTCCAACCTCTAGGTCCCGAGTTCGATTCCCGGTTGAGCCTATGTTGGATGGCTGTTTCATCCTTCGTCGCATTGCCATGGTCCCTGCCTGTCCTAATTAGCCCATCAGGTGCAGAAATACAGGACGTAAAGCCCTGATCCATCATCCACCACCACCCATTATGTAACTAAACATCCCAAAGCTGTAATGTAAGACTTTCAACAATATTTTTCTTTTATCTAAGACTTTCAACTATTTTTTTTTATTGTACCTAAGATTTTCAACTATTTTTTTCTCATAGTATCTCATAATATTAAAGTATTATCTCACTTGTCAGTTTTAGAAAAAAACAAAAAGATATAAGCTCCTGACCTTCTTTGGAAAGGAACATTTATAAAGCAATTTCTTAATATTAGCTCTTCTCGGAAGGAATTATTTTACTTTGTTCGTGAGGAAATTCTGGACTATTGTCATCCGATATGTGGCGTTCAGTTGACTTTAATCAAATCAATGAAAACACAAAGAACATCTGTATCATATTGAGAAGAAATCAAAAATTTCTAAGAAGTGAAAAATACAAGATAATGAAGAAAAATAGATCTACTGCAGCAGCAGTATCATGTTCGCTTTCTTAAATGCAACATATGGACTCAACAACTATTTGTTTTACTAAGCAAACAAAATGGCGGCGTCTGGAGATTCTTCCAGATAATCTGCCAACAATAAAATAGCGGAGTGCTAAAAATTATATGCAGTATATTATGTTTGCTATGGTAACAGAAGTCGAAAAGCAAAAATGGTGTGTGATTATTTTGAATGTGGTTTTTGATGCCATATAGACCACCTCGCCATTAAGACCAGTTTGGCTTCATTGTTGTTGTTGTTGTTATTTTTTATTTATTTATTTATTTTTTAATAATGTATCTTTAGTAATTGCTGCTGTCATTATACTATGGAATTAAACATAGAATGAATGAAGAATGTATAATATGAAATTACAGTTCTCAAACTAGACCACTCAAGCATTCAGATTTTGATACAAGCCTTAATTAATTTAAGGCACTTCTATGACTTAAAGCATGACTTAAATTGACCTTAATAAGGAGGCTTTAATTTCTTGGTATCATCAAAGGGCGCTATTAGAAAAATTGTACAATACTTAAATTGTTTACTCATTCAAAGCTGCTCTTCTTGGGAGAACTAAATTGTCTTTATAGCGAGTTAGTCTTATTAATGATGTCATTTATGAATGTGCTTATTTGGGAGTTTTGAAGGTTTTACCGAAACTGCGGGCATGAAAATTTCACGTCATAAAATTTCCATATTTAATCTTGAATTCCATGCATCGTGGTCATAACTATTGAAAGCCCCGTGATAGCTACTTTTCACTGCTTTAATCTTTTTGGGTGTCACTCTGATTTCTCTGTTATGTTCTGAAACCCAAACTGCATCATGCTCAACATGCCTTACTTTGATGTTAAATTTAAAACTGGGGTTTCTGAGCGGAGATTGCACGATTTGCAATGTTGTTTTTACGTCGTTTTTAAGGTTTTAATGATGATTTGCCCACAAAAAAAGGTTGTGTTTTGGCCAAATGGATTCTTGTGATCTTGTAATGTTAAATTTAAATCGTCATTATTCTCTCGTGTTAAATTTGCAAAAAGTGATTGGCAGCCTCCCCGGGGGACTGATTGCTCCAAGACAATTGAATACACAAACAGATTTGCCTTTTATTATAACCGAAAGTAGAAATAATACGATTTCAGTCTCTCACCTGTTTAAAAAGTACTTCTTGTGGCAATGATAGCATTGGCTAATAGTGGAATAACAGATTACTGTTAAGAACTGGCGTTAGTAAAGTATTTTCAATTATTAATGTCTGTTTATTCCATGCAATCGAGTGACGTGTTCAGCCTTTTCCTAACAAATGTTTAATAAAACTGCAGCGGAGTGTTTCGTAATGGCATAAAAAGGGGTTGCCAATTCTCTTTTACAGAGGTGGCCGCAGGAGTGATGTGGCCTAAAGGGGAGATTTTAGTGTTTTGGCTTATCTCTAACATTTTGAAAGACCCCACACCACAATAAATGAAGGAAGTACAGTACAAGGCAGTGCCTCATCTGATAGCATACAACACTGTGATTCATTCTCTGCACCCAGTGTTACAATTCACAAGGCTGCGGTGCATTTATGCTTGGCAGGGCATGACACTCTGTGTCCTTGGTGGCAAATATACGTCAGACATAGCACCTTGCGGCACCCCTTGGCACCAAGTGGCAAACAAATGTCCATGCTAAGAGATTGAGGGGGAGGAGGGGCTGGGAGGGATCACCAGTCATCAGATGGGGCAAAGGGGTGCAGTAAAGACCCCCTGCTAATCTCCCCTTTGCTCTCATGGTGGTACTAAATGCGGTTAATCTTGCTTCCGTAGCCTGTACTTAAATTTGGTGTGCAGGGCTGTACTTCCTGCTTTTTGGTGGGAATCCTTGTAAAGCAAAGGCTGTAAAGGTAAATTTAGAAAGCTGTACTTAAACTGACACAGGAATAACGCTAAACCTCTCAGATAGCCTAAAGCTAGCAGAGCATCCCAGAATCTTCTTGAGTGGGTGGAATTAAACCATACTTCCACTGATTTAAACACCTGCAATTATGTCTGTCACCTGACGTCGTTGCTGTCTGCCGTGTCACTGGGGTCTTTGTCTGGCATTTAAAATGACACAAATGTCTGCTGGAGACAAGCCTCTGGCCAAATTAGCTAATTGTAGAATTGTATTTTGTCCTGAATGATCAATTGTGATTGGTCAGAGAAGTTATGTTGTCACTGCCCTTGATTTGTTTCAAGAAAGATTTTATTTGAGATATATAGAGCTTTGCTATCGAAGCCATGGATTTTGTCGGTACATTTTGACGTTGCTGAGTTTCTGAACATACACTTGAACAACTGGCATTTTGTGTTTTTGTATCATTATTGTCAATTAAGTAAGGGTCAGCTAAATCATGGGTTTTGTTTTGATGTTTTTTGTTTTTGTAGCCAAATAATGGAGGTGATATAATACTATGATTCTGTTGTTATTTCCTGAGTGTGAAGTTGGTCGAAATTGGGGACAGAACCCTTATCGATAAACCCTTAGTTCTGACTCATGACCCATTAAACACAGGACGTTAGAGTGACTTAGAATTTAGTCTGGAAGATGGTGAAATAACAGGGATTACTGCTTGGCCTTGTAGCACTCCATGGTGTGAGCATGAGGTTGGTTTGCCTTTGATGGCATGCTCTGCCTTTCTCCCATTGCTCTGGCTCTCTCTGGCTTTCTCTGGCTCTCTCTGGCTTACTGTGGCTCATCTTTTTGTTCCTTTCAGTTTCCAGCAATTTGCTCCCTGTTCTTCTGTTCAACTCGCATTAGGCGCTTGGCTGAATGAATTGCTTGCAAATCATTTGGACGTGACGCATTTTGCCATCTTGGGAGGTCTGCTCTGTGTCGGGTTGTTGAACACACAAGATGAGGCATGTCTGTGTGTACATTGGAACCCTGCAATGAAGTCTACTCGTAGAAATTATGTGGTCTTAATATCAAGGTGGTAATGTCTTGAAGTTGTATGATATTGCTGTCATTTTTGCTTTGGCCTATTGGTGTTGTGGTCTCTTAAGCTCAATACTCAGTGAACACACCTAATTTGTTGGTCCACACTAAAACTAATGGCCACACAGGTTTTGTCTGCATTTTCTGAAACGAAAAGAAATGGAAACGACCATCGTTTGATCTGACATGGCTTCCCGAACTTTTCCCAGCATCATCAAAGTCCAATCATCAAATTGACTCAGATGATTCTAACTCGACATGTAAGTGGGCCTCTGACATTTCCAGCTTTCCTTAAATAGAATTTAAGCTCTGATCTTAAGTTGCTGATGGCAGGATCACAAGAGGGCGCCTCTTATTATGACGTCATTAAAGAATGCCTGTGACGTCCTTAGAAGCAGTTATTGGAGTCAAAATGGCAATCGTCTCCACTGTCATGGAACTCTTAATTAACAGTAACTTTATGCCTTTTTTTCTGGTAATTACCAATTAATTTGAAATCATAGGCTTTCGCTAATTAGCTAAGTTAGTGCTTGGGAAATGATATGAGACTCGGCAACTTGAAGAGAATTGTCGACATCCCTCCAGTGTTGATATCGATATGTGTTGATGGGACATTTGAATCGAAATTAAAGGGACTTCCTGAAAGTTGAAGTACCACTTTATTTTTCATGAGAGTAGGAGGATAATTTGAATGAAGGGACTTCATCAAGTCAAGGCAACAACTTTTGTTTAAGAGTGATATTTGTTGTAAACCAAAGTCATATTAGATGAACCCAGAGTCAGTTAATGGTGCAGTTACCTTGGAAATTAACACCAAAAAGCTTCAATATTTAAACTATTGTCATGATGTGCCACTTGAGAATTGCGATGGACATTTATTTGATGGAGACCTTTCAATGATACCAATGATGTTACAGTTTGATGACAGATGGAAACACAATCTTACATTTGCCCTTGTCCAAGTTCAAGTGCTTCAGTTTGGCATATTGCATCATAAAAGTTGCTCGTGTCTACATTTATTTGCTTTTTAGTTATGAGTGGTATCCACAAATACCACAACAAAATACTTTTGGCAAGAAGATTTAATCAGGTGAATTTAATTTTGCTTTATTCCACCAGGGGATACAATAGTCTATGGGAATATGTACAACGTATGGTTTTCTGTGCAATCATTTTAATTCAATTAATGTTGGCTAATATGTTGTATAGTTGTATTCATTCGAGAATTAAAGTTTCGCCTACGTGGGAGTTGACAGATTTCATCTCTAATAAAATTCGATGATTTATAACAAGAAAGGACTGCAACTGTTGTTTGGCTTAACAAGGGAAATACGTCATTCTTACCCCCCACCCCCTCATACACCCCCACCATGTTAACACCCCAAGGAACCCTAATAAAATATGGTTTTCCCTCTTGAGGGTTCAACGAGCAATTTCCTAAACCTAATTGCTTTTCTGATCTGCTCAACTTTTCAAAACAGCAGTCACATCGCCCACTTAAGGCTTTGTTTTATAGTTCCATTTTTCATGGTCTATGTCGACTCGTTCATAGATTTTCACTGTGTCAATGATCGGTAAGATTCTGTTTTGTGCTTTACTTTCAATTTTGCACATTCACTTCGAAATGTTTGTCATCTGAACTGATTATCATGCGGTTTAATCATTCATGAATTTTTCTTGACAATTGGGTTCTTCATTTTATACAGTTATTCTTCACTCATTCTCGTTGTAATTTATTTAGTGTATTGTGTTGGTTTTATTTTATAGCTTCCATACAATTTAACTTATCACCCTGGGATTGTATCAACCTGAGTGATTAGACTAATTCAATAGGTTTCTCTATCCCCACCATATGGTAGATCATCTATTTAGACCACCTTGCTATTGAAGTCTAAGTTCACCATGTAAAATAATTTGAAGAATATCTCATATTGACATAAATCTGCAAACAAAGTACAATTCGCACCGCTGTTCCTAGACATACTTATATACTGGTGGACTTCCATTATAATCGTGTGCGCTATACATGGGTTGAGTGCATTGTGTAGGTGTGATCCTCAACTGGCCCTGATTCAATCAGGACAAATTGCTATTAGTACATGGCCAATTGTGCTACGTGCGTTTTCCATGCGTTTGGATAAACGCATGGAAAACGCATGGTTTTTTCCTTATTATAATTAGTTAAAAACCATGCGTTTTCCATGCGTTTATCCTTCTCATGGAAAACGCACGTGGCACATTTGGCCATGTACTGTTGACATGGACTTATCATAAAGACTGGGACTCACATTTATGCAATTAATACCTGCATTCCTGCATTCAGTAGGACATAAAGTGACGTCACTAGCCTTGCGTGCCGTGTGCATTAATGGTGGCCCCCAGCAGTGGTTCAGATTGCACTTTTAACTGGCCTAAAATCACACCAAACTCGACTTTTCGACACCATTTTTTCACTGCAATATGTTCTTATAAAGATAATTGAATTTTTGAAATTAACTTACAAATGTCCTTTAGTTCCCCTTTAAATCTCCTGCGAATCCAAAGTACCTTTTTGTTACCTATCATAAACTGAAGCAGCTGCTAGGGCTACAAGGCTTGCAAGAATAACAGCAGATTATTGTTGCTAAAGGCAGCTGCTTTTTCTCTGCCTGTCAAATGTCACTGAAGGTCACAGATGCCTGGAAACTTTTGCAGATGTCCATCTTGTGCCCTTGTCCTTAATGCAAAAATTCTGCAGGCGAACCCTGGCCAACGGCTTGATTGTTATCGATATTGCAATTAAGATAAGTAGCCGAAGACTTATGAGGAACAAAATTCCATGAAACATGTGTGGTCTGTTATCTCTACAGGATCAAATTCGTGGAAGAAGGATGTTTGGCAAAGATGCATGGTCAGGCTGCAAGATGCATGGCAGGAAGACCATGGGGAGACTAGATCAGTGGGAAGTCTCTCTCCCTCTCTGAAGAAATTTCTTTTCAGACCAGATTTGATGTCTGTGTCTGTGTTTTCTGTGATTTGTGGCCTTGCAAGATGATGGATGTAAGCAGATTAAAAAGAGTCATGGGTGTCAGGGCTTGCATAAGGCTTGCTATAGGAGAGAATAGGGTTTGTGAGAAAAAGCAGGACATGTTTGGGTGAAAAGGAGCCCCCTTGTTATACACCATGTGAATGGGTCATGATGGATAAAGCACACAAGCTGGGTCAGCCTGCTTCAGTTCAGCCTAATCATGTTTGTTCACCATGACTAGAATTTCCTGCAAAAACCAGCAGCATTATTCCGCTTGGCATTATTCCGCTTGGCATTATTCCAATTCGGAGATGGTGAGCTGCCAAACAGTGGGGGACTTGAAGCTTGCATGAGGCAGCCATCTTCCCTGTCTCGTGTCAACAACATTTGGCTCGTGTTGAACACACCATGACAGACCAACAATCATCTTGCTTATCCATTATACACAAGTGTCTGCATGTCCCTTGCACAAGAGGAAGTATTTTTTAGCTTGCTCTTAATCTTTTGCCTTTTCTTTCCATTGCTTTTTTCAAACTATTGATCTTGTGGTTATAGTCTTCAATTGATGGTTAGCTGGCAATTTCTGTTAATTCAATGGTAAGGAATATGGTTATGTTGATGGTTACAGCTTGCATTACTTGCACACAATGACAAGGGTCTACAGATGGCTAATAATGTCTCTCACTGTCCAAATGCCAATCTAATTTGATTTCGCTTAAAACTGACCTTTGTATGACTTGTAGTGACCACAACTTACATAAAAGCAATGTCACAAAGTAATATGCAATATGAATTATGTTCCCTATAAACTTTGCTGTTAACTTTGCCCGCATTAAATGTATTGGGATAAGCCTCGGACGAGTCAAGCTGGAGATTTAGTGGGTGGATCTCAGGAGCAGACAAAGGCAATTCATCCTGGAAGTTATTGAGCAATGATTCGCTCCCTTTCTGGATGATCACAGTAATATCACTGACAGTTGTGTGACTGTAACTATTAGTCAGTGCAGATTTATTATGTAATAAAGTGGAGCATATTCCCAAGCAACTACTGGGGCTTGCTTAATCCATGACAATAAGTGGCCAGCAAGCTCTGCACCTTATTAGCATGTGATGTCAAGTGTACCCCTTGCTTGACATCTCCCTGATGGAGGTGTCACCAGTTTAACAGGCTGGTAAAACCTTCTACAGATTTATAGCATGGGGCCAAACATAGCTGCTTGGACCCATTGAAGGTTGTTGGTGTTCCATTGAAACCCACTGGGCTGTGCTCCCTATAACAGCATACATAAGCAGTGGTGTGGTATCCACAAATTAATTTAAGACCATTCTTTAAGATCACAAGAGTGGTCTAAGCAACCCCAGGCTTAACAAATTGGTTCAGAAACTGGCGTGGTGTTAGCTTTAGACGATCTTTGTACTACAATATTTTGCAGGTTCTTGTCGTTTTTTGTCACCTGATGCTGATACCCATACATTCCAAACATAACTAATTTAGTCTGTAATGTACACCTGAAATATAGCCACTGACCTGCCAATTTAGGATTAGGGTCCCCAGATGCATTTCCTTTTGCATCACACCACATTAAGGCATCGAGGGATTCATGTTTTTCTATGGGACTACAACGAACGTGATGTCATTATGATGTCACGGACACGTGGCTATCACGTGATGTTCTTCCATTGTCCTAATCATATCATCTAGCTTGTCACTTCTCATATCTCTGGGCTTTCGTTTCTTTTTTTCTGACATCGTTAATTTCCTCCTGTCTATCCCCTTTGTTTTGCACCAATTTCACTTGACAGGGACCTATTCTCCCCATTACTGGTATAGACTGCTGCAAGATAAAGACTTAACTAGGTTAATATGTTAATACAGCCTTGGTGCATTACAAAACGAAAACAAGTTCATTTAACTCTTTGTGTTCTGTGATGCTGCAACAGCCTCTGTATCAGACACAGGTTTCAAAGATGCATTTGGGAGGCAGACGCACTTAAAATAATGCGTTGCTACTTAAGCTTTGCTTGCGAAAGGACAATTACACTTGCTATTCCTGACAGTGTCAGTTTTTGGAAACACCTGTCTCAGTGTCTCTGAGTATTGTCTTACCTTAAATAACGTTCCATTATCGAAGGAGTATTCTATTGCTACGTTGGTAGGTATTATGTCTTGATGCTGTAGGTACTTACTCTACTTATAACTGCAACTGCTGTGGGCAAACATAATGATGAAGTGATACCATTTATCACGTTGGGGACTTAAAGCCACTCAGTAGGAGGCTATTTCATCTATTTTTTGCTGCATAAAAACCCTGCTAAACTAATAAAAAAAATTAGATTTTTTTTTAGGGAAACTAGTAAATTTATTTTAGGAATTTTGTTTTAATGAAAATGATGGAATCGTCTAGCAGAGGACAAAAACCTTGAGAAGTAGTAAGGATATTAAGTAAGAGAGGTATCCTTCCCTGTCCTATGCAACTGATGACCTTTGACCTTCAGTCCATCTGAGGGGTGAGGACCTCCAATTGCCCTTGCCTTTCATCTCCTGGAGGACTTTACAGGTCTCTGGATTAGGACCATTTTGTTGTGTTAAGACCGAGGTCACTGAATCAGCAAGAGCCATTTGGAGTATGAACAAGTCTTTGCTGAATTAATTCAACAAGAGAAAGTGATGATTACTAATAAGATGTTGAGATGTGTTTCGTCCAGTGAATATGAAATTTAAGGATGGTTTGCTTGTGTTGGATTTTAATTGCCAAAAAGTGCCTTTTTGGACATTTTTCTTGGTATCACCTAGAAAACAATGAGGGATTTATTGAGCTCATTATTCATCAAGCTAATAGCTAGTTAGAATTACTCACTTAAAGATAATTTTGAAACAATATGATTTGCAGATACAGAATTTCAAAATATGAGAAAAGCATTGCTTTCAAATTGCAAATGTGTTAAAATCTAAAGTAGCACAGAGTCGTGTGCTTTGCTATTCCCCACCTTCCACCATTAAACCAACTTCTTGTGCGAGATGGTGCCATAAAAACCACCTTCAAGACTAGTTTACAGGGAGATCTTGGAAAATGAATGGCGTCTTTAAATCAAGTCTTTTTGCATCAAAGGAGAATCATGCTGTCATCAACAGTTGGGCTTTGCAACTTTTCCTTCTTAGTGGATGATGTAGTCTTTTCTGCACTTATTCAGTGGAAGACCACCACTTTGTGTGATAAATCTATTGCATCCAACAGCACCTAGCGCAAGTTGCAGTCGGCCATATAACTGGTGTTTCATGATAATGGCTCTTATTGCATCATATTTTCCATGAATGATGTATAGCTGATGAAGATTCAGTGGAAAGACCAAGTCTGCTGCATGAGACTACCAGCATCTTTGAAGGGAATACTCCAGTTCGCAGTTCTGTATAGAATAGCATTGCAGCAGCAGCAGCCAAGAATAAATGGCAAAGTAGACCTCGCAACAGCCTGATTAGATATCTCTAAAGGGTGATAATTGCCTCAATGGGATCCTCTATTAGGAGAGACATTACTCTTTGGAAAGGCTGTAAAAATGGTTGTTGTTCTGATGTCGAATAGTATTGGAACATATACTGCTAGAAGACTATTTTGTCAAAACAAATTTCTTTGTTGTTGGAACTCGTGATAGATATAGTTCTGTAAAAGATTTGTTATCGTGTCAATGGAGCAAAAGCTGAGAAGTAGCAATATATGAAATTCGTAGACTTAAGGCTTTTGCCTTGGAATTTATTAGACCTGCATCCATATCGTTAACATCAGGATCTGCAGGATTCTGCATTATTCCAACCAGGTTGCCTACAATGTACTAAGTTCCTTACAGTTCAAGGCTGAGTTATGTGACTTAAACTTACTTCAGAGTGACGTGTTTGCTTCAATGAGTGTCTGAACTGCAGGGATTAGGTATATGCCTCAAGTGAGGCAGACTCAAAGAGATATGTGGAATTCATTAAATATAGAAGAAACTTTTTCACATCATGATTGTCTGCAAGTTGAGAATGATGTCCTTTAAGTCTGTGGTCTGCATTATCCCATCAAGTTGTCACACATGCTGCTGCTGGTGCTGCTGATGCAGGATTGAAATGATTTATGATGCTACATCAAAGGGACATTAACAGGATGACGATGCTACCTGCTGATTGCTGCTGCTGCTGCAGCACAGGAGCATATGATTTATTGGTGCAGTGCTGATGCAATGATAATGCACTGCTTGATTTGGCATTGTCTGGACCTGTCTGCAAGGTCCTAGTTAGTGCATCGAGCTTCACGAGTGACTGTCAAAAAAAGTAGGTCCTTTACTTGTCAGTGCACATACTGCCATTCTGAAGTGTCTATCATAGTTGGCTTAGTCTTTACATATTTATGCCATGTCTTACATATGTCTGCCTGTGAGTGCTACTATGGACTTCCATAATGCTACTGGTCTGAAGCTGAGCTCATATGGCTAACTGCCAGAGGCAGACGTAATGATGATATGATAAGGCTAGGATTGGAGTCCACGTCTTCTTTCACATTAACCCCATGGGTGGTGTCTTCCACTTGCACTTCGCGATACTTTGGTAATCTCCTATTTCATTTAAATTGAAACAGTTAAAATCTTCACTAAAGGGGTTATTGGTGGTAATATGAACTGTTAAATTGCAGAATATGGCTCAGGTGTAAGTTGCAGCTACGTATGCCTGTGGTTTTCGCTGCTACTATTACCACATACTCTGAGATGAAATATATCTCTCCTGACTGATAATTTAATTCAATACCTTTCAGATTCTTCTGCTTGGCTGAGATATGAATATAGAGCAGAACTGAGATAAACTGAGACATGACTCCGTGCTCAACAGAGCAATCAAGATATTTGTATTTGAAATAATCTTGTTACAAACCTGTGATGTTCTTAGTTGGATCCTGCTGTGAATTACAATGAACAGAAGGCAATGTAATTGTTTGTCACAATGAAACTGTTTGTCACAATATAACTGTTCGTCACAAAAACTGTTTGTCACAATATTACTGTTTGTTACCACATAACTGTTTGTCACAATCAATGGTGTCTTATGCTACGAAGAATATATCATATCTGCCGTTGTTAGGGTTCTATGGCAGGTCTTTGACATCAGATATTTCAGGGGGTAAAAATGTAACATGATGTAAGAATTCATGCAGTTATGACCTGGGTGTATTGATCATTTGTAGGAATATGACAATATAAAAGGGATGGAGAAGAGGAATTCTGTGAGAGCCACCACATGGCTTTGTAGGTAAATATTCCTGCTAATGACGTCATACATGTATTGTGATGTCACCTTCCATATAATATTGACAACACCCAAACTACTTCTGTATGTGATCTATCTTTACAGTGGTTAGTTTGAGTACAGTATTGCAAGGTTCATTGATTGCCTAAACACATCAGAAATTCTTTGATAGAAACTTTGGTCAGTCTCAGTGTCTGAGTTTGCCAGCTCAATAGAACTTAGGTGTTTTTTTCATTTGCACCTAGTGTGTTGTATATATTTCCTACTCTGTGGGATTTTCTTGTATTTATTTGTACACATTTGACAGGTAGCATTCATATCATGGGCAGTGGATAGATTCTTTTCATCTGGTATAAAAAGGAGCTAGTGGGCAGTACATTGAGCCTACACCTGGGCTGGAGGCAAATCGAAATATTGGCTGAATGTCGTGTGAAGGTCATTGAGTAATGCACCACACGTGGGAGCTTTATTGTGTCTTGTTTGTGTCAACATAGTGTGTGTTTGATAAAGTGTGTTTGATACAGTCCATTGAGGCATGTCTGTCACTAGTCTGGTTGGAGTGTAATGAGTCTAAAACTCAGTCTGTCATCTGCATGTGGACTGTTGCCTATCAATTACCTAACAGTCTGACTGGGGCCTTTTAACCACTTAACACAGCTACTGTGTGTTTTGCCTGCACTGCAATGAGTCGATGGCTCCTGGCACCAGTGGACATTTTTCTGTGGCATTAAAACCTCAGCAATCCACATAGTCTGTTACATGACTGTTACCAATAGCAAATCAAAAACTCTGTGTCAGTCAATAAAGTGAGGCAGAAAAAATAACAGGAGGATTGAATGGGATGTTTAGTTTGGCTGGGAGATACAAAGCTGATTGATTCTTGTGACCTCAGTGTGTTGTGAGGTGGGTAGTCTATGGATGCCTTTTGTTGGAATATAAAGAGGCTTGGTGGACTGAAAAGAGACTAAAAAGAGACTAAAAAGAGGCTGAAAAGAGGCTGAAAAGATACTGAAGGAAGGCGCCAAAGAAGATGCCTCGATACATACACTCCAACCTCTCTATAACAGTCACTCCTGATTCTGAACCGAAAAGGTTTTGAATAGTACATTGTAATGGGTCAAGTTGAAATAGAAATGTAACAGAACATTTAGCTGAAATTTGGCCTTTATTGAGAGGTTTTATTTCTTCGGTGAGGTGGTTTTTAAGTGAATATTTACTGTTTAAAATGGCCTGCTGTCCTAAAATGACAAAGCTAAGGGTGCCGTTTTGGAGGAAGACGTCCTACTTGAGTGTACCCTTGAATAGTTGTGATGTCATGGTGTCCTCTGTTATCAATAGTGATGTTTACCCACCACTAGATCTATTGATTTTGCCTATTGATGGAATCGTCCCATTTCTAGCCATATGCCCAAGGTACACCACTTGCATGTCACTGTGTTAAATGTAGTGAACACACGGTGACATTCAGTGTTTATAACATGGATAGAACTAGTCAATAAAAGTTGATTACAAGTCAGCTTGTGAAATAACAGCATTTCACCAAGCTTATATCCAGAACATGGTCTTTGCACATTATGAGGGAGTGACTCTCTTGCATGTGGAGACCCAATCATCCTCCTCACTTGAAGACGTGTTCTCTTGATTGCAGGTTAAACCTGAACCATCTCTCTTTGTTCATGTTTTCTTCCTCAAGATTTGCCTCAGACTTTGGTCATTACAACTTCTGCGCACGCTTGTGTGTGTGGAGGAAAATTGTATCATTAACTGACTGCATACAAAGTGCCATGTAGTTAAGAGGCACATTCATGCTGTGTTTCCTGCAATTGAAATTGTATCCAGAAGCCATTGACAAGAAACTTGTGCATCATGCAAGGAAACTGGTCCGAGTGAAAGTTTTTGAAGTTTAATAATCAACCTAATGAATATCTCAGTACACGAATGGCTAGCAAAGATGTTTTTTTTTTTTTTTTTGCTGAAGTGGCTGTTTTTGGGTGGATTTCCTCCATGCTTGGTTATGAATGCTGTTTGTTCTGGCAGGCAAAATAACGTTTGTTGTAGGTGCATTTGGGCCAGGAAATTAGAAAACGTGCAGTTGGGGTGCAATTCGCCATAACCATGGCAACTGCCGACAATCCCAGATTACATTTCGCCATTTAAATTTCTGAAAGGAAGGTCTTTGAATTTGCTCACTACACAAGCAGCGATTTGCACAGCTTGGCCGTGGTATCTGGAGACCCTCTCAAAATAAACATGAGTTGATGTTGTAGGCTGTGTTTGACTTTGTCTTTATATCAAGTTGAACAGAGGGCACGATAGATGGAACAGGAAGTATTCTTCCCCTTTTTTATTGCCGCTTTCCTGTTCCAGACACTGATAGTTTATTGTCATCTTCTTTCAGCTCTATAGCCTAGTAGGTAAGGCACTTCTCTGCTCCGCTGGGGCTGTGGTTCGATTCCTGACCTACGGGATGATTTCTGAAGTGAATCCCAGATGGGAGTAGTTTCCAAGCCAAGTGCACTCTGTCCACGCACACTTCGGTTGGAGACTTAAAGCAAGTTTAGTCAAATGAATGGATGCCACTAAGCAGAAATATTTAAGGTCTTTAAGCTTGTTAGGTTTATTGATAGCCGACTGCTCTAATGGCCCAAAGCCTCTGCAGAAAACAGGGATTAAAAGTTACAGTCAGGAGATTAAAAGTTGAATAACAAAGTCACTTACGTTTGAATAGAAATTGAGAAAAATGTGGGGTTTAACAAGAAAGAGCGGTGTTAAGCAGAGGATTAAAGGAGACAGAATGATCAATAGGCCAATACAGAAAGTGATGGGGCTGCTGAGGCAAGAAAGTGATGCAACAACTGACTGAAGGATGAAACACGATGTAGACACATTATCCAGACACATGATGTAGACTTAAGGGACACAGACGCACGAGTGAACACATGCTGCAACTATAAATCTCGAGTCCTTTCAACGGCATTAAGGCATTCTTGCAGTGCGTGGAAAGTCAGAAAGTCATGAAAGCCATGCCTTGTGGTCAGATGCGATTTAGAGTGAAAAACTTCTCAGAAAATGCACAGATGTCATAAACAGGAAAGGTAATAGGTCATGCGATCTATTTGTGTAGTTGTTGCCATGGGTACAGAAGCCCTTAGCAGCCTGCCTGTTGCAAAGGGCCTGATTTGGTGCCCGCTGATTTCGGTGTCATCTGATTAGTGATTGGTGCCCCTTGATTTGAGGGCCTCAGCTTCTGGGCCCCCTAAACATGACATGCAAACCATGAATTGCTGCTGATGAAAGCCCAGCATCTGATGTGCCCACCATCATCATAACCTATTTTTATTGGATTTAGACTTGCAAATTGAATTGTTGAACAAGCGCCCCGGAGACGCTTCGGTGTGCCCTGCAAATGCGAGGGCTTAATCGACTCGCAATAATGGAAGTGTGAGAGAAGATGTCGATTGATTGACACAGCCCGGAGAAGGACCATTCTGCTGTTGCTTCGTGTTTCGGTCAATAGTCCAAGTCTCAACTCTGTTCGAGCAGAGCGAGATTACACTCGGCAGTTTGCTTCCCTCCTCCCTTTTACGTGATCGTTCCTAGAACACACCCAAGAGCGTATTTGGGCTTTTTTCTCCTTTTTGTCTAGTTCCTCCAAATCGATTCTCCGAGACAAGGGATTGGATGTCCTACTCTTAAAGTGAAGTTCTTTGACCCGTTTCAAAGAAGTGTTTTTCAACTTCTTAACTCAGTGTATTAGCTTTGATGCTTTTCCGTTTGTCATCATGTGAAAGATCATACAAATCAAGAATTTCTCATTTCACATGGTAGTTTTATATTTCCTGTGTGACTTCATAAGTTCTTTCACAAAAGTTTGCAGCCATCGAGCTTGATGGCTGCTCATTTATGATGTCGTGCCCAAAAACATACCTCCAATAATGCTGCCTTGAATTCGTTCCTTTTGGTGGCAGTTTGCATTTCTCAACCCAATGAACGGGATCTGTTCAGAGGATGGGCATTGAAGAGGGTCAGATAGACCCCTTTGAAGGTGCCAAATAACCCTTTTAAACTTCAAAAGGACCACACTCCTTCTTAAATTTACGTGTCTCTAAGGACGTGGTCTACTGATGACATTGCTATATGACGTCACAAAGACGTCTGTATAACATCCCAATCTGGCCTTGCTGGTTTGTCCAAAATGACAGGCTTACAATCTGCAAGGATACAGATGTACAAGGCAGGAAGGCTGCCTACAAAGTAATAGTCTGCTTTCGACACAGAGTAGTGCTTTCAAGGTATTGCCATATCAGTAATTAGGACAGATGCTAAAATACAGACCTGTGTCCCAGCAGATGAATGGTAATATTGATGCGGGTTGCCAGTGCTGGCTGGACCAGACCTTTTAACTGAGATTACAGAAATTATCCTTGAGGTTGGTAAGTAAAGTGGACCTGGCAATACTGATACAGCAGCTGACTTTGGTGTCCGATTCTAAGAGAGATGGTTGAAAACAGTTAGAGAAGTGCTGGTCAAAGTGCATAGTAATCTGTAAGTAATGTCAGTCTAGGGAGGTCTCTTGTTCTTGATTACAATGCAAGGTTGGGGATGATCGCTGTCTGGGGTCCTGATGTGAGATCAGTTTGGCAAAGTAGTGACCCCGCACATTGCAAGGGCTATGTTTGTCAAAAATGTTAGACAGAGAGTGGCCTCTACCCCAAAGTTGCCACATAAGCTCCCCACAAATTGTGTTGAAGTCCTTTTAGTCAGTTACCCTGTTATTCTTAGTTGTCATTCCTGTCTCCTTGGAAATCAGTTTCTTAGCAACGCTTTTTATCAGCTACTGACTGTGACGAGTCATTTGATTTAAATAGAAGTTTTTTTTCTTTTGAGTCCTTATCAGCCTCGTCTTATCAGTCAGATACATCTCCTCCTCATCACATTGTTTCTATAGCAACGACCCATTGGATGCCACTGCTACTGAAGCTAATATATGGGGTGCAGAATGCAGTGTAATTTTCATGGGCAGCTCAGTGTTGTATGTACTCAGTGTTTGTCGTTGTTGTAATTCTACTATGCAGGGAGAAGTTGTGAAAGTTTGCTGAATAGTTTAACTTATGGGATGATGATATGTGGGAGGGTGTGTATGGAATTCACAATGGGGGTTTTCTTACAGAGTTAGTCCTTGGGCAAACAATAGATGCCAGGGAACCTGTCTATCTGTAATATCAAGCACTTACAAACAGTGAGGCAGTCAATTCTAACAATGGGGGCAAACACTATTGCTGTGGGTGGTGAAGGCCCAGTGGGAAGTGACCGGGACTAGATGGCATTGGACAAAAAGAAAGCTAAAAAAGGCCCTTTAAACACAACTTAGGACTTGTGCTCTCTGAATACTAATGCCATCCAGCACATCCTATGGGACTTTGCTCACCAATTCCAAAAAGGTTTAGTGGATAGGTCATTTACCAAATGTACATTGACAGAATCTCACTATTAAAGCTGCCTCACTATTTAGTTTGAAGTATCATACAACTACCTCGCCTACTAGCACTTGGCTGGTGGGCAGCTGGTGGGTAGCTCAATGTTAGAGGACAGGAAAGTTGCACACAAGATGGTGCAGAATCCGGTCCCCTCTGGCCTCATGTGTAGGATGGTTTTTTTGAGTCCCGTTCGTGGGGTGAGGTTGTTGACTAGGAGTGGTCAACTCCTCAGGTGGTTATTAGGGATATAGTATTACTATCTCAGTACAGAGCTACCTCGCCTACTAGCACTTTGCTAGTGGGCAGCTGCTCTTTAGTTCAATGTTCGAGTGCAGGAAAGTTGCACACAAGAATAATTTCAGTCACAGAGCACTGTTAGAGAAGTAACTCTTGAATGTATAACGCGCGGTGGATGCTGGGAAATGGAGGCACGTCATTAAGTTAATGATATCACAATCCAAAACATTGTCAATAATAAGGGGAGCGTGGGTGGGTGAGACGGTTTTTTATCCTATTTTCTTGCACTGGATAGGGCTGATCAGAACAGGCAGGTGCTTAAGGCAATGAGGCGAATGATTGATGAAACAACCTTCCAAAATGGGCTGGATTCGAACCCAGCACCCAGTGGTTGGCAGCCCTGTGCGATACCACGGAGCTAAGCCCCTGCTCTCAATAATTAGACAACATTTTGCGTAGCTGTCATGACGTCAACGAACACCATAGCTGGCGATCTGATGCCAACTTTTCCCTCGATTCCTTGTGACAAAAACTGAAAAGTATTCGAGTGACTTGTCTGTACAGTGACAACGGTGCATTATTAGGATTGTAAGTACATACATTAAGACCATGCGTGTGCAATTCAGGTGGGCTTAACACTGTTGCCAGTACTGTTTCCACGCATCACACCGACAAAAATATGAAAAGACAGTTATAAATGTAGTCTGGCAAAACAAGCTGACTCATATTCTGCAGTAAAGTACCCTTTGCCATTAAGATAATATGAAGCTGCTCTAGCAAATATAGCCATAAAGAAGAAAGCTGCAAGAACATAAAGAAGTGACCAGCTGACCACTGAGTGACCATAGGATGACCACAAGGATGTGTTAAGGGCAGATGGGCATCATCCCTCTGGCTGCTGAGGTTGATGAATACTGATGAGGGAGGGACAGTGCCAATATAAAGCCTATGTGGGCAGGATATTGTATCTGGTGACTGTATGGGATGTCATTAAAGCTACCTTAGGTGGGCCCCCCCCCCTCCATGGTGCCTCTTGTAATGATATTGTTATGGATTATTATTTTGTCTTTGTCTACGCTGTGTCTTACAGAACCAATATTTTCTGTTGTATGTATACACAGTTAGTTTCATCAAAAACTGCCTATCAAATTAACTTTGACAAAGCTAGACAACTTCTGCTATACGATGCTACCTGCCACTAAACGGAACTTTCTGGCTGTAGCTGGCTACTGAAAGCAGGATCTGAAAGTACATGCAGCACCAAAGATTTTTTTGTTTATGTTTTTTTTTTTTCTTTTGGTGTAAGCTGACTATAAGCTAGGAGTAGACAGAAGCAGCCATGAATAGGTCGCAACAGCTGTCTTAAGTCGACCATATTTTATGAAACTAAAAAGATATAAAAAAGACAAACTACATGTCTATTGATCAGATATGGTATATCTCAGATATTGTCCTCTTTCCCCAATCTTTTCACCCTATTTTAAAGAACTGTTATAAATCTACTTTTAACCTTACATAGCAGGCTACCCTTTCAGCCGAGATAGTAGGGATGTGAATGATTGGTGTTTATTTGAGGGGTGGTGCCCGTCTAGAATATTCAAGTACCTCAAAGAACCGTGCTTAACCATCCTAGCTTGTATGTTACCTGTGGAAGCTAAACAAATTACATACCTGACATGGGCTGGGTTTAATTTTAAGAAAACTATAATAAGGTCTTCTCCCTGACTTTATCCTACATTTCTGCAGTAAAAATCACATAGATCTATCAGTCCATACAGTGCACTTGGGGGGCCAGAATTATCTGTCTAATCTCATAGAAATGCATCCATCGTCGCCTCATAATTCAGCCTCCCAATCTTCTTTATTTTTAAGGCAGACTGGAGATGCTTCATGCACAATGGCTTAGGTAGAAAGCAAAGAGCTATGCGTCTGGAAGACACCTTGCAACTGCTCTCCATTTTATGGCCATGATAGCCCCTTTCTGTGATTTATTAGGGCTTAAGGTAATATATGAGGCTCTTGGCCAAACCTCTACATGTTATGATTGCATAATCACATACTAAGAATTTATGCCATAGCTAATTGATGAACGCTCTCGGGTACTTAACTTTTATGGTGTTTAGCTTAGTAACTTTAGACAATGCTATTAGTTTATTATGCATAGCTTCCCCTCACATGCTCAAGGATTGGCTTGCTTTTATTGTGTGCTGAATATTTCGTATCATTGATTCATCAGGGTCAAGATACCCTCTGGTACCCTCGGGGTACAAGTACTCTTCTTTATGGGGGCCACCATTCCAGTAATACCCTGGAATATGGACGCCATCAGTAAGTTTATCAGTATGAATAATCATTCCGATAAGGCAACCCACATTGAGGCCAAAATAACTTAGAACCAAATCTGCCTTACAGTCGAATGCAACGAAGTGCAACCAGGTTCAGTTCAAACATAATATATCTTGATAAGAAAGCAAATTACACTGTTACCAAACAGCCTTTAGTTAATTGAACACTGATTGCTAGGAGAGATGTGAGCTTCTCTGATCTCAAAAATGACGGCTGTGTTGAGAGCTGCATCAGCAGCAGTAGCAGCAGTAGCAGCAGTAGCAGCAGCATGAGCTGAAAGATGCTGAGGATAGAAATGATGGAGACAGGGTAGGGTGCTTTGATCTGCTCCAAGTGGCTACTGCTGCTGCTGCTGCTGCTGCTGCAAAGGATACAGGTCTCAATTACTGTACCTGATGGTGACCAAGGCTAACCATTGACCACTCCGTGACCACAGCTTCTTCGCTTGTCACTAACGTGTCACTAAATTGTCATAGAAGAAAAATGGGTAGCGGACAGAAATATTACAAGAGTGACACGAGGTGTTATTTAGTGGGGTCAAACATTAGGTGACCATCTTGTGAGGGAGCGTATATATAGATGACGTCACCATTGTCATGACGTCATTGATGTACAGATTATACTGCACGTGTACAAAATACCCTCGAACCTTTTATTTGACAATCCTTGTTGTCAGATTAAAGTGGTTTTAATGTACTGGCCTAAAGCTTAGCCAGTGTATATATGACCAGCTGCCAGAGCAGACGTAATGATGAGATGATAGGTTACAAATTTGCCCCATGGCCATGGGTGGGGTCTATTACTTGCCTCAGCATAGACATATCTATAGATTATTGGAATTGTGTGGTCTTAATGAAGAGGTGTCCTTATCAGTGATGTGAATTGAATGTATGGTTTTAGTTTGAATTAATGGTGGATTTTGTCTACAATATCAGTGGCTTGAACTGTAAACTAGAGGTCGTATATCTGGGTCTGTTTGTGTACAGAAGTGAGAGCTCTGGGTTCACTGCTAATTAAACTGCTCTCTGTTGAGTAAATGCAATGGGAGCAAATGGCCTCAGATGCTTCAAAGAATGAAAGCAAGCTGCTGCTGGGTCAGTGGTGTGCTCGGCAATCGCCTGTTGCTCAGCCTGATAAGGAGAGTGTCTCATGAGGCAGACTTCTGATAGGCGCTGACAAGGGCAGGAAATTTGCTGGCACTAGTGGCAGGCAGGCCAAAGGCAGGCCAGAGGCAGGCCAGAGGCAGGCCAAAGGCAGGTTAGGAAGACTAGGCCACTTATGTGTTTTCTTTATGAGACAGATAAATGGTCAGTAGGTAGTGGAGAGGTCAGCCTTTGATTGGTCAGTGCCACTTGCCTTGACCTGCCTTTTAACAAAATGCTGCTGCTGTTGGTGTCTTTGTCTAATGCTCTTATTCCTGGTCTTTTCAGTCGTTTTTACCCACCATGACGTCATGGCATTACTGCTCACAAAAGCAACATGGCTCCACTTCAGTGCTAACACTTTTATTGGGCCCTAGGGTGTGCTCTGTGGACAACTTACCAATCAGTGCTGATCAGTTCAATGGAGGTGAATTGAGCTGTGTGCTGTAAACGTACAGCTTTCCCCCCTTTTAATGGACTCTGATTGTCCTGGAACAGGTAAAAAACAGATCAGTCAGCTGAGGAGCACTGGGCTGTAACTTCAATTGCTCTCTCTTTCCGCCACATTGAGTAAAAAGTCTTTCAGGCCAGTCCCAAACTTAGCAGCAGTCCTGTCTGCTGGATCACACTGCAACACACTGAGGCCATCACACTGCAACACACTGAGGCCATCACACTGCAACACACTGAGGCTATGGAACGAGTTTGAGGCACTCAATGGATTCCTTAGGGCAACTGCCAATGGTTCATTTTGTGTGTAAACCTCCAAAAATTGACATATTGTGGAAAGCTGACAGACCATGATATTATATTCATTTTGGCACTGTACTGAAGTCACATTGGTTACATTTCGTGGCATGTGTGGTGAAATGACTCTACCTCTGAGGATATGTTGTATCAATGCATGCTATTAGGCACCTTTTGTTTAGATTCTTGTCACGATAGTGGGTGGCATCATTTGTAAGCTTGTGCATTCCAGAAAACTTTAAGATGGGTCCTGAAATATGGGGTTTTTATTTTGGCCTTAAAGCATTTACCTTATTAGTGCAATGATTTTGTGCAATGGTTTTAATTGAAGGATTGTCTTATTTGTGAAGTGTGTCCTCTAAGTGAAGTTCGTGTTGTGGATGAAGTTTAATGCTGTATTATGAATGACCCAAGATTTGTGACCTGATTTGTCCACTGACCTTGTTAATGGAGTGGTCTATTAGTAAGGTGACCTCTGGATGAGGCCCTAATGTCAGATGTGATGATTATTGGCAATGGGCCACTGCCTCTTCATTTGGCCTGTGTTGCCTCAAGACTGTTTGCCTTTTTGGAGGCAGAGCACAATCTATGGAGCAGGGTCAACTGACAAGGCAATTGGGCCAGCAGTCTCCTTTGACAGGCCCTAATCATGCTCATTGTGCAGAGGCACAGAAAAGTCACCCTGTGGCACCCCCCCCCCCCCCCCCCCCCATGGCCAAATAATATCATGCTTCTTTTGGCTTGCTTATTTGTGGATATATCTGGACCAAATATAGCACCATTCAGTACAATACCCCATTGTTGTTGTTCGTTGTTTTATTGGAATAAAGCCCACAATGCACTGCACACCCACACACGAAAAGCAGAGAGTACAAAGTTTGTTTTGTATTAAGACGAAGGACCTAACTTAACAACAGGTAGTACATCACATCTTAAGAATTCAGTTGAATCAGATTGATGGAGTCCCCCCCCCCCACCCCACCCCCTTAACTCACATGGAGCAGCAAACACGCACATATCTTATTGTGAGGCAATTAAAGCTCGCCAATTCTAGCTGCTTCTACAGCAAGTGTCTAAAATAGATATTTAGGCCAAGCAATCTGACTAATCAGTCTCCATCAGACTGAGATTGGGGACTTTTTTTTTTCTCACAATCTTACTGCAAGCTAGTTGCTCAGATTTCCCTCAGATTTCATCCTCACACTATCTACCAGAAAACCAGTCCTCACCATGGCTTATCTAATCAGACGACCTCCCATGGTTGATTTGATAAAAACCATGGCTGGATTTGATAGAGTCCAGTTCTGATTGAATCAATCTCCTCCCCTGATCTTTATCTAGTCATTATGGAAAGTACCTCTGCACTCCTGTTATTTCTCTGCACAACAATATTTATCTGCAAATGTAGTGTTCTGTGGTGCTTAAGTGTCCCTAGCGATTTCAGACATCATCACTAAGTGTGATACTGCAGTAAATCAAGCTTCACCTCATAATTCTTTATTCTCCAGGCTTTTACTGAACTATTAATCCTTATTTCTATATCATTCTGCCTTAGTTGTACTTGCCTGGATCCAGCTCAATGTTCATGACCATAGCCAATATAATGATGAGATGATAAGGCTTGAGGTCCATGTATAATCAACTATGTTACCTCATCAATGTTACCCAGTGCGTTTTCTATCGGATAAACGCATGGAAAACGTACGTAGCGCATTTGGCCATATAGGTGTCTATGAGGAGGCAAGTAAAAGACCCCACCCATGGAGTAAATGTGTATTTTTGTGTGTCAACACAAATACCAATATCTGATATCACTAATTTTGTTACAAATCGAACTCAAGATCTCTAGAAGTGCATAATATAGGTTTAGCCACTAAAATGTGCTCTGTTTTTTTAGACATCCCTAATAACTGTCATAACATCAAGATGTAACAGAATCCTCTCGAGGGATGTCTTTGCAAGAACAATATCATGCAATGGGAATTTGGGTACATTTTGTATAATCTAATAATTATATTGACATCACACTCCCGCGCCAGATGAGATGAATATTTAGTGGGGAAAATGCTGATGAATTTGTGATGACAAGAGGGTTTTGGTCCTTGTAGAAATCAGAGGAAGCTGATGTACCAAGTCTAATTAGAATTCAAGCACTTGGCCATCAGATTCCATCAGATGGCCAAGTATTTGAATTCTATTCTATTTTCAGATTTTGGCAAAATTTCCCCTGGCAATTAGTTGTTATATAACAATATTTATGTATTTGCTTTTTAATAATTATTGTCCAAATTAATTGGATTGAATGTAATGTAAATGATATACCTACTGGCAATATCCGTTTGTTATATCGAAGATAAATTCATGCAATATGACCCCAGAACAGCATATAGATGATATAGACAACAAAGAACAACATAATATCTAGTGGTGTATGATAAATGGCTCAAATGGACCTCTATTGACTGAGCAACCGATCTAGTAGCTACACGACCGAGTGAATGGCATAGCTTTGGGACCAGGGAATCACCCAGGGGGACCAAATGTCGCCTATAAGTGACCATCCAAAGTGGCCAGTGGTGTCTCTAGCCTATAGGTCTGTGGCCCATTTGTCAGCCCAATGTCTGGTTAATGAGTAAAACAAAGGTCGGCTCTTTCAGCTGAGGTCAGAGGAGGACACAGAAAACCCATCATGGCTTTTCTGTTGGTCTGTGTTAGTGTCAGTGTCCAGGAATTGTGTCGATGGACTCCGCTTATGCTCCACAGTACAGGCTGAAAGTGGCCTGTGCAAGGTTTTTAGTAAATGTCAACACAAAGTCTCGTAGTGAATGTCTTGTGGTTTTCATTTGCAATTGGCGAGAAATTGTGAGATGCCACGAATCATCAGATTCAGCATTTGTTTTTCTTAAATGTAGACACATATGTCAAAAGTGACATTCAGCTGTCGAGAAAAGTAGATATACATGATATATTAATTAATTGTTCTGTAAAGTGTCTTTTGGAAATCCAACGGCCCTAAAACTTCGGTTCGAAGAGCTAAGTCGATGGCATCGAGCCGCGGTTTTATCAGTGACCGCATAGGGAGACTGCTGTGGGAGACAGGGAGTGGGCTGGCTGCTGGAGATTATGAAGACATGGGGGTGTTGATCTTCATACATTACTCTCCAGCAGCTCAGTATGGCCTGGCAACTTGTACCGAGGGATTCCGCTGTCCTGTGTTGAATTAATGCGACCGGTTCTAGCGGATGATCCCGGTCTGCGGATGTTGGTCGGGATTTACCGGACGCTCCTAATGCTATGATCCCCACACAGTTCTGAACACCAGTCATTGCTCACAGGGTCTATGATTAAAACATAGTCTCACAAGGCCAGCTCCTAGAGCAGCACTGATTCCTTCATTGCAGTTCAAGAGATCGTGGGGTTAATTTGATCTATTCATCACCGCCCCTGCTTAACCCAATTGCCCGTGGCTGTATCATTGTTCATTACCTGCCAGGGTTATGTGCAAAATGCGTGCTTTATGGCCACATTCATGGGAATACACTTCTTCTAAGGGCTTCTCATTTATCTGCACTGATTTGTTTGGTTCTTCTGAATTGCCATCCTCATGGAGTATTCACTACAAGTGTATGCATTGAGTCATTCAAGTGTTAAGTAACTTAAATTAAGCCTATTGCTTGACTTCAGTTCAGTCTATAAGGTTAAGGAGTTAAACTAAAGACATAATGACAGATTAGTTTGACTTAGTGATAAATATTCATTATGAGTAATCATAATGTTTATCACAAATATATGTATGGAGGAGATAGTGGTCAAGGCTCATGTCAGTGCTTTGTCTTGCCACTCGGTATGATCATAATCTAGGATAGCTGTGCCTTTGTTTAGCTTCTATTTTGAGGCAGGCAAAAGACCAAGCTGGTTGGTAGGTGCTGGTGCGCAGACTGTGAATTCCATTCCTGATCATCTAGTTATTATGCACCATACATCACAGATTAGGGCATGAGGGCACAGCCCTGCTAGAACTTAGAATCTGTACTTTTTTATCTCCCTTTTCTTTCGGTCAGTGGTCAATGAATTCAACAGCAGAATGGAGTTGACAGGCCAACTAACCAAGTTCTCTTCAGCCCTAAAAAACTTGAATGATCATTGAGAGGTTTTCTGTAGGACTTTCCAGGTCCTCCTTTTGTTTAGGAGATGCTACTTCATACTCGGTTTCAGCCAAAAGGAGACAAAAATGTTGCCAAGAAGAATCCTCAGTGCCTTTTTGTTGGGCTTTTGTGGCCTTTTTGCTGGCCTTTTTGTTGGCCTTGGTGGACCGAATATCCCATTGCTGACTCCGACCAGTTGCTATGTAACAGTTACCATGACCACCGAGGAAGTTATGTGTACCGTGTGACCTTATCATAAGAACACTTCCGTGTCATTTTCATCGGTTTACCCTCACTCAGTTTATCTTACTACAGTGAAACCCACTCTAAAGGCCACTGCTATTAAGACCACCTCACCATTAAGACCAACTACTGTGGATCCAAACGATAGATAGATAGATAGATAATGAAGGTGCAGCCCTCTAAGGCAAGTCCTTGCCACTATCGAGGGTTCATTGATGAGGTGAGAGAGAGAGGAGGAGTCCACCCATGTTTACACATTTACTCTAAGAGTGGGATCTTTTACTTGCCTCAGCATAGACACTGATTACAAGGGACCACCAATTGACATCCAGCTGAGATGTAGAGCTCTCATGAAGAGTGAGTGAGTGCACTGGCCTGGAATTGAACCCAAAATGTAAAAATAAAAAAACCCAAATGTATTCTTTTCATTGTATATTACCTCACTCTTAAGTCCACCTCACATTAAGACCAGTAAAACTTGCAACAAAGGTGGTTTTTATGGCGAGGTTCCATTGTATTCAGAACACTAACCAACGCATTATTTATAGAATTAGGCCAGTCGTACTGTGTGTGTGTGTGTGTGTGTGTGTGTGTGTGTGTGTGTGTGTGTGCGTGCGTGCGTGCGTGCGTGCGTGCGTGCGTGCGTGCGTGCGTGCGTGCGTGCGTGCGTGCGTGCGTGCAGGGCTTTACGTCCTGTATTTCTGCACCAGTTGAGCTAATTAGGACAAGCATAGACCATGGCAATGAGACGAAGGAGGAAACAGCCAATCAACTTAGGCTCGACCGGGAATCGAACCCACCTCTGAGCTAGGCCCCCGCCCAGGCCAGTCGTACTAGCTTGGTACAACTGTACTAGACATAGTCTCTTCATAAGGTGTGGGAGTCAAGACAACCGGATATGAAATTTTTTTTTTGGATATATGTGCATCTGGATATGTGCATCTGGATATGTGCATCTGGTCTCGTGATGATACTGGTCATACTTCTGAGAAAAAATGGCAAATATGACACATCACATAGGTTATCAATCCAACTCCATACATCTTATGGCTGCACTTCTTTGCTAACCTTCCTGTGTCTTGACCTAATTATGTACATGTTTTGCTCGTTTACTCATGTAAATTAAATTAATCAAATTTCTCTTGTAGGTCAAACAATGAAATTACAGAGTAATTAGATTTTCGTGTGCTGAGTTTACGAAATTTTTGTTCTGACAAGCAGGCAATTCAGAAAAATTGCCTAAACTAAAAACAATATGAATCCATTTCTCTTGTATTTTTAAGAGAAGATTTCTTAAGTCTATACTCAGCCTATCGGCTACATGGTATAACCAATTATTTTGTTTAACTAGGTAAACTAGCAAAGAATGTCCACAATTAGGTTGCTGGGCTGTTAGGTGATGACACACACTGTCAATATAAGCTCCAAATATTAAATTTTTTTTTTCCTGAATTGTGAATATAGCATCATAATTTGGTACGAACTTAATTTTATGTCCTGTATGGTTAGTCTGATGATGATTCCTAGATGGAGAAAACTTCTGTTGGTACGTGCCTTGTACTCGGTGTCTATGCTGAGGCAAGTAAAAGGCCTCACCAATGGGGTAACATGTGCAACCTGGTGCGGAATCCAAGCCTTGGCATCTCTTCATTACGTCTGCTTCTGGCAAGCTTCAGACCAATAGGACTGATAGAGAATCAGACTGACATCTGGCAAGTGGCGTTATAACCTTGACATAAATGTTTTTTTACCTAAAATTCATTCTCTATATACAGCTGAAAACTTCAACACAAAATTTATTTTCATCTCTGAATCTGTAAAACATGAAAAAAAAAGGTGCGTCTAGATTGGTGCACTACCATACTAGCATGCAAGCATGCACCTGTTCTGCCCTATAGTGGAACCCCATTTCCCATCTGCACAATAGAAGGAGAAACAACATTGCCCTGGCTAATTCCTGCCTCCGTGTGTTCTGATTGACAATCTACCATTGTGTTCCTTGCTTGATGGGTTTATCGACTGTCGTAGCAGGCCTTGCTGCTTGTCTCTGGTCTTTAGATGGACATTGGTCATTTGCTGGACATTGTATCGTGGACACCATACTGCATTCTGCTGTACTGTTTGTAATGCTATATGATGTAGTGGAAGTTATCAGATAGCTTCGGTATAGTGGTCAAGGTACTAGCTTGCTTTATAGAATGGTGGGTTCTATTTCCAACAACAACAAAAAAAGATATGTATTATTTTGGAACTGAACTAAAATGGATGGCATTTACATATGATGTCAATTGATTTGGATTATTATGTAAAATTGTATGGGTTTGAACTTGCCATCTCATGATAATCTGATATGGACCCGAAGCTTTGCAACCAATCATAGTACCTGGTATCTAGTTCATATCTACCTTTGGTATCTGGATCATAAGGGCAGCAATATGAGAGCAATTTAATATCACGAAATAGAATATATGGGTTATTCGTATTGGGGAGTCTTCCTGTGTTACTGATTAGTGTACTAATTAGTGGCGTAGGTTTCATAACTAATTAGTCCGTTCATAGTGTTACGTTCAACCAATGACATCACACCCTCAACACCCTCCCCCTCAGTTCTATATTCAAGGACAGACGAAGTGGGTAAGTACCCCTTTCACCCTCTACAGTGATCACTCCATGATGACCAAATGATCTCTGAGCGATCTTTCAATGTTAAGTAGTTCGATGCCCTATAACTGATCAATAATTGATGTCCCTAGCATCCAATTGAAAGGTTGTGTCCGTGCCATAATTTCAAGGTGATCCAAGGTCATAGCTTTCGATTGAAGGCTATGCACCCACTCGATTTTTTCACAGAAACGACCATCTATTTATTTGAGAGACTATCCACCAACACAGATTTAATGGTAATACAGAACATTGTTAATTATGTGGGAAACCAATCAATTAGGCTGCCACGTGGTCTATTTTTAGGCAATCTAGTTGAGTTTATGAAGCGGAAACATCTTTCAATCATTGTTTCAATTTTAATTTGGCCTCCTGATCAAAGTCTTCTGTCAGAAAAATTGAGATTGATGGGGCATAATTTGACGTTTCCATGTTTGATGAGATGATTATTCTTTCATTTTAATCATCTAAACTCATTTCGAAATTTGGGAAACTTGGTCTGACCTGGCTAGCCCTTTTCAGTAATGATTATGTCATGGTGTTCTGGGAGGGTAAGTTTACGTTTGATAAAACTAGGAAAATTATGGATTTTTTTTTGATTATTTTTTTTTTTCAGTTTATGTTTACACAACCATAATGATATCTTATAATAGTTTCTGACATGTTGTTAAAATTATCTGGACCAAATAATAACCTATATAATTGTTTTTACCCGATATATTATTAATTCTGTTATGATCTTATTTTGCTGGTTATGAATATCGATTAGTTTGTTTCGAACCGATTTGCCTTCCAATGGGCAAGTTATTACAGTGGAAAGCAAAAATCGGAAATTCGAGCACAAGAAATTGCATGTAACTAGAGTATTTGAGAAGATGCATCAATCACATTACATGTATGTAATATGCAATGAAGGGACAAATTGTGTAATTATGGGGATGACACTTCTGTCAAGCATGTTCTTAAGCATGTGACAAGAGTAGCAAGATTCTGTCATTATATTTAGAATGTGGATGTTGACAGCTTGACTGGTGGTGCCAAGTAAAATGAGCCTGCTGTGACACCCTGGTTGTGGCCAGAGACTCACAGACACCGTTTGCTGGAGCCCGCGTTACTGCAGGCCCAGTATGGTTTGGCAGGCCCAGTATGGTGTTGCCCATTATGGTGTGGCCGTACTCTGAAGGTTCACTGCTTTGAAGGGGGGGTGTTGTCAGGACTAGGGAGTCGACTCACCTGGGTGTCTTGTGCCGCTGCTGCTGCTGCTGCTGCTGCTGCTGGTATTGGCCAAGAGATGCAGGCCTGCAGGATGCTGAACGGTTCTCGGGGAAGATGCGGTCTGTCAGTGATGCCTGCCAGCTGCAGCAGCAACAAGACGCGGTGATGCCAGATGCCATGGCGGCCGCTGCAAGCTTTGCTACCATCGCCTCCTCCTCCTCCTCAACCTCCTTCCTCCTCCTCAATCCTTCATCTGATCTTCATCCTCCCCTCTTATTCCATTTCATCCTCCTCTTGTGTAATCATCTTGCATTTTAACTAAAATTGTGTTCGATTGTTCAATAATTACCGAAACTCTTGCAACATAAAGGACAGGTTTCAATTGGACCCAAGGCCACCATGATTGAGAATTATGACCTCCCAATTTGGTATATAGGAAAGGACATCAGAGATGATGAGTGCTGAATTCTCAGTCTGTCATGCCGAAGAAGTTTAAAAGACAGACATATATATGTGTACCCATTTGGCTAGAACTATTTTTGTGAATTAATGAAGTTGGAATGACAGGGATTATACTATTAACCCAGCTGAGAAGTTTCTGCAAGGCCTAGATCAGTTGTATGTATATAAATATTTTATCATGAAGCTAGAAAGACAGATATATGTATATCCTTTTGGCAAGACTGTTTCGTGTGAAATCAATCACTTTTTGGATGGTGATTACTCAAGTTGCTAGACTGCAGTCTTAAGTGCAAGATGCTGCACTATGGTCACTGTGGACAAGACCAAAAGACTCCCACTAAAAACCATTCCGCCAAATTGGTGCCTTTTTTTCTCTGGAGTTTACTTCTGAAACTGCAATTGTCATGGTGCAGATTTTGCCTTTCGGTTTCATTTGTGTTGATGTATGACCAGTTTGTGACTGGAATTCTCATTTAGTTTGATGGATCATCTTTAAATCCTTTAAAACGTGTTCTTGTTAGTGTCGTCTGCCCAATTTCCCACCAGATTTTTTTTCTTGCAAGTGGATTCTGTTTCTTACCGGGTGACCTAATGGTTAAGGCATCCGCCAATTCCATATTGGTGCCGGGTTTGATCCCGAGCACGGAGACTCTTCATGAGCTACATCCCAGCTGGACGTTGTTTGCATGAGACATTAGATTGGAGGTGCCTTGTACTTGGTGTCAATTCTGTGACAAGCAAAAGACCCCACCCATAGGTAAATGTGTAACATGTGGCCTCCAAGCCAACATGGCCAAATTTGCCACGTGTGTCTTCCATGAGAATGATTAACGCACGGAAAACGCATGGTTTTTAGCTAATTATAATGAGGCAAAAACCATGCGTTTGGATAAACGCATGGAAAATGCACGTGGCAAAATTGGCCATGTATCATCTCATCATTACGTTTACCACTGGCAGCCTGTAATATAAACCGATGAAGCTTCAGACCCAGTAGCATTGAGAACCCATACATATTTCTTTGCTTCTCGGGTTTTCTACCTCAAATGTCCTTACCAGTTACTCCATAGCCAACCATGTTGGTAGAAATATGATTTATCCTCTTGCGGGGTGCAAAGGGGTTGTGATAGCAAGACTGATGTCAGTGGTTGACCTGGGGTTATCTCCATCAGACTGACCTTTGGTCACTGTGTCATGCTGGATGGGGTGGTCTATCTTCATAGAACCCTCTTCCCTTTTTATGCATCCATATTCCTGTCTGCTGTTTGCCTAATGAAATCCTAATATGTCTTGGCCAGTGCTTTGTCATAAACGCGCAATAAAATGAACACGACTTATGGAAAGTATGTCATAAAGTGTGTTGCTGGTGTAGAAAGAGTATCTTCTGTCTAAACACACATAATGAAGCGATCCGTGCATTATGTTATAGTTACACCCGAACAGGAGCCAATTAACCAACATTTTCGTTGGTTATATCCCAACGCCGAAGGAAATGTTAATTAACTCTCGACTATGAAAGATATAACTAACTTATACTCCACTAGACATATTTGCTAATTTGTTTGATTGTTTGAATTCTTTAATTTAATGCTGTTTATAAATAGATATTGAAAGCCAATTATATATATTTTATTCATGTTCAGACAAATGCAATTCAAAACATGTTTATTGTCTCTTGTACGAAATAATTTTTATCTAAGTGTCATTTTTCTTTGAGCAGCCAGAGGGCTAAAAGTTGCTTATTTAAGGAGTTTTGTGACCCCGAGAGCCAGATGGCTAAATGAACCATCATTTTAATCGCCTGCATCTGCACTTACTGGTTTTTCAAGTCATAAGTATCAGAACTGGTTCAATTTTTTTGCTATGGCTGTTACCATAGCAACACTTTACAAAACCTGGCAAATTATTCCTTGTTGATATTTTTGTTGATAAATCACTGATAATTGCTTTAAACAGAAAACCAACTTTGGGTTGGTTACAGCTTTAATGAACTTTAACAGATTGTAGAGGCAAACGTAATGATAGGATGATGAACTTTAGTTTATGCCATGTTTGATATTTTGCTGTCTTGGTCGAGTCTCACTTGCCCAGCTCACCGACTTCCGAGTGTATGTTATGTTGACCTATCTTGCCAATGGAATCCATGAGATTTAGCTCCTGAAGAGTGCCTGGGTCGAGATTTGAATTTAGGACCTTCAAAATATGTAGCAATTTCCTTAACCACTAGGCCACCCAGCTGCTGAGATCTAAACAATGTTGGCCGTGTTGTGCATTGTGTTTTTGCCTTAGTAGGCACTACATGGCCAATTGTGCCTTGTGCATTTTGCCTCATCATATTAGTTAAAAACCATGCGTTTTCCATGCATTTACCCTTCTCATGGAAAACGCACGTAGCGCATTTGGCCATGCAGTAAGAAGCTGCAGGAGTGGAGAGAAGATTCTCGTGACTTGTCCACCCCCCCCCCCTTCACTGCAGCTGATCCTTTCCTGCAGTTGCTAAGCCTTCAATCCTAATTCCTGCAGCGGATCAAGCTGCACCTGGAGTTGACTGTTCAAACGTTCTTAGTTCAGCTGATTACCACCTTCGATCGTCTTAGCAGGACTAGCCTCCCACATGACTCTTTTTTACCCTCGCCCCATTTCTTTATGGGGTGATTAGGAGAGATTAGTAGGGCCCTACCCATTGGTATTCCCTGGGTTAAGAAGGCACCTAAAAAGTCTTCTGGGGGCTTTACTTATATTGATTGTCATCACTCTGTGGGCCATAAAAATGTGGAAGAGAAGGAAAATAAGAATTGCCCAAGAGGTGTAGAGGTGGATTCTGATTCTTCATGATTTGATTGCTCACCTAAGCTCCCCAAAGGACAGATGAACAGTGGTTTCATAAGGCCTCATTTGGTTTTTTTTATTTCTCAATTTTTCTAGATTTTAAATAGCATTGGAGAAATCCACCCTGGCCTCGAATTTATTATCCAGGCAATTTTTTCTTCCCAGCGATTGTTTTCCGATTAATCAGTAAAAGTTGATTGACATTTAATTTCACCGATGTCATGTAGTGACAGCTACAGTTAGTTTCATTAAAAACGGCCTGTCAAATTGAACCTAGACAAAGCTACACAACTTCTGCTATAAGATTCTACCTGCCTCTGAACGGAACTATATATAGTTGAATGATCAAAGCTGGATTTAAAAATAAATAAGTTAATAGTTATGCATACTTGTCATTTTTCATCAAAAAGATGCATGTCTGTTGTACATACATATTTATGATATATTAGATAAATTGCTTACATTTACCAAGGTATATATTTTTCAGTGGCGGTAGATGTGAGCCGACTATAAGCTAGGATTGATTGATTGATTGATTGATTTTTTTTTATTTCCAACATACAAAGTAAATTTTTTACAATAATAGAAAACATATACATTTATTTATACTCAGGGTATGTTGGGGGAAGACACCCGAGTATATACATACTTTACCACAAGGGGGGTGACTCCCCATGAGATTAATTACAAATTATTGATCATATATATATTAATTGGGGAAAACAAGAAATGATGAAAGTAAAATAAAATGATATGTGACATAATAATAAAAAAATTATAATAAAAAAATAAATACATAAAAATGATGGAGATTGGACATAATAATCAACATTATATAATACTATATCCTGAAAAAAACATTATTTGGTATCTATTATTATATACATGTAAATATCAACAATGCAAATAAATAAATATTCATTCATTATACCTTATTAAGTTTAATTTGTAATTGGTGAAATTTTTACTTAATGATTTTACATTTGGGACATTTCTAATACATGTGGGTACGTGAAGCCATAGATTTGGAGCTCTGCCAAGATAACTTTTATTATAAATTTGCATGGAATACTGCGCAACTTGGGGAAAATTCCTAGTTCTAGTCAGATGACCATGTGATGGATTTTCACATAAATTAGCAATGCGCATAGGCAATATATTGTTTACATATCGAAATGAAATTGTTATAAGAGATAATGCAGTCAAATCTTCTACTCTAAGTACTCTGGCTTTTTTATAATAAGGTTCTAATCTTACTCTCTTATTAATGACAAACAATGAACGGATAGCTTTATTTTGCTGTACCTGTAGTTTTTTCAAATTACTGGCTGTTGTCATAGGCCCCCATACACATATTGCATAATTCAAATGGCTCTGTATATTTGCAAAATAGAGAAGTCTTTTTGAACTGGTAGACAATATATTCTTAGTCATATTGAGGCTATATATACCAGAACTTAATTTTAATAACAGGCTTTGTACATGCTCATTCCAATTTAATTTTTCATCAATATTGATACCGAAAAATTTTGTACGAGATACTCTCATAATTTCTTCATTAGATACCTTTATTTTTCCACTCCAATCAGGTTTTCTATTACTTGGTTTAAATATTATATAGTTAGATTTTTCTACATTTAATGAAAGGGAGTTATCGTCAAACCACTGCGCCAGATATTTTAGATCTTCATTTATCTTTTTAGTGAGAAATTTAAGGTTACCTCCAGTTATATAAATTGTTGTGTCATCTGCAAACATTATGGAGCTGCAAAATTTCATGCATTTAGGCATATCATTTGCTAAAATTGAATACAACAGGGGACCTAAAACAGACCCCTGGGGGGGTTCCAAATATAGCATCAAATTTAGCGGAAATTACATTTTTGAACATTACTCTGATATTTCTATCAGTTAGATAACTTTTAATCCAATTTAATGTTAACCCTCTTATACACTAATTTTCCATCTTTTTGAACAATCTGTCGTGTTTAATACTATCAAATGCTTTTGACATGTCTAAAAATACTCCTATTGTATACATTTTCTTATTAAAACCATACAAAATATTGCCAGTTAAATCTAAGATTGCATCTGTAGTACTTCTTTGTTTTCTAAATCCATATTGGCCTCCATATAATACGTTGTGTTTTTTAAGAAATTTTGTTAATCTTAACTGTACTATCTTTTCTAATATTTTTGATATAACTGGAAGTAAGGAGATCGGTCTATAATTACATATTTCAAATTTACTTTTAGCTTTATATAACGGTTTGACAATAGCCAGTTTCATATCTTCTGGAAATACACCAGTAACTAATGACTTATTAAAATGATAAACAATGCATGAACTATGCCTGGATAAATAGCCTTCAACATGACATTAGATAACTGATCTTGACCTTTACTATTTTTTTTACTTCAATCCTTTAATAAGTCATTCTATTTCATGTCGTAGGAAAAAGAAAACAACTTTCATTAATCCTATTTTAGCTATTGAGTACTGGACCTAAAGGAGTTCTATTTTGCTGTATTTTGTCCGCCATACACTTTCCAATTTCACTATAGTACTTAGCAAATGCATCACTAATGATTTGTTTATTATTCTGCTTTACTCCATTAATGTAAATTTCGTCGGATATTTCTCTTTTGTTTTTAATCTTACCAGTGAGCTTATTCAGGATACCCCATAATTTTTTTGAATCATTACTATATTCCGAAATGTTATTATGTACATATTGATACTTAGCTTTTCTTCTTAACTTTTGATACATATTTCTGTATTTTTTATATGTTATATATTCTACAGAGTCACGGGATAAATGGAGTACCTTTTTGTACATTTTCCAACATCTATTTGAGGACTCATTCAAACCTATTGTATAGGAATAGACAGAAGCCCCTGGCTTTAGCCAGTTATAGCTACTGCCAGGAATAGGTTGCAACATTTGTCTCGAGTCGACCATATTTTATGAAACTAACTATAAGACATATTTGTTGCTGTTGTTCATCCCTTCGTTTTTATTTTTTTTCATGGATTATTAATTTTTTGCACCTTGATTACAGTTAAACCTGGGATGTGCTTGAAATGCCTAGGATTGCTTTCAGTTATCGTTTTATTTGTGATATTATTTTATTGTGACAAGTTCAGGTAGAGGAGGTCACAAATTGTATTTGCTTTTAAACTTAAATGACCAGTTAGTATTGCACCAGGTGTATGGACTTGGGTGTCCGTAATCAGGGTGACTTTGATTGGACACGTTCCATAAATAGCGGAGGGGGACTTCCTGTGGTAACATTCGATTTGAGCCTCCGATTGACTGAAGGCGAAATTCACTCGCACCGACAGCATAATGAATGCGCTGGGCGATAATTGGTGATATCTCATTGGAGATCCATGCTTTTCCGTCCGATTCCAGCCATTTCCTCTTGTTTATCTATCACCATGGCAACCCTTTTGCTATTTATACCCCGAGGTTGTTGTGGGATGCGATTGTGATTGGGGGGACAAGGCGTTTTGAAACTGATAAAGAAAATTCATGTTGACAGCCAGCCAAATTTCTTCTTATCGATAAAATCTGCGCCATTTATGACCATTGATTCCTAAGAAGAAGTTGTTTATTACTTCAGAAATTAGTTTCTTTCACTCAAAATGAATCTCCCATGCTATAAAATGTCTTTAAGTTCAACCATTCTCAAAAAAGAGTAGGCGTGTGATATGATGTTGTTTTCAGCATCCATACTCCATTCAAAATATGTTTTTATCAACTTTCGTTATTTTTGCCTGAATTAAAAATATGATACCGTAAGTCCAGTGAGATTAACATGGCAAGAGGATATGAAGTACAAATAATAATGCTCAGTACAATTTACTAAATGTTTTTTATTTTTTGTCTTGTTTCAGGTAAGATGAAATCCTGTTGATTCTCAAACGGTAGGATGAATATTCTATCATATTTCTATACCTCTTTTGTTATTACCTCAATTGCCAGAGATCGTATGCAGCTGCAATCATACACACAAAAGTAATAGTTCTAAATTATCTTATGAATATATTTTCTTATTTCCTCAATAATTATAGATGATATGGAACCTAATATGGCACATGCACATTTACCACACCTTCGAGTGATTTTCACCTCGGCATTTGCAATACAAGCATTAGATTATGTCACTGATCATACAGATGTGTTACAGACACCTTTCTTAATCTTTGCCGTCAAAAATAGGGCAAATAGATAAATTTTCAATAAGAAGGTAGAGCATTGACACCTTTGAGGCAGAAAGTGCCATTATGGGTTCGGGCTAATTTTCTGTCTTTTCTGTTTCTAATTAACTGGCCCATCCTACTGAAAATCATGTTATTATGTCCTGATTAATTGAAGATTCAAATAGTCCCTCTGGAATGCCATTATATTTCTCTGTTTTAATTTTATGACCTTGCTGGATCAAAAGTGGAACCAACCTTCTTATCATCTAATACCATAATATATATATGCAGTATTAAATAACATTGAAGGAGGATTCTGGGCAAATATTATATTTTCTGCGGCCTCAGAGGTGTAGTATCTAGGAAATCTCTAATTTTTTAACTTTCTGCAACTAGAGACACCATGCAAGCAGACAGAAATTTGACTTCTGTGATATGTGTCACTCAGAACAAGCCCTGCAGCATGAACCCTCTCAATAATTCAGACACTGATATTGTCTGACACTATAAGATCAAAATATCACAATGACCAATTACTTATACCCCTGAATAAATGTGGCAAAACTTTAAAAGACCTCATAAGCATTTGAGTAACCTAGAGCTATCTCGAAAGAGGAGATGCCTGGTGCAAGTGTTTAGGCTGCACCCTGTAGCTTACATTGTCAGCACATAGGCCAATCTAAGACATCAATAAACAGTTCCTAATGTCCTGTTTCATTAACAGTTTGTCCTTCTTTCCATGTGTGACATTCATTAATTAACTACAAACCGGAAATCGTGTTCAATCGGTTGTCAAAACCGGAAGTACATTGATCACACCTCCTTCGTGATTTGTTTTGCTTACTTCCTGTTAGCTGTTGATTGCATGCACAATCTAAGGCCCAATCTATGGGCCAATCTATGGCCCAAATTATGGCCCAGTCTATGGTATGTTAAAGATACATTTGTAACCTTGCCTTTTTGGAAACTTTGGGAAATGTCGGTGCTTTTAAAGTGAAACTGGATGTAACAAAATATTTGAAGACGTGTCATGTATAAGTATTGTAAATTGGTAAGCATTATAAATCATTATTTATCATAAATTTATCTCGCTACAATTATGTTTTGAACAATATGTAAACTGCTTATGGTTATACGCAGCATGGAATATTGAAAAATGAACAGAAATGTTGTCCATAAATTTCCCCCCCCCCCAGCTTTTTGACTGATGATGGCACCTCTTATTAACAACAAATTACATTTCTGTTTTCCAGTTCCTTCGTTTTAATACTTAATGTTTCTCAAGCTGCCTGTCGCCATGACAGTAACAAATATTATTGGCAAATCATTTTGGAAAGAAAGCAGTTTGAGCCGTGGTCATGATTTAGATCTGTGTATCTCCTGTGAAAAGTTGTTATACATGTACGGATCAATAAAGACAGGATCTTATCACGTAGCTTATTAAAAGGTCTGTAAGAATGAAATGATCCATAAGCTATCAATACGTAAGGGAGAGATGCCACTTTAATTTAGAAAGTGGTTTAAAAAGCGAGATAGATGTGTTTGGGTGAACAACGAAACACTTGCAATGATCAGATAGGGATTGTTTTTTTTTTGGCCACAGAACATGTTAAGGGTGATGGAACAAGTCATGTGATCCAAGCAGGTTTCCATGGAGACAGGGGTGTCACGTGGTTTCTTAAGGGGTGTCTTTACTTGATGGATTGTTTTGTCTTGAGGGTCACTCCTTTTTACCCCATGGGGGTTTACCCCAACCCCTCAAGTCTTTGTTGCCAAATTCATCAAATTGTCAACCAGGTCTGTTTGGTGAGACAGAAACTTGGTTGCATTTCCCTGTCTTGGATTGTGCCCAAATGTGAAGAACTATGAGCCAAGTGGTCAATTTGTTAGAGTGATCTGATTCTGGAAAGACTCTGTGTATGGGTTCGAATCCAGCTCCTTGTACTGTTTATAGCTGCAGCTGGGTGGGCTAATAGTTAAGGAATCCGCCAATTCCATATTACCCAGCTATGCTGAACCCCCGAGCCGGGCACTCTTCATGAGCTACATCCCAGCTGGATGTTGATCCCATGAGACGTTAAATTGGCGGTCCCTTGTACTCGGTGTTTATGGTGAGGCAAGTAAAAGACCCCACCCTTGGGGTAAATGTGTAACATGGTGTGGACTCCCCAATTGTTATCATCTCATCATAACATCTGCCTCTGGAAGCTGGTCGTATTAGCTGGCTTCAGACCCAGTAGCATTGTGACATTGTATTGGTTGATTGAAAACTGGAAGGTTGGATATTAAATTAAATGACCAGAAGTTATTTTTATTATTATATTTAAAAGTCTTTTAAAATTAACAAAGTCTTTATTTTTCTTTAGTGATGTTGGCAGCTTGTTCCATAAGTGGGGATTAGAAAGTTGAAATGCAATATGTTTATTGTGAATATCTTCTGAATGGATTTCCTTGTAAACTTCAGATGCACTGTACCAATACCAAATATTTCTTTATTTTTGCTAACAACAAATCACGGAATATGGTATTGCTGATCACGAAGAAGTAGTCGAGTTGGCACATTTGCTGAACTCTTGTAATAATGATAATTAATATCAATACAAAAGTGATCAATGGTCACCAATGATAGCTGCGTCATTAATTAATGCGTCAATGATAATTGTCTTTGAGGTGTGAGTAGAGACACCCAGCTAAGTACCCATTACTAAATATGCAATAAAACCAATTTGATTATTATGAACTACTGATCTACTTAACTGAAAACATTAGTGTGAAAAGGTGACCAAAATGTAATAGATGAAAAAAGTATTTAACTAACAACAATAACGGGCTGACGTCAACTGAACTGGTTTGTCTCACCTCCATCACAAACATGTTTTTGCGGCTTATTTGTAGCCCAAGTGATAATTGGTTTTTCCCCAGGTTTTTTACTGTTCATTATAGTGCCAATTTGCGTCTCAGTTACATCTGTCCTGTTATTAGCAAGAATGATAGGCATATATGAGGAAAAATTGAAACGAGTCATAAAATTTGCCCCTGTCTAGGATTCTGTGCAAATATTATATTAGGTGTGGTAACTAGGAAATCTCTCATATTTAAACTTTTCTGCAACTAGAGACACCATGTAAGCAGACAGAAATTTGACTTCTGTGATATGTGTCACTCAGAACAAGCCCTGCAGCATGCACCCTCTCAATAATTCAGATACTGATATTGTGTGACATTATAAGATCAAAAATATCACAATGACCAATTGCGTATACCCCTGACTAGCCTAAAATGTGCCCCTGTCTAGGCAGTAAAGCTTAGTGCAAAATCTTTAAGTTTGCTTGCAGATCTAGGCAAGACAAAGTGCCCCATATATCCTTAGCTTTCTTTGCTGACTTTTTTCCTACTGAGCCTCTCAAGTGCCAATTAATTTCACACACTATCTTGCCATTGACAAGCAGGTGATATGGCACCAACACTGTGGCCATTGCATTGCCATATCTTGTTTGCCTTCCACTTTTGCTGTGACAGCCCAGGAGGGTCTAAACGCCATACCAGCACATGCCAGACCTCTGACCTCAATATTTCGCCATATTTTGCCAATTCACAACAAATATAGTTCTTGAACTGTTATGACGAACAATTTGGACTGTCGAAAAGTCTGTTATAATCGTACAAATGTATGCTGTCTGGTGTAAAAGAGGTAAATATCATTACCTTAGAAATAACCTAGTTATAACCAGACTTCGGTAAGCCTGCTCCTTATGTAAGGGTCAGGTGGGGCCTAGCTGAGTGGTAGAGAGCTAGCCTTCCAACCACGGGGTCCTGGGTTCAATTCCCGGTCGAGCCTAAGTTGGATGGCTGTTTCATCTTTCGTCTCATTGCCATGGTCCCTGCCTGTCCTAATTAGCCCATCAAGTGCAGAAATACAGGACGTAAGCCCTAATCCAACTACCTATCCTTGTGTCAGGGTCTGATTGTACCTCGCTTTAGGAATGATCTTCTGTTGGCGTATAATGGCTAAGGTGATTGCATATCAGCAACAAGGTTGTGGGTTCCAATCACTTCCAAAATATAGTGGAGCTGGGCATGTGCTTGCTGTCGTAGCGACCTTACATGCTTTTGTTATAAGCATGATAAGGGCAATAACTTCATTAAGCCTAGTGGTTAAAGTGGTAACCTGCCATCCATTAGTTTGTGTGTTTGAATCTGCACATTGGAAGTAGGCAGGTACAATACAATTTATACCACTGTTTGCCTTCCACAGCCAATCAGAAGCCTGGATTACAGGGGGATATATCACATGTACTAAGAACAGCAGGGAGGACATGGTCACACTTATATGAGCACATGTTGTGGCAAAGCTTAACAAGCAAACACTTAACAAGCAAACAAATGTCTTGCAAAATAGGCAACATCTTAAGTGGTATAATATATGCCCTTGTTTTCTTCGACATGGGATTATTGCTCGGCTAACGCCTCGCAATAACTCCCATGTCGAAGAAAACGTGGGCATTATCTATTACGTAGCCCTAAGGAAACATTGTTTCATCTTTTGTTGGTGTGAATATGTTCATCATTAGAATTAGGGGTACTTGTACTGTACTATCTTTGTTTCTAATTGTTTCGAAATTTTGACAACTATTTGCTTTCTTCTCCATTGTTTTCTTTCTTTGTTTGTTTCTTCCTTTCTTGTTTCATAAACAATGAAACGATAAAAACAAGAACATAAACTGGGTAACAGTTTATTTACTCCATTGAGCGCTGATAAACAGCGATGCTTGTTAGTGGTTTCAGTGATCCGTGTGAATTCCATAAGCCAAACATTTCAACAATTACAGAAACGGTGCAGACATTTAAAGAGCTTTTGCACCACTTTATATTTCAATTACATTAGAATGTAAGACAAATTCACTTTTTTAATGTAGTTTGACGCCTTGTCTTCCTTGAATATAGTGAAAGAAAAAGAAGAAGAATAAAAATGTAGGTCTGCAATGTAAATTGTCTGTCAGGTAAAAGCACTTTATCCAAAGGTTGTGACCATTATCCTGTTATATTTACTGTAAAATGTAGTTTTTATGCTTCCTTTTAGTTTTATATATTTGGGAATGTACATTTAATACATCTCCTGAAAGCTATTTGACAAGTGATTGGGTTTTTTTTCACCTCGCCATGACTTTTGTTATTTAAGGTAATGAGTGCTATGGGGATATTATGAGTGAATGTATTGACAAATGTTGGTCATGTTTTTGCATGAATACTCTCTAACAGCTTTGAACTGAAATAGATAGCCTTTCGTTTCCTATCTCCCAAAGTTGTGTCAATATTTCCTGGCTTTGTGATTGTCAGGCTGATCATCAGAGAAACAGCAAAAATTTCACGATTAAAAATAAATAGCACCAGGGAAGTTATTTGTGATGGAGAGTTCTCATTAGACTCAGACAAGTTTATTTCCTGTACACAGATACATCTATTATACACATCTAGAGACGCCCCTAAGATAATTGTCTATCGCCAACAGGGTGCCACCAAAATAATTTTTCATCCAGATCCCTGCAGACCCTGCCACTAGCTGCCAGACAGATTTCAGCATTTTCGATTGTTAAGTTGAATTGAAGTGAAGAAGTTAAGTTTTTCAGTGAGGAGAATTATTCAATATAGCGTTGTGTTGTAATATCAGAAAAAGCCTACTCATGCAAAAAAAATTCCTGAATGGCCTAGTGGTGGGGGCCCCTTTAGTCCCTCTGGGAGCTGCGTTTTCAAATCTAGACTAATTATGCTGACCTTCTGATTGTGTCATTAAATTGGCTGTGCCTTGGATTAATATATCTACCGAAATGCTTGCCTTGCAAATGCATTAATCTCACACGCACTTGTGATCCAACATCGATTGCATCAGTCCAATATTACTCCTGCGTTATGTATTGTAGTTATGGGAGACAAACACGATCCCTTGGTCATGCCAATGCTTAGCCAAACAGATAAGGCTGCAATGACTTCATGGTAGGGTAGGTATTACTGCAAGAGGGTAACCCTTCAGCAAAGACTCGAGTTGCCCCCACCGTCCCCTGAGGTGAGGGTTAATTGCCCTGTGGCACTAATGTCACATGTCCACCAGGGTCCAGTATTGTCCAGTTGTGCTGATTCAATCTGTGTCCTTTCCGTATGTAGTAATATTCATAGTAATATGCTGCTGTCATGGTTTTGCTTGGGGATTTGCAATCACTCACACTGTGACACAGAGTGACTTCCTCAGAGGGATGAGTTTGGAGATCATTTGTACTGGCAGCTGTTGTAGGTCAGTTTGTTTGGAGTAGGATTGTGATACTGCAGTCTACTCAGTTATATGAAGTCCTAATAAGCCCATCAGGTGCAGAAATACAGGACGTAAAGCCCTAATCCACCACCACCACCACCACTCAGTTATATATGAATTTTTAATGCACAGCAGGCAGTGTAAATTATAGGACATATAAAAAAAATATTAGAGCTTAGATATATGAATGACCTTGAGCCTTTCAGATCTTCTTTCTTCGAAACCAGTAACCACATTCATAAACCTCTTCCAAGGATTTTAGTCCCTGCTGAATTTCACTTGTAATCAATTTCTCTTAACACCTTTATTAAGAATTTTGCCACTCCTTTGTTCTAATAATTAACATCCTTCATTTAACATAACGTGTCTATCTTATTCTTTATTCATGTGGCCATGAGTTTGATTCTATACCTTGTTGTCTGCTAAAAATCCACCCTGCTTATTTCAGTTGTTTAAGTAATGCAATCCGTTTGCAATTAATATTTAGCAGAAGGAATTAAGGCCTCGAATAAGGAGAATGTTGTGGACTCCTCAGCCTTCCATTCAACAGACATTACAGCACGAGATTGTGGGAATTCTGATATTAATTTCTTTCTCTTCGTAAATGCAAGGGCATCCTGCCATGTAATTACGATTGGAGCAACCAGGGATGGCCTTGTGTGACACCTTATGCAAACGCATGGAAAACGCACGTGGCACAATTGGCCCTGTAGCCCTTATTGCAAAACCAAGACAATAACCATTTCTGTCCAAAACTGATGACCATTTCCCCTCCATGAATTTTTCTTGCCTTACCCACCAATCTATACAGCAGCCACTTCCCCAACTAATCGGGAAGACCACTTGCTTCTCAGTTTTGCAGCAGTTTGCTGAGTAAATATCAATTTGACAAGTAGAACGGTTACTTTGACAACCAGACTGGAGTTTACAAATGTCTGAAAGAGCCTGTGTTTTTCCTTAGCTGGAAGCCTGCCTGGTTTTTCTTTCAATTCATTAATAACAGACTGGGTGTAATTGAGCCCTGTTTGTGCTGCAAGTCTGCAAGAAGGATAAAGTAAGTGAAGTGACTTATGTGTAATTTATGCTGAATTTGAAGTTTCAGCAAAATGTATATATGTAGTGGTGACTTTATTTGTTTCGTCTCACTGACACTTGTCTGAAAGTTATTATAATGGATCAATAACCAATTCAATGATTTGAATGGACACCTTACGTATTTACTCACTGGTGGAGCCAGTCAATTGTCTCTGCTTAGCCACCTAGCCCAGGGACAACCAATTTAACATGGGATTTAGCTATACGTTTGGTCCAAACCCGGGTCTTTCAGGAGTTGGAAACACCTGAACCAATTGACCTCAGTTTTAAGACAGCATTACAATATGGTAAAATGTAAGAAAGCACAATTTAGGAACAGCTCCTGTCTTCTGTACAGGGTTAAGTATTTAAGGATCCAATTGAAAATGGCAACAATTTTCTTTGGTGTTTTTTTTTTTTTTTTTATAATAGAAAATGACATGTCTGAAATGTACATCTGGTTTCTTTCGGCTGCTAATTTGCACAATGTATTTTATGCGGTCTCTGTTGTAAAATAAGCTGCCTGATTTTTGCAAATGTTCCCACGCAGAAGCATGTTGTTCATGTGAAACTTCTCACATGGGACATGTGGGGATGATGATGTGCCATTTCTGCCTGCCAGTTTCATGTGATGAAGGCAAGAGTGATGACCTGCTGCTGAGGCAGAGAGCCAGACGGATGCTAGCCATGAGTGATGCAGGGCAAGGGATGAGGTGGGGAGGCAGGGTTGCAGTGGGTCAGTCAGGATGTCATTCACCAACTTCATTCATAACATGTAGTGTTGAGAGCAACCATCTGTGTGATTACAAATTTACCCCTCAATCAAACCCCCTTCTGCCTCAGCACCTTACTGCTCCTTCATCACACCTCTCCTGGTAATGGCTGAGGCCTTATGACGTCATATATGTGTGATGTCCGTGACGTCATTATCTTTAAGGAAGTGCCCCATAACGCCACCTTGTGTGATGACTGATGAGGTCAAAATATATGAGAAATTGAATGAGAAATTAATCTTGGTTGCCTAGTGGTTAAGACAGTTTTCAGTGTCTCTCATGGTCTTGGGTTCAACTGCCATCCAATATATCCTCTGTGACATCAATCCCATCAGGGTGTCATATGTACAAGTGTTCAGCATGACTGCATTTTAATCTTTTATGTCACTAAAATATCGCACCCTGAACTCCATGCAAATTACCTACATTGTAGATACAGTTAATATGTTATACACACTACATGTACAGGGTGAAAATAGAGCCCTAAATAATGGGATTTACAAATCCCTGTGAGGAAACACTTAACATTGAAGCTCGTGGTTTCCAAGTTTCCGGTCAAGACAGGTACCTGGGCACAACTATAAATAAACTTGGGTTTCAATTGAAGCTAGAAGAGGCAATATCAACTTATAGGCCTATGTAATGTTATGAGTAGTCTAAACGTGGATAGACTTCATGAAAATAGAAAAACATTTTTATCTGCCAGTTGCCTTTTGTCATTAATTTGTCTTTGTAGTCCGTGACCTTTTGATTCATGCTTTAACCTAATGATGACCTTGACCTTCAGTGACAGACTAACCTTGTCATTTTTCATGATGATTACCCCTATCTTCTGAGCCATGTTAAGAGCTCTGACTCAACGATGAAGCCTTATTTCTTGTAAACCTGAGTTGCATATCTCTGTAATTCTCCTTACCATGGATTCTGGTTAGCCTTTTATTTTTATTTCTTTATTAAAACGCCCAATTCCGAAAATATATACATGTATAAAAACATGGAAAAATAGCACTAATTGGTTAAAACAAAAAAGTCCAAGATTACTCTCAAAGCGAACTGGTGATAAAATGTTTATCAGAGTAAGGCCTACATGCATTATCATTCAACAACAGATATCTTATAGAATCTGAAATGCCTTCATGACTAGAGGTTGACCCAGAGCCTTTGGATAGAGGTTTAAACAGTGCTCAGGCAAACCAAACAGGGGAATTACCAGTTTTGATAATAAGGTCTAGTAATGAATTTTATTAGTAACCTGATAGAGCTCTGTTCGTTACATAACAACATATTTCTTTACATATGTGTTGTTGATAGATTCTCCAAGGTTACCTCTATTAGGCGCTACATATTTATGTAACATGTTGTTTGCATTTACAGGTGTGTATATTTGTAACCTTTTAGAAAATGAAGTTGTTGTTACTATTTATTTTTGTGGTTTAGACAGGCAAATAACAGACAGTTAGTTTCATTAAAAACGGCCTGTCAAATTAAACCTAGTCAAAGCTAGACAACTTCTGCTGTACAATGCTACCTACCCCAAATATAATAATTATAAATAATGTAAACGGAACTGTCTGGCTATAGTAAACGGAACTGTCTGGCTACTCAAAGCCGGATCTAAAAGTAAATATTTATGATATGTTAGATAAATTTCTTACATTGACATAGATAAATTTATATTTTTTTGGTGTAAGCTGACTTTAAACTAGGAGTAGGCAGAAACAGCTGGATTTATGAAACTAACTGTACTTATCAATAACACAGTAATTAGGTATCACTTTATCAAACTGGACAAAAACACTATGTACACGATATGTGCTTAATGAATGGAAATTGCCACTGGCAAAATAAATTAGTACATGACACGACTCTTGTTGTTAGGAGATGATTTGTTATCGTAAGCTATTACTGTTCCCGGTGCGGCTCTATGTGTAAGTAATGAATGTGCCTCAGGCGATATTGTTGATACAGTTGTGGTGTGCTGAGTCATACGAAATGTCAATGTATTGGAAGTACAAAAAAAGATGTAGCAATAACAAGGGGGGGGGGGGGGGTGGTTATCTATGAGTTCTATATTATGGAAATTAACATAGGATGACCTCACCATGAAGACATTACAGTGTGAGGTACTCACATAGGATGACCTCACCATGAAGACATTACAGTGTGAGGTACTCACATAGGATGACCTCACCATGAAGACATTACAGTGCGAGGTACTCACATAGGATGACCTCACCATGAAGACATTACAGTGTGAGGTACTCACATAGGATGACCTCACCATGAAGACATTACAGTGTGAGGTACTCACATAGGATGACCTCACCATGAAGACATTACAGTGTGAGGTACTCGCACTAGTGGTAGTTTCGTAGTACAGAGGTACAGCTTAAATGCGAGGTTTTGTTATGTTAATTCATATACGTTATGCGTGCCTGTACCTACTATGAATGGGAGGAGCCTGCCCTGATGCTTTAGTTATTGACATGGCCCATCCTGCCCACTAATATGACATACTATAGTCTATAGACTTAACATAGGACAGTGCATATAAGGAAGGAAATGAATAGCTGTGGGGCCTGCTGGCAGTTTCCCTTAATTTACCAACACAATATATTTCTGTTGTCCTTCTATTAGCCTCACCAGAAGAAAAACTCAGTAGTTAGCAAGAAACCAGGAAACTTTGCCTCCATATATGACAGCTGACACCTTGCATTTGGTGCAATTTCTCTCACTTTTGTGTGATAATGGGAATGTCCTTCATTTCGCTTGATTGCTTCCGATATCTAGTTACTGTGATTCACATTTTTCTCTCTCATTTCTTTTTTCATTTATTTCGATTATGTGGTGACCATGTACTCAAACATAATGTGGTAATTCGTTATTGACCGAACCACTGAAATGTTGACTGTGTTTAATAGGTGGTTAGTAGTAGTTCTAAGCATCTTTGTCTCAAGATAAGAGTGATAAAGATTGAGAGATGAGGGAAGCAATTGAAAGTTCAGTGAAGAAACTGAGAGATGAGGGAAGTGAGTGAGATGAAGGGGGAGAGAGGAAATGATGAGTGGAAAGGAGGACAGAAGAGAGAAATGAGTAAGACAATAAATTATGTAGATATTCTCAGATCTGATATAGGCTAGGTCAGAAGTGAGGGTAAATAGCAAAGAGGGGAGGGAAAAAAGAGGAGAGGGGTAAAGGCAACTGAGTGGAATTTTACTACCAATGTCCCAACATGCACCATTTTATGAATGGCTTTCAATGTTGCATGCCTCGTGAAAATCACTCTCTTTTATTGAAGGATTTTGCAACGGTTATTTCCTAATTACATGGATTTGCTGCAGTAATCCCCCTTACTCGTGGATATAAGCATAACGCTGAGTAGTGTAGTTAAAACAAGATGGCGAAATGACTGTTTATGATCGTGTTAAAATTCGTGTGCACTTCGTGATCGTAAAAGGGGGTTGTTGTTGTTGTCATAATTGCTGTTGCTGTAACAGAAAAGATGTCCCAATGCTTAGTTATTTATACTGTGGCGTAGTCTCATGTCGTTTATATCCCAATAGAGATGTTTTATTGACGATCATTTGACTCGCTGGTCGTTTCGTCCACATTAACGACCTCCCGACACAAGAAATGTTTACCGTGCTTTGCGTGGGGATGAATGGCTATTGGACCATCGATGCATTTAGTTGGTTTATTTCATCATTACAGTCGGAATATGGGGCTGGGAAAGGTCCCTCTCAAACGATATTGGTCAGCTGATGCGATACACCTGCCATGGGTCCACTGCCAGGTCATGCTTGGATGATAATTGGTCACGTGACTCGTGTTATGACGTCATTAACTGATGAACTCGACAATCATGTTTTGATGAGATTGCACTGGAAAAACTGCCTCCATAAACATTGTAGTAGCACTTGGTATTTTCCCTTAGAGTATATTTTCATCCTTTTCTTTTTCTTTCTTCTTTTTCTTTCTTTTCTTTTATGTTAGGACTAGCCATGCCATCAATCCAGAGCAGATATCAAATAGAGGCTAGAAAATATGTGAGACGAAAGCATGACTGTGCATTGTGTGTGAACAATCCGTTGTCCCATATCTTTCTCCTTGCTGTCATTGTTTAAGCGCCGCTTGTCAGTTGCCGTCAAAACATTAATCTTCCAGTCGTTCCGTGTCGTCTGCTAGACACACTGAATTGTCAAGATGACGTGTAGAAGTCGTCTGCTTTCTTTTCACGCTCTATTTTGATCGATTGAGAAGGAAATTCCAACAAGTATAGTCCCCTGAGTTACTCCTCTGCAAGCCAGTAGCATTAACCAATCATCTAACTTATCCAAAATGTCAGCTGGGAAAAGTGATCACTAGGTATTTGTATTTACCACCTGTTCCCAAACGACGCCTTTCAGTGATTGATGTGGCTTTGATATTAACTGGGTCAATGGGGTGACGTCACAAAGTCAACACGAGACGACGTATGATCAACAAATGACGTCACGACTTGGCAGCTTGGACGGAGATTTTTTATGAGTCGGCTGGGCACTTCGGATAAACACCTTCAGTAACTGGCTTAAGTAGTTGAAAAAGTTAATTGGCTATAAAAGGTTCGGTGAACCAAAGGGAATATGTGGCATTATCGCCCTTAAAATTGAAGCCAGTCAACCATGACCGGTAAACAGCTAGGCTTCCGTTTCCTGTCACTTAATTGTATCCGGTTCGTATTTATTGCTTGTCAGACACGGATGGGTGAAATTTTGATCGTTCTATTCTAACGTAACTTTTGATGGCTTCTCTCATAACACTTCAACAAGTTTGTCCTGCTGATAGATAGATATATAGTTATATAGTTATATAGATATATAGATATATAGATATATAGATATATAGATAGATGGATAGATGGATAGATGGATATGTGGATAGATAGATAGATAGATAAGTATAGATAACATGATTTTGTGGTACTTTACATTTAGCCGTTGTTTCCGTAAAAGCGAGGTTGTGGCAGGCCTTAATTGGGGTGGGACCTGTAAGTGAGGTTAGATATAGGCCTACCCATCAAATGGGTAGGTCTAAGTCCGGTTGCCTTAAATTGTAAGTCTTAAGGGAGACCCCTCTGCCTATCAAGCAGGCAGAGAGCCTCAGAGGGCCTGTGTTTGCCTTGTGCGTGCCCTTACTATTGGGGTGAGGGCAATCAGTGAGGGCAAACAGTAAGGCCAGCTGTAGCATCCTTGTATGTCTTACTTCTGCAACTGTCCTCCCAAGTTCTGCGTCTCTGACCTCACCTATCACTTGCTGAATGCCCCAATTAGGACCCTGTGTTGTGGTCATCTCTCAGAGTGACCAGACCCTCTCACTGATCTCTCAGGACCCTCCTTGACCCCTCTTTATGACCATAGGTCACTTTGAATGTGATTGCAATTGCCACAGCTGAGCTGCACCCATCAGCTGACATTTTGCCTGATTTTCTGATGGATGGGTGGGAAATTATTCTGCACTAGGTCAATTGCCAGAATGACAAGTCGTGGGTAACTGGAGATGTATAAATTTGTTGTTGAAACCCTTTTCAACTTCTGCATGTTTCATAAACATTTGCAACTCACATAAATAGAATCAACAATGAAGCATGAAAGACACACAATATGCATTGTTTTACCACGTGATCAAATGTTCTACGATACTTCTGATGCGACAGAAGTTTACTCATGTTTTAGGGTAAAATAAGCCCATATAGATTTTCATGAAAAAAAAAAGACAGCATTTGGCATGTGGTAGATATCTAACTGCTTATCAGGAGCACGAAGTTCGTTTCTTATTGAATATTCACTGGAGAATTTTGCAAGAGCATTGTGCAAGAGAATTTTGCAAGAGATCTTTTGAGTGCATCTTTGAAACAGAAAGCTTGAACAAGATGATTGCTGCCAGTGTTATCGATGAGGATGTGAAAATGATGTGGGCATGGGGTCAGCCTCCCTGCTGCTCTGCCTTAATTAACTCATTAAATTCCAAAACTTCTTTCCCAGAATGTGTAGTGACAGGTTATTGTCTTATTGCCTGCTGCCAAATTGCATTACTGTCAATGAGATGCATCCATGCATAAATTACCTGGCAACTGATTTTGTAATCTGTACTCCCAAAAGAGTTCATACAATCTCTTCACTACTGTTCTAAAGATAATGTTATGTCAGCGTAGATGATCATATACATGGCAGATGTAATGATGAGATGATATAGCTGGGCTCCACACACATTTCCATGGGGTGAGATTGTCAGATTGTTAGGCACTGCCAGTGTTGCAACATTTTTATATTAGTTATCTTGTCTTGTCTGGTCTTATGCAGCTGGGTGGTCTAGTGGTAAGACGCTCGCCTGCTCCTCTGAAGGACCCGGGTTCCATGTGGGCCCCGGGCAGCCTTCACGAGCAAAATCCCAGCTGGATGTCGATCGCATGAGACGTTAAATTGGAGGCGCCTTGTACTCGGTGTATATGCTGAGGCATGTAAAAGATCCCACCCATGGGTAAATGTGTAACATTGAGTGAACTCCTCTCTCTCCCTCACCTCATCAATCAACCCTCGATAGCGGCCAGAATTTGCCTTAGAAGGGTGCACTTTCCATATCTATCTATCTTAAATGCCATGTTAACCTATGAGTTTTATTCACGTCTGTGCTAGGAATGAGATAGCTAGACAGGCATAACTGGAGTGTGTTGGCCACTGGGGTTTGAGGTCTTCACTCAAAACAGTGCAAGTGTTACCGCCCTTTCCACCAGGAGACCCAGGACTTCCAAGGGCAGATTAAACGTTGCAGGGCTACATCTAAAGGGTTTCAGAACCTAGGATCCACAGAGGCCCTTAGCAGAGCCTTAAACTTCTAGCCACCACGTGCTGCACTTAAATTCATTTCTCCTATAATTTGGTTTTCTTAACTTCCCTTTTCTTCTTAGTTAAGCACCGAGCGGCAGTTTAATTTAGAAATTGGCGAGACTCGCACCTTGTGTGGGGAATTTCCATGGTAATTGCTCAGTGGAATGTCACTGCAACATTAGATTGGCCATGCATCGAATGCTCAAGATATTGTGTCAGGTTTGGGGGATGGGTTCTACTTGCAACATTTGGTGTCTGAATTCCCATTAGGTCTTCATGTCTTTTCCCCTCATTAGAGAACCGGAAATTATGGTTAACTCGGATCTTATTCGTTAATTTAATTAAACAACCCTGCGAAGGCGTTTCAGGGAGTTCACACCTCTTTGAGGCTGTCCTAATTCATGACATTGACAATGATGGTAGAATTTGGGTCACGTAATTATTATGGGAGAGTTTTTTTAGTTAATCTTAAAGACAATTTCTTTATTTTTTTTTCTTCACTTATTTTTTTTATTTTTATTTTGGAATGCCAGTTAGGAAGCGTAGGAACACTCTAAAAGAAGGTGCCATGTTCTTCTGGGCTTCTAAATTTGGCTAATTGCCGCTTGCTCTGAGCGCCCTCTAGTGGAAAGCCAAATTAGAGCAGAGTGCCCTCTGTTGGAACAATTTGTAATAGGGACCTGCAGCTGGGAGGGTTGCAGTAATGAACCTGCAGGTCGCAGGATCAATCGAGGGCAAAGGAAAGATTTATCCTTGTGCAACCATAAACATCCATATGAAATTAGGGTTTGGGAGCTATGCTCTTCATGTCTCAGATATAGATACGTAGTCTACGACATTTTGTATTCGCGTTCCACCACAGCTGCGCATCCTGAGCTCAGCGCTCAGTGGAGATATCACCTTAAACGGATTATAAGCTGCCCCTAAAACGTCCTCCCCTCGGTTCAGTACAAAATGTGCCGCAGCTGGCGAATTGATGAAAGACACTTTAGAGGACGTGGTACTATCGGTAGTGGCGAAGCCGCTCTTGTTGGCACCGCTTTTGTAGCCGCTCTAATTGAGCCGATTGTGTCAGGGGTCGAATTGACGCACAGGTCTGCAGGACCAAATTTCATTGGCGAAAGACCGAAGGCAGTTCATGTTCAAAGGTTACAGTGGGATCAAGAGGCGGAAAAAGGGTCATAAGAGTGCCACCAATTAAAGACAAAACTCTTGTAACAAAGGTGTTTAAATCTGGCACCCGTCGAATTCAAGAAGATTACTGCTAAAATGCGGAATGCGCAGATTCAGCGGTGCGCGTTTTAGCGTGTGTCTGTAATCCAAGCTGGGGAGGCTCAATTATTCTGCCTCCTGCGCTGTGTGAATGGCATTTAGACACACAACCTGAGACACATTTATTCCTTTTCCCATTAGAGCTCTCTTCACAATTAACCTGATCAGTTCCTTTGCTTCAGATCATCTCGTTTTTGAGGCAATTTAGAGGAAATTCGAGTCAAAGAAAAATATAACAAAGAGGCAAATCTGAGTCTGGGTTTCTTTTTTATTCGTTTTATTGCGCAACACTTTCTCGATATGGAAATGTGAATTCGTGAGAAAAATAATAAGCAAGGAAGCTTATTATATCTGATTCACTGTAATGATTTATGTTACAGAAAAACACTTTTCCTCAATTAGAACTCAATCTGGTGCATAATTTCAGGTTCATATTTTCGTTATTACTCTCTTCATATAGGTTATTGTTGAATTGGTGTCATTTTCGTAAAATGACGTCTTTAGGTGTGAAAACAACCGTGTTTACCTCATCCTTGTAGGTCAACATGAAGTTATTTTTCATAGCACAAGAATTGGATTTTAATGACTGTGACAATTGGTTTTTCATAGTTGATTTATTTAATTATTCCTGCATATGTTTATTTATATTTTTCAGGTGTGCCAGCACCCCCATACAGGAATGAGGTCATGGGGGGCAGAGTCCATAACAGCCCTCATCAAGTCAGCGCTCGTTTACAAGTATGAGCCCCCTCTACATGAAAACATGGTGAGTACTATTTTTAGTTGCACCTGTTCAAGCTTGAGCCTTGATATACCTCTGTGCTATCAAATCTCAATGTAATCACCTATAAAGTGACTATTAAAGAATTAATGTATCAGCTTCCATTAGCACCTGCCCGAAGCAAACGTAATGATGAGGGGGCAAGACTTTGAGTCCACACCACATTGCTTATGTTGTCGAGGAATGGTTAAAGCGTCCTATAGAATTGGTTCGGAAATGTAACCTTGAACACCAGCAGAGTCTGTTCGATGTGCAAACTTTGATCTCTAGACCTCCTCCTAATGTATTTTATTTAAAAAGAAGAAAATTTAAAAAAACTCGATACCAATTAGATGTGTATATTTTAGGAATGGGAAATGACTCTTTATCAGGCTTTGCATCTTTGTAAGTAATATCAGACAGGATCAATTCTTTCAAGACTTTAAGATCTAAGTGAAGCCTATATGTATGTGCCCGTAGGTGATAGCTTGTGACAGCTTAATACTTTTTCTTGCTTACTTAATAGGTTTTTTTTTTTGTGTGTGGAAAATTCTACAAAAGTACCTGAGTGTGAGGAGATAATTGCTGCAGCTATTTTTATCCCTATGAGTGTTAGGTTGCTGTCATTTGAATTTGTCTGCTCAACCATTGCTGGTGTCAAAACTGTACCTTGTGTCAACCTTTTTAGCAAGAAATAGATCCTGGTCTTTTGTTTGATAGAAGTGTGGTACTTTTCTCCAGGATAATGCTGCTTTTGCATTTTGTCACAACTACAATTCCATTTTATCCTTTAGAGTAGTAATACTATTTGGCTGCCACCTTTTTGCTGAGTCTGGCTAAAACTCCTCTTCCTTCCCAGAATGTTCCTAGAAAGTTCCAGGAAGTTCCAGGAAGTAGTGTGGCTAATAATACCACTGACACTTCCTGCTGACCACAAGTGTTCCAATTATAGAACGAAATAACCACGCTAGTTTCATGTGACAGGTTTCTGTTATTACCAATTGATAAGTTTTTGTCAGGTGATGCTCTCTATATGGTTAAGGCTATTCCACATTGTCTAGCTCTGCTGAGGGACCTCGGTTTGATTCTTGGCCTAGGCACTCTTTAAGAGCTACATCCCAATTGGATGTTGATCACATTAGACGTTAAATTTGGAGATGCCTTGTATATGGTGTCTATGGCAAGCAAAAGACCCCACTCATGGGGTAAATGACAATGTGTTGACTCCAACCTTAACATCTCATTACGTCTGCCTCTGGCAGCTGGTCATATGACCTGGCTAAGCTTCAGACCAGTGGCATCCAGACATTGAGAAATATGTTCTGATGTGAGAGACTATTCTAGTACACAAAAAAAGTACAATTGAAGAATTGATGAAAGAAACAAATAGCAGAAACAATTATCATATATTTGTGTTGTCTCAGTGCTGTCTGTTTGAAGCTTAGTCGGCTTATATTACCAACTTCCAGTGGCAGATGTAATAATGACATGATACGTGGAGTACCAGACAGTGAAGGTACCATCAATTTAACGTCTCGTGCAATCAACATCCAGCTTAGATGTAGCTCATGAAGAGTGCCCGGGCAGGGATTTGAACCTAGGGATCTTCTGCATTTGCTCTAACCGCCAAGCTGCTGTCAATAGAAAAATAAAGTAATGCAGAAGTAAGTGCTGACAGAGCCAGGAAGCAATTATGATGGAAAGCTCAATACAGGTAAACAGAAAGTTCAGAAGTTCTTGATGAAAGTCTTCCTGAGAATAACATTTCCATTAGTCCATAAGGTGGCATATTTTCATATTAGTCTGATACACGTGCTATTTCTGATCTATGAGCTTCATGAAGATAATCATGCCACACATCAAAAGGGGAGATTTGAAAAGTTCAGGAAATACAGCTGATGAGTTTCGCTGATAGGGTTAAATTGACTGTCAGATCAAAGAAAATAGTAGATGGGATCTGTGTTCCTTGTCGGATGAGTTCCCTGTCCTTCAATGTTTGTCTAAAATGAACCATGATAAAAATGGTGTCTAAATTCTACTGGGAATTGAAAGCTCATTGGATAGTCATCAACAGCAGGAATTTGGCATCAGACATTCATTGGATGAATGGAGCTGTGGGGAAAGGGCTTGCCTTTGGGAATTGTGGAAATATGGTCAATCCAAGGTCATGGCTAGTGAAAGATGGTGATATATTGCAGTTGATTCACAAATGAAGATTATGACCTTGAGACTTCGTGTTTATTTTTCCATTGATGAAATATGGTCAATCCAAGGTCATGGCTAGTGAAATATGGTCCATGATATTGCAGTTGATTCACAAAATGACATCATGACTTTTAGACTTAGTGTTAATTTCACCATTTATAATTGTTATATATACAGCAAGGATATTGTACAACAACTAATGACCCCCCCCCCCCCATTTTTCTCCTGGTTTGGTCAAGTATTTCCTATATACTTATGTAACTGATATACATGTAGTCTTGCTGTAGTCTATCATTAACAATTATGACAACAGAAAGGCAGTTACATCACTTCAAATTTATTGCAGCGTATCAAGAATTAATTTTTTTTTCCCATGCGTGTCGAGACATGTGTGATATGATTTACTTCATGTGACTCCAATTTGTATACCACAGGTCACTGTCCTCATCCAGCCATACACTATTTGCAAAAGTGGCATGATGAGTGAGACCACTTGCATTACGTGCAGAAGGTATATCAATTTGGGCTTATTCATGTGGAGAGTAATTTGGTGTTATTAGCACGGATGCATGCGAGAGCTTTTTGAGTGGCAAGTAATGGTACGCTTTGACGTATCTTTTGATGTACTTTGCTGTCTTGTCTTATTTTGTCTTATTTTGTCTTATTTTGTTCTCTTGTTTCCTTCAGAAACTGCAGACAATGATCTTGACTCCACTCCAAGAGCTGTCGGGCATCATGCACCACGACATTCGACAGAAGCAGCTCGAATGCGTTCTCCGGATTCTCCACCAAAACGGAGAGACTCTCGCCCAAGGATGGCCACTGGTTCTCGCAGTCATTGGAGCAGTTTCCAATGACCAAGGGTTTGTCTCAGTATTATGCATAATAATAATTTTTTATTCGCAAAATTTTTCAATAGTTACAGAAAATTTAGATAATAGAGACTAAGCAGAGGAGGGAAATAACTATTTCTGTAATTGTTGAAATTTTGATTTGATGAAAAAACAATTGCAATGTCTATGGGGGAGGATGTACAGTGCTTCTTACCATTTAGAACAAGGTTGGTTAGCTTCTGTAGGGTTGTCATTGATGAAAGCCATTCACTTAACTAATGCATTTAATAGCACTTTAATCATTTGACAAGTAATTTCCATTAAGGGACATGTTTTGTCTTCACTGTTGTCACTGTAGATCATCCAACAAAATGAAGCACCTGGTAACATTGAAAATGATATGGCAGTAAAAGCGATGCTGTTTTGCTGTTAGCTTACAATGTACATCCAATCTCACTTACTAAATCGGAAGGTTGAAGGTCCTAAATATGTAGTCACAACGTAATGTACTGCATTCTTTTATATTGCAGAGAAACTTTGATCAGAACAGCATTCCAAAGTCTACAACTTGTGGTGACAGACTTCCTACCCATAATGCCTTGTCAGTGTCTAGAAGTTTGCATCGAGGTCGCTTCGAGATTCGGTCTCCAGAACCAAGAGCTGAACATAAGCCTCACTGCGATTGGACTGTTGTGGAATATCTCGGACTACTTACATCAAAATCGAACAAAAATTGTAGATGACCTTGGTCAAGAAGTAAAAAACCAAAGTGACAATTCAAGCGAACGCAATTCACTTCCACCATTTGATAAACTTTGGATGTGTGTTTATTCGAAATTAGGAGAACTTTGTGTAGACCCTCGACCCGCTGTCAGGAAAAGCGCAGGACAAACTTTATTTTCCACTGTTGCTGCACATGGAAATTTGATACAGCATTCTACATGGCACACAGTTTTGTGGCAGGTTTGTGCAAGAAAAATAATTTCCAAATCTTACAAACACATCACAAAACGTATTCTCAAACATGTCTTTTTAAGATCTTGTTCGATTCAAAGCCAAAGTGGCCATCATAATTGTGGCAGTAGTATGTGTTCATAGTTTACTTCATGTGACAAACATTGGTTAGGGCAAAGTAACTTTTGGCCTTTATTAGAGGTAGACTCATTAGTAAGTTAGTCTTAATACAAGGCTACAGGTGTATACGCAGTTCTCAGGTGAGAAATATCATCTTAGGATTTTCAGAAAGGTCATCAATGTTTTTTTATTAACCATATTTGCCTAGTGAAAATATTTATCTTGGGTGTGGTAAGACATGGCGTAAAACCTATGTGATAGCGTCATTTGGAAATGTCAGAAGCACACATATTGAGATAGGTGCTTCAATGTCATGTTATGTTTTGGTGTAAAGTTTATGAAGTTTGGTTATGTAGCAGTGAGCCCACTTGTTGCTTAGTCCTATGTAATGATTTTACAGGTTGTCTACAGACAACGAAGCCGTTATGATGAACATGTTTTCTTACTTCCAAATCTATGTTATCAGTACGCTCTACCATGTTTGACTGTATTTATTTATGAACAAATCTGTGCAGTTGCTTTTGTGCAATAATCGCAATAATAGATTTTCTTCGTATTTTTTATTTGCAGGTTTTGTTTCCACTACTTGACAAAGTGAAATCTGCATCAAGCACAGCATCTCACAGCCGTGAAGAAGCAAATGCAGGGAATATTCTCATCCATCATTCACGGGACACGGCCGAGAAGCAATGGGCGGAAACCAGAGTCCTGACTTTGGCCGGGGTCGCGAGAGTCTTCAACACAAAGCGAGATCTCTTGCAGTCATTAGGTACTTTGATAACATGATTATTATTTCTAAAAAGGATGTAAAAATAGTGTAGATGCTTGTAAAACTTCTCAAAGAACAATTGGTTTTGCATGTTATGTTGAACATTATCTTATTTTGATGGCTTGTTCGTGTTGCCTGTCGGCTTAAATAGATCGACTAACTTAATTCCCATGCACAAAATGGTTCATATCACACCATCGGAAGTGGCTGCTTCTGAATTTGTTCACTGTTAAGCGCCACCAGGGTAATTTGTAACATTGCTAACACATGGTCCCATATAGTACATGGGTTTCCACTTAAGAAATATGCCGTTTTATTTGTCATTTATTGAGATCTTTCTGCACTAATTAGGTCGCGTAGAACAGTTTTCAATCTTGTATTGATATGAACTTTAATTGAGTTAGAGCATCAGAATTAGAGGTTTTGGGAGCGTGCCTTGAGTGACATTTTCCTCATTTGCAGGTGACTTCCCTCGGGCATGGGCCCTCCTGCTGGAGTTCATCGAGCTCTCGGCTCTTTGTCGAAATGCTGAAGTCTCCTTGGCCGCACTCAAGAGCTTCCAAGAAATCCTCCAAATTAACAAAGACAGTGCTGATGGCAAGGAGGAATGGATGCTGTTTGAAAGAAAGGATCAAGTTAATAATCCACCCACAGAAGAAAAGATGACACGAGACACTGTCCCACCACCCATGGTGGCCCCAAGTGCCTCTCCTAGTAAACCAATCGAGGATGCTTCTTTGTGGTCAAGTGCTTGGAAGGTTTGGTTAAGCATAGGATCCACTGCTACAATGCCACCAGACTCTAATCAAGGTGGACTCTATATTCCTGCCCAACCCTTTTTGACGGCTCTCATCCAGATATTTCCTGCTCTTTTTGAACATATCAAGGTTTGTACTAATGAACTGAATTGCAATTTACTCACACATTCAGAAATTTTTTATATAATAATTAGCATCTCAAAGAAACATACAACCGACTGAATCTCATCATCTTGCTCAATTCTTTGAAACTGTTTGTATGTATACCATAATTAACAAGGAGGTTGCAATGCCTTATTTCACCCGTATCTGATAGACGTTTTGCAAAAACTGCAGCAACCGGAATAAATGCTCTTTTTACCTTACTGACGGTGAAGATTAATCACATTTGTTATGATTTTGACATTTGATTTTTTGCAGACACGATTTGTGGCATCAGACCTGCAGAAGCTTTCCACCGTTTTGCAAAGAGCATTAGCCGTACCTGTCCATGGGGATTCGACGCCTTTCATATTACCAACGGGAGAAGTGGGACTAACTCCACTGCAAGAGGCGATACTTTGTGCAATTCAGGTCTTGATTAAGGTGAGTTGTGGAAAAGTGAAAATGTGATCCTGATAAAGTTGCATCCGTTTATAATTAACTTTTCCCAGCTTATCTATTCTAAATTAAATCCACTGAACTAATCGACTAATCCTGACTGATTCAATACAAGGGCTGGTGAGCAATTTGTTGGAACTAGTGCTATATAAATTATTACTATTATTATTATCCATGATGTAACAAGTTTCTTTCATTGGTAACAGTTGTCAGTAGGTAACATGTCTGAAGTGGATGATAAGGATGACAGAATTTGTATACATGTAATACATTTCAGGGAGGCTGACTTTTAAGCTTATTTCATAATTCAAATATCTGTAATAGGAAATCTATGGAAATGGAATTATGTTTTGTGGTACAGTACTGTGTAAAAGTCTTGAGCCACCCTAAAGCCAGATGTGTTATTTTCTCATATGCAGACCTTCATCTAAACAAGTGATCCTGCACTATGCTTGTAATCAGTGTTTGACAACTGGTGTTTGTGTTTAAGGTACTTTTTAATGATGTTAGGAAAGAACTGGGCAGCCTCTAAGAGCCAGTTCATGCAGTTTTATGTAAAATGGGGACCATCAGGGGCCCCGTTTCATTTCAAAATGAGGGGGGGACATATTGACCTTTATTCTGGACACCAACAGTCAAATCGTTATGTTGGTACAAAAAAAGTGGGGGGGACTTGTCCCCCTGTCCCACCCCCCCCCCCCCCCCCCTAAAACGGGGCCCATGGGGACCATACTAAATAACGGTAATGAACCAGAAGAAACACTAACTTTCTTCTCTATTATTGTTTTCCTATTGTATGTCTGTAATTCATTCAGGGTAAGTAATCATGTATAAAATGTATTTCCTTGCTGAAGCATCAATTTGAGGATGGCTCAAGACTTTGGCGAAGTACTGTAGGTTATTGTTGTATTAAGCCACAACTTACATTTGCTTTTTCTCAATCATGCTTATTCCTTTTGCAGGAAGTGGTCACTGGCTCCGAGACGATGCCATCGATGTACGCTGACCTCTTTAATCAGCTTCTGGCCTTCATTGAATACGGAGTGAAGCCTCCCAAGTTTGGCAAAGTTGACGCTAAGTCCATCACCACAATCTCCAAGGCTGGCCAGGTAGCGTTTTCAGTCTGTCACAATTGTCAGACTTTTTAAAACCTTTTTTTTGCCCATTCTGCACTTGTTGCAAATTTGAAAAACAAGATTAAGGATGAATTTTATTTGTTTAACGTCACGAAAACCAATCCAAGCCAATACCATCTTGTTATTGTGTCAGTTGTCATGAAGAATATCTCGTTTAATTGTTGGGTATTATTTTTTTGTAATTCTGCCCAAGACAGGTGGTGAAGTACACGTAAGGAAAATTGTAGCAATTATCCTATTGCCATATATAATTGTGGTGATATTAATGTCTTGTTCTGGTGTATAATGATTGCCTCACGACAACCTCTTAGCTCGAAGCATATTTATTTAATGACAGTAAATACGTAGTAAACTACTAATTGATCTGCTTCCAGATACTTACCATATTATAAGACATCGAGAAGCCGGTGTCATTAAGTTATGGAATTCCAAGCAATGTCATTATATGTGAATTGTCTTAATCGTGAAATTTTGTTACAATTTACTTTTAATTGTGTCTACGACAGATCAGCGAGGCTCATATGTTGCAATCGCTTGTAAGTACGCCTAGGATGTGTCAGGATTACGGTGATTACGGTGCCGGATTCAATTTTCTTTTTACTTCCCACGCTTAATTCTTTTGGCAGCATTAGGTGCGAAGGTAGAGGATCTCCTCTGCTCAAAATGTATCAAATGAATCATTTCTTTGATGTGGTGTTTTGGTCTTCAGATAAGATTCTTTTCATCTATGGAGAAGGTACATTATCTCACAAAAGAAGTGGTAATTGGATGAACATTGTGTTAATTTGTAATTGTCCTGAAGGTCTGACATTACATTGGATATAAAGGCTACACCGGTGAATATGTGTACAAACACTTTTGAGACAGAAATACATTTCTGGCGAAGGGAAATTTCATACTTAGATGGTAACAATCTTCTCAAAACACTCTTCAGAACTCAGGAATAAAAATTCTTGTAATGACAAGGGATGGGGACCCTAGCTCAGTGGTAGCACAGGCGTTGTCCAGCAGGTGTTATCAAGACATAGAATAAAGTTATTATATCTAGACATGTATAGCAATGAGCTGGACAGCGCCTGTGGTGGTAGTGTGCTGGGCGGGTTTGATTCCTGGTCGAGCCTGAGTTAGATGGCTGTTTCATCCATCATTGCCAAGGTCCCCGCCTGTCCTAATTAGCCCAGCAGGTGCAGAAATACAGGACGTAAAGACCTAACCCACCTTTTTGGAATGACAAACCTGCCATTAACATCTAGAACAAACCTGTAAAGAGAAATACTTTTTCTTTTCTTATTCTTTTTTCCCCCTTTTTTTTTGCACTGGAATGGTGAGGGAAATTATCTTGAGGTTCTTGGCAAATGGGGAGAAATAGTAACAGTGACCACTGTTAAATGTAGAAGTTTAAAATTTTAAAACAACCACCAGGTTCAGCTGAGTAAATATGAATTTTGGAAATTGATAGATCTTACTTCTGTGGTTATCTCATGTGTAATCATGCATTGCAAACAAGGCGTAATGGTACTGGACAAGTAGGCTTTATTTTTAGCTTGAGCATTGACCATAAATGTTCGAGTCACTAATTATTATAGGAGATGCATTTTCATTGTTGCATGAAAACATCTGACAAATCATCGGTCTCAAACATCTCTTCGAGGTTGTTGGAAAAATTTTAAATCGGATGTTGGTATTTGGTATTTTAATTTGACAATTGATTGTAGGTTTTACGAGTAGCTGAATGGAGAGAAATTTCTTTTGCCAAAGAAAAAAGTCGAAACCTGATATTTCTTTCTCAAGTATGATGGTGTTCTGAACCGAACCCTCTTTCTTGGTATTATTAGCAATAACATTTTTCTTATTTTCTTTTGCAGGCTGACTGGGTAGCCATGAATTACGTTCCATTTGCTGAGAGAATGGTGGAATTAATGGTTGAACTGTACAAGTCCACAGCCAGTCATCCTCTGGTCATCAAAGAACATGTTCTGCAGAATATTGTCAAGGTAAGTCTGCTAGGTGGCAGCACCTGTTTGTTCTACAAGGTCGGCCTCTGGTGAACACAATGAACATATTCATGAACAGATTTTTCTGTGTTCATTTTTGGACTTACTTCAGGAAATTCTAAATTTGCAAGCATAGGGTACATTGCTGTAGGACCTATAACACCTTGCTCCCCCTGGCTCAAAGTATTTAAATACCTTGCAGAATAATTGCTAACCAATTTACTGTTAATTTATATGAAATTATTATGACCATCAACCTGTGGCTGATACCTTGATGAGTGATTCAACATCTAGAACTTTTCTATCAAGGCAGTCTTCCATGGCCTAGTGGGTTAATAATGTGTGCTTGGAAGTATGGTCAGAACGGCCACAAACCGCAAAGGCCACAGTACGAAACGGACACGCTTTTGAAATGGCCACAAAATAAACGGCCACAGACGGAAACAGCCACACAATTTAACAGCCCAGCATGCCCCCATGATTGAAGCTCGTTATTTCTGCATGTATCTCATGCTCATCCCATGATCCAAATCCAAAAATACAATTGCAATTGATTTCTTCAGCAATTGACCGACGGGTGGCCTTTTCAAATTTGATTGACAGAACGTAACCCCCAGTGAATTGCTATTGCAATTACGGCTTAAATACATATGGCAGTAGCTGGCAGTGGATTAAAACTAAAATGTATTAACATGGTTTAGAACCCTTAGAACAGCATGAATTTGATAAGCGTGTTGTATGGCCCGTTTGATTGTAATTAATGTTAATTGCAGAATTTCTCCGAAAGCATAATTAAGATATTCATGTCAGGTGCTTCTGGTGTTTGACAGGAGAACACTTGGTTAAAATATTCTCTTTCTCATATTTATATTAGACCAACTAGATATCTAATAACACTAATCATCTGCTAATGTGTTCCTGCCAAAATATACATTGCATGGAGGAGTTGTTTTGTGAGCTAGTGTAGAGAGAGTATAGAGACTGACTGGGTGGCCTACTAGCCCACATGGCCAGTTCTGCTGGAGGTCCTAGGTTCGATTCCCCCTGTCCAGGCACCCTTCATGAGCTTTATCCCAGCTGATTGTGCCTTGTAGTGTCTGTGCTGAGACAAGTAAAGAACACACCCATGGGGTAATTGTGTAACATGATGTGGCCTCCAAGCCTTATCGTCGCATCATTACATCTGCCAATGGTCATATACCCTAGCTAAGCTTCAGACTATCACAAGAGACTTGTGACTCCATGTTCAGACCTAGTAGCACTGAGACGTTGAGGCCTGCATTTATGTACCTCACTGGCATTTTTTGCCTGTCTCTGACAAATTTTGAGCAAATCATCAAATTCTCACACAACAGTCTTTTCACCGAACAGCCCTGAATTCAGTAGGACATAAGTCTTTCCTCTCCTCTTATTACACGTTTTGCTTTTCAGACAGAGTAGGTAATAACTAACTGATTCCATAAATATAACTTACTAAAAAAAATAGCAAAAATCAACTTAATGATGAAGTGCCAAATAAACATTAAAATGCACTAGAAATACTGCTGCTTGGATGCACTTTGCTTCGGCCAATCACAGTCAAGGGTGGGAACTTTTTCAGCCAATAGAATTGCAGTATTCTGTTTTAGCCACCTGGTGGAAGTACAGAGAACCTTCCGTGAAAATCCACTACTAACCCAGCCACTATTGACCTATGGTCCTCGATTCAAAGTTGCTCAGTATTATACAAGGAATGCAAATCCGCCGAAATTAGGATATTATACGCTTTTTGTGAGGCGATTTAGAGCAGTGAACATAGGACTATTTTGTGCGGCCGGCAATATAGTCTTTTCACTGAACAGCCCTGAATTCAGCAGGACATCAGTTTTTCCTCTACTCTTATTACCCATTTTGCTTTTCAGACACAGTAGGTAATAACTGACTGATTCCATAAATATAACTTTCTCAGAAAAATAACAAACATCAACTAAATGATAAAGTGTCAAATATACATTAAAATGTGCTAGGATGCACTATGCTTCAGCCAATCACAGCCAAGGGCAGGAACTTTTTCAGCCAATAGAATTGCAGTATTCTGTTTTAGCTATCTGGTGGTATACAGAGAACCTTCCGTGAAAATCCACTATACGTTGCATGTGTTTAGCGATAACGCATTAGTTAGCTTTTTTGTTTTACTGGATATATGAGTAAATATTGAAAACTGACACAGTATGTTGGGTTTTCTTAACTTTATACAACAAATGTTCTGCAAAATACAGCAACAGTAACACATTCAAAACTACCGTCTTAGTTCTAAACTACATAATTTACATCCTAACGCACATAATTTACTTGTACAAAATATTTGTACACATCCTGTAATCATGGAATAAAGAACATCCGAATCATTAGATACCCTGCATTAAATTAACTAATTCAGTACAACATGTCAAGGAATTAAAATTATGATAATGTCAAATTAGACAAAATTACAACAATACCCGAACCCCTATAAATATTTACAGAAGGGGTGTAGTGTGAGGTATATATATACAGTTGTGTTTCTGTATAGCGCAGCAGAAATTAAAACGTGTGATTGCGTATTTTGTCACACCTGAGATTGTCCATGAGGAATTATGGTGCACCTGAGTTACAATTGATATGGCTATGCATTTGCTGCATATATATATATATATATTTATGAAGTTTTTTAACCATGTTAAAAATACTGAACGTAAACCGGTCAAGTGAGACAGTTGCACAAAAAATGTCATTAAGCGACTGACTAAAGTCAGTGAAATTGTCTTTAAAGTCATTTAGATTGTAGGTGCAGTTTAGGAGTTGTACAGCATGCATCGCAACTTCTCAATTTCACTCTTGAGCAGGGAGACTTCAGTTCTGAGCTGGAGGTTTTCTTGTTCCAAGTATACGACCCTCATAGCAATCTGTTCCTCTTTCATCCTCCTGGAATCCCTGGATCTCTTGGCCGATTCGTTGTTCTTTTTCCTCTTGTCCCAATAACAATTATCCTTCTGCTCATCTGGGACTGTGAGTGGCCGTTTCTTTGGCGGAATCTTGATGCCATTATGGTCATTGGACGAATTGGAGTCGTTGTGAGGGCTGTGGGCAGAGAGCGACCCTGGGCTGTGGCTGCTGTTGGTGGCGCCGTGCAACGGATCATGGGTGGGGACCATGTGGGTGTTGTGATGTCCGACGGGGAGGGGGGCAGGTTGACCAGAGCGTCCTAAGTAACTCTCATGGCTAGGATTTTGCTGCTGAGGTTGCTGCTGCTGCTGCTGCTGGTAGACCCCCAGTTGTGCAGAAGATGGCACGTGGTGGCCATTGTGGTCTCTTGGGGCCTGCTGAGACATGTCGGTCATGTGTGGGCCATCCAAGGGGGGCATGCCATGCCGGAGATCCATGCCGGTCAAATCCAGGGCGCCGCGGTGCGAAGACGAGGGGTGTCGGCCGACGAACGCCGAAGCCGAGTAATGGCCGTAGAACTGGGAACTTGGAGGGACGGAGACGGGGACCCTGGGGTAGGACTTGAAAGGCCTGTCGGAGTCTCTGTCCATGCGGTCATAAGGCATGATGCTCAACATGGTGCTTGTTGAAGGTCACTGGAGAAGCCCTGTAACAGAAAAATAAATGCGAAAATTTAATAATCATCTTTTTGACAGGTTTTGACATTTTTCGGCCACTGGCTAAAACGTATGGTAACTCAAGTTTGCTAAGTCCCACACTAGAACAATTAACACAGCCGAAGTTAAATTTTACAGTAAAAAAGCCTTTGCTCAGATAAACTTGTTAGTTTCAATTCACATCTCCAATACACATTTCAAGTGACATATCAGCTGTTATACTTACTTATGGTAATACTTTGGGCTTCTCAAGTAAATCTAAAGCTACTCTTGAATATATGCTTATTTATTGGCCAATAATACTTTGCCAAACGTTCATAAGCATATCCATTGAGAAGATTTAACATAGCTATACTTATGTGTGATATATATTATACGCGTTAAGGCTGATTGTGTATATTAGACTGGCAAAGCCTTTGTTTTTGGCTGAATGGTTGTTAGGCAGCCAGCTGGTCTACCTATTGTTTTCAACCTGACTTCCCTTAAATGAACTTGGTTACGCCTAACTAAAAGTTGACAACCAAAAGTTGAAAATTTAGAAGTAACTATAAACACTAGTACAAACGTTGTTCAATTCGATCACCAATGATGACTTATTATGGCATACATTACGCAAAATCTGGTAATTTTTGCCAATGTTTTTGTTTACGTCTGCGTAATATACGTAATACTTACATGGTTAATTATTCCTTTATGTAATTCAGTATTGTGTAATAAGCTAATATGAGGTAAATCTCTCCAAAATAATAGCAAGTTTTAATCCTTCGCTTGCGAATTTTTAGCCAGATCCCAGAAATTGACATGAACCCTGTGAGCATGTAGCCAGAAATGAGGGGACGCCAAATTTCTGGGCAACGTCGTATGCAAATGAGCGACCGTGGAATTACGTAAGATTGCGTAACGAAGGCCAGCTGTAAGCACTGGCGTGCGGCGCTTTGTTAAGGCTCTAAAGGGGGGGGGGGGGGGGGGTTAATGGGGGGTCTGAGTAATTAGATGATTCATCTATATACTTAACATATGTATGACTTTCATGCGAAGTATCAAGGGTTAGGCCAATCAATATTATGTATATTATGAATATAGATGCACATAATCTGCATAAGTTCGGTCTCATTTAATTAATATTGGTAAATTACATCCAGAAGTAGATGTACTGACTATATAGACTGCATAATATAGTAGTTGCAGTGCAGTGGTACCAATATAGTTGGCCTACCAATGGTTACATTCGCAATTAAGACCCCCTCGCCATTAAGATAATTGTTGCATGTCTGTATGCAGTGATTATGTGCACTTTACACGATATAATATCGAAAAGTGCAGAAAATAATCATTGCAGCTTCAACGCATTTTGTCAGAGACCTTCCCTACATGCTAAACTTAGCCAGACATTGTACCTGAGTCATTACGTAACCATGATCAACTCCTGGGCATACGATTAGAACTATTTGCTTTGGATAATTAGACGGATTACCCGGCCCCACACAAATAGACGTATCTGTGTTGGACAGGCCTAATAGCCGACAGACTGAAGAGTATATATTATAGAAGCTATTTGTACAATTTCACTAAATTATATATATTTAATTAAAAGCTGGTGTAGCCCTAATTATGCAATACATATGATGCAAATTTTATTTATCACTATTTATGAACCCAGAATAAATCGCATATTTATGAGCTAGATTTTATCTGGTCACTTTCGAATTTATTGCACTGCCTCCCAGAACAAACCCCCTTCCTTTGAATAAGGCGTCTGTCATTGAGGCAAGTTTAGCTAACCCTCCGCCAGGTTGCGCAACGGTCTCATCTCGAGTCACCCGCGACCAATTCCTTCAATAAACTGATGTAACTGTTTGAATTTATCTAACGTCTCCACATTCTGAGTAAGTTGACCCTATCTTGTCTCAGATTTTGAATTGGAACAGATTTTCTCAGCGAAATTATGAAAGGAGCAAGAAATGTATTTTTAGCAGAATTAGGAAAAGGAAAAGGTCATTTAATTAAGATATTGTTGCAATTGCTCCTTACTGAAATTTAAATAATTTGTAACTACTTGTCAGTTTAACAAATTCGAGCAATTAGACATTCAACATTATTGGCAATGACCTTTATATATAATGAATGCAACAAATATTAATTTTGCAAGAGCCTTGGGCAATATATATATTATTGGCCAATATCATCTAAAGGACAATTGGCTATCAAATGACCCATTCAATTGTTGATACAAACATGGCAATAAGAAGTCTCCAAGTGCTACCCGTTTGCCCTATAATGACAATATGGCTCATCAAGACTTAATGATGCGTCTAAACTGAGAAATTTGTGAAAATGATTGAAATTGCTTGTTTAGGCCTGATACAGCATTGATGCTTAGGTTAATAGCAATTTAATGGCGAGTTAATGAGTTCACTTCAATGGAAAGATTATCTGGGGCGTGCTCCACTAAGTGATTTGAGTAGCGCTCTTCGGTGTCTGAGGCAGTTGTTACTATAAATAGAATATATTGCATTGCATGCGCAGCGCGTGCTCTTATCGTCTGCTTCAGTCAGAATGAAATCTCTTTGCAGAATTTAGAATTGAATTCTTTTTTTTATTTTAGACTATAGACATCTAGCTATATGTTGACCTATTTGTGCGTCAAGACTCACCTTAAAATGAAGAAATAAAATTCGTATTATTTGAAGCGAAGTATTATTTGAAGCCTGCAACGGCGTAGTAGCCTTTGATCGAATGTAAAAGTCGTTTTTGAAATTGACTTCCTATAAAAGCACCGAAGTCCAAAATGAGGTTGCAACGAGAGCAGAAAAATCCCTTGTGGGCAGTAGGAGCTCCTGAGAAGGACTGGTCAGGGGTGATAGCCAGTGGTCACTAGTGAATGACCCCTCTCTCACCCTCCATTGACCACAGCTGCCGCAACCCCCTGCGCCATTACGTAACGTAAACGCACCACCCTCTTTGTCTATCTTGCGTTTTACTGCGCTCCCAAAATGACGTCACTACCAGTCATTGTTCACAGCTATTTTGCAAAAAATCTAGATTAGCATATTCTGGACCTAACCATCAATGACAATGCAACAGTTTGGACAAGTTTTTTGCTCTTTACAAAGCCTTGTTGAAAGAAGGTATACAAGTCTACCTGTAAAAGGCTTTTGAAAATGGCATCCTTTTTTTAGCTTTAGAAATTACATTCGTTTTTAAGGCTTTCATATTGATAGCTGCTTTGCATATCCTTTAAATATTTTAAGGCCTAACTTTGGAACATGCAGTAGTTTACCAAAGTATATTGTTCTTAACTATATATGTAAAACTGAAATAGACAACAAAATTGGCAATTTCAAACTATATTCAATATTTTATAAAATTAATTTAGTTATTTTTTATAGTTCAACGCTTGTACTTCGCATTTTTTAAGCCATCTTATAATTAGCGGTTAGGGGGCAGGGTGCCACTCCGGGAGGAGATTTTGGCGGGCTGCTCCGCCCCCGACATCTTGGCCGGCCCCCTTCAGACACCTCGCTCTCAGAAAACAAATAAGAAGTCAGGGCTCATCTTTGCAACGGCTAATTAAGTCTTAATTACTCTGAATGACACGTTTGGTCTTGATAAAAACGAAGTTAATCGTGAATATTTTCAAAGCACTTAAAAACAGTTTAGCACTTTAGATTGTCTTATGATATAAGGATTTCATTTCAATTATGCTGAAAATACAGTAAAATCTATCTGATTCGTTCTGAGCTGATAAATTTCGATCTAGGCCTATGTTTTACCAGACTTTCTTCGAATTAAGAATTCGAAATACGTCAATATAGGCTAAGCTAGGTCAGTAGAGCCGGCTGTTGTCATGGAAATTATCTTCTCATAATGTTTAATAAAATATTTAATTGAGCTTAATTAGTAGCTCCGCCTTTAGTGAGAATTTAAGCCTTGCTCGTCAATTTTTATCTCAAAGTTGTGAAATTTAACAAGAGACATTGTGTCAAATTACATGTCATATCTTCATTAATTTGTGAATTTACTCCAACTTTGACATGATTGATTTAACGGTTGCTTAACATTGTTCCAAGTTACGTATTAATTATGATAAGAACGTAGAATTGTGTCAGTTTCGTCAACTATGACGCTGCACAGACGTTAAACAACGGTAAGATTGCGTCATTCCCATGCGATTGTCACGTCATAATCGCGTCATAGGGATCGCTCATGTTACGTACAACGTCCGAACGTTGCGCTAATATTGTGCAGGAACGTCTAAAAGAATGAAGCAACGTTATAGGACTATACTAAATAGCTACTGCTATCCTGCACGAGTGTCTAAATATCAGATTGTCTTGTGAGAATTCGAGATTTCAGTTTTTTTTTTAACCAGAGCAATTTACTTACATATCTTTATAAAACAGCATTTGACACATTTATAAAGTTCATATATAAAAAAAAGTATGTACAAAATTTGCAAAATCTAACTGATTGACTTATTTTAATCACATGCCTGGTTAAAAGCTTAAGATATCTTATTGATACATGAACGAAACAGTTTAATAGGAGATGTCTTTGTATTGCTTTAAGTTGCTATGCTGAGGCAAATATAAAATCCCATGTTAACAATTTGTTGCTTTTTCTTAATCTTTACCAGATATATATTGTCTTTAAATTTAACAAACTATACAAAAAAACATTGATTTTCTCTTACATTTTCTTGTGCTACTTTCATGGTCTAAAATTGACCACAAATTAAAATGCCCAGCAAGAGATACAGTTAATTGGGATGCAGTTCATATCAGTCTGGATGGGGTTAAATAACTAGACGCAGGTGGGGTTCTGAGGGGGGGGGGGGGGGGTGGTGATTGTCACCCAAATGAGAGCTGACTGCAAATTCCTTCATTAGTTGATTGGATGAGAATATGCTCTTGTGGTTTTAATTGTCTTGTTACTAAATTAACTGAGAAGTGAGTGTACCTATGCTTAAGCATATTAAACAAATTGATAGATTATTGCTGCCTCTTATGAACAAATTATCGTTTTAATGGAATTACATATCGTAAACCAATGTCATTAAAATAGTTTATGTGGATTTTTTATGTTTAAAAATATTAGTTTCTTACTTTATTAGATGCATAATATTCATGACTTTGAATTGGTTTTTACTTTACTTTATGAATGGATCAGTCATAACTAACAAAATATGAACTATTATGTCCAAATATATTCTGTATGAACCAAAATTTCTTCACCTATTGACCTTCATACGAGCTCACAGCGACTCCTATGCACTATCTCAAAATGAGTGCTTTGAAAAACTCCCCACGTCCCCTAGTGAGCGCTATTGCACGTTGTGACATAATCACGACGTTGCGTCATGTTCTTTTAAGACGTTCGCAACGTTCCGTCATGCCAGCCAACGGTCGGTGGGTAAAGCCCTTTGGCAGATGGCACTTTGAAATTCCCTCGCAAAATCTCTCATCAGAACAGATTTTCACAGATTTTAAAGCCACAGATTATGTACTTCTTGAAATCACCATTCTGTAATTCAGAATAACATTTTACTTGAAATTTATGAAGATTGCTAAATTACTCCAAAATGACCAAAAACATTTTCCCCCAGAATTCTCAGCATAGACTTTAGAACTGACTTCTTTCCAAAAACACCAGATCTCGCTAAAGTAAAAGTTTCTAAATGATAATTGTGGAAGGCAGACTTGTAATTTTTCAAGTTCAATTCAGTCTCTCAAATGGAAGGATTAAACGCAGTCCACGTGGCTTAAGACCCCCCCCCCCCCCCATTCCTCTTGGATTGGATGAACCAGGAACGTGGAGTTATATAACTACTCATAACTAGACTGTGTCCGGCCTGTGTCCAGTGGCAGACTGACCAAAGGTCATGAACTTTTTCATTTGACCACTCCAGGAATCCTGCAGTTCCCGGATGTACATCAACTCTCGCTGATTCTCGTGGCCCGATATTGTATACGAGACACGCTCCATGTTTATTATTAATTCATTTAATTTCGCTGTAAGACTTTAGGGTGACTGATTGATACAGGGTGTTCTGCCCCTTTAGCTTGAGAGGGTAAAATGGTTTGCCCTTTTGAAGTACAAGGATTGCTTAACCAACCTAAATTCCCTGACATACGAATCTTGCTTTTAGTTCAGTCATTATGATATAACCTTTAAGTGAAATGCAGCTAAGAAATAAATTAAGAACATAGCCCTTAACTCTTAAAAGTTTACTAAACTTAACCTGCTGTCCTAAATTTATTTTATAAAATACGTTAAACGAAAAATCTCATTTGAAAACTGTTTTCTTAATATGTGATTATTGAATTACAAAAAGACAAACGCTGCTTTACCTTAATACTATTTCAGAAATATTAAAGACTAATTAAGTTAAACTTGCAATCCTGGTCAATTTGGAATTCTAGTTCTATTAAACTAATGCAATAAATAAAAAGAAAATTCGTTAATTAAATATATATAGAAAGACTTACCAAAATAATGATAAAATGTGGAGAACTTCGGTAGATATCCGTGGAGCGTTTGACGCTGTTGAGATTTCAAAAGTGCGTTCGAAGTTGTTCAAATTTGGTAGACTCCGTGGTGGGCTGTTGTGAAGTTCAGCTGAGAGCAGATATAGTCACTGTGGCTGATAAAGTGGGAATGACCAAAAAACCAAAATGTTGCTTTTTATATGCTTACCTAATTACCCCAGTGATTATGTAATCGCGTTACGTAATCCAAAAAAGGACAAGGCATGGCATTGACAATACAAAAAGATACTACAGGATAGGGGTATGGCATTTGACCCGTTGTGGGTTAATATACTCGAAATGTAGGTCACCCATTTATTGAATAAACATGTTATTGTTACCCTAGTGTCTGATTATGCGATATGAAAATTAATAAGGTTTTTGTTGAGGCCATTGTTTACTTTAACAAGGCATTTGAGTACATTGCAGAGTGCTATTTTTGTGTAAACAATCTTGGAATGAAAGGTTTTGAACTCGAAAGATGTTTTTCATGTACAGTTGCGGGTTAAGTAAGTTTATTGCTGAATTATATAGTTATTACACAACAAAACAAATTATATATATTTGAAAATTCCCAAAAACAAATAACATTGACAATTCACTAAAACAAAATCTAGGCCTAATATAATATATTACAACTTAGCGTTAAATAATCTGTTGAAGATTTCCAGATTTTTTTATTTGTACACAGTATGTAGTTCTTCAATACAGTTAGTACATGATATTAAATAAAAGACATTTATTGAAAAGTATATCACAAATATGAGTAGGCCTGATATTGATTAATTGATGTCTCAATAATTCTTATATGTTGCTTTACTTATTTTTATATTAATATATATAGATTTATTTGGAATGAAAAGATAATATAAAGCTCTAATTTTCCATGCACTTCACTACTTTTGGTATGTGCGATATTAATGGATAGTAAAATTTAAAACAAATTGGGAAAGTGATTTTGACCAGGTTACTCTAAAGGAGACACATAGTATAGTTTTAAATTTACACAATGGTTCGTTAAGGTAAACATTTATGTTTTGAATTGGGGATTCGTTAAAATAAATTAACAAAATCATTCAATCTAAATGCAGTTAGGAATATTAACATAATCGTGAAAATGAATAGAAGAGTTATACTTTTCAATTAACAGTAATATGACTGTCTTTAATTATGGCAAGTGCAATTAAGCTGGTTACATAAATAAACACAGATATTATTCTCCAATTATTAGGCCCGCAACTTTGAGTGAGATTAAGATAATATTTTAAAAGGGAGCTTTTGTTAAATACATTTGGCATTCTAAAATTGACTGTTGTTACGGGCAGACTGTTCATAATTTGATGGGAGGGGCTTTTAGCATATCAGCCCCAGACGAGGGCAGGGCATTGTGGGATTCTATTGTTTGGCAGAAGACAATCGGGACAGTGCAACAATCGCAAATGCCCTCGGTGCTTTGAACTGACAGAGAGATGTCATTAAAGTCACTGGCTAAAATGATTTCACTTTCTAAGTCATGTCACCATTATGCAATTAATGAATACAGTTGCAAGAGATGTTGTAATGACATTATTGTGCAAATGAAAGTGAATCACCCTGAGTCATGATGTTATCGCCGAATCGATGACGAGATTGAATATTCAATGTTAATGTATACCCTCTGAGAATGCCCCGAGGTGTCCCAACTGCCAACTAAACTCATCTCTGAACTTCGCGAGAGAATGAGAGAATTACGCTCAAACTGGGTTTAAATTTGTGTCTCTTGAAATCCCCCGTGTAGTCCTGGCTCAGATATACACTCTGTATTTATTTGTCAGAAATGAAGTTTAATTTGGTACATTAATATTTAGTTTTCAAAGTAATTTTTTATTAATTTTTGCCTTTGATGTGGATATTTAAAAAATGTATCGGGATTTTGTACTATTTTTTTTTTTATTGCATGAACAAAAACTCTCAATTCATTTTAAGTATATAATACATGTATTAAATGGTTCATTCTCAGTTTGAATTGAAACTATTTTTTATTTCCATTTGGCTGCCATATTAGAAAGAAAGCATATCAGAATGTTTACAGCAATTTAAAGAAATGCTTTGCAAAAATGTAGGAGTCTATTTAGTATTTACAGTCAGTGATATGCTACCTAGACCAACTTCCAAGAATGGTATGGATCCCTCGTAATTTAATTAACTCGGTTTTTGACAGTAGCTATAATGAGCCAATCGGGCATAATGTTATATTATTGGCTGCATAACATTGTCACAAAGTCATGTCTGTCGACATAATATTATTGACTGGACTTCATTGTTTGCTCTAATATTATCAGACGAGGTTACTGACTGTACTCATGTTAGCTAATGCTATTTCCACGACGTTCTAATCTTACGTAATAGAAGGTCAATGGAACGTTGCTAATGTGACGTAATGTCTGGCAGACTAATCCACTGCGAACTAGACTCAAGTGCAGTTCAGGGGTCATGACCTCCAAAAAACGTCTGCTTTTTTTGGGCGCCTCTTCTGGTTTTCAAAATGAGACGTTTATTTCAAATAACAGCTTGAACTTGACAGCATAGATCCACATTTCAAATAGCCTTAATGGGTATTATCATGCATGATTATACGTTATCCAGCGATACTATACGCAATTTTAAGCTGCCATACAGCTCAGCAAATTTTTGAAAGTGTAAAAATCAACTATAATATAATGCTGATCAAGCACTAGTGTTTGGCACAAAAAGTTGCAATTTAAAAACACCTTTTGAATTTTATTATTATTTTTTTTTTCCAAAGCAAAAATATTTATTTTATCCATATAATGGAGCCTTTTTGACCCCCTCCCCCCCCCCCTTTCACTGAGGCTCGCAGGGAAATAAAAATAGCATAATTGAAAGACTGTCATGAGAAGTTTGGGGCACCAAATTCAGAATAATCCGAATTATTGTGAATATGTCGTCTGGCAGTTGAACAGTGAAAGTATGAAGCTGTATGAACACAAGGTTGGAACCCGGGGCTAGTTATTCAAAATGTTGTGCATTGAAAAGTCCTCAAAGCTCCATTAAGATTTCTTTGAAGAAGCTTCTAGTTATTGCACAGCCCTGGGGAGGCTCCATTGCCACTGTAATGAATTAGCAAATGAATACAGCCACCGCGAGGGGTCGCTTGCCATCCTAACGACATTTTGATGATGACAACTGTAACATACACAGGCGCCGCCTAATGGGCTCTTGTTGCATCATGAAATTAAGCTGGGTTGGAAAACTTTGAAGAGAATTTTGATAAGAGATGGTACAAATTAAAACTAGCAATTTCATCAGAGATTTTAAGACATGGCTAGTGGGCAACAGTTATATGGCAGACCAACAATTAAGGCAATGGACTTTTTTGTTTGCTCAAAAAATTCTGAGTAGGGTTCCTCTTTTAAGAATGATAAAGTACCCACTGTGAAGGCTCAAAAGGGAACATTGCGTAACATGGGGGTAAAATGAGTAAGTGGACGTTGAGTTTGAATGGCATTGAAACGTTTTGCGTCATGGACGTCGTGGACAGCGTCAGGTGACGTCAGATTACGTAATGTTGCCCCAAACCCCTTGGAGCTGGCCTGTGGTTCAATGAAAAACCCAGTGGGCTTAGAGATAGCATCTCTAATGCCTGTCATCAAAAACGTGTGCCAAATTCTTTAATGACTAAAAAAGTACCCCACTAGTCCCATAGGTCCTTGGGTCACGGAAACTTTTTTATATTGAACACAAAAAAGATGAAAGATTAATTATCCCCCCAGGACTAAGAATGTCAGAAGTCTTGAAGTAGACTTGATATATGACTAGCTTTTTGATAACAAAAGAGGTCTAAAATAGGGGTAAAAAGTAGTCTATAGAAAATAACACTGGTTTAAAGAATAAAGTAAAGGATTTTTTCAGGTGACACTACATCAGAAGGTTACATTTAAAACATTAAGTCATCCTGACCTGGATAAGTGACTTATTTTAGGTTTTATGCAAATTTATGATAAAATGAATGATTCTTAAGGTATAAGTACTGGGAAAATATGTATATTTCCCCCTTAAACAGGCCTCTAGGAAATCTAAGTTAGAAGTCATTATGTATTAAATTAAGTGCAGCATATATGGTGAAATTAATGGTCAAATGAATTATAATTGTTTATTTTTTTATTTTTCAGACTTTACGTCTGCCCCTCAGCTTGAAGTACGGCTGCCCATCCTCCACAACATGGATGCTGGTCATTGATGCTTTTCTGGACATCTTGACCGTTGGTCTGCCAATTGCCAGGAAACATCGTTAGTATTTTCTAGATTTTAATCCTGATTTAACCTAAAGAAATCTGAGGTGTCGACTGCTGAGATGACAAAGCAAATCCTACTTTTCTTTCATTTACAGAAGGAGATTTTAAAGGAATGTGGACTGAGTTGGCCAGCACTTTAGACGAATTTTTATTCACAAAACAGTAAGTTGGCTTTTTCTCTGTAAATTGCAGAAGTATTGTAGACTTGATGATTTTTTTTATACTCATAAATATGTGGACTGTGGAAAATAAGCACACACAAAAAAAAAAATCGTCATCAAAATACTACAACATACTTTTTCACTTACACTTAATTTTTGACTGTATTAGTAATGATTCGTTAGATTTACTGAAGTAAGTTAGGCAAAAGTGTGTCAAAACTTCAGTAATTTTAATAATTTCTGATTAATTGTTAATAATTTAAACATATTATTGGCCTATTTGCAATTAATAATTTTGTCTCGGTATTTAACAAGAAATTCAAAGTAATTGGTTTGCTATTCCTTGATATATACTTTTTTAATTAAATGAGTATTTTAATTATGGCGCTGCTGGATTGAAGTATTTTATGCAAAATATTAATTGACCTTTGACACACTACCAAAATATGCGCGGCGAAAGACTTGAAGCTGAGACTTTTATTTTGATTTCAAAGATTTGAAAGTGACTTCCAATTAAACGAGTGAAATTTCCCCAATTACCGCAAATTATTCCTAAGGCTTAATCCCAGCACATAAGCCAGAATCACATCCATGAGAGGTCAAAAGCTATGTCCAAGTGGCTGACCAATAACTGACCAGTGGAATGGACAATGGCCAGGAAATTGAGGTGACCAGCAAGACTGTTGACTTTCTCACAAGAAGGAAGTAGTCCTTGTGCCTAATTGCCCACTGGTCATTTAGTCAGTTTGACCACTCCTTGAGCATCTTCAGGATGAGCTGGGATGGGGTACTGTTTATTTTGTAACCCAAGATTTCCTGGCTGAGTGTCTTGGCTTTCTGGAATTGTGTTTATTCCTTCTATTATATTAGTACATTGTTAGATTTTAGTGGGGGGGGGGGGGGGGTTTTGTTTTTTTTAAATTAGGAATAAACAATAAATTTTCTTTTATTTTCAATAAAATTATCAGTGTAGTAATTTGACGCAGATTTCAGTCAGAAAGTGCATTTTCTCAGTGCCCGCTAGGGGCGCCTTTGTCAATGGGATTCAGAAGCAGACGACATGTTGACAAAGCCAGACAAACACTTGACGCAAGATGTTAAAAGCCTCTCAAATAGGATCATTTCGTAATGGCTGCTTTTCTCATAATTAACGCCAAAATTACGCCATCCTAGTAGCCCGGAAATTGTCTTTCCCACACCAGTACGGCGTTTAGAGCTGTTTCGAGGACGTTGCAAATTGAACGTCTTACGTGATAAATTTGAACGTCGTGGACGTCATGACGAACGTAATTATATTACATCGCAACCGTTATTGCGGCTTTAAATAGCCATATGTCATAAAGCAAAATATTCCAATGAAGTGGATTAAATGCTAACATTTTGTGACTAGCACCAACAAATTTAGGATGAATTGCTTTTTATTTCCAGTCCCCCTCCTGCAACTTTGAGTGTGGAAGAATATCAACGTGATGAGGCCGTTGATTGTAAGGTGGGTAATTCTTTCTTTCTTTTTCTTAAAAAGAATTGTAAAGTTCTATCCTAGAATTTTGTGAATTCTTTCAAAAACAAGTGTCAAGGTATCTAGTGACAGGCGTCAGACATTTGCCTGTAACATAACCAGGGCAAAAGTCAGGGGCTGTAATTTTCACCCCCTTTCAAACCCCTCGGAGTCAATGAGCAGGGACAATGGGGGAGGGCAAAGGGTATTAGCGGAGGGTTGTTACTTTTATCAGGTCAATCTACCTGCCCTACTTGACTCCTCACCCCAGATAAGTAATTACCCCCGATTAAGATGGCAGTTTTGAATGGGGTAGCTAGAAATACTAATGCAACTGACATGACAGTTTTACCTGAAAGTCAGCCAGCTCACAGTTTGTCTCAAACTGACTTTCACAGTATGAAGGACATTAATTCAAATTTTGATTCAAATCAGGAGTTCAGAGTTCTAATAAAGCTAGAAATGTTACCTATTTGCAAATCTTGATAAAAGACACTCCTCTGTTTAAAAATTACTTAATTTGTACAATCACACTTGTGATATAGTGAGAAAAATACATCCAATAAATTAGTATTTCAATAAGTCTATGATCATGTTGGAATCTATCAAAATTTCTGTCTATAGTTTGTCCACTATTGATCAGAATTTCAGTAGACACCTTAATTGCTTTGTGACGTCATAGTAATTTGCGTAATTTAATTAGATCACAGCCTAATGAAGTGATGAGACAATTGATCATTGTTTGCTCGTATCCAAATTATGTAAGTTTATGTAAGATATTGTCCATGAGCAAGTATCTTCATCCGCAATGTAGCAGATTAACGTTTGCAAAAATGATTTAGCAAAAACATTTACACTTTCGAACCGGAGGTTTATGATAATGGTAATTACCTCAGAATTCATAATTAAGTCCTCGTTATTATCCATCTATCTATCTATCTATCTACCTATCTATTGAAATAATGCATTGAACCCATTTCTATTAAAACAACGCAGAGGTAGATTATTTTTGGGTAATGTTTCTGTTTAAAGTGACCATCACACAACAAACTTTTTCTCAGACATTCTTATTGTAGACTTTATCGTGAGTTTTAAGAATAGCATGCAATTCTGATGGTGTTTCAGAAAAAAGTAAAGGCTATTGTATTGATTTGTCATATATTTATTTTCATTTTGCAGGTTGTCGGAGTAATTCGGGACGAAATCCTGCCCTACTCTCGCCACATGCCGGAGGAATTCGTGATCCATATCATGAAAGTGCTCAACAAAGGCTCAATCCACTCGGCCACCTCATCGGCCTTTATTGGTAAGACACAGACAGACAAGAGATCACGACAGATAGACAAACTAGCATTGTATTATTGTATTAAACTTATATGACCAGCTGCAGACGTAATGATGAGATGGTAATAAAGCTTGGGAGTCCACGCCAGTGTTGCACATTTACTCCGTGGGTGGTGTCTTTTACTTGGCCCAGCATAGGAATCGATTATAAGGCACCACCACTTGAACATTTCACGTATAGACACAAATTAATTTATGAAGGACCCCAAAAATCAAGACAGACGCTTTTGTGATTTTTTTTTGTTGTTGAAATTTTGTTGCTGATTGATTTGCTCCCATTCCTTTTGCATCTGTACCTCTGATAATGTACGAATAATATATAGTCCAAGCATTACAACATTCTAATAGTTGTTTAGAGTACAGTTCATCTAAAATAGATGGCACTCGTTGGCAGTGAATGATTTATACTTTACACAGTGAAACAAGATTATATTTTATTTTTTAGACCCTGATGCAAGCAGGAAACTACGTGAAGAGTTTGCAAAGTCTTGTTTCGAGACTTTACTCCAATTTTCCTTCATAACGAAGACTTCAGGAGCAGACTCGGGAGAGGGCGCTATATCCAAGTTAGCAGTTACATCTTTACTCACCAGGTGTCAGGAGGTGCTGTCCAAGTTCGTAGAGGATGAAAGGCTGAGTGGACGCTGTCCGTTGCCAAGGTAACTAAGAGAACTTGGAAAGAATAAATCAATATTTAAGGGCCATTTTTAGAAATATTTCTGTTTGAGTAACATGTGTGCAAAGTTTGGAAAAAGGTCCAGATAGGTAAATTTAGAGGGAGAGAGAGGGGTTGTCCAGTTCATGATATTTTGCCTCACACTGGTAACTTTAAACTTATTAGCCAATAAACTGATAAAAAGCCGCTGTTTCAACAGTAATATTTTATTTGAATATCATTCAAACCTTGTAAACCGCAATGCCGGAATGTAATTAGAGTAACTGCCTAAGTTTTAAGTACTTATTTAGGCCCAGTTGGAAGCCAGCAAAAAGTCACTATTGTATTATATATACCAAAGAACAAGTCCTGGTTATGGCCCTGCAAACTTTATTCCTTTCTTAGTTCTTACCTTCTTTATAATATGTTATACCTTAGGACAGAAATAACTAAGTTTCATCACTTAAAGCGCATAAGACAATTTCTGCAACTTGCTGTATTTTGCAGGAAAGTATCTGAGCTGAGGTATAAATTGTTTGTTTCTTTCAGTCGAATGGATTTTATTTGGTAGATACAGTCAAACTCTGTTATAACAAATGTTATGGCGATGAGTATGTGTTTGTTATAACAAAGTTTTGAATGAAGTGGAATTGTCATTTATAATGTTATTTCTTGCCTTGTATTTTTCACCACAAACTACGCAAATTGCAACCTCGGCCCTCAAACTTAAACATATACCACTATTCTTGTGTCGTTCTTTTATGCAAAATCCAAAAAATAATAATTTACTTCATTACTCGTTTCTTGTCCAAGTTAGGACATGGGCAAAATCATTCTCAGCTCGTGAAATAACGAAGTACGAAGGCATTTTCTGCCAGTTTCATAGACGAAGAAGCGAACTAGCAAACATCTGAATTCCTAAGCGAAATTCAAATGCAGTGGCTTGCAGAGTTCTTTTGTGAAGAAACAAAGTTGGGAAGTTAGTGGTCAAAGCTGCAAAACAAGAAATTATGACAAAAAATGTTGTCCAAAAATGATTCCTTTGTTATACCCAGACATTTGTCATCCCCGAGTTTGTTATAGATGGGTTCGACTGTAATTGGTGATCTCGGCATTTTACGATAACATTTGACACATTTTGGGGTTTTGACTTGGATTTATAGGAAAACGCAGAAATGGGTGTTGGCTAATTGATAAAAATCCTAATCTATACATCACCTTTGGGCAAGTGTTATTTAACAAATGGGATCAGGATTTATATTAGTTTTTTTTTCACAATTAGTTTTGTTACCTTATGGCTAATGTTTTTCTGTCGTGGTTAATTTGTTTTAATACGCATTTAATGGATGTTTCCGGTAATTAAACTTTGACATTTTTTATGATGATGAATTGGATTTTTCCTCTTTCAGAGCTCGGATGTCAGAAATCAGTTTTGTTCTGAAAGCCATCAGCACTTTGCTCATTAGCCTCAAGAAGGCGCCTCCATCAAATGGTAAGCAGGACCTCTTGTGGACATATTTTCAGTCTTGAGAAATGTCTTGTCTCTGTGGTTATCTCTTAGCGTCTTGAGTGTCTCTACTTAAAATATTTCTAATATCTGTATCAGAATAGTATTTATTTTTTCGCAACTGCACTGTATCAATTGGATCGGCACTGCTGGACCAAATTTCTGTCACAGCTTATATGACCAACTGCCACCCAGCAGATGAAATGATTTAACGATGAGGCATTGAATCTACATTATGTTGCACATTTAAACCGTGAATAAGTTCACTGTGGGTGGCTGCATTGCACCACCAGTATGATCTCACTTATCAATAACTTGCAGTTGAGATTTAGCTCATTAGGAGCTCAGGTCATACCTCATACCGCTGTATTAGAAAAAATTATTTATTCTTTTTGCATTTGCACAGCAGGCTGGGAATCAAACCCAGATCCCCGGACCATCAAAGAGACTTACTGATGCTATGACCACAAGACCAACAAAATGCGCAATGGATAATCTCAAAAAATTTCTTTACTTTCAGTCGAAACCAAGATTTGGCAGCAAGTCATAGATCTTTATCCTTCTTTAGTAGACTGTACCACTTCAACCTCTCCGCAAGTCTGCAAAGCGCTTCGGGACGCCCTCTCGCAATATACTGATCTTCTAGCTCCTCCAAACTACGCAATTAATGGACGTTAGCATAATGTTGTATTTAGGTTGTATTATTTTGTTTGTGTAAATAATATTGGGGTTTTTGACTGCGCGTCTCGTGACGCCAAAGTGATATAATCAATAATTGGGAGAATGAAAATTCGAAGGAAACTGGGAGAAATAACAGTACAAGAAATTAAATTAAACGGTATTTTGATATCCCATATCTTAAAATTAGAACTGTGCAATATAAAGATTTCCTGTCAAATTGTTTGTTTTGATTGAGTTGCACCACATTACACTTGGCTGAGCCAGTAGCATTATGTTGAAATTACTGGTTGTTTAAAAAAAATTGTAATTATTATGTGCTTCATAAAATCACTTGGCATATGTTGTATTTTGAATTTTTTTACTGACATTAATGACAAATATTTGTCATCAAATGTGATATAATTTACTGTTGGATTGTAATCGTTCTTACTGCAGGGTTGGTGGACTTATTTGTTATGAATGCTTGTTAATTGCAGTTTGATTTTGGTTGTGTCTAATAATTGCAATCAGATTGTACAAATTGTACTGTAAGGGCTGTATTCTTTGTACATTTGTGAAGAATCAAATCCGTTAATTTGTTAATTTCATTTAAATATTTACATTATATATGCACATTTATAATTATTTTGATGATAATATTGAGGTCACTTATTTTAATATAACCATATTACAAATGTTATGCTGTAATTGCAATATGATTAATATTATTATTATTATGTACTGGTATAATTTGTACTTATATGTGTAAACATTGTATGTATCATTATCAAATGTATATGCTGAGATTATTTTTATAACCAAGAATTGTTTAATTGTGCCCAATGTTATTGTGTTTGTTAATTGTGGGTTTAATGAATTTTTTGTGAAACCTCCCATTTTTGTTTGTAACATAAGTTTTTGTCTTTTCGTCATTCCAAAGTTCTGAGTTAGTTTCAACAGGTGAATTCGATTAAAACTTTTTTTTTTTTTTTTTTCACGTAGATATAATAAGCTTGACATTTTCTCTCCTTGGCCAAAAATGAAAGTAAGTTTTTGTTAGATATCTATGAAATTTTGTTTTCTCAAGACAATATGGATTTTCTATAGAAATAACCAAATCCCAAGTGTTATGTAGTTGTTATTCTTGCGCTTAGTAATGAATATAATTATGTTTTGAAAAGTTGAAAATCAACCTTTTTTTCTTAAACTATTGCATGTAAAGTGAATTAACAATGCGCTTCATTTCAACTATTGAAATGTTGCAGACATAACTTTTTGATGATTAAACTTCCATGGGACATGCCACAGAATCACAAATGTCATATTTAGTCTGTATTGGGTATTGAGTATATATATATATATATATATATATATATATATATATATATATATATATATATATACTTAAGTTGGGTCAAAATATAATGCCAGTTAAACTTGAAAATGTAATAAACGTCGAAGAAAGAGTGTAATCAAATGATAGAAGGTTATTTCACTGCATATTTATACCATTTGAGTACCTATTATATTGAGGAAGATAGTTAAGGAATATTTGCTATAATATACTATTTGACCATTGGCAAAAGTATTGTCTTCTTTGACAAATGTATTGTCAATATTATGAATATGGTGAGGATGAGTGAATTGAGTGAATGTACTCTGTGCTGGGTATCATGAACAAATAAAATAGTTATGGATAAAGATGAATTGTTTGTGGTCTGTTGTTGGGACAATAGTGAATATAAATAATGCTATTGCATATATACATGTTGGATCATCGCAGACATCATGAGTACTTTTTCATTATTCATTGACAATATAATTATTATACTCACACTGGTTTATAAGGCTACTTTGGAATTGATATTTCTGCTCTTTCGTGGCTTTTGCTGTATTTTGTATTTGCGTGCAATGTGACAGGTTAATCCAGGTGCGGTGTCATTATTTGTTGATTTTGATGTGAGGAGCAATACTTCTGTCGTAGGTGTCACGTGCAAAGTCATGCACTACGTGTTTGTACTGCTCATGAATGTGCTGACAAATGAGTTCGTAGCACCATAGATTGAATCATCTATGGTAGCACATAGGCCTATGTAGTCATTGGCAAAAATAACCATGTTAGTTACTTGTTTAAAATTATTGGCTTATCTGAAATAGTACAGCATGATATAGTTCACAGCGGTTGCATTTTTGTCATTCGAGCCGTGATGGTAAATTTGTACCATTTGTTTTTCTGGAACTTAATATATATATATGAATAACAAGGCCGCTCAAGGATAGTCTATTTAAAATTAAGTCGCTGTCCAGCAATGGAGTCTTTATAAATACAAAGTCCACGTGTAACTAAATTCCGCTCTAGAGGGTTTTCATAGGCCTGTTGAGAAGACTTAAATAAAGCCAATTTGTTAAACGCGTTTGATTCTATAGATTCTGTATTTAACGATAAATATAGATATGTTAAGACTTAAGGCTTAATCTTAAATCGATATTTTTAGAATACAGTTTAATTTGTTGTTGAGCACCCAAAAATAGTTCATTTCAAACGTTCTGGTAGTTCATGGGTAAAAATCGGCTGTGTGGCATTACCCTTCTAAACCAGGGACAAAGTGACATTAAAGCTCAAGATTAAATAAAGGTGGACATAGGACCATCTCCTTATAAAAGTGACCTGCAGGTGAAAGTTTTGATATTTTTAGTTATTGCAAGTCTTAGGTGTTCTTAGAGAGATCGTAACTGATCCTAATAGTTCTCCTCACGGTATGAAGTTGGGAAGATAATTTATAACACCAAGTACAAGAATGAAATGTGACATTTGGGATAATTCCAATCCTACAGAGATTGTAACTTCAGCAAAATACCTTTGTAGCGAAGTCGAAATGTAGTTCTCCTGAAGTTGGATCAAAGTCCATTTCATGCTGTCTGAGTCACTCAAGTCATGCAGGTGTAAAGGTGGTTGCCAGGTAATCGGGTGTTGGTGATCAGTTATTTTTGTCACATGATCTGTCAAGCAACAAAACAAACAAAAACTCAAAAAAGGAGTGTTCCACCAGTCGTGTAATTTTGCTCTACTTCGTTGTTTTTGCTACGGTATATGGCAAGAGGTATCTCCCTGGTATCATCCACAAGACTCTGTATCATCCCGAGACCCGTTGTGTCGAAACATGCTCAGTCATGGGATAATGTTTAAGATAAGTTCATCAATAGACGTCACCCAAGATATGAAAGCTGATTGTTCACACAAAATATCTAACCATGTAAAACGCAGAAGACAATGTATTTCAAATGAAGTAAACTTTATTCATTTAAATAGATGAGTTAAAGATAACGATATTTACAAGAAAGATACCAAAACCATTACACCTGTGAATCCCCGCGGGTCACTGGAAACTAATTGTGAACAACTCGCATGACATCGTACACAACTGACCCAGCCACTTTTGACCTATGGTCCTTGATTCAATGTTGTTAATTACCCTTAAAGAAAGACAAAAACACCGGGGTTAGGATATTATTTGCTATTCGTGAAGCGATATAAAGTGGTGAACTTACGACCTATTTTATGCAGCCAGCAATACAAGTCCATGTGAGTTTTCGTATACTGCGAGCTGTTGCCCTTCAAAATAGTTAAGCAGTGTACTTGTAGACAGCAACAACGCAATTTATCAGTGACAATACAATAAAAATTATAAAAGAGGTTATCAATAATTAAAAACACACTTGTTAGAACAACATCATTTTTCGGTTTGGTGAAATCATTTGGTGCAGAATTACACATTTCACTTGCTTGATAGTTTCAAGAGTTTTCCCCATTTTAAGAAGATCATGTGATGTCATTGACATTTAAATTTCTTACTGAAACTAATTATTGCTGATTAAATGTGAACTCAATTATTTGGCCCTTCAGCTGTTCAGTGCAGTTCTGAATAAGTTGACACTTCTCACAAGAATGACAGCAACTGAAACTAGCTTTCACTGATTATAAAGTTGTTTTGAGGGTCATCTTGGGAGGGTAATAACTAATGGGCATGCAGAGGGGTTCTGTAGAGCCCTTTTACCCTAATGACCAAGCTGGGGCATCTGCTCTTCATGACGAAACTTTGTCAACACTGTTGACAAGTGTGTGTAGCGAGTTGAAACAGATTTTGGCTGAACCTTTGGATAACAGTGACTTTAAGAAATCACTTACTTGGGACATACAGGTCTTTCCATGCTTGAAAAATTCATTCATTAATTCATTCATTTAGAATTGACAACAGATTTGGTGAACCCAGAGACTTGAGCTCACCTACAACTGACTTTACCAACTAAACAGTGGGACACACATCAAAGGAGTGGTAAGAGATTGTACAGGTTAGTAGCTCAGCCTCTTCATATGACTAGCTTCTAGAGGCAGATATAACGATGGGATGACGTCGAATCATAAAGAGTGCATATTCTACATACTGAACCCATGGCGTACCATCAGAGAAGCTGAAATGACAACACAAAATGTTGCTCGCTCCATCCAAAGATCCATATCTTCGCAAACCAGATACATGTAATTAATAACTTTGCTGAGACAATCAGGGCAGTCTAATTTCAAAGTTTCCCCTGATTTTACTTGCAAAACAGTCTACACAAAGGTGAAAAAGAACTTAAAGAAAATTATAATTTTTCGCCAAAATCTTGCTCACTTATGAAAGAGTGCTCATAAATCATTTTTACCACACAAATAATTTAGCACTGTTTCACAGACCACCCAAAGTTTAAAGCTGCTGACTCTGTTTTTAGGGTCAAGTGCCTTTTGCATTGATTAGTGGACCCACTTTTGGAGCTACTCTCTAAGTCCTTGTACCAATGGGACATATATCACCCCTTGGCCAACCCCTTGGGCCAGCCCCTTGTCCCTAAGGAAGTAGAATGTTCTCAGATCTCTTGACCAAACCAGAGTAGAAGTCTCTTAAGGAATCATTCAAGTTGGCTGGAGTATATATAATAAGGCAGCCTGGTGCACTAAAGTAGATTTAATGGCAAGGTAACCTCTAAAGTAAGTTTATTGCTCTTATAAATTTAAAACTTCTCATTACATGAAAAGTAAAATGAAGAATATATTTATTGAAACCATAGCAATAGAAATAAAACCTGCCTTTTTTGTGTCCGTGATAAAGTCATTAAAATTGAATTGAAGAAAGTAAAATACTTGAATAATATCACAGAGTCTATTGCCATCTTAAAATAAATTACTTGTATTGTAGTATAATAGTTTGTTTCCCAAATTCTAAAATTTAATACAGGCTGTCTATAGTGTCGAGGCCTTACTGCAAGACCTTGAGATAATAGAAATGAGCCAAACTTTGAAGCACAATTGATGCAATGCAACTGAATCTGCAATTTTCACATGACTTAATGGGGAGGGTCTCAATAAAGTAATATGCAATCATATTATGCAAAAATGTCAGTGAATCAATCTCGTTACCCCGTTGTCTTTATATGCATATCTAATCTTTCTAGATGCTGGTTATTATTTGAAGAATAGTATGATATTTCAAGTAAAAAACCATCAGGTTCACAATCAACTGAAATTATCTAATTCTTGAAAGTGTTGACATCGACAGTGAGTTACCAATAAGATCGGGACCTTGTCGTCTGACCCAAATTGACTTTTATACAACATTTAGATAACAATTAAAACATCCACTTAGTTAGCCTTATGAAATGGAATTTAAGCCAATTTCGGTTTTCTTTCAGAGCTCTCAGTACAATCCAAAAAACTGCATGAAGTGCATGACATTTCTTGGGGAAAGTCCTTGTGACAAATGAGACAATTAAGGTTTTAATGTTCTGAACTGAAACTTTATTGACAATATCAGTGCATCAAAACAACTCATTTGTTGTACCAAAGCCTTGCATAACAGCTGCAGTATGTGGTCCTTAAGAAAGAGCAAAGATAGTAGGAGGTTATACTTAAGGCCACTTGATTATGCTATGCACCTCACGGCCCCTTTTAATGAGGAGATGGGTACTTCGGACAGCGCAGCTCTTATGAAAATTACCTAATAATTGGTGAAATATTATGGGACCAGTAGTATTCTACAGAGGTCATGACAGAGTAAGCCCATACAAAAAAATGCAAAGAAATTCAACAATGGCTCACAAGGTAGACAACAAAAACTGCAGAGCCTGGGGTCTATTACAAAGAGCATTTATATTGAGTGCATGCTCTCCCCTCTCGCGGTACCAGCATCCCAGCTATTTGCCTCCTCTGTTTGCTGCTCCGCTTATCCACACAAAATCGAGTAATCTGTAAATTTTGGGCCAAAAATACCGGTCTCATAACATCGTGTAGCCTAAGGCACAAGCTATACAGCATTGTGAGAATTTAGCAACATTGTGGAGGCTATCATAAACAAGGAATGATGCATAGGTCTGATGGAATTTCATAGACATATTCCCAAGGATGATGGATTATGAATCAACGTGGAATAGTTACCAAGAGCTCCTTCACTTTAATAGAGGATAAGCTGGCAAATATCCTTTGCTTATCCTGTAAGTAACTTTATTTACAGTAGAACCATAAAAACAACGATGAAACATAAGCAAGAATGCTTTTAGCCGATTACAATAATAAAAGGAATAAAAAATACAACGAAAATGAGTTTAGATGATGTTTTTTAGATGTTTTATTTGTTCACAGTATGTAGTATTTCAATATGGTTAGTACATTACATAAACAATAAATGACATTAGCATACTGGGAAAATTTACAATATGACATAAGATAATATATAAGATAAAAGAGTGCATTAAAATGCAAGCACCAAATTGGCAAGATGGCTTCCATTCCCTTAAATCCTTTCTGAAAAAAAAAAATCATTATTCAAAAGACATAAAATCATTCAGAAGTTTGTTATATAACATTGCACCAGAGTATTTGAGTGATTTATAGCCATAAATTATTGTTTTAAACTTAGGTAACATAATGAGATAATTTCGAGTAGTTAACGGAGGTTAACAATTGTGTCTGATTTTGTAAACATTCTGAGTAATACATCTCGTGACATACAATGAATCCGTGTGAGCTTTTTGCAAGAGTTCACTGTATTGAGTTATTTTCCTTAAAGAAACACCTGAGTGCTCTCTCCAATTTTTTTTTACCGTTTTTCTAACATTAGTAATACTGCAGTGAAAGTAAACAGTGTTACAATACTTGAAATATGGCAGAATTAAAGAATTTACAGTAGGCCCTTTAACCTGGAGAGGGCATTGACCTGCTCTGCACACTTAACAGTTAGTTGTTTTTGCAATGTATACACCCAACAATTTTTTACAATCAGTACTAGTTGTTGTACAATCACCAACTTTAAAGTCTATTTTATAACCTTTTCTTGACAGCACCATTGACTGAAATTTATCAGGATTGGCTTTCATATTATTACATTTGAACCATTTTGACTGCAATTTCACTGAGTAGCAAGACCTTTGCACCATGGTCCTGAACTAATGGTATTAATGGTTTATTGTGGGTGGGCTTTATATATATATATATAGCTTTTATTGACACTCTTTCATATCAGAAAAGATACATATGTCACATATCTACTCACTACGTCTATCTAAAACTACATCAACAAAAATCTGATGTACAAGTTCTCATTATTTTATACATAATATACAGCTTAACATTTAAGGTCCCAGTTGCCACAATTTGATGTTTTCTGGACAGAGTCCTGCTCTTAAACATTCAGTATTAAGGCGAAATAATATATATATATAAGTACATAAAAGATAAATAAAATCACAGATCAAATCACAAATACTGATTACAATATCAATATTAGATTTAAATTTAAACAAAAATATACACAAATACTGATCATAATATCACAATAAGATTCAAATTAACACAAAAAGATAAGAATGTTCACATGTATAAAAACAAAAAAGTATCAGGCAACATTGCGCTGACCCTGGCATTTGGCTCTTCTAATTTGTGTTGACAGTCATGTCAGGGAGTGTCATATCGGAGGAGCCCAGTTGTAATTAAAGTCTACATTACTTTATTTAGGAAATTACCAAGAGCATATATCATTTCAGGTTCTTTATTTGACATTAGTGCTTTAATTTGATGTATTTTATCTAAGTTATGGAAATTTGGAATCAGTTTATTTGCTTTTAGGATTAATTGATTTCTGGGTTCTGCATAATTGTTACAAATTAAGAGACAATGTAGTTTATCTTCTACTTCATTACTATCACATTTATTACATTTTCTTTCTTCTAATGGTATTTTAGGGGTCTCATGTCTTCCGGTTTCAATTTTGAGGTTATGTGAGCTAAGTCTAAATCTTGCTATGTTATTATAGGTTTTCTTGGGGAGGTTGAGATTTAGATAAGGTTCAAAGCAATACGTAGTTTTAAATAATTTGTATGTTCTTAGTTTTGGGTGCTTCTCAGAGTCATTTATCTTGTTAAGGATCCTTGATTGTTCACTTTCATACAGTTTAAATTTGATTTCAGAGACCAGAGTCCCTGGCTCCTTTGTTTCCCAACTATTTATATTACATTCATTAATGATGTGTATTGTTTTATTGTACCAGTTGGTCTGACCCTTAATGTAGAGAGATTCTTGAATTTTGAGGCATTTATTTAGGATGTCATAGGATGGCAGTGACATTAATCTTCCCCAGTACTTTATCATATTTATCTTCTGTCTAATCATAAGAGGAAACCTGCCTGTCTCATAAAGAAGTGGTCACGCATCAGAGTTTCACTTTGTGTTATTGACAGTAAACGATATTTTAACATAACAAGTTCATCGTAAGAAAGTGGAAAATGTATGTTTCAAGTTAAAAATTGTCCTCACTCAGTATTGATTAATACTTTTGTACCAGACTCTCTTCTGAAAGTCGTATGCTTGATATTGATAATTTCTGACCACATCAGTTAGACCTTGATGGTCATCTAAAGCATTAGGGTTCCTCATTTCTCTCCTTGTGAATGCATTGCATCAATTCAAGATGATACAACAGGATGATACATCAGCAACACTTGAGTAGACACAGCCTGTGCAAATCCAAGCCAATGATAACCCTTTCTAGAGGTATTTGATATGCAAGAGTCCACATCGGGAGCAAACAACGTCATTTCTCACTGTGTCCTCTCTATGCATTCCTGTAGGACATTTTCCCTTGATCTGCAAAGCAACCGAAAATATATTACTCCAAGCCAAATATCGAATGTCAACTGCGCAATGTAGGATCAGATTAGCCAGAGACCACTCATGCTTCTTACTTGATGTTACTTTAATTACTGTGCCCAAGGCTACTTATGAATGGATTGATTGCATTTTGGTCATGAAAGAGAAATATGATGACTGTAATTAAATTTAGGAATCAGAGACACACGAAGCACATAAAGAGCCTTTTTCATTATTTAGTGCATGTGACCGATATAGGGAGCCAGTGATGGGGCCATATTTGATGCTCTGTGAAAGATGGGTATGAATATTTGTGACTACAGTTATTTCAAAGCATCCAGCGCATTGAACAGCCATCACAGAAACCCAACAACAGTCAAGTTGGCTTCCTGTAAGATATTCAACATAGCTAGCCAGATATAACACTGGCTTCTGTGTCCTGGCTGTGTTCTGTGACTGGCCAGTTTATTAGGGACATATTGTTTGTGGCCAAATTGACTATTGTTATTACTGTGCAGTGTAATGGCAGATATCATTCTGTATATTCTGATATCCTGACACAACATGCAGCTATGTTGCACAAATTATTTTCTGCCTAATCTACATATGTTTAAGCATGTACCTTACTTTTAAGAATACATGCAATGCTATAAAGTGAGTGTATCAGGCTATCAATAGTCTAAGTACTTCGTGTAAACTTCCAGTGGAGTCACGCAAGGTGACTGTCTCTCTCCCACCCTCTTCAACTTTTTATATAAATATTTTATCACTTATCACTTTGGATAATTCTAATTAGTTGTGTTTAACTGGAGAATTGCAGGTTGGGAATTAATGGGTTTCAGAAATTGCAAACATATTGAACCAGGTTGGAATAACTAACAATTTATATTTCAGAACAGGTTGACCTGGAATTCATTCAACAATTTGAATCGAATATAAACCTGTTTGGGATCGTCTTGAATTTATGTGAATATTCATGTACCATGTTCACTATGTATGAGGTAAATAAATCTTCCCCTGTCGTGCACCAGAAGTGAGTTGATTTCTTTACTTTGTTCGGAAACTTGGTTTGCAAACTATTAAGTGGATGGCTGGATATTCTCCATCAATTTAAGGGGTAAACCACAGCAATCTCCAGAAATTTCATGTCAGTAAACTGCATGTGTGATTATATCTACATGACGTAGGGTAAGACCTGCAGAATGGTGTTGATTGTCTTGTGGTTATAGTGCACCAACATATTATATGACAGTTTCAAATCGGCTCTTGACACCAACAAAATAATTATATGAGGTTAAAGATCATCCAAGTTCTTTAGCTTAATGATGCAGTTTGTTCAACTTAGTTGTTTGGTAAAGGTAAAGCATAGAGTAACCATATATGATTTCTCAATGGGTAAAGGCACACACGGTGGACATAATTCACAAGAGTGCAGATGTCTTTAACTTCCTTCACCTATACTAGCTTATACTCCATTCTATATACAAAGAATTATTTGATTATTTGATTTGTTTGATTGCTATTAAATACAATAAAAGCAGTGCCATTGTAAGTACTTATGAAGCAGTAATAACAAACATTTTCGCTAGTTGTATCCTTTAGAACGATAGTGTCTCGGACGATCTATCTAGATTATGCCCCAATTGAAGAATTATCACCCGAAATAGCGTATTAGTTAATTTGACAGTATTAATACAAACCTTATGTTATAAGAGTCAATTACTTTATGGGCATAAAAAAGTTTAAATTTTGAAAATCGGACAAGTACTGATTGAGTTGTGGCCAAAAATGTATAACGAGTCGATGACGTTCATGACGCTGGTGACGTTGCATTTAGGTCGAACAAGGATGACTCCGTTGTACAACGTTGGACGGCACAGGTGGGACAAGTTTACTGGGCTAAACAAGGACTCAAAAGTAGGCGACTTAAATTTCCAGAGACCCTGAAGATTCAAGGGTCGCAAGCAGAGACAGATAGGAGATATTCTTGGAAATGTGAAAAAAGCTTTAATTGTTCAAGGACTCTAATCTGTTAGTTGTCAACCTGTTTCCACAACCTACATCTTGACCAGTGTCTGTCAATGGTCAGTATTAACAAGATAACCCAGTAGTGACCATTGCTTCTGACCATGTGAGTGACCAGTGCACTGACCATAGGGTGTCTACACATTTTGTCAATGGCGATTTACAGCTGTCTATCGATCTAGGCTCTCAGGTTGCTCCTTATTCATGTTGCCTGGAGCCATATGTCACCCCAAAGTCCACTTCAGGTTGCTATGGCAACCAAATTGTAATCCCAAAGATCAACTCAAGTTTCCTGGTAGCTTAATTTAAATTCCAATGTCTACCCTGGGTTTCCAAAGTAACTGAATTTAACAACGTCTAATTCAAGTTTCCAATATAGCCACAAAGGCCATTTTGGGTTTCCATTGTTAATCAAAAAATGTCCACCTTCAGTTTCCATGGCAGCTGAACTTAAGCCTCAATGCCTACATCAGCTCTCCATGGTAACTAAAATGTGGCTTTTGTAATAAATTAGAAAAAAAATTCTTAATTAATTAAATTTGAGGTAGTGCAGCTCTAAGGCTCAAGTTTGTTACTTATCATTTTGCAAACATAGTTCACAAGACAATGTATACGAGTCTAACACAAATTGTGTTTCAATCTTCTTCTTTTTCTTTGTTTGATTAAATACGCATTCAATATTTTTGCAAAATATTGAGTTTTCCTCCAAAGCATACAGTTGGTTATCTATCCAAAGGAACTAAGCTTGTCACTGCCTGACGTCACCTATAAGCCAAGTGACCTAATTATGGACATTCTTTGCTAGTTTACCTAGTTAAGCAAAATGATTGGTAAACTATGTAGCCGATAGGCTAAGTATAGACTTTAGAAATCTTCTCTTAAAAATACAAGTGAAATAGATTTATATTTTTTTAGTTTAGGCAATTTTTCTGAATTGCCTGCTTGTCAGAACAAGAATTGCGTAAACTCAGCACATGAACATCTTACATGTTTCGTAAACTATTTCGTAAATATTATTCTGTAATTTCATTGTTAGACCTTTAATACTATAAGCCAGCCTATAGGCCAGCCTATAGAATATAAGATAAATTGATTAATTCACTTTAGATGAGTAAATTAGCAAAACATGTACATAATTAGGTTGTTCCTCTGTGAGGTGACGATACACAGTGTTGTCGACAATTGTGACTTTTATGCCTAAATATTTCACTCCAACAATTTATAATGATAGGCCTGGCCTAGCAAGTTTGACACTAATAGCATTACATTATAAAATAAATTCGTTTTGGGAAGAAGATCGACAGAAATTGATTACAACTTCTTGTAGGCCATGTTTGTAATAACAGATTTTCTACACAAGATAAAGTTGTCGTGAAAGCAATTCACATAAAGCCATAAAATACCGAAGGTAACTGCTCAGTTGGTCAATGGCAAAATTACATTTTTCAAATATGATTTTGAAAACCCAAAGTTCTGACAGTTGATTCAGTCAGAAGGGTTTCAGTTAGACTTTTAATTGGATGACAAATACCTGGAAATTCCAGAGAAATATTGAAGCCAGTTCACTTTGACTCATGTGTAGCTAAATAATAATAATAATTTATTTTGTAAAGCCTGCTCAAAACGCTATTACATGGAAACAAGAAAACCAGAGATAGAAATAGCAAATTACAAAATATTTAAAAACTGGAAGACATTTGAAATATTAATAAAACTGTTTTTAAAAAGTCTGTAAAATATTGCACAATGACTAATTATAGGAAATTTTGAAAAGCATTGTCTTTAGCTAGATTTAAAGAGTTCATTGGACTGCACAGTTCTGATATCAGAGGGAAGATCATTACATAGTGAAGGACCCACAATGCTAAAAGCCCTAGATTGCACTAATGACGCACATGTGTATGGCACTTTCAAAAGTTGTTTCGATGAGCCACGACTGCGTGATGGTTGGTGTTCTGTGATGAGCTCTTGGATGTAGCATGTGGCAAGGTGGTGAACACAAGTAGTATAGTTCTATATACACCACATGCTTCTTTACAGGCAGCCAATGTGCTCTTGGAGCACTGGTGAAATGTGTGCATATTTTGGAATTTCTGTAAGAATTCTGGCTGCTTTATTCTTGATACGCTGGGAGACGATGGAGCAGCGATAGTGGTAACCCAACAAAAAGAGAATTGCAATAATCGAGCTTTAATGTTATGAATGCAGTCTCTACATGACTCACTTTCGATCCCACAGGGTTGCCAGGATTACCAGTGCCCCCTTGCATCGTGAAGAGACTGTTATGAATGCATGGACTGTGCATTCTAGTTTTGTAATAAAAATATTTTCTCAAATTAGAGATGTTCTTCAGTTGCATATACACCCCATGACATATTTGCTTGCTTGAGATTATACTAAATACTCAGTCCTATACTCGTTCATCTTTAGCTGGTATTTACACATCCACCTATTAACCAATGAAACACAGTTGGTAATCTCCTCAGTAGCTGTTGCAAACTGAACAGGTTTGACACTCAAGTACAGACGCCCAAGTTATGAAGTGTAAATATTGAAAAGGACCAGCTCAAGGACAGTTCCCTGTGGAACACCACAAGACATCTCTTTGATGTCAGATTGTGTTCTCCTTATGTTTATCAACTGTTGTCTGCAAGAGAGGTAGCTTTGGAACAAGCACAATGCTGTGTCACATACTCCAAGCTCTGAATAATGGTGTTGAACGCTGCCAACAAATCAAGCATTACGAGAAGTGCTCTCCAATGGTCTAGATGATGTCATACCTGAGCAATGCAGTCTCCATGCTATGACCCTGTCTACATGTGCTCTGATAAGGTTTATGGAAGTTGTTAGTGGTAAGGTGATCATTTAGCTGATGCTACGATATTCTCGAGTATCTTAGACAGAAAACTGGGATTTGACACAGGTTGATAGTTCTTGTTTATGTCAGGATCTAATGTCTGCTTCTTGAGGAGTGGAGAGACATATGCCAGTTTGAAACTAGCTACATTGCATCTAATGCAATGTAGGTCGGTTCTGGCTAGTTTGAAACTGGACGGGAAAGTGCCAGTCTCAGAGGATTTATTTATAATGTCTGGGACGGCTGGTAGGAGTTGGGGAAGTGCCATTTTGATAAGATGTGTTGGCATCGGATCCAGATCACAACTCTTACTTGCACTGGTTCTGATGACTTTCTCAATGGATTCTTCGGACACTGATTGGAATGCATTAAGCATTGACGGAACTCATTCAATGATGGTATGTTCATGTCTGATTGGTCTAGTAGGATGGAGTTTTTTTTATATTCGTTACCTTATTTACAAAATAGTCACTGAACATGTCAACCGATGGCAAAGTGACATCGACTTCTCTCCCAGAAATTTATTTACCACCTTGAATTACTTCTTACTATCACCTTTCTGACCATGAACCAGTTGCTTGTAATAGTTCATTTTGGCCTCACTGATCAAGTCATTAACTTTCTGCCTTTGCTCAATATATAGTTAGTTACCTATGAATCTCAAGTCTAGACTCCAAGCCCTTTCAGCTCTGCGCTGTACCTGCTTGGCAGCACCTCACCTCAACTGAGCTTCTGGTTGAACTGTAATGATGCGAGTCTTTACAGGGGCTACGTTATCAAGGACACCTTGGAGTTGACTGTTGTATGAGTGAGTTAATTCATCAAGTACCATGGTATTCAGATTGGAAGATGGAATCATTGGCTGCCAAGCAGGTACAGCACAGCTGAAAGGGCTTGGAGAAACTCTAGACTTGAGATTCATAGGTAACTATATATTGGGCAGAGGCAGAAGGTTGATCAGTGAGGCCAAATTGAACTATTTGGTGATGGTATCCATGAGAACCTCACTATTAACAGATTTGGCATTTCTGTCAGTCATTTTGATGGAAGCCTGATCAGCAGGAAGTTTTGGTTTCAAAACTGTAAAACGATCGTGAAAGCCAAGATCAAGTGAAGTGGCTGATTGAACCAATGTGTCATCCAATCTTGTGAAGACTAAATCCAGAGTGTTACCACTGCCATGGGTTGGACCAATCACGTGTTGTTAATTTAAGGTCGAAGGAGCTACAAACTGACAGGAAATCAGCAGCTTCAGTTCCACTGGTGTCATTGATGTGGAAGTTGAAATGTCCAACAACCAGCGGCTTCCTGGAGAAGTGACCACATATGATATAGTCAATAAACTCTGCACAGAAGGTTTTGCTAGATGTTCGTCCTGGTGGTCTATATATAACACACAGTCTTACCATCACAGATGAAAGTGATGGTTTATCACTGACTCGCTTGATCTTAGCAATTTCACAACAAATGACTCCCCTCACTCCTTGGACTAGGGGTAAAACTCAGCGACCAGTCGTCGCTGCAGCCTTATCAGGGTTTTTGACAGGGTTTGAGAACTTAAGGGGTGATTAATGGCACATATGGTCTGCTGTGGTTAGCTTCCGAAACATGATGCACTCCAGATAAAAACCCTCGTTATACCTTTCATTGCCATTTTTCTTATTTGATATCATTTTGAATTATGATTTCCACCAATTTTTTCACCTCAGAAATTCATGGAGAATGATACCAAACATGATATATTTACAAACACCCTGGCTTTTCTATAGTTTATTCACATTTCAGCAAACTTAAGTAGGATGTACCATGGCGTCTCTAGTGACTCCATGGATGTACACAGCTTGACATTACGGTTAACATAAACAGGTCAAGGTGTCATTTGCAAGTCGCAACTGACAAATGGATACCACATGTTTTCCCCATTAATACGATAAGCCAGAACTCCTCCGAGGTCCTCACATCCCTAGTCCATGGAGTGCCCCTGGTCTTCCTTGGGTTATGTAGGATGGTGTACCCCTTTGGTAGGAGAGCACAAATAATTGTATTGTCAGTGATGTTTCCAGACAGCCATGTTTCAGTTAGAGCCAGAAGATCTAAGTCATGGTCCATTATAAAATATTTTATTTCTTCTGCTTTGTTGCAGACTGACCATGGATTTAGTGAGCATATGTAGAGTTTTCCATTATAGATGCCTTGGTGGTTGTCACAGGTCTTGATAATCATGTTGTTGTTGTTCAGATCTGCCTTTCTTTTACTCTTGAGCCTCGCTTCTTTTTCTTTCTGATATGCAGATTGTTTAGGTTCCTTGGTGCACATAATCCCTCAATGCTTAAAGTTCATTGTGCAGTCCAGTGGAAAATGCAGTGTTAATTTTATTAAATTTCTAATGTCCATTTCGCAAAGTGCATAAATTGCCTAAGACAAAAGATAACTCCAACAGATTCTCTGCAACTTCATAATCCTCTGTGCAAGTTTTCATAAGTGTGTAATTGGTGTAAGCCATAGAAATGTTAATAAAAAGCAGGAGCACATTGTAGTGGGTGTCGCTTCAAGCAGCGCCACCTATTATGTCTAAAGTTCATTGACAGCAAGATATATTACCTTTATGACAGAACTTTTGAATCAGAGGTATCACTACAAGTGATAATCTCTGCTTCACTGTAAAAATGTGTGAGCGAGATAACTAAATCTATTGAGCTGAACCAGTGACTGATGTAGATTTGAGTTTATGAAAGCTTTAAATATTTAGATCCAACAGACATCTCTTGAATATACAAAATACCTTCTTTCTCTACCCAACTGATGATAATGAGGTAAAGTCAGCATTCCTAAGATTAAAACCGAAATTAAGTGCAGGGTGCGATAAACTAAGCTCAAAGCTCATGTTGACAACTCATGAAAACATTATTACTCCCATCACGCATATAGTTGAATTAGTCTATTTCTTCTGGAACAGTTCCTAAAAATATGAAAATAGCCAGAGTTAAGCACATTTCTAAAAGTGGATGTGCCTTAAACTATGGAATAGTATGCTGCAAAGCCCAAATGACAGGGTGAGGTACATAGCTGAACACAGCAAATGCCTAAACTGTGATTGGGAGCAACTTGTTGTTTCTCGAAAGACAGAAGCACAGGAACAAACTCTTTCAGCTGCGGATGAGTGCTCTATACAAGCCATAAAGGACTTGAGAGACAATTCTTTTTTATAGGCCCATATCTTTACTCCCAGCTCTGTTAAAAAAATATTCGAAAAAATAATTTACAATAGACTATATAATTATCTCACACGTAACCAGTTACTTTCTCACTGTCAATAGAGCTTTAGAGAGTCACTGTCAACTAAATTAGCCATTTTGAATTATGTGATAGGATGTATGAAAACATTACATTAAATTATTTCTCTACTAGTATATTTCTTGATCTCAAAAAGACATTTGATACTATTAATAATATAATTCTTTTTAAAAAGCTTAAACATTATGGTATCAGAGGACTTATACTTAAAAGTGGATTTTCACGGAAGGTTCTCTGTATTTCTACCAGGTGGCTACGACAGAATAATAAAATTCCATTGGCTGAAAAAGTTCCCGCCCTTGAATCTGTTTGGCTGAAGCAAAGTGCATCCTAGCAGCAGTATTTTTAGTACATTTTAATGTATATTTGACATCTTGTCATTTTGTTGATTACTGTTATTTCTCAGAGAAAATTACATTTAGGGAATCAGTTAGTATGACATACTATGTCTGAAAAGCAAAATGAGTAATAAGAGGAGAGGAAAAACGTATATCTTGCTGAATTCAGGACTGCTCGGTGAAAAGACTCTAATGGTTTATAGATTATTTAAGAAATAGATTACATTATACTGAATTTAACAATACTAAATCTGAATCAATGTCAATAAACTATCTCTGAATACCAGCAAAACTAAATATATAGTTTTTTCATAAAAATAACTTCTCAAATTTTCAGGACTTTCCAATAACTATTGATAATGAAGTAATAGTGAGGGTGCCTTATATAAAGTTTTTAGGTGTAATTCTGGACGAAAACGTAAAGGCAACAACATTTCTAGTGCATTAAATAGCATTTCAAGGTTGAAGCAAAAACTTCCTGAATATATTTCAAATACTTTATACCAAAGTCTCATTTCTCCTCATTTTAGTAATGCAATAGCCTGCTGGGGTGACTGACCAAATTATACTTTGACTATTCTGCAAAAGAAAGCTATCAGGTCAGTCTCAAAATCCAGATATAACGCACACTGTGACCCTATTTTTTATAATTATAACATGCTATAAAGCTAGCAGATGTATTCAAATTACAATGCATTAGATTGGCTTATAAAAACAAAATTGCACTGTTGCTTGTTATCTTTCTGGCAAACATCTATCCTCATATGTCAATCAGTCAATACTGACCAGACAGAGTCATAACATTATATTAACCTGCATAAAAAGTTACTTAATTATAAAATTTGATCCATTTGGAATATATTACCCAACAACATTAAAGCAATAACAATGACATTAAAATCTTTTTGCAAATCAATTAAAAGTCACTTTATTAGCCAATATGAGTTTCACTGTTCTGGGATAAATCACTATTCTTGTCAAAATAATTAGAGTTAAAATTATCTCCTCCCTTTGCTCAATTTATTTTATGTGCACTTATGTCCAACAGGGATGGATCTCATATCCGCAGTGTTTTACCGCCCTCTTTTTCCCCATTCATAGGCAGCAGCAAAAAGGGTGCCTTACCTCAACTTTTTAGTGGTAGGCATCCTTGCCAATTTAATTTATATCATGTTTATACTTTTTTGTTTTTGAAATCATGTATATTTAAGTTTTATGGCAAAAATAAATTATCCATCTATCAATCTATCTTCAGTTTTTTGTTAAAGCAACTCAAATTGCTGTGTAATTTCAGATAATGTTTGAAATAAAGTATATTGATCTGTTGCTCCATTATTATATCTTGACTTTAGCTCAAATACATAACCTGTTTCAACTTGAAGTTTATTAGTATCAATGTTATTATTCATTTGATGGAGCGCTACTGATTGCAACAAGGCAATACAGATTTAAAATGAAATAGTTGCAAAATTGACAGAAAAATCGAAATGTAAATATTTTGAAAGTAGACATGTAAAATATAAAAACGTATACCCAGTTACAAAAAGCACGATTAAATAAAAATGTCTTTAAATGTTTTCTGAGCAGTCCATATACACTGAAATCACGAGTATCCTGGGTTTTATCAGGTCAACATAGCGTTGCAGGTGCTGTTTTATGCACACACCTAAACACAAGGCAAGCAATCGTATAGGCTATGCATTCCTAAATAGGCAGCCAATGCAGATACATTAGGGCCTCAGTAGAGCTGTCAAACTTGGATCTCTGCAAGACAACCTTGGCTGCCCAGTTCTGAAGCCTTTGTAGCGTGCTGATGGAGCTTTTGGCAGTATACTGTTTGAATAATCCAGGTGAGACAACACTAATGCAGTTGCCATTTGTTTAGCACTGTTTAGGTCAATACATTTGCGAATCATTGAGATCTTTCTGATGTTGGCAGCAGCCACTTGGCAGTTGAATTTGATGTGATGTTTAAATGAGAGAGTCTTGTCAAGCAAGACTCCTAGGTGTTTCAACATGGACTTGACCTTTACCTGGTCAGCCCCAACATCCAAAGCAGTTGTCATGTTATCCAAAAAATTACGACTATAAAACAAAGTTGTCTGAATTCATCCTTAGGGTGTTTGATGCCATCTGCATATCAGTTATGCTTAACTGTTTACTTCCAGACCTTAGAGGATGGAATCTATTAAAGAGAATTGGGCCCAAAGAACAGCCTTGTGGAACTGCATAGTTAAATGTGATAGGATTTGGTCCACTTAAGTGCTGAGCCTGAAATACCAATATCATCTCACAGTTTTTAAGTTATATATCCCACTAACCAGTGCCTTCATAGTGTAATGGTGAGCATGTCTATGGACATTCTCCACTTTATCTTGGCGTAATGCAGATCAAGTGAGGTAGGTTGTAGGTTCAAAACCCACTGGGGCCTTGCCTTGAATGAGAGAAAGTCTCAGACACGTATCAGTACGTTTTTAATATTTTATAATAAGGTATTTGAAATTCATATGTACTGATTATTGATTACCATGTCAAGAAGTATTTTTAGTAAAAATTACAATTTCAACCTGCAGATACAAGTTTAGCTTGCACTCGTGAGGGAGTTAACTAACATTTTCATTGGTTGTATCCCACAAAAGAAAAATAGAAAAGGTCACGAGTATAATGACTATAAGAGTTATTTTTGCCCATTATCTTAATGACTAAATGAAGTCATTATATCCTTTATCTTATTATTTTTGTATATATAATCTGATATTAAGTATAATGTAAAGCTTTACTTTGCAAAGTAGGTCACATTAGTGGAGGTTTATTTATTATGAGAAGCCTCCTCCATTTTGTTCTATATTGTTCTACTCATGTGATATCAATCAGATCATAATTAGTCTGACATTGTACACTGTCTGTATTTTTATGGATGAATCTTGATTAGATGCCATTGTCTCTTGCAGTGATATACAATATATTCATCCATTAGCTTGGTAATGCAGACAAGCGCTTGGCTATCCACTCAATTTCCATGCTCAAAACGAGACAAATTGTATAATGGCGTCCACTAAACAATATGGCCAACAAAGACCTTATTAGTATTATCAGGCAGGCAAAAGACAAATGTGATTATTTATGGTAGAATGTCAATTTACAGATGCAAGGAGAAAATTCACATTCAGATCGTTTATTTCACTTGTACAAAACATGTTACAAGTGAGGAGGGACTCTCTAAGACAGACAAACCATCACTTCTGCTTTTCGAGTCAACCCTTCAAATACAAGAGCAACAATAACCAATTTATCACAAATCACTTAATTCTGGTGAAAGGTGAAAGGGAAGTGATCCTGGGACAAATTTATATGTATTTTTGACAGTCAGTATAAACCACTAAATTATAACTGGTATGATGATATAAGAGTAAGTACCTATATCAGTGACAATAGCAGCATTTACAATTTAAGTCATGTGCAATTAAAAAGAAATTATTTCCTTGCAAAATCCACATTTTTCTGGTATTCAGTGGGCTGCTAATGCTGCCCTGAATTAGCCATTCCTTTGACAGGCATAATTTAAGCAAAATCCACATCAGCTGATATTGGGTGGACCCCTAATGTTGCCCTGAATTAGCATTTCTATGGATATTGCAAAAAATAAACAAAAAAGATACATTATCAGCCTACTCCGTTGACAAGAAAAACTATTTCTTACTGTTCAGGTGTCGCCATATGTACTAAGGTAATGATTTTTAACATAGAAAGAGGAATCACTTTTGTTGTGACTATAAATCTTATTGATGATAAATGGAGATGTATTGTTCAATATGAATGGTATTCTAAAAACTAAGACAGTTTTTAGCAAAAGAATACTTAACCCAGGGAAGCTGAAAATTATTTAGTTTGTAGCAAAATTAAAGTTCATTCAGTGCACACAGGTGAGTGGCTTTCAACACTTTTAATTGCTTGAATAATGGCTCTGTGTGACAATTATAATGGCTTCCTGTAATAATCCGCATCACGTTTTTTATATCTAGCGTCTATACCTACCACACAATAAAACTGTGATTTTGTCAATGCCAGGTATTTATTAAGAGCAGTCTCTCGGAACTCAGAGAGAGATTAGGTCAAATGCGAGACTGATAGGAGATTGGGATCTGTAACATACATAAATGTTTGCTTTGGTGAAAAAAAAAAAAAGAAAATCTCTTTAAAAGATATATATGAAATCTTATACTACATATATCATGTAATTATTTTGTAAATAATGTCAGATGAAGACAAGATACTTTGTCCAAATTTCTACTATCCTGACTATTACAAAATCTAGCTCTACAGTGATCATAGTTTTAGCCAATTTTGGATAAAGTCCTTAGTTACCACATTCAAAATGCATAAAAGAATTGTTTGAGACATAATTGAATCAGTAACCATGGAATTGTACTGCAGTAGAACAAGCTAAACAACATCCTTTTTTAGTTGACCACATGCTCTAAAAACGAAACTTTCAGGCATGATGCCCAAAAAAAGCTCAGACTTTAGGCCAGCAGCAGTGGCTGAAGGCATTAAGGTGTTGGTCTGTTCAACATGGGTTGGGAGGGCAGCAGTTCAGCTCCAGTCCAATTTTTTTTTAAATATTATTAATATGTTTACATGTCATTAATATTTACTGTCAGCTTTCATTATATTGAAGCTTTTTTTTTTAATAATTATCTTATTGTATTTGCATTCATTCCATTTCACACTGGAAAATAAACACTCCCATTTCTCTCACATTGCCAGATATCTATTCTTTTTTTTAAAGAATTTTCTGTTCTGCAACTTTACTACCTGTTCAATTTTGTGCCCATATAACAATATCCCACAAATGAGTGATATATAAATAGTTAAAAGTATTTTCTGTGGTAAGTAATTCTTAAGGCGGCATAATACACCAATAACGTTAGAGATTTCTTAGAAATGAGTTAAGATGCTTATTCTAATTTATACTTTGTTGAATAACGAATCCCACAAAATTAAATTCCGTTACAACTTCCTTTTACTTGTCAGCAATTTTTTATTTAGGGATTCTAAATTGTGGTGGAAATATTATCATTGCCTTTGTTTTGTCGGCATAAAGGGATAACATTTACAGTTGCACATTTAAGGTTGTGTCGTCTGCATCTATAGCAAGATGGAAAAAAATGCTAGAATAAACAATATCATTCATGTAAATAGAAACAACAGGGGTCCCAAAACAGACCCCTGTGGAACACCTGTAGTTATTGGTAGCTGTTCAGATTTGTATTCTTTCAAGATACCCATGGATGTCTTTCATTTAAGTAACTTCTCATTAATTCAAGTGAGCTTCCCCTAAAGCCAAAATAATTTAATTCTTGCAATAGTATTCTATGATCCAATGTGTCAGAAGCCTTGGATTTAGTAAAGGTAGACATTTAAAGGGTCTTCGCTATTATCCATCCGCTTTATTGCATGATCTACAAACTCCAATGCAGCAAATTTGGTTGAATGCTTTGGCCGAAAAAAGAGAAAGATTGATATGAATGAAAAGCCAATGATAACTGCAGTTAAATGATGAATGATCAGTTGACTTATTATTCATATTAATGTAAGACAACATGTCATACGTACAAAATCTCATAATTTATTAAAAATACATTTTGCTCAGTTCATGGAACATCACAATGGCATCGGAAGGTAAAAGAGTCATGTTCCGTAGATGAATGAAGTTGCACACTCATGAGAATGTCTATGATGAAAGAGACAAGGTCAAACTAGGGTCAAACGAGTCACTACAAAAAACACATTCCTCTTCTTTTGAATAATCCACATTCAGCTGTCATGATGAAACGTCAGTGTCCAGGTGATATATCGGCAACACTTGAGTAGACGCGGCCTGTGCAAATCCAAGCCAATGATAACCCATTCTAGAGGTATTTGATATGCAAGAGTCCACATCGGGAGCATACAACGTCATCTCTCACTGTGTCCTCTCTATGCATTCCTGCAGGACATTTTCCCTTGATCTGCAAAGCAACGGAATATATATTACTCCAAGCCAAATATCGAATGTCAACTGCACTATGTTGGATCACATTAGCCAGAGACCACTCATGCTCGTTACTCGATGCTGCTTCAGTGACACTGCCAAGAGACATTGACATCTGTAGAATGATTACTGGCCTATATTTCTTGAACTCCTGAAAACAAACCACATTTAGTAAAGGATACTATTTACAGGAGCGGCAGATCAAATATTTCATGTCTTGGTTTATTTATGAGATCATGCTGAATGAAAACTTGAGAGGCACGTATATGGTAAACAGCTAGTTCAATGATCCGGGCATCAGGCATCAGGTTTTACACATGACATATTTATTGAAATCTACCTGAGGAGGTTATTGTCTAAGCACTTGCACAAATACAGTCTGATCCACTAATAACAACTACAGTGTCTGGGACTGTCAAGAACTGTCAAGAAGTGTTAAGAAGTGTTTGTTATAACAGTGTTTCGAAACATGCAGGTATGTTGTAAAAAAAAAAAATCCATTCCAGGATAATGACCTCAGTGTAGTTATAAATGGGTGTGGCTCACTTAAAAAACTTTACCTGAAATTGCATCCATGATTCGACCACTTCCACAGTATTTATTTTTTATAATGACATTTCCACAACTGTGAAAGTGATTAATCTAATGGGTCGTTCAACCAATCATGTCGATTCATAAAAAAAACATGCCCGCTAAACATCACGAATGAAGTTGATACTGACTTTCATTATTAGTGTGCTCTTTAAATCCTACTGATTGTGTGTTTTAGACAATCTTCAAAAGCCCACACAATGAAACTTCTTATGGATAATACAATAATTACAACAAATATATCAGTAAAATTATTATGGAGCCAGCTATACAGGTTTGGTCCAAATAGAGAAAACCAACTGTGGCAAGTAGTGATTGTGTTCTCTTTATCATTCTATCCTACACCATACAGCCACACTATGAAAACTTGCAGTCTTAAGAAAGTCCAATTATAACAGGCTCCGTGTCTAGAAATGGATTTTTGCCTTCCGATTACACCAAACCTATATGTTATGAAACCCAGCTATAATGAACACTTCTTGACAGTCTCAAATGGTTCGTTATAACTGGGTTTGAACTTTGAAGTCCTGTATCTCTGTAAAGGGTGTACATACTATCCAAGGATTTCCCAGGGAACTATATTAGGATGTGACTAATTTTCATCAGTGATCGAAAAAAAAGTGATTGCATAGGAATTTCAAATAAAATCTTTTCTAGGGAAAAATACCCTTGATATAAAAGTATACCTGCATAAGGTAAGTGGTCCTACAGAAATTGTGGAAGTGTGGTAACTGATTGAACTTAAATCTATATTTTGAACCTTTACCATACAGCTATGAGTCTTTAGAATTTTAAATTTTGCATACAATCATCTCATATGATGGTGTCTACCTGTGTAAAATACAGAATAAATCTGAGAAGGTGCACTTTTAGTTGATTTGACATGGAATGACGGTCAATGACCCAAAAGTTTACACACAGGTCACCATTTTGATTAGATTTTCCAAGTTTGTTTTAACATGATCAACTTGGCAATAAAATGATGACCTAGAAACTTCATAAATTAATCTTATTCACAATGCTTTTCACTTCAGAATAAGAATCTCATGGAAATATGTATAAGCACTTATCTACAACTGCAGCATGAAGACTGAAAAGTGTGGCATATCAACGCAATAATCATGGAGTAGTGTCTTCATATTTCTTACTAATATATATCATCTCAACAAGTCATAACAGAACATGGCATGCATATTGACATGGACGACATTAGTGACATGCCATGCTAAGGAAGGTAATTTGCTGGTTCTTGTGAGGATATTCACCTTGCGGGTACAGCATGTGTAGGCAAGCCAATCCAAATAAAAGCCTGGTCCGGTGTCCTGAGATCTCATTTCTGTGGTGGTGGGATAATCGTGTTGTCTCGTATTAGATTCGTGTATATCCATGAATTTCCGAGTGTATCGAATTAATGAATTGAACCGATGTGAAAAGTAGTACTCATCCTTCATGATGTAAATGTATTTGAAGCACAGTGAACCATTGGAGTCTGGAATATCAAGACATGAAGTGAATTTTTAAAATGTCCATAGAATGCATACTTGTACATAGAATACTGGTATAATTTGCTAATCACAACATGGCTGACCACATATCAATCTAGCCCTTGTCTGGTTGATTATGAGATGCATTGCTTAATTCCTATACTAATTATGCTACAGTGGATTTTCACGGAAGGTTCTCTGTATTTCCACAAGGTGGCTACGACAGAATACTGCAATTCTATTGGCTGAAAAAGTTCCCGCCCTTGACTCTCATTGGCTACAGCAAAGTGCATCCTAGCAGCAGTATTTTTTAGTGCATTTTAATGTATATTTGAAATCTTATCATTTAGTTGATTTCTGTTATTTCCCAGAGAAAATTACATATATGGAATCTGTTAGTTATGTCCTACTGTGTCTGTAAAGCAAAATGAGTAATAAGAGGAGAGGAAAGACTTATGTCTTGCTGAATTCAGGGCTGCTCAGTGAAAAGACTATTGATGGGCAGATGAGTAAACTTCAATATTTGTATTTGTATATTGATACATCCATTTAATCACATTTGGAATCTGGTGCAGTTGTCTTTTTGCCAGGAAACCACTGGATTGGGAGAAAATTGGCGGGCAGATCGGGTAACACATTTTTTGTGGATTCTGTAGTTTGAAAAAATATGAAAAATGAGTTACCCAATCTTAACAGTCAATGCTAAGCTCCAGTCCAGAATTCAAGAACTTTTTCTGGTGAGGTTCTCGATTTGATATGTCTTAGAAGAATATCTTTCAAATAAACCCTAAATAAACAGCAAAACCCTTGATGAATTAAAAATTCAGCTTAGATTCTTGCCGGGGATTGGGTAACTGTACACGGGATGGTGACTCTACTGTCACCATTGCCAGATGTAGCTCCTGGAGGAATTTTGGTACAGAAACTTCATTTTGATAATGAAACGTGGCTGGGGTAAGTGGGGTTGGGGTTAATAGCTTGCTGTGTATTCAGTCTAGCATTTCCAGACCAAGTTGTACACATCATCACATATACTTCATGTTCTTGCAAACTTTCAATAATGGACGTGGTACTTAAGTTACTTTGTATACACCATGGAAATGAAGGAAGTTGAAAAGGCTAGGACAGAAAGGCCAGAAATTTATTACAAACACAATTTAAAAACAACACAAATTATGACGACCTGATTTACATTTTCTGGCTTCTATTCGGATATAATCATATTTGATCAAGTATGGAGTTTATGAATTTGACTATAATATCTTAAAAGACCTTCAAAATTGTTGCATTATACTTAATGCTACACCATAAAAACATATTGGTTGTTTCAACAATTTTTTCTAATCAATCGGCGACCAACCAAAGATTTTATGGTTAATATATAAGGCCTCCAAGATTTTGGTTATTCGTGTTTTACACAGAATATACCAATAACGCCATGTCCATTGTAACAAAGGCATGACCCATATTTTCCAATACACAATATTAGTATAGCCAGCCTAAGCCAGGCCATGGGACATATTTGACATGCTTCACCATAATATCATGGCTGTATGGAGATTTATATGAAGAGCAGTTTTTGGTAGAAGAGCAGTAAAAATCTATCACGTGGTTATCACGTGACATCACAAGACACCAAAATGACAGTGATAATGGGCAGCACGTCATTCCTAATATGGCCATGAAGGGGGCAGTAAAGAGGGGTAAATTTGCATGCCCATCAGATGCCAACGCCCCATGTGAAGACATGTGGATCTCTACGCATGCGCAGAAGAGCCATCTGTGGACTGCGCAGCCCATTGCGCATGTATATAAGCAGTGCAGGACGATTGCCATTCATTCCATGAAAGATTCATTTACCTAGCGTAATGCCGCATCAGTGGTGGGGCCGTCCTGATTTCCTCTTCCAGATGGATTCATTACGCCGCTGTCCGCCATCATTCTTCGTCCTGAAACAGTTTCAATGAAGCACAAATGTTGTATAAAGTTTTACAAACGATAATCAGAGCTCTCTGGTCACCTGGTTTACTTCATGTCATTTCTGTCTATACATAGCTAACACTGTTTTGTTGGCTCCTATTAAGGCATTCAAACTGCGCTCAAAACAAATATAATAAATGACAAATAGTCAGTGATTGAAACCCCGTGAAAGAAAACGTGCCTATATATGCAATGGACTATTCATAGCGCATCCAGAAAGGTGGCAAACTGCGTCACTTATAATGACTGGGACTTATAAAATCGTCATTAGACGGGTCATTGCCCCACATTGCCAAGGTAACGGGCCCCGGGCCAACAATTTTAGTGATAGAATATTTCATTTAATGAAATGACTGACATTCGTGATTGCGGTTGAGTCAAGATGCTCACCATTTCATAGCTGCAGGCACGCCGAAATATTTTCAGCTAATTTGCACGAGGCCCACGTGGTCAGAGCTGTCAAACTAACAGCAATTAGAAGGGCCTGTTGTTATTGCTGTTGAGTCGTGTTTATTTCCAAGTATCATTATAAATATTAAAACAGTTGATACAAATTAGTCAGAAAAAAATACACCGGTAACCTAAGCTTATGACAAGCTGTACAGGGTGGATGTGTATCATAAGATATATGGGGGAGGGGGAATTTATGAAAGTTTTGCAAATTTATTTTTAATATTAACTGAGAAAAAGTAGCAAATAAACAAGCAAGTTGTTTGTCTGCCATGGACAGCTTACGATATCTCCTCATACGGAGTGTCAGAACAACCTTTAATTGCCTCAATTAATCTCTGCAAACAGATCATTTTGTCAACAAAACTCACGTGTTTATGAGCGTTGTAACGCCGACTAACGGTATTTTACCCTTTTTCAGTTGCAGGCCTAACCTCATTGGCCAGGCGCAGGGATTTGAAAAGAGATTTCACTATGGAGATTACCCTGTGTACAAGTCGACCACTCGCGCCATCTATAGTGATTTTAATTATTGGGCGAATACTACTACAGATTCTCATTTAAAGCAACTCCCCAAATGTCTCACACAATTAACCCAGGCACTTTTTACCGATGGTCCTCGATTCAAACTTGCTCAATATTGTACAAGGAATACAAAACCGCCGAAATTAGGATATTATACGCTGTGTGCAAAGCAATCTAGGGCATTGAACATTTAACTAATTTGTTCGGTCAGCATTACGTGCACATGCGTAGCGATCTCGTAAAAAGTAGGTCACTTCAGTTTCCAGGAACCCTGAAGATTCAAGGGTTCCGGGCAGAGAAAGAAGGTTAACCCCTTTACTCATGTATCAATGATTACACCAGTTTTTCTGCCATAACTTTTATCAAGTCACTGCAATGTATCTGTTTTCATGCCATTGCATCGAAAGAGTAGAACGGCTCTCTCAGACCGCAGTTAGAGGACACCGGGCAGCTGTTTCCTATCAGAATGACCCAGGAACTATATTTGGTGAAATGGCTCATGGCCAATCGGGTGACGGCGAAGGGTGAAGTGCACCCCGTCTTGCACTCCCCCTTGTGAGCAAGTTGAGTTGCTCTTCACTGGCGAAGTCTGAGTGCTGAGCACGTGCGGGGCCACTCTGCTTCAAAACGAGGCGATGAGGAAAGCCTTCGCTGGGACCAAGCCAATGGGGAAAGCCCTGCCAGGACTCCGGCACAGGGGAGCCACAAGGAGAATCCCAATCAGGAATGGTGGACGGTCCTTCCTGCAAGTAATTCCCAGCTAAGCTCACAAAGAGGATATGCAGTGTGACTTGCATAGGGGTAAACATTAACCGACATTCAGTAGCCCCATCCCACAGCCAAGTAGCCCTGTAGTTAAAGCAGCTCTCTTACATCAAGTGATGCGACAGTCATCATGCAGCTACTGCTGCAGGACCACAGCAGCTGCAGGCAATAACTTGCTGCGTCGATTCACGATGTAATTTCACCAAGATAGAAACATACATTTGATGTACGGACCAGCGAGTTATCTATAGACATGCAGATAAAGCTCACACGTAATTCAGGACAACAACTGCACAATTATGAGCTCCAACTGCATATATCAGTGCTTGATGGGACACTAACAACTTTAGTTTCTTTTAACCCAAGTATTAGTAAGCAGGATGATACAGAATTGTCACAATAAATCATATCATTTTTTCAACACACAAGCATGGAGACACGTTTTGGTGGCTCCATGGTCCAAGCATGGAGTCTCTTGTGACTCCATGGTCCAAGTATATATATTATGACCTGTTGGATATCAGAGCATGAGTAATAGCAGCCATCGAGGGTTCAGCGCTACTCAGCATCCCACAAACACAGTGATGCGGTGTAGTATGTCCATCCCTTTGAACATCACCATCTGCAGCAGCAACCAACACAAAACAAGCATTCTGAGGCGTTTAGCCTAGTAATCTGTTGACCAAGCTGTTTACCATCTTTGGTGCAGTTACAACCAATCCAATAGCAGCCAAGTGATTAGCCTAATCTAGTCTAAATATTGACTAAAGGCAAACATCAGAGATTTGCTTAGCCCCAATGCAATGGCAGCTTGCATATGTTGCGATCCCAGGCCACCATTCATGGCATCAAGTTATTTTCAGTGTCCCATTCGAATGAGATACACAGCACACAGTTAGACATTACTCGCGCTATGTTTAGGCAAGTAAAAGACCCGATGTGTGAAAAGGTGTGGACTTCGAGCTTCATCATGTTTTCATTACGTCTGCCTCTAGCAGCTGGTCGTATAAGCTGACTAAGCTTCAGTCCCAGTAGCATTGGACATTGAAACGTTTAAAAAGCCCAACCAAGGCTAGATTCAACCTGTTGCAAGTCACAGTTCAAGGTCAAATTCAAATCGAAATTGATGGCACCATATAAGGCACATTTCGGATTGACAAACTCAAGGCCCAACTCACTCCAGAATCATTTCTATGCACATGCATTGACCAGTTCAGGGCAGAGCTCAATGTCCATATCTAAGCTCAATTCCTGGCCAAGTTCTGTGCACAATTCAACCATCTTCCAGACTCAGTATAAAGGACAGAGCCTAGCATTTGAACCCTTGACCCCATGACGATTTACGCGCCCTCTGGAGGGTGGGTTGTGCAGTGGGATAAGACGGTAATGGCAATTTATGACTTCGTTCATGTTCAGAAATGTTGTAAACCCCTCTCTTGAAAGGCAATGCTTTTTCATGGCATGCCATCCAGAGAGCCATTTAATACGTAGATATTCCAAAGAAAAACAGCTTTGGGAATGGCATAAAAGTATCTTTCGTGTCTTGGAGTTTCATATGATTTGGCGTTGAAGCTGCATTTTCTACAAGCTGCTTCGTGAGGTGCATTGCTTGTCACCAACGTGATATCAACGTCTTAGTCCAGATGATACTGTGATGTCTAATATAGCACATATTGCTAGAGGAATCATGTATTTCATTCATCATGCAAATTAAACTTCAAACTTCACATGCCTTGCTTATGCAGTTGAGAATACATAAATAACTGAGAATTGTTAAGGTACAGTGAAGTAATATTCCATTGTAAGCCAAACTTACTGTCCTGCCAACATGCTAGATAGAATACCACAGGTTCTAGAACTCACCAATACCCCCACCATTGTAACTTACAGTCTCATAAAAAGTATTTGGACCCTTTCGATATTTTCACAAAGAATATAACTTTATATAAATTATTAACTACAACAATAAATACTTTGCAACGTATGTAATTTGAATGATGACACTTAAGCTTAATAACTTGAATGCACTTCTCGTACACTTTGAATTTCCATCAAAATCGTACATAGTGTGTCCCAATACTTCTTGGGGTAAGCTAAACTTCGTTATCAAGATCACTTGTTATCTATTCTCATCCCACATAATGTATTCACACATTCGAGTAAACTAATACCAAGAATGCCCTTAAATGTAATTCTTTGTTTTTGAATGCAAGCTAAGGTACTTAATCATTTGACATGTAATTTACCAACTTACAATCATATTCATCTTCACACATACAACACTGGATCCATCAGAATAAATTCACTTCTACCTTGAGTAAGAGCTATAAAATGAGCTTTATAATAAATTATGTGCGTGTGAGTGTCACTCCAGTCAGATACAAACTATTTGTTGAGGAAGAGAAATGAGCTAGGCAAGTCTGAGTACCTATTGGCAGAGTTGGTAAAGAAACTTAGAGCTTACTTGAGGGCATTGGCAAATACACTCTACCCCCTCTCTCTCTCTGTTAACTATAGAATCAGCCCACTTCTATAAAATGACCTAGTTTAGCTGCAACTTGGTTAATAATGACATCACACTTTGAGTGATATTCCCCCCCCCCAAAAAAAAGATAATAATAATAATCAATAAACTTTTTTCTTTCTCTCAATATTTCGATTTAGGATTCTGTTGTTCATAAATGAATATACATACATGTCCTAGCAGCTTAACATCTTGATTTGTTGAACAATATTTACTATCACTAAAGTCATACTCTTTCAATGTCTCTCATAGACATTCTGCATTATTATTAATAATATCTAAAGAAGCATTAGTAATAAAAGAAATAAACCAAATTTGAACCATGGCCTCAAGACATCCAAAGGAACTTGTTTTGTTGAGATAATTTCTAAATCAATTTGTTTTCCTTTTATTGAGTATATTTATTTTCCATAAGTAAAAAATACCCATTGGAGTAAGAATGTGTTTTTTTTGTCCCTTGCTTGATGTATTTCTGTTCTTAATTGTGGCTTAATTTGCTAAATGAATCTGTTTGGAAGTTCTGTTCTAGTTTTTAGGTTTTCATTTGCACGTGGTGAAGACATCAGAGCATTGAACTACACCTTGACTTGTGGTAGTCTAAAGCTATAGTTACATTAGTTTAGAAGTGAAGTCTTTGGACCAATATGAAACAACAATTGCACATAAAATATTGGAAAATTAACCAATGGAAGCCCCAGACCAGAGCAGGTGTGCAATGAAGTATTTCTGGTAAAATTCAGTGGAAGTTTTTTTTACAATTTTTCTCCTCCTACCGAGAGAAAAGAACCATTGTCCAGTATAAGAGAGTTTCCGTCTTCATTACTGGACACTGACTAATGGTCCCCCGGAGAAAAATAAAGGATTTTATAGGAAGACTGGACGTAGACAAATGTATTGAGAGCACTGACCAGTGTCCAGCCAGACTGATGATCTCATGAACCCAATCTCAGACGTTCCTATGGTTTCCTCGACAGACTGCATTATGGTGTTAACCAAGCCTTCAGGTCATAGCTTGGTTTTAATAAAATTAACTGGCCTTTTTAATGTTAAAATATATCATAAATAAGTTGAAGGGGATGCCACTGCCCTTCTGATATCATAATTATAAATAATCTGCAGTTTTGTAATTTTAAAAATTTTAATTTTGTTGGGTAATTTTTGCAGAAATCTTGACATAGAACCAATGATTATCAAATAGAGTTTATTTTTCATGGACTGGGATAGAATTATCAATTTGCCATCTTAGGCCATCACTAAATGATATACTAAAGAGTCATGAGAAATATATCAAATATGTTCCCGAATGTAGGGCAGGACAGCGCAAGACAGGCCAGGACAGGAGAGAACAGGCCAGGACAGGAGAGAATATGGGAGAACAGGACAGGGCATGCAGGAGCAAACAGGGCAGGACAGAAGCGAACAGGGCAGGCCAGGAGCGAACAGGGCAGGTCAGTAGAGAACAGGGCAGGGCAGGACAGGAGCGAACAGGGCAGGACAGGAGCAAACAGGGCAGGTCAGGAGAGAACAGGGCAGGGCAGGACAGGAGAGAACAGGGCAGGGCAGGACAGGAGAGAACAGGGCAGGGCAGGACAGGAGCGAACAGGGCAGGTCAGGAGAGAACAGGGCAGGACAGGAGCAAACAGGGCAGGGCAGGACAGGAGCGAACAGGGCAGGTCAGGAGAGAACAGGGCAGGACAGGAGCAAACAGGGCAGGACAGGAGCGAACAGGGCAGGACAGGAGCAAACAGGGCAGGTCAGGAGAGAACAGGGCAGGGCAGGACAGGAGAGAACAGGGCAGGGCAGGACAGGAGAGAACAGGGCAGGGCAGGACAGGAGCGAACAGGGCAGGACAGGAGCAAACAGGGCAGGTCAGTAGAGAACAGGGCAGGGCAGGACAGGAGCGAACAGGGCAGGACAGGAGCAAACAGGGCAGGTCAGGAGAGAACAGGGCAGGAGAGCAGGGCAGGACAGGAGAGAATAGGAGAGAACAGGGGAGGGCAGGGAATGAGAGAACAGGGCAGGACAGGAGCGAACTGGACAGGAGGGGGCAAGGCAGGACAAGGCAGGTCAAGGCAGGACAAGGCAGGACAAGGCAGGACAAGGCAGGACAAGGCAGGAAAAAACCAGGACAGAACAGGAGAGTCAAGTACGCCTGTCACTTTCTGGAAAAAGGTTGTTGCTCATTATCTAGTCGCGATATATTGCTAATTTTACATGTTGGAATTCCCAATAGCTTGACACCAGGTAGCGAGTCTATTGTAGCAAAACCTTAAGGAACACCTCGGGGGCACAACTGTCTCAAGATGTCTCGCTTTGGCAGATCATTTTGCAAGGGAATTATCATAATTGGCTAAAACTGACAGTTGACATTTTTTTTTGTCACCGCTTCGGCTGCAACGCTCTGCCAGGTGTCAGGACGCCGCCACACTGATGACGTCACGACGTCATAACTGCCTAACTAACTTAGTACTTAAAGCCCAAGCGCAATTTGTCACATTGTTTCTGTGGCTTCGAGTGAGAAAACATTCAATAGAGAAAACATTCAAGACAGTTCTGATTCTTAATCTACATTTCCAGGTGAGTGTATTAGTGTAGTCGATAATAATATTGTAGATAGAAATATATTTTTCTCCAACTGCTGCTGTAGTTTTTCACCTCCACCGGGATTTGAACCTAGGACTGAAACTAATTCAGTAGTTGGAGAAAAATATATTTCTATATCTACATTGTTCCAATCCAGCATTTATCTAATCATTATTGTACGTAATTTCAGGCTGGACTTTATTTCAAATGTATGAAACTTGTAACTTTAGAACTGCCAGCTTCATAACATACAGCCTGACACAAGGCTATTAGTTGATTTCAAGACCCTCGTTGAATAAACTTATAACTGCAGAAGGCTGCAGCTTACATGACTGCATTAGTGCACCAACTAGTTTCCAGTTAAAAATAATAATAATCAGTCGACAAAAGTACTTCATCATCGTCACCGTGCAAAAACTATTCATTTTCATCCTAACAATTAAGTTACTAATTTGACAGATGACTAAATTGATGACGTCCAAGTACAAATATATTAGCTTTTCAACCAGTTATCAATCATCTATTTCATTGTGCTAAATATTTTTGTTTATAAAAAGGAGGTTGCCTCATTAGGAGTGGAACATACCCAAACAGACACTTAACAAAAAAAAAAAAATCTGTTTTTTTGAAGCAAGAAAGTTTTCTAACCTCCTAAATCTCAGTAGAACTTTCAAAAAAAGACCAAATTTGGTTAGAAGAATATTCTATTATAGTCAAACTCACAACTAGGGGATTCAATCTGGTTTAAACTGATATATCAAGTCTAATACAATAGAATAGAACATAATATAATAGAATATATCAAGTCTAATACAATAGAATAGAACATAATATAATAGAATATATCAAGTCTAATACAATACAATAGAACATAATATAATAGAATATATCAAGTCTAATACAATACAATAGAACATAATATAATAGAATATATCAAGTCTAATACAATAGAATAGAACATAATATAATGGAATATATCAAGTCTTATAATAAACATACTAAGCTACCCGGTTCGTTGCAACTAAACTTTAGTTGTGTTTCTGACTGAGCTATACCTGAAAAGAGCAGAGCAGACTATTATACACTGTATAGACCATCCTAAGAGAGTACAAGGACTATACTTGGCTACTTAGTGGTCAAACGCTGACCAGTGGCCAGCCATTGGGGCATGCTCTGTGTTCGGCACAAAGAGAAGAAGTCACTTACAGCAGCAGACGCCTGTGACTTCCACAAAGCAGTTTGGCTCCAACTCACTTTTTCTTTGTTGTGTTGAGAGGACGATACATCAGGCCAGTGCCTCTGCAGGGAATTCTCTCCTCTGTTCCTGTACTTTAAGATGGTTTTTTTCTGTCAGCACAATTAAGGAACGGAGGAAAACAAGCAACTCTTAAGGTCAAAGTCGCATCCACAGTTGGAGAAAGACTGCTAAAGGGAATAGGCATATTGCTGAGAGAAAATCAATCAATCAATCAATCAATCAAGTGAAACCCTCAATCAATCAATCAATCAAGTGAAACCCATATCAGGTCAGTCTGTTATTCAGAACATCTCGAGGTAAATCTATCTATCTGTCTATCTATTTATCTATCTCTCTATCTCTCTAGGTAGCTCTCTATCTATCTATCTATCTATCTATCTATCTATCTATCCATATTGCCATATATACCATCTATCCATCTATCAATCTATCCAACTATCGAACTATCTATCTATCTATCTTTTTTTTTATCTATCTATTTACCTATCCATCTATCCATCCATCCATGGAGACAAGAGTATTCTTTGCTGCACTTCCCATATCTATCTATCATTTATCTCCATGATCTATACATCTATCTAACTATCTATCTTTTAAATATTTAAGTTACGCAGAAAATATAAGCAAATTGAACTGCACATCCAAACAATCTCAATAACAACCAACACGTTTCTATTACTTTCTGATGACAGAATAAAGCCAAATACTACAACTACATTTAGAACTGACCCCAAAACTACAGAACTCGACTAAAAGCCCTAACGAAAGTGCGTATTTGGGATGATAAATCGCCTCACCGCCTAGGACACCTCGCCATTGCGGCCGTATTGGTCCAACGAGATGCTGCACGAACTAGTGGTGTTAGAAAATCGCGTGTAAAAGGTGGCTGTTGTGTCAGAACGAAAATAAACAAAGCCGCAGGCATCAGATTATCATGGGTTTGATAACAGGTGACATAATCAGCAGATGGAGATTTAAAGAAGACCTAGAAATGGGCAGGAAACGACAAGACTGCTTGGCACTCACGTGCACAGCCACACCTGTGACGTCACCAGCGTAGACCGCACGTGAGGTGAAAACTAATGAGTTAGAAAAGCCTTGACAGAAAAATAAGAGGGAGGGGGGGGGGGGGTGGACGTTTCCACATCACTTTCTATCATCATGTCAATTACGTGCGTCAAGTGTTTCCATGGTGACCCCATGATGCATCTAGAAGCTGTCACATGACTATCACATGACCGCTGCAGGCAACACCATAGATCTGTGGTTACAGTAACCCCTGCTTCTACATCTCCTGCGTAGGAGAGCAGGCTATACTAACTCAATTTCAGCAGTGTTTGCCATCCTGCTTTGATGCGATGGTGCTGGAAGGATTGGAGTCGCCCAATGAGCCACGAGTGGGATTGATCAAAACGAGATGAGAAGAAAAAGAAGAAGAAAAAATCCATCTGCGAGAGGAAGAAATTGCACCGTGGAATGAGACCTGAGAGACTCAGGTGATTGGAGAAACAGCCCTCACCCGTCCCATTTCCTTAGCATCTACCTTGAACAGCAAGTCTCTTGCCTCTGTAGCAGACCTCTGTAGCAGAGGTGACGTAATGGCCTTCTCCAACAGATGCTGTAAATGCAGACCGCATACTATATACGACCTACGCCATATTGTGTAAATATTGCTCTCGCTTGGTGTCACTCAAGGATGAAGCTGAGATATGAACCTCGAGCACATTGTGTCTCCAATGTCCAATTGGATGCTTACTGTCATTCTATCACACTGGCATAATATTCCCTCTAATATTTCAAGTTGATTTATTTCTAGCTCCAATAAATCATATTATTAAAACCGTCTTTAAGACAATGGACGTGTATGAAAAATCCCATGAAATTGCATATGATGCTCATATTGCTTCAGTACAAAACAACATATAGAAGCTTGTATAGCTTTATGTAAATGGGCTTCTGTCATATGCAGTTTTATGACAAGGCATATCCTTCAAATGCTGGAAACTTTCAATATAGTCCACTCTACACACAGCCTCACTTGAGGCACAATAGAAGTGGGGGCAGAGGGTGATTAATTGTGGAGCCAATGCACCCAGGCTACTAGGGCACCTTACTGTGAGACTGAATAGGGATATTAAAATGACCCAAGTGCTGTTGACCTAGTGCCATACCATTCAACTCCCTTGAAACTACAGAAAAAGATGAGGGATTGATCTGCAAATGACGTCTAATTCAGGAACAGCATCAAGAGATGCATGGTGATGTTGCTAGAGTGTGTATGTGCCAAAATATAGCAGAATACAGGAGTCCACCATTACGAGGGATGGTGTAAGGACTGGTGCCAGGATCCAAGAGCTTGGACTGCTGCTACGGCTGCTGCTGCTGAGTCTAGACTTGCAAGATGACTGCATACAGATAGGAGGCTGATGAATGTCCCATTTCACGGCCACCTTCCCTCAATCATTCATTGCGAAGGCTCCAGCAGCATCAGCAGCATCAGCAGTAGCAGCTATGATGCTGCAACACTTTGCATCACCAAGCCACCATCACCGACCAGCCTGCCTATCAGCATCAGAAGCAACAGTCTAATGCCAAGGGTCAAGCAAAAACAAAATGTTCTCATTTGAAGTCAACAGCACTGACTATTGGCAGCATCAATTGGACGGTCACTGAGTGCAATTCAGACTGGGATTAAGATCCTGTAAACTCATTGGTGTCCTGAATAATAGGTTGGCTGGCTGACCTTGGATGTTGACCCAAGGTCAATTATCTAGAAGTAAGATAAGGTCTGCCTTCTCTTGTTTATCATAACTTATTTAAGTTTTGGTGTTGCTATCATTTTAGATGTCCTACTTTCGAATTTAGATTCAATAGCTTGACCCTCCCTGCAACCTTTCCCAAGCACTCTGACACTGGACAGGAGAGGACAGGGCTGGCTTGGGTCTTAATTTTGCACTCCGAGCAGACACAGCGGAAAGCCAACCAGCTCATTTAATCCTTTTGTATGGCAGGCCGGATTTGTGCCATTCAGAGCAGACAGCATTTAATTTAGCAACACATTCACCTCGGAGGCACTGTGGCTGTGGTCAATTGTGTTGCAGCGCATGCTGTCCCCTGAGTGCAAAGTGACACCATGGAAGCTACTGTATCATATATCACAGCCACTGTCACTTTAAACTGTTGGCAGCCAGAAAAATATGCAGGTGTATTGTTGACGTCTATGCTGCTGTGCAAGTGCCTGCAAATAGTTGCATTGCTAGTGGTTTTAGATTTCGCCATTTAGCATGGCATTTTCCACCCCTTTTAACCAGCGCCAGGCAACGGACAGCAACTAGCAAATGAGCCCAATGTTTCACTTAGTCCAAATTGCCCAGCAGGAATGCAATGACATATCGGCACTGGAGTAAATCTGAGCCAATGGGGTCATAAATACGGCAGCCATCTTGGTCAACCGCTGCATTCGTCTCACGTGGTCTGGGGGCGGAAGTGCTTTCCGGGGCGGAAGTAGCCAAATAGAGATATGTAGGGTATGCGCTATACCCTTACCCAGCAGCCAAACTCAACTAAGGGAATTCTTGCATTTTCGGAAATCCGACAAATGAGTTCAAATCATTTGTGCCCAGCAGTCGGCCACATCCCTTAATTTGAAATGTGAGTGGTTCATTTCCTCGACCCACCTGGGGAGTTTTAGGTCGGTGGACTGTCACACCTGTGATTAATTAATGTGCTAAGGACATCGGAAGTACAGAAACATATGAGAGAAGTAAACTGAAACAGTGGACACTAGCCTTAATATACATTTATTAAAAAGACAATCGTTTGGCCTAACTTCATTGACCTTATGGGGAGGTTGTCTAAAGGGTAAGGTAAATACAATGCTTATACAAATAGAACCCAAATTGATAACTATTTAGTGGTCATACAGTAATATTGTCTTGAGGAGTGGTCCCACAGAATCATTTTAGACTTCGAAGAACATCAAGACAGATAGGTGAAGAATCTGAGGCCAATTGCATTATCTAAAGGAGCGGCTGTCAGGCCCTTTCAGGTGTTTTTGTAAAGCTCCTCCAGCCGTCTTTAGACTGACAATAGTCCTGGCCCTTGGAGGCTAAATCTCCCCTGCCCCGATTTCCCTTTGACTTGGAATCGGGTTATAATCAAGGACAGCCCGCTGAAAGGGCCACCACTGTCCAATTTCACCACTGCCCAATTTCACCACTGCCCAATACCACAGATCGGTGGCTCCTCTTAAGCCTGTAATTCTGCTATCGCGTTTAAACACAGGAACACCTTACAAGCAATTATATACACACAAAACCCTGTTTTCTATGAATAACAAACTTTCATGAATAAAAAAGACAGAATCCATGCAAAAAAGAATCATAATCATTTTAGATAATTGCATTGAACGCTTAGTATTAAGGGTACCTTTAGTTCCAAACCACCGTGGTAAAAAAATTTAAGAAATTATGAATGGAACACCTTGCAATGTCCAGAAAGTAAATATTACAAAATGTTCTGTAAAAAGAGTTCAATAGCTAGGCATTCTTATTTGAGAAGTTGAAATTATTAAAATATAGTTTCACCCACTTATAACCGGGATTGTTCTCTATTGGTGTTAAACAAGTATAACAATTTCATTACGTAATATATATTGCAAATTTTTGCAACCTTTTCAAATTTAGGTGGTAATTTTATTCAGGTAGCCTTAACTTAAGGTTCTAGTGCACTCAAATCTATAACGATATCAGACGTATTTCATCAATTGACTTACCAGATAATTCAAGAAACAGTATTCCCTCTTCCTCAATATCTTCTTCTTCTTCTTCTCTCTGTCTATTCTTGCTTCTCCTTCTCTGTCTTGTAGTCTGTCTGTCATTCTGTCAAACTAATCAACGGCTGACTAAAAAGGTGCAATAAATGTGAATAAAACAAAATAATAAATATAGTCAGTTATCCTCAAATACAGTTATTAATCATAAAATAAGGTAGAAAGATAAATGAATATCTAATAAAATACACCAAACCACAAAATAAGTAAGAAAACATGTGCACTACTGAGATAAAAACTAATATAAATACTAAATTTAAAAAAGGGAAGAAAACGGTTCAGTCAACCAGGTCTCTTTCGGCCATCTTGGACGCCATCTTGTAGCTGCACTTTTGTCTAGTGGAACAAAGACGAGGGTAATAGGAGTCTATCTACATGTCCCACATTAGATGCTATCAGCTAGATGTCTACACAGAGACTGTAGATTATAGTTAAATATAGCCATTTGATTATTATACTCTTTTGATATTAATTTATGTGTAAATCTGTACTATCATACTTTGGTTTAAATGTCTTAAATTTATCAAAATCAATTTGGAAACATTTAAAATTGTTAATAAAAGTGAAATAATACTTCAGAAGCATGCTTAAAATTACACCATTAAAATATATCTGAAAAAAAGAAATCCAAGAAAATGTTTTATAACTGAAGCTAAGATGTGTCCCCAAAATACATGCACAATTAAGTAAAACATGGAAGTAAAAACATTGTAAATTGATAAATGTTATAAAATAACAAGATAAAAGGGACGTATGTGTGCTTTTTTCAGAAATTGTCATGTTTCTTTAAAATACATATCTTGTCAAAATGGCATGTTTTTGACTTTACTATAAACCGGAAGTAGTGCACAAAAACGTCCCTCCTTTCCTGTCATGTGACTCATTCTACGTCTCCTATTGGTTAATGTATTCTATGGAATTTTCTACATCCTGGACTGGATATTGAAGTTAATATCTAGTAAATACAGTGAGATCTATGATGTTATATATATAATAAATGTAAATTCTAAAAACTCGTGCGAAAATGTTATATATGAATCGTGCAGGCCAAAAAGCTAGACCTAATTAGCCACCCAGGTATAAGGTAAGATAAGTAGGTGTTAAAAAATGGTATTTGGAAAAAAGTAAACGTGCTAATACGAGAGAGGTGTTTACCTTAAAATTGTATGAAGCCATGGGTTGTATGTAAAGCTGAAACTCAGCACATGGTCAGACATGCAAGAAATTGACAATAATGGTAATGTATTGAAAATGGTTTATTAATAACAATAGATCAAACTTCAAACCGTTACAAATAAAAGACAACTAGAGTATGACTCTGATGCATATAGTCCCCTATAGTCTGTCAAGTGGGTGATGAAACTGTCGAATGAATAAGCTTTTGTGGAACTATGGGTTTTTAAGGCTAACTGTCACTGAGCTAATACGCCATGGGCTGGCCCAATCAAACAGCATAGTGTTCATCTATTTTAGACGCCGACACTCAACTAGAATTAACATTGATAAAGTAGTTCAAATTTGCAATAAATTTCTAAATTCTTCTTAAACAATCCACAATTTCTAAAATCTGAAAAGTATCTAGGTATACGGACCGAATAAGGTACTTGGTAAGGTGCGAAATGACACAGTAATGTGATCTATTAAAATGACAGCATAAAATCGGTGCATAAGACGAAACATTAGGGTTGAAATGAGTTTTGAAACTGTTTATGCATATCGTCTATAACATATACAGTCACTGGTGGCGCCTCCAACGGCTGCGAGGCGAAGAACAAATACCAGTCTATTACGTAAGTCCAAGCAAGGTGGAACACAGATGAGGGCTCTGCGTGAATCTCATCTCATGAACAATTGTCTGCAGTTCGAATAAATCTCTCTTTTTTGACTTTTTAATGGTGATTGGCCATGAGTCTGTGTGACGTCACAGATTGCATAGGTGACCAACCAATGAGAGAAAGCGTAGAGGGTCATGTGACCCTGCATGAGCACGTGGAAACGTCTGAGCAAATGCGTGTCAATCAAAATCACTTCTATTTACAAGGACAAATACATATTTACATATTCATGAACACCAGGCCTGCTGAGAGGCCTGCCTCAAAGTTGCACACTCATATCCCTTCTCAATATTTACAAGTAACATACATCAATTATGTCCTTACTGGCGACACTCCAATAACAAAACTGAGTAAGATCTACATTCAAAATGTAAAATGTGACATGAACAAATAACATCGAAGGCAAAGGACTAAAGTATATCTTGGCTTAAGTGTTAATTAGCAATTGATGAGACCTTGAAATGCACATGACCTATATTCATTAATTATAGTCTAATTTGACAAGACTCTTCTTTAATTTTACGAACACGTGTGAAGATGAAACACTAAAATGTCATAATTACAGGCTACATGTGTAGGTACCAAAAATAGAAACAGTTACATGAAGTGACATGTTACGAATAAACTGATAATTGTCAGCTATAAGTGGCGATTGAGGTATAATTAAGTATTGTTAATGATTGTACAACATGACATGGATGATAATAACATCATATAAATAGGAGATTGAGCATAAACGTCATCATAATTTGCTTATCTCATTAAAAAAACCACCTTACCAAGTATACTGTCCTGGGCTTCGTGGTGGGCAAGGAATGAAAAAGAGTTTTAGAGCAATTCAGAGTTGGGTGACAACCATGACGTCATTGAACAACTTTTGGTGACGTCATCACTTGTTGTGATCAGGTGGACCCTGGAAGGGTTAGTTCCAGTAATGGGGAATGTTATGTATTTTTTTTGTATTTTTTTTTGTGGCTCTAGAAGGCTTTTACAGCCGGTGTGGAGGAAACCGTGGGAGTATGTTGCCTACTTCGCCCCCTAGAAGGGGGTAAATTACACCCCATACTCCGTGAATTGGGGGTACCAAAGCGTTATGTCTAGGGGATGAGGATTAACGAACGAGTTATATAATATATAGCATTTCATCCTCTTAAGGAGAAGTTTTAGGTTAAGCTTGAAGCGCTCTGTGACACTGAGCCGAACACCTTCAGTAGGAGAGAAACTTGCACTTTCGAAAGTGATTATGCATGGGAAAACATTATGTGAATATCTCCCTGGGGAAAGTTGTAAGAAAAACAAAGGAAAATGTGTATGGAAAATAAGCATAAAACCTAGACGAGCTGAAAAAAAGGTCACTATTGAAAGCTATGAAAAGAGAAAAGAGAAATTCCACGGCGTGTGTAGGTAATAATTGTCAAAAAGATGAAAAAGTAAAAAAAAATATGCAAAGCAATTAATGAAAACCATAGCGAAACACTACTGACCTTTTGTCTCAAGCAGCCTCGGTTCATTTTACACAAAAGAGGAAGACAAGAATTATCAGTCAGAGCAACAATGGCGTCCTTGGAGATGACTGCATCTCTCAAAGATTCAAATTAATTTCAAATTGATTAAATATCGGTGTCGCCATCTCTCGTCTACTGACTGAATCATGATGTCCCTGGAGCATCTGTCGGTGCAAGCTGTGGCCACTCGCACCGGCGGGAGTAAGGTTGGTGCTGAATACAGCAGTGCCACATGCGGTACACACCAGAACTAAATCTTTAAAGAGTCTTAAGTGCCATAAAAAGGGAGGCGTTTCACCCCACCAGAAGTCACATGAGTTACGCAATAAAGAACCACTTGCCTTAAAACTACACCCTGTTACACAATTAACAATAATACATATGAACCTATAAATATTCCTTCAATTGCTTTAAATATCTTAGACATCACAGTCCACACTCTATTCAGAAACTAGCAGCTGACAGACAGTGGTTCAGGGTCATGTGTCCTGGTGAAGGTGCTTTGTCTTCCACAGAATTCTAAGTCCCCGAATTTCTTAACAGTTATTGGGAGAAGGGTTGGTAAGTGATTGTGAAAATTGAGACAAAAAACAGAATTAAGAAGAAGAAAATTGCCTAATATATTGGATGTTTTAAATCAACGTTACAAGGACAAGAGCTGGAGAGAACGGGTATGGGAGGCCTGGTAATTAAAGGGCCCAATTACACTACGGTAATTAATGACTATAATTAAAGGTGAGTGGCAACATTCAATATGTTATTCATATGCCTTATGTCTGATATACGTCTCATGTTACTTTCTCTATCGTTCAATGGTTGTATGAAGGCAGCTCGGAAGTCTAGTGCAATGTTAGTAAAACTAATCACACGACTAGTTGGTGGTGGTGGCTGTTGTTGCTGTTATTGTTGTTGGTATTATTCAAGGAGGAGGTTTTAAAAGAGCTCTAGCGCCATCTAGGGGGATTTAAAGGGCTTGCTGCTGGCGCCATCTGGTGGGTTTTTTGCATTGATCAGCTCATCGCTTTGAAATTGACTTGGATTGAGCCGATTTGTGGATTGGATTATTGCGGAAGAGAATGGCGCCTGCTTTCCGAGACTGACTCCAGCTCAGGTCACATGAAGACGCTGATACATGAGTGCACAAATTATGGCAGATCGGTCAGTTTGAGGCGATGTGCCACTGTTTATGCACTGATATATCCTCTTCCACTTTCATGCCTGTAGAAATTGTTGAAGTTCGCCACCACAACCGGCACGGGCAGGGCAATGGTCAGAACCCCAGCAATTACACACAGGGCACCAACGAGTTTCCCCCACACCCCCACAGGGGTCACGTCCCCATAGCCCACCGTTGTCATGGTAACAATGGCCCACCAGAAAGCCCCAGGTATACTATTCAACTGAGAATCTTCCTCGCCAGCCTCTGCATAGTACGCGGCTGAGGAAAATATCACCATTGCAACAATAAGGAAAAAGAAAAACATGCCCAACTCTCGCATGCTGGTCTTAATTGTTAGTCCTAATATGCGTAACCCCTGTGAATGCTTTGAGAGCTTGAAAATACGGAAGACTCGGAGAACTCGAATGAAAATAAAGGATCCTCCCTTTTTGGCTTGCTCGCAGTGACCATGAGCGGTCGTTAGTTGGGTAAGCAGGATGATGAAATAGGGCAGGATGGCCATCAAGTCAAATATGTTCATAATGTTTTTTATAAAAGTTAACTTGGAAGGGCAGCTGACACCCCGTAGTATAAACTCTATAGTGAACCAAATGACACAAACTGTCTCTACAATGAAGAAGGGATCGGCGCGGTTCGGTACCAATTGCCATGTGAGGCCACTATCATCACTGACATTGGCACACATACTGCGCTCGAAGCTGGGGAGGGTCTCCATACAGAAGTTCACAATAGACACGAGGATACAGCTGACTGAGACGATTGCGAACACCTTTGCAGGCCGGCTGCTGTCCGGCTCCTCAACAAGTAACCAAAGTTTCTTCTGTACCTCGTTTTTTGGCAAAGGTTTTACCTCGTCCATGATGAAGCCCTCCTTCTCCTTGTAGTCTCGGATCGTCTCCTCTCCGATCTGGTAGAACTGCAGCTCTTCCAGGAAAATGTCTTCGGGGACCTCGATCGGCCGCCGCAGCCGCCCGCCGCTCTGGTAGTAGTAGAGAATGGCCTGGAACGACGGGCGGTGGCGGTCGATGAAGAACTCGTTGCGCCGGGCATCCCAGAAGGCCTTGCGCTTGAGCGGATCTCCCAGAAGCGTTTCCGGGAAGCGGTTGAGGGTCCTCAGCTGGGTCTCATAACGCTGGCCCGACACGTTGATGATGACTCGCTGACATCCGGCCTTGGCGCAGTCGTGCGGCTGGTCCAGGGGCTCGTGAGGGGCCAGTTCGAAGCCATGGGTGCCCACATTCTCGTACTTGCTGCCACGAGAGGACAAGGAAAATCGACCATTAGTCAAATAATACAGAGGCACCAAGCCCCCGTCGGGAGCCGCTAAGGACTTTCGGCTACTTGGCTGCCAGACTACAGTGTTCATACTCCTAAATACCTGTATCCTAATTGCCAAAAACATGGAGACAATTACAAAGCAAGCTCGGTGCTGGCGTCATAACATCCTAAGTGAAGCTAAGTGCTGCGGTGCTGCAGCAGCACAGAGCCAGCAGCAGCAAGCAGCAGCAGCACCCAGGAGTGCGAGTTGCCATGTGACGCTGGCAGCTGCTGGAACAGACCGCCAGTTCAGTTGACGAGCGCGGGCGAGCTGCTTTGGGAGCCGGGCAGCCAACTCACACACGCGCTGGTCACTGTAGGCCATTGGCCATGCGGCAGCTGATGACGTCACACACAGCGTCCTTCTCTCCCCTCTCTCTCACACCTTAGCATTGATGGCCAATTGGACGCTGCGCTGATTCTGTCTCATGCTCCTGATTGCTGCTGCTGCTGCTGCTGCTGCTGATGCTGCTGATGCTGTTGCTGCAGGAAGGGGATGCAGGATGGGGTAATAGAAAGGATGACGGGTGCAGGAAGGGCTACTTCTAATTGCCCCATCAGCCAGGGTGAGACTACTTAAGGGGCATCTGCAAGTCAACGTGCTTACTGTCTAAAGGGACACTGCAAAAATACATAAGTGCATCATCTACTGGCTATGTGTTAAATGTGCTATTATGTGCTATCAAGGTCACTATCAATGTGCTATTAAATGTGCTATGAATGTGCTATAATCTAGATGGAAATGTGCTTTTGTGCTTTAACTACAGCATGGTGTAAAAGTACTAGGTTCTACTGGTCCGCATGACCATGCTGGTATGTGCTTAATGAGGGCTTAATTGAATAATTAGGTCATTGCATAACTGTGTAATTGGGTCATGAAGCATCATCATCCGCAGCCATGCACTAATCATCCCACTCAGCCTCTGGTTTTGGCCAATGCAGATTGAGAAAAGAGATGAATATAATATACTGCTTCAATAAGTGGAATTCAAAGAGATATGAAATACTTTAGAAAGTGAAAAAAAAAAAAAGAGATGGGAATATTTTTGAATATATACTTGAAATGCAAAAAAGATTGAAAAAGAACAATTTAGTAAAGATATACGTACGCTGCCTGAAGATTGGTAAGCGTTTATTACTTAGATAAAAACATAGACAAGTTGGAAAACGAATATATGCTTTCCAATAATGTATAGGAATTTGGAAGTAGAAGTAGGGATGCAATCTTCATGGCCTGAGACAGATGCTAAACCAATTTAGTTCATTTCCATATTCTTGACTTTAATGACACGCTACTGTCCTTGAATTTTTACCTAGTACTGAGTAGGATGTCACATCTTAGGGTCTATTGCATAGGGTGCACGTGGGGGTGGGCTAAAGGGGATCATCGATTCGAATTTGGGACTCGGGTGAAATGTGTACATCTCTTTTACTTCTGGACTCATGGGACACGGTGACAGATGGGTGCTATGCAGTTTATGTAAGACGTAATTTTGGAAATAAGGGCAATAATTTTTGGACCCAAGAAAAACTGGTCCACTACAGAGGACCCACATGGGACCCATAGATTGGCCCAGGGATGTAATTGAGTTTGTTTATAAAGTCTCCTACTGACCAAAATTGCAAGTTTGTCTCTCATTAGAGCATAACATAGTAGGTGTTACCTCAGTACACAATGTTGAGGCAATGTTGGGGGCGGGGGGTGACAAACATTGCTTTTGCTGCTGCTGCTGCTGCTGCTGCTGCTGAGGCAGGGCAGCAACTGTATCTTGCATCATTCATGGCACATTAGGTTCTGCAAATCCCTGCATGATGAGAAATGATGGGGATGCCATGCAATGGCCAGAATTTGCTTCTGAAATGTACACCAGGGCGAAAGGTCATGGGAGATGCTGCATTACTCATTTTGATTACATATAATCTGAGTTGGGGGGGGGGGGGTGGAGAGGGGGTGTTCTACTTTTGCTAAATTCTACCAAAGGAAAGCACGTTCACTCAGTAGGGTTAGGGTGCAGTGAACTATTAACACACAACACTATGATACAGATATTGGCAAATATAGAATATAGAAAGATAACGAATTCAAATAATATCTTAGCCATTCAATATCATTAATAATAATTTACATTATCAATAGCAAATATGAAAAAAATATTCATAGAAATAATATGATTGAAAAATTGTAAAAATTTCTTTACTATCATCTACTTACTATATATGATAGAAGTAATTTATCTTACTGACATGCCCTTATAAATATGTTAACAGTACAAAAATATACTGATCTACCTAAAAATAGATGGAATTTGGGTGCTATATATAGTAACTTAAAAATAAAAAGGAAATTGCATGCACAAACAGAATATCATGAAGTATAAAAGGTAAACTCAGTTACAGAATTGAATTACAAAAAAGGCAGTGATAATACAGATTAAAAAGAGATAATGAATTGTTTGTAAAATTCCTATAGAGAGATAAACACCCTCCTTACTCTCCGCTAGGCGGCTGCCTGTCTTGCTGTCCTGATTGTTTGCTAATTGAAAATGACCAGAAATTTGCCAGTTTTGTTATTTCAGACAGTGTAAGGAGAGAAAACAAACAAGAGATAGAAAAAGATCTTGGCATAAACTGTAAGAAAATAAAATGCATGAAGATGAAACAGTAAAAGGGCCAAGTTGTCCTGCTTCAACGCTAGGCGTCGCTCTAGGCCGTCCGTCCGAGTGGCCCCCTAGCGTTTTTTAACGGCAACATCAATGGAAAACGAGTCATTCTTACAACAAACATTTAACAAAAATGCTGAAAAAGGGATAATTAAAGGAGTTACAACACCAAGCAGAACAATAGTAAATTAGTACAAAATATTAAACATTTGACTTCAAAAGTATTTACAGTAAAAGTAACAGACGTTCACCAGCACAATATTAATTTTCAAAATTATTCATTTTTGGAGTACAACATACCACTACATTGTATTACACTACAACATTGGAGGAGAGTCTGTTTCAGGTTTTTTGGATGTCTCTTTGTGTATAAATTGAGTTGGTGTTTCTAGCCAAGGGTTAGACTACAGAATATAAAAGGAGGAGGAGGAAAATATACAAAGAAATTATGCACGATAATTTGTAGTTAGCATAGAGAGGAACGGCCCTTAACCACCTTTTATTTATGCGTTGAGAATAATATCGAATTCCTGGGAGATGTTGACCTAGTTCTCTGTGTTGCAAAAAGATAAACAGTAAAAATAAAAATTGTCATTAGTGCAGAGTATAACAAAAGAAAGTAGCAGCGAAAGCCTTATATATATACTATAGTGTCTTTACTATAGTGTTTAACTCTAGCTTATTACTATAGTGTAACTATAGTGTTCAATACTATAGTGTTTCAATATTATATATTGTTAATATTTCTACAGTTGGGGCGCATCTTCCTGTGATCCGAACTAAGGTAATTTTTCCAAAAATATTATCTATTTAATTTTCTATAAATAGCTATTCTGATTCCTCGTGTGACAAACTTTTGCGAAATGTGATAAACAGACTACAGTGTGACAAACCCACGGCAATGTGACAAACTGTGATAAACCAACGTTGACTGTAGTGTGACAAACCTACAACGATGTGACAAACCTTCATTAAGGTTTTATAACCTATCTCTAGTACTGTAATGGACCTTAACCTGTTAACTGACTTATGTAACTCGTCATCAAAACTTCTAGGATGAACTGAAAAATCGAAGGTGTGACAAATAACCTCGATGTGTGACAAATCAACAAGTATGCGATCAACCCTACTTGAGGCTTTTCTACCTGTAATCCATTGACAATAAAACAAACAGTTCCTTCAGTTCCCAATAACCATGGGAACAAGGCAACCTGTAATTCTAACAACGTGTCTGAGATCTAGAAATAGAATTAAGAGAGGTTTCAAGACAAAGGCAAACCCATTATGCCAAATGCTTAGACATCTACCAATTTGTACCAGCATACCAAGGACCTTCGGCTTGTCAACCGAGTTAATGCACGAGCTGCAATGAATTCTAATGGACGACATTAACAAATGAACTCGCCCATTGGGAGTGTTCTTAGACCTACGCAAAACAGAAACCACAAAAAAAGAAGGAAACTGCGCAACTGCTGTCTTGAGTTTTTTGTATTATCTCTACACATTCTGATCACCGAAATATGTGTTCAGAAATACAATGTTGTATTGGATTGTATTGTGGTGTGTCAGATTCTTTTGGTTTATTTTAGAAATATCTAGGTCATTTACATGTAATTGGTGTTATAGAGCATTCAATCAAACTGACTACATTTCAGACATGAGATTTATGGAATTTTTCATGTGATGTCATCTGCTGTAATAAGAAACTCTGGCCAATCCCTAAGTTTCTTGCTTGCCCAAATAATTGTTGATTCCAGGGAGGGTCTTAAAACTTTAATGTTAACGAATGTATTAGATATAGAATTCCACAAACTTTCAATACTACACTAAACTTTTTAAAAGACAAAATTCTCACCCACAGCTTCAGACAATTTTCCAAAATTACTAAAAAAAACATTTCCTGGAGTCATACAGCGATATATGTACCATAATAAATTGCTTTATCTGCCAAACATAATTTGTTCTTAACACATTCTATAGTTATTTGAGCACCAGTACATAATCACCCTCATCCCATTTTCTCCATTTCATATCACTCATCTCATCTCCCATTTCATTGGTGGCCCCTCATAAGCGCTAGCTCTGCTGGCTTGAGGGGTCTCCATCATAATTGCATCTTCTTATTTCATTTATATATTCTAAAATGTGTTATTTATAAATTATGAAAATAAATTGATCTAAATCTAAAAAAAAAAATCTATTGCAGCAAGTTTTATTCATATCAATTTAATTGCCCTCTCCTCACCCACTAGTTCTCAGCTTGGCTCGAGTCTACACTTGCATACATCACATGGTCAGTTGTGGTGGGTTTCTTGGACCCCATTGCAGTCAGTTTGATTGAACAAGCAGTTATAACATCTAGTCATACCTGTGTGCCTGTGTTTTATGTTTTTCATTGACATGTTTTTCTAGGTAAGAATAAATATCAGATGAGCCTTTTATCAAGGTAAGTGCTCATTCACTTTTATCAAGGTAAGTGCTCATTCATTCATTCATTCATTTGTTGATTGATTGATTGATTGATTGATTGATTGATTCATTTGTTGATTCATTGATTGATTCATTCATTTGTTCATTCATTCATTCAGTCAAACCATTACAGGAGTTCCATATTTTCATTGACATTGTATCAGTTGTCATATTGCAGGTAAGTACGGAATCAGCACACATTGAGCATTTAATCAGTTCATCGGGCAGTAAATATTTACAATCGACTCAGCATTCCCAACAAATTACATCATAATTGGGTTAACTCAGCCAGGTTAGAGGTAATTCAATTACCTGGTGCAATTATCTCGAGTCTGTGGAATCTAATAATATTGCCAGTTCCACACTCAAATTGGCAAGATTGTACTGTGAACATCATCTAGTCACAACAAAGTCGTGAAACTTTATACAAGGAGTTCTAATCCAGCAAAAGTTTGGAATTTGTACAAGACATACTCCAGCAATTAGGCAAACGCCCAGGCCAATGGATTTGCTAATGTTTCCAGTCTTCTAGTTCTTGAATTATCTGAGGAAATAAGAGTTTTTCTGGTTTGGTCTCATCAGCCCAACGTGGCATGATTGGAAAGTGATTAATTCGCCTAATTAGCAAACAGCAAACACTCAGTGGATGGAGACTAATTGCCTTCTGATTGCATTGATCGTTGGCGAGTTAGGATCCCACCGCCAAAAACAGCTCTCCGCTCAGTGGTTAATAATTCACCATCAGTTACTATAAATAGCACTACAAGATTACATACAGAGGGCAGCACGCTCTACTTGGTCATCAATTGTTGGACACAGTGGCGACATCTAAGGGTACACAGGGCGTAATGGCCCGCGCAAAGAATATATCATTTCAATTAGCGACACCTGGGGGATTTCTCATTAATAATAGAGTAGTTGGCACCTGCATATTGCTCCAGAGCGCCCCCTACAGGGCTCTTTGCGTGGACTGACCACATCACCGGCCAATTGTCCATTCATATCCCACTAGCTGACCACTGGTCCTTGCTGGTCACTGTATTGATTCGTTTGAAGTGACCAATGCTTTTTGTGTAGGATCTGGTCGACCCAACCACAGCAAACCATTCTGACAGTGATCCGGCAGTTGGGTGCAAGTGGGAGCTGAATTTGGGGTTAGAACAAGAGAGGCTTCTGGGAAAGGGCTTAGACTGCTCCACCCCCATAGGGCTGCCTCTCAGCTTGGCTCCATGACGACGGAGATCCACATCACTCGCCTGCTGCAGCAGCAATTGCTCTGATAGCCATGTAAACACGCTGAAATCTAGACGAAATGATCGTCAGAGAACTTGAGAGTCCCTCAGGACGGGCACATGGCGGCCCCTCATATCTCTGTTCCCGAGTCGAGCTGCTCCATTGTCGAGTTAATCATATCTGGAGGGTCATGAATTCAATTTGGGCTGGTCATGCCACAACAAATGGAGGTGACACCATGTTTGTGAAAGGTTCCATGTTGGTTCGCCTGGACCCGTGCTGTATGAGTAGGCTAGTGTTTTATATGGAACATCCAGAACAATGTGAGAGTTTATGATATAAAGTGGCAGGCTGACTGCATGCAAAACACAGAGAGCAATCATCTAGTTGCTTTGAGACTGCAGGAACAGGCTTTGCGCAGGAGTAATGCAGTTGCCTGTGACACTACACACAGCCTGCTGCAGGACATACCATCTGCAGCTCAAATGACATCTAAGGACGAGAAGTGACCTGGTCACCTGTACCCACTGACCCAAGGCCAACCTCCAATTGGATCAGCCCAAGGCCAGTTGGCTCACACCTAACTCACAGCTGAGCCACCTTCTGCAATCATATGCTCATGGCTCCTTATCGCTTATTCTTGGTCTGTGTGGCCAATTACACCGCGCTGCTAAATTTACAAGCAGCCGCACCCATGTATTTAGGCAACAAATGCCATTGTCTTGCAGATTTTTGGAAAATATATTCAGCAACATATATGACACTCGCAGAAACCAGCTAGGCAACTAGCTTAATACGAGCAAAAGTTTTCTAGCATATGATCATTGTCCTTGCGGAAAACGTAACATGAATTTCACATTTGGCACTATTTCCTGCACTGCCATTTGATGGAGGTTTAACAAGCGACTAATAGATGGCAGCAGCGCCGAGGATAGCTCACTTCCGGCGGAGCCATTTCTGGCCCTGGCTGCGAGGGTGCCACCTACCTGCAAGGGCGCCACCTGCCATGTGATTGAGTGACGGGCGAAGGACATTTGTGGAGGGCATTTTATCACATGACCAATGACCTTCTGGCTGAGGACCGGAAGACCTCATCCCTAGGGCACTCCATCAAAAGGGCAAAGGGTGAGCAAGATACAAAAGCCATGCAACCAGAACGCAAGAAAACCTCCATAGAAAAACACCCTGAAAAATACCCTTTTTTTAAGGAGATAATTTAAATTCTTTGTTCTGTCTAAAGCAAGTCATTATCAAAAACATAATAAGTCCAGTATTTCCAAAAATATCAAAAAATATGAAGAGTGGGTTATTTTTGTGTCTTTTAACCAAAATAAAAACCCAGCCAGCCCTTGGTCAGATAGCTTCAATGACGTGATTCTAAAACTGATTAATGCAACAGCATAAAAAGGCAACCTTGGGGACAGAAACAAATATTTTGTCCTCATTTTAAGCTAAGCAGCAAGAGGCCTTGAGTAGCACAAATGTACATCGTTTCATCTGTAGTCTGAGATTGCCATTCCCCATGGAATAATTTCATCTTGTGTGCTGCATTCTTGAATCTGTTGTTTGTGTCCCAAGAGTCTTTTCAACTACAGACATGTATGGCACCCCACGTAAACCTCAAACATATTTAGTGGCTGGGTGGTCTAGTGGTTAAAGCTCTAGCCAGCTTCACTGAAGCTCCTGGGTTCAATTCCCAGCCAATTTACTCTTCATTAGCTACAGCTCAGCTCCTGGGAATCCCTCCCATGAGGTGTCACAGGTGCCTTGCATTTGGTGTCTATGTTAATGCGAGTAAAACACCCCACCCAATGGGTAAATATGTGGACTCCTAGCCTTATCATCTCATCATTATGTCTATCTCTGGCGGCAGATCACACATGCTGATGAAATGCAGACCAGTAGCATTGAAGAGAAGTGTGTGTATGAAGACATTTCTGCTCCTACAGTCTAAGGGGGCCACTTGACAACGACAGGATATTGTCTTAAAGTGGTCCACAGTCCTTTTGTCAAATTATATTCATCTATATTGTAGTCATTGGTGTTTTAGTAATAGAAAGACAAAATAAAGATATTTCTGACAATATATGTACTCCACTACAATATAGGCTTAATGCAATCTTAGTCCCTTGGTCTGTCTCTAAGTCTCCCTGACCTACATGACGTGGATTAGAATCTTCGGCGTGATACCTGATGAGGTGTGTACCACCGCTCCCTGGATACTGGCCAAAATATAGCAGGAGCAGCAGCAGCAGCAGCACCCAGCGGTCCCCGAAATCAACGAATTTGCTGCCGCAGCCCTATGATTGATAGACACAAATCGAAGTCTGAGGATATCATACCTCCTGGATCAGACCCATCTCCCAACCATGCTGATTCCTGACACTGTGGAGTCCCTGCAACTGGCTGAGGGGCTTACACTTAAACGTGATGCCATTACATCAAGGCCATGGTAGAAGGAGCTAAAAAAAGGCAAGATATAAAATGAGGACTAGGTGGCTAGAATAGACCTGCAGATAGACTCATATTCACTACACATACATGTGTACACCCTCACACAAGTGCAGTACTCTGGGTTCAGGGCAGAAACATGTCTGCAGTACAATGTAGCTAGCTAGCAATCTTGGGTTGACTGCTGCTGCTGCCTGCTGCTGCCAAAAATAAAAATAAACGCGTCACAAATAATACATTACTATTTACAAAGTAATTCCAGTAATGAGTGAGTAGTAAGTTAGCAGACTGCATGTACTGTGGAATGTTATACAAGGCAGCTGTCTGTTGATAAGTGGCTTGCTACCTGCCAGTCCGAGGCATTAACGAGGGAGGCTAAATAGATTGACCGCATGCACCTTACAAGGGACTAATTGATATGAGAACCTTTTAGCACTCTCTCCTACTATTAACAATTGTACGGCAGTACTGCTCTATGCAACAATGAGTAATCCTTGCTATTATCGTGAATGATTCAATTTATCGGCCAAGCCAGCCTTTCATTCATTCATATAATATCAGAATATTGCTAGAGCAGTCTCATACCAGTGGTCCACACATAGCCTACTATATACATCTATTCTGGTAGTTGGTGGCCCTGCATCTGCCTATCGTAGTGACAAGCAAGCCTCACAAACAGCAGCAGTAGCAGTAGCAGCAGCAGTCCCAGATCATCCAGCTACAGTCCCTCCCACAGTCCCTCCCACAGTCCCATGGTCCTAACCACAGTCCCTCACAGAAACACTGCACTTACAGGCCACAAACAAGGCACTAATACAACACCGTAGCACCTCGTTGAGGCTCCTGCAAAAGCCAGTCATTTCCAGCCAGCAGCATCAGCAAGAGCAGCATCAGCAAGAGCAGCATCAGCAGCCGCATCCTGACATTGGTGACGACTCCCTCAAATGAAACATGGCCCCGTCTCACATGCTACTCGCCTTCAATACATCAAACTATCATTCAATTTATCTGGGTAATCTTTGACACACAGGAGCTGACAGGGCCGACCTGCAGGCCCCAGTCAATTACATTCAAGAGATAAAAACAGAAAAAAGACACAAGTCTAACACAGCAAAGATATGCATCATTATTGGTAAAATACATTAAAACCTAGCTTACAAAGTCACCATTTCAATAAAGGTCAGAATAATACCAGTCAACCTGTACTATTGCCGTCATAGATAACTACACCAAACAAAACTTTCGAAATTATGACAGTCTTTGTCAGAAGCTAGTGATCATCCAGATTATACGACCATGTGTTTTGAGGTTAAATTCATTTGAACACAAACTTTTAAATTAGATATTGAAAAAAAGTGTTGTACCAATTCAATAGCAGATAGGTCACTGCACAACTGTAGGTAGGGTATTATAACATTTACAATTGAGCAGGTGAGCCATATGTTGTAAACAGAATTGACAGTTGCACAGCTGACAATGAGCAGCCTGAAAGGAGTGTCACAGGGCGATGACTATGTCCCATTAAAATGCACATTAACTCCTGATTCACGCATTTGACAGCATTGCCAACGCCAGCCTAACGAAGCATAAGAAGCTAACTGGAGTAACCACACAAATACATCTGTGACCATGAGGCAATCTGTCAAAACAGCTGATTATTTAATGACGTTTGACGTGAACAGTTTGGGGTACACGTCATCAAAATCTGTGCAGCCTCATTGTTGATTAATGTCTTCTCAAGTTTCATACATCGATTATGCTCAACTTGGATGTCAGAATAGCCTGGCATTGAGTGGCTCATAGCGACTGGCTGCGTGGTCAAGTTCAAGGAACCTACCGACCATCCACAACAAATGGTTTTAAAAAAAATTCACTGCCACGCTTGCTTTTTGACATGCAGAGATGGTTCAACGCCATTGATTTTCAATATCCGATGCGTCACAAGATGTAAAGAAGGAGAGACCAAGGACGAACAGTCCTCTGGTCGTTTTGGCTGAGGCCGAATAGCTCAGATGCCGATTTGACCTACAGGCCATGCGACCATGTTGCACCCAATGCACTGGCGAACGGCAATCAGAGAGAGGGCAAATCGGCCTCTGCTGGAATGAGTGGGAAATGGCTTGATGCTGGGGTGATGCTCCTTGATAATCCGAGGGCATTGAGCAGCAAAATGGTGGGAATTATCCGGCAAAGATGGGAGGACATGAGTGGGGGGAGGGGAGGACACACGTAGTGGCCCTGGTCTACATTGATCGCATCTGCGCACTCTGCATCCACCTCCCCATCCCGCATCATTGACGTTCAAGTTGCATCTCATCATCTTCGATTCTTTCAAGCAGGACACTCACTCCTACAGCTGCACAGGGGCCCAACCTGGGCAGAATTACAGCATCCACAGGCCAGGCTCTCCCCCTCAGCCAGCTAGGGCCCTGCCATGGCTCTGCTAGGGCTCAGCTATCTCTTTGAATTGCAAAGCATTGTCAGCTGCCTCCCACTTGCGTCTCTCGACACTTGCAAAGCGACGAAATTTCCACCTACTGAGAGCACAAAAAAGTCACATTGGCTGACACTGCATTAAATTCTTAACAGACCCAAGGCTACAAATTTCCAACCTCGCATTTTAAACCTTTTTCTCATCTACTCTATAATCTGCTCTACATTGGAGACAATACTGAAGCTATTTTTTAGTAGAAATACATGAAGTTCAAAATCCAACTTCTCACAAAGCAGCAGCTGGTGCAATAATGTATCAAAGAACTGTAGGTAATTTGGCAGCTTGTGGAAAAGTTGCTGCATAATGTTAGAGCTTGCCAGGAAAGTGTTATTGTGCTCATGTTAGACTTTCCTATTTCTTCTATACACAGAGAGGCAGGGGTTGATGCTAACATGCATCTTACATTAATGTGTAGCTTAGCAACAGGTGGGATGGGGGTAACTCTAAATGTGAGCCAGGGTGGTTGCTTCATTGCAGGTTGCACTGGCAAGCAAACATCCTCTTACCTGACTCTAGAGTATATTGTATATGTTATATATTTGTATATTGTACAGTTTATAACGTCATATCTATAAAAGAGTAGGCGAATTCCCCAATAACCACCCTGAGTATCCAACTCTTTATCACCATCTGTGAATCATCTGCAGACTTAGTGTCAGAGAGTTAGGATTAGTTGTCAGATAGGTGCTTAAGTTTGAACTTCAAGTGTTTTTGATACACCCGGAAGGCACCTAGCAACAGGTGTTCCGTGTGTTCTCAAAAAAGGAGGGGGTTTTAGTTTGATAGGAAGGTGTATAGCAAGGCAACCTACTGCTCGTCATAACTTCTTGTTTTTCACTCAAGTTTTGTATATACACTGTATCTTCTTACCTACGACTACGACGGTACTTGGCTGCAACCTTCCAGAATTCCGCAGGCAAGTACACCAGATTCATATCTAGCATCCCTCCTTGATTACACCATGTTCATATTCAGGTGCTATTCATTCTTGCATGAAGAGTCGACAAAAAATCCTGGCGAAAAGAAAGTTTCTAGCTCTTTGAAGAGCTTTCTGAGCAGCAACCACGTTTTCCCATTGACATTTTCTGTTGCTAAGAATAATATCAAGCGAGCATCGAGGGCACTGGGCCTCCTCTGGGCCTCCCAGCCTCCTGCTCATTCCCATCACTTCATCATCTCCCCACGTGTTCATGCTGCTGCTGCTGCTGCTGTTGCTGATGCACAGGTAAATATATTTGCCATCACTTGAGTGAGTCATAAGACAATAGATGAATTCCCAAGACACCAGCCACCTGTTACATAATAGTAGCTGCTGCATAGTATGTACAAAGTATAGGCAAACAACTGTAACACTTCGATAAGAAACCTACAATGCAGAATCATTATGCCATGCAAGCTACACTTAGCAAGCATGGTGGACTCAGTTGAACATGTTAGCATAAAACATCTCTATTTACAATGTGATATATGCACACCAATTATGTGAAATGGATGATACTCTTACAATACTGGTAAGAAGAGCATCTTATGGAGTATACTGAAGATTGTCAGGTATTATGGCACCCAAGGAAGCACATCCATGGCCTAATATCGAATGGCCTTGACCAGGAATCGGAGCTAGTGATTAAGAGCCCAGATCAGGGGCTACCATGTTCGACAATTCCTTGCAAATGAGAGAGCTCCCCTTCCTTCTCTCTTATTAGCCTCATTAACGTTTTCCTTGCTCAAGCCACTTTTAAGGTCAAAACATTCAGCAGGATCAGGCGGATCGCCCCAATAATCCTACTAGAGCAGTCATGCAGTCATCTTAAGGCCACAGGCATTATCGCTGGTCACTGTGACGTCATCAATCACCACCATGACGTCACATCAGCACCCTTAGAAGACCACGAGGTCTCGTTCAGGGGATACATGTATTTCTATTGCAGCTCATATCATGCATGGCTGGGTCCTGGGTAGCCTTGAGGCCAGAGATGAAAACATCAAAAGTTATCCTAAATTTCCTGAATTTCTTTCCCTTCCTCCCAGCTTAGGGCAAAAACGGCAAAACGGAAAAATAAGAGTGATGTGGCATCTGGTTACCACTGCAGATATTTCTTTGGTGTCAGTGACAAGCATGTCATATCAAAGGCCAGCAGAAGTGACCAGTGGCTCTGCTGGACAATGCACAGCAGGCAACACTGGGATAAAGGCTAAATTGTCCTAATAGGAAAGAGGTTGGTGCAGAGTGGTCACTGGTCAAGCAACGGCATGTCGTAATTATGAGAAGGGGGTGGGCATGCTAGATGCAGGGTCAGATCTAGGCCTCAGCAACTATATAGGCCAGTGCTGACGTCACTACCTGGACATAAACACCTTTCCCAGCCTCGCTTTCACTACAATCACAACAATGCCAGGGGAATCTCGGCTTACCCTGCCACATCATAACGTGTTTGTGGGGTGGTTACCCCAGGTGGTTAGAGGTTACCCTCTAAACTGCCTGAACCCCTTGAAGAGATAAAGGCAGGGGCTGAGCAGGGGCTGAGCAGGGGCTGAGCAGGGGCTGAGCAGGGGCTGAGCAGTGAACCCTCGGGGGAGAAATACCTCACTTCCTGCAAGACAATCACGTGGCTTCTGCCCTTCAAAGGTCAAGGGGAAGAACAACTGAAAAGTCCAAATGTCAATTCGGTCCCGGCTGCCCTTGGCTGGTGTCTCACAATCAAGTATGCTGTTGGTCATTCGCCGGTCATACTATCTAGCCAGCTGCTTGACCACCCACTTAGAAAGGCCCCACATTATCAGAATTACGGGGGACAACGGATAAACAGCTACAGGGACAACATCCAATTGGGGTGACACTGGTGAAGTGTTAGGTGATAGGGCTGTGATACTGGATGGATCAGAGTGATAAACAGTCACTGACAAAGCTGCCCGCAGCCTGGCGGACGGACAGGGCAGCTCATCAGGCTCGGCCAACGTGCAGCACAAAGGTAAACAATGGACAGTGGTCAGGGTAAACAATGGGACACGTGATTGTGCTCTTGCTGCCATATGGAAGGGGACGCCATTGTGGAGGCTCTGCATGCCACTAAGGGTGAGTGTGAAACGATCTGGAGCTGTCATGTTGGCCAGTGGGCCCTATCCATCTGCGGGCAAAGAAAGGCCTATTAAAAATTAATAGAGAAAAAGGGGAGGCGCAATCTGGGCCCGCCAAGCAGCAGGAGGCAGGCGAACAACAGCTGATGCGGAGACTGATGCTGATGGAGACTGTGCGAAGAAATTGAGAGGGTATCATCAAGAATTACACAAGGGGGCAGCAGGCAAGAGGGACACAACTGGTCGAACAGGTGCAGTGAAAGGGGGCTGCTACAAGTGCAAGTATACACGGCAGGTGGCACTGTCAACGATGACGTCATTATGCACACGTGACCTAGGTGTTCACGTGAGCAGGACAACAGAACAAGCGCAGCGCAATAGAGCGTCACACAGCCGGGCACACCAGTGAGTGGTTACCTGTGCAGGTTGAATCCAGCTTTCTTGAGCGGGAACTCGCCTAAGGCAATGGCCTGGCCCCTCCACTGGTCTGTGAAACGTAGGACGAACATGAGTGAAGCGGTTGCGGAGGGATTCCTAGCTGCTGCTGCTGCTGCTGATGCAGATGATATTCCTCATCACTCGCTCCATGGCTGTCCCACAGCGTGTTCGTCCAGCCTGTCTTTGCTTTAGCATGATGACAACACAGCGCCTCTCCCTCCCTCCCTCCTCCGATGCGGCTGCCGGCCAGCGCTTACAAGTGGCCGCCTGGTGGTGGGAGGCAAAACTAGCCTAGCTGCAAATCAGATGCTTCGGAGGGGCACGTCACTGGCCATGTACTTCCGCCCGGAAGACCGGCAGCTCCCGAAGCTGTCCAGGGCGACAGTACCCGAGACGAGGGGCAAGGGGGTGCAGGCAGGTGCAAGGGGAACCTGGCGGGGGGTTAAGGGCAGCATAGTCCTCCCTTGAGCGGTGCCTAGCTCGCGTTGTCTGCCTGCAAATGTCCGCATCAATTATCGGGAGGCAGCGCGTTGGCAGCGATGGCGGGCAGGCGCTGCTGCATCTCTCTCTCTCTCTCTCTCTCTCTCTCTCTCCCACTCTCTCTCGACGCCGTTTTCAACATAATTTATCAGCCGAGGAGGCCCGCGTTACAGCGCTTGCTTAAGAAAACAGCATTGGTAACGGGCTATTTGTTTGGTGTCCATTAGGCACTTGCATCCATGCCCCCTTCATATCGACAGCACCCTATCAGTTTCCTTGCAAGATAATAGCGGATCAATTGACTGGCATGCCCTCTCTGAGAGGAAGGCCAAATCAACTGCTTCCCAGGACTAACACCCAATCGTGTCTTAGTGGCCTCGGTCCATGACTTAACTGCACCAGGAAGGCCTTGTTCTGCAGGGCAATCAACTCCAGTGATAGTCAAAGATCTGACTTGCCAGTCTCATCACCACTAGACACTCCCTACCAGTCCCACCAGGGAGCATGGAGTCAGCTAAGACAGTTCCACGTCGAGTGGGAGTCTTCCCATAAATTCTTGAAATCACGATTCGGTGCCTGGGATGCTTTGCAAATCCTCATTTTCACATCATTCATTTGTGTTCATTTCCAGACAAGAAATATCGGCTGATTTCAATGAATTCACTTCCGATGTTTTTGGCTTTGCAAATTAGGTGCCAAATATGCAACACAATGCATGGATTTCTCCTTATCTTTTTCAAACATTCTCCACATTTGCCAAGACATTTCGATTCACCAGCATTTGACATGCAGATATTCCCAATTCCACGTTCTGTTTTGTGATAATAGACGTGATAATGGCGTTTGACTCAACACCACTAAGTCCTTGCACTACAATATAGTTTGGCCTCGACAAGGAATTTCGGAAGTGCTGCAATTCTCCGAGGTCTTAAATCGACAGATGTCGCCACTAGGTCGGAGAGCAGGACGCCCTCTGGCGTTTGATCAATCCCACCCATCGATTGGCTGGGGAAGAGGAGTGCACAGGTTGGGTGCTCCGGTGCAGCACTTGGCCACCGTGCTGCCATTGTGAATATTTCTATTCTCCGTCATAAATCATCCCACATAAGGTGGAACTGCTTTCAATGTCAGGGAATTCTGTCTGTAGGAAATTCCCCAGAGAGACAAAATCCTTTGCAGTTGTGGATGTGATGTCATAAGAAATACTGCAAAGGCCTCGAATTGTGACAGTTGCTTACAAAGTTCTTGCTTTTTCTGACTTCATATTGTTAGCTACAGTCGACAGATCAGAGGGGGGTCATAATATGTAGAATTTCACAGGAATTAGTAGGCCAGAAAGAGCAGTAAGGCCTGGCAGGGGAGTTAATGCATGAATAGACTTCTGAAGGGCTTTTACAGAACAATCAGAAAAAGTTATTTGATAGCAATACTCTGGTAATAGGCGCGCCAGTCTGTGTATGTCACACGCAAAAGACCCATGGACCAGAGCCAGTCATCTTAGATACTTTATGAGCCATTCTCTGTAGAACATGATTCCTCGAACAGCATCATACAAATCAGTAGCACTTATCCTCAGTCAAATGGGTGATGCTCAGATAAGGCTGTGTCCCAACCATATTGAGGAGAAAGGCAGCTTGTTGGCGAAAGATGACAAAACATTTCAAGACCTGTCTCGTGCTGTTGCCAAATGCATAGATGCTGTTGAAAGCATCTCAGGCATCGTTGTGCACTTGCCTGCAATTGTGTTGTGAGTCACAGTCGAACCAACTTGAAACGAACTCATAAAAGAACAAAGTGTGGGTGCAGCAAAACAATCATCCAGTGTGATACATTCTGCCCATGTCACATTCTGCCCATGTTCTAAAAGCATATTCATATGAAATATTTTGTTGATACAAACATTTCGTTGAACTAAAACTTCGTAAAACAGGCTTCAACTGTATTGTGTGTATGTGGCTTTCAAAGTTTTCTAACATACTCTGCCAGTGGCGGCTCCTTTTAAAAGCACAGTGCTTGAGGCAATTCTGTGACTGAAAAACCCTTGCACTAACACAAGTACTACCAGCATATAAGGTGTTTCCATTTTCACACTTTCTTTCTGCAAATCCCAGTATGCAACAAATGACTGATGTCCATGGCTACTGGGCCCTTCTGGATGGGTTTTATGGCCAATTGGACAAACAGTTTCCATGGAAGCAGAGAGCATCAGATGCATGAAAGGCTGCCACTGCACTTGGTCAATATTGGACTCAGAGAGAGAGAGATGCCACGACTGCCTCAGCAGCCCAGTACCTGCCATACGGACAGAACAGCAACCTATGGCAAACAGACTCAAACTATAACCCCTATACATATTCTATTTTCACCCATTGGCTTACTTGCCATATCGCCCACTTTCCATTTCGTCCATTTGCCATTGCCATTTCGTCCGCTTGTTATACTCAACATTTTTGTTGTCTGCGACTTTCGTTGTTCAGACCCATTAGAAATAACGCTATTTTCTGTTTATGTGTCTCCGCATGCAAAATATATATCACAACCTTTTTTAATTGATACATTGAGCGCTGTTAACCCAGACATTTGTACCGTTCTCTATTCGGCTGCAAAATCAGTGATGAACACTATGTATACTGGCAAATATGGATGTGGTTTCAATCAGTAGCACATTAGTACTAATCACACAGAGTAACGTAGCACAGATTTCCCCTTGTTATATTAACAGAAAAGCTACAGAACTTGTGCCAGCATGAAATATTGCTATCATTAATGCTAAGTAAAGCCTACTACTTGTAAGCAGTCCTTACTATTGACCATTTGTAATGGCAGATATGCCTTAATGGCCATTACAGATGCTACCCTGTGGGGTGCGCCTCTCGTGGCATGCACTGATAGAGGGTCCTAATGCTAAGTTCTAAAGCAGGGTCTCAGTGTAAGGAGGACTCTCATTGCACTACACAGATGCTAGTATTGTGGCAATCTAATCGATGCTCACAGGGATCAATATCTATTAGTAAGATCGGGGGGGGGGGATTAATTGTGACACGATAAGGACCAGGTTTTCATGCTGTCAATGGGCTGCATTACGGGAAAAATGAGTGCAAATGGCTGACGCTACATTGTCAATATTGCCTAACTGCTCGATATAATTTCTGTTTTGAATCGTGGCAACTTTCAGCCATTGATTTGTTGCGTTCTGCCAAACTGAAAATGATCTTAACACCATACTTGGCTGATACCTGTGTGCTATGGTATTGGCTTATATTAGTCCGACAAACTGCCCCACGACGACTGTCGGCGTGCTCGCAAATGACAACAATGTTTCGGTCTAATATTGGCTGATAAATGCAAGTGCGCAGTCATTACTCCAAACCTCATCACCCTGCCCTCCATTGCATGAGATGCAGTCATTACAAAATGTAATTATGTCAACTCAGCATTAGCCTTATTTACTAATTATGATAAATGGCTACATCAATCGAATTTTGTCCTATGGTTTGCATGCTCAGGAAATGTCAGCCAATGGTTAGGCCAATGCTACACCTGATATTTCATGACATTCTCTGTCTAATATCAGGTCATTTTCTTGTTACCTTGTCATGCAAATCAGAAATACAGTATTCATACACTCTCAATGGGCATGTGCCAACAACAATGCAGTCATTTATAAGCAGCAAAAAATTGTATGGCATGTTTACCATAATCAAACCAAATGGTGCTCAATGTTGCCAACTGGCATGTCTGCCACTCTCCTTTCTCTTTTTTCCACCTTCTATTTCCTTTTGCTCTCTGTCCCTTCATTCTCCCTTCCTCTCTCACTTTCCTATCTTTCCTCCGCATTAAAACTCCTCTCCTCTCCTCTCCTCTCCTCTCCTCTCCTCTCCTCTCCTCTCCTCTCCTCTCCTCTCCTCTCCTCTCCTCTCCTCTCCTCTCCTCTCCTCTCCTCTCCTCTCCTCTCCTCTCCTCTCTATTCTATCTCTATGTCTCTCTTCCTCATTCCCTGCTCTCCCTATCCCTCTATCCCTCTATCCCTCTATCCGACTGTCTTCTTTCTATATCTACCTCTATTCCTCTTCCAAAACATATTGCACTCAGCTCAGTTTTCACCCCATCGCCCCAAGGGAGCTTAGACTTCTAGGAAGGGTAAATGTTTGTGTCACGCCCTCTACAAGAACCCTCCGACTAAACACTACACAGGATAAACAACAATTTGCACCAGAGACCAAACAAGGCTGGCCAGCTGACCTCTGTCCACCCTCAGCCACTAATATACATTGTCAGTTGCTGACCAGCGGTGGGATGGTGCAGAAACGCTGGTGGAATCGACAAAAAGTTTCAATGCTTATTTCCACTCATCAAACCCCAAGGGGTAGGTAAGACACATATGGTGGAGCACTATGTATACTATAGTACATGTATTTATGGGTTAGCAGCAGCTTGTAACACTTATGCGTTATTCTCACAGTGGTACCCAGCACTAAATTATAGCTGGAGGAGTCGGAGAGTCTTTACACCCCAAAATCAGATAATGTGGAAAGACTACAGCTGAATGGGGAAGGCTTTGCATCCTTAAAACCCCTTACACAAACACCATCAACAAGAGAGGCATAATAATGAATAAACGTGCGCAGAATGGCCCAACACAGCTTTAGGTATTTGCTATGCACTAGATGGGAGTATTATCTTAATCTCAATTATTGCATTGCATGTGGAAGCTCAATAGCATTGGGCAACAGTGTGCCTTGAGTAAGAGACACATCAAATCTACAAATGGAATTTCAGGAGAGGTTCCCAGTAAGTCTTGTGTTTATCTTCATAAAAGCAGTCACAGGTTTGAGTGGGCCTTCGTCATGGGGACCCTAATGGCAACAAATTTACCTCATCCCAACACGACGTTGACGCCCTCGTGCTCTTGTTTTAGATCCTATAATGGAAGAGATCTATCTCACTGAGCACAAATGACAACCTCTTGTCTTTAGGGATGGATTTGTCCTGTTCTGCTCTCTGAGTAACATCGCTTTTTGTAGGTCCATCGCCCCTTTGTACCGCAGAGGCCCACAATTTACTTTTACGAGGACAAAGGTCTCTATTTACCCCAATATAGGGTGTCAGGAAAAGCCCCCGGCTTGGTATTACCCAAAAAGACAAGAGAGTGCCGAAATGGCCATAGGCCGATATGACTGAATACCGAAATGACCTGCAGCGGGCGTGCACTAGCGGTGAATTATAGGACACGGCGCTTTAAACAAATCGTTTGCTGCTCTCCCAGGCAATTCACTCGAACTGTGAATCAATAGGCCAGCTTTGTCTTGTGGATTTTTCATCTGGGAGGAATTACCAACAGTTTGAACAATTTGCCTCGGTTTCAGGAGACAATTGCAGAGAGAAAGGGAAGCAATTCTTTGCACGTGGCTCCCAGCTGCCTTCATATAATATACAAGCCCTGTGGCTGGCATGGAAACAACCCTGATTATTGCCTAATAGCCAGTGATGGATGAACAGACTAATTAAGGCAGGATAATCAGACTTGCCTTCAGATGCAGCTCTAATAGGCTCCTATATTTGCTTATATTGATATTTAGGGTCTCGGTCGTGCCCCATGCATCTGTATAGCCACTGCAATGGGCCATGGACCCGGACAATCTGCACACGGGACAAGTCATCACTCAATCCTATCGACTGCAGCAGCAGTATCCAATGGCTTACAAGGAGGTCACCAAGATGCAAAGTATTGATATATCCAAGGAGATGTCCCAGGGATCTAAGCAATTGAAGCTGGCACAGCAGCCAAGGGAGGGGACCCAGTGAGTCAGAAATGAAATATCGGTCAGCTGTCCAGGCAAATCTGGGAGAATTATCACCCATCACCAAGACCTTGGCTCCGCATCAAGCTCGTGTCAATCAAATCACATTGAAACTGCTGGAAAACGTGTGGGGTAATTGAAAAAGATAATTTGCTGCATTAACATAACTCCTGGCGCAAGGCTATGACGCAGCGAGGATCAAAGAATATGAAGAATCAGTTCGACCACATCAAGGAGCCTCTGTCTGCCAATGTCTTTTGTAGGTGTTAGGGAAGCATCTGCAACCTGGATAACTAAGGCTTGTATTCTGGGCATGACATCCTCACATAGAACAGATTGTTCCCTGCTCTGTTTTGACATGTGCAGATAAAAGCCTTCTGCCCTCCAAGGCATCTTGCCATTGTCTTAGAAGTTTCTAGGGTCGAGAAGAACCTGGCCGTTGGTCAAGCCCATTGACCGCTGGTCAAGGCAAAGTCAATATTTAATCTGAAGAGGGTGAAATGTCACACAGCCACACAGAGAATGGATTTGGGCTAAATCATTTCTGTCTTTGCAATTTGACATTCATTGGCCTTTAAACCATCTTCCAAGGAGGCACGATTCACCCCATGCAGCATTATGGCAATAGAATAGACTAGAATAGAATAGAATAGAATAGAATAGAATAGACTAGAATAGAATAGAATAGAATAGAATAGAATAGAATAGAATGACAGGACTATCAGGAATTGAACTGAACAGTGACATGCCTCACCAGGAATATAATAGAATGTAATCTAATGGGAGGATTCATTAGGAATAGAATAGAATAGGGTAGAATAGAATAGGATATATAATATAATATAATAGAATATATGTGGTATATGGCGGCTTGTGGTGCATGGGCCAATCTTAGAGCAGCAGCAGTCCCACAGAGGTTTCTTGTATCCTGCGCCAAATAATTGAACAGCCTCACACACATCATTGCAGTGAGCTGTCTTATGGCCCAAGGGACCTGGTATCGGAATACAAACGGCCAGAGGAGCACTCGGCAAAGTCCAGTTGATGTCCCCCCCCCCCCCACCAAATGACCCAAATATGACAAAGCTGCCAGAGGCTGGGCCAGGGGCATCATATGATGATGTCCATTGCTGGACTAGCCCAAATACAGCAACTATAAAATGGCGAAGTGTCCAGCTGCAATATTCATTACTTAGTTCAGGTATGGCAGTAGTGGTCTCTAAGATGCTGCCAACTGGCCAGCCTTCAAACCCACCCAGCCATTCAATAGTGGAATCCCAGGGCAGAACAGTAGACAATAGGTGATTGCCTGCACTATGGGAGGGCTGGCAGGGCTTCATTTCATTGAGTTAAGAAAGCACGGTCAGTGTGCACTGCTTAGTCAAGGGGAGTCAGGACAAGAGAGGTATGAAGATCGATTGACTGCCATTTGAGAAGAGTTTCACCTCATCATTTCCATCAGCAGCCACCTGCAAAACACCCCCACCCTGCTAGCCTGAGTGTCCACCTCCATCAAACTCTATTGCATCATTCCCTGCACCAAACACGGCAGCAGATGTAGCCCCTACCTTTCAAGTCTTTTTGCTGAAGCTTCATGCATGATTTATGACCTAGCCAGTCTTTGCATGCAGATGGGCTCTTTTTGAAAACACGACCGTTTTAACAATGTATAAAGCTGAGGAAAAACGCTGATAAACGGTGTCTGCTGTAAGATGCCAGGTCTTCAGGCCGCATCTCAAGCTAAAGATGTTTCAGCAAGAACAACAAGAGCTACAAACAACAACGAAAAACTGCAGAAACAAAAAATAATATAAAACTTAGAATAAAAGAAATTGCATCAACAGGACAGCCTTGTCGAGGCACTGACCTTTGTATCAGATCAACAATGCTGAAATATGTAGATGTCCTTGTGCTGTATTACAACTCCACCCCAGGGGTTCCATTGGGAGGGGCAATGGGGTAAAGAATATTTATCTCAGGTTCCTGGTCCCATTCTCCCCCCCCCCCCCCCAAGGAAGCCTGTCCTGCCTTCTACAATAACAATAGGCATCAATAAACGTATGGCAAGCTGCCATATATGGAGGGATACTTCTTCTTTGGGAAAGAAACCTAAGAGCCAAAGCTTAAAATGACGTCTTCCATAACATAAAGACTTCTTAAAACACAAAACTCCAGAAGCAAAGAAAGAGGAATGTTGCACGATTTGCACAAAAGATATACCAGCGCAAAAGAAGAACTAGCACCCACACAGTAATGTCTCAAATTTCACAAAGAACAGAAGACATATTGGGGCCACAAATCCCTCCTAACGCTGACAGCCTTGTCTTAGGTCTGCAATATAAAAAAACTTCTTACTGTAACTTGAGCCAAGAAGGTCTTTTGCTATTAGCCTGTTTGCAGTCCGTGGGCTGTGTAAGTGTTTGACCTTTTAAGGCATGAGGAGAAATCAAACAGTGGCTGCGTAAACGATTAAAGTGAAAGGCGAGGTGTGAAGTTTAAAAATCTTCAAAAGATCAATACATTGCTCCTGCCTATATTCAGCTCCTGGCCTTTGAAGCCAAAATATTTTGACACTGACTTCAAAGAGCATGGCAAAAATTAGACGCAAAAATCGTAACAAAACATGAAGGTAGAAGAGTCTACATTACGCAGTCCGCCATTACAAGCTGCCTTTTATGCCCACCTGCAAACTGAGAAGGCCACCTGTGCCCCGATGAGACGACAAATAGTGACCATGCATAGTCTGGCAGCTGACCATTAGCCACTCCCTGGTCATCTTCTGTGCTAACAGAATACCAACAATATACATTGTATGCAAATGCTACAATAATATGATATATTACGCGCAAAAGTGCTTACGCATCAGCCACTATTGTCAATATGTAATAACTACTACAAATTACTTTGAAATCACTTTCCTGCAGCAATGGCTGTCATTTGATTCAGCCATTTGTCAAAAGTCGTGACAGACATATATTCTCTTCTGCTGAATTGCAAATTCAAATGGAATTCTGAGGATGCAAGCAGAATTCCATCTTTCCAAGGAATGTAATTTATTTCAGGAATTGTATTGTTTCGCGGATGGTAATAAATAGAGATATGAGTGGAATTGTTTTTGTCCCCAAACACTGTCCAGCACTGTATAGTATAACATTTACCAGACAATTTGCACAACACAATGCTTGTCTAAACACAGCAAACGTACTATTGTTTACATACTCAATTACCCTATCTCATGGGACGCCATTCATGCTCTCTATTATCGCTCACATTACAGGCTCCTGTATGAGATATTCGCATCTGCATGGCTGCTTCAATCTCAACTTTGATTGAGCACATATAGCAGGGGTTTATGGATAAAGCCTGAGACAGAAAACAATCAAAACAATGGACATGTGATTGTTCTATCAGTAGCAGACTTGCATTGGTCTGCTTCAGAGCCGTATCTGGACTTTCCATACTGTATATATTGCTCAGTGACTGTGATGTATCCATCAATACTGAGCTGCTCCATTTATAACTTACATAAATCCATATATCTCGCTAATGGTCCCTATTCGAGTAAGCTAATACCGATTTGCCAAAAGAAAAATTGTAACTGTCCATTCTTATCAAGGTAATATTGCAACAGCACATTTGAAGCCATTCAAAAACACTCAACTATAAACTGGCAATAGATCAATGAAATATGTGGTTCAGCATTAGTGAATATTACTCAAATGTCAGTGAACATGAAAACAAAGCTATCATTGCCATCTGTGGCTACACATGCCCCACCATAGTATCTACAATCGTTCTAAAACCCTTTATCCGTAATAATGCCTGACAAATATGAAGATTACTGCCACAATAAGCCCATACAGCTTTCGACATATCAAATATTCATGTGCATCACAGGCTCGATTTTATCGAAACTTATTCTCAAAGGAGAATTGAGTTTGATCACTACTGTGGTGTGATCTGGCCATCCAGTGGAGTTTTTGTTGCAAGCAAAATACAAACAGTGACACTTGTGTGTTTTATTGGCCCACACCAGTGCAATCGGCTGTCATTTTATTATCAGAGCTGATTATCATGTTGCGCCAATCAATAGAATGATAGGATATCTTGCACACAAAGGCCACAAAAACCTGTCAATAAATTCAGGCGTTTTACCTGATAACAACCATACTTTAAATAAACAAAATGCTATCATTTACAGAGAGAAGAATGGCTTGAACTGAGTTTGCAGATCGAAAGCCAGATAACAGGGTTATTTGAAAACATAAAACGGAGCTTGATGAGTAGACACACAGACCCACGGGAGTCTAAAACTGCATATGTGATGTTAGGAATCGATGCGAAGCAGGTAAGATTGATAGATGTGGTTTCATGGCAGCTCCTTGCAGGAAACCTTGCGCTCAAACGATTCCATCAATTCTTAATAATCAGATCGATTGGGTAGTCATTAACCTCAAGGAAGTTAGAACAAGGCGCAGGCAGGATACCAAGTCAAATCGGCATCTAAAAAGGCCAAGGATTCCCTTTCATCAGAACCCAGTGGCCTTCTCCACCACGAGTGCTCGATATGATACAGATAAGCCCCCTAACTTCAAAGGTTGGCTCCAAACAACCTAAACATCATGCAGTGTGAGCAATAAATCATTGACAACGTCTTATTGACAGCACTCAATGTTATTGAAGCAACAGTTTTCACCAAATGACCACAAGAAGACTAATGACTACAATCTCACAATGGCTACTCACTGGAAGCGCTCACTCGACCCCGATGTCACCTAGAAGTCACAGAAGAAAGGTCATGCGGGTCATGAGTCACGTGGTTCATTAAGCAACACGTGCACTACATGTGGTTGTGCCATTATTACGCCACCTATCGACGACACTACTCATTATTCGTGTTTACCACAAGTGCGGTTGCTAGAACATAAAAAAAACTAAAACAACTTTAATGGTTGCATGTCTGGTTGGTATCTCGGCTCCAAGATCAATGGTCGTTTCCTCAGAGTTAATATTTTGAGGAACACCCGTATTCTGTTGCTTCTCACGCTCTGAAGCGAGTCATTCTCATGGGGTTGAATTATAACAACATAATCAATATTTCCTAGCATTCAAAAAGACATTCACAAACCGCAGACAAAAACCACATGCTCTATTCTAAGTATCAAATGGGATTCACCATCGAGACAAGACATGCAAAGCAATCATCTGTATGGTCATGTTTCCAAGATTCACTTTGAACATAATGGATAGATCCCTTACAACAACTACCACTTGCATGAGCAGCAGCTTTAACAAGTATGTACTATGTATGTATGTATGTATGGAATCCATTCACATCACTCTGTTGTCTAATGAATACAGAGGATGATGCTACTGTATCTAAAGTTTCTAAACACTGAGTGCATGATTAAGAAGCATCGTTACATGTTCACGAAGAAAAATCTTCATGTCTGACATGATTCACTGGTGGCCAAGGTCTATGCAACTTTCTGCAACTCATGTTTCATGTTATGTGTGATGTAATGTGTTATGTATGATGTTATGTGAGATGTGGAGGATGTTATGTGTTGCCATGTGTGCCCCCTAAGCAATGGCACCGGTGGCATGTCAAACCCAGTGCCATGTAGGATTGCCATGAAGCTCGACCTGCATCTACAGCCTGTGCTTTCGTGAGATCTAAAAGATTCATATGGAGGGATGGGGGTAGCATGGTAGCCTCTCATATTCCCTCCCTTTTTACCCTAGCTTGAGACTGACGTTGACTTTATTAGCAAAGATGCGGCGTCATGGCAACGGTCTGCAGTGCGCTTCAATGAAGATGCATGTTGCCACAGTAATAGGCCAGTCTAGAAATTGCCAGTAGTAAGATGGAGCAGACCCTGTTAGCAATGCAACTGGGCAGACGAAAAAATATGACCATCGTACAAAAAAGGCACACAAGCAAAAATAAGGACCTGACAGCAATGTAATATGTTCTCTTGCAAAAAAGAGGATTGCTCAGCCAAAAATGGCTAGGTTGGTCAAACAAATCCCGGCCTGCTCTGTGGTTCTGTAGTGTTAGCCAGTGGAGCTCTATGAAATATCTTTGACTACAATATATTACCAATATTCTAACATTATTCAGCATGACATTGTGCTGTATACCCTTTAATAATTGTTGTTGCTGATCATGTTTCACTGCAAGCCATACATGTACTCCAATGGAATGATGAAGAAATCCTGAGAGAATTATCAATGTTTACAGTGTCATGCATAATGTAGTCGAGATTGTTTCCTACAGGAGTGCTCAGGATAGATCCTACAGCAACATGCACGCGAGGAAAACCTCATCCTGATGCTTGCTAGACTTAACCACATAATCAAGGGAACCCACCACTGTCCTCAGCTGGACTTGTAAACTCGTTGGTTGCTCTAAAAAGGCCGAATCGGAGAGTGGACAATTCGTAATGATTTAAACGTGTGCCACACGAAAAGGCTGATTATAGTAGGGGGCGAGATTCTATCAAGGGTATAATGGAACGGGCTGGGCTCAGCAATAGGGTGGCATAGAAATACAAACAAGGGCGAGGGTGAGGGCAGCTCCTCTCTGTGCACTACACTCGATCGATGGGAGGGTGTACTAAGGGGGTACACGAAGCTGCATTGATCAGCTGCTGCAACGGCAGGGTGCCAAGCTTCATGACCGTACATACCAGTTCGGCTGGAAACTGGAGAAAAGGGAGGACCGTCCTTCATACATCACTATCACCAACAGGCACATGACACCACAGAGAGAATGACACAGGGCACAGCACCAACATAACACAAGGCATAGGGTAACACAAGACTACACTGGAGTAATAACATAGGGAATTGAAGCAGGGCAGCTCTGAAGTTGCTCTAGGATGGGGTGATTTATCAGATGTATATGATTGTAAAAATTATGCAGGCAGTGATCTATTGGTTCCCTCTAAAAAGGTCAGAGTGTATAGGGGTGATAAAAACAGTAGGGTGCATAACAGAACCAAAATAAAGAAGAGGAAGATTAAGATATAATGGGCGATAGGCATCGCCTATACCTGCCTGTAAGGGATGCGCTCAGCCAGAAAGAGGGGCAAAATGATGCCCTCCAGGGATGAAGCAGGTTTAGATCCAGAGTCATTTGAGGTGCTATTATGCTGGTGGTTGCTGTGACTGTCTGTGTGGTCAGTGGGTCTGCTCCTGTTGTGGTGGGTATGATGGCCATAGTGGGCGAAAGGCCTCATTCGGGGGAGGACCAGCCCGAGGTTCCGGTCCCTATCCCCCGTTCCCAACGCCCAGGCATTCATGGTGAACGGCTATAGTCCTCCGCTTGTATAGATAGTAAGGTACCTAGTCCATGGTGTATAGTATAGTAACGGCCTAACCCCGGGCGATCCAATGTCTCCTCATGTATGTATCCTGTATCAAGAGTGCTGAGGGAGATATGCCGGCTGCCGGCGTGCTTGCCCCAGCGCGTGTGTTTGTGTACGCTGCATTCCTCCAGAACAGGTCAAGGCTGCTGCTGCTACTGCTGATGCTACTGCTGCTGTTGCTGCTGTTGCTGCTGTTGCTGCTGTTGCTGCTGTTGCTGCTGTTGCTGCTGTTGCTGCTGCTGGAGCAAGATGGCGCGCCGCTCTGGACAATGAGGTCTGCTAACAGAGAGAAGGGGGTTGCCTCCACTGGCTCAGCAGGCCTCAAGCAACTAGCCTCAGTAGCCAATGTTTCCCTCGACTTGCACAGGAATCAGATCGCAGCCAGTCAAGGCCAGATTGCCAATATGCACTGTGGCCCCGGCAGACAGCCAATTCGGCTGATGGTTATTTCACCATGCGCCGAGCGCTACCAGCCCAGCGGATCAATGACACGTGTTTTGCTCGAACATCTCCTGTTGAATCCTGTCCAACTCATGTCACCCATTCCTCCCTATAATAGACCACTAACAAGCCAGTTAAGCCAGGACAATTGGACGAAATGACTCTTAAAACGACCTGTGGGCGAAACGACCATTAGAGTGAATACAAGTCATCGATTGGAATCCTTGAGCGACTGCAACAAAGTAGAGGCTCCTTTGCTTCCCACCTATGAAAATATTGACAGGCACATCAATGCTGCATGCTCCAATTACAGTCTCATGCGATGGTCTCTACACTTGCCACTCTATGGGAGACATTCTCACCAGTAATTAAAACTCCTCCTCTCCAGTTGTGTGTGCCCACTTGGTCTCTCGTGGATCTACTTTCAAGGCAGTTCTGATCAAATCTATTCAAACTAACATTTGCGATGTTTAATCACCATGAAATTCGCTCAACATGTGGAATTAAAACAAATCCGATCGATGACAGACAGGGACTGAAAACCTCCCTCCATTTTTCATTAAATTACAAATAGAGCTCATAGATTTTATTGGATCAGGGACTCCACGCCACGCCTGTCTCTATGTCCCTGGCAGAACAATGAGAGGAATATTGAGTTATTCTGATGGAGCTGACGAGGACCCTTGCCACTTGAAAAGTGACAACTTTAGCAAAATTAAAAAGTTGTGTCAACAGAGTCTGGTTCGAGTTAAGACGAAAGTAAACAGTACATTAGTCGTGTTGACAACAAAGCTGATAACAAACATAGAAAGTAATTTGGCTTTTAGGCATATGGACCATGCTATTTTGGTTAAGAGCAAATTTAAGCGAAGCATAGCCGAAATGGAGTGTTGTATGCTGTTTTCTATTCACACGTTATCATCTGCTGTTCTGAGCCTTCTGACCTACAGATGAATAGTGTATGGAAATGCTGGCGTCACAAGTAAGTCTTTAACATAAGAATGTACGCCAGATGACGCTGTAGTAGCCAGTAGGTGGAGCAGTGTGAGGACTTTGACGGCGGCAGGAAGGAATCTATCAAACGCTTCCCTTGGCTTGATAGCAGGAAGCAGGCAGGCGGAAGTACCGAGAACTGAAGACAATTCAATCAAGATATGTCAACCTGTCTGTCCTGGACTGGACAGCCCTCAGCTTTTCTCCTGTTGCTGTTCCAATGCACGAGAGGGAGCCAGAGGTTCTGTTCCTGTCAACCAATGTATCATTTCATTTGGGACTGTCGTTGGGTTTGAAGCACATGTCTATCCTTCACTTTCCTTACACCCTACGACGCTGGGCAAGTGACAAAGGGCCCTTCTTATCTATATGGGCGGGAGAAGACCTAGATCACAGGTTAACTGCCTCGCAAGCACTTTCCTCTAGTGGCCCTGTGCATAAACTATCTCCATATACACTGGATGTACCACAGCAGTATCTTGAAGCAAACTAGCTATTTTATTATTAAAACCCTGTGCTATTAGTTGACTTGAAATGAAGCCCATGATAATCAGGAAATGCCGATTTTTTTTCTCCTTCCGGTGACAATTGGAAGCACCCTAAAGAGCACCAGATTGCGATTTTTTTTCTATCAAGAAGACGATCTGGTCTTGCCTTGCTCTTAATCTATCAATTACATTTGCCCATTAAACCTCCTATTACTAGGCTGGCAATGCAGTGTAATCTAGTTGGAGCTCACCGAAGCTTTCCAATTAGCTTCAGCGAAACTCAATAACAACACAAAGTGACCACTGAAAATTGGGTGCTTCCCACTGACCACTCAGTAGACATCGGACAGGTCAGGCCAGATCAAGCTGGCCATCAGTGTCAAGAAGGGGCTTCGGCGAGTGGCCCTGATGTATCTCAGGACGGAGCATGTTGTGAGATAAGCTTTAGGAGATGAATGCTAGTCGACATGTGTGCAACTCTGTTCTAGCTTCATCTGGTGATAAACACTAGATAGGCCTAGATACAACATAGAGGTGTTATTACCATCCTAAATCAAAAGAGATTTTGCCTGATTGCTCTCTCATAGGTATTTCTGGTCGAGATTGTTTTGCACGGAGAACCAGCCCACATCATACCAGATTGCATTCATGAGGTCCTAGATGAATATTGATTAAGAACATATTCAATATGCCTGTATGCCACCCCCGCAGTTCCAAGACAAATAGCTTCCTCTCTCCTTCCTCCCAGCCTTATTCATTCTTGCATCATCCTATAGCCCTGTCATCATTCTATAGCCCTGTGCTTCACAACAGCAACAAGAAACAATCCCTGCTTATTTGGAATCATTCCTGAAGCACCAGCAAGAATCCCCAAATGACTTATAAACAAGATATGATGTTGCGGAACAAGCGCAAATGAAGTATCTATCATTTGTGGTTCTGGTGGAGGAGGGTATCTCCAGGGGCAGAAGGGAAGTAAAGACCCCTGCCCCTTGTGCCCATTACAAACAAGATGTGTGGGGGCGCGGGGGAAAATGGGGACAGGTGCAGAATGCCAAATTACATCACCTCTGTCCGGAAAAAGACGCTGAGTCCGCGTAAACCGCCATTGATCTGTTGTTTCTTTCAATTTCAATTCTGATTTTCAAAGTGTACTCTAGTTTCCCACATCAAAAAAAACCATTCACAATATCCAGTTTAGCGAAACAATAAAAAGACAAACAAACGAAAGAAAGCAAAACAAAGGTATCAGTGCACTGCCACCTGAATCCCGCATCATTACGTAACAGCAGCATCTCCGTTTACTCAGCAGCCAGTGAGGAGCCAGTTTTGCTTTGATAACTAAATGCTATGACCTCAAACGTGATCCACATCATTTATTTTTGCCATTAGATTCCCTCACATATTTCTCTGATGTCCTTCTGTTTAAATTAGGTAAGAAACATGTCTTGCATTTCTGGCCATTACATTACTCATCAATATCACAGGTAAAAAGCAAAATGCCTTGAAAATATTGATCGCTTTTGCCAAATTATGACGAACGTGATCAATTCCTTTCAAGGATGAATAGTTCATCCGTCCAAAAGAGTACTTTTACAAGACTTGCATGCTCTCTGAAGTCTGCTACTAACTTTTATGTCATGTTTGATTAATCTCAATGCTATGCTGCTCACTGGACTAGAATTACTTGGAATGTAAAAACATTGGTTTGGATCTGTCACTGACAGCCTGCGGCATATCACAAGCGACCAGCGAGTGACCAGAACAGGCCAGAAACTGACCAGTGTCCATTATAGACTTGCATCTGATGGTCTGCCAATAAGACATATGAAAAGAGGGGCAGTGGTGGCTGACAGATGATTCTGAAGAGTCAACTTTGGCCTAAGCGCAGATGTCACTGAGACAAGATCTTCCCCAGCAATACTTAGACGGTCTGCCATTGCATTCGGAGAGTGCCATCTCAGATGTCGCCATTTCATATGAAGTCAGAGTGCACTGCGCTGTTATTACTTTTGGTCATTTGAGCTTGGAGATAGGCCATAAACCGACAGTAAATAAAGATCTTATCTTATACTATCTTATCCTATGATGAAGTTGTCTTATCTTGTATCTTATCTTATCTCATCTCATCATTACATCAGCCTCTGGAAGCTGGTCGCGTGAGTTGACTAAGCTTCAGACTATTATATATAAAGACTTCACGTCCATTCATCTTGAAGTAGTTACATCCAAACCTTATACAGTCTGCCTACTTGGCAATAGACATATTTACACACTGCATCAATCTAATGTATTATAATTAAATTTGTTTTTCCTGGGACCCTGGAATAGCTAGAAATATAGTAAATTACGTCATTTTCTAAAAAGACAGAATGACGTCATGCTCCAATTTAATTCATGACGTTGGCACTTGAGGGAGCGATGCCAGCGGCGGCTGCTGCTGCTGCTAGGATGCTGGAAGGATGCTGAAATGATGCCTCCGCACGTTCAACTACATCTCTCCATTTTAGACTCCGCAAGAATGCACTTTTAGCCAGCACAGCAGCAAATCCACCCCTTACACATAGAGCGTCATATATTCCGCAGCACACAGCACCCCTACAATGGAATCCACCTAGCTTAAGGCATTCTATATACAGTAGCTGAACAACTACCCAACATGATATACTGGCATGTATCCTTATCAGCAATAATTCTTCTGGAAACACTACAATGCGATTCTTGGGAAAATAACAGTAAACTTCTCATCTATTCAATAGATGCAGTCGTATTGTGACTTCGCAATTGATCTGCATAGAAGTAGACCAGTAATTGATTACAGAAAAAAGGAGACCTCCTCAATGCACAGAGCATTAACTTGTGACTGGCACCGTTCCTATTATTGACATTGTGTCTTTGAAGTCCACAGGCAACTGCTCGTAAGGACAGACTGACAGGAGATCGAACACAGAGCGAAAAGGCCATAAAACCACAGATTATAGGGACATAAATGAACAAAACACATAGTATCGTGTCCAGCTCAAATCAATGAAGCCTTGAGGGTAAACAAAAAACGACATTAGAATCTGAGCCTATATCGTTTTAGAGGGCCAATTAGTGGTAGGATTTAATTCTGCCTGATAAACGAAAGCACAAATGGGATTGAATCCCACTGGTTTGTTTTGTTGTGGCTACATCCTGTAAAGCTCATCCCAGCTATAGTTTTTATCCAATTTAACTGCAGTTTTCAGCCACATCACTGCAGCTCTCCTGCAGCAGCCAGCAGCAGTCTATGATGCAGCTGCGAACAGCTAAGTACCCACCCTATGTACACAGTACCACGCACACAGCTGTATGTAGATTCACAGCTGCGTAATATAAGATTGCATTACAATCTTGAGCTAGTGTATCAGAAAACTGCATCATGTCATTTACATTGATGCACTGCCGATAGCAGCACTACAAATGACACCATTTAGCTAATGTGGGAGCAGCGAAGCAAGGACTAAATGCCAACAGCTCTAATTAACTAAATGAGCAGAGGTTTAACGAACAAAAACGTCCTTTTTTAGGGGGATTTCTACCAACGACACCCTCCAGCATCTTCTAACAACCTGCAGCAGCAGCCAGATTGATCGATTTTCTACGCACAACGAGACAAAGATGAATTTTTCACTCGGCCACTCCTGAGAAGCAATTAGCGCTAGTGGCGATATATTGGCCACAACAGTGTGCTCCCTCTTCAAAGCCAAGTGGACTAATACCGCATTATTTTATGGCCACAATTTCCATGGGCAAAAGACTGCATCAGAATGTATGCAAGAGCCAACCCAGCCTAAACACTAGACACACAAAGTGGGCGGTATGCCAAATCCTTAGAAAGACCTGATGTATGCACATTGAATACTTCGAGCGGCAAGATTACACCTAATATTCAAGAAAAATCTCTGTTCTAAAAATCTGAGTTAGGACTTTTCCAAGTTCATTATACGATTTAAAGAATATTTAGCCCAGTTTAAGTAAGTTTTGTGATACACTTGATCCTCTACGTTAAGACCATAATGGGAGTCTCAATGATTCTAATAGTGATGGCTTCAAGACCAACATCATAACAACATATATTGTGTATATTCTAGTATATGATTTGCAAATTGTGGATGTGATAAATGACATCATTATGTAGGATTTGAGAGAACATCGTGTTGCATGCATGGTGCGCCGAAAATGACCCCAGCTGTGAGGCAAAGTATGAGAAGCGAGGACAATTAAGTCCTGCCTGGCTCATTGACGCCATTTAAGGTGAATCTGGGCATCAGAGGGTTAAAGTCCTTCGAGCTGCAGTCGCATCCTTTGCTCAGCCAGTCTCCCCTCCCCATCCGCTGCTGCAGCAGCAAACTGCACTGCAATCCAATGCAGCACCAAGACGCCACCTGGTGTATATGCACAACATCAGTGCCGTCTGCTCTGGCTAGCTAAAACTACGTTACGCAAGCAAAACAAACACAAAAAGTGTGTTTCAGTGAATTTCCCAGCACACATCAAATACTACAAGTGTTTTCTAACATATTTGTGACAATACCCACACTGTTTGTCATCCATTTGGCACCGAACAACATCATTTTTGGAGTTAGAAAATATACACAAGACTCCGCTGCTACTGTTAAGAGCTAGATTGAAGTTCTTTAGAACAACACTCAGATCCAGAGAAAGGATTCATTAGCACACAATACTCCACCCTAGAAGAGACAGTACTCAGGACTCAGAGTTGGAGTAAATAAACACGACTCACCTGTGACCGTGAAATCGTTGATTTAGCAGGTATCCATATGAATCTCGTCTATGAAAATAAAAATTCAAAATATATAGACCTGTGCTAACAGCAAGCCATTCACATGCCATCCATAAAAGACCTCGTTTTGAACCCACGACATAGATGCTACTGGGCCCTTAAGAAATTCACCAGTACTGTCTGGCAGACGTGAAATTTTGTTGAAATATTTTCAGTGAAATGTCTATTTGTTCCCTAGAATCTAAACTATCTAATGGAACATTCCCAAAAGGTTGACAGGTAGTTTTTTTTTATGTAACGTGAGCAGACAATAAACCCTGCTTCCATGAAGTTTCGTCAATAGCAACAGTTGAATCCGCCAAGCCATTGAAATAAGATTTAATAGACATAAACGCCAGAGGGCGACAGTGCCCAGTTGGCCACCAGATGCTAGGATGGCGTTGTTACCAAGGAAACCACTGGCCACTGGGCAAGAGATAGAAGACAGGATAAACAGACAGCTGTGAAATGGATGAGTTTCTTTGAGAAAGAAAAAGGAAATACCACAGAGAAGAATATTTGTTTCCCATGGTGACAAGTAGTTTTCATGACATGAAATCATTGTTAGGCTATGTTGCCTAATTACTATTCTAACGTGAGAGACCAACAAGAGGAGATGCTATGTTAAGCTTCAATTAGGCTGATCTAGTTTCATTTGGCTTTGGGTATCTATTTATTGCCTTGTGGGATCCAAAAACGTCTTATTTAACCCTTAAAATATATCTAGGAGGAAAATATATATTCAACTGTACATTTTTTCCTGTTTATACTTCAGATTCTATGGATATATTTTCAAGTTAAACATAATCACTGAATATGCATATTTGTCAAAATACTATAAGATGATGCAAAATTCTGTTAATACGATTGTTTTCATTGTATATTTTTGTTACCTTCAGAAGATTTTGTAATAACAAATTTTCTGCTCAATTAGATGAAGTGAAAGCAAGAATTGCTGAGCCGCTGTACAACGTCACTAGGGGTCAAGGCCTCAGTGGCTTGCACAGCAGATGTCTGGGACACAAGGTCAACTAGAAGCAATATGTTGAAAAATGATATATGTGTTTCTTTAAGGCTGACTTTGCCAGCAGCACAACAAAAATAATACGAAGTTTGGAAAGTAAGTATGCATAAACGTGTATATATATCTACTAATTTCAGCTGAGTGGTTGGTAGCTCAGTGGTTAAGTTATTCAGCTCATTTTAGGTCCCAGGTTCAAAATTTTCGAGAAATTGCAGTAATTCAATCTCAGTTCAATCATTTGAATGATTCCCATAGATTGTTTCTAAACTGGCGGTGCATCGTACTCAGTGACTATGCTAGGGCAAGTCAAATACTCCACCCATGGAGTAAATGAGCAACAAGGCGTGGACAGCAAATATTATCTCATCATTATATCTGCCATGGTAGCTGGTTATATGGGCTAATTAAACTACAGACTTAACAGCATTGATTCAGCACAATGCGATGTTGTATATAAATCAATTCCGACCGGTGTAGCCTGGATTGAAGACACTGCTGCATTAAGACACTGCTGCATTATTTAACCCTAACCATTATTGCCTCCATAACAATTAAGAGAGGGTAATCTTGCATAAGAGATGGTGGTTACCTAGCAAATTACATCCTAAATTTACCGATTGGTGTCAATAGTCACATGCAATGAGTCACATGTTCTACAAAGATTTCTTCACAGATTTTAGAGCTTTACATTTTCTTTGGAAGGTAAAACTACCCACTGACAGCCAGTGTTTTCGTTTACTTCGTGAATATTTGCATGACGCTGTTCTCGACGTATCCCAGGACGTCGTGACGGCGCGTAACAGGTGCGGTGCGCTACGTATGTCGTCCTATGTGTCACGCAGTCTAACATTTGCAGCGACACAGGTCACATGATGCGAGATTGTCACACGATATATGTTTGGAAACATACCTAAATTATCTGATTGTAGGAGCTGATTCGAAATTTACAACTTGAGAGGCTTTCAAACTTCCGAACGCTGCTAAGTCCTTCATTTAAAAACATTATAATAGGGTCCATAATTAGGAATACTATTTACAATAGTACCAGCTCGATATATAGGCTACATCAGGGATTCCTTTGCTGGTTTAAGTTGCGAGGTCACAATGTACTTTCATCCTACAACGAATATAAATCAAATCAAGGCTTTTGGCTGAGGATTGGACAGCTATATTTCTGTTCAAACTGGAAAAATATTCGCAATTCAGTCATATGAATTAAAAGATAGTAAAAGTAATGACACTTAATCGGCATCATTATGGTCTGAGCCAAGTTAAACTATTGATTATATAATATAAACTTTGAAAACTACAAAGCATCAGATCACTTTTTTTTCAAAGTCTGTGAATTTTAAAGAATGCATGACTGGTCGATATTTTGCTTTGTTGAATAAGGTAATTGTTTACTTTACAAAATATGTGTTTTCTGCCGTTATTTTTTTCGCACCTACTTCAAAACACAGTCCTCAATGAATAATATATACTGTGATTAGCCCAGGATATTGAAAATACGTTATTAGGAATAGAGTGTCGCCTAAGTACTTTGTATTTGTTATTTAAATTAGATATGATTTATTTATAATCACTAGAACAACATCTATTGCTATGGTAAAAACAAGAGATGGAATAATAGAGTCTGCACTGAGCAGCTCTGAATTCTTATTACGCGTTTTGCTTTTCAGACCTAAAAGATCACAACTAACCCATTCATTTAATAAAATTTTCTCAGGGAAATAACACACATCAATTGAATGATAAGATGTCAAATATACATTAAAATACACTAAAAATAGGATACAATTAGCTTCAGCCAATCATCGTCCAGAGCGGGAATTTTTTTTCACCCAATAGAATTACAGTATTCTGTTGTAGCCACCTGGTGGAAATATTTGAAAAACACTTCCTTGAAAATCCACTATTCTGTACAAAGTATAAAAGATGAACTGTAGGCCTATCTGGTTACTGAGGCAATTGCATCTCTTGTCCATTGTATACATTCACAATTGTTGTGCCAGCCTCTCTTTGGAAACAATCACAATTGTATCAGCTCTGAGGACCTACTTGAGACAGTTTATATCAGGTATTATTACTCAAGACAATGCACTCACCATGGACACTTAAGCACACTCAGCTGGTACATGAGTGCACATGGTGTTCCAAAGGACTAGCAGTTGCCATGGTAATAGAATTTCAAGATTATTGCCAAAGATCAAGATGTCTTATAGTGTCAGTGCTTGTGTCAGGTTTCGGATAATATCTTCGTCTGTAAAGCTTTTGGGAATATTGGCCAACATAAATAACCCTCTCAATTTTACAAATGCAATCCATAGAGAATCCACAGAAGGAATAACTGCCCATTTCAATACATCACTCAGAATGGTAAATATATTAACAAAGACACTGGGTGGTCCCATGTTACAAGTATAGGTAAGCACCCAGGTCCCAAGTTCAATCAAAATCCCAGGCATTCATAGAAAATTCTTTTAAGAGGTATTTCTAGCCCGGAATTAACTTGAATGTTTTATTTAACACTATCGTGTATTCATACTATGGTAAGTGAAAGACACCACACATGATGTCATGAATGTGCAAGGTGAATGAAGCATTAGCATCTCATCATTGCATCTGCCAGTGGTAGTTGACTCCAGTCCAGCATATCTCTGAGACCATCTGAGACATTAGAATCCATATCATTCATTTTCTTTTCCTTTTGGAAAATATCCGCTCTTATTTGATGATCTACATCATGTGACAGTGCTTCATAAAAAAATCAACCGTTGTCAAAATTGCTTGCCTAACACTTGACCCACACTGGCCTTCTGACCAATGCCAATCAAGAACTGCACCAAGCGCCAATAAATTAGGCCAACGTGTGGCAGAGCATCAGTTGGGATGACCCATAACCATAGATGGAATTTGTGGGATAGTCATTAGGGCAGGCAAGATTGGCACAGTCACAATGCATAACATCACTACCTCATGTTTACTGATGGGCTGAGGCAGGTTGCTGCTGCAGCAGGGCCCAGATGCTCTCTCATAAATGCATCACAACATTTGGTGTGATGTGACTAGACATAACAAGCCAATTCAGAATCTGCCTAAAATACTCAATAGAACCCAATTCAGTATGCTGTCTATTCCTAACAAAATATGGCCACTCATAGAATATTACCAGGGCAAAATTTCAAGGCCAATGTACTTCAGTTTGATTTGTACCATTCATTATTCAAAGCTTTTAGTACAGTGTATTTACTTGGTTTTAAGAACAAATGGCATAGAATCGATGGTGCCTTTATTAAATGCAACAAATCCATTCTGCAGCTTTCACAACATCACACACTAATCCTTTGTTTTGTATTTGTTGTTAGTAAACTGTAAGATGGTATGTAGCGGAAATTGATGGCATGAATATGCAGCAATGTCCATAATTATGATCAATCTTGTATGGGCATGGCAATGGTTTTGGCAATTGATGATACACTGCATTCCCTTCTTCCATTTGTCTCTGAGTCACATTTACAAGACACTTCCTGCCTGTCTTATGCATTTGTGTACCCAATATTTTTGCATGGCCACTCATGACACTCATGATTTGTCACTTGTGCAGGGACTGGCATTTTGTGCTTGCAAGTCAAGCATGATCTTTTCCTCTGTTGCTTTTCGCTTTACAGAACACACGACGCATACATGCAATGTTATTGAAGCAATTAATCACCCCAGTCGAACGTGGTGCCATCTGTCTTGGGGTAAGTAAAACCAGCCCTGTGTCCTACTTGTGTCCTACTTGTCAGAGCTTTTAAGGTTTCTGCCAGGAGCACCAAGTTGACAGAATGCAGACCACAGGATAGTTTGTGTGTGACAAATGCAGTTGATCGTGTGGATATCTAGGCCCATGGAAAGCTTAGAAAACCGAGAGCCAAATTTGTGGACATCTATTTCCAGAAAGACTATAAGTGTAGTCACTTACATTTTAGGAATTCTGTACTTCCAAAGTAGAGCCATGAAAGGCAAATATATCGGTTTACTGTTTCAATGTTCCAAAGCAGCCTCAACCGACTTTACAATTACCCTTGGCAAGCCTGTTCAAGCATGAGCCATTCTCAACTCCCAAGAGAACACAGTGTAAATCACCAAAAAGACACTAGTAATCTTACCACTGTCTTAAATAAAAGAGTTTACATAAGCTCAAATACTATGAGTTATAAGAAACGACTGCATATTATCAATACAGAGAGTCTCAACTCAACAAAGACAAGCTTAATTAAAAACATCTTTGCCTTAATCTCATCTGTGTTCTTCAAACAATATGACAGAGCAGAATTTTTTTTCTTGGCTGCAGCAGCAGAAGCAAGAAAGGCAATGCGAGTCATGCAGAGAGCCAAATACCACACCAGTAGGAGCTATAGACCTCACCAGGAGAGCACACTGTTTGCTAGGTCTGCGTAATTCCAAATTAATTAGACATCTGCAAGTGTGCTAGAGTGATAGGGGGTTGAGAGGGTTGAAAGAAGCCTTAAACAGGGTAAGAATTCACTAAGAAGGCACAACCTTCAGATGGACCAATGTTGTTCCTGTCAGAACGCTCCTTTCCCCTACATATCGGGTGTTTTTCTTACATAATCGACCTGTCACGTGGATGTCCCAGAGGTCAAAGGGTCACGACCTTTGACCTCCCAGAAAGCTATCTCATGTTTATTTCATGTCTACTGTGTCGGAATGTCAGCATTATTCAAATGGCCATGATAACACACGAGCCATACAGATCCAACAGATGGCACTGGAGGTCGTGTATTATGCAACATGACCTATTAATATGACCTTGGGGATTGTGCAAAGGTCATGGGGTCCTTCTAGCAGCTAATGAGTTAGTGTGTGGTTCTCTTGTAGTGAACGATGCCAAGACCTGTTGAAAGGGCACAGGGGACGCGCAAAGGAATCTGGGAAGGGCAGGACCTTTTGGGGAGTTTGTCACGTGATCAGAGCATGTTTTATGGCCCTTTGGGACACTTTCCTCAGCTTCTGGTTCCCTGGCAACCATTTGGCCGCAAGATGGCTCTCATTTCTTTGTCCAATTAACAATGGCAGCATCCCAACCTGTGTCATACAATGAAGAATATCTCGCTTGCCAAAATTCTACAAACTCATGAAACCAGAAAGGTCGACTCACTTACAATTCAGGGTAACTAATTTGACAAACTAATTAAACTTGTGTTCCAGAGGGATGACTACTTAATTAGGATGCTTCGAAAAAGAACTTTATAAAACACAGAATTAGGTCAATCAGGATAGACCTGCTGAATAGACCCTCTTAGGTGGCTAATCTAGCTTAGAGCTAATCAGCCGTGCTATCTGTAGTGTTCAGTGCGTTCCACTGTACAAAAGGTGATCTTATATGGGAGTTGTCTCAGTGCGAGTCTATATAGAATAGAATAGAATAGAATAGAATAGAATAGAATAGAATAGAATGGAATATAGTAGTTTGCCCACTTTTTTGCTTGTAAATCATTGTTTAAAAAAAAGTTGTTATCGATATTTTATTTATACTGCATATGTTTTTATACGAATGAAGCCTATGAGAATATAATATAATAGAATGGAATAGAATAGAATATAATGGAATATGATATAATAGAATGGCTTTCCAGCACCTGATAGAGATCACCCCACTGTGTATATGTAATTCATTAATAATAAATTGTACCAGCAATCCAATGTGGTCACAAACACAGCTTCCTCTTGGTTTACTAATGTATTTGTCTGACAATGCTTCATCAGGATTTGATAACACCAGAACAGCCTATCACAAAACCCTATTAGTCAGAAGGGTAAGCTATTACTATTGTGCTGACATATCAGCATATATCTATTTATGTGACTTATATAAGCATTTAGATTATTGCTATCCTCAAAGTAGTCCATTCTGTATTACCATGGCAACTGGTAGCGGATGGACAATCCGGTTAAAAGCCATTAGTAGTATTAATAATAGGATTTATTATATATATATATATATATATATATATATGTGTGTGTGTAATTTATCCCATAATATCACCACACAGGTACAACACTAAACTCACAGCAACCCTAACAATAGAAGTTAAATAAGTGCATAAAATCGAACAACTGTTGCTAAATAAACGATATAAACCTTAATAACACGATGCACACTGATAAACTATATATTAATATATACGAAGTTTGCGGAGAGCCAATTGATTATTTGCATAAAATATTAAAGTTTAGCGTACTCTATGCTCTGCAGGATTCTAACAGCGTGTTCAAAATAAGTCTGTGCGCTAGCTGCTGTCAATAAATTTGATAAATGATGCATCAGCCGGTAGAGTTTCTTTTGAGAACTATCTGCATATCAGTGAAATTTTGAGATAACGTAAAAACTTAAATGTGTGGTCTACATTTTTATATTGAGTTGATACATAAAATGGCAAATTAATGATAAAAATGCAGAATGTTTTCGTCATTGCTGTCCATTTTATGAGATCAAGTATATCAGGTAGATTTATCAACTAATGCATTTTGCAACAACCTAATCACCAGAGTAGTATCTGTCATAAAAAAAGCAGTATTTGTCATAAAAAAAATACTATCTCTCATACAAAAAAGCACTACATTATCTGCATCGACGTTATCAAAACAACTTTGCAGTACAATGCAATTTATTATAAGATAAGACCTTGAAGTGTCATATACTTCCCATCCTTTAAAATAACACCATTTATCCTATTATATTTCAGATAATGATCTTTATGACATACCTATATCGCATCAGGACAATGGATGGATATAATCTGGTTGTCATGGTAACGTCATATACAATGAACGTGGCCAGCTATGGTTCATGAAACTGTTCATTCCATTGAGCGATTTATCATCAATGGGATATGATACATTTCGGTGAATTTCATGCATTGTTCCAGCATTTCTTTGCAACAAGTGATCATACCAGGAAAATACCATGAACTGAGCACCTAAGGCAAGATTGGTGCTTAGTGCAATTGTTCGATGATAAATTGCATGAATATATTATTAAAAGCCCCAGGCCATTCGAGGAAATGCATTAATATAAGAACTATAAAGTGAACTAGATATATTAGTACAGTTTAACAATACCTAGTTCAGTGGTAAAGGTATTTGGGAACTAATCAAATAGTGCAGGGTTCAATTTAGGCAAAATAATTTATTCAGAGCTACATAGTTGACAGTCGATTAATTAAGCAGTTAGATTGATAATGTCTTCAACTCGGGTGTCAGCTCTATAGGTGTAGCTGGTGTGAGAACTCACCAGTGTGCACACCGAACTTTATCATATCATCATCATATTAGCCTCTGGAAGTTTGAAATTATAAGCTAGTTTGGCTTTACAATCGCAGCAATGACATTTTGAACCATTACTATTTGCCAATTTTATTGACCAGCTCAGAGTACAACACTCGTTTTTTTAAACATCACGGATAGTGGAACTAGCAAAACACTGTTCAGTTTTTCACTACTAATGAATTCTCCACCAAATTACCAAGCTGTCGTGACTGAATGGCAGGCTAGAGCGCCAGATGAAGTCACATTTGCCTCTTGTTACCAGACAGGAGCTATAATTAGCCCACACTGGAGATGATTTCCATGCAGAAAGGCATCAGGGAAGACTTAGTCAGACCAACAAGAGGATCGTCAGTTTGATGTTGTTGAGAACATGTGCTGTGGACCCCTGAGCTCACAAGATGCTCTTGGGTTGGGTCACTCTGAGACCAGCAGCAGCAGCAGCAGCCTCCCTTGTTGTCATAGATTCCGCCTGAGCAACATCCATTTTCCGCCAATCTTCAGGTCAAGTCGTCCGCTGGCAGAAACGGCCTCCAAGGCACCTTCAATGCATGTTTGGTCAACAAGGCAGCTGAAAATGATGACCACTGCAGCTGGTGTTTTGAGCAGGACAAACAAATCATAAAACCATGATGACCACCCGTACGGGACAGTCATAATGTCCAGTCAATGGTCAGTGGCAAATTTGCTTGACCTGAGAAGTGTCAATATGTCCATGTGATTTCATCATGTTATTGTCCTGTTACAGTACTAAAATGTATCTAACCTAAAATGCAGTCGTTTCCAAACATGAGAAAGCCCAAATATCTACCAAAGCCAGCAGTCTAGTATCTAATATACATGTCCTATTACTTATTTGATGGATATAGAATTAATTGGAGTCATTTTGAATTATTTGCAACTGATGCATTGACTATTTCATTGCTACTAGTATTGCATATACTAAATCTACAACATTTAAAGGATAATAAAAATAGAGCACAAAAGAGTTAGAGTAGAAGCTTCCTGAGTGATATATAGTGTGCAGGGCCTGTACAAATGGCCTCTTGTGGCTGGGCTGGTGTACACATCTGCTGCTGGAAGGGCATTTTGTCTTGGGAGAATGGAGGCACCCGGGAACAGCAGGTTGAGGGGGGAGTGGGGGGGGGGGGGGGGGTATGAATTGCCCTCAACCACAACATGTTACTGACGCTCTTTCTGCCTTCTCTATCTTATTTCCTTTCATCTGCACCTTTCTTTTTTTATGCGTTCCCTACTATTTAAAATGTCATACATTTTGAGTCAAAGGTTTTCTTTGGGCTCTACACTCCCAACAGAGATTCGTCAATATAACTAATTGTAGTCATTTATGAAACTCTGCAGTAGTCAATATCTATATATATATAACTTCCTGTTTGTAACTGGTTGACTATTTCTTGCCATTTTTGACAATCTTTTCCTCAGAGTGTAGAAGTCACCTCCTTGCAACTACATACCTACAAAGGTACATGGCCAAATGTGCCACGTGCTTTTTCCATGAGAAGGATAGACGCATGGAAAACGCATGGTTTTTAGCTAACTATAATGAGGCAAAAACCATGCATTATCCATGCGTTTATCTTTCTCATGGAAAACGCACGTGGCACATTTGGCCATGTACATATGTCAATAGTATCAAAAGTATTTTAGTACATTTTGTATTTCTTTTTTTATTTCTTTTGTATAACAACAATGTAACCGATTTTGGTATGAAATGATCATGGATTATGATTTTGTAGTTGCTTGGGAAATAAAAAGTATTTAACATCTGCAAATTGTCTATATTTCTGTCCCGTATATCTGTGTTTCTTCCGTCGTTTGTGTGCCTAGTTCTGTTAACTCCTGTCTCTTTCTCCCAGTCTCTGTTTCTCTATCTGTCTTACTTTATCTCTGCCTCTTATGATAAGACAAAGCTTAATTCATGTCTGTCTGTCTGTCTGTCTGTCTGTCTGTCTGTCTGTCTGTCTGTCTGTCTGTCTGTCTGTCTGTCTGTCTGTCTGTCTGTCTGTCTGTCTGTCTGTCTGTCTGTCTGTCTGTCTGTCTGTCTGTCTGTCTGTCTGTCTTATGGTTATACTTCTCTCTAAATAGTTGTTTATCTTCCTTGTCAGTAATAAGGACAGGTTTCTTGCCTTTGTGACCATTATTTTACACCAACTCCAAGCATCAGAAGCAAAGACACATTCAATCTACATGTGTAACAACTTTTTCTCTGGCAGGACAAATTCTTCCTCCTCTTACATTAGCCAGTTGCCATGGAAACAGACTGACACCAGTGGCAACCGATTTAATTTTACCAAACGTCAGTCACACACTACAGCTCTCCGGTGCGTTTGAATTTTTCATTCACATAGCTCCTTTCTAAAGTAAATTTTTTTGGGCATTATCTAGTAGCGCAAAATGATTTCATACATAAATAAAAACACCAAGAATTTCACCAGGCATTTAATATAAAATTGCAGCTCTGAAGACACATAATCACGTCTATATTCAACAATCTTAAATCTAACTACTTTGAAGCATAAAGTTAATTAAGAAGCCTGCCATGTTGCTTCTAGGTTTGGTGTCATATTACTTGAGCAACCAGAGCTAAAAAAGCATCTCAAGATTAATAAGTATCGAATCCTGGATGACACCAAAGCTTAATTAAACATGTAGAACAGTTGTGTGAGAGACTAGTGTTATACAGCAGCACCTGCCTTTAATATCACTTTAGTCAAACTGGTCCTGATATTTTGACTGTACACAAGCTATGGGGGCCACTTGATAACGACAAAACCTTGTCCTAAAGTGTTTCCCAGACCTTTTAAATATTTATACACTACTTTTTTTTTTACTACTTGTATCTGAAAGGACAATAAAAGATATTCTGATATGTTGCTATGTTACAAGGCTCCCCATTGCGCCATTCTAATATCCTGCATTTGATCTCGACAAGAATTGCCCAGCCGAAGCTAATATTGCCTGACGAGCTTTGTAATATCTCCACGACCAAAGGGGGGCTCATTACTCCCCTCAAAAGATTGGAAATGTCCTACCAATCAGCCCGCTACCTTCCATATTGGCCGCCATATTGAACTAGAGCGCCCTCTTTGGTATATGTGACTGATGAGCCCCCTGAAATAAAATTGAAGAAACGAGCACGATAGATAGGTCACCGTGCAGTCATTATCTGGTAATCACATGTAAATTGATGTAATTTGAAAGGCAATTTCCATCTAATGATGTAATGCCTCTCTTTCTGTAGTTGTGTATCCCAAATATAGGTTCATTGCCCTATCAACTACTATACAAAAACTGGGTGCACATAAACGATGGTGTGTGATGATACTTGAGGGATACAAATTTGATGAAGGACCAACTGAATGGCCACTTTACTTGGAGAGGCACTTGTTCACATTAAATGACAATAGATTGTTGAATAGACTGGTCAGTTGCACAGCCAGTAATCAGCGACCCCTACTGGGAGAAGACTGGTAGAATTCTCGTTACTAAAGAACAGGAGCTAGGACTTTTTCGAAGTTGGAATTTTAGCAATTAGCAAAAATAAAAATGAAGAATAGGATTGCTACAAGATGATGTATCATATTTCAATGATCATCCATAAGCTGGATGAATTATGAAGCTATTGCTCCACCAATTTCTTCACAAAAGTCTTGATTCTCACATCAAAAGGAATGCAACCATCGCACTTGACAATAAGAGTAAATAAGAATACAATCAAGAATTGGATTGAAGAAATGGAATCACAGATTGGGTGAGGCAGCCTGGGATTATGTGGGAGTGTGGAGTACTCTTAAGGGAGTGTTGTATCTTACGTAAGATGAGAACTTACTGGCAGTCACAGTCTTAAGGGGATTTAAGGTGCCACTTGCTGATGTAGCTGTGATGTGAAGGAGGTTAAAGTTTCTGCAACTGGTGGGAGGCACTATAGTGTGACCAATGTCCAGGGAACAGTGGTCAGGGTCTGGTCACTGCACACTGGCCACTGTCCATCATGGCCATCTGAAGCAGTGACCATTGCGAGCAGAGAAAACGGCACTCACTCCAGCTGTGGCTGCATCTTGTGTACACGATGTCAAAAACATGCATGAAACAGACAGTTGTCACGCCACTAATAGCTAAATTTAGCCCCTGAGCTTTGCTCTGCACCTGTAAGGCAAATTTCATCCTTTAGCAGCCGATTTACAAACGTCCATTTGCAATTCTTTACAGACAGTGCATAACTACATCTGCAATTCAAGGTTCTCATTAAAAAAAAGGTCCCCAGTCAAAGGAATTCGATTCGATTTGACAGTGTCGTGGTTGTGACGTTGCGTCTTGCGCCGAGTTGAACATGCCGAATTGACCAGAAGAAAAGGACGTGCCACAAGGTGGCGTGTAAGTGCTTCCTGTTCTTTTTTGTCTGGCCTGACCCAAAGACAGTGTCGTTGGAAGGGCTAGTCAGTCATTTAGTCATTCATTGAAGCTTCGCCCCATCATGTTTGATGCCGATCAAATCTCCCAGTCAAATCGGCCACAAAAAGAGCAGTTAACAGGGGGAATTCTGGGATTTGGACTTCCTGGAATGAGACATCTCATGCGAGACTTGAATAATCAAGGACTGTAATGGTATTGGGACTGCCGTGGACTATAGGGCAATCTGCTGCTTGCTTTCTCAATGTTTTCCCTGTTCCTTGCTTCTAAATCTCTAAAATGATCATTCTCTGGGGCACTAAAAGTAAACTCAAGGACTTAGGAAATCATAACATCGACATATGGTTTAAACGATGGCCTGAAGAAACAATGGGAAAACACACTGGCGCCCCCTGGCGACGTCTCATCGGCGCCTAATCAAAGAATAGACGAAGGATTACTGCGCCCCTAATGGCGCACTTGTTTGCTTCCGCCGTCTAAAATAGTGCTCGATTGGGCCTCGCTCGTCTTTGGCCCGCATCACAGAATGAGAGTGACACAATGAGGCGACCACAAAAATGCATATATATATTTTGCTTGTTTTTGCAATCCACGCACGTTAGTGTATATGCAATTTCTCGCTCGTGGATATGTTTTTACTCGCACAACATTCGGGTATGTGCACTCCCTAACACTCGTGTATATAACATAACTGGCACCCGTGTACGTAAAAGTACGCACATTCGTTAGTGTGAGTGATATACCACATGTAATTTTTTTGCCTGGTGTATGATTTCACTCATACACGAATCTCGAGTTTTTGCCGGTGCATCAAAGCACACTTACACGCATGCTCGTTTTTACAGCTATGTAATATATGACACATTCACGAGAGTAAATTTATTCATTGAAATAATGTACTGGCAGTTTATGCACACCCACGCATTCGTGTAGGCCCCCTATATGGATAACGATTCACTGCATTGGGCAGAGCAAATACTCTTTCAAGATGCCCTGCATGGGTGCATTATAACTAAATTCGTTGCAAAAAGACTCAATCATCATAAGCAAATTATCTAATTTTATTCCTGTATTTTTTTGTTTTAATCAATATAGTGGAAATTGTATCAAATAGGTGCAGGAAAGTGCCTACCAAGTACACACCTTCTAAATAGATCTAAATTTGACAGTATTTTTTTGTGTCCTGCTAAAGAAAATTAATTAAGACATATATAATGTTTTAAATTTTATTTTGCACAGATTTTATAAAGTTGTGGGTTATGTCACACTGACGCGCATTAAATATGATTGTAATTGCCCCTAATCCCTTACACATGTGCTAGTTAATTGTTGCATATACACACATGTGAATAACATGCGAGATATTTCAATGCAAATAGCTCCACTTGTGGCAATTAATTAAACACGCACCATGCAGGAGATCTGCGCATTGGCGCGTCCATCATAATGAACACGGTGCGTGGTATGACATAAGTTGCATATACACGAATTGCGCGTGTGAGCAATACAACATTCACGCATGCGTGTATACGTCAGAAAGTACATATTACAGATAATAATGTGCGTGTATATGCAAGCTATGGCAGTTGTGTACATGCTAAATATGACAAAATATATAGCTCCATATATATATTTTGCTCATTTTTGCAATCCACGCACGTTCGTGTATATGCAATTTCTCGCTCGTGGATATGTTTTTACTCGCACAACATTCGGGTATGTGCACTCCCTAACACTCGTGTATATAACATAACTGGCACCCGTGTACGTATAAGTACGCACATTCGTTAGTGTGAGTGATATACCACATGTAATTTTTTTGCCTGGTGTATGATTTCACTCATACACGAATCTGCGAGTTTTTGCCGGTGCATCAAAGCACACTTACACGCATGCTCGTTTTTACAGCTATGTAATATATGACACATTCACGAGAGTAAATTTATTCATTGAAATAATGTACTGGCAGTTTATGCACACCCACGCATTCGTGTAGGCCCCCTATATGGATAACGATTCACTGCATTGGGCAGAGCAAATACTCTTTCAAGATGCCCTGCATGGGTGCATTATAACTAAATTCTTGGCAAAAAGACTCAATCATCATAAGCAAATTATCTAATTTTATTCCTGTATTTTTTTGTTTTAATCAATATAGATGATAAGAATATTGCAAATGAACTAATCAGAAAAAAACCGCATTGTTCTATCATGTATAGAAGCCAAGTAATTGCCAGTTGAATTTTAGCACTCCTTTAACATCTTCAGGTGAGTTAAAGACGAACGTCTTTAAGTTAAAGAAAGTCAGGTGAGAAGGCTAAGGGAAAAAATTAGCAGTTTCTGAATATAGGCCGAGGCCAAAGGTCTAGGCAAATGCAAAAAGTGTTTCTCACAGATGCGAGAAAAATGTAGCTTTGCCTAATATTTAATTGTGATTGTTTTTTGGATGGGGTGCAATATTCTTAAATGTACATTGAAGTAAGATATAAAATAAGTTAATGAAATTTTTATCAACAACACATGTGGGGCAAGATGTGATGACATAATATACTTGAATAGCGCCAGCATGTGCGTTATCAGCACATGTGTCATGAGCTAATATATGTCGCACTAATCCTTTCAACCCCATTTTTGTTTTAAGTTGGTCATTGCATCATCAGAGAGCTTGTATTTGTAAGGTCCTTCAGACTTGACTCAAACAAACTCAAAGAATACATTTTGAAGCTTTATTGGCCCTGCCCTAGCCAAACGTCCTGCCTATACCATTCTATGGACCAAACTGATACTGCCAGCATCCCTGTAGCCCCCAGTAGCCCACTCTGGCCAATAGGAACCCAGCCATGCCCCTATCACGTGCTCCCCTTACTGGGGCATAGGAAATGCCCAACATTCTAGGTCAACGGCCTCACAGAGGTCACTGGGGTCATGGGAACGGGTAACATTCGAAAAACGGATTCCAGGTCATCACATATTGAATCACATGAATAGTCAAATCATGCTGTCTAAACCCGATCCATTTGGCCTAAATTATTTGATGTTTCACCCCTTTTTTTTAGAAACAATACAATGTATTGTCCATTTTTCTAACCTATTTGTTTTTTTTATTTGTTCAAACAGTACAGTTGGATAGCTTACTTATGGAACGATAAATCATAAAACTGATATTTCTCAGGGGAAAAAGAGTGGAAATTGTATCAAATAGGTGCAGGAAAGTGCCTACCAAGTACACACTTTCTAAATAGATCTAAATTTGACAGTATTTTTTTGTGTCCTGCTAAAGAAAATTAATTAAGACATATATAATGTTTTAAATTTTATTTTGCACAGATTTTATAAAGTTGTGGGTTATGTCACACTGACGCGCATTAAATATGCTTGTAATTGCCCCTAATCCCTTACACATGTGCTAGTTAATTGTTGCATATACACACATGTGAATAACATGCGAGATATTTCAATGCAAATAGCTCCACTGTGGCAATTAATTAAACATGCACCATGCAGGAGATCTGCTCATTGGCTCGTCCATCATAATGAACACGGTGCGTGGTATGACATAAGTTGCATATACACGAATTGCGCGTGCGAGCAATACAACTTTCACACATGCGTGTATATGTCAGAAAGTACATATTACAGATAATAATGTGCGTGTATATGCAAGCTATGGCAGTTGTGTACATGCTAAATATGACAAAATATATAGCTCCAAAAATGGCGACAAACTAGCATGGGAAAACTGGGCCACATCTAGGATCCATAGGTCTGTATATACTAGAATCGGCACATGTCTTAAAATACTGCTAAATGGCGTTTTTGGAATGTAATGAATTTCAAACCATATAGAACGTGAATTAATCTAGGACGACCGACTGACAGTCTTAAATGTCAAGTAAATCACATTTTTAAGCTTACGCTTCTGTACGAATACAGTTACACTAAAATTTAAATCGATGAAATTGAGTTAGACAGAAACTAAAGTGTATTTATCAGTTACAGAAACCCATAACACAGCAGTCAGGCAGCCGATTCGAGTGGTGCCGAATTGACTAGTGCCGAAGTGTCGCGAGGCGTGGCTGACAAGAGCCGGGCTGTCTGTCTTGTGAGGTCTCAAGTACTGCTGGCCACTTGGACACATCACACAGCCACAGCAACAGTATACCTTAAACCCAGTAGGACACTGTTTGTCTTGTTGGAGTCTTCAAAGAAGAACTGCACACAGCTGTGAGAAGCAGCAGATGCTCTTTCCTGGGTTAAGACTGCACGACTAAAATACCTCCCAGCTTTAGGTGCTTTTCAAGAGACTTTCCCGGAAAGAAACGGTCACCATGGAAACCAACAATTTTGACAAGGCGAGGCCATCTAAACACGGTTATAATGCAATTTGAACCGAGGCTGGTCACGTTTTAAAAACCAGGGTATGCTGTGTGTGATATTTATGGTGTAACCAATACGAGTTCGATGTTTATCAGTGTGGTGAAGATGGTTAGGGAAGCTGATGTTTCGCCCTGCTCATTAAGGTCACTCTCGCCGCCTGACAAAGCACATTTAAGGATGGCTTCCACTGCCCAGTGATAACAAACATGGCCAGAGGCACTTCTGCTGACCACTGGTCACTCCAGGCAGTTGTCCACCTAGTTGTCCACCTAGTTGTCCACCTAGTTGTCCACCTAGATTTTCACCGAGTTGTCCACCGAGTTGTCCACCGAGTTGTCCACCGAGTTGTCCAGTGCTGACCACAATAAACCATGGAAGACCCATGTTTTCCATCTAATATTGGTCAGCATTTCTCATCAACCATCGGCAAGAGGACATCGCCAGGGGCCAGCACTGTCGCCTCAGAGATAGTGCGACACGTGACCTGCCCAGAGGAGTCACGTGACTCGTGTACTCTCCAGTCTCCGAGATAGGATCGCGCGTCATCATCTACATCCTGCAGTTTCCATGACGACAAGTATGAAACAAGCAAACTGGCTGGACACAACGGACTGCGCAAGTAATCCTACTTTTATAGACCTACATATTCCAATCTAAAAGAGAGTAGCCATTTTAGATGCGTTGCCCTTTTGGCAACCCATAGCAATCCGATCGCCTCCAGAGGGCGCCTGTTTTGAACTTCCGGATCTTGGGCTGCTTTTGTCTTTTTATGCAATCAGAAACGGATTTCTTAAAAACTAATAACCTAAATAATCGAGGTACATACATGTAATACTTCTGAGTCTTTTATTTACCACAGTCGAAGCGGCACTACTTTTGGAAATTAATCAATGCCACTCATCTGACCTTAATGACCAGAAGGTCAAGTAATTGGCTCAAATAATTGGCAGTACACACTGGCTAATTTAGGGTAGGTAGATGTATTTGGATCTACCCTTTAACTAAAACATTTCTCTGTATATCCATTGTATGTAATTTTACCATAAACTGGCCAAAGGAATTACTAAGTGCAAAATCAATTCACCTTGACCTTCCTTTTAATGCAATGCACTAGGTTAATTGTGAGACTGCTTGCAAATTTATGACAGTAGTAATTTTGAAACCCAGTGTAAAATTTATGTCTCTGTAGAAAGTCCATTGTCCAGGTTTGTGTATAAGTTACATTACATGTCACATTGTAACAAAGTAGATATTAACAATATTTTGTGCTAATACAGGACTTCAACTGAGCCTGCTACTATTACATAGGAGTCTCAAAAAGCTACAAATGTAGGACTGACTTTGTTCGGTGGCTATGCAGATAGCTATACTGAACGTTCTTGATGAGTAATTCTTTATTACCCCATAAATTAAGTGCACCACTAGCACTTTAACAGTGGTCAGTCATCATGGTCATCTCAGGAAATGTTGATTCGCCATGCCAGCAATTGTCATAAATGTCGTAATCTAGTTGAGTCAGGGATAATAAAATACCATAACAGGTTCTGCTACATATGACTTCATTTACAATGGAGTATGACCATGTGAGGAAATCACATTCACTCCTGGTTACTATAATAAACATACCTTAGTGTATCAGAATTTGTTACAATTAAATTCACGATATAGCCAACCAGCAGTCAGCAAAACTATGCAACGCGCAATATGGTTGAGCCTTCTACATCCATTTGTCCTTCAACAGGAAAAAACACCCAAAAAACAAGAACAAAACAAAAAGCTAAAAAACAAAACCACTGGAATTTCATTATTTTTGAAGGGACCAGGAGAGTACATTGAGTACAACTGACTAAAAATAGCTACATTTAACTGTGTAACTGAGCAGTTATGCACAGATGCTTTGTACACTTTCCCAATCTCATAGCCAAACAAAGGCATCACTCAAGGTCACCCCGTTTCCCCCAGTACTATGCAAGAATCTCCCGAATCCAAGCACATACTAGCACAAGCCTGGTGACTCTCACTCTAAGCTTTTGATCACTGTACTATCTAGTGTAATTAGGCAAGAATTTGAGATTTAACAGGCCTTGGATTTCTTTAAAATTGACAAGTAAATGATGGCAAATTGTTGAAACCAAGTTTTAATTTGTCCAGTGCACTGAAACTGTGAATCCCTCAATCAGTGATGCCTTTGTTTGGTTGTGAGATTGGGAAAGTGTATAAAGCTAATAACTTCCACCTCACAATAAAATCAAAGAAATTCGACCTCAAACTATATGAATTACCTCTCAGTTAAGAGTAATTGACATTTAAAACAGTAAAAAGTAAACTAATGGTATGTCATAGTGATAAGATATAAAACCAACATCGTTGTTGCGAAACATATACCACATAGCAGTAGCAACCCTCAGCAGCCTGTGACCCCAAACATCAATTATCATAAAGCTACAACCCTGCCCTAAGCACAAGTGATCTGCAGGGAGCAATCAGCAAATATTTGAACAGTGTCATAACATCAAGAGAGCATACATTAAATAGAGATAGATCAACCTGATTACTATCTACCAATATTAATAGCCACGGTGTACGCGTAGCAAAAACGTGTAATGCTAAATATATCTACACGAAAAACGTTTTTATACAAATTATATAGGGATATGATTATAAAACATGAGATGGCAACCTGTTGCTAAACTTCTGACGCAGGTGCCTTTTACGACTAACATGGACTACGAACTACATTGAATAATCAACGCATACTTTTTTGTCAAGCACAATTCGATAATAGGTGCACAGAAAAATTGAATCAATTTTTAATTTGGATGTGTTAAAAAATGTAACCTTGTACAATGTGTTTGTATCGGATTTTTGTGTAAAGTAGCAGTTAAATAAGTAAAAAGCTGCAAATCGCCACTTAAAAGAGATCCACTGTAAAACATCTGCAGCCCATATAGGCTCATATAATTTTGGGCTCTGGTGCACACACTCAAATGAGGTAGAGGATGCTTCAATGGACCTGTCTGTTGAGCCATTACTCGGCATCCTATCTATTGGATATCCATAACCCATTGGAATTATATCAGATGTATAGCAAAGCCAGATCTCAGCTGGTCAGAGCACCCAGCACCCAAAAAGCCATAACTAAATTACGCCCAACAGAGAGGGCATTGTAGAGGGCACCACTGGAGGTCACACGGGCGTTGCTAGGGCAACCTGTCAACATCTGTAGCATTGCAGGGTTGCTAGGGGCCATCCTCCCTGCGGTAGAGTCACAGGTTGTAAATGAGCCCAGACAGAAGTGGGAATATTAGTTTATCAAGAAGAAGTGGCAACCTGTGTCTTTGGCCATTAGTTAAATTCACCAGAGACAGAGAGGGACAGACAGAGAAAGAAAGAGAAAGAGAAAGGGGCAGTGATGGAGAGACAGAGGCAGACAAATGCGAGAGAGACAGATAAAGAAAGAAAAAGGGGAAGTGATGGAGAGACAGAGGCAGACAGAAAAATGCGAGAGAGACAGAGTGGAAGCATCAGAAAAAGGAGCACATAAACAAAGCAACAGAGAAAAAGAGGCAGAAAAAGGGCAGATAGAAGCAACAAGACGGACACAGATATACAGAGGGTATAGACAGAAAGACAGAAAAAAAATCATTCAATGAGAGATGGTGAGGGTATACGAACTTGAGATAAGAAAAAAGAGAGAAGTGCTGATGAACCACATTTGATAAATGCTACCATCCGCAGAGACACTCTGTAATTTATTCTCATAAGCTCAATCAGATGTGCACAGATGACGCTTGCTTGTGATGAAGTGAAGCACTCAGCATCAGAAACGTGAGAAGTGATCTCTCTTAATGAACCTTGAAAGAAAAGACTCTGCAATTTCATCTACAAGCAGCAGCTTGCAACATCATCATCATCAGCAGCAGCAGCAGTAGCCGCATCAGTAGCACGAAGACATCTTGGAGAGACTTCGCTACTCTGAGCCAACCCGTTTTCTGTCCCATATCACCAGTTTCATTGCAAGCTGGCATGATTTCTGCCATTAAAGGATTGTTTCCACTAATGTAAAAAATAAGTACAGTGACGTGAGTGGGCAGCTAATCTTAATTTGAAACCCCATCTCAGGTTGTGAACTCAGGTTGCTAACATTTAAGGTGTGTCAGTCATATCGTGTGAACGTGACAATTATGGGATGTGGAGCTATAGTCTATAAGCTAATGCTTAATACCATTATGAAATTGGTCATAATACCATAATACCATTTATTCTGAATGGGCTGTTATTAGAATGAGTCAATTTGGTGAATAAGTACCTGTCATATTTTTTATTTTCTCAACTTCTCCAATGCTGTTATGTCTTCATGTTATTCCTGTCACCAGCGGAAGTAATGCAATTTCTGGCCAAAATCACTGAGATTTCTATTTCTTTTTCATTTGAGGCAGTGAGTCTGTTTGGTAATGCACTGGACTGAGGTCACTCAATGGACATTGACAGAGTGGACGGCGGAGTGGCTGTTGCATATCAAGTGACCAGTGGTCAGCCAGCAGTCCAGCAACGATACAGCATCACATCCTGATTCCAATTATGTGCTCTGCCTGTTTGCCTGTTTACTATTTCAGCAAGGATTCTGAATTCAAACCTTTTTTGCACGAGAATATCATTCCATAGTAGAATTCGCATACTCCGTTGGTCATGCAGTTAGTTTCATAAAATATGGTCGACTCTAGACAGCTATAGCCACCTATTCCTGGCTGTAGCTATAACTGACTAAAGCCAGCTGCTTCTGTCTACTTCTAGCTAATATTCGGCTTACACCTACCACCACTGAAAAATATAAACCTTGGTAAATGTAAGAAATTACCCAGATATAGCCAGACAGGTAGCATCGTATAGCAGAAGTTGTCTAGCTATGTCTAGGTTCAATTTGACAGGCCGTTTTTTATGAAACTTACTGTGTGTTTTATACAAAGCACAGAACAGTCAAAATTCATAGAAATATCCATAAACTAACCCCACTTTTCAGGCTTTCTGTAACAATTTATTATTCCCATCTTTCCAATGATAAATTTTTGCCCTTTTCTAGACATCAATGTGTCCATTTGTCATGGTGTTTAGTTTTATTCCTGAGGCGTTATACTTAGTTAAAAGTAGGGTTTATTTATTGCATTTATTTCTTGTAGACAAGTTTTGGAACATTGTAAGCATAAAAACCCAGTGCTGCTAATTGTGACGAAGTCTTAAAATTGAAGTGGCTTTGCAGCTAGTGTGGTTATGATGTACTGCTACTTGCATACTAAATCCAAACAAACGGTTGGAGGTGAAAGTACTCACCTATCTCATAGTAAGTAGTATTAGGAATGTATGCTGTTTGCTTGGTATTTGCCACATGAAAAATTCACACATCAGAGATTGATGACCGCTAAATGGACACTGGTCAGTTTGTAGATGGCTTGGGTCATGCGCTCTTACAAGATGAACACCATTCTACTTAATGTGTAATGTGTGGCTAATGGCAACCATCAATATTATATGGGTATAGCATAGTTTGTATGACTCCATCGCTCAATATGCATGAAAACGGCCTACTGGAGATGCCAGCTCTGTGATGGCTTTGCAGCGCGGTGTCATGCACTGTAAGCAGGGTCTTCCGGAGGGTAATGTGTCTGTGTACGTTCATAAAACGTGTCACGGCCATCACAATTATGGCACCAAGAACCCATTTCGCCACAAGATTAGGCTACAACATTGCGTGCAAAACTCCATAATTAGGAGGCGAGCAATGACCATATCTATTGTTCGTGTGTAGTGGCATCTACAGATCATGAAATTGGGGTATAAAAGAAGGAAAAAACAGAGGAACACTTAGCTGCTTAGAATATGGGATACATATAAACCACAGCAGGTTACCAACAATGGTGTAATGCCAGGATTATGAAATTTTAGAATGGCACAGTATAAACGTTTAGATAATATTCAATTTACCGTCATTTTAAAGATATTTCTGATATCAATGTTTTTTAAAAGGAAGCTAAAGCAATATATTTTAATGTAATTTTATCCTATCCTATTTTTACATGTTTTATGATTTTATATCTATTCTCTTATTTTAGTAAATGTATGTAATAAATATTTCATTATATACATTTTATTGATTTAATGGACCACCTGAAAAATGTTTTTTTTACGGATGGTGCTACCCATTTTAAATATATTTTAATTAATAAATATATTGTTATTGTGTCTGCCAATGGTTACCCAAAATGAGAACAATCATGAATAAGAAATCTGAAACTATATATGCCTGTATAGCACTCCGTATCTAGTTGATATTAACTGTGAACCATGCTGTGGAGACTGTAAACTCCAAACTATGCCATCTTATAATTACCTGCTTCATACAATAATTGTTCTGATATTCTGACCAATAAGAACGCTAAGGCAATGTGGGTATGTGGATAGCTTTATGTCCTGTATTTCAGCACCTGTTGGGCAAATTAGGACAGGGAGGGACCATGACAATGATGAAGGATGAAACAGTGTATCACTAACTTAGTCCCCCAACCACGATAAAGCAATGCAAGATGAATGATCAAATGCATAATATAAGCAATGTAGTATTTGTATTATCATTGTATGTTTGGGCCTGCACCCCAATGTCATACATCTACTACATTCAACATGGCAGTAAAAATACTAGGACTTATTTTGTGGTTAATCTTCTGAAACAGATATCAGCAACCTCAGTTCATTTGGGACAAGGCGTCTCTCAAAGCAGCTGAGCTGCACGAACTGTTAGTCCAGACTGGCCAGCCAGAATACTGCTCCTGCTGCAAACATATGAATTATGGATTTGGGAGGATTTCAGTCGGATGATGACATGCCAACTAGAGTGAAATGTAAAAGCGAATTGTGGGTCAGCTAGATTCAATACAGTTCAGTGTTAGGATGCTGCTATTGCTGCTGCTGCTGCTGTTGATGGTACTGGACCCAATCTAATGAAGCACCTGGCAAAGTCACTTGACCCTTTGTGCATTCTTTGCCACATTTAGTTCTCATGGCCCCAGGACGAAGCAGGAAGCTGGGGAGGCCAGCAGCTAATCGCTTTTGAACTGTTGAATTACCAAGCCGCCAGCTCTTTCACTAACTCTCTCTTCGCTGTATTTGTGTGTTTTCTACCTTCTCTGATTTTACTTAAAATGGAACTTCATTTCTTACCACCTCACTGCCAAGACCTTCGCCATTAGAAAGCCACTGGGATAGGCCAAGATGCACTGTATCTGTATCTACCTCCTCACCATCACAATTCACATCTCCACTATAACAACTTCAAAATTCAGTCCGTAAATTATGTACCAAAAATGGCAATAATGGCCCTGTTCTACTGCTTTGTTCTTAAGTTTTTTGACAAAATTACATTTACAAACACAACCCCTTTTTAATGTCGCCATTACTACAATAGAGAACCCTTAATTAACACCTGAGATCGATAACTAATGATTTTTCAATCCAATATAGCCCCAGCAAAACTCATTTCCTATGCAATATCAAGATGTAGGCATCTTGATTCATGGCATTTTGAATAGAACAAGGAGAATAAATTTTCACAATGACAGCACCTGGACTGCATCTTAGAGGCCTGAGCCACATATTTTGCTTGGTTCTTGCCTGGCCTGGGATTTAAACAGTCATTTTGGATGAAGTATGGGTTGCCTAAAGTCAGCCCATATCTTGGGGCGCTACCTTGACCAACCTTTTTCTGACCAACACAACACATTTCACCCTTTTTTCTATAATTATACGGTTCTTCTTTGATAAAAATAAACTTTGAATTTGACGTCAAATTAACCCTTATTCATCTATTGCTGATATGTTTTGGTAAATTTGATACTAGCTTAATTCAAGTGGCCCTGACCTTGAGACACCATCCCATAATTTGAAAGGAAGTAGTCATGTGGGTAATTATCCCTCCTTATGCCCCCTGCCGGGCCCTTATGTCATTAATAGGACTAGGGGAGCAAGCTAAGCCCCTAGGGCAGCTCCAATCCAATTTCTTCTTCAAACTACCTGCATTATTTCTATCACCTACCACCAGGGCACATTCTAATGCAGTTAGAAAGTCTTTCTGTAAACTGCTCTGCCCAGCATGGTGTACAGAGTACAGAAACAAGCATTGAGGGACATTATATTGAAGCATGAAAGCTACACAGTGTGAGACAGAGTTTAGATATAATAATAAGTACAGAAACAGGCATTAGGAGACATTATATTGAAGCATGAAAGCTACACTGTGAGATAGAGTTTAGATATGATAATAAGTACAGAAACAGGCACTAGGGGACATTATATTGAAGCATGAAAAATACACAGTGTGAGATAGAGTTTAGATATAATAATAAGTACAGAAACAGGCATTAGGAGACATTATATTGAAGCATGAAAGCTACACAGTGTGAGATAGAGTTTAGATATAATAATAAGTACAGAAACAGGCACTAGGGGACATTATATTGAAGCATGAAAAATACACAGTGTGAGATAGAGTTTAGATATAATAATAAGTACAGAAACAGGCATTAGGAGACATTATATTGAAGCATGAAAGCTACACTGTGAGATAGAGTTTAGATATAATAAAAAAAAATACAGAAACAGGCATTAGGAGACATTATATTGAAGCATGAAAGCTACACTGTGAGATAGAGTTTAGATATAATAAAAAAAAATTCAGAAACAGGCATTAGGAGACATTATATTGAAGCATGAAAGCTACACTGTGAGATAGAGTTTAGATATAATAATAAGTACAGAAACAGGCATTAGGAGACATTATATTGAAGCATGAAAGCTACACTGTGAGATAGAGTTTAGATATAATAATAAGTACAGAAACAGGCACTAGGGGACATTATATTGAAGCATGAAAAATACACAGTGTGAGATAGAGTTTAGATATAATAATAAGTACAGAAACAGGCATTAGGAGACATTATATTGAAGCATGAAAGCTACACTGTGAGATAGAGTTTAGATATAATAATAAGTACAGAAACAGGCACTAGGGGACATTATATTGAATCATGAAAAATACACAGTGTGAGATAGAGTTTAGATATAATAATAAGTACAGAAACAGGCATTAGGAGACATTATATTGAAGCATGAAAGCCACACTGTGAGATAGAGTTTAGATATAATAATAAGTACAGAAACAGGCACTAGGGGACATTATATTGAAGCATGAAAAATACACAGTGTGAGATAGAGTTTAGATATAATAATAAGTACAGAAACAGGCATTAGGAGACATTATATTGAAGCATGAATGCTACACTGTGAGATAGAGTTTAGATATAATGAAAAAAAGTACAGAAACAGGCATTAGGAGACATTATATTGAAGCATGAATGCTAAACAGTGTGAGATATAGTTTAGATACAATAATACTATGTTTCATATGCTGATCCACTTGAAGCCATGCTTACAAAATCCAGCACACATCTGGCCCTGTTGATGGTGTACAATTGCCATATAGCACAATGCCAGTACTTAGCAACTATTAACAAGCCACACAGATCCTCCGATGTAACATATTGCATTTGCAAAATTGGGCACACGGATGAGCCTCCCATAATATCTGTATTGTCCATGTGTCATAACCAAGTCTGCCGAACACATGACTTGTATTTACAGCCGTGTAACAGTAACAATTGCCTAACATGGATCCTTTTGATAGGGAAATTTATAGAGCTATTTTGAACATGTTGTAAAGGGCAATAAAAAATTGCTAATGATTTTTCAATTGCACAAACACGCTGGAAAGAGTTATCAAAGCGCCGCAGTAAGTGGGATTCAAAATGAGCATATAATGCAGCTTGAAAAACAAAGTTTTCCTTAATAAGTTATTCATGATCCAATAGGGCATTTTGCATGCATTTTGCATATTATTGATTTACTGCCATGACAGTGCAGCTCTGTCCAGTGTACTGTAAAAGCAGAGTTAGGTGCTTAGCCTACTCAGCTCTCAGGAGGCTGCCAAAACAACTATGCCAACAGGCCTAGACAAATACAATGGTCGTTAAAACCCCATTAGTGTGGACCAGAGATGCAGTGGGATGTGGAGAGCATCTTTGACCAGCATCCCTGTCCTCAGCATCTTTGACCAGCATCCCTGTCCTCAGCTTTTGTTTCTAGCAACATACACCTGAAGCAGATGATGGATGCAGCGTGTTTGTTCAACTTTATTTGGATGATCGACTACCTCAGAAATTGGCTGGGAAATATGGCAGAGCGTTATTGATACCCCTAAGTACCCCTGAGTGCTGTTGCCCATCGTGTTCAACCCTACCCTTACGCACGAAAGCCTTGTGCTTTAGCTAGAAACACCTCACGACTGGACTGCACTAGCCATCGAAGTTTAAGCTTGCTTGTAACCTTTGTATAATAAACAGTGTGGATATATTTTTTTTACAGTGCCCGACGGTGAAGTTGGTAGTGAAGTCCATGGACGTATCCAGAATATTCTGACAGAGAGAGGTTTTAGAATATAGTAATATCTATCATCCTGTTCAGTCAGAATTTGGATCCGCCCCTGAAAGACAGAATTAATGACCACAACAATTGGTATCTCTGAAGTGAGTACTATCAAGGTATTCTGATTGAAATTGTGGAATTATTTTACACTGCAATAGTAGTCACAATTGTGGGGTCCAATTTATGCTATATAGCCACCTAACAGCAATTCATTATTTTGTAAGATATTTACCCAATTGTACAATAAATTGATAATTATAAAGACCTTAATCCAGCTAATTGGCTCCTGGCCTACATTGACTTAAAGACTAACGTCCACTTTAAGGTCATGACCTACATATGAGGCTGCTGCACTAAAAGGTATTGTCACAAGGTCCTCCTGGGCTCTCCACCAAATTAGTCAGATTAAGTGGACTTCCACGGAAACCAAATGGTTTCAACAGACAAAAGTGGCTGACCTTGGCCTGAAAATGGCCTGACCTTGACCTACATGGGCATGGACGACCCTCAAAATGACCTACTTTCCCACAAGTAACATCAGTGGCTTATGAATTGACTTGTCAATAGGCTTAGCACACATAGAGCTCAGCTGATGACAGCTGGCACAGGTGTGGGTTCGATTCGCTTATCAATGAGCTACTGGGCTCACGCAACAGCCTAAATCAATATGCTGTATATACTCAGGCAAAGTGTCCTGCCAATAGCATGGGCGCACAGCATCATAACTAACGTCAATTATTCATGGCTACTAAACAATGCAGCATTTTACATTGAATACTAAGTGCTAAATGATTCATAGGTTCATTTCCAATCAACACTGTTTCCTGCTTTTGGTGATATATTAAAGAGTGGTGTGAACCCATGTTTTGACAGGGGGGAAATACCAACAAAACAAAGTTCAGAAAAAATACTGGGACCAAAAAACAAAAAAACATACTCCAGGTTATCTAGAAATTGTTTCTTTCCGTCACAATTAACATATACGAAGACAATGAAGCAATTTAAGGCTCACCAGCAGTAGCATCTCCTTTGAACTTAGCTGCTGCAGCAGCAGCAGCAGCAACATGCTATCAACAGCAGCTATTTGCAGCTGAGTTAATCTCTGGAGTTTTACCAAATTCAACAGAGGATTATGAAGGCCAGCCTAAATGCTGACTCAGCTTATAGAACATTAAGGCCAGGCTTTTATCACTTAATGCAATATATGTTATGCTAATTGGAAATTCCAGGCAGGTATTATATTCTACACACAGTGAACCCTCACTACTAAAGACCTCTGGTGCAAAATGTCCTGTTTTAGTTGGAAATGTAATATCAATAGTATGGGATATGTCATGAAGTTTAATTATATCTTGTTAACCGAAATATCATATCATACTACATCAATTCTGCTGCAAGGAGCATATAGGTTAGCAAAATATGCACATTTGCAACAAACAAATTTATCATGCCATTGTATTCATTTTGTACATGTGCAGTTAATTTCATAAATATGGTAGACTTTAGACAGCTGTAGCCACCTATTTCTGGCTGTAACTATAACTGACTAAAGCCAGCTGCTTCTGTCTACTTCTAGCTAATATTCGGCTTACACCTACCACTACTGCAAAAATATAAGAAATGTATCTAATAATAGACTAATATATCATAAATATGCACTTTTAGATCTGGCATTGAGTAGCCAGCTATAGCCAGACAGTTATAGTTCCCTTTAGTGCCAGGTAAAAGCGAATAGCAGAAATTGTCTAGCTTTGTCTATAGGTTCAATTTGCCGGGCCGTTTTGAATGAAACTAACTGTAGGTGCCTTATTCCAATTGGACCACCATTTTCAAAACATTTTCAAAACATAACTCATGCTTGAAACGAACATCAATAGACAAAAAGACCAATGTATGCTGATGCTATATAGATGTACATAAATACCTACAGAAACTAATCCAAATTCAATTGTCATCACCAACATGCTGAATAATCGAGAGCACCATTTGTGTACATAAGTCCTAATTCCTGTAATAGTCGAATAGTATTACTAACATATTGTATTATTACCAATTTAGTGAATTTGATGTATGATATATTGTATATAATATTTATTCGCGTAAAGTACTATTTAGATACCTGACAGATACATAAAGTTTAGGATTAATAATGTTAATTATCAGCTAGTTTTCATAGAAGAAACTCTGCAAAATGCAGTCAATGTTTCAACAGATCCAGACTTTTTAATAAGGCATGGACTACCTCATTTCTCGGCTTGTTATTGTGGTAGCTCAGCAGTAAATTAACACTGCGTCTAAAAATAAGGCCAAGAGACAATATTAACAGTGGCTTTTTTCCCTTTTTTTGTTGGATTTCGGCTCGTTCACATCGGACAGTGTTTGCACAGCTTTCTCACATTGACAGATCACAAGATTAAGTTGATCTTGGGCAAAATCAATGCTGGATCACAACATGTGTTTTCTTCTGAATCAGAAAGCCAGCTTATGCAAGTCAACACTGATGTTTACGTCCATGGGTTATTGGGCCAATGTGTCAGCACAGTGGCAGGAAAATTGAAAAGTGGGAACGGCAGAGCCAAAACTGGCGAAGCAGTAGGACCTTCAGGAATGTGGAAAATGGCTAACTAATACAGTATGCAAGAATGGAAATCAAGATCATTAAAAGTGCAGTAAAATTTCGTAATTATGACCACCAACTCAAGAGACCACAATCCTACGTAAACCGGAAGTACAATATACTGCAGTATAAAGTTAAGATACTAAAAAAAAAGACCGCTTCAATGACTACTGAATTTCTTGTCTATGAGTCTAGACAGCATAGCATAGCATAGCATAGCATAGCATAGCATAGCATAGCATAGCATAGAATAGCATAGCATAGCATAGCATAGCATGGCATAGTCACTTCTAATGAAATCCTCTGATGTTATATAACAGTGTTACCCTAGCAAATATAATTTAAAAACTGTCTAAATAACTCATTCACGACCTGATAAAAAAAAAACTTTCATATCAATATTAAAGGATTAAGTCTGACCAAATGTATCCATAGAGTGAACAAGTTGTTTATAAAATAGACGCAGTCTGTAGCGAAAATGAAATAAAACCCATAGCACCTGTAGGTCTTTCATGTTCTCAGAAAATAGACAGCCACACAAGGGGTATAATGGAAGCCTGTCCCAACAGGAAACTGTAATTTGCCAGGACCCAGAGGAGACTTTTAAGTGTTGTGAGAATGACAGAGCTGTAAGTCACAGCATTTTCCCCATTGCTGCAACATAAAATACTCAGAACCTCTAGTATCGCTCCACATGCGAACTTCTATAGAAAAAGTATTGACAACCATTGACTTCCTTTGGAGGCACGGTGAAGTATTTTCCCAGCAACAGAAAAATTGTTTGTCATACCTGTGTTGTGTTTATCACATTCGAGTCTTTCTAAACTTTAGTAAATGAGGTTGTGCTTTATTCCTTCTTTTCTTTTTGCATTCTATTACAGCCTTTGGAGCAGTGATGTCTCTCAGCAAATATAATGATCGATTCACAATGCAATTTATTTTTAATCAGGCGTTTTATGGATTGGCAAATGGGCCTAATAACGGCCAGAGAAACCGACAGTGCATTTTGCTGAAATATTCATGAGTCTTAGTTGACAGCCAACGTTTTGGGAGCGACGGACCATAAAATGCTATCATATTTGTAGTCTCTTCATCACCAGCTATGACTTCATCAATGGGTCAGGAAGAGGCGCCCCCAACTCTTCATTAATTCTAACTATCTTTACGACTATTCTTGACTATTGTCGTGTTAATAAATTGTGCGAAAATAATAAATAAGAATGTCATAGGTCAGTTACCTGCCGAGTGTTGGGCGGCCAATGTGGGTCCCCGCCGTCACGGACTGCGAAAACATTGCCAGGGTGAACTGTCACCGTTCCCAGTATTCCAGAACTCCGCAAAACCTGTCCAGTATCCACAAAAATAAGGAACACAGCTGAGGGGAACTCATCACAGTGCTCATGATGCGTTTGTCATGACGCCGTCACACTGCCGTCACGACGTCAGGTCGTCTGCAGTGACGCCAAAACACAAGCAACAGTGATGAGCTGCCGCAGCCTTTGGGCTTGGAAAGCTGCTGGGAGGCAGGCCATGGAAACCACCTGGTGAGGAACACTGAAGCCACAACAAATCCATGGTGTTCAACATGTCCCCTAGGTGGCGTGCTGCAACACTCCCTCTGCCGATTATTTATGGAACTGAAATCTCCACCATCGATGCTCAGGGCCCGCCTGGTGGAATTCAGGTGCATACGTTGGTGGTATTTAGACAATATCAGCAATATCAGGGCAGATAACCAGCAAATGCCTCTACAGAAGAATGCAGCTTCGGCGTCCCCCTTGGAACCAATAACGAGCGCTTTATATCATTATGAGGTGATGAAAACTGCAATCTATTCTTGAGAGTGACCATTAAAGGCCAGCCAGGGCATTTTATGCGACGGAACAATGTTTTATGGGGTAAAGGACCCTTGAGATGTCAGGCCATGTATCGCACCCTCCCTGCCCATTGTATGGTATTAACCCTCTGTTTACCACAGCCCTAGTTGCATAAGCTGATAGCAGCCTATTTCATCTTCTAGCAGCTTTCTAGCCAGCTACCCCATCTAACAGGCTGGTAAGGATTGGAATAATTCTCTTCAAATGGAATGAAATTAAGAGGGTTTTAAGCGAAGACCAGCACACTGGCGCAATGAGATAATTAGGTAGTCCATCTGTTTTAATCCAACTCAGCTGGCTTGGAAAAAGCACAATGTATTAATCATAACCCATTGAGCAGTTCCATGCTCGCTGCCTTTCCATTCACTGCCTGCAGCCAATCAGCACGAGCCATTTGGCAGTAATATGACAAAAAGGCATGTTGGAAAAGGCACAATCAGGCAGCATGAGATTCCATCGGGCATCATGAAGTTCTGTTGTGCACCATAGAGTAACTGCACCTACCAATAGCCTACCATGAGGTTCTTTAAAAAAACCAAATATCATATGGATTGAAATAATTCGTGAGGTTGCATCAATGACCATGAGGGTCCAGAAAGATCGGTGAAATTCCATCAGGCACTACAGGATTCCATCAACCATCATGAGATCCCATCACAGACCATGGGATTCCATCAGGCACTATGAATGACCATGAGGTTCTTGCAGGCGCTTTGAGATTCTATCAAGAACCATGAGACAGCACTAGGCAGCTTTGTGGAGGACTGGCAATCCTGTCATGGCGTCTTATTGTCTTTTTCAACAATCAATAACCATTGTTCTTTTGCTACATGTGAGCGACTGCCGCTCTCGACTAATGTCCTTTCTACTTCCGGTCCAAGAAATGCGTCGCTCGGTGATGCACTTCCGCTTCGATGCACTTCCTCCGGCTGCTGCTGCTTGTGCCCGAATCAGGTGATCAATATCATCTGATCAATGTCACGTGATCAGAAAGGGTTTTTTTTAATGGACTGGAGGGGGCACTGCAGCCCATACATCAGAGAGTCCAATCCAATGGCTCATCCCTGCGCTTCTCAATATGACCCAGTGCTTAGGCTTCTCTCTTTGGTGAGCCTTGATAACAGAGCTTGTCAGCCTGTTCTATTGAACCCTGAAATTAATCTGGCTGGAGTTCCACACATCAAGTCCCCTGCCCATCCATCGTGACTGCCTCACTCCCACATCACCCATCCCCCATCTCTCTTGTTTTAATACTTACCAGCATCTCTCCTGCCTCAGCAACTGTCACTCCAATCAGCCGCATCCCTTGGGACAATGTTCCCTTTCATCTCATCAATCCACACAACAGTTTACAAACATGTAATGAACATAACTCGTTCAAAAAGCATTTAACGATAAAACTCCCTGTATGGAATAAATGGAATGAATACCATTGACAGAATTTCACCAATACAATCACATAATAAGCATAATAATATTATGGAATAAATAACATTGACTGAATATACCATTACCTTACAGTAACCACAAACAATTTAGCTGTATTGGAATTCAACCAGCCCTTTTAACTCTTTTACTAGGGCCTTACAATTCTTTGAACTCATTGTTGGATTAACTTAAGCACTTTGTAGACCTAATCCAGGAAAAACCTTTGATGACTTGAAAAACCAACTCTCTTTGAAGACCTTATCAAAAGACGACGTTTTTCTTTCGGTTTTCAATTGATTAAAAATTAATTAATGGGACATTTAAGTCATTTTAAAAGCAATACACGACTTAAATGATCCAAATGATTACATTACATAACAGACTCTCCTCGGGGGGGGGGGGGGGGGGTTGACGAAAGGGGGTTAATACAATGTCAAAAATAAAACATTTAAATCACCACAAACGCATGCAGCACACATTTATAGACATGGTATTATGCAATATATAATCGGGTTATGTAACTTACTTTTTCCAGTTGCGGACGTGCATCTGTGTGTCCGGCGCAGTGCTCGATGGCCAGTGGGCCCCGTCCGACCCATATCCTGGCAGGAGCCACGGGGGAAGGTGCCTGCAGAAAACCACAATTATCATCTTTAAAATGAAATCAATTGCAAGAATCATCATTTCTAAGATAAGATAAGATAAGATAAAAATCTTTATTTACAGTCGGTAGTGACAATAAAACAAAGAACATAAGCTACAGTAGCTTTTAACCGACAAATAAAATAACAAAAACAACAAGATGACAAATATTTACAAATGATATGAGGAATGACATATAATGTTCTTAGTAAAGTTACAGGTTATTTTGTATACAAAAAATACAAGATCCACATTGACAGTTGTCTAAAGTTTGCATATTCATCAACTTCCTTAATTAGAACAGGTAAATCATTCCATACTGAAGCATCTTGACATACTATGGATTTCATACCATGTTTTATAGTATGGTGGCTTTACTAATTTTGACTTGTCTCTCATATTGTACTGTGTAATTTGACGCATGAAAAACCGACTTTCAACAGGTGGTGACAAATTGAGACTCACTGTTATACCACTAAAAGAAAGAATATTCAATGCATCAATTTCAACAATCATTCATAAACAGTACTGTCATTTCCAGACTCACTTTAATACCACTAAAAGAAAACAATCATCATCTTTAACATGTCATCAATAACAACAATCATTCATAAATCTCCAAGTACTCCTGGCATGAACAGTACTACCATTCCTAGAATCATTATTATACCACTAAGAACAATCAATACAAAGCTCTTTGTAACAGGAATATAGCTTCTAAATATCCATTCTGCTTGCTGTCTCTTATATTAAGGCTGTACTGTTAAGTTATTCACTGCACTGATCAGATTGTGGTGTGATAAACTGTTGTGATAAACTGTTCATTCTTGTTTATCACATCTCTTGTAATGAACGGACAGTGTGATAAACATGTCAATAAATAGTGAGAGAAACAATTTTGTACCATTTACAACACACCGTTAAATGAACCATGAAACGGCATGAAAATTGGAACAAAAATATATCATAAAGGTATGATATCACAACCCAATGAAGTCTCAGATTTATATTTCAATGAAAGTTAGAAATTATCTCATAGGTGATTGTTAGAAATAGTTGTTATAAAATTAAATAAGAAGATATTTCTTCAAATAATCAGGATGTTTCATTTACAGAGAAACAGCATGTGTCATTTGAAAAGAAACAGTGTTTGTCATTGGAAGCCAAAAGTAATGTGTAAGTCGCGGTCTCCCATCTAGTCAATTCGTCCTCGCGACGGCTCATCATATTGAAGCAGCCGCATCCGATTTAGTGTTTATCCCAAGAAGCACGCAACCCATGCCGGTCTGAATTAACACAACACCACATGAAAGGATGATTAAATGCTGATTAAAGGCTAATTATTATGCTCCATCCATGCTAAATATTGACCCAGCTGCTGTAGACATTCAGCAAAGACAGTACAAAAGGACATCAAAATATTACAACAAACGTCAAAAGTGCTATTTTGAAATTCAAGTCTCAGTATTTAAAGCAATAAAGACTGTTTACTTCTGAAAGAAAGCTTTTTAAGCAGGATATTACTGCATACAAATCGATTTATAAACACGATATGAGTAAAATACTCTTTAATATTTAATACCAAAAAGTTTCGAGTTCATTGTCGAGATTTCCTTCAAATATCAGGCAAAAGTAAGTAAAAAATTGTTTATTTAGAAAATTGTGTTCGCAAAACAATAGTGATTATCTTATGAAGCTGATATTTTGAGATTCAGAAGTTTATAGGTAATAAGTAGTGATTTGGTAATTACTGTGTTGTTTTGCAGTATTTACAATGGAACTTTATCATCCATATAGCCAATATTGAGACAACGGCGATTATAAGACCACTTAAGTAGCTCCCTAGACTGATTTTAGCGAAGACACCCTACGTTATTACCAATTAAAAGGGACTCTTAAATGTGGCCATATAAGTGACATCCCAAAGTATTTGTTTAACACCTGGAGCTTAATTTGAAACTGGATTCGTTCAGACGCCATGGTTTGTGACCTCCAAAATATACACCCAAGTACTAACTGTTCAATATATTTGGTTTAATTTTCATGATTTGGTTATCTGGAGTCACCCAGAAAAAGGTGTACACGTCTGGATTAGACTCTAAGCAATATTATAACAATATGAAACGCTTGTGCTTTTAATCAACAAACAACGGCATGTACAGCTTGTTAACGATTGGAAGCACAGAACATTCAACAGAGAGGGGACTTTGAACAGTTTCTTCAAGTAATCAATGGTCTTTGTGCCAAGAGACAAAGACTCACTCGTTACCAACCCTTTGCATCACTTTAACCATAAGAACTGGGCAGTCAATGCACTCGAATGGAGTAGATATTTGGAGGAAATATGTACAGCAAGGACACCCCCTCTCACCTCTACTAAAATATACTTACATAGATACTACAACTAACCTCAATCGAGCTGTCAGAGATACTCCAGGCATAGATCAGCTGCTAGAAATGACAGGTCCTATGACAGAGTCCAGTAGCAACACTACATAAATCAGCCTTGACACATTAGTACCAAGGACATGTCACTAGTCCATATGTATCATGATTATGGCCACAATCCACCCAGAGGCATACTGCTGCCTAATCCCATATGGTGAAGTCAGGCAAACTTGAACACGAGTCTCTGATCTGATGGCAGAATATGCACCAAAAATGGCAGATTATGACACCCAAAAGTGGCACGCTGTAGCCTGAAACTCTGATGTTTGTCTTATTTTACTAATGAAATATGGCAGGTCTGTATATAAACCAATTCCGAGAAAGGAAATATATTGATGATCTATGATATGGGAAATCTCTGGGGATAGGATGGAAATACACTAAATATTTACTGCTAAATGGTCTCAACTACCGATCTAAGTGGGAATATGACAGATAGATATGGGATAAAGAGTTGGAATGGAAGGACAAGGGGACTAAAGAATGGAACTATTAATAAAAGACTACATCTAGAATCAATAAATCTAAAGGAACGGATGATAAAAGAAGAATGGTGTGATTGAAGAGGATAGATCCAGTGCATCAAGTATGCTTATTACTGCGCAATGACATCATAAGGATGCATTAATCCACAGATGAAATTAATAATCCCGATTTTCATAAAAAGAAAGGCCTGCAGCAGCAGCAGCATCAGCAGCATCAGCATCAGCAACAGAGTGATGGGAGATCTGTTAGCATGTGGTGATTCGCTGCAATTGTTCAGAGCTCCTCAGGATTAAACTGGCATAATTCAACAACAGCAGCAGGCGGCCCCAAATGCTATTCGTATCCTGTCAAAGCCACCCAGAAAACAACAGTTTATAGCGAAGGGAGCAAAAAGTCAGCTCCGCACTTTGAGCATTTGTCACGCTCCACCCACAATGAATTAAAGCTCCACGACTTCAAAGGAACGTCGACGCTGGCCAGCCAAACGTCACAGCGTCATGACGTGATTTTTGTAACAACATAATCATCGAGTTCTGCCTCGTCCTAAAATCGATTAATATCAAAGATCCGCAAATCCGCCATGTCATTAGTTTAGCCCGCGTTTAATAAACATGAGGGGAATGAATACAAAAAGGACTGTTTAGCTTATCGGACGCGGATTAGCTCCCAGTGGGGTGATTGGGGCACTTCGGGGATTCGAACTCGGTGCATAAAGGTCACGGAATTCCAGCACACTGAACATTGCTTTAACACATTCGAACAACGAGGGTTTGTTTATTAAGACAACATTGTCATTTCAAACATGAAAATGCCTCCTTTGATCAAAATTCAATGCCCTCTTAATATTTGCATTCTCAATTTCTATTCAATGGCCCCCGAAATTCCAACCTTCTAAATCATGCATTCGAAAATTTGCTGAACAGACTTCTTGTAATATTGCATTTCGCCACCTCCAACGCCTAGGATTTATTTGACTTCCATCTTTTATCTGTCGTTCAAAAGTATGCTTCAATCAGCAATTTAAATGCAATTCTTAATAAGTGCTTTCAAATCAAATGCACGCCATAGAAAATTACAAAATTGGGCATTAATGATGCTACTCGAGGCTAAATATGCAGGGTTTCAAAGGAAATTATGGCATACTTTGAATCATAGATTTTGTGCTGCCTTTGTGAAATGCACTTCCAAAAACTGACTGAAACAATCGGCGTGTTCTTGAAATGCAGACTCCGATGCCTACAATAAATGTGACGTTTAAAAAACAATAAACACTCCAAAGAATATTTCAATGTTTGGTATTATTAGATTACGTAATAAACCATGCATTTTATAAATATGTGAGACTCTAACGACAACATTTCTGTTGCATTTTGCAAATAATTACACACCCGGGCTATGAATAGAGCCGCTGCATTATCGTCCACTGAGGAGTTCCACAAGGACAAATATTACACGTGGCGCCATCTATACACATAGACTGTGGCATTTTCTCCTCAGAGATTCTAGTCAAACACAGAGTCCCCTCAGACACCAATGAAAATATTTTCTTAGGAGACTGTCCATTTACAAACGCCATAACGCATTATGAGCAGCCGGGCCACTGTCTGATGCGGGAATTTGCATCAAATATGAAAACTCCCAGCGTTTATTCCCTGAAAAGATCATCTCTGAGAACTCAAATTAGTCATATATCATAATTAATATCATTCAAAGCAGAGAGGTGGGGGCCTAGCTCAGTGGTAGCGTGCTGGGCTTCCAACCGGGGTTCAATTCCCGCATGAGCCTATGTTGGATGGCTGTTTCATCCTTCGTCTCATTGCCATGGTCCCTACCTGTCCTAATTAGCCCATCAGGTGCAGAAATACAGGACGTAAAGCCTTAATCCACCACCACCACATTCATAGCAGAGTATTTCTGTTTAATCAGAAATATCAATGCAATAGACTAAGTGCACTTCAGAAGTATGAATGTTATACTGTCTAACTTTTTTCTTCTTCAAATTCTGCAGTAAGAAAAAACTATTATTAGCCCGTTATGAATATGGATTATGATATGAAGATAAAACATGCATGGAAAGACGCCTTCATATACGCTTCATAAAGCTTTCAAACACACATTCATCAGTTAGACCATATTACTCATAAGCTGTGGATTTCGTACAGAGTGCTTCTCAGTATAATTGAAAGTATGGAAAATTCGTGTACCCTAGAATAGATTAGCATTCAGGAAGCGGTGAAAAAGCTCCAAGAATCCAATATGATCAAAGCATCTCATATGATATCCAGCGGTGTTTAATAACTGCAGCCTATAAGAAATTGACTGGTCCTGATTAAGCTTGCACTTAGCAGCACCCCAGCTCTTTGCAGATGGATGGACTAGGATTAAATCAACCAGGCCCATATAGCCATGTTCAGTGCACACAGCCACTTAAAAGGCATTGCCCAAAAACAGACAACGGATCAATGGAGTTATTTATATCACACAAAGATGATTTCCCCCAACAAGTGAAGTCTGGTGCACTACAGTAATATGACTCAAATACAATGCAAAATGTCAGTGCAAAGGAAGGACCAGGCAACCCCAGTCAATTGCAGCAGCAGCTGGAATCGGTGCAAGTTTGTTTGTTGACAAAACGGAGGCTCTGAGGACAGACATTCATACAGACAGATAAAGGGTGACAGATCAGATAGACTATAGTAGATGCGAGAGGCAGAAAGACACATGGAGGATGATAGATAGACAGACATTCAGAGAAACAGAAAAAAGAAAGAAAGACACATTCGTATTAACAAGCTAGAAACAGACACAGACCAAGAGAGGATGGACAGACAGTCACAGAGACAGATATAGGGTAACAGATAAGATAGACTAGTAGATGTAAGAGAAAGAAAGACACACGAAGGGTGATAGATAGACAGACACACAGAGTAACAGAGATAGTGACATACAGACCAGAAATTACAGATTCATAAGACAAGGAACCGGAATAAGAGAGGACAGTCAGAGTCTCAGAGACAGCGATATTAAGATTAAAGACAGAGACGAAAATATAGACTGATGAGTAAAAGGGACAGTCAGACATGAAAGAGGTAGACAGAGACCAGGCAGGTCACAGATAGTAATAGACAGAAGAAATATAGAGAGCAAGAAATATTGTAAGAAGAACAGCAAGAGACACAGACAGAAAATAAAGACAGAATGTCAAGCAAAGTAAGCAAGACAGAGTCAATATCAGGCACTGCCAGTACAGGCAATGACAGAAGAAAAGAGAACAGTTTGGACAGGCAGACAAAAGCAGCCAAGACAGACAATAGTTGACAAACACACACAGGCAAATTAGCATTGACACAAGCAGGAAATAGAAACAGAACATAAACAGAAGATAGAATGACAAAGATTCCAACGAAGAAAGACAGACAGAATGGAATGACAATACAGAGAGATGAGAATAGACAGAATTGGGCACAGAATTTGGCACAGAATTAACAACAACAAGAAATGACATCGTGCCACTTTAGTTGCTAGGCAATCACAAGTAATGGGGGGTACTGAGAGTAGATATGACAGATGCCAATAATTCTATCGATATTTGCACTAGGGTAAGGGGTTTTTCTTATGAGGGCCCACCTGCTTTCAATCACCCTAAGGGGCATACGCTGGTTTATTAAATTGAGTACCCATCACTGCTCGATATTATACATAGTCGCTAGATGGCAGCAGGTGCGCACACATCCGGTATTTTGGCCACATGAGGTCACATGACTTCCTTTGTGCTATGTCATGTGACCTTCCCAATGATGGATCAAGACAAACTCTAGAAGGATCCAAGGTCCATCGGTATGAGGAACACAATCAGAAAACATGACCAATAACTGCCAGGCAAATTCAATTAGGAAGGGACAAAATGATACGAATATGTCCATCCATGCAGAGAGCCAATGTAGGCATCCAGCCCAGCAGAATCCGTCATTCTAATGATCTCCAAGATTCAATAGAGATCCGATGAATAAAGATAGAGCTCCCGTAGCAATGGCACCCGGGATATCATCCAGTTGCATCATCACTTTTGGGCATCAATCATACTAACAGCACAATTATGACATGAATCGAAAATGCATATTACAAGATCGCATGTAGAATACTAGCATAATCTACAACCTCTCTGTTTTAAGATCACATGCAGTTAGTTTCATAAACTACGGGCGACTCTAGACAGGTTTAGCAACCTATTCCTGGCTGAAGCTATAACTGGCTAAAGTCAGCCACATCTGTCTACTCCTAGCTTATAGTCGGTTTAAACTACCACCACTGAAAAACTATAAACCTTGGTAAATGTAGGAAATGTATCTAATATGAGTATAACTCTTAAATGGTGCTGCATGTACTTTTGGAACCAGATTGGAGTAGCCATCTATAGCCAGACAACTCGGTTTAGTGGCAGGTAGCATCATATAGCAGAAGTTGTCAAGCATTGTCTAGGTTCAATTTGACCGGCCATTTTTAATTAAACTAACTGTAACAATGGCATTATTTAACATAATAGCTAAGTGAAAGTATTAACGAAGTAATAAGTTCAGTTGTGTATATGGCTGTAATAATGAGGTGGCCTGATAGTAGGTACCCTTGATACGATTGTAATAAATTCAATCACTCTTATTTCACTCACAGATTCATAAAAATGCATCAAAATTCCTTATTTCAATCACCGAATCATGATGAAATAGCTCGAGCCGGAGTGATCCAGGGAGCAAATTTACACAATCCATGAATTTCTATGAAACTGCACTCGGTTCATTTGCAAAAGATTCAGATGTTGCAGAATATGTAGGACACACGAATCGACAAAAACCGAAGTCGCAACTGCTGCAGCATCACCCAACAGAAAATTGCTTGTAATTGACAAGAGAATGATACGTCTTTTACACCAAGTTACTGTACAGAAATCAATAACAATATCTGATCAGATATATTGGATGAGGTGCATCATACCCATACCAATATGCTATGCCGCTAAGACACTGAACCTGCAATGTTAATCGTTTGTGCATATTCTGGGGCGTGCTGTAATACGTGAGGCGGTTATTCACAGCAATCTGCACATTTTCCTGCTAAATCCATGGGCTGTTTCGCTCTATATCAAGTAACAACAAGCTGGTCAGAATGTAACAGGATTCTGAATGATATTTCTGCAGCATTAATTAGCAGGTACACTATAAAGCTCACTGCCTGCAGCTGCATAATACTGCATTTCATAGCCTGCATGCACATGTTTATAACCATAAGGCACTGGGAAGGACTACACAGAACTACGCTATGCTGTTCTAGGGAATACCGGGGAATAGCTACATACATATCCAACTAGCAATAACATGTCACTGCGCTATATTATAGGCAGAATTACATAGCCATGTGTCCTCCTCATGTTATGCTGACGTCATCAAAAGACGTGCACATCTGCAGCATCCATAGCGACGCATGACGTGGTATGACGTTGCTAGTGTGGCTTGCAAGGATAGCCGTCGGAGCACAGATTGTCAACATACGCATGCACAGATTCCTCCCTGCACACACGTCCGGATGGGTAATGGCAAAATGAGGCGGAAAACACCAACTATGACTAAATATACGACCACTAGGGGGCATTACTACGATACAGAGACACAACGACACTCAGCGGCACGCACCGGGTATGCATCTTGAGTCTTCTTACGTCCTGCTCTTCATCACGCGTCTCGCTATGACGGCCGAACGTCGCGCCATGACGGAGCTCAAGACGTCGTCTAATAGCGTCGCCGCTGCCACCGCCAGCGTCCTCGTGGGCGCAGCGGCAGCAGCAGCAACAGCAGCAGCGGCAGCAGCAGCGCCAGTGGCTTCAGCAGCAGAGACGTTTGAGACACGCACCAACGTCAATACGGTCATAGCAATCCTTAACAGGCGGTGACGATGTGGTCCTCAATGGGCAAGCCTACATATCATTAGGTGTGAATCATGCTGTCAAAGACTTGCTCTAGATAGAAGCGCATGCAAATGAGCGTTACCGGAGGGGCGACGTCTCAGGCGACGCTTCGTCGGGCGTCTTGGCGTTGTTGTTGTCGTGAAGGCGGCGGAGTTCCAGGACAGCCCTGCTCCCCCCTGAGTTGGAAGTATCTCCGTTTTGGCTGAGGAAGCGGACGGCTACAACCATAGTGGACAGAGGTCAGCATGGAGAAGACTAACTTCAGTCAGCTGCCTAACATGGATGTGGTCAGCTACTCAGGCTTGTACCTCGCTGTCTGGCTATCATCAGAGCCAATGCACTGGGCTATGCTTTGTGGAGGCAGGAGGGAGGTAACAGGGGGGCAGGGCAGCCTGCATATTGTGCGGGCATCTCCTCCACGCATCGTCCTGGGCACCCGGGGTGTTTTTATGAGCGCCCCCTCCAGCCCCCTGTCTGTTGCGAGGTCTCGGCGGTCGCTTGTATCATATCAATGATAGATATGGTGGTCCCAGAGACACGACGGGCCTACAGCATACACCCTTCCCCCTCGGGGCACCAGTAGGGCCCTTTGGAATACTGGAAGAGGGCTTTGGGGTCCCCTGGGCCTCTTGGTCCTTATTGGACCAACCACCAACAGCTGGTGAATGGGGACCCAGCTACCTGGCGCCAAGAGGAGTCTGACTCAAGCTGCCCCCCCCCCCCCTCCCCCCTGCATAACACAATTCTACAACAAGAAGAGCAGTTTGTGGTCTCCCCTCAAGCTGCCATTGCATGTCTACAACCATTTTACCCCCAATTTGCAGCGCCCTCTATTTGTGGCTGTGCAGCATCTTTCTTGCTCGTTTGGCTCGTCTACCGGAAGTGGCAAGATGGCTGACATACCACGTGCTTCCGGTCATTGGCTGCCCTGATCACGTGATCAAATATTGACAAAGGAGGCAGTGGGGCGAGCAGGGATGTGGTATCCATAGCAACTGCTGCTGCTTGGGTGTGAAAGATGGCGGATACTTGGCCGGAAGACAAAGACCCCCCCCCCCCTTGCTCCCCCCCCCGACCTGTTTGTCAAGTTAAGGTGATAGATGGTACTGAATAGTCTCAGCTGCAACGACTGGGTCAGTCTTACCTGGTTACTCAAATCTGTGTAAAACATGGCCTGGCCAACCCCAGTGACAGCCAACGATTCTTCCCCACTTCATCATACTACAGCTGTGTGTACAGCTGATACAGCAGGTGTGAATGTCCTGTAACTGGGTTATAGTGTCTAAATTAGGACTGGCTGACACTTCATCGCCACCATCATGCTTCTTGCATCTGTGGAATTCTAGAAGACTACATGGCCAAATGTGCCACTTGCGTTTTCCATGCGTTTGGATAAACACATGGTTTTCACCTCATTTTAATTAGGCAAAAACCATGCGTTTTCCATGCGTTTATCCTTCTCATGGAAAACGCAAGTGGCACATTTCGCCATGTATAACCATGAAATATTATCATTGGACAGATCATACAGGCAGATTTGATCTCAATTCATTTGTACATTCATTGGTAATGATAGAAAAACCATTCAGTCTGTGTGGACAGTTTCAGTGAGTTCCATAATGGTCATTTGACATTGTTCATTCATTGCCATTACACTAAATTATTTCATACATTGTATCATTTTCCATCATATTGACAACGCATTTGACTATCTCAGTGCCAATGGTCTGCAGCTTACTCAACGTATATGACCAGCTGCAGGCAGATGTAGTGATGAGATGATAAGGCTGCTTGGTGGCCACAAGACACTAGCAATTGAACGTCTCTTGTCAAAGACTCTCAGGCTGTCTCAGCTGAGATGAAGCTCATAAAGTGTGCCAGGGCCCTGCAACTTTACCATGTTAACGTCAGTGTATAGTATTGACAGGGTTGCAATAGAAACGAGCTATATAAATATCAAGTTAACAGCACTTGTAAATATGCATTATTACCAAGACTTGCAGGGAAACCAAACTGAATCACAATAAAGTGACAAGTTTGATTTCGTCAGTTCTCAATACTCTTCTGGTCATGGTTAACCATGAGAAAGTTGAAAACATGACATGTAGATGGTATGATTCATGTACTTTGCACCAATATCCAGGATGGTATATAGCATCAGCAGCATCAGCAGCAGTAGCAGAGATGCAGATGTGACAGGGATGCTGATATATATTTAGCAACATCTGCTGGTCTAATATAGACTGCAAGAGATGAGAGTGCTGCCAGACAGCACATGAACGGGATGGTAGTAGACTGAAGGCAACTTGCAAGCAATCAGTTCAGCCGCTTCTCAAATGCAACACAATCAAATTGAATTATTCAAACCCTGGCAGTAACCCTGCACCAGGAAAGAGGGGTGATTTCCTACACCCCGTTCCAAATCGATTGGATAGGTTTTGTTCAAATGATTTGAAAGTGACAAACTCCATGGATTGGAAGTTTCACCTAAATTACAAAAAGCTGAAATCTGCCAGCTGCCAGAGTGATAGACTTGGCTCCTTAGAATACGTTGTGGATTCTGTGGATTTTAATGGGTGTCAAGAGTAACTGAAAAACAGACCTTTACTCCATCGAAATACATACTATTACTGTCACAAATGGCAAGAACTAAAGAGCCTAATTGCCTTTAGCACAGACATAAAATGCATCTGTTTGTATAATTGACACCACGAGAGTTACAATGAGATATACTAATATCAAAACTGACGCAAGATATATTAAACTGATACCACAACAGTCATAATATGTTTTGAACTACTACATGGCCAAATGTGCTACGTGCGTTTTCCATGCGAAGGATAATGAGAAACACTATACCTGTACCCACTAAGTCACAACAATAAAGAAGGTTTTATGCCATTGAGAGTGACTCTAATAGCTTGAAAACTGATGGCTTTCCAAGTTTGCGACATTGCACCAAAGCAGATTCTAGGAGAAGATGGTATCAGCTGGGAGAGAAAGCAGTCGCTGGGAAGAAAACTAATTGTTATCTTCGACTTGAGTGCTCAGGAAACGAAGAGCTAATTGCATTTCTCTGGTTAAATGCTCAAGGACATATGAAGCAGGGAAAACAGGCAAGGTCTGGCAGAGACAGAGCAGGGCTTATTACAAGATGACGTAAACTAATTAAACAGAAGACAGAAGAGGAGGAGGCTGACATTACAGATCACTGGTTTGATCTATGCTGCATCAGATTGGCTGCAAAGGGTGGCCATCTTGACCATTGCCACCTGATGTGACCAGCAACAGAAGCAGATAATTGGCACAGATAAAGTGGCCCCTATCCCCACGGATCGGTGGTGGCCATGATGAAACTTGCCAGCAACCAGCGACCTGCTAATATGGAGGCCTTTGTGCCAAGATGGCGATCATGAATGTCAATATGGTGGAGAGCTGGCTCTTCTAAAGTTTTGACGAGTTGGTCAGACGTGTCACAGACGTGTCATAAGGTCTGTATTGCCCCCTGAGGAACACCAGTGAATGCCACAGTCACACAGGCCAAGCTGTGCCAAGCAATGGCCAGCCAATGACTGTGTGCACTTGGCAAACCAGTTTGCCTTTATAGTTCTCAGGATCCATATCTTCTCCAAAGGAACAAAAATATGGCTATTTGATGAAACTACTCTGGGACACTTTGCATGCAGCCAATGATCTGAAGCAACCTGACATCTTAAGGCCATGAAAGGAATTGAAAGTAATTAAGTGGAAACCAAATGTGCTTTTCTAAGGTTCCAGATGCTCTATGGTTGACTGATTAATTGTTTGCCTGATTGACTGTTTTATTGTTGTCTAACTGATTGATAGGCTGGTAACAACCTTGATATAGATGCATAGTAAAAAAGCATAACCAAGGCTGCTGCTTCAAGACAGCAGAGTTTGAAACAGAATGACACGCAGTATGAGACAAAGTGTGAAACAAGATGTGACAGACATTGTGAGGCAAGATGACAGACACAGTGTGAGACACAATGCAGTTATGAGACACTGTGAAGTCACTCAGCAGACATCGTGATGTCATAATAGCATAGGCTGACTGCTTGGGGGAGGTGATGCTATTGATGCAGAGAGTCATGCTGGGTGAAAAGATGCCGTGAGTTGAAAGAGATGATGGAGAGAGGTTGCAGAGGAGGAGGAAGAGGAGGAGGAAGAAGGGACATCAAAGGAAGCCATGATGTTGGCTCGCTCTCAGAGGGATAGACGAGTCAGCTAGAGACGGGCTATCAGAGTCCTCCCCTCCCCAGCTATTCATACATCACAAAAGCTACTGCTATCCCATCCCCGCACAAAGCTTCCATCAAAAGGAATTTTTGATGGCCCTCAAAATAGACTTCACAGCTTATCAGCCTTGGGTTGCCCTGTCTTCCTCTTGCAAGCAAAGCTCACTGCTCACTCGATTTGGGCAACATGCTTTGGGCCATCTCGACAGAACCTCCCCTTACGCAGGCCACTTCAGTCAAATGGACGGGTGATGTATTTTAACAAGATGAAGGGGGAGCAAGGAGAGGCAGATGGTCCTTGCAGGCCTCACTGCCTTCTGCCTCTGGGTGTTTCAGACTGCAAGGATCGATATTGAGCTACAGCTTGCAGTTCATCGCATTAACACAAGGTGTCGCCCTGATATGGCAGCCAAATGACACCCTGGCGTCCTGCAGAAGAATTACCGTCTGCTTTCCGTGCAGTTCATTGCAATAACTCAACTTTAAGCATGCTGGGGCATTTGCTGGCGTTTGTTAACCTTGTGTTAGATGTTGGTCCGCATCTGGTGCACCCTCGGGAAAATTCTTAGCCTTTTTAACCCCTTTTTCTCGCCCCCTGAACACAAGCATGTCTGTGTAGGTTGATGCACCTGTAGTTGTGTTATGCTCGGTCGCTTCCAGTTTATATTTTGCTTGTCAGGATCCCAAAGCACAGAATGGGAGAGTCGATTCCATGACTTATATTTTGCCCTGAGGTATACATGGGCCACAGGGTACCTCCTTGTTGTGCATTTTAACACTTACAACCATGCAGGGTTAACAACTGCAGAGGCCCAAGACAGAATACTTATGATATTGCAGTTCGTATAGGCCCAGAATGAGTATGATACTCTACAAAAGAAAGTACATGTGGAATCCATCTAATACTGTACACCGCAGTTGTTGCAAAGGAATTCAGCGTAAGTCGCTGGAAAACACAGAGGCAGGAATCTGACACCAGCGTGTACAACTCTGAGCCTTTGGTGTTTTTTCTCACATTCATCCCCCAGAAAATACTAGAAAATCGTGCATTTTCCATGAGAAGGATAAATGCATAGAAAATTAACGCATGATATCTTTATATGGTTTTTGCCTTGCGTTTTCCATGCGTTTATCCAAACACATGGAAAACGCACGTAACACATTTGGCCATGTTGTAGCCTAATGGAAGTAAATTGTGGATGCATATACCAAGTAACATCAGAAGCAAAGTATCACTCAGTAGCTTCAAATCCGCTGTGACTAGCTGGCTGAATTCTCAAATAAATACGAATATAAATTTTTTATAACTGTAGATGTGACAGACTAATCTTGTCAAAATGTGTGCATTGAAATATTTAAGAATCATTTGTGCAATCTTTATTCCCTCTAAGGTGCTAAATTGTACGATGGAGTGCTTTATATGTGTTCTATTATTATTATTATATATACTATATTGTACAATAGATTTGTTTTATAGATTAATTCTATACTTATACTTCCCAAACTGTATATTATTGTTCCTAATAGGTCGTACAGAAGCTTCGGCTTGGGTCATATATTTTGTATTGTATTGTACATTGAATGTGACACCATGATTTAAAACGACTTTAAATAAAATTTTACTACTACTACTTTTTACTACTAATGAGCTTTAGGTCATAGATTCAAAAGTAGCTATTTACCGTTGCTCGGTGATGCAATGGAAGTAAACACTCCACAAAACTGTCCCAATGACTTGTATAAACTGTGCGTAAAAATGCCATTCCTTATCTAAAATACCCTCCAAGCAATCCTATCTAAAACCAAACGGTAAATAAAAAGTGCACACCCTCTAGAACTGTCAGAGGGCTTAAATGCAACGAATGACGTATCCAACAACTGGATTAACAGTTGCTTAGTTACCGAATTGATGCAGATGCTATAGAATTCAAGGACGCAAAGACTTTTGCCCCAGGTGCTTAAAAGAAGGCACGGTGATCATATTATTGCCATGGGTGGCTAGATTCCCATGGGATGCCTTGCTCACAGGCCCAGGTCTAACAAGCCCGCATCACGCACTGATGTGGCCATCACGCACTGTTGCTATTCACCATAGCCAATATGGAACACTTGGAGCCAATCCTGGAGCTTCAGCTGACGATGTTATTTCCATATCAAATTTGCCAGGCATTAATAAATAAACTATAACTGCTCGAGTTTCTAAACTTCGGATTCCAGGCATCAGAAAGTTCCCTGCAGCAGTTACAGCAGCAGCAGCAGCAGCAGCGGTAGCCAGGTAATGATGCCAGATGCTGAGAAAACTCTAGTAATGTTGGTGCGTAATGAATGAAGTCACAGACACACAGTTAGTTTCATTAAAAATGGCCCGTTAAATTGTACCTAGACAAAGCTAGACAACTTCTGCTATACGGTGCTACCTGCCACTAACTGTCTGGCTAAAGCTGGCTACTCAACACCAGATCTAAAAGTACATATTATATATATTAGATAAATTTCTTACATTTACCAAGGTTTTTTTTTCTGTGGTGGTATGTGTAAGCCGAATATTAGCTAGAAGTAGACAGAAGCAGCTGGCTTTAGTCAGTTATAGTTACAGCCAGAAATAGGTGGCTACAGCTGTCTAAAGTCAATAATATTTTATGAAACTAACAGTATACATGTGAACAAACTGAAATTAATGTAAAGTGACAGAAAAGAAATGCAACAGAGTGTGTAAAGCAATTTAACATAAATGGTAACGCAGACATAATATAATAAAAAACATTAAAATAAATGGAAAAATAAGTACATAAACTTGCCTCTTTGAACCAAAAGCTGTTGGAGTGAAGGGAGATTGGTGAGAGCTCCCACTACGGTGAAAAGCATTTGTATTGCAGGAGTGCATAGTGAAGTCTTAGGTACTAAGTGCACTACAGCAGTTCTGGCCTAATATAATGCTAGGTGTAAACAAGAATCATTTAGCAGCAGCAGCATCAGCAGCATCATCAGCAGCAGCAGTACATCACCTGGACCCTCCAGATGTGTAGGAATTGGTCTTGGAGACAAAGTGAGTCATGATTCTAGGACCATTCTGTTTCCAATGTAATCCCTTCACTTGTAGACAGTCACTCAGGTGCTCGGATGCTGTAACACCTCAGCTGATTCCAGCATTAGACTGCTTTCCTACCGACCCATACCTGCCCCCCCCCCCCTTTCTGCGCATCCCAGGTGGAATCTGGGTCGGGTACGCCCCTCTCAACTGCCAGACCCCCTCACACCCCCCTCCTCTCCCCCCTGAGCTACTGGTATGCTGCTGCTGGCCAGCAGAACGCCATGGCAGTGGCTCATTGAGTTATTGAGGGTTACCTATGCATCTTGGATCCTCATAAACACTGGCAATATCATGGGGAGTATTGCAAGGAGAAGTTGTAATTCCATTCAATAAAACAGATCACCACATGCTGAGCCTACTTCACTGTAGCAGTTAACGCTGTGCCATAAATCATACCAAAGCACAAGCTCAGCAAATGTTCAAGTTCCAAAAACTTCCGTCTACCTTTGCTGTTTTTCGCACCAGGTTATGAGTCACGATGAGTGCAAAATTTCACAGCACAAGAGCAATTGATTAAGTATACCACAGGTGGTGATGGGCAAAACGAACAATGGTCTGAGATTTACGATAAGTGAGAAGTAAATAGAGGCTAATGGTGCTTCATGGACTCAAGAGGGCATCCTAGAAGTCCATAAACTTCTCAGTCGACTCAGAGACTTCCATGCTGCTGTGGTAGTCTTGCAGATAGTTCCCACCACTGCTGAGCTCTTTATAGAAGCACCAAACAAGTTATCACTCCAGCAGTCGACAGAGAAATGCCTCTCATCACCCACCAAACCACTAGGAAAAAACGAACCACTGCAGAAACTCCACAACAAACTGCCTAGCTGTGGGAAAGGGGCTGCTCCACGCATAATGAGCCTATTCGCAGCACTTTCGTGGTACATCAAACACATTAAAAAAAAACCCACAGCAACTGTTTTATGATTATGCAATGTCCATCAAACAGATCTGTTGCAAACATCCCACCCTAGGTACAAATTTATGCCGATGATGTTATAATTCCAGTTATGCAGATGTAATAATTACATTATCTCTTTCATTTTAATTTTCCTGCAGCAGTGTAGTACAGCTCCAAAGATGAGTCAGCTGTTTAACAGCAAACAGGCAGAAACAATGATGAATGGATAAGGTTATACTATGTTACACATGAACTTCATGGATGGGGCATTTCAATAGCCTCGGCATAGGTTCAGATATTAAGAGAGCACTGCCAAAGGGACTACATTTCATTTGGTCTATTCCTTGATGCTTGCTCATTCATAACGAACTGCTCGGGTAATTTAAGCAGCGAATGGTCACAGCTCAAAACTGGCGTTCCTCAAGGATCTCTTTGAGGTCCGCTCCTCTTCCATATCTGTATAATTTGACTTTTTGCTGGATCTTCAAACTTCATGCAATGTATATAATTATGCAGATGATAGTACTTAGTCATTCTCACACAGTTATCCCAGAATAATCACAGAAAAACTTAAGCAGGTCTCTACGCAGGCAGTTAAATGGTTCCAGGTTAATTTTATGAAGGCTTACCCATCCAAGTTTCAGGCCATATGTATAAACAGAGATAATATTAACATTGAATTTGATATTGGAGGACTATTGATCAAATGAGAAAAAAACGTGAAACTTTTGGGGTATCAATATAGACAACAAGCTGAACTTCAACCACCATGTTTCAGCCATCGTAAAAAAGCAGCCAGACAAATAAATGCACTTCATAGGTTATGAAAATATATGGACCATACCAGCAAATTTAGGATATATGAATCGTTTTTATCATCAAATTTTGTATATTGCGCAGTTGTATAAAATACTCTAATACGCTTAGTATGCAACGACTATGAAGGTTTGTGTAGTGACCTTTCAGTAAACAAGGAAAAAGAATGCTTTATGTTTTAGGAAAATCAACTTATTTGCTTACAAGATCCTTCACAATTTGTCACCACCTACTGAATTCGGTTTTTCATACGACAAATTATTCAGTACAACATGAGAGACAAGTCAAAATTAGGGAAGCCACTGCACAATACTATAAAATATGGTATGAAATCAATAGCATATCAAGGTGCTTCATTATAGAATGATTTACCTGTTCAAATTAAGGAAGTTGATGAATATGCAAACTTTAGACAATTGTTAAGAAACAGTAACTACTGGAATAACTGTCAATGTCTATCTTGTATTTTTTTGTTATGTACGAAATAACCTATAACTTTACTAAGAACATTATATGTCATTCCTCATTTCATTTGTAGATATTTTTCCTCTTGTTTTGTTATTTCATTTGTCAGTTAAAAGCTACTGTGACTTATGTTCTTTGTTTTATTGTCACTACCGACTGTAAATAAAGTTTTATCTTATCTTATCTCGTCTTGTCTTATCTTGTCTTATCTTGTCTTGTCTTGTCTTTATCTTCATCTTATCTTATCTTATCTTATCTTATCTTATCTCATCTTATCTCATCTTATCTCATCTTATCTCATATTATCTCATCTTATCTCATCTTATCTCATCTTATCTTGTTACTGACTTAATAACTCCCACCCAGCTATACAATTCAGCTGCCAAAAAGTGCCTTTGTGAAAACATCAAACCAAATACCTGACCAGTGACATAAATGTTAAACCACTTCAGTTATCATGATATACATTCTGACATCAAGAAAAACCTGGCTTACAAGGATGTGTATATAAGGAGTATGAGAACCTTCAAGCTTCATGGTCACAGACTTCAAAAGCACACTTCAAAACCACAATTACCATCTCAATTTACGACTGCTTCTAGATGTTGGAGAAAACAGACATTCACTGCACAGGACAAACGTAGCATTCAGAATACATACACTGTATATACACAGGTAAACAAGACTGCTGTGCAGAGCAGTGTTATGAATATACCAGTTAATCTGAGGCCTTGAAGTTCCAGCTAGGTCTCAGCAGGTTTTCGCAAGTGCCCTAAGTCTCAAAGTTCATCCCTCACTTGACTAGTGACCCAAGCAGTGACCCGAACTGACCACATGGGGTGTAAGAGCTACAAGTGCTGCCGCCTGATGGATAATGTCATCCTGACTTTCGTAATAACTCAGGGCATGGGAGTTTCTTAGTGTTGTGTCCTGAAGAGGTCGTACAGTATGGAATGTTGTTTTGGCAATATTTTGCTCATATGTTGGGATACCTGACGATAAAATTGACAGATTTGACTAGCCCCTTAGGAAATAGTATACTGGGTGAAGCCACTAGAGACCAGACTACACGAACTACAGTTAGTTTCATTAAAAACGGTTCCTTGCTGAAGCTATAACTGGCTGAAGCAAGCGGCTTCTGTCTACTTCTAGCTAATAGTTGGCGTACACCTACCACCACTGAAAAAATATAAACCTTGGTAAATGTAAGAAATGTATCTGAGATAGTATATGCGTGTACCTTTGGTACACCAGCTTTGATTAGCCGGCTATAGCCAGACAGGTCTGTTTAGTGACAGGTAGCATCGAATGGTAGATGTTGTCTAGGTTTGTCTAGGTTTAATTTTGACAGGCTGCTTTTAATGAAGCTAACTGTATGTCAAATGTGTAACGTTGTATATTGGGGCATATACTCCAAGCTTATCATACCATCATAAAGTTTGATCATACTAACGTAACATTGGCACTTAGACAATAATAAAAGTTTAAAGTGCATTGTACAACTTAGTCTCTTCTGTTTAATCCAGCCCTGATATACTACTGACTTTGTTTGAATTGGGTTGATGAATCCACAAACATGCCAAGATATTTCCATCACCTAACCCATTCCCCTCAGCTGCTGAGGCTGGCCTCATAAAGTGCTGACGTCAGCACTTTCTCTTTCTCCCGCAACCCACCTAGAAAAACCTCAGTTAATTCACAACAGACTCTTGTTTACTACGAGAAGATTGGGAGGTTATATTTGGTTTCCTGGTTGATTGTTAGACGTAAGATATTTTTTAGGAAAGAAATTGTTTATAAAAGTTGAGGAGGGAGGCAAAGCAGGATAGTTAGGGATGGGGCTGCTGCAGTTCACTGCCCAGTGCCCATCACTCCTTGAAACTGCATAAGTATCCATCCAGGAAGCTAAATGTCAAGGGTCCCTCTAAGTTGGGTAACTTCCTATTATCTGCTTAGACACCCTTTTTACCCCATCCAAGTACAACCCTTGATAAGAGGTGTAGTGGATATGTATACATAACTTGGAACATCAACTTTTCTGTGATTGCAAAGAGAAACAAGAGAGCAGGCAAGATACACAGAAATAAACAAGAAAGTAATGTAACAACAAGCAAGCAATCATATAGACCGTTAACAGTAACAGAAATATGGCATTCAAAACATGTGACAGTAATCAGAAACTCAGTTTCTGACGCTTACATAAACTGGAGTACAAGTACAAGCCAACAAATCATGCTTTAGGTTTTCCACTTCCGCTGATTTTTGACAAGCTGAGAAACTTCAAGCATGGAGTCATAAGCACATGGAGTCATAAGCTTATGACTCAATGTGACTCCATGGTTATATGTGCTTATGACTCCATACCTCAAGGTTCTGTAGATGTGGCACAGGAGTGAGATTTCAATAAAAACATGCAGGTGGTGATAGACGGTTTTTATTGGTAACAGCAAGTCTGCAATCACAATAAATTCTAGCTGCTGTAAAATGTCTGCTTTGAAAGAATCCAAGGAAAGTCGAATGAAAAGAGAATCTTGCCCTGGGGAAATCAAGGCTACTTGGACAAGACCACCTATTGGAAATCATTCTATCAATAGGTATCACCTCTTGCCCTGCAGTACACCACCAAAAGTAGGTCACTCACCTATATGTGTTGAGCCAGTACTCAAAATCACGTCGATGTGCGTGCATTGTGACGTCACAATCGAACGCTAATGACGTAACTATCCGAGTTCTAATTGGTCAGTCGTTTGGTAGTTTTTCCCTCTAAACACCTCGGACCCATGTACCCAACTGTAGCCTTGTGCTCCTCTCGACCTGCATGGTTAATAATAAGCAGTCGCTCTCACCCCCCAATAGCTCAACATTTTACCCCATGTCGCTTCAGTCACCCCCCTAAAAAAAATCCCCTCCCTTCATCAGCAACTGCAGTTTCATGATTAATATAGATGCAGGGTCCCTTGCTTGGCAAATGTACAAGCACCCTGTGTACCCCAATGTCCTCAATATTTACACCAATGAAACAAGTCAGCATAAATGATGTAAGGAAGCTTGGCATATGCAACAGAAAAGCCTTTTTTCTTTTTTTCTTTTGGTTTATCACAATATTATATGCAAACCTAAGGTTCATTATGTCAAAAGCACAGAGTGATACCTTAAGAGAACTTAAAGATATTGTAGCAGATGGACATTATCTATATCTTCTAATTGAACTAACAGGTGACACGAAGAATGCTTCAATCCTACGCCAGAGGGCTTCTCAAGCTCAAAGTTGTAAACAGCTCCACCTAGCAATAAATGAAGGAACTAGACTTCAATTGATTTGCTTGAAGGGCCCACAGATTTCACCAGGAATTACAAGTCAAGTAGGTAGCTAAAAATAAAACCAATTGTCAAGTAACTTTGATTTAATTACAATTATCAATCCCACATTCTAATTTAATGAATCCTCAGAAGAGCTTGGCAAACAGTCTGAAACAGATTGCAGCCTGAGTAGTTTATGGGCTCCGATGGCCAATCGTTTCAACAACAAAATCATCGTGTGTGTGTTAAAAAGAAAATGGTCTTATTTCGTATATGTTGATAATAATATCTATGTTTTAGGAATAGTAGTCTATAACATTGGAGCACACTAAGGGACAGAACGCTGAAAATGGAGGATATTTGGAAATATATAATTGGTTTCTGGTTAGGGATTTTTTACTTCTTCAAAAACTCACCAAGAACTAGTCCAAGCTCTGTAAATCACACAATATTATAATTCACCAACAAAAAATAAATAGATAAATAAATATTTAACACTATGTAGGGATTACGATGAATTAGTCAACATTGGATCATATTTAGATACTTTACACCAGTTCACTCTTCTTGATAGACTGAATAAATTACACCACGATCACTGAGTCAACAAACTCAAGTCTTGAGATTAATCAAGAGTTTTCACATGCAACTCATTAGCATCCATACGCTTGCTACAATATTAACTTTGTCAGATTACTTTGGTTTTTAAATTCATCACCAAATTCCATGATCAAATGTGATAAATTACCCCCTGCAGCCACCATAAGCTAACTAATTTAGTGAGGTTTCTTTTACAAACTATTTGTTGAAGAAAGAAGCAAAATGTTGATTAGTTTGGAAGCATGATACATGACAAAGCCAGCAGGCAGCTTCCAATGATTTCATGGCACAAAAAGATGTGATTAAATGCTACAAAAAGCTTAACTTCAAGCCAATAACAATCATGCTGAGGTATAATAGATAGATTCTTCCAACAAAAACAGTCCTGCTTCTAAAAGTACTACCAATCAAATTCTAATGTGTCAAATACAGTTCTCCCACATCTTAAGACTATCTTGCGTCGAAAATCTAACGATATTTTGACATAACTTTGCAAACATTTTGAGTAACATTTTAGACATTTCACTGATATTTAGACATTTTATTGAGCCTAATTTTCGACCAACAGGTTGGGTCAAGTTTGTCTAACATGTAAGTCAGTCTTGGACAACTTCATGTAATACATCAGTCATATTGACTAACTTCATTTAATTCATCAGACTAACTTCATGTAAATAATCAGTTGTACTGACTAATTCTGTGTAAGAAATAAGTCATACTGACTAACGTCAAGTAATTAATAAGTCAAACTGACTAACTTCATGTTATTCATCAGTCAAACTGACTAACTTCTTTGGCAAAAACACGTCACTTAACATGCCAAATGACTAAGATCTTAGTCAAAATGATCTTCTGTGTCAAGTGTATTTAGGTGAAAGTGAACTGAATGGCAAATTTTCGCTGTAATTACTCATGATTCAAGAGATTATTTTGACGTGTATTCAATATATTGAACATGCAAGCATTTACAACACAGACTTTCAATAAAGATACCCTGACAAGATCTTAATGGGGCATGATGGCTATAATCATATTTTAGCCAGTTTCACAGAAAAAAATCAATTATGCTAGATAAATTTGAACTAGATGGAAAATGAATGTTGTTTAGGTGATGCATATTTTATGCATTGAAGAGGCATAGTCTGCCACAACTTACAATATATAGCTGATTTTCAATTTACTTCTGATAATTGTGTAGATGTATTCATAGCATTCAAGTCCATAAATTTGAATGCCAACCAGCTAGCTATTATATAAAGATAAGCATGTAAGCATTAGCTGAATGACAATGTAACATGTATCCCTGCTATGTACTGGATTGTAAGCATGTTAGCCTGGTCCTAGTGACACGAAGGGAGTACCCAAGGGGCACCCTATCTGGCCACCCATATGTCTTATCTGATGCGCAGTGTGCACTGCCAGCTCCCAGGGCAGACATAGTGGGACAAAGTCATCTGTCTGCGCTGGCAGGACTGCGTGTTTGCTATTATAGTCTCGCTTCAACCAAATGAAAGACTCAGAAAAAGATACCACAAGTTTATCGGAGAAGTTGCATATTGATGGAAAGCCAGCAACAAGTCGAATCGGCCACAATTCTGATGAATACAACTCACCTTTTTGCTTAATATAACTCTATATGTGGGTGTCTTCTTTTCCAGCAAAGACTCCTGTCCCCAGTGTATCAACTTGAAATTGTGTAGCTCCTAACTTCAAATGACACCAACCCCGCTCCAGAGCTACACAGCCTCAGACACCAGAAATTGAATAATTCTCTTTTTATCTACGAACCATCCAGTCCTCCACATTAATAAAAACATCTCGTGTGTTACGTTAAATTGAAAACATATATTGTACAGCACCTGGGAATGGGGTTTTCATTTTTTTTAAAGCACCAACAGTTTCCAAATTCAATTAATATTTTACATTCACACTTTGATAACAGATTGACTACGACAATGCCACATACCAGTAATCTGGTATAGCTGATATAGTATATTGATTGTTTGCTTTTTAGGAAACTAACATGACCAGCTGTCAGAGGCACACGTAATGATGATATCGTTCAGAGTGGAGTCCATAATATATTGTACCACAAATTTATATATGATTAGCTAAAAGTAAGTTGCATAATATGTGAAATTTGTTGGACCTCGTGTCCATTCTGGGACAACGGTCAATGAATAATATTTGTACACAGCCAGCTATAGGTCAGGAACGAGACACAGGATCTTGGAGTTGGTTACAACTGAATGTTCTCATATCATCCAGGAATCCAGATAGTCTTAAGTCTGCAATTCTTAATAGTTAAGGCAACTTAAGGGACCCACCAAAGTGGCCTTAAGTCTATGTATTCTAAATCTTAAAATTTGGTGGGGACAAACATCATTGTGTTTCACTATAATCATTTTAATGTTGTGATGCACGAATTTGTGAATTCTTCAAAACATGTCATCCTTGCAATATGTGACCACACAGTTTGTGTTCTTTGGCACTATAAACACACAGGACATATGCACGGGAGTATACTAACGTTGCATAAACCACCAGACCCTACTTACACAAGAGTAGTGGTAAGTAAAAGTGCATTAAGTTCATCCCTCTAATCATTCTATAGGATAATGCCCACTGTCCACTTTGCATACATGAGGTCATGGGGCACAACCTGTCATGTCCAGTGGCAAATGCACATTGTCCACTACCAACTGTCCACCCACTCCAAGATGCCCACACACGGCGCCTAGAACCATGGAGACAAGAACTGACCTTGTTATTCTGATATAAATAGAAAAAGCATTTGACATTCAATATTCTACAATTTAATCTATATATCCTAAAAAAAAAACTAAATCGGGGCTTTTTTATTTATTGTATTTTGTCTTGCAAGCTGTATAAACTACATGTAGAATTTCATATATTTATTTCGGACAAAGATATTTATCAAATCATATGTCATTTATCATATATAGTCCATTTTTCATGTTCCTAATAATTTCTGGGAATAGAGTGACAACTTTCCTGATATTCAATCAATTACTATAAAAATTAACCTTCACGTACACACAGAGAATATCATCAGTTCATTCCATATCTATTCATATTATATGCACGGAATATCAGGTGAACATATCTAAAAGTTTGACATGTTACCATAAGGAATTAGCATGAATCTATTGGAAATATTTATTTTGCAACATGGAAGAACATGTAACACACACACACGCACACACGCACGCACGCACGCACGCACGCACGCACGCACACACACACACACACAATTATTCTGAGGAAGCTTAGCATTTTCATATGAGAAAATAAGGTGAATATGACTAATCATATTCAGTGAGAGAAAATCCATTAATATGCACTTTTTGTATTTTCTTTCTGAAGAGCACTTGCTTTATATGCGCACGTTTGTTATGCTTCATCTACAGAGGAAAACTTTGTGTTGACAAAAATGTACAATTGAAATGGATAACAAATGGAAATGATGAAAGCTTTTAAGGAATTGAAGAGGGCAAATATACAGCGAAGAATTATCTCATGGTCACCTCGCCATTTTGAAGGACAACATCACCTTCAAGACCACAGTAATCTGAACCAATGTATATTCTACCATTTAATCTACCTAACTAAAGGTTAACACACCATCAAGACCATAATTTTGGCAAAACAATTGTCTGAATAATGTGAATATAGAAGTTATACTGTATATAGAGGAAAGTGTATTGAGGTGCATGTTGTTGATGTTGTATTTTAGAATGTCACATTCTTGTCACAGTTTTCAGACTAACGCTTGTTGCACAGAAAATTGAGGATCGAAGCTCTATGTACATGGCAGCTACATGGTTTGCATGTGAAATATGCCAACATGCATTCATAAATATGACGTTATTATGGCAGCTGTCAATACAGAGCCCCACCAGGCTGTAGTGTCATATCAACAAATCCCATGATGCACCAATCCACTATCTGACATCGATGGCTCAAGGCCATGTTTTACGTTGATCAGCATTCATTCCAGCAACAAGGGAAGCAGGCAAGTGGGGCCAATTTGAATTTCAAATATGATCCTTCTTGATCGTTGTTTAATATCTCAATGCTACTGCGTCTGAAGCTTAGTCAGTTTATATGACCAGCTAGCGGGCAGACGTAATTATGAGACGATAAGGCTGCTTGTAGTCCACCCCATCTTACACATTTACCTCATGGGTGGGGTCTTTTACTTCCCTCAGCATTGACCCTATGTACAAGGCACCTCCAATTTAACATCTTATGTAATCGACATCCAGCTGGGATGTAGTTCATAAAGAGTTTCCTAGCAGGATCAAACCTGGGACCTTCAGCAGAACTGGCCAATATGGCATTGGAAGATGCCTTAACCATCAGGCCACCCAGCAGCTATGATACCTCAGCCGAATGCATCACCTAACATCACTTTGATGGTCCAACAACAACAACAGGAGGCTGTTCAAGTGGACTCGACTTCAGCAGGAGTGTCCAACTTCACAAACGACAAAACTGGGTCAGCAACAACTGTTACATTGGAGATGAAAAGAAAGCAATTCAATGAGCCCAGCTTATTGTCATGACAACAATAAAGGCGCTTTGCCATGGGATGTTTTCCGGAGATTAAGCATCTTTTTAAACCATGTAACAATCTTAAGGTAAAACTTCATTAAATCAACGTCACAAGTGACAGCAGTACTTAATTAGTTAACAATCGTTGCTATGGAAGCTGGAAGTGTTACTTAACAGCTGCAGTAATATTGTTCCTTGGTAATACATAACATTGGCCTAGGATATATAAATGAATTTATTGGCTGCAGATTAGCGCAGATTTTCTGGTGGCAAGCAGAATGTCATTTTGTCGACCATACCATGGAGGTATTATAGCTCCATGACCATACATAAACGAAAGGCTAACTTTTCTCATAAGGAGGTAGGGGGCCTGAAAAGATGCCCGTGAAGGGGGCGCCATTAGCGACATGGGGTAGGCAAAAAACTCGCATCCATCTCGCCAAGTTTTGACGAAATTACGAACCCCCAAGAATGCTGCGGCAATTCGCTGGCAAGTGTCTAAAAGCCGTGAGAAGAATTTCATGAAACCTTCAGATGAGCAAACAGGCTTCAGGGCAGCATTCCACCAGCCATTGCCACTGCAGCGCCATGCAGCGGAGTTTGTAGGTAAATTGGGGAATCCCCTCGCGTTCTTCACCTGGTCTCCTTTTATCGCCCATGTTCCTTTGGGTCCGAATTCCGACAGAACTCTGCCACCGGAATCCAAATGACCTCCTTATTTGCCCCCAGCATCCGGGAACTTCCCTTGACCATATCCGAGCCCTTCAGTACAACATCCGGAAATGCATCGTCTTCATTTCGCATTTCCTGTTTAGTCTGAAGATTGCAAATTGGGGAGTGCATGGGAACATGTGTGATAATTCCTGAAAATGCAGAGATTGGAGCATCACCTATTATGTATACTGTGAAATATTCAGAGGTTTCGAAGCTAAATGTGTATTTTGTTGCCATTATATTAGCTGTAGCATATAGAAGAGCTCTAAAAGGTTCGATGATGAATGTTTAATGGGAGTTGTAGGGACTGCTTTTTTCTTCCTGAATGACCTTTAATTATTGACAACACAGTTGACAAGTCAAAGAAGAAAAAAGGATTGGGTCTGGCAGAGCCTTGAGCACAGTCTGTATCAATTGGACATCATGGTCAGATGGGCTAATTTTTCATTCAATACTATGGGCTGCTTCAGCTAAACTACTAACTTTGCTGTGGACAGCTTCTCACTGCTCAGCTAATTAGCTGCTGTACCACCTACACATTTGCTCAGCACTCAGACTCAGACTTAGAACAGTTTATTTCATATATGCATATACACAACGATTAATATATATATATATATATATTATATCTTAATGAAAGTATGCAATATGTGGGACACTTCAAAGATAATGAAATATCGCTAAAGAAGTGCCCCCAGTTTCAGGATATCCCCCTCCAAATCAATCTCATATTACACAGGAGACAGAAGGACATAAGCATGCGCTAATAATGCACAGAGTAAGTTGCGATGATAACTTCCTAAATCATTACACTACTAACACTAACTAACACCAAAGGGTGCGTAAAATAAAATGTATACACCAAGAGGTGTATTTACTATTCAAAATTTTTTTTCTAATATTATCAAGCACCCACCTGCATACTAAACAGCAACCCACCTGGTCGAGGCTATAATAAATTTAACTTAGACAGCAGGTGTGTCAATAATTATTATTTTTCTGATTGCTGTTAAATTCTTGCTGTTTGTATTAAATTCTGTCTGAGAGACCTACATGAGTATATATCAGGTTAAATACCTAGACATAACATTATCACTGGCACCAAACGTTAAGTTGGAGGAGCCTTGTACTCGGTGTCTATGCTGAGGCAAGTTTGAGAGACCTACATGACTACATTAAAATTGGAGGTGCATTGAATTCGGTGTCTATGCTGCGGCAATAAAAATATCCCACCCATGAGTAAATTTAACATTACATGGTGTGGACTCCAGGCCTTATCACCCCATCATGACGTCTGCCCTTGGCAGCCTGTTATATAAGCTCACTAAGGTTCAGACTTATAGCAGCCGGGGGGGGGGGGGGGCACAAGGACCTTGCTTGGTTTTACTGTAGATGTTACGTGATCATAAAACAGCTGTGGTCTGAAACGAGGCTTGTGTGAAGAGCCACCTAGCGGCCATTAGTTTAACTAATGCATGGGATGGCTGCAGAACAACAGAATGATTGCGCATCAACGGAGCAATGAAGCCAGTTACTGTGGTGAGGCAAGGATGCTAACCCACCTCATCAACAAAGGCTTCTTTGAAGTCATCACGACATCTACAAGATGCTATCACAACTACATACTACAAAGTAGGCACAAGATAAGATAAGATAAGATAATATAAGATAAGGCAAGATAAGACAAGATAAGATAAGATCAGAATAGATCAGATCAGATAAGATAAGATCAGATAAGATCAGATCAGATAAGATAAGGCAAGATAAGGCAAGATAAGACAAGATAAGATAAGATCAGAATAGATCAGATCAGATAAGATCAGACAAGATAAGGCAATATAAGACAAGATAAGATAAGATCAGATTGGATCATGCAGATAAGATAAGATCAGATAAGATCAGATCAGATAAGATCAGTTAAGATCAGATAAGATAACATCAGATAACATCAGATAACATCAGATTGAAAGTAATGGATCACTTGGTTTGCGATCCAACAATCCTTATAAAGTAGAGATCCTAAAATGTGGGGTTTTATAAGCTGCCCCCCATTTTTTTTTAGTTTCTCACAACAAATATACCAGCTAGGAAAGAGCCTTGTTCTCGTGAGCTTAGTTTTATGTCTCTTTGCAGCAGTAAATGTAATGTTTGTTTTTAGGTGATAATACTGTCGCTGCAGGTTGGGTTGCTGCAGCACCAGCAGCAGCAGCAGCAGCAGCAGCAACATCACTTGGTGACATGTGATGCTAGGGATTTGCAGAGAGATTACCAAAAAGCACGGAAGTCTTTGGCAAACTGTTGGTACACGACCCTGTTGTGACATAAAGGCATTTTGTCAGATAGTGCTGGAAGTCAAATGCTCCCAGATAATATATCACGTCGGCTAGACGTATTTAAGCTGTATTTAAGAACATATTTTATAAGGGTGAATCACTCAGTATATGTACTATTTTCCAGTAACACCCTTAGTGTTACAAGTACAAAATTGTAATTCAAATTCAAGAAATTATTTCTTTAGATAATTAAGAGTGATACGAGGCAGGAATTATTTTCACTAATTAAAATACACTATGGCTAACATATATGACATTGCTTAGAGATCACACACTTTTACTTTAACTAATACCAAGGGTACTGACTGCCTTAATTGGCTTCTCATCTCAAGAGGTAGCAATGTCATTTGCAACTGCCAATCAGAATGTAGCTGAATAACTTAGGAAATGTCCTGAGATTGATGGCAATTATTTTGCTAGTTTACCAGTTTGACTTAAATACAAACTAATTTGCCAAATAGACTATAGGCCAATATTTCTGTCATAGATGGATAGATAGATAGATAGATAGATAGATAGATAGATAGATAGATAGATAAATAGATAGATAGATAGATAGCTAGATAGCTAGATAGCTAGATAGAGGGATAGATAGATAGATAGATAGATAGATAGGTAGATAGATAGATGGATAGATAGATGATATATATATATATATATATATATATATATAGATAGATAGATAGATAGCTAGATAGATAGATAGATAGATAGATAGATAGATAGATGATAGATACCTATTAAACCTATGAAGTAATACAATCATCTTCCAATGGACTCTTCTGTTCAGGAAAATTTCAGTTGAAAAGGTTAATATAATAAACTATCACAAAAAACTATGTTTTGTTAATATTTGTAAAAAGCACCACCAATTTTATCGTCTTTATGCGAATGACATCCAGCTGAAATTTAGCTGAGCAGTCAGGGTCCTTCTGCAGAGCTGACCAACGTGTTAACTGACCGATGCCTTGACCATTAGGCCAACACAGAAAGCAAAAAGCACTGAAGATGCAAAATCACGAAAAGTGTCAGTCAGTGACAGTTTCCAGACAAAAGCTAGCAGGTTTATGCCAGTTTACTGTTTGCCTAAGGTGCTATGAGGTGTCCAGTGGTCAATAAGAGACCCTGGATTCAAAAGGTCCAGTTTGTTGGGAGCTTCGTGGTCAGTTCTGTGGTCAGTTGGCCGTTCAGTTGTCCATTAGAGACAACACGAAGTGTCCAAGAGTTGAAATGGACATTGGCAGGTGACCAGCTAGACACAAGGCAGACTTCTCTTCACAGAGGTTCTGGCATGACTTGAATACAGAACACTGTTGGTTTGTTTTACTTAAATTTAAAGCTTAGCAAATAAATAAAATTACTAAGTTGCACCTGACATGGGAACTTGGGAAGTACTATAAAATTCCACCATCCATATGCCCTAGATAAGCTAGATTTATCGAATTGCAAAGTGATTAAGAGTCAATTAAGAACCTGGGACTTGATTTTATAATTTCCAAAACGTTGATATACAAAAAATTTAATTATCTCGAGTTGAATAACTCTTGTTGCCTTGGTGCTATATACCGTTCTTTAGCTCAATCAAATTGCATACGTTGTGCATATATGGTTTTTACTTATTTAATCAGATATCAATTACAAGGAAAGTTCCATTGAATGTTTCTTAGCAAGTAAAACCACCTGAGATGTGGTCCATAAATACAAATATATCACAGAAATCGAACTCGGAATACTTGGAGGAGCAGACTGACATCTTAACCACTCGACCACAAAAGTTACATGGTCAGACAAACACCATGTCCTGATTTCAAGGCTTTGTTAAACTATTGTCTTAAATGTAAACCACATATTATTACCAAAAACAATCTATAACACTGCCTGGCTTAAAATTGTATACTCTTGGCCTCTCATTAAAACTACATATTATTACCAAAAACATATTCTATAACACTGATTGGCTTATATGTCCCTTAAGCAGCAGAGAAACAGCTTATATGTCTAAAGAGGGCATCTTCAGTATTGCCCCTTGCATCTATCTCAGGCAAAACCACCCTACTAAGAGCTATAAGAGGCTTCCATATGTGAGAATTTCAAGTGGCCATTTTGTCCACTTCTGCACATCTACTGGGCAATTGCGGGGTCTCTGACACTGGGCGACCTGAGACACTCTTATGGTGCATGTTGAGCCGCACAGGATTATGGGGTGGGTCACATATAAAATATGTATTTTAATGCGTTGTATAAACTAAAACCATTATCAAAACCATACCTAAATTTAGACTTTTAACAAAAACTGTCCAACTGCATTCTTACTCTTTGCAGTTCATCTCAGATAAAGGCTACCTAACCAAAATGTCCATGGATCAGGACCAAAATGGAAGCCTTAATAGAGGTTTTCTGAGAGCATTGAGAAGTTTGCCTATATGACTGGAAAGTGGGGGTCAACGGATCTGGTATTTTTTCATATCTTTGACCATTAAAGAGGTGGGAGTCTGCAAATATCCAGAATTTTCAGGATAATTTCAGTTAAAAAAGGAGCTCCGAAGGCTCATTTGAGCCATTTTCTTTCCCCCCTCTCCTTCAGTGGGAAATATTCCAAAAGAAAAACTGATGATGGCGATTTTCTTCTATCACATCAAGTAACAACTCCATCAACTTTCATTCAGATCTGTTGACTCCCACTTTTCACTAAATTCTCAATGTTCTCAGAAAACCTCTCTCAAACTCTTAAACTCTCAGTGTCTCAGGTTAGGTGCTACTGTAAATTTTGACCTGGGGTAGGATATTTTATAAGCAGCTTTGCTATTTTTTTCTGTTCTGGCTGGGTCAAGAAGCAAACCTGTGACCTATGCCACATTCTGAAGCTGGTAATGTCGAATTTAAGATTATGTATGCTGTATATGTTTCCCCTCAATTCTCTAAATATTGTTTGGTTCAATAGTGGATTTTCACGGAAGGTACTCTATGTTTCCACCAGATGGCTATCACCGAATACGGCAATTCTATTGGCTGAAAAAATTCCCGCCCTTGGCTGTGATTGGCTGAAGCAAAGTGCATCCAAGCAGGAGTATTTTTAGTGCATTTTAATGTATATTTGACACCTTATCATTCAGTTGATTTTTTTATATTTTTCTGAGAAAGTTATATTTATTGAATAAGTCAGTGATTATCTTCTATGTCTGAAAAGCAAAATGAGTAATAAGAGGAGAGGAAGGACTTCCGTCTTGCTGAATTCAGGGCTGCTCAGTGAAAAGACTTATTACTGAAGCACCATAGAGGGAGATTGTAGTGTGCAACCACCTAAATACCGTCTCAACTTCATAGGACTTATGGCATGCATTTATGCAGCATTTTCAGAAGGCTAGCCCAATCAACAGGGGCTACTGTCCTCAATGGGACATAGAGCATTTTTTCAAAGTCAGTCTCTCATGTTGATGCATTGGGTCTTCATTATTCATAAGGAAAACGAGGCTGAACGTCACAAGGATGGATTAACATTCATCCATCCTAAGAGGTCATTAGCTTAACCAGAAGAATATTTTACGAAGGAAAGGCATAATCCCCAAGGAACTGTATGCACATTCTTGCTTATTGGTGAACAGGCCTATTAGAGGATGGTACTAGAGATGGTTTAAAGTATATTGGAACTGACCTTAAGGCACCCTACTATTAAGGTCTCTCTGAATGAACTCACTATAGTGACCCAATACATGTTAGTTTTGACTAAACATGATTACTTTACTGGTAAGGCTACATTGCTATTTTACATGACCAAATGTGCCACGTGCGTTTTCAATGAGAAGGATAAATGCATGGTTTTTGCCTAATTATAATGAGGTGAAAACCATGCGTTTATCTAAACGCATGTAAAACGCACGTGGCACATTTGACCATGTAGCCACTGTAATTGGAATTATCAACATATGAAATATATTCAGGCATCACCCCAACAGAAAACTCAGCCATGACATTCTCATTTCTACGGAATTTACTACAAAGCTCGAATGTACCAATTACTTGCATCTGCACCTACAGTTAGTTTCATAAAATAAGGTCAACTCTAGCTGTCTGTAGAGACCTTTACCTGGCTGTGGTCTAAACATGCTAAAGAAAGCTGCTTCTGTCCACTTCTATAGCTAATAATCGGCTTACATCTATCACCAGATAAATACAAACCTTAGTAAATGTAAGAAATTAATCTAATATATCATAAATATGTACTTTTAGGTCCGGTATTGAGTATCCAGCTATTACAGCTTTGTCTAGTTTCAATTTAACAGGCCGTTTTTCATGAAACTGTTATTATAACATTTACCGATATTTGACTGCGCATACATGGACAGAATCATATTCCAACCCTAGCTGTCTATAATGGCTAAGATGTCATCAGCAAATGAACGAACACACAAGGTACAAACTGTCTGAGCCTTTGCACTTCAAATTTGAGTGTGTATCTTCAAAAGTAATTCTTTGTTGAAACTGGGCAAGATTAGACTTTTCATTTCTGAGAATTATTGTTTGAGTCAAGATTTCGTCATTATCTTTGCTTATCAGTTTCAAAACTTTAAATGAAGATAGTCCAAGACTTTTTTGACAATTGAAAATCTTCTCAATGACAATGTTTACTTGTGTGATCTTCTCAGTTCTCTCAAGCAGTTTCAGTGGTATCTCTAATCTACTTCAACTTCTTCAATGAATCTTTATGAGTTGGTTTCCTTATAGCAATTCTCAATTCACTGCCTAGCTGCAAATCCTGACCAGCTCATCACAACTTCACTAAGTTTCTTGGCAGTTGTTTTGCTTAATTACTGTGCTGAAATTCGGCCTTATTTATGTGGTAATTGGACTTATGGTGCGAGGGAAAATCACTAAAAATCTTTCATTACCTTTTATGCAATGGACACTTTCATCCATAGCAATAAAGAACACAACAGTACTATAGTTCCCATAAATATTTCAATAATTACAGCAGATTTCATAGGCTTGGAAACTAAACTTCAGAGATAGCCGTGTGGATCCAGGACTCTCACTGTAGAAGACAGTCCCTTCTGAATTCACATGACATGGTCGTAGAATCTACTGTAATTATCTGTTTCACAATTGGCTAAAATCAAAATAAAGACATCTGGAGTTCATTGAAAAATATTCATACTAATGACATATTGTTTATGTAAATTACATGCATCCGAAAGAAAGTGTGAAATAGAGCCAGAAATCGAGGAAATTTAATGTTAGATTTTAGGTGAAATCCATACATAGAACACTCGAGATTTAAATTTTGTCGTTTAGACACAAAAATAACTGTCTTTTGCACATAGAGTCATCAATGGTAAAGCTAATCATTAGCATGATTTGACAACTTGGCAAGCCATCACACACAGCTAAGAGTGCCAAATTTACTCGATAAAAAAGGACTACGTTTTGGTAAGACTTCTAAATAAACACCTTCGTATGTCAACAGAGTGTTTTCGGTGGGTATTCTATGCTAAAAAGACCACAAAACATCTGATTGAAATAGCTGATATTACTACACGAAATATTAACTAGTAATAAAAGATTGTGACCATGGAATCACAGCACACTGGCACCGTGTGACATGGCAGCAGAGATGATTGCAAAATCAATGAAGGATGGGTCAGGTGGCCTCTGATAAACTGGGAGGGTGTTCCTGTACAGAAGGCAATGGGCTTCATCACGTGATGTGAAAAGGGTCAGCTGCCAGAGCTGTGGGACTCCTGGTGGTTCTGTGAGGGTTCTGTGAAGGTTCTGTGGGGTTCTGTGGGGTTCTGTGGGGTTTTGTGGGGTTTTGTGGGGTTCTGTGAGCCCAAATTACCAGAACCCATTGGCTCCATTGGCAAAGTGATAAGGAGGCAGGGTTGTGTTTCACATTGGTTACAAGTATTTACAGCCTCACAATTCATGTTTAAAACAACACATTTGGGGGTCCTCATTAATTTTCATGGGGAGGCCTTGATGAAGTGAGATTATGAGGCAAACCTATTACTCAGAGCTCTAGCCAAGTGTTCTGTGTTGACTGGCAGCTGTGTGCAAACATTTCATCACCAGCAACTTTGTGTCAAATCAATGGCAACGCAAAATCCTTGCAGAGCTTTTGGATTATTGTGGACTCTTGCAGATGCATATAGCAAATATTGCTTTGTTTAGTCAAGGTCTAAAGATGTAACATGATATATACAAAGTACACCGCAAGTCACTTTTTGTCATAACATCAATTTCCTTTCCAACGAAGCAGGCCAAAATGCAAAGATCACAACAGTGCATGCCAAACATGATCTCCCAAACCTGAGTCAGGTTCCACACCAACATCATGGAGCAATTTCATGGAAAATATGCAGACTGATCACCATGCGAACTAATCAATATCAATTTTGATGGCCCCTTTCCAACTCTACAGTTGCAGCTTCCATGCAGGAAGAATTCAGCAATTACCACATTACTGATGAGAACAGGCCAAGTCAAATTGTCAACTTTAAAACCGTTCAATTCCATTTTCCTGCTGCAGAAGCAATTTCCTTCTCCAAATTGCTCCATTTTTGTTACAGTGATGGTTTGTTGCACCTCATCTATCCCTATGAGAAAGGCCACACACTGCTCTTTTGTGGCTTATTTCAATTTACAAAAAACAGGGTTCAAGCCAATCTGCTAAAGATGAGTGCTCAGGATACACAACATCCTTTTCAGAGATGATGCTATACTGTGTCAGATCAACAACACGAATAGCGCTATATACACCTCCACTCATGTCTTAAAGAAGCATTGAAATGCCACATCTTTCTCCAAATTCCACACAATTCAACTCTTATAATCATGTGCAAGATTAGGTCCAAGGTGGTGACAACTTCATAAACATGACATACAAGATCATCCATACTGGAAGTGACACCATGTCAACAATAAAAACATTTCAAAATGCATATTCATCCATGTTTATGGGAAGGCACAAGACACCAATTTCCCACCAAAAATACCTCATTCCTGCAAAAATAAATGTGTGCATGCATTACTGTGCAAGATCTCCATCAACTGTCCGTGTGGTGACATTCCCCTTTATTTGTGTGAGCACAGGTCAGTGGCCATGCACAAGTGCTTGCTTGATGGCTCAGTGTGCTGGGATAGGGCAAGATTGCAATCAGACAGACATCAAACGGTTGATGCGTGCATTGATGCTGATCTTTGTTGCAGCAGCAGCAGCAAGTTGGTGATGCTCGATCAGACATGACCTTTTGATATTTGTCACAGCAGCCAATGTTCTTCATCTCTTTGAGTCTGCTTGACATGCTGATTGATAGAGTGTCTTGACCACATGCATCCATCTTTACATCACCCAACAATATGCAGTGAGCAAGCAAATAAGGAAAGAGTGAGCAAAGAGTGAGTAAACAGGTCAAAAGCCTTTTCATATTCACGTGTGTGCATATCACCTCATCTCCTCCATATTCCTGCTGTCTTTTGCAGCTCACAATGCACAGGGAGGTGTAGCATTTCTTTAACTTAATCTGCATGAACGTGGCTTCCATATTTGTTGGTCTTTGTGGTCTCTGGTGACACGTTGTTCCTGGAAATACCAGGCTGGTCTGCCAACAGAGTCTGCCCCCAGCAGGGCCTTGTAATTAGTGCTACAGGAAGGACAGACCTATATTTCCTCTTAAAATCCAAGGTAAAGTTACCAATATAGAAGGTCTAGAGTTTTTGTTGCCTCCTCGTTGAACTAGCTAGAAGCGTCTTATTCCCTCTTTAGTTTATATTTAAATGATCGTTCCCAAGACAGAATTGAGCTTGTAAGCCATTATATTTCGCACAAGCATGTAAGACAATGTAATCCATATCATTTGTTATGAATACGACATAAATATTGACATGTTCAAACGATGTAGGAATTTATTGCAAAGGCGTTATGTCAACGAATTACTAACCCATTGCATCATGCACTAGCAGTTTAGCATGCAATATGGTAACCATATCATATTTACGTGTTGCAGTGACATACACCAAATATAAGACGACAATTGCTTTCTCTTTACACAAGGTAAAGGACCAGAAAGCAGCATCAGTCTAGACCACAGAAGCACATCAGCAGCAATCTCTTGCCCAACTAAGTGTTGTTATCTTCGGAGCTGATTGTACTCAGTGATAATGACTCAGCAATTCCGTGAGCCTCATTAGTGGATTATCATTGTCCCTGATAATCTCGAAGTCTCCCTTAATAACAATTCTCAGTCTTTTTGGAGCGCAGACGTAGCTTTTGTGTCTATGCTGAGGCAAGTAAAAGATCCCACCCATGGGGTAAATGTGTAACATGGGTGGACTCTCCTCTCTCTCACCTCATCAATCAACCCTCGATAGCGGCATAACTTGCCTTAGAGGACTGCACTTTCCATATCTATCTATCTATCTATCTATCTTTGTAACAGGTTGACCTTTCATGAATTGAAGTGAACACCAGAAGAATTTGGCATTGAAACTACCTCATGATAACTCATTAGCCGTACAGCCTCGTAATTAGAGTCACTTTTAAAACAAATTGGGCCCATTTCAATAATTTACAACCCAGTTAAGATCACATTACTATCTGGACAAAATATTGTGAGCAAAATGTGCACCAAAAGTTGAGTTCTACTCAAATGAATGAGCAAACTATCATCCTCTGAATGGCTTTACAGATTGATTGAAAAATTTTATAAGAATGATATAATCACCCCAACATTTGGGCAATAAACTTATTTTCACCTCTTTGACCCCTTTTCTGTACAGTGGTAATGCTATTGCTGTATCTTCTCCAATAATGGCCTGTATAACACAGACCAGTATTTTATGACAAGGACATTAGAATGGGCTAGGAAAAGTGGTCAATTACTTTACAATCTTTCTGATCTGTCTCTTTCACCCCTGAACTGTCCATGTATATCCGGCTAAGATAATATTTCCTGTTATAGGTCACTTTAAATATATCTGTCCCCTGATAACAGTTTGTAACTATTAAAGGAACAACTGGAAACAAAACTATTTAAAATCTGAAGCATACAACACCATAAGAGTTCATTTCATTTGTGCGTAGGTGTCCCTATACTGCACACACGTGTGTGACTGACAATACGAGTGTTTCATATTGTATTTGAGTGTTATTTACTTTGGCCCATGATATTGTGATGAATTGTATTCCAGGTGATTGATTTTTGGTCAACAGAGCCAGAGAAGGAGAGATCCCTTTGTTAAGGATCATAGGTAATGGATCATTAGCCACTGAGCATTGTCTAAGTGTCAAGGGACCTCCAAATTGAAACTCCATCTCACTTTGATGAAGCCAACAAATGTAAACAATGAGTTGCTCCAGACTCCATGCCAACACTCAGGTGCAATACAGTGTCCCTGCGTTACACCAAGCTCACGATCTTTTTTTTATTGCAGTGGATCCGATTTCTGATAGGTCACTCGTCCACATAGAAAAAAGCAATAAGCTCAGAGAGACTTGCAATCCCTGGAGATATCATGTAGCTAATCCGCGGATTGGTAATAACTACACCACGGTGATTTCCTTTAAATAGCCAAAGACATCCTGTGTTTTGTTTTAGTTTTTTTGTGAATGTCATATTCTGACTCAAATTGCAAAAGTCAATAAAGGAAACCGTATTTATGATTGATGTATATGAGCATAACAATGTACATATGTAGGACAATTGCCATTAAACAATAAGAGTTTAACAATATAGGCTGGGACAAAATTGCTAACAGGGCCATTTTGCAAAAGAGCTGTTGCTCAAAATGTTGTTTTACCCTGTATCATTAAAATATGTTATATAAATAAATAAACAAAATAAAAACTTATTTCCGAGTAAACTGTCTCTATAGCCTCTGTCTCTATAACCTCATTACCTAGCCATATCTTTACATCACTCTATTACAGCCAATCATATTTTCAAGAAAATTTTTTTATACAGAGGGGACTATATTGGTGAGGTGTATTTACAGTGGCATATTAACACATTTAATTGACTTTTTTCCATTCTTTAAGTGAGAGTTTGTTGTCAGAACTTGGGCCCTTTAATGTTACATGACTGAGCTTTTAGGCCAACCCAGCCTTTTGGCCGCCAGGCTAATGGGATGTTAAAAACAATTTCTGCTCATTAAGGTTTAAATGGGCCAAGCCATGCTGTCATGTTCTTGAAAGCTGTTCTCATCATTGCTATTACACAACGGCATTCTCATGTGGCGTTCTCGTGTGTCATTAGAATATTACAGTTTAGAAGACGAAATATTAAACGACAAACTTCAAGATAGATTTTTAAATTGTTACAAAAATTTCCTTTAACAAAACTTTAGGCAGTTACAGAATCGTATCATGACTCAAGGATGATTCTCCACCTTATATGGACGAGTCACGTTGCATTTCGTTAATGCGTGACAGTGCTTTATTCTGTGTATTATCCATAAATAACATATCTTGTGCACAGATAAGGTCCTATCAATTATTCAAACACACAATGCAGTTATCATTTGGTTTTGATGGAGCCTGAGAACAGTGTATTTCCCAACAAAGGTATTATTGATACGTGTCCCAATCTTGTCACAGATAAATGAATCTGTTGTGCGCACAGGTATTTGAGAAAGGTTTGGATAATTTGGCTATGAACCCACTCTTTACAATTCCAACGACTTCTAAACAGCCCTGTGAAATGCGTAAAGTATGCAATTTAAACTGCACTTGAGATGGTTCTTATCTCATTTGCAGCAGAGAAATGTTGCTGAAACTGAATCATCTAATCCATTCTCTGAAACTGACTTTTCGTGGTATTTTGCAACAGGTTGAATAAATATTGTCTGGACAGTATATACGCATCAGTGCCAACTATCATCAGTTCATATAACTGAAAATGAGTAATTAGGTTTTTATCCGCAATGACTAATTCATTCAGTGATGACATTAACAATTTTTAAGAAGCAGAAGTTGAAATTGCCTATTCGATCACCGCATGAAAATTATGATTGTGTACAAATAACCGCTTGTCAAGGTTATTAATAGTGTGTGCAAACATTATTTGTAAGTAATAGAACAGAATCAGATAGGTATGAAAGCTCTAAAACAGCGTGCGCATAGAATCCCACGAAAATATACAAAGACTGCTGCATGGCCCTCATTCTGCGAACTCGGACGCCAATAAGGGCCATGCTTGCTTAGCTAGTTAAATGAGTAGCCAGCAGGAAATTGCATCACTACTGAATGGTAATGTACACTAGTTGAATTTAGGATGACCAGTCTTCCCCTAAATGAATTAACTGTAACAACTGAACTGCTTCACGAGGGTAAGTTTGTATTTCTGCAGTATTATGGATTCGATAAACTTTAAGAATATACAATACATCACTACTATGACATGGTGCGCATTGATGAATTCCATCTTATTCCTTATTCAATGGTAAACTGTATATTAATGGGAATGAAATCTTTTTAAATGGTAAAATGTATATTAATGAGAATAAAATCTTTTTAAATGGTAAACTGTATATTATGAAATCTATATAAAACAGTCTTTAGAAATATTACTCATTCAATACTGAAGAAAATCTCATTACCTTCCAACTAAAATTCGTGTTCTGGTAACACCGATAGTAGACCTAAAACCACTAGGATTATAAGTTAGATGACTCATAAATAATTGACAAATAACTTAGGATAAATGACAGATAGATGAAGTAATATAATCTTAGAAGAATATCAAATATAATGCAAGATTGGGATGTTGCAGTTTCGTGAGCAATTTGATCAAGCATAAGGAATAAGATCAATACAGAAGTTTGAAATTGTAGTAAGATACAAAGGAAAATAATCACACATTGAAGACACTTGCTGGATGGGAAAACATTAATTAATTGGCATTAACCCAACACAAGGATGGGATAAACAGGGGAAAAATCATATGCATTATGATGCACCAGCCTATCCATTGTTTATCACTGAAACATACCGGTGTCAAGATAAACAGGGAATCTCAACAACAGATATTCTCCTGTCTGTTTATATCAGTGCTTTGAGCACTATTAGTCCCTCGTTGCTTTTGTTGACAGATCAGACCAGCATCACAGGAAAGAGTCAGGCAATTTGTTGGTTGTAGCAATAAGCATCACTATTCTCCTGTTGTCAAAGCAACCAAAACACACTGAGTACTACATTGTATGTACAACAAACATATCTGGGCAACCATTAGCATAGAATGATGGATCGCAAGCAAATAAGGCTGCACTGAGTGATGATAGAAATGTAACAGCAATCTAGAGGTGGTAAATAGTCTATGGCATTATTTAAATATTTCATGTCAAAATTATGTTGAAATGATGGCACCTCGCCATTATGTAAAGCGAGTTCTTAATCTTGTTAACAAGTTGATAAATTGTACATTTTGAAATTGACATAACCAAACATAAGGCAAATGACTATTTTAAATCTGAAATGTTCTCTTAACAAGCTCTGTCTGAAGTTTAGCCCATCAGTCATCACCTTTTTGACCGAATACTTTTAAAACCTGTCAGTGGAAGATGCATTAAGCTTTCAGCTTGTTAACCAGCAAATTAGACTGCTGACAAAGTAACGTAGATAATTGACAAACTTAACTTGTAAGTGACAAATTAGCTTAGACTGCAATCAAATTAAGTCGTTATCATTTACTTCATTTTACTAACACGGTTTAGCTTAGTGAAATTAGTCTTACTGAGAAATTCCTACAGGGAAAAGCAACTGTTAAAAGCAACTGTAAGAAGCAGCGTAACATTTGCTAGACACATTTTAGACTTTGTTGCCCATTTTCTGACGACTAAACTAACACCCCACAAGCCTTAACCAGCACCTTAAGGACCTGGGCCAGACACATAATGAGGCTAATGAACAGTGCTGAGGACCTGGAGCATCCTTTCTCCAATCACCCTTGTTTTTGTGGCAGGAAAAATTGCTCCCAAGGTCTTGCTATAAGCTAGGTTCGTACACTGCAGATTTCTACTTGAATGTAGTCTGCTCAACTACTGCTACCAAGATGTTTTCTTGTGTTTCAGTATTTGTATATGGTGTTTATTTTGTCTGCTGGATCATTGCAAGTCTGTTAATTCTGTCAGCTCAGTTAAGGCACACTGGACCTCATGTTTAGTGAATACAAAGTCAATACAATAATGCAGGATAGCTGACTTGCATACCAAACAAAACCAAATACAGACAAGGATTCTCCACCAACCAAGCCTGAAAAGAAGACTATCCTGCACCAGTCTGGAGAAAATGAAAGGTTGATTTAAGTGTCTCAGGATGAACACAAGAGCCCCATGCAGATATGACAGTAATTAAGAAAACCCCAAGGAAAGCACATATATATCATATTACGTCATATTCCAATTATCCCTTATAGTCAAGCTGAATCTGCATGTAAGCCAAGAATTAACGACCTTATTTTAGCCACGTTTTCCTTGTTTCAGCAAAACTACAAGAACCTACAGAGTAAGCAAAGCTCTATATTTATATATAGCTTATGAAAATGTGCTTAGCTAAGACGAAAGTTCCATCAAAGTAGCCGTAATCTATGTATTTTGAAAATTCCTTTGACTAAATATCTTATAGCAATATCCAGACTGACTGTTTTTCACTTACAGGTTAGTTAGAGTTATCCGACAGGTTAGCCAGCATATTGGTCAATGTAATAGGTGTTAATGACTTTTATAAAGATATTTGTCATTACGGCTGGCTAACAACATACATGACATTGACTCCTGTTAGACAAATCTAACTAACTTGACAGTCATAGGGGATCAGTCATTCTAAACACAGTCAAATATTCTAAATGTGGTAGAGAATATCTCACCAATATGTTCTAGACACGGTCCAAATGTCCAGTTAGTAAAATCTTATTAGTATGGCTGGGGGGATTGTGGTGGTCATCTGATGCCAAGGTGACACCAAAGGTCATCAGAAGGTCATCTGAGGTCATTTGAAGGTGAGATTAAGTATCCTTGGTCCACCCTGGTTCTGGTGTCATTGACAGCCGAAGGTGTTAGTAGCTGGACATGTTCAGATAGGAAGAAAACGCTTGTGTCATATGAATGGGGGACACCATAAGAATTGCTATGCCTGGCATAATTAGCTCTCATGACTAAGCTGGGACTCCTACTTGCATTAGTATGACTCCAGCATGCCCTGTGTCCTGCTGTGTATAGCAATGTAGCTTCTCTTATAGATTCTGTGGTTACGCATCATCTGCATGTATACTGCATCTAAAACACATTAGGCTAAATCAAATACCTGTGAAAATAACAGTTTGACATCCATTAGTCTGGGATAGTCTACACCTGAGACTAACCTCATTCTGTAATCTGAATTTTACACATGGACAATTGGATATATCAGCCAGAAATAGACTGAAAAGTCTCAACTCTGAATCAATATGAGAAGACAAAATATAAAGTATATATACACATATTACACACACCTAAACATCTTATGGTTTTCGTTAAAGAATGGCGTCATAATACCCTGAAACTCTTACTATTCTTCTATTTTAAAGAAGTAAGTTTAAAGTACAATGTATTGGCAATGAAATTCCAACAACACCACGTTAGATTCTTTCCTGAAACACCTAAGAAACATCGCAATGAATTATGACTTTGAAGCACAGAATTGGATATAAAGTTTGTATCATTTCTATAGCAAATTACCGCAGTTAGTTTTATTATAAAATATGATCGACTCTAGTCAGCTGTAGCAACCTATTCTTAGCTGTAACTGTAACTGGCAAAAGCCAGCTACTTCTGTCTACTTCTACCTCATAATCGGCTTAAACTACCACTAATGAAAAAATATAAACCTTGGTAAAAGTAAGAAATTTATCTTATATATCATATGTATGTGCAATCGACATGCATCTTTTCAACAAAAGATTACACATATGCGTAACTCTCAACTAATGCACCAAATAGTGCTGCATGTACTTTTAGATCTGGCTTTGAGTAGCCAGTTATAGCCAGACAGTTCCGTTTAGTGGCAGGTAGCATTGTATAGCAAAAGTTGTCTAGCTTTGTCAAGGTTCAACTTGACGGGCCGTTTCTAATGAAACTAACTGTATGGTATGCAGCTGTACAGTAACATCACATTGACCAGTAAGATTTGCATATAATGCTTGATGTTATTGTGCTGTAGTATTTGTGACATTACAAATGGAGGGATCAACCATGGAGCCCAACAGTTTCTCCCTGATGTGACAGATGGGCCCTTGTGACATCCCATGATCAAATACATTGACTTACAAACTGCATATGAGAGCAGGGCTTATCGCAAATGACATTAGTGTAAGAGCCTGCCCCAGCCCATATGTCCGTACAGATTTCTAGTTTTTTGGGGCCAAAATACAAAGACCAAATCAAAAATTGCACAGACACAAGATAAAGGTATACTTTATATTGTCAACAGATAGTAGTTATAAATATCTCGCTCTCACTGCATTTGACAAACAGATAGTAGTTATAAATATCTCGCTCTCACTGCATTTGACAAACAGATAGTAGTTATAAATATCTCGCTCTCACTGCATTTGACAAACAGATAGTAGTTATAAATATCTCGCTCTCACTGCATTTGACAAACAGATAGTAGTTATAAATATCTCGCTCTCACTGCATTTGACAAACAGATAGTAGTTATAAATATCTCGCTCTCACTGCATTTGACAAACAGATAGTAGTTATAAATATCTCGCTCTCACTGCATTTGACAAACAGATAGTAGTTATAAATATCTCGCTCTCACTGCATTTGACAAACAGATAGTAGTTATAAATATCTCGCTCTCACTGCATTTGACAAACAGATAGTAGTTATAAATATCTCGCTCTCACTGCATTTGACAAACAGATAGTAGTTATAAATATCTCGCTCTCACTGCATTTGACAAACAGATAGTAGTTATAAATATCAAGGAGTATCTAGTACACAGATCTCTTTCATGTGTGTGACCAAAACAGAAATCTGTACAATTGTACATATTTTAGGTGATAACGAAACTGCTGGAGTTGTGCATATTTAGTATTTTGACATTAAACAGCATCAAAAATCACGAAGGTTAAGATTCACACATTTTAAAAAGTATCTCTATCTCTTGTGTTTGCCATATTTTTTTATGCATGTGATCTTTCAGCTAGGACAACTGATTGCATGGTTTATCGATTCTCATAAAGGTCAATCTTGATTCAGCAGAAAGGTCAAATCATTTCCTGGGATAAAAGAAACGAATTTGAATTGAAAAATATAGGATTTGGAAAACATTATTTGACATTGTACTATTAATAGCTACTCACGTAAACCCATAAGTGGCTAGTTTTATAATTATTTGATGTTTATTTTTAACTGCATATTAGACTACTGGACCAGAGGAATGGTTATATTTGCTCAGCATTCTGTTTCTCTGCTGTCCAACAATGGAATCAGCTCAGCAGAAAGATAAAAGGGAAAGCCTTATTTGCCAAAAAGGGGAGGGGGGGGGGGGTGGTTCATTTTTTACTTGATGAAATGGAAACCAGGGAAGACAAATGCAACCCATAGATTCACAGGCTGTTAATCCCATTTCTCAAGAAATTGAAGCAGCCCACTGCTCAAAGAAACAGCAGAAAAAAAGACAATGATAAGTATGATTCCACATGAACAAGACAGATTTAAAGCTGCATTGTACCTGACTATACATGCCAATGCAATTTGTCCCAAAGCCAGAAGCACAGTGGGAGACTGGAGATGATCCTGTTTAAAATACTTTAAAGTAATAACTGGAGTCTTGGAAGATGAAGACGTAGCTAACTGCAAGAAGAATTTAGAAATCTATCGGGGAAAACAAATTGTATATGTAAATTTCTTATCGAGAGTAATTTTGTCTTATAGCCAATATCAATAAATACTATTCAGGCATATAAAAGTCGATTAATGGGTCTATTTGATGTGTCCCTTCGGGAATAAAACTTACTAACCTCCACTTTAGTGACTTTGGTGGCTATCTCATGTTTCATTAACGATGTAAAGAAGTCATACAAAGACAAATCAAGGCCTTAGAGGATTGTACATTGTCTTGTGATACTATTACTCCCCATTAGGATATTAGTGCTGGCCTGGAAGACAAAATGCAAGGACAATTAAGATGAAACTGCCATAAAAATGGCAGACGGGAGTTTGCGCGGATTGACGGACTGCCGACGACGTCCCATCGCATCACTCGATAACACAACAAAGGTATCGTGCCAAGGCGGGTGATATCGTGGTAGAACTAGTGATACTGTAAGTGATGGCCGCTGTATTGTCGAGAGCCCATCCCTTTCATGACAATCATCATATAAGACGACTCCTAATGGTATCAGACGGACGATGATAGCTCGTGGAATCCCCAGCCCCATCGATCCCTCCCATTATGGGTGCTTCCTTCCCATATTACTACTGCTCTGTCAATCCCCACAAATCCCTACATACCTCAAATTGATGACTGTGTGTTTGACTACAGCGGTGATAGGCGTGTGTGAAATGCAGTGAGCTGTAACTCACAGATCACTGAATTGCTCCAATATTCACACATGAATTCTTCTCTCATTTTAGGACCCTCTTAATCATGGATGGCAGCTTCCAATATGATAATAATTCATTCTTTATCATCGTCATTTTCACTTCTTTTTTTTTTTGGCATTTCAGTTTTATCAGATATTTTTTCATATTTACAAGGGCCATATTTGGCTAAAATGGCTTGTACTTTAGGAGTAAGAACTGTGTTTTTGACCTCTTCTTCACGTTTATGGAGTGTCTTGCCTGTAGCTTTTAATTAAACATTGTAAGTACCGGAGACTGGCCCTTGAAAGCCCTGGGCTTCTTCGTGGCAAGGGTGATAACACTGGGTGAATACCTCAAATCCCAGTGGCCAACACAGGGCTCTCCGCAATGCACAAACGACTTATACGCCCGTCTCTCAATCCCATACCTTGCAGCAAAGGCCTGAATGACCTTACAGTTCAACATTTCACAAAATATACTATATCGATGTGTATCATGTTGATAACAGTTAAGAGTACATGGCCAAATGTGCCATGTGCGTTTTCCATGAGAAGGATAAACGCATGGAAAACGCACGTGGCACAATTGGACATGTACATCATGTATATATATATCTATATATCTATATATATATCTATATCTATATATCTTATGCTTAGTGTTTAGTATTGTTATTGAACCTGAGTTGTTCTGCTAAAACTATTTGTTGGTGCTTTTTTAAACAGTATTATTACTATTATTTGTTTAGTTCGGGGGCTTTAGAATTTCTTAGACAGACTATGTAGTGTTGATTAGTATTAGTCATAATATAGCTGTACTTACTTAATTATTTTAACTGTTGATCCATGTATTTCTATTATCTTTCTATTTTTTTGCCATTTATTATTTTGTCATGCTGACACATGTATCAATTTGATATTTTGCCGTCAATAAAAATCGATATATTATTCACTCACTCCTGGTACAGGCTGCGAAGCTTATCAGAAATGGAAACATCTTATTCCGATTTTAATTACTATGAACACACGAATGCATTTTATTCTTGCTGAATGGAATTAATGGGGGGAAAAATCCTAATTAAATTTGCATGCCAGATGTCATCAGGCCTCTCTTTATCTTGCATGCGAAACAGAAAACGGGATTGTCACACTTTTTGGATGTGTCTTGCAAGCCCATCATTAAGTGACCCCCAGAATGTGCAACTAAAGTATTCACTTTCTCGTCTGACAGTAGGAAATTGAATTACAGGGGAGGGGAAATGGTTAAGGAAATTAAAAAGCAGGTGGGGACCTTAGGTTACATCTGGGTGTCATTATAAACCCACATAGACCACCTGATGTGCCCTAGACCACCTGATATGCAATTGCTTGATTGGGACCCTACTTGCCAAATGTAAGGTGTCCTTTTCTGCCTAATGCAAGTAGGAAGCACAATCAAATCCAGTTTAAACACTGCCTGATGACATCCCAGTTTACCTTGCTTGAGTGAATTTTAAAGTCAATTTAAGGACACAAAATAAATAAAATTAAACTACATTGTTTGTGTTCCTTCCTAACAGTCAATCCAATGATTGGCTTCAAACCACAGATCATCTACTAATGGATAACAAGGAATCCAAAGAAATTCTGAGGTTGCAATCACACTTGCCAAGTGAACTCGACCGAACTTCCTTACATTTGGCTAAAAAGCGCACATTGGATAACTTTTGGTTGTTTACAAAATCGGCCTACGTTCTAATCCTAATATAAGATCATGTAGTTTTACTGGAAAGACAAAACGAGCAAGCATGCTTTGGCTCATACGTTTAAATATTCAAACCAATGAGAAGTAGAACAAGGATAAACTTAGGATAATGAGGTAAAAGACGAAATTATGGAAATCTCCAATTCATACCTGTTTTATGGGCCCAAGAGGAAGGATATCTGTTCTAAAATTCTGTAACATCTCACAAGTAAACTGTTAAGAAAGATGTCTCTTACTTGGAGTTGTTTTAATGCTCTTATTACTAGAACATTTTGCACTATAAGAAGGGGAATAACTAGCATTTTCTTTGGTTATATCCCTCTCCGAACAATAGAAAAGTTAGCATGGTGCGTAATAACAATATTAATATTTTCAGGCCATGTGAGGGTTCTAAATCCTTCTCTATGTCTCTCTATGTGAACACCTCGGATAGTTGAGTGCATAACATCTTATAGTGGGAACAACTGACAGGTACAAATTGGCACCGATAAAACATTCAATGGTTACTTGCGTGTGAGATAGTGCGAATACTTCATAGGAAATTTCCTAAGATGATTTTGTCACAACCATTCTGCATCTTAAACAACAGACAGGAAATTTGTGGCAATTCTCAAGACACTCGGGGAGAAATGAATCCTTTAAATTCCGCATCTTTGTCAAATATTTGAATAATAGAGGACATTACCAGACTCTTTGAAGGTTCACAATGATGTCGCTGAATTCAAGAGAGGAAAAGGGACATTGATATTATTTGATTGGGCGTAAAATGTGAAATTGATTTCGCTCAAAAAATATCACTCAAGATTTCAAAGAATTTCACAGAGCTGCAATCTAAGATAAATGATAATTTATCCAAATCAATTGCAACTGGCAACTGCAAAAAAACAAGCAACAAAGGACCAGAGGGTGCTGTTCTTTCCTGTGAGATTATTGAAACCTCAAAAAATCCATGTCAACTTAGGAAGCCTTGATTGGCCAGGGAAGCTCTTCACAGGGCTAAAGTTCTAGGTTCGGAAGGCATGATTGGATAATTAAAGTTTCTAGCAATCGATGGAAATTAAATCATTTGGGTCTTTATCAAGCCTAGTTCTAGGAGCAGCAGTTATCGAAGTGATGAGGTGGATTTTCAATTCATTTTTGTTGGAATTAAATCTGTAAATGCTAAAAAAAAAAAGGCAAAAACTATTTAATTAAGATAAGAATATTATGCCAGTAAAGCGTCGCTATGTGACAAGGTATGTATCTATTAATATATATTTGTCTCAATGCTACTGGGTCTGAAGCATATATAGCCAGATTCTATGATCAGTAGCCAGAGGCAGATGTAATGATGAGATAATAAGGGCTTGGATTCCACACCATGTTACACATTTACCACATGAGTGGGGTCTTTTTCGTGCATAAGCATGGACACTGAGTACAAGGCACTTCTAATTTCGGATATGTAGTGCCAGGGCGGGACTTCGAATCTGGGACTTTCAACACAGTTGATCAATTTGGAATTGGCGGATGCCTTTATAATGATGAGGTACACTTAATGGTGACGTATACAATTACTGTCTTTGTAAAAGTGTGAAAGACTTAACTCTAAATTCTCTTGTGAGGTAATGCCAAGAAATCAAAGATGGCTGCCAGATCGTTTCTGTGAACTCAGGAATATGGTTCAGAATCAGACTGCTCCTGTTGAACCATGTTCTGTCAAACTGTGCAGAATACTCATGAAATATTGCTTCTGTGTCACAAGTCAACGGTAAGCAAGCTTGTCAGCTAAACAAGAAGGTCATGACCTCTGTCATTAGGTTTCTGTATCGCTGCATCTGTATGTTTCTTCAAGAACAACTTCTGCATATGAAGCTATGTTGGTTTTGTCTTGGTAAATACTATGGTTATGTATTACATATGCACTATAGTGGAAGAATGTCTTTGCACACACACACACAATTCAATTACCAATATTTTGGTTTGTGTGAAATAATATATATAGCCAGTTCACTTGATAGAGTCTTTTTGACTGCACTTGATTGTCTCCGCATAGTAAATATAAAAAAAAAAAAGTATACAATTATGAGGATACAAAATGTACCTTGTGTCTGGTAAGCAAAAGACATATTTCCACCTGGTATAAATTAGGTAATGGTTATTGCTTCTGCGCCTGGTATGAGCAAAATTCTGCTATACTCCAAAACAAGTATTTTGTGCCTTAACTTCATCTCAAATTAATGGAGGAAGTAGATTTATGAGCTGATTTAGAGTTATCTGTAATATCTGAAAGAGTTTTATCAGTAAGAGTTAGGGCGAGCGCTTGGCAATGGGACTGTTTTTCAGAACAACGTACTTGAGATCTACAGCAGATTAGCCGTGTGGAAAACTTTCTTGCTGGTCAGGTATTCAATTCTCAGGCCAAGCAATCCTTAAGAATTGAAGCTTTACATCAAACTCCTGCCCATCTGATTGAGGGTGGGGGCATAGCTCAGTGGTAGCACGCTATGCTTCCAACCACTGGGTCCCGGTTTCAATTCCCGGTCGAGCTTAAGTTGGATGGCTGTTTCATCCTTTGTCTCATTGCCATGGTCTCTGCCTGTCCTAATTAGCCCATCAGGTGCAGAAATACAAAACGTAAAGCCGTAATCCACCATTCCCCGTCTGATTGCATAGGTGGCGCCTATTTATGACATCCACGCTGGGGCATGTGAAACACCACACACATGTATGATAGACATGTGGTATGGTGAAGACTCTGCATTTATCTTATCATTACATCTGCCTCTTGTATAGAGGATTGTCAGGATTGACTCTGTATCAGACCAACATCATTGACACAGCACAATGTATATCAATTTATATCATGGCAATCTGACTTGCATGGTATGCAACGTGATGCTAATATCAGAGAAAACTTCCTGGATTTTGTGCAAAGCTATAGGGTTGCAGCTGCACAGTTGTGCCTCTGGTTGAAGCCCAAGGTTAAAAGTCCTGACAGACTCCATTATAGGAGAGAAAAGGAGGGACATATGATACCAGGGCAGACAGAAGAGCAGATGGAGTGGGTTGTTCTTCCTACTGGGGCTATGTGGCAGGCAGCCAGAGTGTGCCAAAGTTCTGTCATCTGAACTTGGATAGGCCACTGAGAATCTTACCAAGACTTTGGTGCAAAGAAAACACAGACCTATACAGTGTACAATAATGGTTAGGTATGGCATATTCACAAACATATCTACTGGAATCTCGACTTAAAGCTATGTCCCCTTCAGAAGGCCACCTCTCAATTCAGACCAAAAAGTATCTCACCACTATTGTATGACCGACCATTTCAGTTTAGGCCAACAATTCGACAAAACTACGTGGCCAATTGTGCCATGTGCGTTTTCCATGCATTCGGATAAACGCATGGAAAACGCTTGGTTTTTGCCTCATTATAATTAACTAAAAACAATGCGTTTTCCATGCGTTTATCCTTCTCATGAAGAACGCACATGGCACATTTGGCCATGCAGTTATTCACCATATTGATAGCAGCATTCTTAAACCGTCAGCTCAACTGAAACTGTGACTGGTGCTCATGCAGAGTTTAAGCTATCAAGAAACTATACTTATGCACATTGGAAATATGTTTCTCCGTACAAAAACCAAAGAGGCTGTTTTTAGCAGCACTATACTATACGTAGTGCTGAAAATATTGACTGTCTTGCACCGGGGGTTGCCTTGAGCTATCAGCTGCTGGTGTAGTGCTATCTGTTCACACATGGAACTCATAATAATCGCCAGATAACAGAGACAGCCTGGAGCAATGGAGTGTTAACAATATCCAGATCATAAGAAAAGAACACACAAAGACACTTTATTAGTACAGTTGAAGCATACCATTATGATCACTTTAATGAGCAAAATTGTAATGGTACATGGCCAAATGTGCCAGGTGCGTTTTTCATGAGAAGGATAAACGTTTTGCCTAATTAACATGAGGTGAAAACCATGCGTTTATCCAAATGCATGGAAAACGCACATAGCACATTCAATACTTTTAATTGTGGAGGAAGCAGCAGGGTGACCTAATGATTAGGACATCCGCCCAGTCTTGATGCAAGACCCTCGGTCTTGTAGAATTGGGAGGAGCAAGGATCCCAGTGGGGGAGCCAGCAATTTGACTACGTAGAACGGTTTACATTAATCATAAGAATAGAATACGTCACGTCCCTGTCCTGAATACGCCAATGCAACGTCGTACCGGACAGATTTTAAAGAACTATTTTGTTCGCCGCTTAGTTAAATTTTACGTGCATAGTGATTGATCTACTTCCCTGGCCTATCTCGCCATGCTTAGATATCCACTAGACCCTCGTCTATGACGCGGCCTGAGGGTCTAGGCCTAGACTGACATCCGCAACTTCCACATTGATCAGCTCTGCTGAAGGTCCCAGGATCAAACTCTTCATGTGTTCATCTCAGCTGGATGTCGTTCGGATGAGACGTTAAATTGGTGGTCCCTTGTGATCAGTTTGTATGCTGAGGCAAGTAAAAGATCTCACCCATGGGATGAATGTGCAACATGGTGTGGACCCAGTAGTATTGACAAATTATGTCAGCATCTGGAAGCCAAGTTTCAGACCCAGTAGTATTGAAACATTGATCATATTCATGAAAAGGCCATCACTGATGTAATATGTTGGTAGTTTTACGGCTGAGTGTACTGTACTTCAGTCACATCAAATGCGGTGATTTGTGCAAGCAATATGCATAACACCATGTGTTGCAAAAAGATAAAAAAGAGAACACTTTAAAAAAAATGTGTAGCTATTCCGGTACCGCCAGGCACCAAGACTCCCATACTTTGCTAGCGATAGATGGGACCCTGTGGCATCCCATGATCAAATCCATTGACTTACAAACTGCATATAGGAGCAAGGCTTATGGTCAGCGACATTGGTGTGATGCAATTTGTGCTCTGGCACCATACGCCGTTGCTACAAAACCCAAGCATCATTTTTGGGAAAAGACCAAAGAACTCCAAAATGACAGCTTAAAATGACTCCAAGCTGCAGGAATGTATGATTTAGTTTATTGATTAAAAGAACACCGCTTCAATTCATGTCAACTTGTGCAATACACTGCACTCAGTTTGCCAATTTCAGGGGACATGAACCAAGATAATAACATTCCCAGTTGGAAAAATACAATTATCTGAAGTATAACCAATTGAGCCTTGTTTTAAGGCCACAGAGCTCTGGACAAAACTGCACTCATCTTTCTAGCACAGATGCTAATAGGATTTTTTCAGAAACTATTTCTGACAATGGATTGACAGTATGGAAAATAGTATCATGATATCTTCAAGTCCAACCAGAGGAAAAAAAAAAACTTCCTATAATCAGGCCTCCTCGCTTTGAGATAATACAAGATTCAAAAACTTTTTATTGAAGTGACTTGCACATTTATTTATTAATATATTTTCACTGGGTTACATAATCCTAGGAGTTTTTCATATGGCCCAGTATAAAAACATGTAAAAACAAGTACAAACAAGGTCGTGGCATTGTGAACTTCTTCAGGTAAATTATTCCAGATTGTGGATCCTCTATAAATAAAAGACCTTTAAAAAAAAAGTGTTCTACATACCGAACATCAACTTGCATAGTATCACCCCTACGGGTGTTTCTCTCATTAGTATCACATGCCATAACCACTGAATTACATAAATAAGCAGGTGCAGTACCATGGATACAGTTGTACATTGTTATACTAATGAAGTAATTTATTCTTTCCTCAATAGTTTGCCATCTTAACATTTACAATATCAAAATTGCCACTAACAATACGAGCGGCTCTGTTTCATAGTCTTTGAATAGTTTGAATATTTTTGTTGGAACATCCCCAAACTGCACATGCATAATCAAAGACAGGCATGATATAAGTTGAATAAGTCAATTTCAGAATATTACTTGGTACTATATGTCTAAGTCACATTAGGTAAACAAAAAAGTATCACTTAAAACATGTTTTTTTTGGAGAGTTAACAATGTCTAGATCATAAGAAAATAACGCAAAAGTCAATTTATCAGTACAACAGAAGCATACCATTATGAACATTTCGGTGAGAAAGGATATATTTGTTTAGGTTAATAAGGCTGGTGTCATTAAAATACCCATCTCCACTGAACAAGACCAAACACTTTCTTGGTATGCTGTTGTGTTGTAGCTTCCATAACTTGATCCCACAGATGAAAGTCAGAGATACACACGAGCTTCAAAAGCCTTTTGATCCAATTTTTAAGAGAATCAGCAGCACCAGATTCATGCACAAAGGACCCTGTGTATGCTGAAGAAAGTTAAGCATGACCTGCCATAGAGTGGGCAGATTTCAAGTGGCACAGGACATGCCAATGCAATTAGGTTTGAAATTTGATGCTACTTCTTAGACTCTACACCATCCATTTTTCAAGATTGATTCCCGTTACTCCAAGTAGTGCGTTTTCAAGACCTCTTCAGTTTCCTTAAAAAAGCAGCTCATGTGCATGTTCCTGCACAATGTTTGCGGAAAGCATGCCAAAGATATGTGATTAAATCTCCGCTTAAAAGCACACCTATCGAGGCTGGAGGTGCACGAACATGGAAATGCTTTTGTACATCTTCCTGTGACATGTTTATGATCTCCCTTAATGAAAAGAAGACCATTGGTTCATTGGGTAAGCCATGGTGTGATCACAGGTTCATTTCCAAGTCTATGTGCTCTTCATGAGGTATATCTTATCTCAGGATGGAATTGTCAGCATAAGATGTTTTGGCGGTGACAGTGGCAAAAACGCCAGTGATGGTGCATTTCTATCACATCAAATGTGGACTCCAAGTCTCATCTCGAAATCGCTTCAGCTAGCTTCTTACAAAGCTTGAGCCTGGAAGCATTGAGACAGCAGAACAAAGAAATCACAATGTGACTTTGGAAAATATTTGAAGTCGAAAAGACAATAAAACCAGCAGCTGAGATATCATGAGTCAGCAGCAGCAGCAGCTTGAAGGACATACAAGAAATTAAGGCAATAAATCTTTATCTGATACTATTACCCCCCATTAGGATATTAGTGCTGGCCTGGAAGACGAAATGCAAGGACAATTAAGATGAATCCGCCATAAAAATGGCAGACGGGAATTTGCGCGGATTGACGGAGCATCTCTAGTGGCTCTTTGGGTCTTCTGATGGGAGCCACTGGGGTGTTATGGGGACCACAAGTGACAGGGAAGCACTGCAAAGGTCCACATGTATTGTATGAAGCCACCCATTCATTGAGGGCTCACAAAGAATCCCTTCAATAACTATGACAAGTTGATTTCAGCCATATTTGCTTTGCCCCCAGCTTTCTTGATGGTACATATATGGTATTTGAGAATATGTATAGCCTGTCCGCCAGATGTCTCTTAACACTACAGGGGCTAGGCTGGACTGGACGTTAATGATGCATGAGTGACAAGTGTCTTAGGGCCCCCCCACATCCTTCCCTTTGTCATATCTGTTCATAAGAAATAATGACTGCTGATGCAGGATGCCTCATCTCATATGCCTTCCTATTGTTAAGCTAATGAGGTGATCGATATGGCCAGAAACCTAATGTGCCCACTGTCTGGCTTACCTCCAGTCACACTGTGTAGATATTTGCAGTTGCTTTTCAGTCAGGACACTTGTTTGGCAAATGATGGATTCTGAATCATCTGCTTCCCATGATCGATCGCTAAAGTGTTAAAAAGGTCCAAACAACCACTTAAAGGAACTAACCAAGCATGAGCCTATCTCATCAATTATTATGCCATTTGACAGTTTTGTCTATGAGAGATCAGGTAATGGAATAAAGACGAATCTGAGCTTGATTTGTTGTGGATTTCCGTTGGTTTTGAATGGCATCCCTGCTTTCCTACTAGTCCCCCTTTTTTGCATTATAGCGTAACTGATCTATAGCTACAGGGGTTCATTTTTATCAGCCGATAGAATTAAAATCAAAGATATGACAAGCAAGAAGACCAATCCTTTATCCCATGGATGGGGGTTTCCACTTGCCTCAGTGTGTACACATACATGGCCAAATGTGCCACGTGCGTTTTCCATGCGTTTTGATAAATGCATGGAAAACGTGTGGTTTTCATCTCATTATAATTAGGCAAAAACCATGCGTTTTCCATGCTTTTATCCATCTCATGGAAAACGCACGTGGCACATTTGGCCATGTAGTATAGGCAACAATTTAACGTCTTGTGTAAACAAGATCCAGCTGCAGACGCAGCATATAAAAACAGGGGAAATTTAGAAGAGTTGGCCTGAACTATAAGCCCCAGACCACCCTGATGAGTGCTGAACCTTGGAACTGGATAGGACCTAGCTACAAATTCAACCACTAACCCAGCAGCTTAGCTTAACCTTTGAGGTCTAGGGAACCACAAGTGAAACACAAGGTATTCGTTGTGAGGCGTATGCATTTGTAGAATCGCACATGTCGGCAAAACTGAGGGCTCGCCAGACGCCACTAATCCTGGTGCCCTTGGGAGGAATGACGCGGATCTTTTCTGACAGATGCGAGCAATCCGGAACTAAGGGGACTGAGAGAGACCTCTGCCGGCATGATACATTACCAGCAACAGAGATCAGCCAACGACAAGAACGCGGTGTATGCAGCATCCCTGGAGGTGGGAAGCTGACATCCCTGCCCTGGCAACACTAATGCACACCTCAGAAGCAGCAGCATCAGCAGCAACAGCATCAGCAACAGCAGCAGCAGCAGCCTGATGCCCTTACAACCAACAAACGAATTACTGTCCTCCGCAGCTTCTCCCTATACTGTAATTCACAGGGCCATTTTGTCTCATTGCCTTGCCTGCACATGTTCTCTACATGTGAACAAACACCAGTCACACCCAGCAAACCCTTCTACATGACCTAGCTTAATGTCTTATTTGTAGCTCATATATCAAATATATGAAACGACACTAGGTTAATATGACATATATACCAAACACTAACGAAAAGTAGGTCAATGTGACATACATATCGAATAAAAGTAGGTCAAATTTAATTGGATTTCTATGACAATAGCAATTCCAGATTCGTTTCAAAGCGGTTTCTATTCCATTTGCATACATAATATAGCATGATGTGTGAGTCACAACTGTAATTGTATTCCAATGCATTGTGCTTACTCACACAACAGTCTGCGTGTATGAATCTTCCAAGTAAGCAGTGATATACAACTTCAGCAAAGATATCACATTTCATTTAGCTGCAGATATTGAGTCTGACATAGCTTGACCTTCGTCTTCCTGCAATATATAGGCTGTTAACAAAGCCGAATATATCTCAGCTTCTTCCAGGCCTAAGCTGAGCTGCAGTACTTAGTGTTAGACCTGGCAGCAGCAAGCCAAATTAATACCCTACTGTGTAGGTCTTATTAATGTATTCACCAATTACACACAAGGGGTGGTTAATGAGATGTGCCATCAGTCTTCTTAATCTTCCACAGGCTCCTGCAAATTTCTAAGGACCTTGCCAAATGGAATATATCTTGTGAGTCATATGTCATGCTGTCAATACCTCACATCATGACAGTCACTTAAAGGAAAAATGAATTCTATCAAAACACGACAAGCGCAAATCTATCCGCTTGTTATTGCCTAACATGCAAGGAGAGCTAGAGGGAACAGCTCAGCTCGTGAATCATAGATTATGAAGTCACAACAACAGCAAATAACTCGGCAAACAACACACAGGAAGGCCTGAAAAAAATAACAAAATATACAATATCTATAAATAAATATATATCATCCTTATTGGCACAATCTCGGCCTATTATTCTTATAATATTTGATGCCAATGATAACAAACATACAATATATTATATACCATTGGTGACGTCATAGCATGACGTCATAGACTTATGGTAACAGCAATTACAAATTCCATAACTGTGGATGGACATGCAGCTATAGTGACAATAACATAGCAAAGCACTTGAACGCTACCGTAAGACAGTGCCGCAACAGGTTCGCCAAAAAGGCAATCATATTGTCATTACATGTCTCAATGCCACTGGGTCTGAAGCATAACCAGCTTATACGACCAGCTGCCAGAGGCTGACATAATGATGAGATGATAAGGCTGCTTGGAGTCCGTAACATGTTACACATTACGTCTTTTACTTGCCTCAGCATAGACACTTTTTAAAATTACATTCTTGCGAAGAATTTAGGCCATTGCATTCACAGCATCACCACCGCTAGAGTACTACAAACTTGCATTAAAAAAATGCAAATCGCATTAGACAACAAACAAAAACCCTCCACCTTATGATTAACGTTGCAGCTAAACCTATTGTTATTCTAAGAAGAGGCTGTCGACTACTGTTCACAGTTACAGCTGGCCCATGTTAAGTGCTAATACACTGCTGTTTGGCTTGAGTGAAAACACGTTGTAAAAATTCCCCCATGTCCTGTCCTGAGAACAGTTTGCAAAATGAGAAACGAAGGAGTTTTTACACCACCTTAAAAGTGACCATAAACACGCTGATGACGCTCTGGAGGTCGTGCTGAAGACGGGCAAGACGCTGCCCAAGACGTAAACCTGGACGTTGTCTAGAGCGTTGTCGTTACGTCGACGCTTTTATGGGGGACGTCGTGGAAAGGGGTGTTGTGATAAACCCTGTGGACAAAAGGGCTACCCTACTTACCGATGCCAAATGATCAGCTTGAAGAGATACCATGGAAGTCTCCCATTCAGTCTTTTGTTAAAGATTTAATCAAATAATAAGAATGTACTGATCTTCATTGTGATGTGGTCTAAATGGTAAATAAGGTGGTCTTGAAGTGGGGTTCTATTGCACTAGATGTCTATGCAAAGGCATGTAAAATACCCCACCAATGGAGTAAATGTGTAATATAGTTAGGAAACCAAGTAACTTATCATCTCATCATTACGTCTGCATGCTTCAGTGCATTAAGCATTGGACATTGAGACAATCATTATAAAGGATTTGATTGGTTAAATGCTGCCGGTTAAAAAAAAGGTTATAGGTTTCTTCAACATAGCCCTGTTACTGCTTTAACCACAGATAACCTCTTCCTAAAAATGCACCTGCACAATTAGATGGGACAAGTTCTGCTGAGTAATTCATGAATTATGCTAGAAGCGGGATTTGAATCCAAAGCCACTGTCACAAAAGTCCACCATCCTAACCACTTGACCAAAAATCCATCCCCTTTGAGTATCGACAATACAATCCAGTTTCAAGCAATTCATTTCCGAAGCTCACAGATTCAGAGGTCAGGGATCATAATCCCAGACACCAGAAAAAAAATCCTTTGCATGTGTGACGTGACAAGAGATGGTAGCAGGACAAAAGTTTATGACAAGAGAACTGACCCCAGATGATTGTCAAAGCAAAATGCCCGAGGAAAACACCAGGGCAAAGAGATTTCAAGTGAATTGAGAACGCTGTTGTTTGGATGTAATGAATGAATTCTCACAGCGGAGTGACAAAGCAATGGGAATCACGAGAGAACACTAGTGTGTTTGAATGTGCCACAAAAGCACGGATGAAGCAGCCAGGCTAATCCTCACTCCAGCCTACAACCTGTGATTGATCACAATTCTCACCAGACTATCCCAAACAATTCCTGCAAATCTATCCTGAGGGGGCCTGCTCAACTGCTGTGTGTATAACAAGCTAAACCCACCGTCACTGGGGCCTTAATTGGATAAGGAGGGAAGTTAAACAAGAGCCTAAACATAGCCATGTGCATATATGAGTGTGGATGTTTGCCACACTAAATTCCTACAGTTAGGAGATAGAATTTGAGCCATTGTTGACAAAGCCATGGTATCCCGTTTGTGTATCAATCAGGTTGATTGTTCACTCGAAGCCTTTCAACGGCGAATTAAACTTTAAATGCTGATGAAGATGGAATGAGTATGGGATTTGCAGAGAGCGCTAGGGACGCCTTGTTCGCAGTTCATTACGCTCCCAATGACGTTGGTGACGTAGCGTTGTGCGTAGAGAATGCCTTCACTGCCTTGACGCCAGATATTGAAGCACAAATCACTCTATCATCACAGGACTAGGATGCAAATCTGGCTGATTGATAATCAGATCAACAGCTGCGGCAAATGATGGGGAAGCTGGGCTGCTGCGCCTGGTGATGCGGGTCACCAGACTCCCATCAAACGCACCATCCTTTGTTTGCCCATTGCCTCGTATTTCAGCAGTGCTCGCCATAATAGATAGCCTCCCAGGACGAATGCTCTTTTCTATTCGCTTCTCATAATCTAAGGACAGAGGCTGTAATGCCTTTCAGCACGAAAGAGCAGCCACAAATGAAGAGAAACCATAACAAAACATCACAGTTCAGGACAGCTCAAGACAGCTAAGGACAGCTCCATCTCATGCGTCTTTCACTTGCGTGTGAACCAAAGGTTCACTCCTCAGTAAATGCCGTTCTTGGTATCTTCTGTCTTTCCCTTTTGTTGCTGTGAAACTTAAACTGTCCCTTATCGCCTATTTGCAATAAACATCTCTGTTAAATGTCAAATTTGTAGGTCAAAGTTTCAATCTTGCATTGTATCGTTAACAAAATTCCAGGGGATGTGTTATTCATTCATCTGAACTTTCCATCAGATAAATACAATACTTGATACACCAATTTCAAATGTCTGCGGGAGATAATGTAGCGTCTCTCCTGAGGCAATCTCTGGTTTCAATCTCTATCTTGAAGTTCATTCGTTAGGCTGCCATAGATTGCGAATATACAGTTTTTCCCAAATGCATGTGGTATACATATTTGAAAAAGAAGCTTCAATGCGTCCACTTTTCTGTGAGGTTCTGAAGCATGTAGTTTGCACAACATGCACAGTATAAAATAGAAGTAAAAATGTTGCATTAGAGAGCTATCTGTGGAGCCGTTTAAAATTTCATCGCCTCTCAGTGACAATTGAGTGGAAAAATGTGACAGTGAAAAATGACAATAGTTCTGATTAGATCTGGCCCTTCGCTGGAATTCGAGATGGCTGATTTCGTATCAAGAAGTTCTCCAATTTCTGCTGAAATAATCTCTCACACTTCTAGACCTTCTTTTTCGGAAGCAAAAACAGATGGCAGCTTTCAGTTTGTGTTTATCATGCTCCATTGCAACCACAAATATTTTTGGTGCGAAGGTATTTTTGGAGTTCTGAGGTTTGCCACATAACCTTAAGAATCGATCATCTGGTTCTTAAGGCATGAGCCTTTTTGGATAAAACCATATTTTGAGCTAGCTGGAACACCTCAATTATTGCACCTAATAATAATAGTATTTAAAGGGTCAAAAGATATGATCACAATAGAAAATGTTCAATAAGTAAGAATACTGATACAAATGTATTAAGACCAATTCAATGATTTCGAAGAATAATCTTCACAATCCCTAAGTTAAATCATCTTCTAAGACGAAATCTCATTAAGTAGAATTTTAAATCAGCTAACATTTTTAGAGATTTGATTTAAACAATTTCCACCCGTACCAATTTTGACTACGGTAGGTTAGCTTTGTCTAACATGGTACGTGGTAATGCCCCCAGGATGACATTTTGCTGAGCGTAATAGCTCCTACAATCAAAAATGGCTGCCAGATTGGGCGATTTGATGACAAACTGATTGCCGTGTCTGCTCGCATGTCGTGCATCTTATTAACATGTCTGCAAGATTCGTGACAACAATGTGAAAGGAACTCATGGCAAATTTACGACCAATTGTGGAGAAGTTATCAACTCTCAAAGACGGTGTGCTGTTTGGCTGTTGTGACACATCCATCTGAGCCTTCCAATTAGGTCCTAACAATATAGACTGCATACTTGAGTAGGTTGCGAGTTAATTAGAGTATAAAATGCACTTGAAATGCCTTCACAGAACCAGTGCTTGTTTTTAGGACTTTCTTCTCTTTTGCTCAAGTAGCTGGGGCTAACAGGGTACATCCGTCCACCTGACAAGATCAGATCAATAACTCCCACCATGAGAGGGCAGCAGTGGTCCTACCATGTCGCTTCTGCACGCTTCTTACCCCAACAAAAAACAGGGAATAAATCCGGCAAATGGCAATTAATCAGGAAAACAGAGAGGCTATGCACATCACGGAGAGGAGAGGAGAGGAGAGGAGAGGAGAGGAGAGGAGAGGAGAGGAGAGGAGAGGAGAGAAGAGAAGAGAGGAGAAGAGAAGAGAAGAGAAGAGAAGAGAAGAGAAGAGAAGAGAAGAGAAGAGAAGAGAAGAGAAGAGAAGAGAAGAGAAGAGAAGAGAAGAGAAGAGAAGAGAAAAATGTGGAAGAGGAAGACAGGGGGAGAAGGAATAATAAAAAGTTGATGGTATTTAGGGTGCGAACAGAAAGAAGTGAGTCTAACAAGAAAAGAAATGAGAGGAAATGGAAAAGAAAACAGTTGATAGCAAAATGATACAGAAGGAAAGAAGAAGGGGAGAAATTGTGAAAATAGATGAGAGGAGAAGAAATGAAAAGAAAGGAAGTAAAAACAACCAGCAAACATATACAAAATTTAGAGCAAGGAAGCTGGGAAAGAGAGAGAGCTCAAGTGAGAGAGAGAATATTGCCATAGTGTAAGTTATAGCTTGTTTTATCCAGCTAATAATCGCCACCATTTATATCCAAGAATCAAAGCACAAGGCTGTTTTATGAGCAATAATTTTCCCCGATAAACAACCACCGAAAAGTATTAAATTTTTTGCATTGTGTCGCGTGACATAGGTTACAATCCAATCTATGCATGTCAGGCAGAAAGCGGATAATATCTCAAACCAACATGCTATTCACAATATCACATATGATTACATGGTCAATTAGAGAGTTGGTTTTGTGGTTACATCAATCTAATAACCCTGAAACACTGGGAATTGGAATTGACAGACACTGAGCATTAATATATTTTGCCATGCTTTATATTTCAGTGGGGCTGTTGTTGTAGCAAACATTGGAGCAGATACTATGGTCAGTTTGCACAGAACAAGACTATAAGCTTTGCCAAGTGTCACTTGCAAAAAAAACACAGACTCTACATCTTCAAGATGGTAATGTTGTGTTTTCTCAAGCAAAATGATGCAGAGATGAGAGGGCCCACTATATGATGCAAAAGCTAATCTTATGACACAGTAGATGATGAAGTGTACATTATAGAGTGTCATGACAGAGTTAATGACACAACAGAAGCTGAAAAAACAAGTTGGGTTGACAGCCAATGGTAGGTGATTGAAGATGGTTGCAGCATCTACTGGAGACAGCAGCAGGGAAGCAGGATGGATGAGGAAAGATGCTATATGCAATCTCTAGAGACATGGAAGCTGCAGTTATTGGCATATAACATGATACGTATGACACTGTGCGTCTTATGAGAAGAATGGTATAAATGCATTAAGGAGCAGCAAAATAATGGAAATGTATTTTTTTATTCAAGATCCGACTGATAGTGTCGACAGTTTACTGCTAGAAGAATCCAGGCACTAGAGCTACATACAGGTGTGCTGCAGGGAGCATACCTACTTGACTTGCATCCCTAAAATGGACACAAGAGTTAACATGACTTGTTGTCATGCCTCAAACGCACACAGCGGGTAGTTCGGTGCCTTCGTATCTGAGATGGTGACAATAGAAGGCACATATTGTGGCACCTGATTTTAGACTGGACATTCCGAGGCATCAGGGTTGCATACCTCACGTTCCACAGAGATGCTGCAGGGTCGCATCTTCCATTTGCTTCGGTTACTGCTGCTGCTGCTGCAGCTGCAGCAGCATTGCTTTTGTACAACAACCATTTGTATGGACCCACCCATCCTGCACGACTGTTGATGCATGATTCATATTTACTGAAATGTTTTCCATATGTTCACCACTTATCAAACTACACTACTCTTTCAACTACAAATATGTGTTTAAAACCTTCATGACTAGACTAACCATAAATGGATGTTTACCTTTTCCAAATAATGCATTTATTGGCCTGTTTGACACACCTGTAGTGATGGTTCGGATGACCGAATTATGGCTATAAAATTTTATAGAGTAACGCCTGTTCTATACCATTAATAAATTGAATTTAGATTACAGCGATTTATATGAAATGTAGTTACGTGCACCTGTTAATATGTGGAGTGCAACATGTTACGGTAGGTGCATGTACTATTGCAATGTGGCACATTTCCTGCAATAAAAACAACATTGCTTCATAACAAACTACAGCAAAAACCTCACATGTAGGCTTGCGACTAATACAACCCTTGGTGAAAATTTCTGTCCTAAAATAAGATGACATTTATTTTGCATCAACAATGTGAACTGCAAATATTAGGTTATTATTAGCTACGAGCTTTTGGTCGTCCAAAAATAAAAATAAAATAAATAAATAAACAATGTAATAATTTTAAAAAGGTAAAATCAAGTATTTTTCAATTAAATTAAACTTCTAAGGAGATTAAAAATATTTTTAAAACCATTAATATCAAAACACTTTTTGAAATAAGAACGTTAGAAGAACGACAAGGTCAGAGTTAGCAATACAAAGGTAAAAAAAACACTTGTGGGTGGTCTTAATGGTGAGGTGTTCTTAATAATGAGGCGAAGTTCCACTGTATAGTAAAACCTCGTAATCAAGACCACCTTATGCAGAATTTGCTGGTCTTAATTGTGAAGGTAAACCTTCAGATTGGCAAGACAAGTATATCGACCATTTCAAATATCAATGGTTCTCATTGTGACATGGTTTTAATATGCCGTAACAAAGACCTGTTACACTCTAAGAAAAAAAAGGTTCTTAAAGGTTCAACATGGAACCTATGGGTTCCATATGGAACCTGAAGGTTCTATAGTACATATAAAGGTTCCTAATGATTCTTAAAGGTTCAATGTAAGAACCACATGGTTCAATTACACACCAAAGGTTCAAAACTTGACAAAAGGGTTCAATGCCAAGTACATTAGTTACTAATACTTAAATGGATTGTTAAGGGCAATCACTTAATTGATTAGAACAATGACTAAAGCCAGACAGTGCAGCCTCAAAGAGCAATTAAGCATTACATTAGACAGTTTAACTGATCAACTAGCACTTGGAATTCGGTTCCTGGTGAGTAATAAATATTTTACTTGTCAAATGCTTCATGGTAATTAATATAATATGTAAATAGTTTTGTTTAATCAAGACATGAAAACATGCTGTTATATTGTTAAGATGTATTGTTTTTGCAGAGATTTGAGTAGGAAAAAATACCAAATGACTATGAAAACATTCAGGACATGATGAAGAGGACTGTACCACACTCACTGTAGCATTTAGGAAGCGGAGACAATGAACTGCACAAGAAAACCCATTGCCTGTGTCATGGTATTCATTGCAAAAAAAAAAAAAAAAATACATTTCACTATCTTAAATCTGTAAATGTCATGTTGAATACTACTTTTGCATATACAGTAGATTGTTAAAGTATCCATGCCTCTAGATTTTGCTATATCAGCTATAAATCTATATTGGACAAAAGTGGTACATGCGATCAGCACAATTTTTTTTGGAAGTGATAATTTACCACATGTTGTAAATTTTCAAGCCACTTTGCAACTGTTATGTAATGTTTTAAAAAACAGACACCAAAATATTAATTTTTATTGATGATAATTTGCCTTTTTTATTTTTTCATTTCTTATTATCACACTGAAATATTTATATTGAAATATCAATAAAATTTGTTGTTGCAGACTCTTCATGTAATGAATCACAACTGTATTTATCCAAAAAGACTTGAAATTGTGCAAGTCAGCTTGCCAGGGTACATTAAGGAGAAAATGAAAGGTAACTTTGCATAGTTTTTTTAAAACTTCTTTCTTATTAAAATCAAAGATATCACAATTTTTTGTTGAAGCATCCATAATGCAAATATAGACTGTAAATGACTCTGTGGTGTTGTGTATTCACATTGATATTTTCAATAAAGAACCACCCTTAGACAGAATGCAAAAAAGTAGAACATTCCATGAAAAATTATGAAGAATGAGTGACTGGATGACATGTACAAAATTTACATGCGGATTGCCTGTCAACAACAAAGAACAAAGCCCACCAGGTGGGCAACAAACAACAGTTATAGCACCAATAATATGAAAAACAGTTTTGTTGCTACCTAGTTAATAAATATACAAAACATATTTGCAGCTGTAATAATATATATAATTAATGTCTTCGATGCAACCATCTAATGTTATGATTTTTATAACACTTCCTATGCTTTATTTTGACAGGAGTCAACACCCACATTTTTGTTCAGATCAAGCACAAGAGAGAGTCCAGTATATGTGGAAATTGTTGAAATATGGCATGATGGTCATCCAAGAGAGAGAACCTGATATTTCACTGGCTTTTGGTTGTTTAATTGCTGTTTATTGGATACAAAAAATACACCATTGCATGTGCTATGTGGAATTTTGCATCATTGGTTGTGGCATTGTGTATGAAGTGATTTAATCCCTAGGTTGTGTGGAGCTCAGTCCAACATACCAAAAATATTTTCATGAAAGAAAATAAATGTATAAACCAAAATTTATTTTGTTGTGCTGTATATTTATTCATATCTAAAAGAACCTTTATTGAACCAATATATGAACCTTTAATTGAACTTTGTAAGGTTCCAAATAGAGCCACAGGGTTCTAAAATGAACCCTAAACAGAACCATAGATTCACCTATAAAAGTTCTTTGAAGAACTGTTGAACAATCCAAGGGTTCTTTACAGAACCATTTGATGGGCTTATTCATGAACCATTGGGTTCCATACAGAACCTTTGTTCAAAAACCATTGGGTTCCATTAAGAACCTTAAAATGGAACCTTGGGTGGTTCTTTTGTTGTAAATTTTAGTAAGGTTCTAAAAAGAACTAATAAAGGTTCCATATCTATACTGGGCTTTTGAACCTTTAAAGGTTCTATATAGCACTTATATTTTTTAGAGTGTACATCAAAACAATGGCTATAACAATATACACGTAACTTCCTTGTCACATTTTTACGTTTTCAGAACGTCACAATAGCAACAGGACGTTTGCAATTGACGTCATACAAATGAGAGAATAAAGCAACGGTGGCGACGCCTGGAGTAGCCTCAAAATCCTTTTTAGATCCTTCGGGATCAACGAAGGCCAAATAAATCGGTTGTTAAGCCACAGCTCAGAGATGCCATTTGTAAAAGAGGGATAACAAAATGTTAATGTGTTTGATAAAACTCCAGCAGCCAATGGAAACGATTACAATTATGCTGAGGTGTTAAGGTGACAATGGACCCTACTTTTTTTGGGAATACCTTTTGGTGGAAGGACACAAATGTTGTTAAAATTGCTGAATAAGCTGTTCGCACTCAGCAGGTGGACTCAGCATGAGTTCAACACATCACAAACCAAATGAAGCTATTATACTTTATTACTGGCCACTAAAAGTTGGTCTTGGTCATCTTTAGAAGGTTGTGTTCAAGACAAAATGGTTTTAGGATGTCATAGAATCACAAATTGCTGCGAATGGAGCCTATGATAAGCAATAATCATCTACTCTCATTGGTTTAGTGAATGTAAATGGGCTTTGGTAGCACTTCAACCCACTGTTAGTTATAAGTACTGAAGACCTACATTCGTTTCTCATGATCCAGTGAACATTAAGCTCTTTTGATCATGATCCAATTGGCAGGCAACAAGCAGGTATGAACACATTTGGGACTTCTTTTGTAAGTCCTAATTATCAGAGGGGTTTGCCAAGGTGCATCATTTGGCCTGTGTATATTTTATATTCATGATATCCTTCATTAGTGCTGCTGTTTTGTGAGGATGACCATCGAAAGCACAAAACTGATCACCACCTGTGTAAGAGCAAACCATCAGAGGGGTTTGCGAAGGTACATCATTTGGCCAATGTATATTTTCTATTGACGTTATCCTTCAATTATCGTTACTTTTTTGTGAGGAGTGACCACCGAAAGCGTGCACAAAGATGAAGTTCCTAGAAAAGATGGCGATGACAAGGCCATTAATGGGGTCACGTGACCAGCTTCAAATGAACATCGAGTGATTGGGAGAGGGAGCACCTGGTGTTGATTGGGCTAAAATATAATCGATGCACCTGTGTTTGAAAAATATCACCTAATCTGCATTTATATGTGAAGGTTTAAACTAAACTGTATAGTGCAACGTACCAAGTTGACAGTTCTACAGGAATCGAGGTCATAGGTTACCATTAAAGAACTAATGGGTTTGGTAAATGCGTCCAGTTCTCTGTATGGTTCAACTAGAATATTGATCCCATGAAAAAGATGTTCAAGACATGATCCGAATGAATGATAGCATCATGATCACAGTGTACGTTAAATGTACAAAATTTGGAGGGTAGGAAGACTAGGATAAAATGCAAGAAATGAACCTACCCCTTTCCAAATCCGCCTCGAAATCCGGTGGTAGTAGATCCTCCCCACATCTTGGCATTCCAGGGTAAACGCTCCGGGGGGTCAGAAGAAAGTAGAAGGGGGTGCTTATCTAGATAGGGGTGGACAGCGGGCATTGGTCACTGCCATGGCATTACTGCCTGTGCAAATTGCTGCTCAATTGACAGACGAACACCTTACTGATGCATCCAGAGTCCTCTCCTCTCTCTCTCCTCCCAGGATTGATTGAAATGCACACGATAACTGAGTAGCCACTGCACACACTGTGTATAACACACACACTGCGATTCACCTGCACAGTGGCTGCTGAGTTCAGAGCTCAGAATTTGCGGCTAAGTTCAGATCAGCAGTTCAGTGCGCTGGCTTCAGCAGCTACTCCGAGTGGCCTGACAGCGACGACGTCTCAGCGAGCGCACGAAAGGCGCGTCACGGCGCGTGTAGCAGCAGCAGCACCGTCATCAGCTGCTGCAGCAGCAGCAAGCGTCGAAGGATGCACCAGGGCCTGTCCATCGCTGCTTCCTTGCCTTAATGGCAAGATCTAGAGCTCTGTCACGCCAGTTTTTTTTTGTTTTTTTGTTGTTGTTTTTTGCACGCCACACCAGGCTTCCGATGAGCACAGGGCAAATATTGCAAAAACTGGACAAGCAAGTTTCTTTGCAATTAGATAAGCCCAAGACATTTTTAAAAGACATCAAGTCCATAATTAAAGCCATCATATCAACTTTATGACGTGTCTTACTCATTTGTAACTCGTCTTGTCAACTCCTTTGTAATTCGCTGTAATCAGTTGACACCAGCTAGGGCATGTAATGTTGAGAGGGTTGGCCTCAGCTGGTCAACTCAGCTGACCATTCAGCTGGTCACCGGATCGATAGTCACAGCTTAGGCCTTAATGTGACCTCATGCGACCTCACATAACTCAAGGTCATATTGCGCATGCGCATGACCTCAACCGGAAGCACTTTGCCATGTTATGCAAAGGGGGTGCAATGTGGAAGTGGCCGACCACCAGAGGTCGTTAAACGAGTTTGAACTGCTGCCGAAATGACCTGCTCCATGCTTGCCGGCCACAAATCGACCGTAAATCGGGATTCCGGTTGTGGCCGAAATGAATATTGGGCGAATTGGACATAAACAAGGGTTGAATGACCTGTGGTTGAACTTTGACCTAATTTTTGCGACACGTTCTATTTGTTTTTGCTCTCACATCACTGAACGGTAAAGTGAGGATAAGCTCGTTTGCTGACATCAATATATTTAAATATTTGTTCTAATGCAGATTTGCAAATCAATTTGTTTGTAATCATAATTGCACATTTGCTTACATTATCATATATCGCGAGGTTTAAGGGTAATCTTAAGTTATAATATTGGCTGTAATTAAATCCGGATAAAATTATAAACTCCACCAAAAATATAAACATAGCCAGGACTGAAGCTTAGTTAAATTATTAAGGCTCATAGGCAGACGTAATGATAAGATGCTAGGAAGACGTTGCATGTCACGATACACATCCGTACTCTGTGTCAATGCTGATACAAGCACAGGCGCCGTCCAGCAGGCGTTATCAAGACATAGAATAGAAAGAAGTTATTATATCTTGTCATGTATACATACAAGTAAAGGACCCCACCCATGGGGTGAATGTGTAACATGGTGTGGACATCTCACCATGATGTCTGCCTCTGGCAGCTGGTCATTTAAGCTGACTAAGTAGTATTGAAATTGGAACATATAGCCCAAGGATGGGGCTTTTTTTTACCTCAGAAGAGTAGAAGGCCTGTAGACACTGATTAGGCATCTAGGTAACATGTTAGGGCGTTTGGAAGTCTCGCGCTATCAACTTCCAGTTAAGATACAGTACTGTTAATTTTCTTAAAATTATCAACATGGATATATGAGCCATATTATTAATTGCGGTTTCATATACATGTGTAATAAATTAGGTTATTTTTAGCCAACGAATCTTAAAATATATCTCGAGATAGGCCTATGTTGTGAGGCCAAAATGCATATTGTCATAAAATTGCTAGAAGCAAGACTTGGGAGGAAGGATTATTTGCAAAACTTCTGGCATCACAAGTTCTGTGTGAAAGGAATAGAAAGGGACTAGCTGGAGGTAGGCTTTGTGATCAAGGTGCAAATGAATGACCAGAGGCACTGACCACTGGGCAGTGAGTGACCACTGGTACTGCAAGGTTGCATTGAAGCTGCCCACCCTGTGTGAATAATTGCAGTGGGTCAACAGGGGCTAAATTGGCCTCTACTGATACTACGTGACGTCACAATGGTGTCATGACGTCACAGCAGCTGCACGTGCTCATATCATGGGATGGAGGGTGGCCACCATATTGATGGTAAGTTCTCACCCCAGCCAATAACTCATCTAACCCTCTCCCATACAAATGACCCTGCCTCACAAAATGCCCCCTGCCACACAATGTTGCTGCCCAAAATGTTGTCAGCTCCCCTCGATCCCCGCCAACGCCGCGCAAGGTGACGTCAGACGTGATCAAAGGACACGTGACAACGTCATGCCCTTTGATGACGCAATTACTCAACGCCACACGCCAAAACGTCACAAGTACAACAGGCTTTCAGAATATGATAAATCGAAATGTGATAAACACTCTAGAAATTAAATTAAAATGGAAAATGTTAACGGTTTAAAGGGCCTCCTTGTGGTAGACCAGAGAATGACATGTCTTTTTGTAAATGACCATTTAAATATTCTTAGATTTATAGTGAAAAAATGTTCTCATATAAACTATCTTTAGCATACACATTGCACATTACATCCTACGCACAGCCACTGGTAAACACACATCATCAAATTCCAAACATGTTGCACATTGATAACAAACAGTATCATTTCTCAAATATTAAAAACATCACCAACTTGTAAACATAGACATCACTAGCTTAAATAATTAGCTCCAACGTCAAAACAAGACGTCATCAAAATCGTCAATGCACGAAACAGAACCGCAGGCACGTTTTTGCTACCATTGAAAATTGGGAGGAACAAATAGATGCACATGGATTTAGTTTTAATTTAAAAAAGAAAGAAAAAGTAGGGAAGGAGTATTTTGACAATAGAAACAGAGGGTAGATAGAGAGTGTCTCACTAGCATCCAAGTCGTGCAACAGAATATTAGACACACAATCATATGCTTATAAAGTGGGCCCATTCGTTTGCCATTCCACAGCACCACAGGTTCTTGTCATTTAAGGGGGCATCTCATTATAAGTCAAAACACGACTTATCCACAACTTAACGTAGAATATAAATGAAAGTCGGACTTACGTAAACATTATAGGATTGTTTTCCTATCGCTGGAGCAACAGAAACACAACAGTTCAAAATAAATGAATCAGATATAGCAATTCTAGTATTAAAAATACTTGGAAGATTTTTTACGTAGATTATAGTATATACTGTGTAAAATAGGAAGTCATCACTTTACAATAGGATTATATTTTGCAGGGGATTTTGTCATGTACCACATGTTATGTAATTAAAACTTCTAGTCCAATTTGTCTCTTGAGTGAATTAAGTTGTCAGTAATTGAAACTTAGGAAGTTGAAACTTAATTAAGATGTCTTTCGGTTGACGAGGCTTGATTCATTAAGGGTGATGTGATTCTTATTAAACTCTTCATACATTACATTCAACATACTTATGTACATGTATGCATGTCTAACAAGACTCGTGAGCCCTACATGCTTATTATTAATTATTCCTAGTGATAAGACAATTTATAGGCACTGAGGAGGGGTGTTATGTCCACAAAAGTACTTAAATAACAATATTAAGTTTGAAAAACCGCTGCAGCTACGTTCTGAAAATCAAAATGATATTTGAGAGTGAAATGAATGCATATAAGGAGAAGAATGTGACTTTTGTGGGGTGGGTGGGTGGGTGATTAGGGCTTTACGTCCTGTATTTCTGCACCTGCTGGGCTAATTAGGACAGGCAGAGACCATGGCAATGAGATGAAGGATGAAGCAGCAATCCAACTTAGGCTCAACCGGGAATCAAACCCGAGACCCAGCGGTTGGAAGCCTAGAGCGCTACCTCTCAGCTAGGCCCCCGCCCTGTGACTTTTGTGGGAGGCTATATTGGCTAGCTGAATGATGGTTGGATATTACAGATGTTGCCAATTACTGCAGGATAAGCCAGTCTTTGCATTGCATGTAAAGCTTTAATTCAACATTTGTCACGCAGTAGTAAAAATGAAATTATTTAAAAAGCAAAGAAAAAAATAAAAATATACCAGAAGCATTTCTAAGACACTCATTGGATGTAAGTGATATCATAGTGGACAGTGGTCAAATGGTCAAAGCATTTGGTCATGCAACAAGCCAGTGGTTGCAAAGCATGAGTTGTAGACTAATTAATATGAACGTGTGTTGGCCCCTGGGAAGTGAGTTGTAGAGAGACGGGGTATGTGCATATTCATTAAGGCCCACCTTCCCATGAGACCCCTGGCCCATCTCTGCCCATTATGAGCCGTTGAAGGCCACAATGAGACGAGGCGAGCATTCCCCATCGCAAAATGGCACCCCTTATTACAGCGACCTGAGAATTGATGGAATTATCTAAAAAAAGGTCGGACATGCTCCAACTAGTCTTAACCTTGGAGCATGGAGACACTCTTCGCTCCATGCTGGATGGGAGCTGCTAGAAGAAAAGTGTGTGTCATTCAATGGAAAAATAGTGGTAGGAAGGCTTACGATTCCATTCACGTATTTCGGTTTTTGCTTCAATTTGGTGTAGGCAATTGGCAGTTTTACCTCATTGCGCTGTGCTAGTGTTACATATTTGTCTGTTAATATTACCAATTATTGCGTAACAGACCGATCAAAGCGATGGATATTTATACAGTAAAACCCAAAAATTATGACCGTTTCAACTTGTATTGTTTAAAGGATCACTTTGCAGCTGTGATTCTAATGCAAAAATAACGTACAATTCTAGAAATTCAAGAACTGAGATCACCCTGGTATTTAGACCACTCAAATTCCTACCACAACTGGTCTTAACTATGGCTTTCCACTGTAATTTCAAAGACTGCATGATAGTAAAGAACCTGGGATACACATCCCCTTTCACCTGCTCACCTGGAACTTGGCTGAGATCAAAGACAGCCTTACCTTGACCCTCAGAACTCTACAGTCCATTTGATCATTTCATGTTTCTAGGAGACAAATCACCACTCACCTGTACATTCTACTGAGGTACCTGAGTCCACTCCCCCTCCTCTCTCCCTCGCCGGCGTTCTGAAAGTAAATAATATGACATGAATGAATAATAAACACAAAATATGACATAAATACATGGCCAAATGTGCCACGTGCGTTTCCCATGAGAAGGATAAACGCATGGAAAACGCATGGTTTTTAACTAATTATAATGAGGCAAAAACCATGCGTTTTCCATGCATTTATCCAAACGCATGGAAAACGCACGTGGCACAATTGGCCATGTAATAAACGTTATATCACATGGTTTTAGCCATGTATTTCTTGGATCATATTTTCATACACTGATAATTGCCGAAATTAATGTAACGAAATATATTGTTTACATGTCGCCAACGAATAAAGACACTTTGTCACTGTCAATGTATACCTAATGGCTTGATGCTTTGTCAGCAGCTTTCACGTATAGCTGACTGTAGTAGACATAATGATGAGATGATAAGATACATGGTGTTCACACCCTAACACAGAGCATCTAATAGTTGGCTGGCCAGATTGTTTGCATGGCTAGCGGATACAGACCTACCCCAGTGGTTTCTTGTGGTTAAAGCAGCCCTGTGTCAGGTCAGATAAAGGAATTACCCAGAACAATCATGTTATACTGTAATATTCAATATTGTTTTCTGTAGGTGGAGTATATGACTTGCCTCTGCGTGGGAGAATATTACATTACACCGACAGTTAAAATCGACTCGTACCAACATCTTGTATTTAAACTTTCATGGGTCAATATAGAAATTTACATTATATTCAGGACCATTAGGGGAGCTGTGGTGTACCATGGCTAGTACACCATTCATTTCACAGATGAGCCATTCTTTCTCAGGGCTGTGAGCAGTAGCCTTGGTGTGGAGGGCAAGGCTTAAATGCATTTCACCAGAGAATCTTGGTGGGACTGTTCAATTTGTTTGGTCTTCAGTCACCTTGCTAAAGATAATTGCAGCAGGTAATCACATTTAGTGACTACATTTATTGTAAGGACATAACTACAGCACCTCACTTAGCTGCTTGTTTGTTCAGAAAAGCAATTAGTTTTTGACGGTCATCCCTGACTTGCTGGAGACTCATACTGATTACAGCAATTATTCCAGATTTTCTTTATGCAGAATACTCCGCAATAAGTGTAAGCATTTTTATTGCCTTTAGATGGCATGATGGTAAATGATCTACAGTGATGTCATTTTGAATTTTTAGATTTTGTGGCATCATTAAAACATTTAGCTGAAAACTAGATTTTAATAGCACCCGTGCTAATCCAATGGAGATTTTCATTGACCGCGAAACTGATGTAATTTTCAATCACACGAGGCCATCACTATAAAAAATAATTCTATCAAATCAGCAAAGGAGCAGACTCAGGGGTAATTTTTTTCTTTACTTTCTCTAGTTGCTGAGCATTTCATCAAAAACTTACACAATGCATTGGTATGAAGATCATTTACTGGCATAACATTATCACATGTACCAAAGAATTCATTGTAGACAGAACTAGAAATATATAACTTCAGAGAAAAAAAAAAGTTCCAGCAGATATCATCCATCATTGTATCAGTAGCACCTGCATAGTGACGTTACAGATTAGTGACAATATGACACATGGGTTTCTTGCAACCATCTTAACTTAAGGAATCCTCTGTGGGGGTCGTGCAGGGGGATTCTTTTTGTCCACAATGGCTTAAACAAGCTCGAGGACCAGCTGGTCTGAGATAAGTGAGGATTCTAGCTGTGGTCTCCTACAGCTTTTGTACCGCCCCCCCCCCCAAATAAAAAAAAGAAGAAAAAAACACACTCGTCTCCTAGAGGCATTATAATCACACGACCCCTCCTCTGGGTGTCTCTTTTGACTTTCTCACTTTCAAGAAGACGAAGAGAGACCAATTGCGTCCAATTTGCCCACAACCCTTTCATTAAATTCCAAGAGCCATCTCACCAAACATCTATAATACATTTTACAGCCTTGAGATTCAATTTCAGCTCTGCAATTCAACTGGATGCTTTTTTACAATGAAAAGAGTGGGTCAAAAGGGCCCCAGAAGAACGAGCCGAGATGACACCCAACCCATTAGACATGGCAGCCAGTAGGGACACAGCAGAGTAACTCCAAACATTGCAACTTATTTCTCATAGTTAAAGTCATTTTTGAAACTGGTTTGCATGTAAATTAAAATTATAGCAATTTCTTCTTGACAGCTGCTTCCATCAAGCAATTTATTATATTAAATTTGGAATTGAAATCGATTTATATGATTAACTGAGATACAACTGTACATATTTAATACATTTAAATAAAACAAATCATCATAAATTAAATGACACTACATATAGTCTAAGTGACAGGGATGCATTTAGAAGGAAGGCACTCTAGTAAAAGTACATGGGTGTGTACATGTAATTGTAACAATATTGTGTAGTCAAAAATATATGATGAATTGTGCAAGTTCAGAAAACTTCGCAACTTCACGTTTAAAGATTTCACACTTTTGGGGCTTTGGCGAGAAAAGCTTGATGGGACTGAAGTTGTTGAAAGTGATCGATCAGAGGCGATTTGAACGTCCCTCTTGTGGTTGGGTATTCCAATACAGAAGATGGGAGTCCACTCCTCCCCACTCACTCACTCATCCCTTCAGCCATGCTAGGCTCTCTGGTAACTTAGCATTGTAAACAGCATCTGCTACCCTCTGCATCAGCAACCCTCTGCATCAGTAGGCACAACCAGCATCCCTAGCAGAACTGGCATATAAGAGCCATGTTTAGAACCGGTTGTTGATCTCAGTCTCCCATTAGCCACTAGAGGCGCCATATTCAATCGTCGCTTATCTCTTGGCGAAAGGCATGCTGGGAATGATATCACGTGACGCCAAAAGAGTAATGGCGGCCGCAGCTCTTGCGTAGACAATACGTTATAGTTTAATCTGCCGTGTTATTATATCTGCCGTCACTTACAACCTTTTAGCTGGGGTTTATGGCCTGTGCAAGGGGTGCAGGGGAAGCGTCAGAGGGCGCTGCATGTATTAACTCCATACAAGCGAGAGGAAAGAATAAGCAAACAGCCATGTACCTTAAATCCACTTCAAAGGATAAGAAATGCGATTAAACGAAATCATCTTTGGGATGAGCCTCTCTTATGCAATACTGATATCCTTAAAGGGTGCTCCCTGATGGAAGATCACGTGATCATGTGATCATGTGATCATGGAAATGGATCTAGGACCTTAACCACAGCTCAAGAGGCAAACTGGTTCTTTCTTCAATAAAAGCACTGAGCCATTCCTTGTCATAACTGAACAGAGATGCCATTGATGTAAAGAAAACACCATTGCCATTTTGTCTCAATTAGACAAGATGGCGCTTCTACATATTGGTAATTTGTTTCGGATTTCATCATAAGAGGCCAGTGCCCTTCCAGTTTGTTATTTCTACAGAGTAATGGAAAACCCTACAGCAAGTAATGTCCTGTAGCTGCAAGAGGACAGCTAATGACCACTGCCCAGAGGTCATTATGGGTCATTATCAGAGGTCTTCTCTTAGTTCAGCCACTGGCCACGAGGCGGATGTGACGTTATGGCGTTTTGGAGCACGTTTGAAGCACGTGCTGTGTATACAACCGCCTTAAGAAAGTTCTTAAGAGTAAAAGCGTTTAGGGTGGTTAGGTATGTACGAGGCTAACTATATCAGGCTGCAGCTATCTGCATAAACTTCCTGAGAGTATGAATAATGTGTGGTTGGTGATTTAGGTTCTTGATTAGCAATGGTTTAATTTGCATGGCAGGTGTTAGGGCATATCAACATATTACCCCATGTTCAATGTGTGGAGGTGGCCTATATTGCAGGGATATCTCAGATGCTGCATACAATGAGGTTGGTGATTTAGGTTCTTGATTAGCAATGGCTTAATATGCATGGCAGGTGTTAGGGCATGCACTGCATATCAACACATTAACCCCATCTTCAATGCGCGGAGGTGGCCTATATTGCAGGGATATCTCAGATGCTGTATACAAAGTCCCAGCAGCTTCTTGGGAGGGGGAAACGTTTGCCATTAGGCCAGGAATTTAGGCTACTCCCGTACCTCTGATGCAATTCTGAGGCCGTGTCTTTGGCTAGGTATACAAGACAAGGGCATGTATCTTTGATTGTGGAATGCTTTGGACCTTGGACCATTAAGAAGGCAGGTGGCCAGGCCAGCCCTTCTAGCCCAAATGGCCATTGGCTGATATTGAATTAGGAGGCCCACAGTTGACAATTTGGAGCAGAGTACAAGGCTATGACCAGCAAAACTTCCCTTCATTTAGATGAAGTTAAACCCATTGCAAACTGACAGTGAACCTCACATTAAGACCTAGATTCATCATTCTGTATAATTGCTCTATTTTTGTTTTTGGAAAACAAGACAGATTCTATCTCTAGGCAAAGAAGGATGGAACTCACTCAAAAACATCAAGCTATCTTCAATGTGTTAGGAGGTCTTTTGGCAAAGCTTTTAATATAAAATATCTGCAACACACGTTTACATTAACCTAAATCACACCTATTAATCATTGTCCAATCGTTGTACAAGGGTTTTTTTGTTGTAACATTTGTAGCTTGACTACCAAATATCGTGAGTTGAAGGTAGAAATCATTCTGCTTTGTTTAGCTTTGTCTTGCATCATATATGAGATGGTATTTTTTTATAGAATGAAATATTTGCAGTCAACAAAAGGACTAGAGTAGTCCTAGGCAAGCCAAAGCAATTTGAAAAGGGAGGGGCGACTATGGAGTAAACCATAAATTTCGCTTTGGAGTTTCAGTTTGTGTACATATCACAACCACGGAAGCAAGAGGGGGAGTTTTTCGTGGTTCCATAGCTGCATCGTTATAGATTTGGGCAATTCAGTTGTCATGGCAACCAAAAGAAAGAAGTTGCAGAGCAATTGGTAGGTCAGGAGCTTGACATGGGCACTTCCGTTGGGGTCCTAAGACCTCGTGCTTGGGGGGAGGGAGAGGGGGGGGGGATGCAGACCACGTGGGAGGAGACCCGGATTATCAGCACGAGGCCATGACCACGTGATCATGCACAGCGCCCTCTGTGCACAAGACGCAAGGACACACAAGATGGCGCCACGGTCGCTTTTTCAAAATTTCAGCGGATCAAGATGTAATTCCTTTTTATCTGTTCAAATCGTCCGTTGCCTTGGAGACCATCCGATCGAAGGACTAAACATGCTATTTATAACTTCCTGTGACTACATAAATTGATGATTTGTCTTTTTCATTAAGGACTGCTGCGCTGAGGCCGTATGGTAATTTAAAAACTTTAGGATGCCAAATGAAGCATGCATATATGATGAGAAATAAGACTTGGCATATATTCAGTCTTAAATAACCACGTGGCAATTTGAACTTCATCAGCAGCGGAAAATAACAAAATCGTGACAGAAACGGTCGTATGGATAGCACGTAGGGAGTCACTAATAGACATGACACCGCTCCTGATGATATTCTTAAAAGCATGTAACATGGCATGTAGCATTTTACCAACTCTATCCCTTCAGCCATGTTATCCTGCCTCTATGTAAATAGCATCCTTTTTGGTGTCGCGTGGATCTAATATGGAGGGATTTGCTTGTTTATTTCAAGTGATGATGATCTAGAGAATAAGCACCAATAAAAAAAGGCATGGGGGATAATTAAGCTTATTAGACTGCAAGAACTTGTGTGTCTGGCGGAGATGCTAATGTCTTTCCAGGTACCTCCAAGGGGGTGGCTAATTAGGGCAGACAAAAAGGGCAAACTCAGGGCAGGGTGATCGAAAGATGGGGCTGTCTCTTGCACCCCCAGAGGACATGATCAGAGGGTGGAGTGTGGAGGGGGTATATGATCACGGGAATAGCCCTGGGCTTCCAACCGCTGGGTACCGGGTTAAATTCCCAGTCGAGCCTAAGTTGGATGACTGTTTCATCTTTCATCTCATTGCCATGGTCCCTGGCTGTCCTAATTAGCCCATCAGGTGCAGAAATACAGGACGTAAAGCCCTAATCCACCCAACCTGTTCATAGGCAGATTATGATGATGGGGATACTACAAGACTTGTTTTTAAAGATTCAAGATACTCATCTGAGTATGTGTTATGTTGGTACAAACAATTATTGCTCGTGATAGCCACAACAATCAACTCGCAGGGTGTTACATGTTATTAGAGTTTTCACAGTTTCTGTACCAACTCAACTCAATTTCCCCATACCAATGAATATTCAATGAAAACAGGTCAAGTGTATAATTATTTCAAAGGTTAAAATCACAGTTTACAGGAAATATCCGATTCAAAGTCTTTTACTATCACTCTGCTACAAGTCACTCAACAGTCAACATGTCTTGATATGTTACCAGTTATTTGTCACTTGGTACATTGTACAAGATGCACAATGTTAGACAATTTGGATTGTGTTTGGGCCATTGTCATTATTAGGAAACTGCAACAGTGTTGTGAGTAATATTTATTTTTCTTACTATTTATTGAATAATTGTACATTTATATTGATACTGGCATATGAAAACTATTACAGCTATTTCTTTCTCTTTTGTAACTCGTCTATTTTTTTTATTGTATTGTCGATTTACCTGTATCTTTGCTGTGTTGAATAAACGCACTGAAATCTTATGTCGCCTTTTTCACGTAGTCCAACAGTATATGTGAAACAAAGTCTTCATTATAATGTCCATGTCCCAATTCTACTGCCTCTGACGCTTTAAATTAGATAGCTTATATGACCAGATGTAAGAAACAGACGTAATGATGAGAAATAATAAGGCTTGGAGTCCACACCATCTTGCACATTTAGCCCTGGAGTTGATATTTTACTTGCCTCAGCATAGACAGTGTATTAGACACCAAGTACACCTCAAATTTAACATCTCTCATGATCGACATCCAGCTGAGATGGAGCTCTCATGAAGAGTGCAGAGGCTGGAAATTGAACCTGGGACCTTCAGCAGAGCTGGCAAATGTGGAACTGGTGGCTGTATTAACCACTAGGCCACCCAGCTGCTGCTGAGTCCACTATTGTGTCTTAGCTATAATGGACTTATCTATAATGTAGTGTGGGGGTTGAATAAGTGAGATTATGTTCGGGTGACCATAATATAGCTGATTTTACAGCGAAAAGATGGTGGTACCAAACATGGATTTTCATCTATTTTGTTAACTTCAAGCTTGTCTGTACACTTGTTGCTCTGTCTGTTTGTGTATATAGACAGTCTGTCCATTCAAGACCAACGATCTGCACCCCCCCCCCAACTTCCGGTGCCTCCTATCCTCACTGGCGTCTATCATTTTTTTCCACCTACACTGTATTTGCTTTGCCTCCCAGCCTCTATCTGGACTTTTTTTCTGCCCAACTTCCTGCACCTCTGCCCTATCATGAGTGGACACTATCGCTTGACCAGCACAGGTCAGCTGGCATCATTGAATTACTAAAGGAGCGGGGTATTGGGCCTGGCACAAATCAGACCACCCTGTTTGCCTAGGGGATCAATCCTGTGTCAATTACAAGTCAAGCCAGGGCCCTTCTTTCCTTCATTGACTCCTCTATTGACACCCCCCTGCCCACCTTGGCACACCTCGTCTCAGCCGGACAACTGGACATTATGTCCACATCACTGGTCAACAGCAACTATTGTCCACCCCCAAGCATGCCATATTGCATTGTGCACATGTCACTCAAGCATTGTTGTCACATCACTCACATGTTTATCTTGTAAATCATGTCAACAACATTGTTGCCCAAGAAATTCTATTATATTCTAGTCTATTATTTTCTATTCTAAGTCAGTGCATATCTTCTAATCTAAGTCTATGCATACTGCATATATATAGGGCCATGCAGCTGAAGACATTCATTGTAATGATTTTGGAATCCACACCATAATAATACACATTTACCTCATGGGTGGGATATCTGCTTGTCTCAACATAGATGCTGAGTACGAGGCACCAAAACATAAACAAAATATACACTTGCAAAGTTCTGAGAATTGCGAACTCAGGATCCTATTAGAACTTACAATACATTGCGATAACCACTGTGTCATTCTATTATATTCTGTTCTATTCTATTCTATTCTATTATGTTCTGTTCTATTCTATTCTATTCTATTCTATTCTATTCTGTTCTGTTCTGTTCTGTTCTGTTCTGTTCTATTCAGTATGGATCTTGTTTAAAATTAGATGTGATTAAAAACACCCATCTATCACTCGTGTACAGCCGCCATTTGTAGGCTGCACCAAATTAATCGACCTAATAACCATAGAAATTTTATTCATTGCCCAGTAATTAGAAACTACATAATCTTGGTTTTTATGGAGAACAACATTTGTTGTGGAGTTTTTCTTGGATGAGTGTGGTCATAAATAACTTTATAATGCAGCCTACAAGACTCTACATGAATCTCAATCAACGGATAAGCTTTGATACAACTCTGATGCAGGGACTCTCCGAGGATTTTGGGAGACTGCAGGAGTAACTGGGCTGCTACTCATAAGGGCATCTCACCAAAACCCAAGAGGTTGCTTATGGATGGAGCACTGCTTTCTAGGGCCACCCTTGCCACTCCGGTACCACACGTCTTCATCATAACACAGTCATTTGGGCCACGCTGAGAAACGGCCACAATTACACGTGAAACGTGCTCTGGTCAAAACGGCCAATGGATATCAGGGGCTCCCACACGGCAAGCTAAGACCCCTGCATTGTCACCCTAGAGTAGTTGTCCAATAGTTCCCAATTATCTTGAAAGCACTTGCTTAACCACGATTGCCTTGGCCGGATATAGAAGGCACTTTTGGGACAGCATAGAAGTCTTGTGGCCCAATAAATGAAACCTCCAGTATAACGTCATTTCGGCCTCTGATTTATTGCTAAACTCTCTTTTCTCCCATGCTGGTTTGTTTCACTTAAAAGCTTTCCATTACACACTGCTGCCTTTATATAAATACTCCATAGCTTAATAAGAAAAACACAACAGTGACTTAGCATTTGGACAATGACAAAATTCTAAGATCATAAAAGCATTTGAGCCCTGCAGGATGCTATGGTTACTGGTTTTGCATTTTAAACAGTTCAATTAAACCATCTTTATCTCCGTACGGCTTATCAACCTGCTTTTAGCCGAATCGGCGAATCAGTAAAGATGCAATTAAAATTGCATTTAATGGCATTTTGTGATTACAAAACTCCCAAATTTGGAGATGTATTTTTGGTAAATATTATTAATTCTCAACGAAAAAGATAGATAGATAGATATTTAATTTTTGCCATAAGACATACATAAACATGATTTTTAAAAAAAGAAAAAAGATTTAATACTTGTTGTTAAGTGTGGGACTTAGGGGCTTTTTGAAGAATGACAACCTCACAAGTGTTAATACGGTAGTGTCACGCATTTAACCGATTTTAGCACATGCATTACAACCACAGACAAGAGGCCCCTGCCTCAGCAACTATGGCATCTCAGGGATGCGAGAATAGCGTGGCCAGGGTGCCGCACAGAGGGATGGGGACCGGGAAAGGTGTTGCGTCAGACAGGTGCAGTACAGGAACTGCAAAATTGTAGCACATTTAAGTTAGCTGTGATTAAAAAACAGAAAAGAAAATAAAAAACACTTAAAAGCCATGAAATTGCACTTGGTAAGTTGTACCCTTGTCCAGCCTTCAGGCAATGATTTTCACAATATTCTGTAGCATGCATCACCATTACCATCACCCAAAATACAGCCTGACCCGCCAATAAAGAACATAAGAAAAATGTCCGGTAATATACAGCAAGGTCATTGACCAGGAATGAATATTTTCCATCCTTTGGACTACTGCATGTAATCAATTCGCTGCGTACCATTGCCTGGAATAGCGGATAATTCAACTTCTAGCCTAAGGCAAAATCTTTCAAGTTACTTAATTTTCTTTTTCGTCTGTAGTTGACAAGTGCAAAAATAAAAAAAAATGAATAAAAAATACATCTCTGAAATTCTGGATATTTACATGCAGGTTTTCCACAGAAGTTAAAATGAGTTAATATTGATTCTGTTGCATGTTTGATAGAAGAAAATATCATTAGCATACTTCAAACGAATCCATTACAATTCATTAGATAGTAGTCCTATGTTCTTTCCTGAATATTAATCCAACAACTGACATGTGCCAACATGTACCAACATGTGCCAACCGCCTACACTCTCAAAAGACATAGGACTTGTTAACAGAACTACAGAAAGAATCTACAAGGAAACCAATTAGTCTATACACAACTGCAGACTCATGATGTATCGCCCGAATCACCATCAGTTGATGAATTTTTCATAGCATCTGAGGTGCACATCCTCGGAAACGCACCATGTGTGCCTTAAGAAGCACGTGCTGTTAATATTAAGGCATCCTTACAGACAGTGTATCAGTCACTGGAATGTCAATATTGCATAATCTACCAATGAATGGGATGTTGAATGTATTGTATTGTATTGTATTGTATTGTATTGCATTGCATTGCATTGTATTGTATCGTGAATTCTTGATGTGCCGGGTTGTATAATGTGTAGTGTTGGGATGTTTATTGTATTTTAAATTTTCTCTGGTACCAGTTGGTTTAATCACCCTAGTATAATCAGTTACCATGGTTACCACATGATCATAAACCCAAGAGGAGTAACAAGATGATCGTAAGCCTTGGAGTCCACACCATGTTGTACATTAACACCATAGGTGAGATCTAACAGCTACATAGACACATTTGACCTGCTCTGCAATCATGAATTAGCTTATAGATCATTCCAGCGCAGGTATCGAACTCAGATGAGCTGGTCAGTCCCATAACCACTGGACCACTGTTACTCATCAGACTGCAGTCCTGTTGCAGGAAGTAAGGAATATACACAGACTGCTTGCTGAGTGCCCAATGGGTTAATACAAACAGGAAATGAAAGAGAGACGACCGGATGTTTAGGTAAATGTCTTCAATCAATGATTGGTCCATCAGGTCGCTGGGTGCACCTATTATCGACCTTTCCAAGATGGCGAACACAAGATGGCCGCCTACCAGATTGATGTAATGAGATCCTGGAAAGCTGGGGAATCTGTAATCCATACCATGTTATGGATTAATGACAAAGAGCATCCCAGGCAGTCATCCATAAGCAGCAAGGCATGCTGGGAGAGGGGTATCTGCAGTTGGCATGAGATGTTCATTTGGGATGCTTCTGTGACAGGAAAACAACCCAGAGTACTCCCACAACATGAGGCTCTTACTCTCCTGTTTTTTTGCTTGTCCGGTCAGACTTATCTCTCTAAATTGCATTCACCTTCCTGTACTGTCTTATTTGGACAAGCTGTGTAAAGTAAGTTAGAAAAGCACAAAAAAAACCCATCTAGGTACAGCAGGGTATCTTTTTTCTACCTGTCTATAACCTTTAATAATTTGAAAATTATACTTTACGCAACTAATGACATTTGTCAGCTTATGTGACTCAATGACAGGCAAAGATAATGATGAGGTGATAAGGGTGTTCACACAATATTGCTTCTGTTTTCCCTTCTTTGGGACGTCCACTTTAAGGCACTGCTAATTTAACACAGAGTGCTTGGGTTGGGATCGAACCCAAACATATATATATTTATGTAATTGCATTGTAAAATGTGTCAGCTTAAGTGACTAAAAGACAGAGACAGATAATGATGATAAAGAATTGGTAACAACACTAACGAACTTATGACTCATCTACACCATCTAAAAACCCCAAAAATGGGGTCTATGTATATATTGTATACCATCCAAAACACAGACAAGAAAACATGATATCGGGGGTAACAAATTTAGTCGTAACAGAACTAAGGTAAGTGATTTGGCAAGGGTTTTGTTATCATTGCAACGCCGATCGAGTCTTTAGTTGAGCAGGAAGACCCAGCACGCCCTCTGGCGTCCATTATTAATGGAGCCTCGCTTTGAGGGCCATAACGAGAGAAAGGGCATTGAGAAAGTCTTTGGTGCTTGTTAGGTGTCCTGTAGACTCCAATGGACTCCAGTGGACTCAAGTCTGCCCTTTATGCCCAATTAGGGCTCTGACACTAACCCGATCTATGCCCCTGAACATGTCCGGCCCCCTTCCTCCCGAGGGCGCCTCATCCGATTGGCGCGCCACCTACCGTTAAATAACTTCGTTAGGAGGGCGTTTGTGGACCAAACAGTTCTGTTCGGTAAACAAGGAGAGAAAGTGTTGCCATCACGGTGCAGAGGGGAAGGGGTGAGTGGCAAGCTGTGCTTCCTATGCACCCCACCTCCTATCTCCTTAACCCCCTTTGACGTCGTCCAGCACGTTCCTTTTAAGGCATCACGTCACGTTGTCTCATTAACGCCCGTCAAGCACCTTACTTAAGGCGCGTCTCATTTGCATAAGCCCTGATTGAGCGGGTCACCCCAGCCCCCTACAGCATGTGAACAAATTGCAGGGGTACCTCAGGGGACAGCCATAAGCCGCAATTACTGGTGACCATTCTGCTTAAGACGTCATTGACTTTAATGGGCCATAGTGTTCTTGATGACCGCTACTTCCTACAGCCATGGTACAGCTGTGTGTGCTCAAGCACTGTGCGTGGCTGTTCCTCATAACAGGGTTTATGCAGAATACTAGATACTCCAATGCTTTGCGTCTGGTTGCTTGTTTTGTTGTTTCTTTGGACTAGATGAAAACAACGGGTTCTTCCCTCTTGGTTCTGTCCAGCCTATATATATTTCCTGGTTAGGAAGCACCTGATGTGTATTCTGTGTTTCGCTTTCTATTTTTCTTTTTCCTGTATCATTACCATAGCAACCGGGATGCTTATTTTGTTGCTGAAGCCAAAGAACAAGAGGTCAGTAGTCAGCAGCCTCATTGGGCCCTCAACTTGTCACCTTACCCTATCACTGGTGCCAGGTCAATTGTTCTGCTCAGATGCAGACACACTGTGTGGGGCTTCTAGGTGCACATGGTCCTCTTAAGACAAGCTCACTATTAAGACTACCTCACTGTTGAAACAACCTCACTATTGAGAATACCTCACTATTGAGACTACCTCACTATTAAGAATACCTCACTATTGAGACTACCTCACTATTAATAATACCTAACTATTGAGACTACCTCACTATTAAGAATACCTAACTATTGAGACTACCTCACTATTAAGACTACCTCACTGTTGAAACAACCTCACTATTGAGAATATCTCACTATTGAGACTACCTCACTATTAAGAATACCTCACTATTGAGACTACCTCACTATTAATAATACCTAACTATTGAGACTACCTCACTATTAAGAATACCTAACTATTGAGACTACCTCACTATTGAGACTACCTCACTATTAATAATACCTAACTATTGAGACTACCTCACTATTGAGACTACCTCACTATTAAGAATACCTCACTATTGAGACTACCTCACTATTAATAATACCTAACTATTGAGACTACCTCACTATTAATAATACCTAACTATTGAGACTACCTCACTATTGAGACTACCTCACTATTAAGAATACCTCACTATTGAGACTACCTCACTATTAATAATACCTAACTATTGAGACTACCTCACTATTGAGACTACCTCACTATTAAGAATACCTCACTATTGAGACTACCTCACTATTAATAATACCTCACTATTGAGACTACCTCACTATTAAGAATACCTCACTATTGAGACTACCTCACTATTAAGAATGCCTCACTATTGAGACTACCTCACTATTAATAATACCTAACTATTGAGACTACCTCACTATTGAGACTACCTCACTATTAAGAATACCTCACTATTGAGACTACCTCACTATTAATAATACCTAACTATTGAGACTACCTCACTATTAGGAATACCTAACTATTGAGACTACCTAACTATTGAGACTACCTCACTATTAAGAATACCTCACTATTGAGACTACCTCACTATTAATAATACCTAACTATTGAGACTACCTCACTATTGAGACTACCTCACTATTAAGAATACCTCACTATTGAGACTACCTCACTATTAATAATACCTAACTATTGAGACTACCTCACTATTGAGACTACCTCACTATTAAGAATACCTCACTATTGAGACTACCTCACTATTAATAATACCTCACTATTGAGACTACCTCACTATTAAGAATACCTCACTATTGAGACTACCTCACTATTAAGAATGCCTCACTATTGAGACTACCTCACTATTAATAATACCTAACTATTGAGACTACCTCACTATTGAGACTACCTCACTATTAAGAATACCTCACTATTGAGACTACCTCACTATTAATAATACCTAACTATTGAGACTACCTCACTATTAAGAATACCTAACTATTGAGACTACCTAACTATTGAGACTACCTCACTATTAAGAATACCTCACTATTGAGACTACCTCACTATTAATAATACCTAACTATTGAGACTACCTCACTATTGAGAATACCTCACTATTAAGAATACCTCACTATTGAGACTACCTCACTATTAATAATACCTAACTATTGAGACTACCTCACTATTGAGACTACCTCACTATTAAGAATACCTCACTATTGAGACTACCTCACTATTAATAATACCTAACTATTGAGACTACCTCACTATTAATAATACCTAACTATTGAGACTACCTCACTATTGAGACTACCTCACTATTAAGAATACCTCACTATTGAGACTACCTCACTATTAATAATACCTAACTATTGAGACTACCTCACTATTGAGACTACCTCACTATTAAGAATACCTCACTATTGAGACTACCTCACTATTAATAATACCTAACTATTGAGACTACCTCACTATTAAGAATACCTCACTATTAAGAATACCTCACTATTGAGACTACCTCACTATTAATAATACCTAACTATTGAGACTACCTCACTATTGAGACTACCTCACTATTAAGAATACCTCACTATTGAGACTACCTCACTATTAATAATACCTAACTATTGAGACTACCTCACTATTAAGAATACCTAACTATTGAGACTACCTAACTATTGAGACTACCTCACTATTAAGAATACCTCACTATTGAGACTACCTCACTATTAATAATACCTAACTATTGAGACTACCTCACTATTGAGACTACCTCACTATTAAGAATACCTCACTATTGAGACTACCTCACTATTAATAATACCTAACTATTGAGACTACCTCACTATTGAGACTACCTCACTATTAAGAATACCTCACTATTGAGACTACCTCACTATTAATAATACCTAACTATTGAGACTACCTCACTATTAAGAATACCTAACTATTGAGACTACCTCACTATTGAGACTACCTCACTATTAAGAATACCTCACTATTGAGACTACCTCACTATTAATAATACCTAACTATTGAGACTACCTCACTATTGAGACTACCTCACTATTAAGAATACCTCACTATTGAGACTACCTCACTATTAATAATACCTAACTATTGAGACTACCTCACTATTGAGACTACCTCACTATTAAGAATACCTCACTATTGAGACTACCTCACTATTAATAATACCTCACTATTGAGACTACCTCACTATTAATAATACCTAACTATTGAGACTACCTCACTATTAAGAATACCTAACTATTGAGACTACCTCACTATTGAGACTACCTCACTATTAAGAATACCTCACTATTGAGACTACCTCACTATTAATAATACCTAACTATTGAGACTACCTCACTATTGAGACTACCTCACTATTAAGAATACCTCACTATTGAGACTACCTCACTATTAAGGATACCTAACTATTAAGAATACCTCACTATTAAGACTACCTCACTATTAAGAATATCTCACTATTGAGACTACCTCACTATTAAGAATACCTCACTATTGAGACTACCTCACTATTAAGGATACCTAACTATTGAGACTACCTCACTATTAAGAATACCTAACTATTGAGACTACCTCACTATTGAGACTACCTCACTATTAAGAATACCTCACTATTGAGACTACCTCACTATTAAGAATACCTAACTATTGAGACTACCTCACTATTAAGACTACCTCACTGTTGAAACAACCTCACTATTGAGAATATCTCACTATTGAGACTACCTCACTATTAAGAATACCTAACTATTGAGACTACCTCACTATTAAGAATACCTAACTATTGAGACTACCTCACTATTAAGACTACCTCACTGTTGAAACAACCTCACTATTGAGAATATCTCACTATTGAGACTACCTCACTATTAAGAATACCTAACTATTGAGACTACCTCACTATTAAGAATACCTCACTATTGAGACTACCTCACTATTAAGAATACCTCACTATTGAGACTACCTCACTATTAAGGATACCTAACTATTGAGACTACCTCACTATTAAGAATACCTAACTATTGAGACTACCTCACTATTGAGACTACCTCCCTATTACGACTACCTAACTGTTGAGACTACCTCTCTATTGAAACTACCCCACTATTGAGACTACCTCCCTATTGAGACTACCTCCCTATTGAGACTACCTCACATGGTCGTCCTAAGACTAGCTCACTTTTTAAGACTACCTCACTGTTGAAACAACCTCACTATTGAGACTACCTCACTATTAAGACTACCTCACTGTTGAAACAACCTCACTATTGAGAATATCTCACTATTGAGACTACCTCACTATTAAGAATACCTCACTATTGAGACTACCTCACTATTAAGAATACCTAACTATTGAGACTACCTCACTATTAAGACTACCTCACTGTTGAAACAACCTCACTATTGAGAATATCTCACTATTGAGACTACCTCACTATTAAGAATACCTCACTATTGAGACTACCTCACTATTAAGACTACCTAACTGTTGAGACTACCTCTCTATTGAAACTACCCCACTATTGAGACTACCTTTCTATCGAGACTACCTCCCTATTGAGACTACCTCCCTATTGAGACTACCTCCCTATTGAGACTACCTCCCTATTGAGACTACCTCACATGGTCGTCTTAAGACTAGCTCACTAATTAAGACTACCTCACTGTTGAAACAACCTCACTATTGAGACTATCTCACTATTGAGACTACCTCACTATTAAGAATACCTCACTATTGAGACTACCTCACTATTGAGACTACCTCACTATTGAGACCACGTCGTACTCGTTCCCATCATATGCTAGCACAGAGCATTGCACTTTGGTCTTGTGTTGTCGTCTATTCTTTTCGTTTCAAAGGCCTGCCCTGAGAATACGTACCTCACCATAATTCAGACCACCACTTTCCCAGTTGTATGCTAATGTGTTAGGTTAAAAACACTTCATTTAAAAGACCACTAAATTTTGAAATCAAAATGGTATTTATGTTGCCTACATTCAACGCAAAAAATGTGTTGGTTATTGCATGGTTTTAATCAGTGTGTTGGTCTTTCTAATGGAAAATACTGGGAAAAAAAAATATTCAATCTCATATTTTTCGTTATGTCAGGACTTTCATATATGGTGAAACCTCGCGTCTTGACAGATAGGCAACATACAAGGATGTTACGATAACGATAAGAATAAACCTGGATCCACAAATGTGATCTTACATTGTAATAGTGAAGTGATCTTAGAGCAGTCTCTCAGTTTGCCACAAGCGCAAACGACTGCAGAAGGTGCTGGAAATGTTTACATGGTCACCAAGGTAAATATTGGCGACAGTAATAATTCATTCCAAATAAACGTAAGAGCTACCTAACATCGTCTGTATCTTTAAGTTACAAAAGAAAAAAATCATTGAATTCGATTCCTCGTGGTAGAAAATGGGGGTTTAGTTCAGTATAGCGGACCCAACATTTACGACCATATTTGGTAAAAAAATATATCATTATTTTGAGCAACTCTCACTAGATTTTTGAAGGTCTTGTCCAACAAGAATTGTGTAGCATAGCGGGGGTTGGGGGCAGTAGTCATTTCTTGTGACGTCATACACTGAATTCAAGCTTTTGACGTCATAAGCTTGGCAACGAGGTAGCTAAATGTGGTCAAAAATCTGGGTCCGCTATACTGCACTTTTTCCGAGAATGGTTCATGTGTCTAATAAACATTAAATGGTAAAATACATATCATCAAAGTTTACTACAAGAAGACAGAAATTGCCATGATTCTACAAAGCGATAACAGTTAATTGGAAACACCAAAATGTTGTCAGTAAAGTTTAAGGTGAATTCTGGTAGAATTATTGACCAGCGTTTTATATATACAAGTAATCATTCGGTAAGTCTCCGATAGGGGTCGCTACCTTCTTTACAAATTGATTTTGGTCAGGGGATGTCACGTGATCACGTTATCTGTCTGAAACAGTTTGTAGGGGACAGTTCGAAAGTTTAATATATCATTACTCGAATGTATTAAAGACAAGATACCAAAAGTATTCAAATACATGAAAATTATATCATGTAATAAGTGTACCAGAGATTTATGAAATAGCTCTGTAACAGTACAGCAAGACCCCATAGCACTGGAACCGCAGTCTCCTACACTGTAGTGAGACTGGTCGCTAGCATTTTTTTCATGGCTTGAGATTGGCAGAGGATAAGCGGGGCTATGATTGGACATTGCGTCGTGCTCTCTAGTAGGTTGACTTGGACACGCCCCCAAACAATTAGCCAATCAAACACCAGACAACAATCAGCCAATCAGAAAACAGTCAAGATCCTGACTGAAAGTCACGTGTTAATGGCGGCCAAGACCGACTCCTATGCACTCGTGCGGAGGAAGGGACCAACTTACAAGACCCCACAGTTCATCAGAGAGCAGGCTTAGATCCTTAGTCTTGTTGAGGTTGAGTGATCATGATACTATGATAAAGGAGTTTGGGGCCAGAGTGGGACCCTGAGGGACCCCCAAGCAGTGTTCGGTGGGCCCTGGGGTTTACAAAGGGGCATGAGGGGCCCAATTAATGTTTCATCAGGCCCACCGTTGCTTCTTCAGATTGTTTCATCTCATGATCAGAGAGCTAGGTCCCTCCCTTAGCTGAGTTGCATATGGACCTCTTATCAGATGCCAGTCTCTAGAATCAAGGAGACAGGCATGTCACTTAAGAGCTTCTAGCATACTAATAACAACAACATTTTTTCTAAAGAATTCATTTTTTATGCACAGCCTAACTTTGAAAGTAGCAAGTTTTGATGGCAAACTTACAAAAACATCACACAAAGTAAGTTTCGCCTTGTTTTTGTGTTTTACCATACATGGTGTGGACTCCTAGCCTCATCATTTCAGCAGTAAATTTGATACAATACAATAAAATGCAACAGAATACAATACAATCTCCAAATTAACTTTTAAAAGTAAAAAAAAAACCAGTCAGCTTGAATGATATGTGGCTAAAGGCAGAAGTAATGACGAAATGAAAAAGCTTAGAGTCTTTAATGTTACACATTTACCAAACAGTAGGTTGTCTTTCTTGTCTGAGCATAGAATCCATACACCAAGCATAGGATTTACATCTCATGCAAATAGCTAGCTGCTTGCAGATTAGATTTATCCAAAAAACTAGTGTCTGGGCTGCGAATTGAATCCAATACCTTGCAAATAATTGACAAGAACATTAACCACAAAGCTTGTACTTCAAATCTGCAAGCAGACTGGAATTAAACACGATGCAGGGAATTTCATGCTTTTCTTTTTCTTTTCTTTTTTAGATAAATTTACCTTGCAATAATGTAGTCTGTCATCTATAAGACTGCTTCCGAATGAACTTTGGCATTTTGGGAAATATGAGTGATATAAAAGTGAGACATCTTGTTGGGAAACGACAGCCTGTGTGTTCTGTTCCATCTCATTTTCCCCAGCTCATTGGACTGTCTAGGTCTTGTCAGGGCGTAAGAACTGTACTGGGCTTAATGTGGGTAGTCTGTGCAATACACCAATGGTATTGGGTCAGTGATATTGGGTCAGTGATATTGGGTCTGTTCCTACAAGACTTCACAAAACCCAGTCGACTTCTGTTGCCCTGCAAATCATTCACTGTTAGACAGGAGACAGTAATTTAAGGACCGCAGCACAGACCCCTTAAATGTATAGTGTATACTATATGTCTCAGATCGATTGAATGCTTTAAGAGCAAAATATGTATGTATAATACATTTTAGTTATTATTTATCATGAGATTGGTATCTCATGTCCATGGTTTAAACATCTCATCATTACGTCTGCCAAGAAGAGGTTGATCTTGCAAACCAACTGACCTTCAGATCAGTAGAACAGGGAATTATAAATATGATACTTTTATCTTTCCGAAAAAATATAAAACGTATTTAGAATTCAAATTAGCTATAACAAGAAAAGCTCTCTTTAAAAAAGAGACCTGTATCATAATTTTGTAACCTAGTCTAGACATGCAAAAAAATATATAAATGAATTGAACTATTTTGTACAGACTAAAAGGGTATTAGTTGCAGGTAACATATACTGACAAGGTATCATGTCAAAATATTACAATAAATTTTAGTATAGTTCATAAAAATTTATGTCTTTGTCTTTATTGCCAAACGTGCTATAAAATGTACTTTTCCATAGATCCTCACTACTCTTGCCTAGCTACCCACAACTGTCTGCAAATCGACCACTTGCACCATCTATGGTATTAGTAATTATAAAAAGAGACCTTTGCTTGTTTGTCATATAATGAAAAAAAATTCATAGTTATTTTGTTTTAATATACCTAAATACTTTTAGAATTCTGTAATTTGCAAAAAAACAGAGTCTTTCAGAAAAATGTGACATGTTTTTCAAATCTAATAGAATAGTTCAGATCCAAATTAAAAAATATAATCATGTTTCATTTTTTCACATTTACATACATAATTGACAGGTTCAGTGAGTGTAGCATTTTTGAACTGCATATCTGCTGTTTAGAACAGTTTGAGAAATAATTTCATTTCAACATTGGCCTATTTGTAATTACTTGAAATAAATTACAGTGTACAGTTTCAAATGCAATCAGCTATCAGAAACATAAAGAGCAATTGACAAATCCAATTTGTGTAATTACACTGTTTCACTTGAGAAAGAGTGAGAACAGTGAGTGTGTGTGGCCAGTTTCATTCATTTTATAGGTCAGAGTGTGGGTGTGTCACTCAACTGGCCAATCATAGCCAGATGCCTGCAAAGGAGTGACCATTGCCACACTGACATACAACAGCAGCATCACAAGCACAAATTTATGATGGATTTTTGTTAACAGCCAAAGCACTATAGTTACCTGTCAAATCACAGTTGTTTTCATAGGAATGAAATAATGTAAGGCATTTTACATGATGGGCCTCCAACAGATATTTGTTGAAAACCTTCACAAGCTTTCACCCCTAAGACCAAAATTAACCATGCCAATTTCCGGGAAATCAGACTAACATGGATGAGTCCATTGATGTTGGAGGGGGGAACTGTTAAGATTTAATAAATACCTTGGTACAATACAACCAGGCACTTTTGACATATGGTCCTCAATTCAAAGTTGCTCCATTTTATTCAAGGAAGACAAATGTGCCATAGTTAGGTTATTTAAGCCATTTTCAAGGATGTGAAGAACAGGGATGTGGCCACAGCTTAAATGTACACAAACATCAGTGATGTCACTGGCAATCTTCACAGGGCTCAGAAGATTATTTGTAAACCAATCTAAAGGGCCTATCTCACATAGCCGAGTGACAATGCCGAGTGATGCCGAGTGATGCCGAGTGCTTAATAAATTAGGCAGTCGGGAATACACGGCTCTGCACGCTGACCACTTTGGAAAAGCTCGTAAATACACGGCAATACTCGTAGAACGATCATAAAATTTTAAACATGTTTAAAACTTTTTAGGATTGTCGCTGAGCAAATTTGCTCGGAAAATGCTTGGGATTTACACGGGATCAACTCGCCGTGCACTCTGGGAGTACTCTTGGTCACTCTGGGAGTACTCTTGGTCACTCTGGGAGTACTCTTGGTCACTCTGGGAGTACTCTTGGTCACTCTGGGAGTACTCTTGGTCACTCTGGGAGTACTCTTGGACGTGATTTATTATAATTATTAGTCGCCGAGTGGTCGGCGTGTAAAGAAGAGTTATTGGCTTGACACTTGGACCAATGTCGGCGAGCAATCGCCGAGCAATGTGCGAGCGATCGGCGAGCAATCCGCGAGCGATCGGCGTCGGTGAGCAATCGCCGAGCAATCTGCGAGCAATCGCCGAGCAATCTGCAAGCGATCTGCGAGGGATCTGCGAGAATATCGATCGGCGAGACCTTGCTGACTTGCTTTTTCTAGTCATCAAATGACCAAGAGTAAAGCCGATTGATTGCTTTCGAGCGATTGTCATTACTCTGCATCGTCACTCGGCTATGTGAGATAGTGGCTTTAGTATTTATATCTCTATGAGTTCTGCTAATTATAGGATATGTTATGGATTGAGATTCTGATACAAAAAAAATAAAAATACAAAAGAAGAAAACAAAACAAAATACATATAGATGGCATTATCCTTACTTCATATACCAGGGAGTATAGCGAGCATTGTATTTGGTCATACAACACAGTTTGCGCGGATCTCCCTTGTGATAAAAAGGCTTTTAGTTAAAGGAAGGCTGCTTCCATAGCAACCGTTTAGCAGCCGGGACAGGAAGGGGTAGTGTTACATAATCAAGCGTACACAAAAGCGTCACAGGATACGCCGTAGGAGAAGCGCGGCCTTGGAAAGTTATTGACGCACTGCGCAGAGACTGTACAAGTTTGGCAGCCAAAAATAAGCACCAAAATAGAAATAAGACAAATATAATACTATACAGCAGTTTCTTTTTTACTTCCCCCCTCCCCGTTTAATTATTTTTTCCCAATGACAGTCACATAGAATATCTAGATTGTCGGTGAATTTGTTTCTTGACATGAACTATTCATAATGGGGTACACTCAGCTTATCTAAAGGTTGTGGGTTCAATTCGAAGCACATGAACAGTTTGCATATGCTGGAAATTTAAAGCAGCCTACTTGGAATAACACTTAATGCGCCGCATGGTTCATATCCCTATGTCATCTCATCATTATATTTGTTTAAAAGAGATGCATTGTATACGTAGATCTATATATAATACAACATAAAAAGTGCAGATTTTGAAGTAGAATTGCATGTCTGAGCTTGGGAAAGATATCACTTTACCTTGTATAGTTTTAAATGCAATTTTTTGTAGAATTTTAATTACTTTTAACTGGCTTTAAAATGTGATATTTATCAGACAAATAAGAATAGCGATAATACTGCTTAAATATCCGATAAGCAAAAACATAATGAATATGCGATTAGGCTTTTTCTTATATTTGCTTGAGAGATATATATCTGCATAACGTCAGAGGTCGCCATAACAATTTGGATAGAATTTTAAATCCAATTCAAACAATTCAATTCTAATCTAAGCGTTGTATGCTTTTCAGTTGCTATGGTTACGACGTACAAAAATGAAAATTGCAGCAGATTTTCATTTCAGTTGAAATATTACTCCTTGAGTTGACAATGGATGATCGAAGCGCCATCTTGTGTGTATTACGCCGTACGACAATAGGGCCTAATTGGGGAGGTGGCCTGGTGTCTGAAATGATTGATTTTACGACATAAAAAGTTGATTATTTGCGGCATGCAGGAAAGAAGGTCGTAACCAGACATAAGCGGAGGGTTTTAATGATCTTACAAAACAAAATGCATGGCCGAATGAAAACTATGGGTAGAATATCTTTCATGAAATACATTTACTTTTTTTAACATAGGTACCATTTTCTTGTATATCTCTTCTTTCTTTTTTCAAATAGCATATCTTTAATGTCGATGTCTCAATGCTAGGCAAAGGTAATGATGAGATGATAAGACTTGGGAGTCCACGCATTTACCCCATATAATTGTCACATATTCCATTTGCAATTGGTCTGTAGCAGCTGTCAGGGCAGACGTTAAGATGAGATGATACGGTTTGGAGGTAACGATATGTCGGAAAATAGCAAATATTTGCTAACGCTCTTTATGTTTATCAATACCCGGCAATAAATAAACATTTGTATTGTATTGTAACAGTTCACATGATGCTACACATTTACCACATGGGTGGGGTCTTTTATCGGTCCAGCATAGACACAGGAAACAGGGCACAACTAATTTGATATTAATGTGAACTTAATCCAAATGAGATGATGTCTATTAATAAGTTATTCATAATAGGCTATTTTATACACAAAGTTAGATCGAGAATTATGTTTTATTTAAATGAGCTACGCGTTGAACCGCTTTAAAGGCAGAACTCAGCTAAAAGGTCAAATTTAAAGGGCTGTTGTGAGATAAGTCTACAAATCGAATGGGCTGCCTCGCAATAAAATCACCCATTTTGGTGCAAAGGTATGTGTACATAAATCTGGACTTTTTTTCATTTTTTACCAGTTAACTCGGTTGATCTTTTAAAACCAGGGATATTCTGCTCTACTCAAGACACTGTATAGTATTCAATAACACGTTATGATACTTCCAGAAAATGCAAGATGCAACTGCGCCAAATATGAGGCACTGATGATTGAAGGACAGCAAAATGCTCGCCCACATGGTCAGGTTTCATAAAATATGGTCGACTCTGACAGCCGTAGCAACCTATTTCTGGCTGTAGCTATTAATAACTGGCTAAAGCTAGCCACTTCTGTCTACTCCTAGCTCACACTTACCACCACTGAAATAATAAACTTTGGTAAACGTTAGAAATTTATCTCATATATCATAAATATGTATGTACAATAGACATGCAACTTTTCAATGAAAAATTACAAATACGGGAAACTCTCAACTTATTATCAAATGGTGCTGCATGTACTTTTAGATCCGACTTAGCCAGATAGCCAGACAGTTAGTGGCATGTAGCATCGTATAGCAGAAGTTGTCTAGCTTTGTCTAGGTTCAATTTGACAGGCCATTTTAAATTAAACTAACTGTAGGTGTGGTGAGACAGTTTGTATAAAAAGGTCAAACTAAACCAACCAAATTTTACCGTATTTGTCAAAATGGGTGATTTTATTGCGAGGCAGCCCATTCGATTTGTAGACTTGTCTCACAACAGCATTTTAAATTTGACCTTTTATCAACATGTAGCTCATTTAAATAAACACCAGTGTTAAATCCATAACGCAACACTCAGAAATTTCTGTATCCAGGCTTTGAAGACCCGGCCTGTATAAATGTCAATGTCCATATCTCAATGCCAGTTTTCCGAGGCAAATGTAATGATGAGACAAGGCTTGGAGTCCACACCATGTTGCACATTAACCCCATGGTGGGGTCTTTTACTTGCCACAGTAGAGACACTGAGTTCATATAAGAAAGGTGAATCATCTTATTCTGAACCTGACAAGATATGAATATGCAATTTAATTATTTTACCTGCTTTAATATAATTAACATTAGACCTATATTAATTAATTGATTTTTCAGTGCTTTCTCATGGTTCCATATTTTTTTTAAATATCAAGGATTGATTTCCTGCACTCCAGTACATTTCCTGGGTGAATCCCAGGTGAAATGGAGTTATTTTATCAAATTTTAATCGCAGTAATGCAGCCATGTGGTGATTCATTGTTGAAGATCTGTCTAATTGTGTGCAATATAAGTCTAATAATATGGGGAAATACATGCAAAGACTACATCCTGTATTTCTGCACCTGATGGGCTAATAGGATTTTCACGGAAAGTTCTTTATATTTCCACCAGGTGGCTATGACAGAATACTGCAATTCTATTGGCTGAATTGTTCCATCCCTTGGCTGTGATTTGCTGAAGCAATGTGCATCCTAGCAGCAGTATTTTTAGTGCATTTTAATGTATATTTGACATCTTATCGTTCAGTTGATTTCTGTTATTTCCCTGAGAAAATAATATTAATGGAATCAGTTATTTATGATCAATTGTGTCTGAAAAGCAAAATGAGTAATAAGAGGAGAGGAAAGACTTATGTCTTGCTGAATTGAGGGCTGTTCAGTGAAAAGACTCTATTAGGACAGGCAGGGACCATGGCAATGAGATGAATGATTAAACAGCCATCCAACTTAGGCTCGACTGGGAAAGACTGTTGGAAAAGTTGGTTTATGTGTATTAGGAGAATTATGGACGATATTAGCAGGAGAGTACCAAGTATTCATCCTGTTGAGAATGAGAACATAATTGGAATATGCCACTTTTATGTTTATGCTTTATATTGACTTGTTTATTCATTTTGATTTCATAATATTATTAGAGGAAGCCCTTACATATTATAAGCCATCATTTATGGGATGAACGAAGAAGTCACTTTAGAATGTACTTGTAGTTCTTAAATTTTCATTTAAAAAATGTACATTAATCTTCTTGATGGCCTTACATATATAGCATCTTTCTGCCAATCAATTATGAGTAGGATAAAAGCGTTGGTCCTGCAGCTCAAACGCAATGACAGCACTAACAGAATTTATAAAATTTATAGAAGAAAAAAAAAAAGGTGATAGAAGTCATTTTTCGTTTAAAACTAGCTTGGATATAGTATGCTTAAAAAATAACATAGGCATTGAATTGTATCACGAAAGAGGTGGTGGTGGATTAGGGCTATACCTGATGGGCTAATTAAGACAGGTAGGGACCATGGCAATGAGACGAAGGATGAAACAGCCATCCAACATAGGCTCGACTGGGAATTGAACCCCGAGACCTAGTGGTTGGAAGCCCAGCGCGCTACTTCTGAGCTAGGCCCCCACCCCTAGTATCACAAAAGTAGAAACAAGGTATGAGGTATTTTTGTATTACATTTCCAAATACAGAATCATTGTCACTGTGTGGTAATAAATAACACATCTATCATTGTATAATTGTGACAGTAGCTGAGTTACCAATATTCCATACTAATACCCTATTTTCTCTGTGTGAGACACCTATAAAATTGACTAGGCAGAGAGAACAATATCTCCCAACTTGAGCATACGTGGCTTCCTGTCTTGTCAGGCTCCATATCCGGTCAAATGATATCCTGAAGAGAAAATGATTGCGTAGGAGTGACCCACTGGACCCCTCAGGACCTAGTGGCCCCCAGTGCCCCTCCAAATCAGGCCATTGAAAAAGGGATTTCTACTACCTTCCCAGGGCTCCAGGGGTGACACCTAGGGGTAGAGGTCATCCATTAGGCCAACTACTCAAGACCAGAGGTCACCCCTTGTGTAGGCTAATAGAAATGATTCAAATGAGACCAGGCGTTTTCATTTGGACAAACACAAACAAGGGTTTCTGCACTTTGTGGATTTTCATGCAAGGAAGGGTGCCAGGGGTCACAAGGGTAAAATATTTATGCAAACTAAAGTTTTGATAATGACAAAAGAAAGCAACATACATTGCTAGGACGTTGGATTTAAGCACACAAATATCCATGGGCCTTGTTTTCAGCACCTAAAGGATATAATATAACAGGTGCTAAATGAATTAGAACAATTAAAGCCAATTAATACCAAATAACCATCATAACGGAGTAATTATTCAATTACCTAGTAATATATCATTTTCTGATAATTCCAGTAAATCATCATAAATAGTGGTACCATGGTTACCGCAACAGGTGACAAATTAATTAGAACAACTATAATCATCATAATGGAGTAATTACTCTGTACACATCATTATGCAATTATGATAGGATAATTAATTAGGTAATAACTGAGTAATTAACTAGTTTCCGCTGCTATAGCTTCTGGGTTACTACTTACAATATATATCTTGTAACAATAATATATATTGTAACAATACAAAAAATTTGAAATAAGGCCCATGCAAATATCTACAATTGTAAGTTCAAACCCACAAGATTTCAAAGCAATATAAAGTGAAGATTTGTTTTTTGCTTTAAGTTGTGGGGTTCGATCACTGAGACAACAATGACTACCAAATATGAAGAGAGAGATCAAAGCCAAAGACATAAATTATTGTTGAGAAATGATTGTATTAAAAACAATTTGGCTTTGTGAAGTTTATGAAATGTTTATCACACCAAGACTGGTGCAGGGTCATATCACCAGGGGTCGTGGCAGATCGATACAAGTTACAGCGACATCTTGTGAGAATTGCAGCAAAGAAGAAAAAGACATCCTGGATAAGTGTGTTCCATTGACAATATGTCAGTGTCATAATATTTTTGTCTTTGACTAATATGCACTTTAAATGTTTGAATATAAGCAAATTGTGTTTACAATTCTGCCCAGTTTGGCTTTTCTTTTTCACAGATAGTTACTACAGGTACGCCTATTTCAATAAAAAAAATGTTATTGGTTATATGACCTTAGGCTGCAATCTAAACACGTATTTTTTAAATGAATTGTTTACATGAGGAGGGAATGACGGTTATGTGCCAGATTTGGTGGAGAATCCGACAATCCTGGCTTGGTTCAGATTACAGTACCTTCAATCTTATTAATTTCTAGTACATTTTAAGAAATAGGCCATAACAAAGGATGTTAACTAATGCATGCACGACATAATGCTGTGTTTGTAAAGTTTTCAAATATGCAATAACTATTATAATTTATAAAGTTTACTTTCAAGTAAATGGCAATATGTTCACTATCCTTATGAAGGTGGTGAGTGAAAACTAAAATATTAATACGCCCTAGGGCGCCCTATACCATTATACACGTTTCAAAATATTCATAAATATTTTGACTACGTCTAGAATTCAAGTTCAAGTTCAAGTTCTTTATTGGGAATAATATTTAACATCAGCACATTTAAACAATAATTCAATATAGAAAAGAGCATTCCCCTGCCCTGACACAAAGAATTATGTATATGGGCCAGAGATAATTATTTACAATTTAAACATGTACCATTCTATAGAGTAATAAGCAATAACATTTTACAATGCATTTAGTATCAATTATAAGATAAATTTTGCAAAAAAAACACAAAAAAAAACAACAAAAAACACGAAAACTAAAAAATAATTAAATTTTAAGATTTACAAACACTTTGGGTAAATTGGAGGAAGGAATTGAAGTATACATGTAAGATAACAATTAAGTCAGTTCTGAATCAAAGATGATCTAAGCTGTTATGTAAAATGTAAAATTTTAAATGTTTCTTTATTGTGTATATTGAGAAGTTAATAGAAATATTAGTCGATATATGATTCCATATAATGACACCCTTGTATCTAAATGAACGTTGACAAAAGTTAGTTCTGAATAATGGTAAATGAAGTCTCTGATGTTGTCTAGTGATATGATCATGAACAAGTTGATTAGATTGAAAAAATGACTGAAAAAATACAGGACAGTCTCCTTTATGAAATTTGAACATAAATAGAGCAGTTTTGTAAACATATATCTTATACACATCAAGCACTTTATAGTTAAGAAACAAGGGAAGTGAAGGAGTTCTTGGATGGGAGAATGAGATGACTCTAAGGACCCGTTTCTGTAACTTTAATACTGGAATTAATTTTGTGGAAGGCACTGAGCCCCATACTTCTATTCCATAATTCACATAGGGGAATACAAATGAATAATATAGAGTTAGAAGTGTAGATTTTAAATACTTTCTGGCCTTAACAATGATTCCAATGCCTTTAGCGATCTTTTTGCGAATATAATTCAAATGTTTCTCCCAGTTCAGTTAAGCATCTCTATATTAATTTTCTACTAAAAAAAAAACTCAGCATTAGGCAGTGACATGTGCATCATTTGTCATAGTAACTAAGCCCTTAAATTAAATAAACATGACATTAAGCAAGGTAGACTAATCGGTAAATTTATTACCTGTTATTTGAAAATAGCTGCGGAGGATACTGGTAGTTGTAGCTCTACTAATTAACTTGCCCACTGACTGACTGACCGACTGACTGACTGGCTGGCTGACTGACTGACTGACTGGGTCACTGACTGACTGACTGGCTGGGTCACTGACTGACTGACTGGCGTGCTGGCTGACTGACTGGCTGACTGGCTTGCTGACTGACTGGCTGGGTCACTGACTGACTGACTGGCTGACTGACTGACATAAGAAGAAAGCTCAAATGTCCTTCTGCTGTCAACCTTCAACACAATGCAGATATACCACAAATAAAAGATTGGAAAAAACATAATCTTCTAATTGGGTCTTCCTGAGTACAAGTTCTTCCTGGTATTTATTTGAAAAGAAAGACCAATGTGCCATAAAAAGAGCTCAGACAATGGCATTTCTTCCGAGACTTGTCCTTCAATTCCTTTGAAAAGGATTAAGACGGAATGAAGGCAGTGGCAGGTGGATCTTTGTCACTGAAACAAGACCCCAAGGACAGCCAGAATTGAATTGGAGAATAAATTGTGTGATTTATGTCGGAAAAGTCTGCTATGTAATTGAAAGTTGGGGGGGGGGGGAGGTTAGGGGGGTCGGTGTCAGTTCCAATAAGGTGAAATGCAGAAATTAAGTAGTTCACAATCTACTGTCATTCTGATTGTCAAAATCCAACATTAGTTAGCATTTAAAGTGTCGTGTGTATAGTTAGTTCCACTGAAAATGTCTTCGAATCAAAACTTTGATTAAGTCAGTCCAATTATAGCTAACTTTGACTAACTTTAGAAAGGTCGACTGTGTCTGGAATGACTGATTAAACAGATTTTCTGTGTGAATAATGCTGATGAATAGATAGTGCTGCACTCAGTTTCGTTCTGACTGCTTTCTTGTGTAAGGTACATATATCATTGATGCTCCGTGAATTACCATCTTTCACCAAGGGCACACTTCTTATTCTCATTTTTAAAGGACCTTAAATGTAATTTTCAGGATTTGAAATCAATTTAACGTTCTTTTCTTGCAGGAAATTACTTCTGACAGTACTACAGATCTTAGTACAAAATATTGCTGATAAATTGTACTGTTACCTTTAGCTCGTAAAAAGGCCATAGACTGGTCCTAATATTTTGAATGCAACAATTATTCCTAAATTAATACATTGTACTCAAACCATATAAAATCTTCCTTCAGGACAGTAACATTCTGTCTTGCCCGAAATATCCTTAAAATAAAAAATTAAAAAGTAGGCTCTGAAGACCGGTTAAAATGCAGTTCTTCTTGTTAACATTTTTAGCCTGTAATAAACAATTCAATGTGCAACTGACCATAACATGATCACTTAACTGCTTCTTTTCAACGGGCATTTTCCATTCTTTAATTAAAGATTTTCCAATTAACAAGAACTGAAGTCGGTTCTTCACAATACCTGGCTTGCCAAATGAACATGCAACGGGGCGTGTACTAATTCGTTCCGAGTCCATGCCTCTAAATTACTTTCTGATGCACGCTTGGCAAATTCATGTAAATACCACTAGACCTAGTCTATCCTGCGGGCAATAAATCAGCCGCAGCTACGATAAGCAATGAATTTTCAACTGCTGCTAAGTTCTGGGTCCGCTCCGTCATCATTTTAAGCAGGGAGCCCTTGGGATGCGACAAGGAAGTACCCTGCCCATTAAGACCAGTCCTATTGCAAGAGATGCATTTGTTAGGGTGTTCAGCTGGAGCCGTTAGAACTCTCTCCTGGTGAATTTTAAAACACGATACCCCAGACCTAGTCAACCCATGGATTTACTAGTCTAGTAAATCCATGGTAAACCCCATGCCATAACCCTAACCCCAGAGGACCCAACTCCCCCTAAAGTTAAAACACAGGGTTAACTGCAGCAGCAGCCTTGGCTATTGGCTACCCTACCCATGGTCAGCTCATGTAGCCTGACCACCTGCTTACAGCCATGATTTGTGTCCAGCTACCCTCACTGAATGTTCAAAACTTTTGCAAACTACTAGCTCAACCTTTTAATGGAAACTTTCAACAACAACGTAACTTCCAAAAATATTAATATACAGCTTACATTTATTTTTTCAAGAGACACCCGAGGACTGGTCAGAAATGCAAGAAAAACTTGCCGAAAGAGGATAATTAGGGATACATTGCACAAAGATTGCATTGCTAAATTGCACAGATATACAAGTTGTTATGCATAAGAGCCTGGTGGCATTGGTGGAGAATAGGTCAGGTAGGTTGCACCTTTGTATATGTAATCCAGTTCACCCAAGTGGAACCAGACGACCAGACATTTTACCTCTTGATAGCGGATACAATTAAGTCGCAACATGACGTATTAAACCAGTTAAACTGAAAGAAAATTGACCTTGACTTACAGAGATGGTGATGTGGTTTTAATGGCTACTAACAATAATTCGAAACCACTGGTTTTGGGTCATTTAAACACCAAATTCTTTCGGAAACAGATGGGAGGGGATTACCTCTGCAGGTTATTCGTTAGGCTTTTCACTCTGAATTGAATTTGGAATAGGATTTCTACCCGATACCATTTCGATTCAACATTACAATTAACATATTCTTGACCTATATAACTACATATAGTCAGCTTCATCTAACAAGTTTACTAAAACGTTTGTCAGTATGACTATAATGGACAATTACTAATTAATGCTTCAGTCAAAATGACAAGACGAAGAATGTCTAAAACGTTAATAAAAATTTGTAAGAGCCTGGGCTGAGGAATTTTCACTGTATAGGACACCAGATGGCAGGTGATCCAGAATATATAGAACCTTTACAAGCTGGTAGGAGTGTTGAAAACTTTGTGTTATGCTCCATGAACAACAAAAAGTCACATAAAAGTTATCCATCATGAAACTGGAGTGACTCACTTCCACTTTGGGACTCTGCATTTCACCTGCATGAACACACCAGGGAGTAGCTGATGAAAACATTTACACATTCTAATCACGCGATCTAATGAATTACTCCACCTCTCCTCAGCCCAGAGAATAAGTGGTCTGCGTAGAGGCAGGCACCAGGGACCACCAGTTCCTTCAGGGACAACTTGTAGGCCACTATGATGCCCAATACAGACAAAAATGCAGCCTCAATTTGGTCTTGGCATGACAACAGAGCAAAATACCATCATGGCCTTTCCTTGAAACCAAAAGAAATACATCATATGGCCTCTCGTAATATTCTCATAATATTTATCTGAGTTACATGTAGCTCCAGGAAAGCATTACATTTTGGAAATATGGGCCTAGTATGACATGACAATGGGCCTAACATGAGCAAAACATAAGCACAACATCACCTCAACGAATGAAGACATCAAAATTATAGACAGTTCTTATTTTGCATAATTTGCATTTAATGAACACCAAAGAAGAAAAGCCATTAGGCCTTTGAATAACCACATCATCAGCAATCAATCGACGAAATTAATTGGTCATTATGACAATGCAAAATTTCATCCATCAAAACACGACAATGCAGTGTAATAAATTAACTGGCGACTGACAGACTTTAGCTTGGCATGTTGATTAGACTCAGAGGCTAGAAGCCGCTGCCGAAGGGCCATCAGTACTGATTAATACATACATAGAAAAAAGGTTAAAATATTATAAGTCACATTCATCATATACTGGCATTTTACCTACGCAAAAGATTGGAATGTATTTAAGTTTTAGTGTTGATTTAATAATAGTAACATTTGAATTTTTTATGCAAAAAACAAAAGAAGTGTGGATAAAATTGAGCTTAATGTTCCATATGTGTAAGAAATGAGATGAGTGGGTGGTTACACCAACTTACAATTAGTTTCATAAAATATGGTCGACTCTAGACAGTTGTAGTAACCTACTCATGGCTGTAGCTATAACTGGCTAAACCAGCTGCTTCTGTCTACTCCTAGCTAATAGTCGGCTTGCAGCTGAAAAATATAAACCTTAATAAATGTGAGAAATCTATCTAATATATCATAATTATGTACTTTTAGATCCGGCTTTGAGTAGCCAGCTATAGTCAGACAATTCCGTTTAGTGGCAGGTAACATTGTATAGCAGAAGTAGTCTAGCTTCGTCTAGGTTCAATTTGACAGGCCGTTTTTAATAAAACCGGTTGTATATGTGAGTGTCTCAAAAAATCATTTCAGAAATTTCAAGAAAAATTACAAGAATCATCGTACGCTAGACATGTCAATGTCCAATACATGAAATACTTCAACTTTTTTGAAGTTTGACATGTCAAAATAATTACTGCAGACTTCGTTCAAACTAACGTTTTCCTTTTGTTGTTTTATGTCAGAAACATTTCTCTCATATTTAAGGCAAAGCTCCGTTTGATGTGTGCGTTCTTTCATCACAATTAAATCAAGAAAATTATGTTGAAGTTGTGATAGACATGATGTCTACTTCCTTTGTGGAGCTTGCTTGTGTTCCAACAAAAGATGTAAGAAACAATTTCTGCCCGATGGTAGCAAAAGGCATGTTGACCAAAATACAGTTGGACCAACCGTTGAGCCTTTGGGAGACATTTTTGACCTCAAATAGGAAATTGCAATAGTTAGATAAAGAGAGTGGTTCCCAATTAAGTTGTCAAATTTTTAGATTCCCACATCACATTGGAAAGTCTTAAGAATTAATACCTCCATTCGGAATAATCGAAATAGGCTTTTAAATTAATAAATTATACCATCTGAATATACAGTGCATTAATAATTGTTTTTACTGAACAAAGTACAGCAGAACACCTATTTAAGATCACCTAACCACAAAGACCACCTCACTAGTAAGACCACCTCACTAGTAAGACCACCTCACTAGTAAGACCATTCAGTTTTGAAAGATAAAAAGATAGATAGATAGATATTTAGGTTGATAGATAGATAGATAAGATAGATAGATAGATAGATAGATATAGACAGATATAGATAGATATAGCTAGATAGATAGATAGATAGATAGATTATGTTATCTTATAAGGACCACCCCACCATTGGGAATGATCAGTAAACTTTTCAAACAATGTGACCTTCATGAGAAGGTCCTACGCACTGTGGTCCTACAGCAAAATTGGTCTGTAGAAGTGGTCTTAGATCGGGCTACCACTGCAGTCATTCGGGCATCCAAATCCCTTATGTACATTGCTGGCAAATTCCCCTGTGAAGTTGAAAGACGTGAAAGATGGTGAAGCACAAATGCAACCTCGCTCCCGGCCTGATTCCACCCTCTCCACC